>JAUDYJ010000001.1:200193339-201548210 GCA_030761175.1 Masticophis lateralis | reverse complement strand
TCCCAAGAAGCAATAAGGAGAATTGGTCTTTTGGTCCTTGGGCTATTCCTATTTTCTTAAGTGCTATTTTAAAATTGTGGGACCTATCAGACTTACATAGAAATATGAGCCACTTTAGTAACCATTCTCAAAGTCTGTGAAGCCCTTCAAGACTAGGGTGGGTTATGATTGTCAAAAATATTCAGAATGTTTTCATGACGCCTTTGCAACATGGTTTTAAATGGGTCTTGCCTTAAATTTATTTGGGGAATACTTCCCGATGTCATTTAAACCTATCTCGATCTCTCTTCAAATCTTCAGTGGTGTAATAAAATAGTACTATACATTTTAATCTCATCATCCGCTTCCTTTTAGGATCCTGGTTTGTGGTCCATATGACAACATCACAAATACTCATCTGAAAGCCAAATGGATTTAGTAAAAGTAACCTCTCACTACCCTCATAGCCTTTTTATACTTTTATTTATTGGACAGTCTTTTGGTCCAATGGACCAAAAGGCATCAGTAATCTTTTTTCCCCTCATATCAGTTGCATGTCCTTTGCATATTCCTTCAATCCAGTTTTGGGTTATTTGCTTGTCATTCTCTTGTCATTTTTCTTTCACTTCTTATCCTGGTACTCTGTGAGATATTGGAAAATTGAAAGCAGGAGGAGGCATCCATTCCTAGCAGAATAAGTCTTCATTTTTTCTGCTGGATAAGCCATACTTGCTGTTGAGTACGGCCCACCTTCCTAGCAAAGTCGTGATTCCCATTAAAAAAAAAAAAACACAGGAAAGTGGGCTGCATGAAGGCCATCGGCTCCTCCCCTGTTTTCAGCACCTCCGGGAATGGACAGCGCCTTTCAGCTGCCTGGAGTGGGGCAGAGAGAGAAGGCCGGTGGGAGGGGGCGAAGAGAGCAGGCCGGATGAAAGGAGGTGTCTCGAAAAAGGGGGAGCAAGCGGACGTGAGAGGCCTTTTAATGTGCCACCCTGACTCGTCAGTCGGCTGCAACCTAGTCATGCAAGTCTGATCATCTAGTCAAATACTATTGTTCACCCAATTAATTCTTGAACTCTTCCATGACCCCATTTCATGCTAGTTTATTTTAAGCTGCCACTTTCATGGAAGCCTGCCAGTAAATTATTAGGCGATCGGATCTCTTCCAGCTGCCTGTTTCTTCCTGATAGGACCTCTTTTGCCACTGAGCCTTGAAGTCACCAGACTCCCGCTTGTCCACACACTTGTCCGTCAATCAAGTCTCCCCATCACCGCCTCCTCTCCGCTCTGCTTCCAGTATTGCTGAGTTTAAAGCCTTGTTAGCAAAGAAATAAACTAGAGAAAACCAAAGCAGCTGCTCTCCCACACAAGTCACACCAAGCGCCGATGCCTTAGGTAGCCTCAATCCCAGGATACCGTATAAAAAGCTATTAGGGTTCCATTTATATGGATGATTAAAATCGTCTTAATTCGTGGTGAGGGGGGGGGGATAGAGGAAGCTAAAATAAATTAGATTTGTATGCCACTGGTGCCCAATATATCGGCACTCAACCAAAAAAAAAAAAAATCACACCTTGAACCATTAGACTTTTTTCCACACCTAGCAGATCGCCTTTTTCTAAACATTCTGCTGATGTGTTTGGTTTTGTGAAATCTCGCGTGTAGATTTGCTAATCTGCCAGACAGGAATTGCAATGCAGCGGCTGAGGAGGTACCCATCCGCTTCTGCAGGGAGTAATTTTTTGCTGTTGTTTCTATTCCCTTTAGCCTATGACACCTGGTGTGGTGTAGCTCATGGCTGCACGAAGAAAATCGGGCTCAAGATATGCGGTAAGTGAAAAGAGGGCAAAAATAAATAAATAAATAAACAAACAAACAAATAAATAAATAAATAATCACACTTTGCTCACCCAACTCCCTCTCACCCACACCCACCTACACACTACTAGACACGCCGCTTTCTCCCTTATGCATTGTCTTGAGTCTGTAATCACTCAGGCAGCTGTTAATCTTTCATAAAAAATAAAAAAAAAGAATCCGGGAGGCCTGAAGGAACTAGGTTGGTTGGCAAGGAAAGTAGGCTACCTTCTTTTATCTTGAGACAAGGCAGAGGCGGGATGAAGCTGCCAAGAGGTGCTCCTCCTTCCTCCTCCCACGGAGAAGTTTAACAAGGCAGCCGCTAGCTAGACTCTTCTTTTAGAAAAGAAGGGGGGACCGGGGGTGGGGAAATAGGAGGAGAATCCCATTTGCTTTTTCCTCCTGGGTCGGAATCGGGCGCTGGGATGTAGACTCTTGCGCCACCTACTGGTCAACGTGAGCAAAAAAATGCAGACAGGGCGGGCGATTTTTCCTGTACAATCGATTCGCGGCGGTGCAAAGGGGCTTTCATAGCAGGCAGAAAGCCGGGGGAGGGGGAGGGGGGGGAAAGAGAGGGGTTTTTTTTTTTTTTTTTAGGAACAGCAGTTCCACCGGTCGCGAGGGGGAGGTTGATGGGCAGGAAGTCGGGGGAAGCGGGAGGTTCTTATGCGCAGCAGAAATGCGAATAGAGAGAGAAAAGGGCCGGGAGAAACAAGTGGAAATCTGGGTTGCAGGCAGAAAGGGGTGTGCGCACACCTTAGGTGTGGGAGTAGCTGCCCTGCGGGTTTGGGGTTTTACAGAGGTGGATATTTTTCAAGGAAAAATGCTCGTTTTTCATCGCAGCCCCCAAGGGCCGGTTTCCACCAAGAAGCCTCCGATGGCCATTCGCGAAGTGGGAAGGGAGAATTGTGGCAGAGGAGGAGAGGGCTGGGAAGGGCCAGGATGGTGGGGCACTCTGGCGCAGCTCTCTGGGCTGAAACGTTTTCCACCTCTTATCGGCCGGGAAAATACAGACCTCCTGAGGGAGGAAGATTAACGAGGGCCTGATTAAAGAGCCATTCGTCAGGCTGCCGCGCCTGGAGATAGGGACTGGCCGCCCCGAAGGAAGGAAAGGGAGCGGAATAGATGGAGACCATCAGATTGCATCCGCTACTGCTGGCGATCCCAAGGAGAGTTGCAAGGCATTTTGCCTGGGCCTCCTTCCTGCCAGCGCAAAAGAGGGGAGGTTAGCGAGGGAGACCCCAGTTTTCCTCATTGAACAATGTAAATTACAAAGCCCTTCGGAACCTCCCCGGGATCTGGTGGGAATTCAACCTTACTGCATTTTGTGGAGCCAAACTTACCTAACTAGGCGCGGTTCTCATCTGGATATTTATATAAATTTGCCTGCTGGCTTGGGCATTATTTGTCTCTGGGCAAACCAAGAGTTTTTAAGACTCCCTAAACACGAGCATAGCTCTCAAGATCTGGTTCTAGAGGGTTAGAAAGAGGGAGAAGAAACCTACGGAGCTCATTTGGAATCGGGAACCACCGGTCAAAGTTGCCATGGTGTGCCCTTCAGCCTCTTTCTCTTGCACGAATAGCCCTTTGTAGACTTTACACCGTTTTCCTGCAGGCCCTTCAACTGCTAGAGGGTTCCCCTACCCCCACCCCGGCCAGCAATTTCCCATATTTTAATCCTGCTCGGCAGAAGAAGATAAAGGGAGATTCCATTGATCCGGCTGATTCGGATTGCTACGCTGCAAGAGTTTCTAAGGCAGCAGTCCCTTCTCCGAGCCAAAGAAGCTGGGGTCCCACTTCGGCGCGCACTGCCTGCTTGGGAAGAGGGTCATCTGGACAGAAAGAGTACAAGTGCAGTCGAGGCGGCATCGGTGGCGGCGGCACCAAGAAGCTTCTTTCAATCCGGATTATGTATACCCGTCTCGACAGCCGGATGCCCAGCTCATCTGAGCTGTGAAGGATGAATTCACAGGCAAATGCAAGTGGCGCTTCTGGGGAGCGATCTGGTGCAAGGGGTCTCGGAGCGAGGCGGGGCCCAATTGGCCTGTTATCGCAGGAAAGCTGGGCGTCCGTCCCCGGAGGAAAATGGCCAATTCTCACGACCCTCCCCTCCCCAAAAAAGTCGTGTTTTTCAAGATTAAACAAGGGCGCCCACTCCTGTGCCTCTGCCAGATCCACGGGCGGTTCTCGGGTGACTCGTGATTGGAGTTGCTTGGCGGTTTCGAAAACTCGAGAGGAAGGGGACCCCGACCAAACGCAGAAGAGAATGGGCTGTGGGAAGGGACGTTGCAAATTGCCCACCCAAAGGCCGCCTAAACCTCAAAGAGCTGAGATGCGGAGATGGACGGTTTTTAAGTGGGTTGAGTGAATCCGATCGGCCTTCCTCCCAAAATCCTCAAGTCAACATCGAAGGAGCGCGCCTTTCTAGTGGGCCGGAGAACCTGTTGGAAAGTCGGCGGGGACGGCGGTTATCTCAAGGCCAGCGAGAAGCCCGGGCTGCTTTCACAAGGATATTATTCAACTCTGAAACCTGTGAGCTGCCCTCTTGGTCTTCGGCTTTGCAAAACCCAGGCTCCATTTCTGAAGGAGCCTAGAACTGAATTCCATCGGTAAAGGCAATTCTGACCAGGCCAGGGGCTACTACAAAAATCCGCAGGGAGAAACCAAAACTATTAGTTCAAGAAACACTCAACCCCGTTTTCTTTTCTTCTTTTTCTTTTCTTTCTTCCTTTTGGAAGAGGGAGAGAGAGATGCTGTTCGGGAACTCGAGCGGGTGCTTAGCGCATCGTTTATTTGTTTCTTAATTTACTGCAGTGATTGATCGACATTTTTCGGTCGGTGATTTTCATCCGGTGTTAAAACTAATATTCGGTGAACTCTAACGAATTTACCTAACTAGAATATTGGTCTTGTTTTGCAGCTTTCGGGTTATGTTTTGAAGTTATTTTCCGACCGAGTGATAACGTTATATAAAGAATGTCCGTCTTGAGAACTAGAAGCTTGGCAGATTATTGTTCTCTAGCAGGAAACGAGAGAGAGACAGACAGACAGAGAGAGGGGGGGGGTTGAGAAAGGGCAAGGGGAATTCTAGCTGTGCAAATGCACCTCATTTCAGTGGATTTCAGCCTTCTGGGTCTCGGAAGACCGAGATGCGGGTCCCCTGGGGCTGCGCGTCACTTTGGATGCAAACTTGTTCGCTGAGCTGTGATTGAATCCAGCGGATTTATAGAATTGAGATAGTTCTATCCAAGTAAAAGCACATTCTGTTGTAACTGAACCTTGCTGAGAATAATCCAAGTTACTTTTTTGAACAAGCTGACTTTCTAAATACATGGAGCCTGTCTGGATTTTTATGGAGGAAATAGATACGCCGAATTTACTTATGCATTAAATAAATGCATAAGGAAAGCAGAGTTAGCGATTATGCGGTGTCCCGTCCCCTTCAAATAAAGAGCAAGGAAATTGTTTCCTGTCTCGTATATCAACTCTAGGAGGCCCAGCAATATTTTAACTGGATGATAGTTGTCAAAGGCTATGAGCTTTGTGGTTCAGCGGAGGCTTAAATCACTTGAAACGTCATAATTAAATTCAATAATAAAAACTAATTAAAGCTCAGACCGAAAAACACATCTGTTATTCAAATATCTTTGGGATTGTTTGAGGTAATATAAAAAAAGGAGGGGAGGGTGCTCAAAATGCAAATAACCCAAATTAAATAGGTTTAAATTTGTACTAACTGGCTAGTTTCCCTTGAGTGATTAAATATCACCTCAGTAAGAAACCAGGAAAGAATAGGTAATTATCAGCATGAAGAAACGCAACGGTTTAATGTTCCTCTTTTGATGTGAACGGTATTATCCACAACTCTGATTCTATTTTAATTGGGATCCGATGCTTCCGTTTTCTTTTTTGACCCATCTTTGTTCTTCCCAGAAAGAAAAAGAACTAATTTCCCTACTAGCATTTTTTTCCACACCAACAACAAAAATAATGTCCATTTTGATTTCTCTTCAAATGTGTCAGTGACTGGGAAAGTCTCTTTTTGTTTGAGATAAACCAGAGCTGACCTGTAATTTATGCGTGTGATGCCTCTAGGGCTCATTTCCCAAGCATAGTTACATAGCCAAATTCTTCTTCCTCTTCTTCCACCTCTTCTTCCTCTCCTTCTTCCTCTTCTTCCTCCTTTTCCTCCTCTTCCTCTTGTTCTTCTTGTTCCTCTTATTCCTCTTGTTCTTCTCCACCCCTCTTCCTCCCCCTGCCTCTTCCCTTTCCTCTTCCTCCTCCTCCCCTTTCCCTTCCTTTACATCTCCATCCAAGGAACCCAGAGTCAAGAAACACATTGCTTGATTTATAGTCAACCAATTAACTGGAAGTTTAAAAAAACCCTGCCTGGCCAATTAGAAAGTAACCAAATGTAGATCATCTGCATAAATTTCCTAATTGGCCATGCTCTCCCTTAGGTAGCATAGGCTTTGTCCAATGAAGCTCTAGAGAGTCTCCCAAAATTCTATACGAGATTTCAAAGAAAAATAAATTTAGGTTTCTGGTAGTTCCCTGAGGTTTTATAACATTTACCTTGACTGTTAGAATGCAATTGGCCTCAGATCTGCTGCAATAAATCATGATGAAACCATTCAACATAAATTCAAGCTATTTGGAAACAGAAATTGAACAAGTAAATATGTTTGGGATTGTGATAGAGAGAAGTTCTTTTATCAGGTTTCTCAAAATGGAGGCTTAATTTCTAAAATGAGAGGGCTTAACTTAATCTGTCAGCGACCTGACCAGAAATCAGTGCTTTTGCTCTAAACTTGGTCTCATTGGCATAGTGTTGAGGTGAAAATATTTTGCATCTGCTCAAATTCTGTTTTGCAATATGTGGTTTTCGGAACTGATGACTCTTGGCATTACCCCTGCTAGTGATTGGTCTTTGGGAAAATACTCGCCCCAAAGTAAGGTATAGAATGAATGTTCCCATTGATTAATAAGGAAAACAGTAGAAAACTATATATGTTATACTTTAGGTTTGCATGATATACTAGATTAAGTGAAAATAGAATTGAGTAATTTATGGTTTAGCATGTTTATGGAGGCCCAGCCACTATCTATACCTATCATTTTCTGTGTATCATTTAAGTCATGTTATGGCCTCTTTATTTGTTCTGATGTAACCTTCATGAATGCAACAACTGCGTTTTAAAATCTGGCTTTTGGATTTAGCATTTTGTGTGCAATCCTCCAAGGGACTCAAATTACTTATTTGCAGATTCTCCCAGCAATCCATCTAAGATTTTCCTTTGGTGCAGATGCAAATTTGCTATTATGGCCCACCTCTTCTCTCCCCCCCCCCCCCGCCCCCAAAATGAGTTCTTGGAAATCTAAATGCTTGCAATTCTTTTGTAAACCTCATGGCCTAATAAAAACATTGTCCAAATATAGTGACTCAGAAATTCATTCCACCGCCTTTAAGAATACTTACTTCTCATTAATGGTACAAATGATTGCACTTTGAGATAAGTGCCTCAAAGACAGCTCCAAAATATATCTAAATAAAGGCACCTTTATGCCATCAAATGGAGCCTGGAAGTCCTTTTCCTTTCCTGTGTTCTGTTCCAGTCTTCTCAGCAATCCCACCCTATAATCCAAAAGAGGCATTGTCTTTGTCTTTCAAATTGAAAACTTCCTTTTCAATCATGGACAATTTTCTTCCCCCTTTTTAATTCATAAGGCTCACCATTTGAAGCTAAAACGAATGAGCCATACACACAAAATTTCTCCCTTTCTCTCTCCATTTATATGTACATAGAGAGAAGTTGCCATTTTATAAATATGCATCTCATTATCTAATATTATTTCCTTCCTGGCCCCAAGTCCTTTAAAACCTGCTTTGAATAAAATTGGTTTTCCTCTTTTTTTAAAAAAAATTGCTTTATAGAGGCAAAGCCAATCAAACCTCATTACCCTCCAGGAAAGGAAAGGGATAGACAATCTATTGTAAAGTAATTGCCTAATCTGTACTTATTACTTTAACCTCATGAAGATGCAACCACTTGGTTAATGCATTAATGGAAGATTTCCTGATATATCATCTTCATAGAAGGCTGGCTCAGTTTTTAGAATGAGAATAACTAGGTTCACCTTTAAACAAGGAGTAGAGGGCAGCCCTAATTGGTTTGTTTTAATTCACTTTTCTTTCAAAATCTGTGTTTCTCTAGTTTCTAGAAAGGAAATAATCACCATCATTGAACTAAGATAGTTCAGTGATGGTTATCAATTAGTCTGGCCAAGAAAGATAGAAAATCCAAATTGAGTAGCCTCATATTTTGATCTTTGCATATCTAACATTACTAGGAGATAAAAGAGAGATAACATCTCTTTCAAGTCAAGTTCATCCATGTAAGGGTTTTTTTTATTATTATTTTGCCCACAATGCTGAAGTGGTTGCCCACTGCTATCTTCTGGATGTTTTGATATCCGTGTCTTGTCTTCAGATCTGGCTTTTCCTAGTGGTCTCCCAACCAAGTAATAACCAGGTTCAACTCCCTCCCTTCCTTCCGATCCAGAGAGCCTCCCCATGCTAATAAAAGTCCTCCTCTCAGCAAGGCGGCCAATGGCTTTACTCAAAGGGAAACCCTAAAATCGGTCTTCCGATTAACCGTTGGGAGCCTCCCAGTATCACCTTCAAAAAGAGGGTATAAAAACCCGAATCTCTAAAGGCTGACTACTTGGTCCCACTTGCTTTCGATCTACCTGGTCCTTCCCGGCTTGAAAGAATAAACACGGCCAGGCTGGGTAAGGCTGCGTCGGGGGGAGGGCTTAGCTTGCTTCATTGTGGAAATGGGGCACCTATTTCTCCCGAAATGAAATGAAATGAAATGAAGCCCATCGAGAGTCTTGCGAGAAGAGGTCCAGGTGAGGCCAAGTGTGCCAGAGTTTCGTTCTTGCTGTCATGCAAAGATTTAAAGACTTTTTTGGGAAGTTACGCATTGTAAGCCGCCCTGAGTCTCCGGAGAAGGGCGGCATATAAATCAAATTAAAAAAAAAAAGTTCGGTGACAGTGACGAGTGCCACCGTCCTAAATAAACAGATTGCCCCACTTGGCTCGTCCCTCTCCCCACCTTCTTAGCTAGGGCGAGTTCCGGGGAAATTAGATAAGGGGCGGGGGATCCTTCCTCACTGTAAGATCTGTCCAACAGGACAAAAGGTCTAGATATGCAGATTGTGGGACCTCCATCTCTTGAGAGTTTTAAAAAGAGGCTAGGCAACTAATTCTGGTGTATGGTTTCATTGATTTTCCTGCACATTGCCGTGGGTCGGATTAGATCACCTTTATGGTACCTTCAAGCGCTACAAATCTATCACCCATCCTTCCACTTTACAATGCTTTGATCTTCTACCATAGAAGGAAACTAGAACCAAGGGGAGGTTTCCTGACAGAAGAATTAGTCAATGGAACGACTTGCCTCCAGAAGTTGTGGGTGCCCCAACACTGGAGGTTTTTAAGAAGAGATTGGACAGCCACTTGTCCGAAATGGTATACTATAGGGTTTCCTGCCTGAAAAGGGGGTTGGACTAGAAGACCTCCAAAGATCCCTTCCAGCTCTGTTATTCTGTTAATGGGAAGGCGCTCTCGGCTATAGGGGCATCCAGCTTTGATCTGTTTAACCTCCCTCCCCCTCTTTCTCCTGGGGCTTCGTTGCGGTCTGGTGGATGATCAGATATAGAACACAAGAATGCAAAGAGAATCTCTTTCGATTTTAATTAGATCACGCCTTTGTGTGTGTGTGTGTGTGTGTGTGTGTATTTACCTTACTTCGAAGTTGGCGTATTTTTTCGGCATGCTTCTCTGTTTTCAGCCTGGGGCACTGTAGTGTATTCCGTTTGGTTTAACGTGTGTGTGATTGTGATGAACCATTATTATAGAACAGGGTTATAAACAGCAGTAGTCTCATATATTTGGGGACCGAGGCTGCAGACTGATGTTTGGGATTACGTCACTCAAAACACAGAACTGTTGTGGCACCCGTAAGACGCCAGATGTGCAGAGGGGCATTCTGCACTTCCTTTGAAAGAAGAATGAGCCACCGGTGGCTTTCCGACGTGAGCGAACTACAAATCCAATGCCCTTCATTTTTTTTAAAACAGGCTGGGTGGACTTCTGGAATTGTAGTTCGACCACATCTGGAGGAAGCCGCCCATCCTGCGTATATTTATTGGGTTCTGCCTCCTCCACGATCCTCCCGGGTGGTCTCGGAGGAGGCGTCTTCCTATGTTTGCCCAAACCGTTTGCTGTGATGACCGCCCCTCCCTGAAAACTGCCTGGAAATCCTCCCCCCCTCGCCCCATTTCAGTCTATGGGGCGAAAAGCCATCCTGCCTCGTCTCGAATGTCCCCTTTTGTGACCAAGGATGACCCCGAGCCAAAGGCGAAAAGGCACGGGCGATCCTCCGCTCCCCCCGCCCCTTGCTTTGGGTGGGGGGGTCCTCTGAGTTCTCCTCCCTGCGGGCGCCTTCCCTCCCCCCTATAAATCCATCTCCCGGACAGCGAGTGTAGAGGAGCTTGGGGCAAAGCTCATTGCCCGTGGGAACGGCCCGGGGACCCCTTTCCAGGCGGGGTGCAGCTGCTGGCTCCGGGCGACCATGGAAAGCGCGATCGAGACGTCTCTGCTGACCTGTCCCCCTTGTCCTAACCCCGCAGGCTTCCTGCAAAGGAACAACAGCCTGGAAGACAAGAGCCGGCTGGTGAGCGCGCTCAAGGAACGGCAGAGCACCCGGAACCTGCTGGCTTGCGAGAACAGCGAGAAGGAAGCCCACTTCCAGAAGACCGAGACCGACTTCTCCAACCTCTACGCCCGGGGTAAAGTCCTGATCCTTTCGCTCTGCCCCTTCCTTCCCTCTCAAAAGTCCCAACCTGCCATGGCTTCCCTTCCTAGGAAAGGGTCGGGGGGAGCGGATAATACTTTGCCCAGTGCCAAGCAGCTGGAAGCGGCTTTCCTGTCCTGGGACGTCCCTCTCCGGCTGCTGGTATCTGGGGTCACTTCAGGGTTGTCCCCAGGCACGCCAGCTACAAGCTAGCCAAATGTTTATCCTGTTATGCAAACCCCGAACGTCGGTGCAATTTGGGTCATCTATAGTGAGATAGTCCGGTGAGCGTATCCTGCAGCTCAGAAACATGAAAGGAAAGTTATTTGGAACAAGCAAAGGGAAGCTGATTGCCTTACGCCATAAACGGGCTTCAAATTGGAGAGTTATTCAGAGACTCCTAACAGATTAGTCGCTGCAGCTAGATGGAACCTTCCTTTACAGAAGCAGTGTACCTTTAAATGCCAGGCACGAAAGTAAGGCCTCTGCCAACTTGTCCCAAGGGCCACATGCAGCTCTGATCCTCTTTTTTCAGGTAGAGAGACTCAAAGGATGCCAGGCCAACCGTGATGCCTGAAAACAAATTGCACACCTTTCCCATCCTTTTATGGGCAAAAACACATGGAAACGAGCATCAGCCTGTGGTGCAAGTTCAAGACAAAACAAAATTCCCCAAATTCCTTTCACAAGCCCAGCCTTGCCCACAGGGAACCTGGGACCCCACCCAATCCGTGGTCCTGTTTTCTCAGTGGCTCTCTTCTTCTTAATGGACTTCTAGCTATCCATTGTTGTGGGTGGAAAAAGATTCTGTTTTATGGGTTCTCTTTAAAAAAAAAAATCTTAAATTTGGTGAGCAAACGCTTTCGCCATGTTTAGCTTTAGGCTCAGTCACTTAACCTGGAAGAGATACGCTAGGCTTTTGAGATGGGGCCCTTCCTTCCCTCTCCCTGCTTCTCAGTTTACATGCAGCTGTTGGGATCCAACAAGCAACAAGTTATTTATCACTCCCCTGCTTGACTTATGAGCTTCCCTGGTCAGGATGTCTTGTGCTGAACTGGAGAGTTGACCCTGGGTTTGGAGCCAGCCATTCTTTTGGCAGACTTCCCTCCTGCCTGCATCGAAATGCTCGATACTCCACTTGCATTATCATCAGCCAAAGAGTTTCTCCTAACTTTTCATTGGCTTTAATTAGCACAGGTATTTAGGAGTGCAGCTCCCACATTTGTCTATCATTTCCCATCTTGTTTGGAGCTGAGGGGAATCGGAGTCCAAAATAGCTGGAACTATCATCAGGTTGTTTGGTCCCTGAGTCAGTCAGTCTGGGGTATTCTGATGCTGCAGTCCTCTCCTATTCAAACCAATGGGTGAGAGGGTCTTTTTTATTCAGTGGTGGGGTTTTTTTGCCGAGCTTCTTCATTAGAAGTCTATTTTGTTAAATCTGGTGTCACTTGCAATCTTTTGGAGATTAACTAGCATTGACTGAGACTAATCCCTGAAGATCGTTCCCCATTTTCTTTTAATTAAGGAAGGGACATTGCCCCGGGAATCTTTTTTTCTCTGTCAAAATCTTGCATTCTTTCAGTGCCCCAACCCCAGAGCAGTTGAAACTTGTCCTAAGCAGTTATTTTGCTAAAGGGGCTCTTCTTTTCCTTTAAGCAATCAGTAAGCTGAAGTTACACCATGGGGATAGATGTCGGTGAAGAAGGGAGGAGGGCAAGCGATATAATATGTATTGCCGACTCCTCCTCTTAGGAGTGCAATGTGATAACACACCTTAGAAAAGCCGGAGCTCGCCTGCAATGTCAAGGTGCACATTCCATCATTTTGGCATCATTGTGAGTAGCTGTGGATGCCTACACAAATGCATTCACCCTGAGACATTTCACCAACAATTTGCCCATGGTGAAGTCAGTTGATTCCCAAGGCAGGAAGGTCAGTCCAAAACCTACAAGGTATCTCCCTCTCTGGTCTCTGCACAGCATCTCCTGGGACTATTCAGCTTTAGGCAACAGGAGAGCCAGTCTTTCAAACCAGGCTGTTTGAAATCTCATTGCCATTGGCAAGCTTCCTATTACCAAGCTTGGTAATGGTAGCATTACCAAGGTGGTAGCCTGTGTAATGAAGGTGGTAGCCTGTGTAATGAAGTAGAAGGGGGGAGAGAAGGAGGGACGGAGGGAAAGAGGGACAGGGGTAGATGGGGGGGAAGGAAGAAGGGAGAGAGAGGAAGCAAGGGAGAGGGAGGGAGAGAGGGAGGAAAGGGAGAGGGAAGGGAAGGAAGGAGGGAGAGAGGGACAGGGAGAAAGAGAGGGAGGGGGAGAGAGGGGGAAAGGAAGAAGGGAGAGGGAGGGGGGAGAGGAAAGGAGAGAGGGAGGAGAGAAAGAGAGAGAGGGAGAGGGAGGGAAGGAGAGAGAGGAAGGGAGGACAGAACCCTCCTCTAGTGTACCTGCCAGCTGTCAGTCTATATGATAAAGCAACCCCTGCACATATGTTGGGTGTTATGGGGTGGAGCTGCTTTTGAACACAAATTTACTGTATTCCACGAAAGGAATAAACCTACGTTCAAAAGTACCTTAAACAAAAATTGACATGTTGGAGAGAGAGAGAGAGAGAGAGAGGGAGGGAGGGAGGGAGGGAGGGAGGGAGAGAGAGAGAGAGAGAGAGAGAGAGAGAGAGAGAGAGAGAGACAGAGAGAGAGAGAGAGAGAGAGAGAGAGAGAGAGAGAGAGAGAGAGAGAGAGAGAGAGAGATGACTCACACAGTGCCTCTCTCAGATCTGTCAGCTATTATTCAGGCTGTCCACTCTTGGACTCATCTAGATCCTCAAGCAGAGGATCAGCTGAAAAGCCTGGATGGTGAAGCATCTCTTCTCGTCCTTTACCTCTTGTCTTCTTCAGCCTTGGCAACAGATTTGCAGACTCGGAAAGCTGGCAACTGACAGATACTGTAGTTAAATCCTAGCTGTACCTCAGGACCAATAATGGCACTCCTGGGATTGGCAGGCAGTTCTCCCATCAGCTGCTGATGTGGGGAAAGGAGAGGGGAAGGCAGCCTTCCTTGGAAGGGAAATGAGGACACCAGGCCTCTGACTTCTTCAACCTAGAACGGAAGCAAATGGAATTGGACGCAGGGACAGCACGTCCACTACAGATGCATGATGTCCACTGAGTCGTGGGGAAGAGCCATATATCAAAACTCTTTGGTTTTACCCAGTTAGGTTATAGGATTGCTTATATGATAGTTTCATAGATGCCTTCTCACTCTGTTGTGTGATAATCCACATTATCCCCAGTTAGTGAGGCACTGCCTCAGAATAATGTGAATTCACCTAAATGGGGAAGGCTGTGCCATATCTTTTTTCTGAGAGGCAGCCAAGCTGAAATCTTTGGAGCATGCTTCAGATACAGATGGGAAAGGAAAAGGATTATCTGCTTCTCACTTGGCTCTTGTTAGGTGATATAATATACCCAACAGGGATCAAATATTGATGTACTGTATTACACACAGTGGAAACATAAAACCATGCAAACATCCAGACCAGCTTTGACCAAAGTCCTGCTGAGGATGTCACCTAACCTGGTGACAAAATGTTCAGAAACTAAACAGCAAGCTCAGAGAACAAACTACCACAGGGGGAGAAAAAGGGCAACTCATTTTCCAAGCATGGGTCTGAAGACGTCAAGAAGGGATACTATCAAAGCAATAAACTAGTCAAGGGATACGAATGCAAATTGCAACTTTTGAGTTGAGCTTTCAAATAATAGGCAGGCAGTCCTCTGCATATATGGCAGTTGGGACTGGAATGCTAAGCAGTGTGGTTCTAAAGCCATCCCAGTTGCTGTCATTAACTAAATCTCACAGTTGTTAGAAGATGCACTTTCCTTTTGGCTACTCACAACCATATAAAGAACGGTTGCTGGATTTGGGTCTGTCTAGTTTATTGAAAAGAAGGACTAGAGTTGACATGATAGCAGTGTTCCAATATCTCAGGGGCTGCCACAAAAAAGAGGGAGTCAAGTTATTCTCCAAAGCACCTGAAGGCAGGACATGAAGCAATGGGTGGAAACTAATCAAGAAGAGAAACAACCTAGAACTAAAGAGAAATTTCCTGACAGTTAGAACAATTAATCAGTGGAACAACTTGCCTGCAGAAGTTGAGAATGCTCCAACACTGGCAGTTTTTAAGAAGTTGTTGGATAACCATTTGTCTGAAATGGTATAGGGTTTCCTGCCTAAGCAGAGGGTTGGACCTCCAAGGTCCTTTCCAGCTCTGTTATTCTATATTCTATAATCTACCACCCAAGCTACAGATATTTTCTATCCTTTCTAGAGATGAGGTTTCTCACCCAAGACTTGGTTTCTTTGTGTGAGGCCAAATGAGATGTAGATTCTCCCCAGATTCTGGATGCCCATATATACTGTAGTAGAATGGCTCCAAGAATCCAGGAGAAAATTGGATTGACATGCTGCTATTAGTTTGTTCTTCTCTTTTCCAAGCTGAGATTTCAACCTTGATGATGGTAGGAGATTATGGAAATTGGCAGCTCAACGAACGTATCTTGAGGGACACTGGATTGAGGGAATTGCTTTAATTCATCTGGGGGTGGGTCCTAATAAATAGCCATAAATGACTTGTACTAGGAAGAACTCTGGGCTTAGCCTGCATTAGTACAAGGCTCCTCCTGTGTGGAGTCAATTGGATGGACTGTAGCCATCATATGGATTCTGCAAAGAACAAATTACATCATATCTCAATAAACTTCATTGATCACATGTATTAAATGGAAGGAGAAGAAATGCAAGTGATTTGTTTTGGAAAATCAGTTAGTTGGGACATGGTATATACCAGGGGTTACCAACCTTTCGGACCTTAGGGACCACTGAATTCATAATTTTAAATCCCATGGACCACTAATATGATTTTTTAAAAAAAAGATAAATAGTATTTAGTGCAATATAAAAAATGCCAATAATTTTTCTGCAGACCACCAAAATTTTCTCATGGACAACCAGTGGTCCACGGACCACTAGTTGGTGACTGCTGGTATTTATGGTAGTCAAAACTATATGCCTGTCAATGAAATATCCAAGCTAGACAAAATCTGATTTGGTACCTTTAAAAGCAAATAGATTCATTGCAACCTAAGCTTCATAGGCCATTTTGCATCAAATGTTCCTACATTCCTAATGATAAGAACCATTTGATGGTAGAACCAATTGCCTGGCAAGGTCAAGGGCTGTTCTGCATTGGAGGTGTTCAAGCAGAAGCCAGATAGCATCTGTCCAGGAAGTGTTGATTTGGATGCCTGCAGAGTGCAGAGAGAGAAAGAGACTCGGGGACAGAAATTGTTCTTCCAACTCCAGGATTCTAGGCTGTCATTGGTTGAGTATAATGAAGAAAATAGTGAACCATGGAACCTTATTTCAAGGGGAATAGCCTACTTGGTATTTTCCTACTGTAGGTTTTTGTTGCTGTCATCTCTTGCCAAATTAGTCATTTTGCCAAAGCATCAATTCAACATTTGATTTCATGGAAGAAGGATAATTTGAGCCTTATGATTTGTTGACAACCCCATCCCTCCCATTTGCTAGCTCTGTGTCAAGATTTCACTGCTTTACTTCTTTCAAACCTTATCGCTATTCAACTTGCCAATGAACTGTGTGGGGGGGAGGGTGGAATGGAGTGCTGAGATTTTGTGCACAGATTGTGAGAGCCTGGAAACCATCAAGATCACCACTGCAGGTGCTTGAGAAGGAGGTGGACTGTTCCCATAAAAAAGAGACATCTCATAATTGGAGAATGTGATCACCCAGGGGTGGGGAGAAGAGGAAACTATTGTTTAACTAAACAAGCATTTGACCGGGAAAACCAGAGCTGGTTTTGATTCTTCAGAACCAAAATGGTGTATCCAATAAATTTTTACTTTTGCTCCTGAAAGTGTTTAGTTATTTTGGGTTCACTAGTCAGGCAGTTGATAGTTGACACTATGGTATTCTCAGGAGTCTTCTCCAATGCCTACCAACTTCCATAATTCCTGGAGTAAACTGATTACCTAGACCCATACCAATCGGGTTTCAGGCGCGGCCACAGCACGGAAACAGCATTGGTCGCCCCGGTGAATGATCTCTGGTGGGCCCAGGATGGGGGTTGTTTCCCCATTCTGTTGCTACTTGACCTCTCAGCGGCTTTTGATACCATTGACCATGGTATCCTACTGCGACGGCTCCGGGGGCTGGGAGTGGGGGGCACTGTTTTACAGTGGTTCTCCCCTACCTCTCATGCCATACGCAGTTTGTTTAGCCAGGGGGTCAGAGATCCTCCCCGAGGCCCCTCACATGCGGGGTGCTGCAGGGGTCAGTTCTCTCCCCTCTGCTCTTTAATGTCTACATGAGGCTGCTGGGTGAAATCATTCATAGTTTCGGGATGAGGTATCATCAATATGCTGATGATATCCAACTGTATATCTCCACCCCGGATCAACTCAGGGATGTCCTTTCCATGATGTCGAAGTGCCTGGAGGTGGTACGGGTCTGGATGGATAGAAACAGGCTCCGGCTCAGGTACCTGCAGGACCACCTCCTACCGGCCTCCCACCATCCTGTGCATTCTCATAGAACTGCCCTCCTCCAGGTGCTTTAGGCTAGACAATGTCGGCTGGTGACCCCCAGAATGAGGGTGTTCTCTGTGGCCGTGCCGACCCTCTGGAATGGGTTGCCCACCGAGCTCCGGACAGCTCCCGATCTCCGCACGTTCTGCACCGGCCTGAAGACATGGCTTTTTCATCAAATTCCCTGACCGATTATGGTGTTTTAATTTGGGGATTTTAAATTTGAACTGGATTTTAATATTGTATTGTTGTTATTATTGTTGTTGTTTTTATTGTGTGAGCCACCCCGAGTCCTACAGGAGAAAGGCAGCATATAAATTTTAATAATTAATAAACAATAAAATAAATGCCAAAGTCGAAAAGTATCAATACTCTCTATCTTGCTTCTTGAGAGTCCAACTTTCATTCCAAACAGAAAGAACAGGCTTTTAAATAGAGATGTGCAGCGAGGGCTCATCAGATATTCCTAAATTCCAGTATCCGGCATTTCATGCCAGGATAGCCAATGATAAAGACTATAATCCAACAACATTGAAAGGGCCACACATTTCCCCTTGTGTGGCCTAAGCAGCATGAAATTTAACTAATCCATATTTAGTGTTCAGAATAGGAATATTGGGTAATGAAAATTACAGTAATTTTGCTGGATTAATTTATGGGTGTATAGGAGAGCCACTGCTGAGCATTGATTAAATGTTGGATTGAAGCTATTCAGCTTCAAATTATTATGTGATCAAAAAAATTCACTGCATGATTATGGACCATGCTGACAGTTTCAGCATAAATTGTTTTCTAAGCATATTCTGGCAGTAACTGGGTGGGTTATTTAGAAGTATTCCATGTGTTCTCTTTTATTATTTGGAGGTAAAACAGAACAAAAAAAACTTACTTATGAAATGAATCTATACCTAAAACCAGAAATGGGATTCAATAAGAGTCAGAGATGGCTTGTTCTACCAATCTGTTATTATCTTAGGGGGTACCAAATGCAACAGAAGTAGTTAGAACATTTAGTAATAGATACCACACATGCATATCATTAACAACAAGCCTCATAAGGTTTATCATGGGTTTTGAATGGTTCATCAGCCTAAGGTGATGGCCATGAGAAATCAAAACCGTTCAATATTATATTGGGGCTTACAAGAAAACAAATGATTACATTCTAGGGAAGGGTACGTCATCTGTATTGTCATCTATGCATTGTCTACCGGACCCTTCATCTTCTTGAATTAGAATTTTACTCTGAAGGGTATTTTATCACTGTTAAATGCTATTTAAAGTGTATAGGAGGAATTGGGAAACTGTTTTCCATCTGTAACTGGATTACTTATTTATTGTTCCCTTGTTTAGATTTACTGCCAGCCAAGAATGGCGAGGAGCAAACCGTTCAGTTCCTTCTGGAAGTGGTGGATATTCTCTTGACCTATGTGAAGAAGACCTTTGATAGGTCCACCAAGGTGCTGGATTTCCATCACCCTCATCAACTCCTGGAAGGCATGGAAGGCTTCAACCTTGAACTCTCCGACAATCCAGAATCACTTGAACAGATTCTAGTGGACTGCAGAGACACTCTGAAATATGGAGTAAGGACAGGTGAGAGAATGTGTTGGGCCATTCATGAAGTAAAGAGTTTAGACCAGCGTTTCTCAACCTTGAGAGCTTGAAGAAGATGTGTGGACTTCCACTCCCAGAATTCACCGGCCAGCATGAATTCTGGGAATTGAGGTTCACACATCTGCAAGCTACAAAGGTTGAGAAACACTGGATTAAATTGTTAAAAGATTTTGTTATCTGCCTATATGTGAAAGTAACAGATGCAGAAGCTTTATTACAGCCTAGAAGGGAGAGACTATCTCAGAAACTAATGCACGCTAATTTATTCCATTATGTAAAACAAATGTAAGTACTGTATAATCTTGAGGTGAAGAATCTGGTATGAAGGCATACAACATAGCATCCAAACAAGGGTTCTGAAATTCTGAATGGTGGCAGACCTGTAGCCACCCTACTCAATGGCAAAAGAGATTTCCTAATGCTAACGTTGGCATATTTTGCCACCATATTATTTTTATTACATTAGATTCAGAACATTAATAACTTTTTTTGTTCTCTTAAATCCGTCAAGCTTGACCACTTAGCTTGATAGTATAGAAGGGAGACGAATGAACAGGAATATATTTCCTCTAATCTTGACTCAAGGAATGGTCTTTCTATCCTTCCAATTTCCAAATATAACAACAAAAAGATTACCTTGAATAGATTTTTTTATGTATAAGTCTCTGAATTCTTTGGTAGCAAAGGTCAATACCATTTGGTGTTTTTGTGAAAAAATAAATACCGTATTTTCTGGCGTATAAGACGACTGGGCGTATAAGACGACCCTCGTCAGAGCCTTATGGGCTGGTCTGCCTGGTTACAGGAGAATGAGACCCGGCGTATAAGACGACCCACGACTTTTGAGAAGATTTTTGTGTGTTAGAAAGTAGTCTTATACGCAGGAAAATACAGTATATATACTGTAGGTTAATGGAATAGCATCTCAGTATTATTGTTTTGACTCTACAGTTAATCTTTCAATAAATTTTCCAGCTGCACAGACCTAGTTCATACATTAACCAATGCAATCCATCCTTTATTTAAACACAGTTTATTGAATTAACCATAATTGGTTAAGTTTACCCTACAGACTAAGCCAGATCCAAAGAAATCACAATATGTCTTAGATTTAGCATAATGGAAGGGGAAATTGTTGCTAAATTAAATAAAGCTTTCTCATCTTTGGCAGTGACCTAATCGGTTATTTATACTCCATGCTGTTAAGTAAGCATAACATTTTCACTGTTATTTTATGAAGATGAATTGTTCTTGTTTGTCCACCAGTGACCTGATTTTGATAGTAGGCATCTGAATTCTGTTTTGAGAATGGGAGGAATTAATATAGAGAGAGAAAGTGGAAAGGATGTTGCACAAAGAATAGGAGGCAACTATGTGTCTCTACACTCATATTTGACTTGTGGAAATTGGCCATTAGAAAGACCCTGTCTGGAAATATTATAAAGACATACCTTTTATAGTTTTAAAAATATAGTGCAACAAATCAATTTGGCCAATTGTAAGACAAAGTGTGGTTGTAAGAAAGAACTAACTGGTGTAAATAAAGCTCTATTTAATTGTAAATCATATTGCTTTGAGATTAGATTTGGACCTCTTATTTAAGACATATATGAAAAAGTATCAGTAGGAAATTTATTTTAAATTCAATTTCCTTCTTCTTATTGAAAAAATTGACTTATCTCTCCAGGCAGTCACCCTGCAGTCCATGTATTCTGTATACACACATATGCCAAGGCTCCTTGCTTGTTGCTATCATTAGAGAGACTGCTGGGTGATTCATTTGTCACTCATATTTTGCATTTTACAACACTGGTTATAGCCAACTTATAATGACACCCCTGAAAAATCCTAATTGCTTTTACCTGATGAAATGCAAGCTGCCTGTGTCCCAAGGGAACAATATCATTAGGTAAAGGAGGACATAAATGAATTTGTACTTTTTTGTCTTTATGTTCCATAGACATTTCATACAAAAAAGAGGAGCGGGGGAGGGGAGAAGGGGGATTTGGATTCTTCAGTCATTAATACTTCCAACCTTACCAATAACTCATCACACCGCAGGGAAATCTCTGCTTCCAGTCATTTTTGAATGACTTCGGTCTTCTTTAATAAATTAGACTAGTTGCAGAACAATCTGTTTCCAAGGTGAAATGATTACTTGAAATCCTTTTATTCCACATTGCAAGGGGAAGAAGAATCAACTACTAACAAGCTCTGCAGAGGAACTTATTTTCACAAAGAATAGCAGAAAGAGAGCAGACTTACCTTCTTTTTCCCCCTGTATGAATGGACTGGAGAGGTGAGCCAGGGTTACTGAATATGATTTCAGTAAAATATGAATCCAATGGGGAGCTAGAAGTTCTTGGTAGGTTTTTCTTCACTCAGATTCAATGATCAGTAAACAAATGGAGGAGAGGAGCAACGTTGGCCCAACTGGCAGCTCCTATTAAAGCTACTGTTCCTTCCCATTGTTAAGATCACCCTTTAGGTGAGTGACACACATTCAGTCCACTTAACAAATGCTCTCTTCCTCTGGATAGCTATACAGGAAAGATCTTAATAAAGGTTCTTCCTTATTCAGCAGTAATCTCTCAGGTTACCGAGTGCTGAAGGCAAACCAGAGAGAAAGATCATCACCACTGTGTCCTCCTTCTAAGCTTCCCAGAAACATCTTTGGCCATTCAAGAACGGGTGAAATAGATCTTTAGCATGATCCAACAAGAACAGGAGAGGGGGCGGGAGAATCTACCACATAGGTATGGGATGCTTCATTAAAAGAGCTGCCTTGGGACAAAGGGTTGGAAATACACAATCCAGGTCTCTTAGCCCTAGAATTATAGAACCCTCTATAGCTAAGTCTCTTTTCAGGGACTTTGGGCAAAAGAAACTTTTTTGGGGGTGGTGGGGAAAAGCAAATCAAGCATAAATTTTTACATCCTTAGGAAAGCCATGCTATTTTTTTTTTTTTCAAAAATGTGGATTGCCATGCAGGAGCCTTCTTTATATGTGTTCTGATCTAGGCTTCTTTAAAAAGCATGAAGCAGAGTCTTGGTCCCAGCAAAACCCCTTTTATTTACACAACTGTGAATTCCTTTCATTCACAGTCAGCAAGGCTTGGCAAACAGTCTTTCAGAGGAATATTTATCAACACAAACCTTATCTCACTTGGAAAGCTGCCAGATAACTGGTTTCCAAACGCAGTGTAAGGCAAAACTTGGCACAGAGTCTCTTAGAGTCACAAACAGAACTTTCCACTCTTGATCCGACCAACTGAATTGTTTCCTTCAAAAGCCCCCTCCCTGTTGGCTCCTCTTTTGTTTCCTATGGGAGGGGCCATTCACTTCTAAGGTATGGCTTTACTCCCAAGTCAACCCTGCTTTCTTAGCTGTTCTTGTCTTCTGGCAGCTCTGCGCATGCGCATACTGGGAACAGGCTCCAACTGTTCCTCTGCCTCACTGATGCCTAGCTCCCTCTCTGCCTCCGACACAGAGACCTCGTCCGAGCTTTCCCCTGCCCACAGGACTGGCCCATGTTCCTCCCCAACCTCCTCACTGTCTGACTCTGCTGCCGGCGGGCTACAACAATATGCTGGAGTTATCTATGGCTGTAGGACTTCTCTGTTCCTTTCATGAGTAGGGAGATTCCTGGTTGCATAATGGGGAAACTCCTTTCTGTGAGCAGAGTATTTTCTTTTGTGCAAGAGAAAAGCCTTCTCATGTTTGGTTGGTTTGCTCTCTAATTTGCATTGGACCAATGATATTCCTTTTCAATCTCAGAGAATGGTAAATTGGCCATCTAATCTAATGAGACCAGGGAAGTTCTGTAGTGGTTTGCTGAAAGTAGAAGATCACCCTGATTTTCAAGGGAACTGTCCAGCATTGTAAAGTATGAAGATTGAGCGGGGTCTCCTAGGGATTAGGAAAAAGCTATGGAAGTTTTTCTCAATGGGTCTAATATTTTAAAGCAGGGGTGTCAAACCCGATTTCATTGAGGGCTTCATCAGGGTTGTGTATGATCTCGTGGGCCGGGGTGGGGCCAGGGGGCATGGCCAGCTCAACGTCACTCCTGTCAGGGGTACCTGTGGTGGCCCAAGTGCTTTGCCAGTGAAAATGGGCTCCCGAACTCCGTTTTTGGCTGCCACGGCCTCCTGCAACCCTCTGTCAGTCAAAACGAAGCTCAGGAGGGCTGTGTTTTCACTGGCAGAAGCACCATGGGCCAGTCCTCACTGTTTCCAGGGTGGCCCCATGGCCCAGATCTAAGCACCCCAAGAACCAGATTCGCCCCTGGGCCTTGAGTTTGACATCCCTGTTTTAAAGGGACCCTGATTTTGATATCACTTAAGATTGCTTCTTCATTAGCAAGATTCTTAAATTTGTACAGCTTTCTTCTGCCTGAAGAATGTAATAGCATTAGCCCAGGTCCCAATTTGGACTCTGCTGAAGTGTCAGTGCTAACCATGTAATTACTACTGCTAGGATTGCAATAGGAATGTGACATTCCAACTGAGGTAGATTGAATTCTCAACTATGCAGGTCTTTTGCTTTGGAGTGTGGCCAATGAATAGATCTTCTGATGGGATGTTTCTGTGTAAATCCACAACCAGAAGGTGGCAAGATTGTAATGTACTATTCTACTTCAGAAGTTTGCCTGTAAAAACCCTGTTCATTTGAGTTCTGGTGGAGAAAGCAAACATCCTCCTTGTGCCTGTTGAAAAATGCAGCAGAGTTATTGCCTACGGCTTTGAATTGCTGTCAGAAAAAATCAGTATCTGTAAGGCACAACAAATGCAAATATAACCTTTGGATTGGAGATCACTTTTTATCATTCTCCAAGTTTGGTCATATGTATTGCTGCAGCAAGACATGCTAGTTAGAATTTGGCATGACAACTAAGCTACTCACCAAACATTTCATACTAAGGGTAGTAGCTAAAAAGGGCATACAGTGTAGGATGCTACTAAAACTATATCAGTATATGCCATTCCTAGCAATGTTACTGCCTTGGACTGTAGGAATTAATAGATGACTAAGTAAATAGTGGCAAAATATGTTTGCTCTTTGCCTACAAATTATGAGAGTTAATTAGTTTGCCTACAAAGATTATCTTTGTAGAGCCATGGTGACGCCGTGGTTAATGCAGTACTAAAGGCTGCTTCTGCTGACTGTTGGTTGCCAGCAATTTGGCAATTTGACTCCCACCTGGCTCAAGGTTGACTCAGCCTTCCATCCTTCCGAGGTTGGTAAAATGAGGACCCAGATTGTTGGGGGCAACATGCTCACTCTGTAAACCATTTAGAGAGGGATGTAAAGCACTGTGAAGCAGTATATAAGTCTAAGTGCTATTGCTATTGTTATCTTTGGAATTACTTATTTAATCTGGTGTTTTTCAGAGGTGTTGGACTAACTCCCATAATCCCCAACCACCATGATATTTTGACTAGTTTGAGTTGAGGTCTAGCAGATCTGGCCAACACCAGA
Source organism: Masticophis lateralis (assembly GCA_030761175.1). NCBI lineage: Eukaryota > Metazoa > Chordata > Lepidosauria > Squamata > Colubridae > Masticophis > Masticophis lateralis. The sequence continues at coordinate 201,523,815 of JAUDYJ010000001.1, read as the reverse complement.
TTGGAAAAGATTGTTCAGTCTCTTAAAACAGGATCTACTGTCTTTCTCCATAGCTAGTTCCTGCTGCAAGTTAAATCTGTTTTCTAATGTTGAAGCTATGTTTCTTTCATTTAAAATAATGAGATATTATTCCATATTAATCCTTAAAACCCATAAACACTTTAAAATAAATAACATGCTTATTTCACATTTACAGGGCAATCTGTAATTTATTTTAGAATGAAGTCTCACTACATTCCAAAGTGCTTGCTACTGGTAGATAGGCAAAGGGATGAAGTCTTCAATATGTTAACATGTTATAATGTAATTATCCCAGCATAAATACCAAAACAGACATTTCTTTATACATCTGAGTTTGACTTCATTCTCCACATTAGTTTCAAGGGAAGATAGTTTAATGGATAGTTTCAGAGTAGGATATTGAAAGATAGGAGGGAGGGAGAGAGGGAAGGGAAAGGAAAGGAAAGGAAAGGAAAGGAAAGGAAAGGAAAGGAAAGGAAAGGGGGAGGGAGGGAGGGAGGAAGAGAGGAAGACTAGCATTAGCAGCAGGCAAGGGAAATATAGATCGGGCTATGCCTTTAACAAATCACTATCAAAGCAAACACTGAAATACCCAAATGTGCTTTTTTTTTTCCAAGAGGCAACTGGACTTTCTGGTAAATCACTGAAATAATAGTGTATTTGGGACCAGAATTTCCAAGCAAGGCGGTTATTAAATGAGTCGCATCCAATTTTACAACTTGTGCCACTATGAAACCAATCACTGCAGTTGTTAAGTGAATCACACATTGTTAAGTGAATCCAACTTCCTCCATTGACTTTGCTTGTTGAAGCCAGCTGGGAAGGTCACAAATGACAATCCCTGGGATTGTCCTGGGATACTGCGACTGTAGTAAATACACATCTGCTGCCAAGCGCCTGAATTTTCATCACGTGACCAAGGGGATCCTACAAATTGTTAAGTGCAAGGATTAATTGTAAGTCACTTTTTTCAGGGCTGTTGTAAATTTGAACAGATGCCAAATGAATGGCCATAAATTGAGAACTACTGTATTTTTTCCTATTCATAAAATTAAGAAGGAATGCCGTCTGAACTCACAATTCCTCTACAACAGACATATCAGACACGAAGCCCACAGGCTGCATCCGGCCTGCGATAGGCACAGAGCTGTCCTGTGGGGCCATCCTGGAGACAGCTAGGGATGGCCCACCCTGGCCACGCCCAAGCAGTTGGCCATGACAACCAGGCCACGCCCACCCCAGCCCTCCAAGGACAAACAAACAAACTGATATGGGCTGCAATGGGATCGAGTTTGACACTCCTGCTCTACAACATTGCTGGTAAATGTATAGAATTGGTTGTCCGTTCCCTTCTCTATTTTCTCTATAATGGATATAAATATGGATGAACCGATAACTATGATACTTAAGCTGTCTTTTTTTTTTTCCTCTAGGTCACCCTCGCTTTTTCAACCAGCTTTCCACGGGGCTTGATATCATTGGTTTGGCTGGGGAATGGCTGACCTCTACAGCTAATACAAACATGTAAGCACAGCATTTATTTTCTTTGGTACCCAGAAATCAGATTCAAATCCGAGGGGATCGTGGCCAAAGTTGAGTTGTATACCTGCACTTCATGGAAAGCCCTAGTTAAGGGACGATCTCTGAGCCTCATTGCTATTAAATGCAGCATTCAAAACTTTTCAAACAAGCAGTAAACCTTCAGCCTTACGTCCATGTGAATTTTACAAAAGATAAAAACAAGAAGACAGGGAAAAGTGGTTTTCCCTTAGCTATCTTCGCTTGCCTTCACCTGTGTCCTTTCACTCTTCTCTGAGTGGCAGAAAGATAATGGAGTATGCTTAGATGAATTAATTACAGGTTATTCCAAAAGTGCTTTTTCAAGTGGCAACTGGATTTTCTGCTTTTTTCTTTTAATTTTTTTTTTCTTCAAAGGAAAAAGAGAAAGACCAGTTGCCACTTGAAAAATCACCTTTGGGACACGATGACTGAGAATCTCCATAGACATTTAATAGTTACAGGTTACTGTACAAATTGTAGCTAGAAAATATTGGAAACACTAAGGCAGCTCTGTGGTTGGGTTGTCCTATGGTGTTTACGGGGAGGTTAATGGGTCTGCAATGGGAGAGGAAAAAAGAAACAGCCAAAGCCACCAAAAAAAGCAGAGGTCAGCAAGTTTTTTTTTTTCTATAAAGGGTTGGAGCCGGGCCCTTCTCGGTCTTATTAGGCACAGCTGGCAGATTTGTTGCCAAGGAGCACAGCAGCCATTGACCTTGAAATCAGGTTAATTAAAACCAAGACCAAGCTTTCAAGATTTGGCTTGAACTGCCTGTCTGTGGTCATAGAAAAAGCTTATAAGATGCAAAATGGAAAAACAATTCCCTCGCTGGAAGCATTAAAGGTAAAGGTTCTCCTCGCATATATGTACTAGTCATTCCCGATTCTAGGGGGTGGTGCTCATCTCTGTTTCAAAGCCGAAGAGCTAGCGCTGTCCAAAGACACCTCCGTGGTCATGTGGCTGGCGTGACTAAATGCCAAAGGCACACAGAACACTGTTACCTTCCCACCAAAGATGGTCCCTATTTTTCTACTTGCATTTTTTACGTGCTTTCGAACTGCTAGGTTGGCAGAAGTTGAGACAAGTAACGGGAGCTCACCCCGTTACACGGCACTAGGGATTCGAACCGTTGAACTGCCGAACTTTCGATCGACAAGCTCAGCGTCTTAGCCACTGAGCCACCACATCCCCTTTTGAAGCATTAAAAGAGTGTAAATAGGAACAGGAATCAAGCTGGTGGAAGGCACTAGTTAGTTTTACATTTCTCACAAATGCTGTTGTTACTGCGTTTATTAATATTAAAGTCCAGATAGGCGATATGAAATGCCTGGTAACCATTGAAATTGGTCTTTTGATATAAAAGCCCATCTCCTGTTGTCTATGAACATGATATAGAAAAATAGGAGATGACAACTCTGCCCTGATCTGCAAGACCTTTATAAAGAATGACAGGACTGCATTCATCCCATTCAAAAGTGAATTTAGATTCTTGTTCTATGTGTTTTGTCTCTGTGTGTCATTGCATGCTATGATGGCTACATTCATAAGTGGTTGAAAATGCCTCGAGACAGAAAAGCTGTGTGTTATAAGATGGAGGCATTTCACTTGCAAACTGAAAAGGAAATGTCTAATTGTCCACTAAGGAGATTCTGTTGATCCCATGTTAGCTTGGTGAAATAACATATATGTTCTTCTGTTGAATTCTGCAAAATATTTGACCTGACAAAGCATCCTCATTTGCTTTAGTGTACAATAGTCTGTATATTCTTTCTTACGCGTTTGATTTTTCAATTCAGTGCTACTATCCAAAGCAGCAAAGGGACCTATTTTTAATTAAACTGATTTATGCTCCACAGTATCCTAGAAAAAATTATTGAAGTACCCAGTCCAGACAATTAAAATTTATATTCCATGGAATTCAGTGAGATGATGGAGTATTTTTATCATTATTCTCCAGTGAAATATATGTCTAATTATTTATTAGATTTATTACCTGTTTTTCATTCAAGGTGCAGAGGTGCTATTCAGCAGGTTTTGATAGGTTCTGGAAAACTGGTAGCGGAAATTTTGAGTAGTTCAGAGAACCGGCAAATACCACCTCTGGCTGGCCCCAGAGTGGGGAGGGAATGGAGATTTTGCAGTACCCTTCCCCTGCCATGCCTACCAAGCCACGCCCACAGAACTGGTAGTAAAAAAATTTGAATTCCACCACTGTCAAGGTGGTATATATAACACTCCTCATTTTTCCCCACAACAACAATCCAATCCTGTATGATATGGCATGCCAAGAAAGAGTAACAGGACCAAAAGAAGTGCTCCCAGCAAGCTTCCATGGTTGAGGGTAGACTAAAACTTGAGCGTCCTTGCCTCGATCCCACAATTTAGACCTTCGTTAAAGATTTTTGTTTTAAGGCTCCTCCACATGGCCAAGTTAAAGGTTATTTGCCCACCGCTGACCTAGCAGAGAACTGAATTAACATGACATTTCTTGTTTTTATTGCCAATTCCTACTCCTCCAAAACTATGCTGTCAGCAAATGACAGGCATTCTTCTTTACTGCAAACAGACACATGGAAGAAAGGAATTTTTCTTTTTCCTTCCACTAAATTCCACCAGGAGGGAAGAAAACATCACCAATCGCTCTCCTTATAGAGGGATACCGCTTGCTAACTTCTCATAAATATCTAAACTGGTGACTTTATCGCCTACCAAAAATTGTTCCAGGAATGTGTAAAAATGGCCCAGTTGAGCAGCTGACAGACATTTGGTGGGGTTTGCAATGCAGCATCATGGTCATTCCTGCTGCATCACCCAACCCATTTTCTGTCACTGCTCCTGTGGTATAGTTCTAGATAGGGTTAGAGCTCTTTTGGAAGATTGCTAGATCCATGTATAAGCATAGCGCATCTAAACAGCTGACAGTAGTATATCACAGATTAGGAAAGAAATTCCTGATGCATTATATTATCTCTATCAAGCACTGCTAGTTCTGTGCTTATATGTGACCTTATAACACAATTACTAACAAACATACTGTGCATTGCAGTGCTTATTTTATTACAGGTAGTCCTCACCTTACGACCATAATTGAGCCCAGAATTTATGTTGCTAAGTGAGACATTTGTTAAGAGTTTTGTGCCACATTTCTTGCCACATTTGTTAAGTGAATCACTGCAGGTGTTAAATTAGTCATCCAGTTGTTAAATGAATCCGATTTCCCCATTGATTTTGCTTGTCAGAAGGTCGCAAAAGGTGATCACATGATCCTGGGACACTGCAATCGTCATAAATATGAAGCAGTTGTCAGGCATCTGAATGTAAATCACATGACCATGGGGATGCTGCAACAGTCTTAAGTTTGAAAAATGGACATAACTCACTTTTTTCAGTGCTGTTGTAACTTTGAGTGGTCATTAAACAATGATTTATTTTATTTTATTTATTTTATTTTGAATTTATATACCGCACCTTCTCCCTAGGGACTCAGGACGGTGTACAGCCAGATAAAAACATACAATACAAATATTAAAAACAATTAAAAAGAAATATATTAATTTGGCTCCAATTTAAAATAACAAACCAATAAAAAATATTTAAATATATACATAAATTAAGCCAGCCCGGCTTGTTTAAAAAGGAAAGTTTTTAGGGCACGGCGGAAGGCATCGAGGTCTTGGACTCTCCTTATCTCTGGGGGCAGCTGATTCCAGAGGGTTGGTGCCCCCACAGAGAAGGCCCTTCCCCTGGGGGTCACCAACCTACATTGTTTGGCTGATGGCACCCCGAGGAGGCCCTCTCTGTGGGAGCGCACAGGTTGGTGGGAGGTCATCGGTAGCAGCAGGTGGTCTCGAAGATAACTAGGTCCTATGCCATGGAGCGCTTTAAAGGTGGTAACCAACACCTTGAAGCGCACCCAGAAGACCACTGGAAGCCAGTGCAGCTCACGCAGGAGCGGTGTTATGTGGGAGCGCCAAGTGGCTCCCGTGATTACCCGCGTGGCCGCATTCTGGACCAGTTGGAGCCTCTGGGTGCTCCTCAAGGGGAGCCTCATGTAGAGACCGTTATAGTAGTCCAGGCGCGAGGTCACGAGGGTGTGAGTGACTGTGCACAGGGAATCCCGATCAAGAAAGGGCTGCAACTGGCAAATCAGGCGAACCTGACAAAAGGTCCCCCTGGCCACAGCCGTCAGGTGTTCCTCAAAGGACAGCTGCATATCCAGGAGGACTCCCAGATTGCACGCCCTCTCCGCGGGGGACAACGACTCACCCCCGATAGTCAGTAATGGAGTCAACTGACTAAATTGGGACGCCAGGAACCACAGCCACTCCGTCTTGGAAGGGTTGAGCTTGAGCCTGTTCCTCCCCATCCAGATCCGCAGAGCCTCCAGGCACTGGGACATCACTTCAAGGGCATCGTTGGGGTGGCCTGGGGTGGAGATGTACAGCTGAGTGTCATCAGCGTACTGGTAGTACTTCACCCCAAAGCCACGGATGATCTCACCCAGCAGCTTCACATATATGTTGAACAGAAGGGGCGAGAGGACCGACCCCTGAGGCACTCCACAAATGAGAAGCCTCGAGGTCGATCTCTGCCCCCCTGCCAACACAAACTGCGACCGGTCTGAGTGAAAGGAGGAGAACCGCCGTAATACGGTGCCCCCCATCCCTAGCTCCTCCAACCGGTGCAGCAAGATACCATGGTCGATGGTATCAAAAGCCGCTAGGACAGAGGAGCAACCCTTGTCCCGTGCCCTCCAGAGATCATCTACCAACGTGACCAATGCCGTTTCCGTGCTGTACCCAGGCCTGAAACCCGACTGGAACGGATCTAGATAAGATGTTTCCTCCTGGAATTGGGGAAACTGTCGCACGACCACACTCTCAACAACCTTCACCACAAAGCAAAGGTTGGAGACAGGACAATAGTTAGCTAATATTGCTGGGTCCAGGGACGGCTTCTTGAGGAGAGGCCTCACCACTGCCTCTTTCCAGGCAGTGGGGAAGTAACCCTCACTCAACGAAGCGTTGATAATTCCCTGGAGCCAGCCTCGTGTAACCTCCCGGGAAGCCAGTACTAACCAGGAGGGACACGGATCCAGTAAACATGTGGCCGCATTAAGTCTTTCCAAAATCCTGTCCACGTCATCAGGAGTCACAGAGTCAAACTCTTCCCAGATAACATTCTCAAGACTATTCCTTGTCACCCTGCCCGAATCTACCCAGTCAGAGTCCAAATCCCCCTGGATCTGAGCGATTTTGTCATACAGGTATTGTCCGAAATCTTCAGCCCTGCTCTCCAGGGGGTCCTCCGGTGCTCCTGAGTGAAGGAGGGAACAGCTCATTGAGGATTACCTGTACTTGGAAATTCCTACTCCCATCCCAGGTTTCTCCAGGCATTAATTCCTACCCACAATTATTTACCTACCTCAAGCTGGGTACTACATATTGTAGCACTTAAGCAGACACGTCTTTATGCGCTTTTCTGTTAATTCTTCATCTATTCCTTGAATGCATTGTATGCAAATCTCCATGATCTTTTGCACAGAGGAAAAGCCTTCTGGTCAGAGAAGGACGTTTCAGAAACCAGCCAATTATTAAATAAGTTAAACATTCTACCACAGCCCTTTAGAAACACGATACGCTGAGCATATATAATAGAGCGGGCATGTTTGTTCTTTGAAACGATGTAGGTTCCCTTGATACGTTTAATTTGCTTTTTTGCTGGAAGCTTCATTTCTTTGTGAAAAGGCCATTCAGCGCTTGGTTCCCTTTGGAGAGCTTTTCTCCCTTTGTGGTCCTCCTTTTTCATTCTTATTCCTGGTTGCCTGCAGTGACAGCAGCAACAGAACACACATTAGCAAACTGTTCATGTGGCCGCTGTTTTCTTCCCAGATAAACATTACATAATTCGAGCATATGGCTGGGAAAAACAAAAACCAGGGGAGGGTCAAGATAAAGGTGGAACAAGGCCCCCTACTATCCCTGCCATAGCAGGAAAGTTCAATGGCCGCATATTTATTGGTGTGGAGTATGCCACTCTTTCCACTGACAGCTTGGGGGCTGCCATCACTGCTTACAGCATCTGCCTCCTAAGGCCAGCCCCATCCATTTCACTGTCATGCAAGGAATAAAAATTATAATGGCAGCTGTTAGTGGCAACTGCATTCTACCCATCTCTTTCTCTCCCCGGGAATACCTCCAAACAATGCAATGGTTGAGATGGGCTTGAGAAACGACCAGGGGCAACAATCAAATACATTTCCTTGTCACTGCTAGTGAAAGGAACTCCTGTGTCCCTCCCACTCCCAAGAAGGAAGAGGAGGGTTCTTATATCGATCTCTCTTTGGTGGCTGTGATTTCCTTCCTTCCACTTCCCAGAATGGAAGCTGAACCAACCTAGTCACTGAACCTGACCTTGTTTTTTTGTACTAGCAGACATTTTGCCGAGCTTTCTGGGAAAGTTAAAATGGTGGCCACTGGGAGGAGCTGCCGAGATCTGCTTGGCTTCCACAGTAACCATGGAGAATGGGGAAAAAACCAGAAAGAAAAGAAGAAAGAAAAACCATCCAAGGGGTGGGGGAATGATCCCTAAGTAAATGAAATGGCAAGAGAATAGAAAACGTACCAGATATTGTTGAATGAAATACAAAATAAAATACCTTATGATTCTTGATGAACGTATCTATTCTTTTATGTACACTGAGAGCATATGCACCAGGACAAATTCCTTGTGTGTCCAATCACACTTGGCCAATAAAGAATTCTATTCTATTCTATTCTAAAATATGCAGGATTTCCAGCTTTGATGGCCAAGGCCTTATATCTGTCCTAGCATTGTGTCACTTAAGGTAGATACCCAACACTGAATAAATCCGGCCCTTCTCCTCTGGAGGTTGCAATATCGGGAGAGCCACCTTGCTGGATTTTCAGCAGGGTTAGTTCGGCATCCTTCAGTCTACCTTTTCATGTTACGTTGCTTACTTACAACAGCTGACTTTTTAAATCATAGACTGTGTCACCGCACTGTGTTCCTTTTATTGCTTTTATTGCTCGCTTTGTGCTAAGCAAAGGTAATTAATTGATTCATTATTGAACATTAAAGTAAATCCAATGTGTTAATACCGTAGGAGTGCATAATGCTCTGTACTTCATAGGAGCCCTATCAAATTATTTGCTCAGAAAGTTGTGATTGGTCATAGATCTCCTGTTAATGTACATTTAGAACAAGTTGTATCCATAGGTTCATGCAATGCTTTTTGGAAGTGTTGTTGTTGTTGTTTATATTGTGGCTACAAGTAAGTGTTGGACTCCAGGGTGGGTTCTAAAATTTTTTACTACCGGTTCTGTGGGCATGGCTTATTTTGTGGACATGGCTTAATGGTCATGTGACAATTCTTTAGGATTTAGCAGAGGTACTGGTCTACCAGGCTTTTAACTGCTTGCAGAGCTGTACCGGTCTACTCATGTATTTTTGCAGGCACTGGTCTACCCATTTATTTTTGCAGGCATCGGTCTACTCATTTGTTTTTGGAGGCACCTGTCTACCACCAAACTGCCTTTTACCACAGATTAGCTGTAGGGCGGCCCTTTGAAGCCCCACGGCAAGAGTTTAAACAGTTTTTCCTTATAGTCCATCCGCTGGGACTCAGGAGGCAGCAATAGATTGGGGGTGGGGCCAAATAAAAGGTAAGAATAATGGGGGGGGACTCGTGGGGGCAGAACCAGTTCGGTGATGTCATATCACTGCTACTGGCTCGGCGGAACTGGGCGGAACCGAGAAGAACCCACCACTGGTTGGACTGCATGGCTTAAATGGTCTCTTCCAATGTTATGAGCCTTGATGTTTGGCAGCTCCTCCCAAAGTAGAATACTATTTTAATTGTTGAAGCATAACCATTTACTGTCTTGCTGTAATAGCTGGCAGGACTTAGTTGCGATCTTTGTTACCCAATAGAGTGGAAGAATTATATTACAGCAATTAGCTCCTCTTTGGTTTATTTCCAGTATAGTTTAAGTGAGACGTAATAACCTTCTGCTGCAACCGTAATGAAGGAAAACTTTCCACTCCATACCCAAAGTAATTCTTTTTTAGCCTTTCCTTGATCCTCAAAGAGAACATAATGGCTTTATGTGGGAATTTTGGTACATGGGGAGAAATAGACGATACATTAAACGATAAGCTATGGGTATGTTTTGTACTAAATGGACAAAACAGTGAATTGCCATTCTGTTACTTGTAAATAGTAGTTAGAATATATCCCTTTTTAATAACTACTGAGAGGTATTGATAGTGCGGCATTTATAATTAGCTCTCTGGAGAAAGCCAAATACATTCCTGTAAATATGACTTTTTTAAAGCTCAGGTATTTCTAATTTTCTTTCTGAGTAGCTTTCTGATGGTGTTAGGATACTGTTTTCATAACTTTCTGTGTTAGATAATAATTACGTTTGGGAAATAGAAAACCAGCAGTTTGTCAAGTAAAAATATTTATAGGTGGTCCTCAATTTATGACCACGACTGAGCCCAAAAGTTCTGCTGCTAAGTGAGACATTTGTTAAGTGAATTTTGCCCCATTTGACGACTTTTCTTGCCACATTTGTTAAGTGAATCATTGCAGTTGTTAAGTTAGTAACACAATTGTTAAGTGAAACTGGCTTCCCCATTGACTTTGCTTGTCAGAAGGTAGAAAAAGGGGATCCCATGACATCTGGGACAAAGCAACTGTCTTAAATATGAGCCAGTTGCCAAGCATCTGAATTTTGATCACATGACTGTGGGATTTCTATAACGGTCATAAGTGTGAAAAATGGTCATAAGTGACTTTTTTCAGTGCCGTTGTAACTTTGAAAGGTCACTAAGCGAACTGTTGTAAATCAAGGATTACCTGTCTTTATTTATGTTTGTTTACGCAGGTTTACATATGAAATTGCACCTGTTTTTGTACTCATGGAACAAATAACACTTCGAAAAATGAGAGAGATTATTGGATGGTCCAATAAAGATGGTGATGGAATATTCTCACCTGGTAGGTTTAATTCCATTTTTTTATTGAATAAATGTTTAACAAAATAAAACCAATGCAAATATTAGAAAAATAAAGAAAATAAAAAGGATAGTGACAGAAAAAAGAAAAAGAAAAGAAAGAAATGATAATTAAAAAAAGCCTTCCAATCTTTTTGACAGTGATTATAAATGCAGGAATATTGTACCTTCTCTGTCTAAGGTTACGTCATAATTTCCTTCTTTCACAAGTTACCCTTTATAATCTTCTAACCCATAAATCACACATTCGTTTTTTTTCTAATTTCAGCAAAAAGTCCATAAAGGGTTTCCAAATAGGTTCCACTCCATTCTTGATGGGTTGTCTCTAGCACCCAGGTGGTCAGTAACAGAGGTGGTATTCAGCAGTTCTGGAGAACCGGTAGCGGAAATTTTGAGTAGTTCAGACTATAAATTCCACCTCTGACTGGCCCTGCCCCCATCTATTCTCTGCCTCCCAAATCCCAGCTGATTGGGAGGAAATGGGGATTTTGCAGTAACCTTCCCCTGGAGTGGAGAGGGAATGGAGATTTTACAGTATCCTTCCCTTGCCATGCCCACCAAGTCACGCCCACCAAGCCATGCCATGCCATGGGCGCCAAGCCACAGCCACAGAACCAGTAGTAAAAAAATTTGTGTCCCACTAGTGGTCAGTAATGCTGCAAACCCCAGTCAGCAATTGAACATAAGCAGATAGTCTGTATGCTTTTAGACCTATTGTATGTAACTCAGTACAGTAAGTCAGAAAAGCTTATGTTTTTTAATTCAACTTGGTTATTCTGAAAAGGTGGTACTAGATTCCTTTTGATTTTTGGCTTTCAGTTACAGTCTCTAAATTACTTTCCTTCAGAGGCCAAACAAAGGACATTCTCCTATTTTATAACTTGCATAACTTTTAGGTTTTTGACCTGCTTACTTATATTAAATGAAGCTAACATTATATATACTGATATTCTATGCTTTTAGTATTGTGTATTTTAATTATTGCAGTCTTCAGTATTAGCAAAGTTAACCTTCCTAACCTTTCTTGATAATGTGAGTTAAGATAGTCAAAATATTAACTAACATATTAACTAAAATCTTAATATGTTTCTCTTTTAATAGAAATGTAAAAACGTTCTTGTTTGTGTGTAACCATGACAATATCCAAAACAACACAAAACAATTGGGACCAATAGAATTTCTGGGCCTCAATGTTTAAGCAGAGATTTCAGGAAACTATATCTTATTCTCCACATCCTGAGGAACTTTGTTGAATTTGAAGTTTTTGCAAATATTACCTTAAAAAAGGTAATAACCTTAAAAAAGGTAATATTCATAAAACTGGAGAGTTAGCCTTGAGTAAAAACAAAGATGATTATCATTAACTTTTATCTATTGGTTCATTGGATATTGATGCTTTTTTGGCTATATTTGCAACATAGTTCATGAATACCGTTTATACCTTTGTCATAGACTTCTTATTTGCACATTTCTAATACTCTATTGTTGGGTCCTCTCATTATAGGTGGCGCTATATCCAATATGTATAGCATCATGGCTGCCCGTTATAAATATTTCCCAGAAGTCAAAACTAAAGGCATGGCTGCAGTGCCTAAACTGGTCCTTTTTACCTCAGAACATGTGAGCTCAATAATTTCAATTAACATGATTGTGATTACTGGATATTGTGATTTTTGTCATCAGCCTTGTTCTGGAGAGATTAAGTCTATTTTGTTTCATTTCCCTTCTTCCTCCTTAGCATTTTGGAGTTCAAAAGCATTCATAGCAAATTAACATTATCTATTGATCGTTGTTTCAGAGTCACTATTCAATAAAGAAAGCTGGAGCTGCGCTTGGATTTGGTACTGAAAATGTGATTTTAATAAAGTGCAATGAAAGGTGAGATATTTATACATCTTTAGCTGGGTGTCTTTGTGTTTATGTTCAGGTTGGAACAGTGCTAAGGACATAATAACAGCATCAGTGAATGCCCTACTGTTGTTTCATTTCTGTTTAGTCCTTTTTTCGTTTTTCTTTCTTGTATGTCAGATTTGGCTTTCACATTTCACTTTGGTTGCAGGGGCAAAATAATACCTGCTGATCTAGAAGCCAAAATCCTGGATGCCAAACAAAAGGTATTTTTTTTAAAACAAAAAAAAAGAGGAAAAGATCTCCTACTTAATTTTCTTATTTTATTTAGAATATATTTACAATTTGGACACAGTAGCACTTATTTCTAAGTAAATGTGTATCAGCTTGCATTCTTCATCCATCATATTGAAAGGCAGGTTAACTATAAGAACTAATAGGCTCAGCAGCATAAACTGGAACTGAAGAAGCTTCTTGGATGAGAAGTGTAGTGTTTGCAAAGGAAAAGAAAACAAGGAAGTCCACCTGCCTTTTGGAAAGAGCACCTTTTGGATAATCATGACCTGGATGATTGAGAATCTCCATAGACACTAAGCAGCATAAATGGCCCTCTCCATCTTCCACATGTGAACTTCCAGAGGGAACGCATTCCATGTTATAAGTCAAATTCTAGGAAAAAATTATCCTGATCCTCCAGCAAAGTTCGTGTGTGGTTCTTGAAATTTTATTGAAGATTAGAACATATAATTGTTTTTTTAGCCAATTCACCTTATAAGAATACTGATAAACTAAGACAAGAATTCTCATAGTAATGTCCCTTCCTTTGTATATTTCATTTCTCTTTGAATGGACTCATGTAATTATTTTCTCTTTGCCAATTGTATCATTATTACAATTGTCTCACAGTGAGATTCATGTGGGCAACTTCTTAATAGTTTTCATTTCCGTTAAGATTTATCACCAATTTTAGTTGAAAGAAAAGAAGGAGCTATATTTACTGTACATCTCATACTCGTTCTTAAGGTTACAATTTACTTCAGGAATGTCAAAAATGTGGTCAGGGCTCACTCATCTCCGGCTGGAAACCTTCTGATGTACTCTTGAACCACCTCAAGCCCAGGGTCTTCAGTACAGTATGATGTGAAACCAAGTATAGTACGAACTCTATGTTGGTAGAAGTTGTACATCCATGCTTTACATCATGAGTGCACAAATTTGGCTGAAGGTCGCATTTAGATATTCTGGATTGTACAGAAAACAAGATGTATACAGGTAGTCTTCTATTTAGGATCACAATTGAACCCCAAATTTCTGTCGCTAAGCAAGGCATTGTTAAGTGAGTTTTGCCCCATTTTACGTCTTTTTTTTTTTTTGCCAAAGTTTTGAAGCGAATCACTATAGTTGTTATGTGAATTTGGCTTCCCCCATTGACTTTTGTAAATCGCCCAGAACTGCTTTGAAATGAGATCAGTAGCATATAAATATCATCATCATCATCATCATCGATTTTGCTTATCGGAAGTGAACTGGAAAGATTATAACTGGTGATCAGTGCAAGTGATCATAAATAGATGTCGGTAGCCAATTGCCCAAATTTTGATCAAGTGACTTTCAGGATTCTGCAATGGTCATAAGCATGCAAATCAGTCATAAGTCACTTTTTTCAGTGTTGTTGTAACTTCAAACACCACTAAATGGTTGGTTGTAAACTGAAGACTATCTAATGTGGTAAGAGTAAAAAGCAGTGTCATCCAGAGGAAATCCCCACTTCCAAATTTTTTCTTCAACTCATCTATTTTTTTCAGTTGATTCCTTCTCCACCAATGCACTTTTCCCCATCTTATGTAGCCTTAAAATGGCTATGTTTAATTTTCATATTCTTACACTAAAATGGGGGAGAGGAGCGAGGGCCATGTAAAGGAAGCTAGTGAGCTGAGAGACTCGGGTTAAGTACCAAGACCTTGTATTTTTTAATTTGAAGCAAATGCAGAAAAATCTTGTGTCCTGATAAAAGGATGATAATATGCATTCTCTGAAAAGTTTTCTTCAATGCTTGTGGTTATTCAATGTGTTTCCAGAGCATTGCTGCCTTTACAATGGATTTTAATTATTAGATATTTTTCCATCAACTTCTTTAGTGTCCATGGAAAAGTCAAAGAAAAAACATGCAACAATTAAAAAGAACTCAGAACAATTGTACTTTAAGTTAGTGTGGATCTTATTTGAAAAAAAAATGTATTTCACAATAGAGCTTCTTCTCTGTTTTTCTTTACAGGGATACATTCCCCTTTATGTGACTGCAACTGCTGGTACAACTGTTTATGGAGCCTTTGATCCTATTCCAGAGATAGCAGACATCTGTGATAAGTATAATCTTTGGCTCCATGTGGATGTAAGTAACCAGGGCTGCAGTCCCAATCCATTTTACTTGGAAATAAAGCCCATGAAACAAAATGGCTATGCTTGCATGACGTTCTTAGCAAAATCAGTTGTATTGTGCAAAACTACGTCCCAATCATTTCAAGATAGGATCATGTCCAAACTATCACGTGTTAATTACTCAGCAACTTAAACTTCCCTGTCAGCTTCTAGACAGAGATGAGACACTAAAACAGCTCTGCAAACAAGTCAACACCAGTCAGATTATTTTAGTGGGTTTTTTTTTCTTTTAACCCATTGTGGGTGGGTGTCTTGTTTAAACACAGCAGTTGAGAGGAGGCTAAGCTTTCTACTGATCATACCACATTAAAACAACAATTACTGCCCTCCCTCATTTTTTTTAAAAAAAGCGGGAAATTTAAAAAAACCTATCAATCACTGTAAAAATGATGTCTAAGGCAGTTAACAAACCAGTAGAACCAGGAAAACTATGTTTTCCTAGATTGCCTGCAGGATCATCATCATGTATGTCATTTACCCATAAATCAGATATGTCATGTGAATTCAGCCAATGAGCGAGGCTTTTGAGTAGTGATCAGTGGTGGGTTTCAAAATTTTTTACTACTGGTTCTGTGAGTGTGGCTTGGTCGGCGTGGTGTGCCTTGGTGGGTGTGGCTTGGTGGGCGTGGCAGGGGAAGGATACTGTAATATCTTCATTCCCACCCCACTCCAGGGGAAGGTTACTTCAAAATCCCCATTTCCTCCCAATCAGCTGGGACTTGGGAGGCAGAGAATAGATGGGGGCGGGGCCAGTCAGAATTTTTACTACCGGTTCTCTGAACTGCTCAAAATTTCTGCTACCGGTTCTCCAGAACTGGTCAGAACCTGCAGAAACCCACCTCTGGTAGTGATGTATTGATTAGAGAATTATAATACAAATAAATTATTGCATTGCTCTGTTAATTATTGCATGGCTAAGATTGTGGAAAATAGGTCCACCATTCCTTCTTTAGGGAGAATTATTACAGTGAGTTTTTTGCTGAAATTAAGTATCTTTAAAAAATATTTCAAGTTCCCAATTCAATTCCTGAAGTTTACCAATTTTTCTCATCTGTTCCAGGCTGCCTGGGGAGGTGGGTTATTGATGTCTAGAAAGCATCGTCACAAGCTGAATGGTATAGAAAGGTACATAATTTAAAATTCTGCAGGGGGAAAAATGACTTTTTATAAATATATCAGCATAAGCATTCTCTTCCCCCAACCTCCAACAAGAATGGAAGAGAGTTCCCAAATGTTGTTGGACTTGAATTACAACTCCCAGCCTCCCCCCACCTCCCCCCTCACCCTCTCAGCCATCTTGTCAGTCCTGATTATAATTCAGCAACCTCTGTTTTGCAAAATCTATGGTAATTATGAATATTGTATTCAGTGGCAAATGTGAACCATGATTTGAATGGGATAAACATACCTTAGAAAAATGGGCTGCATGGATGTCTTCAACCTGCACTGGATCATAATTAACTAGAATTATTTGGGGACCTACCCAGTAATGGGTTACACTTACCTTTGCTATCAATTCAGGATTGGGAGCGTGCCAATGCTTTGCTCACATGCGGCGCTTCTGCTCATGTGCAGAGCGTCCGTGATGACATCTGGGAGGGAGGGGGAAGCCTCCCGCTGCTGCCACTACCAGGGCGAACCAGTAGAAACCCACCACTGGACCTACCTAATGCTAAATTGCTGCAGTACTAAGATTAAAATGTTAACAAATGAACACATTATGATTGCATATCAAGTGGCAGAACCTTGAAATAGTTTTATTTTGTGGAGGAAGCAATATGACAAGCTGCCCAAAGGATGGAAAATACATTCAGGGCAGCTGTTCTTTTAGGATTAATTTTGCTATTTAAGAAACAATAATGATAAGCTGATGGTGTAATGAATGCCAATTAATTACTGTCAGTTTTCAGCTGGTAAGCTGATGCACTAATTTAATTCTTGAGAGAGCCCTCTTATGGACACAATTTTAATAGCAGTGTGGCAATTTTCATTTCTTCAAAGTACCAGCCGATCAAAGTCATATTTAGTCATTATACTATTAAGAAATGCTTACTGTATTATAAGATACAGTATCGGTACATTTTTTTAAATTTTCAGTTCTTGTATTTTCACCCAGAATCTCTTGCAAACAATATATCCTCATTTAGAAATGCATCCACAATGGTCCCTTCTTGAAAATCTAAGGAATCATCTTGCTATTCTGTAGTTCGTCCAGCTGAATCTTGGGGGGAGGGGGGGGAACCATTTCAATCTATATTCATTCTTCTTAGCTCCTTCAAAATGAATAGAAGTGTTGACAAATAATCCCAAAGAAAATCTTTAAGGCTACCTGAAAGAATGAAATATTTTACCCCTATTCATATAGTTACTCCTCAACTTACAATCACAATAGGGATTGATACATTTGTCATTAGGCAGTGTGGTCATTAAGTGAGCACCTGATTTCATAACCGTTTTTGCTGGAATTGTTAAATGAAATATCACGTGACAACAAAATGCAACTTCCACCACTGGCTTCCCCAGTGACTGCTTGTTGGAAGCCACTTAGGAAGATCTCAAATGGCCATCATAAGATTACGGATGTTGCGACCATTACAAATGACCTTGGGAAATGAGGGGAAGAGATGCCACTTAGGGAATGATCATATAAAAGGGGGAAGTGTGCAGCTGAATAACAGGCAAAAAAGAAAGAAACTTAGAAAAAATCCACCCTAACTTATCAGACAATAAAAAGAGACAATGGGAGATTTGTTTTTTTAGACTTGCAAGATTTTGATATTCTAAGGCAGGCCTGTCAAAATGGTGGCCTGTGGGTCGGATACATCATGTGCAGGCCACGCCTACCCTGGCTCCACAAAGGCAAAAAATGTTGTGATACATCATGATCCAGCCCATGACACGATCAGGTTTGACACCCGTGTTGTAAGGTAAAGGTTTCCCTGACCAGTGGTGTCTGACTCTAGGGTGCGGTCTCATCTCCGTTTCTTGGTCAACAGAGCCAGTGTTGTCCCAAGACACTTTCGTGGTTATTATGGCCAGCATGGCTATATACCAAAAGCACACAGAATGCTGTTACCTTCCCACCAAAGTGATACCTATGTATCTATTCCATGATGGCGCAGTGGTTAGAATGCAGTATTGTAGGCTACTTCTGCTGACTACAGACTGCCACCAGTTGGCAGTTCAAGTCTCACCGGCTCAAGGTTGACTCAGCCTTCCATTCTTCTGAGGTTGTTAAAATGAGGACCCAGATTGTTGGGGGCAATAGGCTGACTCTGTAAACCATTTAGAGAGGGCTGTAAAGCAGTGTGAAGTGGCATATAAGTCTATTGCTATTGTTACTCGTATTTGCATGCTTTCAAACTATAGCCTTACAATAAAGTAGGATTAATTCATTTTGTTATGTTTTCTGTTTGGTCTACTCGTGAGGCCAATAGTTATCCAACCTTATAAAATGTATTAATTATGGGGTTATTGACTTAAAATTAGTCCATTTGACAATGGTTGACATATTTTAGTTGTGGTATAACTTCCATTGTGGATGTGAAGGTTACCCTGATCTCACTGGCGCCAGACTGCTCCTACCTGATATTAGAGAATAAGAAATCACCACCTCCAATTCCATGGCTTCTAAACACATTTCTTTGTTGTGCAGAGCCAACTCTGTCACATGGAATCCACACAAGATGATGGGAGTCCTACTGCAGTGTTCTGCCATTCTTCTTCGGGAAAAGGTTTGTTTCATAAATTGAATGCTCCCTCCCTCTATATTTTTTAATGTACCCTATATGAGCTGCCTTTCCCAATGGGAAAGGAAAAATTCCTTTCCTGTTGGGACACTCCTGAGTGTCAATTACAGTGAGTGGAATTAAGGTTCCTGGTGGTAGATATTTGTGCCCACAATTGTGATGGTAGCGTAGTTAACCACAATGATTCCGAAAGGAGGAGTGTTGTTCCTCTAGTCTTCATTCTTAGATGTTGAGTCTTTAACATTTGACTAAGAAATGCTCCCATACCATACATGTGGACTCAAATAAGGGGCCATTGATATGTACTATATGGCAAACTTTGGGGTCTAAGTAAAATATCATATGGATAATTGACATCTGTGTTTCCCAACTGGATTTTTTGTGCTGTGAGGTCGTCTGGGATTGATTGGAATCAGGATGTCTTCTGCCAGAAGAAGCAGAGAGAAAAATGGGGCTGCAGGATGGAGTGTATTGTCTCTGGGATTTTCTACTGACTCAGAAAAATAAGAGGATTTAACTGTAATACCAATTTTAAAAGCTTAAGCAAACACATACGCAGTAATGTTTAATGCATGCAGCACTGCGTTTATCTCTTGCTTGACGTATGTTCAACAGGCATGCTTTTTACAACAGGGTATACTTCAAGGTTGCAACCAGATGTGTGCAGGATATCTGTTTCAACAAGATAAGCAATATGATATCACCTATGACACTGGAGACAAAGCAATACAATGTGGACGCCATGTGGATATATTCAAATTCTGGTTGATGTGGAAAGCTAAGGTAAATAATGAACAAAATGCAGAACATTTCTATAGAAGCTTAACCAGATGTCAATTCCAACCTATTCAATACGGCTTTAAATTCTTAGAAAACATAAGCAAATTGTTGGTTTAAATATTGATATCTCCCAGATGAAACAGCTTGGGGAAAGGAGAAATCAGTTTTCTAAATACCTAAGCAAAACAATTCATGAAATTTGCACCAAATTCATATTCTGCCTATATTTTGTGTATAATTGTTTACTCTATCTTACCAGCCATATCTTTTTGGGGGTGGGAGTGGGGGGTCTCACGCAAAAGCCTAAAAAAGAGACATTTTAATGAGTAGCAAAATGGTACTTTGCTCACACAAAGGCCAAAGTACTTCTTTTTTACATATGGACAACTCTAAAACACTAAAATGAAGTTGTTCCCTACATACAACATTTACAAATATTCCATATTTCATTGCTGTTCAGCTTTGGTTAATAAAATAAATACACAATTTGACTCCAAATTTCCATGATTTACTCTCCAAACTATTTAGAGGATGCAGAAAGAATATGAGATTGAATTATTTCTTTCCCCCTCTCTTCAAAATAGGGTACAGTGGGATTCGAAAGTCAAATCAACAAATGTCTTGAATTGTCAGAATACCTCTATAATAAAATTAAAAACAGGCAAGAGTTTGAGATGGTTTTTGAAGGAGAGGTAAGTTGCAGACCATAAAATACTTTCAATTAAATTATACATTTTTGCAGTAGAAAAATTTTCTAACTAGCCCTGTTACTGTTATTTTATCTCTTTGATCTCTGGTAGACAGGTGAAGAATATGAAATCAATTGAAACCAGTGAGGTACATAACGCTGAAATTCAATTGATTCATAACCCTTAGAAAAAGGTGTTATCACTAAAGCCTTGAAATGTATTTTGTTCCAGTCTAGCGGCCTGCTTATTATTTGTTACTTAAATAAAAGAAAACATGCTGTTCAATGGTTTGAATCCTAGCTGAAATGGCTTTCTGCTTGATTGAGCCTTTGCAGGATTTTGAGATCCCTGTCTTAAGGTTATGGTCAGGCATGAACAGGATTGTCAATCAAAAGGTGGCATTCCAAATGGACTGTTTATATTTCCCATGAATTTTTTATTATGAGAATAATCTGGAGAAAAAGGTAAAGACGGCGGTGATGAATTGGAAAACATCTCTATTTGTTCCTGTGCAAATTGCCTGTCTGTCAGTGATGTCCTAAGTGCTTTTGGGCGCATTCACTTGCATTTTTTTGCTCCGTTCTTCTAAACTTTAAAGGACAAAATCTGAAAGCATGGCAAACAAAGTACCGTAACTGTGTAAGCAAGGAAAATTAATCCTCTTGATGAGTACATTAATGAACTGCCTTTGTGATTTTTTAAAATCTTTGCTTATTTCGTTTTATGATATATAGCCTGAACACACAAACGTTTGTTTCTGGTACATTCCATCAAGTCTCAGAGGGATGCCAGACTCTGAGGAAAGAAGAGAAAAACTGCATAGGGTAATTTTTTTTAATTTTTTGTATAACACTTACAAAAAAGATTTTCTGAGTCAATACATGGACTCATTGTACATTGCAAAGATAAACCATGTAAGAAAATGAAATAATTGGTTTAAAAAACAAATTATACAAACTAAGATCCTTACAGCATCTAAAAAAACAGAAAGATTGAAAGGCTCCAATGGAAGTGAACTGAACAATTCGGAGGCAAGGCCTGTGACTCCTCCTTCTCAGATTAATATTTCCTGATTTTTCTTAACTTTCCCAAACTTTTCACACCTTCCAAATGTCCTACCACTGTCTTGTAAATTCATAACATAGGATCACCCCTCATTAATTTTCAAGCCCTGGGGTGTGTAATCATTTGTGGGAATAATCTCCGGGAGACCGGAGGAGGAAGAGTCACAGGCAGGCCTGTGATCAGACCAGAGAGATATATCAGCCCACAGAAGGAATGAAGGCTAAGGAAGCATCTCAGAAGGGACCTTCTCTAGTTCTCTGGAAAGTGAAGGCAAGGGAGGAGAGAACTGCTTTCATACTTGCAAGATTTTCTTACTATAATCTTTTATACTCATGGTATTGGTTACTTGTCTGGAGTACCTCCAAGAAAAGACAGGATGACAAGTATCTCTCTTTTCCCCTCCTGATTCTGCCCTTTTGAAACATTCAGTGCTGTTGGCTTGGTTTTCTTCGCTGATTTACAGAGCTTGATTAGAGACCCCCTCAACTATCTCTTTCCACTTACACCTTTGAAATGGTTCCTGGTCCTTAGGTGATGTAGGCAGAAGAGCAACAGCAGTCTGATTATTTCAGGGCAGTTCAGAAAAGCAAGACATGGTCTGTGTGCTCTGAATGCTTCAAACTCTCTTCCAGGGAACTCTAATTCTATGCGCCCTGCCACCGCGCATGCGTGCGTGACACCCACCCCCTATGATCCCCTCCCCGGCACGTGATGGCCTGGTAGGCCCATTTTTTGCTGTCCACAGCCTCCAGAGCCTCTCTAGGAGTCTGGGGAGGGTGAAAATGGCCTCCCCCTCCGGAGGCCCTCCGGAGGCCAGAAATGGTCCCTTTGCCAACTTCCGGTAGGGACAGCAAAAAACGGGTCTTCCCCACCAGCCCCTGAGGCCCCTGAGGCCCTCTGGAGGCAGGAAACAGCTTGTTTCCCTACTTCTGGTGGGGGTGAAAATCAGCTGGCTGGTGCGTGCATGTGTGCCGGAGCTGAGCTCGCGTTCCCACTGATATGGCTACGTGTGCCACTGTGGCACACCTGCCATAGATTCGCAATAACGGTGCTAGGTGAATTTTCTGCCCCAACTTCCAAAATATCTTACATTGTCTCAGTGTTTGGGGTGAGGTCCTCCATGATTCTAATTAATATTAATTTTTGTCAGGAAAGGAAATAATATGGTTGAAGTACATGGTCATAAGGTTTTGTGTAGCTTCATAACTTGATTATATTTTATAGAAACTTTAAAAATAAAAGCAACAATACGCCATCAGTGCTGTCTTCCATATCTTGGCATTCTCCCATTCTGTTGGCTTTGCAAATACCAGAATTTCAGGAGAACATTGAAACACTGCCCACCAGATGTACTGATACCTTCTTCGTCCATTCTGTATTTTCTCTACATCAGGCTTTGCTTCCTTGCTGATGTGCTAGTCTTCTCCCTCAGAGGGAAATCTTAATCCAAAACCGTTTTTCTTTCTTGTTTCAATCTCAAGGTGGCACCCAAGATCAAAGCTCTGATGATGGAAACAGGTACCACAATGGTTGGATATCAGCCTCAGGGAGAGAAAGTCAACTTCTTCAGAATGGTGATTTCAAATCCTGCAGCCACCAAGTCGGATATTGACTTCTTGATTGAGGAAATAGAACGATTGGGGCAAGATCTGTAATCCACATGAGTTGAACCGTAGTTTTTCTCTAGAGCGTTCTTTTCCAGTACTGGCTGTTTTTTAACCAGTTCTGTAGAATACATTTTAAGATGATCGCTTTCTAAGTGTTTGATTCTTCTGAGACCCTCTCTTTAAAAACAATAGTGCCCACTTCCATAGATTATTGAAAAGTATATAGGAACTGATTTATTATTTTACCAAAGGATAAACATATTATTTTGAAATATACATTCAGCTAGTTGGGTCTGGTAATTCTAGTTTGCCCAAAAGCAAATTATATTAAGATAGCTCACTAAGAAATCTGCACTATATGTACAGTGTGATGATGTATGGTGTGTGTAGACATATTTTAACAGAACAAACACACAACATACACTTTATATGTATATAAAGAAAATATATAAACAATAGTAAGCATTCCAAGTGTTTCCTATCACGAACTGCTCTTCTGAAGCTCTATTAATACCAAAGGGGCTTCACTAGATCAATCCTTGGTAGATGATAGACCAACATTCCCATTTCAGATATAGTACAGAAGCATTGATTCTATTGATTTTACTGAAATATCATCAGCCATAATAATGGAGTCCATATCTTTACTCTGTAATAATTAAAATGGACAAGGCCAACCCCGTATGACATATTTTTAAAACCACTGAAATTAATATAAATTTACCCAGCATGTTAGATTCTCACATTTTTTCAGACTGGAGTGTAAGTGGCCTGTTCTTTCTATTAAGAAGTAAGTATTTTCTATCAAGAAGTAAGTAACATGACAACCAGTTTCAGATGATAAAGCTCCCAGGTAAAGCTGGGGGGAAAAACATTTTTAAAATGTAGATTCTTAGGAACGATGGTAAATGGTGAATGTTATTTAAACATTATTTATTGATGCTTCTCTAATATATGGAAAAGAAAGAAGAAAGCAAATCCAAACAAGTAGTTTAGCTGTATGTATATCCCTTTAGCTATCATATCAGGGGAATAGTAGTAGCTGAGTTGTTGTAATAGATTATAATATTGATGTATTTTTTAGAAATTCACTTGTGTAGATTGTGTACATTACTGTTAAATGGGGTGGGGGAGGGAAAAGGAATTACATGTAATAGTTTTCCAGCAAAATAACTGTTCAGTTCTAGGTATATGAGCTATTTGCTTCTTTATATGCAAAGAATTTACCATGCTAAAGAGTTGTCTTGTATTTTCTTCCATTTGTATTGTAGCCTATTTATATAATTATCAAAGTTCTAAATAATGTTTATTGGTAATTTAGTGTAGTTGTGAGCCAAAGAGAAGATTAAAAATTAGTTATATAATTTATATAATATATGCCCTTAAAATAATAATTTAGCAGATAATTTTACTTTATCAAATTCTAGTACTACATTCTAATTACTATACTATAATCTAGATTTAAGCCTAATGAAATCCTTTCACTTTAATAGAAAAGTCACTTTATTAATTATATGGTGATCTGACTATATACTGAATGCATTTTAGTGATTCATGAATGTTTAAGCGAAGGGCCCTCTATGTCTGAATAATCCACAGCCATTGGTTTATAGGAATCCTGTGGCAAGATCCCCAACGATTAGGCCGTAATTTTCTGAAGGGGCTACAGAATTCTTCATTAGTAGCAAAAGGGTAACTGTGGCTTTGACAAGAAAAAAGAGAAGCTTAACACAAAACCTTTTAAATATGGCTACAAGAATTATTGCATATGTAGCTATAAGATTCACCTTCAGTTTGTTAGCTAGGCAGCTGGAGTTTTTGACCACACTAGTTGAAGACAAGCAAAATCACAGGGCAGGCAACAAGATGATTTTAGTTAAGTGACACCAGCTAAACTAAAGCCTTCCTAAATTTCCGGCAGTGGCTGTTTAGCTTCCATTTATTGCTTTATATTTCTCATGCATAATAAACTGTAAGGATTACTTTAATGCACATTTGCACACATGTCCGCTGAGATGAATAGAATGTGTGTACATCAGAGAGAATTGTGCCCAGGTAACCATATATGTTCTTTATTGCCTGGGTTTTATTAAAACAGTGTTTTGTTGAAAATATTAGCAATATTTTAATGAATGTTTGTGTAGCTTTTCATCTTTTGGTTCCAGGATTTTCCCAAGTGTGAAATGAGTATATTTTAAGAATCCACATGATTCAATCTTGATATTACTGTCCCCTTCACTCACTTGACTCTTTCTTTTGTATTAAAGTGATGATCCCTTCTGGAATTGTGATGTGACTAAACTACTTTCAATGTATTAAGTGTCCATATGGTATTTTACCATCGTGTGGATGGAACAATTGAGAAGCTGCTCAGAAGAGTCTAACATCTGCTATCTATAACTGATGTTCAAATGGAAATAAAAAAATAAGTGACATCTGTATTTTTATAAATGTACTATGACATGAGCCTTTTTTACCCCTAGCCTGGAAACATCGTTCTTGGCACAGTCTTCAATCCCAGGCCTGAAACCACTTATTTTAGTAAATGATTCCTCCTATAAGATAGATCCAAGGCCATATGGAAAAGACACACCACTCTTTGTTGTCTGATCGCTCTCATTGCAATTTAGAGATTGAGAACTAAGAGCCATTTGAGGTTCCTATTATTTCTATGTCTAAGGCTATGCTCTAGAATCCCAGGTTTAGATAACACTATATAGCCAGTTGGCCACATAGCATTAGCTGAGGCCATGTGGCTGAGGCTCCTGAGGTTGCTAGACATGTTTTTAAATATTGCATATGTGGGCTGGGAGTGTTGAGAGTTTTAATACCACAACATCTGGAGGGACGGTAGATTTCCCCTCTTCTGGAATTTCTGTGATTGCAGGGGTTTAGGACTATCTATTATGAACCACAGTGGCACAGTGGTTAGCATGCAGTACTGCAGGCTACTTCTGCTGCCTGCCGGCTGCCTGCAATTTGGCAGTTCAAATCTCACCAGGCTCAAGGTTGACTCAGCCTTCCACCCTTCTGAGGTGGGTAAAATGAGGCTCCAGATTGTTGACGGCAATAGGCTGACTACAAAAACTGCTTAGAGAGGGCTGTAAAGCGCTGTAAAGTGGTATATAAGTCTAAGTGCTATTGCTATCTAGATCAGAAGTACTATCCCAGTGGTTCTTAACCTTTTCTTCATCATTTAAATACCTTTTGTGGCCACAGACTCCCAAGACTTAACTCAAGATTTAAATCACAACATTTCTTCAAGTCTTCGTAGACCCCGTGACAACATCGCAGCCCCCCAGGGATCCACGGACCACAGATAGAGACTCAGTATACTATCCTCCTGTTTGTGAGCCAAGAGAAAAATATATTGACTTAAAAACTAATGTGCTGCTTTCATCATAGACCTCCTGTTCAGTGAAGAGACCAATGTTCTTTTGTAGTGCCTGAATGTGGGTCAAGATAAGGGACCTGATTGGTAGAGTCTTTTGTCTGTTTCCCTTCCCATAAGCTTTACCAGTGCCAGCTGAAACCAATTGCTCTTAACATGTAATGGACGGGCCTTAGAATGCCTGGTTTAGACACCTGTCAAGCTGCGTCTCCAACAGATTACAGGCAAGGAAGATCTCTGTGCCTGTTACCTGCCAATTGGGTATCTAGATCTCTTCTGAAAGTGCCAAACCCATATCCAAAACTACGCTGGCTGTTAGGTAACAAGAATGGAAGAATGTACAGGGTGAAGCTAGAGGAAGCAATTGATACTGGACAAGCTTCTATCTTGACTAGTCATGCAAAAGAATGGTAATGGAGATAGTCAGTGGCTGTGACTAGCAGCAGCTGTAGAGGAGACAAAATTGTACCCCTTGGAATAGTAAAAAGTACAACCACATGAAATTCCTTCTTGGCAGAAGGAGCAGAAAATCTATAAGGTGCTCATTTGGAACAGAATCAGCAACATCCAAGTGACGTATCTGGCTTTCTCCAAAGCACCTGAGGTGGAAACTAATCAAGGAGAGAACCAACCTAGAACTAAGGAGAAATTTGCTGACAGGGAGAACAATTAACCAGTGGAACAGCTTGTAATCAGAAGTTGTGGGTGCTCCAACACGGGAAGTTTTTAAGAAAAGTTTGGACAATCATTTGCCTGAAATGGTATAGGGCAGTGGTGGTGAACCTTTTACTCACTGAGTGCCGAACAGGTCTGTGCTTTTACTCACTGTGCAAAGAGGTATAGGGTTTCCTATCTGAACAGGGGGCTGAACTAGACGATATCCAAGGTCTGTTCCAACTCTGTTATTCTCTTATTCTGCTTTCACATCCATCTGAAAACAACCTTCTGTAAAGCACATGACTAGCATTTTCTAGGATGCTGGTCCTGTTTTTCAAATCCAGATGTACTACTGTTATGTTATGTTTATTAGATTTATATACCGCCCTGGTGGTGTACAGCCATGATAAAACAGTGAATCATAAGCATTAAAACCCATTTAAAACTGAATTAAACAAATTTGGCTATCTTTTTTTTATTATTTGATTTATATGCCACCCTTCTCCGGAGACTCAGGGCGGCTTACAATGCGTTAAGCAATAGCCTTCATACTTCTGTATATTTATACAGAGTCAGCTTATTGCCCCCACAAACTGGGTTACCCACCTTAGAAAGGATGGAAGGCTGAGTCGACCTTGAGCCTGGCTTGATTGAACTCGCAGAAATTGCAGGCAGCTGGATCTTAATTGCTGCCTTAATTGCTGCCTTTAGCATTAGCCCCCTACGCTACTCAGGCTTCTATCTTCATTAAAACCCATAATTTAAAATGCCCCATCCCAAATTTTTAGCCAGGCCAGCTTGCTGAAATAACAGGGACTTAAGGGCCGGCGAAACGTACGGAGGTCGGGGATCGTACGTATCCCGGGGGTAGTTCGTTCCAGAGGGTGGGTGCCCCCACAGAGAAGGGTCTCCCCCGGGGGGGCCCAGCCTACATTGTTTAGCCGACGGCACCCTGAGGAGCCCTCTCTGTGGGACCGTGTTGGTCGGTGGGAGGCTATTGGTGGCAGAAGGTGGTTCCATAGATATCCGGGCCCTAAGCCATGGAACACTTTAAAGGTGGTAACCAACATCTTGAACCGCACCCGGAAGACCACTGGGAGCCAGTGCAGCTCGCGCAGGAGAGGTGTCACATGGGTGCCTCGAGTCGCACCCATAATCACCCGCACAGCCGCATTCTGGACCAGTTGGAGCCTCCGGGTGCTCTTCAACGGGAGCCCCATGTAGAGAGTGTTGCAGTAGTCCAGATGGGACGTAACGGGGGCATGAGTGACCGTGCACAGGGCGTCCTCTTTCACAAAAAAAAAAAAAAGGAAATATGTTTATGAACCTAAGTGTGTCCATATAACAATAAAAAACAGTTTGGAATGGTCCGGTCAGGCACTGGGAGAGGCAGATATCTAGAGTCATTTGCACCCCAGACAAAATGATTCTAGCAGGCAAGGCCCAATGATCAGAATCAATTGGGCAGGTCTGCAACAACCTAAAATAATTAACAAAAGCTGCACAGATGCCAACACACAATCGTAACATCCATCATGTTATCAATGAAGCATTCTGGATCAGATTCACAGAAAAAAATAATCTTTTCAGGAGAAGAAGGAAATATATCAGAACAGTTTAAAATTGAACCATTGAAGAGAACTTGAAGCAGAGGTGGGTTCCAGCAGGTTCTGACCAGTTCTGGAGAACCGGTAGCGGAAATTTTGATTAGTTCAGAGAAACGGGAAATGCCACCTCTGACTGGCCCCGCCCCCATCTATTCTCTGCCTCCCGAGTCCCAGCTGATCAGGAGGAAATGGGGATTTTGCAGTAACCTTCCCCTGGAGTGGGGTGGGAATGGAGATTTTACAGTATCCTTCCCCTGCCACACCCACCAAGCCATGGCACGTCTACCAAGCCACACCCACAGAACCGGTAGTAAAAAATTTTGAAACCCACCACTGCCTTGAAGCTCCCTTTAATATGTGTTGGGGATGAGATGGGGGCAATGGTGTGAGGACCTGGCATTAAAAGCTGTTAGCAAGAACATGTTCATGCTCAG
Organism: Masticophis lateralis; assembly: GCA_030761175.1. Lineage (NCBI taxonomy): Eukaryota > Metazoa > Chordata > Lepidosauria > Squamata > Colubridae > Masticophis > Masticophis lateralis. The sequence continues at coordinate 201,494,928 of JAUDYJ010000001.1, read as the reverse complement.
GATAAACCTGATAAATATTAATCTTTACCTAAACATGAATCATGTATTAATACTGTTTGTCTTCTTTGGATGCTTATGAGCCACTCAATGCCACAATTCAGATTTCCAGTCTTGCACTGAATAATCTTCCCTTGTTTTTTTCTCTCTATACTTGCCACAATGCTCCATGATACCATGTTGACCACATGATTGAGGAAATGTCTTCAGACAGTGCTAGCTCATGGCCTTGAAACGGATACGAGCACTGCCGCCTAGTGTCGGTAATGACTAGTGGGATAAAATCCACGGGGACTTCTTTCCTTCCTTCCATACTTGGCACTAGTGACTGATTAGTTAGTATCAGGAATGGATGGTTCCATGGACAAAATATTATCCAAAACCTGATAAATGTTTCCATCCTGGAAACCAAGAATGCCATCCTGTAAATGTCAGCTTACCCTTTTAATATCAGTAAGGCATGCAAATTAAGATGACTCACTCACTAACCAAACTACTTAACAGTGTAGAAAAGGTCTTCCACCAATTACTTGCTTTATAGCTGCTGAGGTCGCCAAACAGAAAATTAATAGTGAGCCAAAGACCATCGCTGAGAAAGTAGAATGTCACATTTCACTGAGGCCAAAATCATCTGTCAGCTATGAAGACGGTCAGATGATGCTGGGAGAATTGCACACTGCTGTCTTAAACTGTAGGAGTGGTGAGTTACTGTGTGCTATTCTAAGCTCCTAAAGAAAGGATGGAATGAGAGCAAATAATAACCCATTTTTAAAACGCTTATGTCAGTGTTTTCACTGTATCTGCTTTTTTTAAACAGTAAAAGCACTAACTTGTTTCTGAATGATATTAATGTTTTTTTTAAAAAAAGCTGAGAATTATTTGAGACTGTTGATCTCTCTTTTGGCCAAAGATTGCTATTTTTCATACATGGAAGATTTATTTCTGATTACAGTTAACAATGGCTCGTTTAAACTGCTGATTCAGAAGTACTGGTAGATTTCTTTTCCTACGCTCTCATCAGCTAGCCATATTGATTAGCTGATGCTGGGGTAGACCAGGTGCTTTGATAGAAAAACACTTTATATATATATATATATATATATATATATATATATATATATATATATATATATATATATATATATATATATTTGCAGTCATGCAAACTGGTCAAGGCAAATATACATGTAAACAAATATACATACATATAAATATATATGCAAACAATAATACATACATACATACCAGTGGTGGGTTTCAAAAAATTTTACTACTGGTTCTGTGGGTGTGGCTTGGTGGGCATGGCAGGGGAAGGATACAGTAAAATCTCCATTCCCTCCCTAAACCAGGGGAAGGTTACTGCAAAATCCCCATTTTCTCCTGATCAGCTGGGACTTGGGAGGCAGAAAATAGATGGGGGCAGCGCCAATCAGAATTTTTACTCCCAGATCTCTGAACTACTCAAAACTTCCGCTACCAGTTCTCCAGAACTGGTCAGAACCTGCTGACCATAGGTGGGTTCTAAAATTTTTTACTGTGGGCGTGGCTTATTTTGTGTGCATGGCTTGATGGTCATGTGACAATTCTTTAGGATTTAGCAGAGGTACTGGTCTACCAAGCTGCTGCTGCTGCTGCTGCTGCTGCTGCTGCTGCTGCTGCTTCTTCTTCTTCTTCTTCTTCTTCTTCTTCTTCTTCTTCTTCTTCTTCTTCTTCTTCTTCTTCTTATTATTATTATTATTATTATTATTATTATTATTATTATTATTATTATTATTATTATTATTATTTATTGGATTTATATGCCGTCCTCTCTCCAAAGGACTCAGGGCGGCTCCCATCAAACAAACAATCCTAATAAATACAGATTAAAAACAGATTAAAACCAATTAAAACAGTAAACCCCATCAATCCTGGCTAGAGCGTTCAACCAGCCAGGTCTTAAGCTCACGGCTTAACTGCTTGCAGAGCTGTACTGGTCAACCCATTTATTTTTGCAGGCACTGATCTACCCATTTATTTTTGCAGGCACAGGTCTACTCATTTGTTTTCTTTTAACACTGATCAGCTATAGGGCGGCCCTTTGAAGCCCCGCAGCAAGAGTTTAAACAGTTTTTTTCCCTCTAGCCATCAGCTGGGACTCAGGAAGCAGCAATAGATAGGGGGTGGGGCCAAATAAAAGATAAGAATAACGCAGAGGTGGGGGAGTGGGGGGCAGAACCGGTTCGGTGACATCATATCGTCACCACTACTGGCTCAGCTGAACTGGAAGGAACCCAACACTGATGCTGACACCCACCTCTGATACATAGGTACGTACGTACGTATGTACGTACGTATGTATGTATATGGTTTAAATAATACTTTCATTTTTAAAAAATCTGCAATGCTTTTGGATTTTTTCTTAAACTCTGAAGATGGTCAGAGATGTTCCAGCTTGGAGCGATGCCTATGGTTCCAGGGCAATTTATGACCATAGGTACTGCCCCAAGCTGGAAAATTGTCCGTCCTTTGGGCTTTCAGCATGCATTGGTCTCTACAGAATTGAAGCAACAGCCTCAGAGGATGCAGCCTGAATTTCAAGACTCTTTCCTGGGTTTCAACTGTTCCCTCCCAAGGGCCAATGTGCCTTTTAATATAAACAAAATCCTGCCTATGCAGAAGCAGTCCCACTTAATCCAATTAGACTTCCTATCCAGTGTGTTGAGGGCTGCAGGCTTTGACTCCCTATGTAAATATTTCTGCCAGAGGGGCAATAGTTTCTGGAAGGAGAGGGCAAATGAAAGGACAGAAACCAGCCAAAGAATTCCCTGCTGCCTGGCAAACTAAAGAGGAGTTTTATTTGCTAACAGTGACCGGGTAAGAGTGTGCCCATTAGTCTCTTTGTCTCATCTCATCTCACCTAATTCTCATCAGGGGAAACAAGATAACCAGGGAGTCACTTTTCCCAAGACTATTCTGCATGTTACTTTATCCACAAAGCAACTCATGTTTACTGCTGGCTTCACCATGATAATATCGGCAGATGATCTTCTTGAGTGTGTGGAGCACCAAAGTCTGAGTGGAAAATTTTCAGGTGACCTCTTCCTACATTCGATTCTTCTGGGGGTCAGCAATGAACAGTTATGAATAAATGTTTTCAATTCATCTCACTGCCACAACAGAAAATTATAGAAGGTTAAAATGCCAGTCCCTTGGCATAAAGCTAGAATTGTGGAAAGCCCCTTCACCAGCACTCAATGTTTCTGATGGCATTAATTTCCCTTTTGGTATTCTGGGTGGTTTATATGACAAAACTATTTCCTACTGAAATTTGCAGTCATGCAAACTGGTCAAGGCAATCACACCTATGTCTTGTATATTTTTTACATATTGTTGTGGCCCGCCAGCGGCCTGCGTGGATCATGGCTGATCCCGACAATGAGGAGGCTGGTGTGGTGTTGCGCCAGCAGCCTGCGCAGCCGGCACTCGCGTCGGACAGCGAGGAGGCCAAACAGGATGTAATACCAGAGGCAAAAACTCAGCCAGGGCCTTCAGAACCTCCAGAGGCTCCTTCCAGTGGAGAGAGCGAAGTGGAGGAGCCTCTCCTCAATGCTCGGGCAAGCAGGGCTGCCAAAAGGCAGGAGTGGCGGTCTACTCGAGAGTAGGGCTTGAGAATAATTGGCCACTCCCTTAGCCTATTTAAGTCGCATGCAGCTAGTGCTTTCCTGCTAGAAACAACGTCTCATTATTACAGAGCATCTTGGAGAGTGAGCGACTTCTCATATCTGGTTTTCTGGGCTGATTGCCAACCTTTGTCGGACTTTGTTCTTAATAACTTTGATAAGGACCCTTTACATGGGAAGCCTGCATTTTTTTAAAAAAATTTGATTTATATGCCGCCCTTCTCCAGAGACTCAGGGCGGCTTACAATGTGTTAAGCAATAGCCTTCATACTTTTGTATATTTTATACAAAGTCATCTTATTGCCCGCACAAACTGGGTCCTCATTTTACCTACCTTAGAAAGGATGGAAGGCTGAGTCAACCTTGAGCTTGGTGAGATTTGAACTTACAGTAATTGCAGACAGCTGGTGTTAATAACAATGCTTTAGTCTGCTGAGCTGCCAGGCCATTCTTGGAAGGGGTTTGTTTGAAATTAAATAGCGTTTGCGAAGCTTGGTGTATGTCACATTCTCTGGGAATCCGAAGCTGGGGCAGAACACATATTGAAGTTTTTCTTGTTAGTATTATCTGGGATTTTTACTATAATGTTCCTTGTGTTTTCCAATAACTTTCTCAGCCAAATTTCTCATAGTTCCCTTAACAGCTTATTTGGAATATGACCTCTCTACACAAGGCACCTTCATTGCTCTTTCTTTGTATTTCACATATATACATAGCATGTCTAAATTGCATTTAGGTCTAGGACTTAGCTGATCTTGTATTATTTCTAAAAGTATTTCTGGACAACTGGTTAGTCTCAGAAAGATCCCAGATGAAAAGCAGATGAAAATCTTTTCCTAACTAAATATATAAAACCTCAAAAAATTAAGCAATGTAGTAAAATAAAAGGCAGATGTTACCCTCAAACACAAAAAGCAGGGTTTTTTTAAATTTAGGTATCTATCATACTAAGAGCTGTTAGCAACCAGATTGAACAAAAAATGCTTTTCCACCTGAAATCTGTCAAATGTGGGACTACTGTAGTTTAAGTTCTATCATTGGGGTGCCGTCACAGAAGAGCTCTGGCTTATATTCTCACCTTTTTTGGTTATATTATAAAGCTAGCATCAGAAGATGACTATGATCTGTTGGCAGATTCATATGAGTAGAACCGCTTTTCATACATATAAATGTCTGGATTTATAGACTATAATGACATTGATTGATTGACTGATTATGTGGCATGCCATCAGTGTCAACTCCTAGTGACCACATCAATAAAGTTTCTCCACGATGATCTGTCCTTAACTTGATGTTTCAGGTTTTCCAACCATGTATCCATCACCACAGTAACTGAGCACATTCCTATTACTGCTTGTCATCCTTTGTTCTTTTTCCTTTCACTTTTCTCACCATTATAACTTTTCCCAGAGGTCTAGGACTTTACATCATGTGTCTAAAGTAGGATCATTTGAGCCTGGTTATTTGTGTCTCAGAGTGAAAAAAAAAATCTAAATTCAGAGGAATCATCTCCAACTGAATTATTTTTCACTATAGAAAATGCTTTCTTATTCTGCACCGTAGTATTTTATAAAAGAAGAAATTATTTTTCAACAGAAGCCATGAATAGTAAATCTCTTGTAGGTATTCCCTATAAAATGGGCCCATGCAAATAAGCACATGGCTCATTTGTTTGCCTTACCTTCCAGTCCTTGAACAAAGAGGGGAGATTGTAATATAAATTAAGTAGATTTAGGATTTAGGATACGTTTTTTCATCATGAAATGAAAGTGGAAGTTTTTGCACAAGTCAATTTCTATACATTTCTTCTTTTTCCTTGCACTCTGCCTCCACCCTATCTTGCCTAAGAAATTTGGCAAGGCAGTTGAGTGCCTGATCATCAACTGTGCTAACAATTGTGCTATTAAACTAATTGTGCTAAATTAAACATCAATTGTACTAATAATTGTGCAACATTAAACTATTAAAGAGAAGAGCAAATTCAAAGTAATTCAGACAGAGATATGTCACTCTGAACACATGCTCATTGATTGGGCATTTATTTAGTTTATTTGTTTTAGAAAAAGAAAATATTAGGCAGCAGAATGGAATTTGAAGCAGCTGTTGCAAATGTATCTATTGCCTCACTGAGCTGTTCTTGAGAAAAACCTAGATTACTTTTTCCTGTGGGAAGTGAAACATAACCTGAATGATAAAAGCACCAGCTTTTTCCATCATATCAATCATAAACTGAATTCTGACAAATATGATGAAATAGATTGAAAATACAGAAATCTCCATTTTGTGAACAAAAAACTTTTAAAATGATAGATTTTCCAATTTAAAACTCCCACATAAGTTTTTTTCTATTTTCTTTCACGATGATTTCTATTTATTCCTTCCAGATGTTAAGGGCTTAGTTTTATATTGTGGGTTTATGCTGAAAATGCAAATGTATGATTCCTTTTAAGGGCTGCCAAGGTGTGAGAACTATCTAAATGTTCTTTGAACTTTACTAAGGTATCTAAGTTTTTTCCCCTTCCGTTACTGGTAACAGGAAACACATGGATGAAAATGTCATAATATGAATTGTTGTGTTGAGGGGCAGCTGTATTTTAAGCCAAATGTAATAAGCAATTCTTGTTACACTTTCTGAATATGATACAGCTGGGATCTTCATTATCCTGAATGATCCTGGTGCAGTTTCACTTCCAATGTGTATTTTGGTTCAGATAAAAATCTCCACTGAAATCCTTCATCATAAATTTCACATACAATGTGATTTTTCAGCACCCTGTATCCAGAATTTCAGTATTGTGATAAACAACACAGCTTGGGAGTAGAATCAGCAATACTTTTTCCTGGTTGCTAAACTCTTGTTATGAAATTTAAATCAACATATAATGACTGATAATACAGGGAGAAATGACCCTTCAGTAACTTTTAAATTATTAGAATGAAATTCCATCTTTATTTTGCACAACATCACCATGCCATCTTCAGTGCCTAGGGAAGGACTGGAACACATCATCTCCCAGTTTCCAATGCAAATATTATCTACACCAACTGGCTCCCTGTTAATATCATGAGATCGTCAATGTTCAAACTTTAGTCAAGCAGGAACAATGAGTGCTGCTATCATAACAAATGTTTGGATCCCATGGAAAGTTTAGATGAGAGAGAAAAAAACCAGAAGTGTCACAGCAAGACCGGCTGGAAAATTAATGAGCTCCAATGAGTTCAGTGAAAACCCAGCCAGACAAACTGCTGCAGGGGGGTCTTCGGACCGGAACCATCCTGTAAGAATAGCGAAGAAGGAGAGGCGTCTTGGACGACCAAGAGGAACAGGCATGTTCCTCAATAGGTCAGAGTCAGCTCTTCCGACCAGCAGCAGGATGGCAGCCATTGCAAAATGACCATTCTGAAGCTGGGGAAACTGGACTAAGGGTTTGTTTTTTTAAAATTTGATTTATGTGCTGCCCTTCTCCGGAGACTCAGGGCGGCTTACAATGTGTTAAGCAATAGCCTTCATACTTTTGTATATTACAAAGTCAGCTTATTGCCCCCACAAACTGGGTCCTCAATTTACCTACCTTAGAAAGGATGGAAGACTGAGTCAACCTTGAGCCTGGTGAGATTCGAATTTACAGTAATTGCAGACAGCTGGTGTTAATCACAATGTTTTTAGTCTGCTGGGCTATCCAGGCTCTGTAAGTTTTTGTGCAGGAGCGGTATTTGAATGGAGTGCTGGTACTGGGTGAGTGATTGGCCAACTCACAGGTAAAAAATTTTTGAATTTGGATCTTAAAAGGTGTCCCAGAGTTGAAATGAGTAGCTAATTGGCATTTGGGAAATTCCATGGAGGGAGAAGGACAAAGCAGAAGTTAAAACATCAAAGACCAAGGTTTTTGCATCTACAATGGGATTTGGAGAAACTAAAAATAATAAAAGAAAAGAACCAGAGGAAAAGTATTTTTTATGTGGATTTAAAGTATTTTTGACAGTTTTGACAATTAGTTGGTTTGAAAGTATTGTGGATTTCAGAGAGACACCTGCTGGTGGACAGAGAGTACTGCAGTACTTGGTGGAAGTAAGGTACATATTAGTAGATTTAAGGGAATTGTATTAATATTATTAATTGTGGCTGGTCAACTAAATTAAATGGTTTTTATGTGAGATTTAAATATGATGATGTATATTGCTTATAGTAAAACAGAATAGCAGATGAAATGTGAAATGGCAATATGGTTTAATTTTGAAGACAATTTAAATTAAGAGACAAAGTTGAAATGTTAAAAAGCGGGATGGGGAATTTGAGAAATATATTTAGCAATGGAGAAATAAGATAATTAATTGAGAGATTAGGAATTAAGGTCGGATAGTGATATTGTTTATGTATTAAGAAGAAAGGTAGGTAAATTGAGGACCCAGTTGTGGAGGCAATAAGCTGGCTTTGTAAAATATACAGTGCAGAATAAGAAAGCATTTTCTATAGTGAAAAATAATTCAGTTGGAGATGATTCTTCTGAATTTAGATTTTTTTTTCACTCTGAGACACAAATAACCAGGCTCAAATGATCCTAATTTAGACACATGATGTAAAGTCCTAGACCTCTGGGAAAAGTTATAATGGTGAGAAAAGTGAAAGGAAAAAGAACAAAGGATGACAAGCAGTAATAGGAATGTGCTCAGTTACTATGGTGATGGATACATGATTGGAAAACCTGAAACATCAAGTTAAGGACAGATCATTGTGGAGAAACTTTATTGATGTGGTAACTAGGAGTTGACACTGACGGCATGCCACATAATCAGTCAATCAATCAATGTCATTATAGTCTATAAATCCAGACATTTATATGTATGAAAAGCAGTTCTACTCATATGAATACAAAAGTATGAAGGCTATGGCTTAAAGCATTGTAAGCCGCCCTGAGTCTCCGGAGAAGGGCAGCATATAAATCAAATAATAAAAAAAAAAAAGATAAGATAAGATAAAGAAGTATGGAAAGAGAATATTTATGGCTGAAATTGGAAACAGAGATATGATGTACAGTAAAATGGATTTGAAAAAAAGAAGCTGAAATAATAAGATACGGTGAAAAATGATTAATTTGTGATAAAGGATTATATAAAAGAGATAAATATAGGAAAATGGGAATATTAGAATAGATTATAAAGTTTATTCTGTATAAGATGTATAAGATGTGACCCGGTCAACACTCTGTTCATAAAATATGTATAATGAAAGAAAAATTATAATAAAACTTGTTTACAAAAAAAGAGAAAGTTTAGATGAGAGCTTGTTTTTGTTCAGGGCTATCTTGTTTGCTTCAGGAGAGGCAGTTCAACCATGGGAGGCAGTATGAAGCTCCTCCAGGGGTCAAAGGGCAAGCATTAATATAAAAAGCCCTGAGACTCTCCTCTGGTTGTTAGTGTGTGTGTGTGTTTGCTTACAAGAGCAGTTAAATTCCTCTTGGTCTTTCAGCTCTCTGTAAATTCTACAATCATCTCCTGAACACAGCAGCTGTACTGCAAAGAACTGAAGTGACACACAAAGGCCAAACACAATTTTATGAACTGTCTAAATTCTTTTTGTAAAGAATTCTGTCAAAAGTTCTTCCCCAAAGTCCAGCCATACACAATATAGGGGACGCAGTGGACCAAAAAGATATTATTAACACACCACACCCCCTAAACATTACACAGCAGGGAATGTTTTTAAAGAATTTAGATAATTTTATAAAAAACAAGCAACAATTACACTGTCAGAAAAATGCTACTTTTTTTTAAACCTAGGGTGTCATTTATGAAGGGAATGAGAGAGAACATACAAGAAATAGAAAAACCATTTTTTGTGAGTCATTTGCTTTGAAAGCCCCTGGCAGCTGCAAATTGGACATTTGTCAAAATGGTCTCAGTTCCAAAACACAAAACTGGCATATGTGAATTTTTGGTTGTCTTGAAGGTAAAAAGCTTGTCAAGAGCAAGATAAGAAATCCAGTGAATGATCTCTTATATTTTTGAGACTGGACACCCTGGAGCATTACACACACACCGAAATTCACTCTTAAAGTATTGACCTGGAACACATCTCTAGAAGCTATAAAAAGCTATTGCAAAAATGTTTGCAAGGCACTCTGAATACTCTAAATTATCGTACCATTGTTAAGTTTTATTAAGAAAACAGATAATACTTTTCAGTTACATTGACCACCAGGAGGCACCATGGGACAAGTGTTGTTCTTAATTGGGAGTCTTCAGATGTTGATAGCTAAATGGTTCAAACCAGTAGTGGATTGCTACCGGTTCGCCCCGGACCAGTAGCAGCAGCGGCAGGAGGCTCCGCCCACCCTCCCGGACATCTCTGCACATGCACAGAAGCACCGCCCGCAGGCACGAGCGTACCCACAAGTGAACCAGTAGTGGTGGGATTTGAATCCCACTACTGGTTCAAACCCTCTACTGGAAATTGAACTCACAGACCTTCACACTTTTGAGGATTATACAGGTAGTCCTCGCTTATCAACCACTCATTCAGTGATTGAAGTTACAGCAGCAGTGAAAAAGGAGATTTACAACTGGTCCTCAAAGATGCAGCTATTGCAACGTCCTGCAATCACTTGATCACCATTTGTGACTTTCACAACCAGCTTCTGACGTGCAAAGTCAAGAAGGAAGCCAGCACAAAGTCACCATCATGTGTTATCACACTTAATGACTGTGGGTGATTCACTTAACAGCAGCTGGAATTGATAGTGTGAACACATACAATTTTACTTAACAATTGCATCACTTACGTACTGTAACAGACCTTTAAGAACTAAGTGGCAATTATTGGGACAGTAACGGACATTTAGATGATCTCAAAATGGTATATGCACCCTGCCTTCCCTTAAGTCATGGGTGACAAACGCGATTGTGTCACGTGACGTCACTGACATAGTGCAATGGTTTTTGCCTTTACGGAGCTGGGTGTGGCCTCCGCATGATGCATCCGGACTGCGGTTTGACCTTAAATTCTCAAAGCAAAGGATTAGATATGATCTCATTCTCCATGTATGATCATTTTATATGATCTCCACAAGGGGAGGGTTCTACTTACCTTTACTACCGGTTCGCAACAGGTTCGCATGGGCAGATCACTGATGGCGACATCCGGGGTGGTGGGCGGGGCCTCCCGCCAGTTTTACTACCTGTTCTTATGAACCAGTCTGAACTGGGGGCAACCCACCACTGATCTCCACCCTTCCTCCTGGATGGGAAGAATTTATTTATTTTACATGCAGTATGACATTAATATAATGTCTCTGTTTTTCTACTCTGAGAGTTTTAGGGCAGATAGATATGACATCCTGACAGCAAATGTTTTTCGTCATATCCCAAAGCCCCAGCAGGATTATGAAAAAAAATTTAAAAAATAAAACAAAACTGGATCCTATCCAAGTATATTTGAGAACATGGCCCTCTTGTCTTATTCCAAAGATATCCAAAAAATATATATATGTTATTTTAGTCCTTTTTACTTGTACATAACATATATGTATATGTCCATATCTCCTCTATTTCTCTCATGTCTATCTCTATCTCTCTACTTCTATCTCTATTTCTATTTGCATATTTTGTTTTCATATCACCAAGGGAAGGTGATTTTTTTTAAAAAATGTGAAACCTATTTTTCTGATATAATGAAAGGTCACTTTTTAAAGATGCCTGGGTTTTTCTTACCGTAGACACAAGTCAGGTCCAGTTCTAGTGTGCCGTTTTTAGAGAGAAAGGTAAATAATCAAAGCCCTTCCAAGATCAAACTATCTCTTTGGCAAACAGAGGTACACAAAGGCACAAAGTGCTAAAATATCCCCCCCTCCACCATCAGCCCTTTCTACCCCGCTGGCTTTCATCCGATGAAATGAATCATACAATTCTATCATGCCCAAAACACATATTCCTCTTTGTATATAGGTTGCTATTACATCTAAGCTCACCACAACTTCAAAGAACAAAGCAAACACCACCATCCCAAAACAAAAACCCCTCAAAACTTTTCTTTTTGCCCGATTCTCAGTTTAACTCTAAAAGGAGCACAAAGGACATTCTTGCATTTACAGCACTGAAAACTGGTTCTTTCTGATCCTTCAAAACAGGATTGTTAAATGTATCAGGTTGAACAAACATTTAATATTTCAGGCTGTACCTTTCTGTACTGTGTGGAATTCTCCTCTACCCAAACCCCAGCCTAAAGTATATGCTGTATGAATTTCATTTGGCATACAAAATACCTTTTTTTTTCAAATAGTACATAAATGCTTTAAGACTACTTGGTTATCTTTTTGCAAGCTATTTGCTCTTATCAAGTTAATTTGCAAAACTTGTAAAATCGTGTTTGTTGTTTCAGATGCTCATGAAAAAATAATTTCTGTTCCTGGAAGATCCGTCTGAGAGTGCACTAGTATATGTTTATTCCCATTCAGAGGGAGACTATTGTCTTGGCTTGATTTTCTTCCCCCCCTGGATTTCTCTCTTATGACCCATCTGGGTTAGAATAAATTCAAAGCCCTTTACCAAATTACCCTCATCTGAATACATCTGCAGTACAGGAGGAATCAATAGACAAGTAATTGTGGCAATTTTCCTTCTTCTAAAGTCTGATGGAAACTTACATTCACAATGTCAGTAATTACCCTTAATGAAATATTATCAAGCTCCACAGTTTGTTGCAAGGGGGAAAAAATGGGTTCCTGGAATCAGAACAAGGCATTAGTTCTCTCAGCATTGGAACAATTTAATAATCATGCTTAACATTTATAGAGGGCTCTTGAATACTCAAAGCACTTTTTATCCATTACTTTTAAAAAATTATTTCTCCTACAGTTGACAGGGACTAGGGAAATAGCTGCTTAGGTGGGAGTGCCCTGTAATATAGAATATGCATGGCATTTTCTCCCATCCATATAAGAAACCATCGATTTTTAGCACCGTGATATGGACATTTCTGTATTAAGAAACTATACTTACATGGTTTTGTTTTCCGCTACTGAGCATTTTATTGCTATTTTATTGCTTTGCTTCTATTGATCTGGTCTTGTTGCTGTTTGATTTGGTTCCATTTCCTCTGTTTTTAGTGTTCAGATAGCAAGTGATGCTGTTTGTTTAACAAAGACAGTGCCCCATCTACGCAAAGCGGAAATATGCACAGACTTGCAGGAGCCCCAAAGTTCCTGTACAGTACAAAGAAACTGAAGAAAGAAATCACAGCGTGTTCATGGGATAAGAATTTATGCAGCAAGTTTGTAAAAAGAGACACTAGTTTAAATACAAACGCTGCCTTCTGATGAGGTGCTAGAAATCAATAAGTACAACAAAGAACCATTGCGTGACCCGACCTCTTAAAAAATGGCCAGTAGCCTACTTAGGCACATTTTCAGAAAGATGAAACAATAGCAAAAGTATTTAGACTTATATACCGCTTCATAGCACTTTACAGCCCTCTCTAAGCGGTTTACAAAGTCAGCATATTGCCCCCAACAATCTGGGTCCTCATTTTACCCACCTCAGAAGGACGGAAGGCTGAGTCAACCTTCCAAAAACATCATCTCACTTTTTACAGGTAGTCCTCGATTTATAGCCATTCATTTAGTGACCGTTTGAAGTTACAACGGCACTGAAGAAAGTGACACGACCGTTTTTCACACTTACGAAGTAGCAGCCCCATGGTCACATGATCAGAATTTGAATGCTTGGCAACTGGCTCATATTTATGATGGTTGCAGTATCCCGGGGTCCTGTGATCACTTTTGTGACTTCCTGACCAGCAAAGTCAACGGGAAACAGATTCACTTAACAATTGCATTACTAATTTAACAACTGCATTGATTCACTTAAGAACTTTGCAAGAAAGGTTGTAAAATGGGGCAAAGCTCCATCTCGCTTAGCAATGGAAATTTGGGGCTCAATTGTTGGTTGTAAGTCAAATGCTATCTGTACTTGGTTAAAATAAATTGTTAGAATTTTAACTATAATTTGTCAGTTCTGACAGTAAAGCAAGGTGATCATGACGTTGGAGGAGAAGAGTGGAATAAGAGAATATGAAGCCTCTGCAGCTATTTTTTGCCACACCAGCCTGTACTTTAAAGGCAACCTGCTATCCTCAAGATGCTTTGGACCAGGGTTGAAATGCTACTGGTTCGCACCGGTTCAGGTGAACCGGTAGTAATAAAAGCTACCAGTTTGGGCAAACCAGTAGTAAAAAAATGCTATTGGTTTGTCCAAGCCGGTATTTCCGACGATCAGCTGTGCTGCACAATTTATATTCGGTACTATATTCCGTAGAAAGCAGGATTTAAATCATGCAGCAAAGCTGTTTCCCTCCCCCTCCCTGTTCTACTTACCTTCTTAAGCCTTTTTCCATGCTGCGTGGCAGCGCCTGTGGTGCGCATGTGCGCACAGAGAACCAGTGGCAAATCTCGGAGGATTTTACCACTGCTTTGGACAATAATATTGTGAGCCCCATATAGACTCTGGTCCAGTTGCCAGGGATGACATCCAATATATCTGGAAAGGTGTCAGATTGCTCGTCACTGGAGCGATCAAATATCCTTATATTGCCAATCATTTATTTATTTTGAATATTTATTGTTCTGCCTTTCAGTTTACCAAAACATTAAAAACAATATCAAAGAGCCAGCATAAAATCTGCAGTGGAACAGAATGATCTTAATCCCCAAACTGGAAACGCTTGCTAAAGCCAGTTTCAAGGTTCACCTTAGAAGACCTGAGGAATAGCACTTAGATTTATATACTGCTTCATAGTGTTTTACAACCCCCTCTAAATGGTTTGCGGATTGCCTATTGCCCCCAACAATCTGGGACCGCATTTTATCAACCTTGAAAGGATGGAAAGCTGAGTCAACCTCGAGTCGGTCAGAATTGAACTCCTGGCAGTGAGCAGTGAGTTAGCCTGCGATACTGCATTCTAACCATTGCGCCACCACAGCTCAATGGTAGATAAAAGGCATTGGTTTGGCAAGTATCTCTCAGGTGCCCATTCCAAACAAAGGATGACACAGTTGCCAAAGACCCCTCGTAAGTCATTTCTCCAGCCATTCAGAATGTAGCAACATATGAAAAAGGAACGCTGATAATGGATATAAAATCCGGGCTAGCTCCTATGAGAAGAGATCATTCTTTCATTTTCTAATTCCCAAATCTTTTAAGAATTCCATGATAATCACCAATCAACACTTTGAAGTGTTGAACTTTAACCATTAACCCTGTATGTTTCCTATATTCAGCTTCTACATTCTTCTGAATTTTTGAAGTTTGCATCAGAACAGAGGCATCAAAGGTACGCTATTAATGTACTAACTACATTGTTATGTAACTTGTTAGAGGACACCATCAAAGCTGACACCAACCAGAGTATAGAAACACTTAAAGAAATAGTGTAAGATCGGAAGATGTGGAGAGACCTGGACCATAGAATCACCAAAAGTTGGACACAACTAAATGGATATCCTCCTCCTCCTCCTCCTCCTCCTCCTCCTCCTCCTCTTCTTCTTCTTCTTCTTCTTCTTCTTCTTTCTCCTTTTCCTTTTCCTTCTCCTTCTCCTTCTCCTTCTCCCTCTCCCTCTCCCTCTCCCTCTCCTTCTTCTCCTTCTCCTTCTCCTTTTCCTTTTCCTTTTCCTTTTCCTTCTCCTTCTTCCTCTTCTTCTTCTTATGTTATAGGTATTCTGACAAAATGGCTGCCATGAGGACTTTTTATATTCATTCAATTGGACTTATGGATGACTCATGTATTAAGAAAGTAGCAGCTGAGAAGATTCCCTGCCATCTCTTTTAAGTATTCAAAATGATCCTCCTCCTCCTCTTCCTCTTCCTCCTCCTCCTCCTCCTTCTTCTTCTCTGATCTCTGAGTTTTTCGCTGTGCCCTTAAGACCCTCCTCTTCTGACAGGCGGGGATATCTTTGTAATTAAGTTTTAAATTGTTGGGGGTTTTAATTAATTTCGGCCAAAAATGTAATAATTTTAATGATTTTTTAAATCTAAATAATGATGTTTGTATATTTTGTTTTTACTTGGCTGTACACCGCCCCGAGTCCTTCGGGAGAAGGGTGTTATAGAAATAAAGTTATTCTATTCTTATTCTTATTCTTATTCTTATTCTTATTCTTATTCTTATTATCCTTCCTTTTCCTCTTCCTCTTCCTCTTCTTGTTTCTTTTCCCTCTTCCCTCTTTCTCTATTCTTACTTCTCCTCTTATTTCTCCTCCTCCTCCATCATCATCATCATCATCATCATCAGCTTATTAGAGAACAAAGAAGAATGATCTTGTTGGATTTTTTAGTTATATCAGAAAAAAATGAAGCCAGGGCTGACTAGCCAAAATTCACATTATGAATTGCAATTTGAAATGGAATATTTGGGATTTAAATGGAGAAAGCATTGACTCTGTTATGCAGTCCTAAATCACATTTTGAAAACAGGCCATGAATTTTTGACCCTGGTTTGTTGGTTGTTTGACAGGTGGGAGGAAAAAGCATTCTTTGGAGCATGAAAAAGATGCTATAGCAATTTCCAGAAGAGGCAATGCTGCCTTAGAGGGATGTGATGATGATCAGTGAAATGTCAAATAGTCTGTTTTTTAATAGAGAATAAATAGCCACCCCTTGTAGGGGAAGATAAAGGGATTCTTCCCCTTCAGGTCTAGAGAGACAAAAAGCTATATCAGCCAGTAAGACAGAACAGAATTAATCACCATAGGCTTCACAAAGCCAACAATATTAGACAAAAAGGAAGTTAAGGGCTGTGATTTATTTCCTCCCTCAAAAAAATACAGAAGGGAAACACTTCAGAAATATTCACTGAAGAAATCTTTCAGGGGCTATGTCACAGATAAACCTCATCATGAAAATGGAAACCTGGATGAAAAGAGCTTTCCCTAGAGACTAAATAAAATTGTTTCAGTTGAGCTAAGACAGGGGTGTCAAACTTGATTTCATTGAGGGCCACATCAGGGTTGTGTTTGACCTCAGGGGCCAGGGTGGGTGGGCGTGGCCAGGGTAGGTGTGACCAGCTCGACATCACTCATGTCAGGGGCGCCTGTGGTGGCCTAAGCGCTCTGCCAGCAAAAACGGGCTCCAGAGTTCCATTTTCAGCTGCAATGGCCTCCTGCCGCCCTCTGCCAATGAAAATGGAACTCCATTTTCATTGGCAGATGGTGGCAGGAGACCGTTACTGCCAAAAATGGAGCCTGGAAGGATGTGTGTGCAGCCCGCCCGAGCTCCATTTTTGCTGGCAGAGGCACCACAAGCCAGTACTTTGTTGTTTCTGGGGTGGCCCCACGGGCCAGATCTAAGCACCCTGCAGGCCAGATCTGGCCCCTGGGTCTTGAGTTTGACACCCCTAAGCTAAGACTTCTGTCATGTTGCTTACAAGGATGAAAGTCCTTGCAATGGCTCATCCGAAGATTTTGGGAAGATTGAAAACACTGTGATGGAAACAGACTTTCTCCGCATTGTTTTTTAGGGGATCTATAAAAGCAATTCTTATGGTATTGTTTTTCTTCTTCATTCTTTTTACAGGTAATTCTTGACTTATAACCGCAACTGACCCCAACATTTATGTTGCTAAGCAACAAATTTACTTTGTTAAGTAAATTTTATCCCATTTTATCCGCCTTTTTTGCCACAGTTGTTAAGTGAATCACAGCAGTTCTTAAATTAGTAACACAGTTGTTAAGTGAATCTAGCTTCCCCATTGACTTTGCTTGACAGAAGGTTGCAAAAGGGGTACATGACCCCGGGATACTGCTAACATCAGAAATATGAACCAGCATCCGAATGTAAATCACGTGACTGCAGGATGCGGCAATGGTCATGTGAAAAACAATAATAAGCCACTTTTTTTAGTGCTGTTCTAACTTTGAACCATCACTAAATTAACTGTCATAAGTCAAGGACTACCTGTATGACGAAGGTTGTGGAGATATTGGGTTGTGAGGGGGGTGCTGAGTTGATTCTGATTGGGAATGAGTGCTGTCCTTTCCCTCTGGAACAGCCTCCATGCAGAGAGCCATGTAATGCCATCCCTCCCAATATTTAGGAAGGTAAAGGTAAAGGTTTCCCTCGCACATATGTGCTAGTCGTTCCTGACTCTAGAGGGTGGTTCTCATCTCCGTTTCAAAGCCGAAGAGCCAGTGCTGTCCAAAGATGTCTCCGTGGTCATTTGGCCAGCATGTCTAAATGCCAAAGGTGCACGGAACGCTGTTACCTTCCCACCAAAGGTGGTCCCTATTTTTCCACTTGCATTTTTTACATGCTTTCAAAGTGCTAGGTTGGCAGAAGCTGGGACAAGTAATGGGAGAGCACCCCGTTACACGGCACTAGGGATTCAAACCACTGAACTACCAAGCTTTTGATCGATAAACTCAACACCTTAGCCACTGAGCCACCTAAGGATTTAGGAAGTAGTGAAGATGAAACTGTTCAACAGAGTTTTCAATAGCTAAATCTTATTACTAGGAGATGCCCATAGTGGTATAACTCTGGTAATTTAAGAGATTACTGTGTAATGTTTATTTTGTGCTTTAAGGTATGTTTTATGCTCCACCCAGCCACCAATCCATTGACAATATGGCGGTGCAAGGATATAATCAATCAATCAAAAGTAAATATGATCACAAAGCAGTGATAGATTAGTTTCATAGTTCTGAGTTTATATTGAGTTGTTTTTTTTTTACACTAACATTTTTTTGTGCTTTTATGCACTCATAGTAATTTTTACAGCATTTTTATATTGTTAATATTTTGCAGATCAGCTTTGATGCAGCTGAGAGAGACACTGACTATTAGAACTTGTTCTTTCTAGCTTGTCATCTCCCAGAACATTTCTCTTCACTAGCTACCAAATTTGTAAGTTTCTCTCCATAAAGCCCACTTTGTATTCTGCTTTTTAAAATATGACAGAATCAATGCATCAGATAAAGGAAGGAAGAAGGAGCTGCTTGCAAATAGGCATCTGCTATTCACAATTTTCCAGCTTCTAGTTAATATTTGAACTTAAGACTCAAACTAGTTTCATTGTATATTGTATGAAAAGGTGCATCTGATCTAGAATCTTTTGCTGTAAGAGTTGGTCTATTAAACATGTGAATCCAAAGCCTCCAGCTGATATTTCCTTCAAAGACAGTCACAGAAAAAAAAAACATGGCATGACATTGAACAAAGAGAGTAAAAGCTTCATTCAATCCCTTTTACGTGTCCTCCCTCTTCACCTGCTAGATGTGGTGTCTTGAGATGGTCCAGGCCAGCTGCCACCTCAGATAATAATCACTATATTAATCCAGTTCTAATTTCTCTTGTTGGTTGAATAGCCTCCTCAATTAATCCTGGCAGGGTTCCTTTTAGGAGCTATTTCTCAGTCACTTGTTAATTTATACAGAAAATGGCTACTTAGGCACATTGTAGTAAATCCATACTCGGTAGTATACGTTGCTTTAAACATTATATCTTTTGAAAAAGTGCCATGCATTTTATATCTATTCATTTTTTTAAAAAACCTGTTTAGTAAATATTTAGCTTTTATTCTGTCTTAACATACAATATATATATTTTCCCACTTAGTCATTAGTGTTTTTAACTGGAATTCTTCCTAGAATTCTAAAGCCAGTATCCAGAAGTAGATTTGCCTGTCAATAAAATACTGGTAAATATCTAAATTTCAAAACCAGAAACTCATTTTCAGTGTAGAATTAAGAAAAGATCAATTTAGTCAGGATGCTCACCGAAATGCTACGCGCTATACCTAAAATGCTAAACTTATTGTTCCATTTAATCAGATAAGATAATTTATTTACTTATTCATTAAATTTGTATACTGCCCATCTTGCAGTTTGAGGCAAGTTGAACAGCTTTCCCCATTGACTGTGCATGTTGGAAGCCAACTGGGCAAGGCTCAAATGGATGGATTCAGATGACCATGGATGCTGTAACCACCATAAGTACTTGTTGGTTGCCAAACTCTCAAATTCTAATCATGTGACCATGGAGATGCTATGACAGTCTTAAGTGTGAGGACTACTCATAAGCCAATTTTTCAGTGCCATTGTTACTTCAAATGGTTCCTAAACAAATGCTTGTAGGTCAAGGACTGGTGTGTGTGTGTGTGTGTGTGTGTGTGTGTGTTGAAATAATTTAACTACAGGTAGTCCTTGACTTACAACTGTAACAAAGCCCAAAATTTACATTCCTAAGTGACTCATTTGTTAAGTGAATTTTTGTCTCATTTTACAACTTTCCTTGCCACAGTTGTTAACTGAACCACTGCAGATGTTACATGTGTAACACAATTGTTAAGTGACTCTTTCTTCTCCATTGACTTTTCTTGTCAGAAGGTTGCAAAAGGGGATCACATGATCTCAGGACACTGCAACTGTCATAATTATGAATCAGTTGACAAGCAATTGCATTTTGAATTTTGATCATGTGACCATGGGGATGCTGCAATAGCCATAAGGGTAAAAAACGGTCACTAAGTCACTTTTTTCAGCGCCGTTGTAATTTTAAATGGTCACTATATGAACTGTTGTAAATCAAGGACCTGCTGTAAAGGTTAATGGGGGCTTATATAGATACATATTAATTTAGAAGTTTCCAGCTTCTTCAGTATCCTTTTTCTGGTTTTTCTTTCATAGCCATTTATATAAACTAATCCCTTCTTCAATTATACTTTTTATCTTGACAAACCATAACATCTATCTCAGGTAGTGTGATTTGAAAGAAAAGTTTGTTATGCAATTCCTTAACGATTAAATTTTTGCTCAAAATATTCCATCATGAATTCTGATCAAATCATGACTGGAAAAATAAGATATGCTGTATCAGAATCCTAGTCAAGCCCTGGAATGCTCTTCCCAATCACAGTGCTTTCCAAATGTGTGTGGACATCGATGCGCTGAATTCTTAGCAATGACTACACCGATTAGGAATTCCGAAAATTAAAGCCCATATAAATGTAAGGTGCATACTTTGGAGAAGGGTCTCTTGGAAATGTGCACAGTACTGTTTGAATAGTTTGTATTTATTATTTAGTCATGCTGGAGGAAAATATAAGGCAACACATTTCTATCTTCTAAATCAAGTTTAAGATGTCTGAATTTCAATTCCCAGAATTCCCCAGCCAACCATGCTGGACATTTTAAAGTCACCCAAGTTTGAGAAAACTGTTCTAAATCAATTACTTTTGCTAACTATATTATTTATTTATTTATTTAGACTAGATTCTACTCTTCTTAAAAACAATTCCAGTGCTATTGCTGTACGCATTAATTAAGGGACATTTTTCTTTCATTGATTTTGATCAGCTGTGTGATTTCTTGGAAATTCTGCCTCTGTCTGCCTAGGTTCACACATTATGCTAAACCACAATATGATCTGATCCAAGCAACCTGGAATTAAGGAGGAATTTCTTAACAGCGAGGACAATTAACCAATGGAATAGCTTGCCTTCAGAAATCGTGGGCACTCCATCAATGGAGATTTTTAAGAAGAGACTAGACAGCCACTTGTCTGCTTGAGCAGGGGGCTGGACTAGAAGACCTCCAAGGTCCCTTCCAACTCTATTCTTTTTGAGTTTAGAATAATGTATGAACTCGTCACTGTAGTTTATAAAGCAGAGTTGATGGTTCAGCAGAAAAATATCTTACTTTAACCCTAATCCTAAATCTACCCATCTTTATTTCCCAGCATTTTTCAGTGTGTCTGCTCAGCCTGCATTTGATGATTTGGGGCAATGAAATATGTCCTTCATTACAGACTTCCCAAACTTTTGCAAAAGAAGGGTATTCCTGAACATGTTGAGAGCTCCCTCTTGTTTCTTAGGGATCCTAGTTTGATTTTAGAGACCAAGGCAAGCTCTAGCTCTGTAATGCCCCCCTTTTTATTATGTGTATAATACCCTTCCCTAATTAATCCTCAGGTAATAGCTATCTTCATTCCTGAGCTCTGTAACTCAAACAGGTCATTTGTCAAATAGTGAGGCAAGTGATCTTCCTTTTTAATTGCACATTATGTTTTCTTCCATCCTTGTTCCTGCTGGCACTGCATTAATATTTTACAAAGTGTTCAGAAGGAATGAGGGTCTTATTCCTCACTGCTTTTATTCTATTTTTGAAAGCCGATGTCAACTTTGGAAGCCATATTAGGCCAGAAACTTCCAAGCTGCCATCTTCTCATGTGTGGGAAAGTAGGAGTGGGGATTTATTTGAGAGTTTTGAATTTAGACAAAACAGCATTCTTCCCGTCGGTCAAGGTCAGGACAAGCCAGAAATCTGGAGAAGGAGTGGTTGGAGTGCTGTTTCGAGATGGAATGGATGGTGATTGGAGTATGTGATCGACTGAGGAGTGAGGGGATGGTTTTGGGGGTTTTGATTTACTGAGGGAAAACCCAGAACTCTCAAATTCAGGTTTTCCCAAGATGTGCCAGTATACCTACTCTAATAAATGGAACTTTGAGAAAATGCTCGCCTCAAGAGTTTTTAATTGGAGCAGGTTTTTCTGGAACGCTGAGAGCCGAGTTGCAGTCCTGTGCAATGTGCACACTCTCATAGGAGAATCTATTCTATTGGCCTTATTTCTAATAAACTCACACTGGATCACCTTAAGTAGAGCATCATTCAAAAATGTTTTGGAAGAAACACTTCCAATGTCATGGAAGTGCAGCACCTTTCTGCTATTCATTAAAGCAATCCAGTTCCCCCGCTCCCTCAGAAGTTTGAAAAAAGGGCCACTAGTTTAAAAAGTCAGATTAACTTTAATGAGTGGCTTTCTTAAAGGAACTACATCAGTCTATAGCAGATCTTTTTCAACAAGATCTGCAGATAGGTTCTTTATAGAAAACAACAATTGCTCAGCATTCAAGAAGGCTGTTCTGCCATCTGTCTTATTAGACAGATCGTGTATAATTTTTAAACTAACTCTTTATTTGCATAGAGATGTTTTCCATTTAATTATTTTATTAACATTTTTAAAGGGCACTATTTGTGAAATTAATTATTATTCTTATCGGATGATGCCTTGCTGTTACTCCAGTAAATGCACCTGCCCATTCAAAACTAATTACAGCAATTAAGGTTTAATGGTTCCACCAAATACGACTGCTCATTAACTTTAATTATTCCAGAAATGCAGCTGCTCAGATACATGTACATAGGTCTGTATTTATTAATTCCTCCTTTTAAAAACACTCTTTGAAAACAGGACAGTGTTGGATAATTTCCTCTTTAACATTATTATTTATTATTATTCCATGTTTCCTCACTCTTTTCCCCTGTCCTCCAGCAAGCAGTGTTCAGATTTTTGCTTTTAAAGCACTCCTGAAGTATAGGAAAATGAAAGGTTTTATTGGCTTCATCTTAAATGTATTAGGCAACCCAAACTCCAAAATCAAATTAGCCCAGTTTTGACCAAAAAAAATTACAATGAGATGAAATAGTCAATTTGGTTGATTTTATCAGATATAAAACTGATCAATAGTCAGGATAAAAAAATACACTAATCCATGTCATATGATCTTCCTGTCTGAGAAATAAAGGGCAATGCTGCTTTAGCCATCCTGCTGCTTACATCTATCTTTGGAAAGGCTGCTGGGTTTTCTGATCTTGCCTTCTGCAAAATGCAGCAGTCTCTCTGCCCATCCATCCATCAATCTTGCTGCCCATCTCAACAAATGACTTTAGGCAGCGTATGTCATAAAAACAATTAAAACAATACAAATAAATGTATACAGTTGCCAAGTAAAATTCTTGCCACAGATGTTAATATAGCCCAGAAATGGGGCCTTTAACATACTGGGGGACCCAGGCCTAGACATACAGCAAGGTCTTCATGACCTTATAAAAGGTTAATATGGTCAGGGTCATCCTAATCTCTGAAGGGAAAACATTCCAGAAGGCAGGACTATAGCAAAGAAGGGACGTCTCATAGTCCCTGCTAGCCAACATTCCTTGGCTGATGGGACCCATAAAGGCCCAACCTGCTGGACTAAATTGGATGTGGAGAGATAGCTGGGAGAAGATGGTCCCTCGAGTAATCTGGTCCCAAGGCATGAAGAACTTTAAAGGTGATAACCAGCAGCCAGAATTTTACCCACTGGCAGTTCAATGTAGCAGTGATGTCACATATGTTGAATAACCGACACCATTATAATAACCGAGCCTGTGTAGCGTAGGGGGCTAATGCCTCCTACTAAAGGCAGCAATTAACACCAGCTGCCTGTAATTTCTGTGAGTTCAATCCTAGCCAGGCTCAAGGTCGACTCAGCCTTCCATCCTTTCTAAGGTGGGTAAATTGAGGACCCAGTTTGTGGGGGCAATAAGCTGACTTTGTATAAATATACAAAAGTATGAAGGCTATTGCTTAACGCATTGTAAGCCGCCCTGAGTCTCCGGAGAAGGGCAGCATATAAATCAAATTAAAAAAAAAATTAATTACCAATGCAGCTGCATTCTGCATCAGTTGAAGCTTCCAAATGTTCTTCAAGATCAGCCCCGTGTAATCTAACTATAAAGCAATTCAGATTATTACTTCATAGTTAGATTACACTTCTTATAGATTCCCTGTTGTCTGTGCATTTGATGTATTACTTACCTTGGTTTTTAATATTCACAGTAAGCTGACCAGGTATTTTTATAAACCTTTGATTTTTTTTTAAAAAAATAAGTTCTCTACAGCAACAAAAAGAAGAAAAATTCTACTCAAGTGAGTCTGCATCAGATTTTCACATATTATCTTACTTCACGTATATTTTAAGAATAGACCATGCTAATTTTTCTACTAGTTTGCATATGTATTTTTATTGCCTTATCAACTGCAGATTTTTATATACTGCATAGCCTTTATATTATTCAGTTTAACAACTTTTACTACAGCAACATCTATAATCTCACTCTGTGAATAACCCCAGCAGTAATTGAATATCCTACCAAAAATATGCAAGCGTTAATTTCAATTCTTTATTAGCCATTTTTCAGCTTAGCCTGTCGGAGCAGACTATCCAAATAAAAATATAGAGCAATAAAAATAAAACAGAAATAGCGGATAATATGCCAGAATGACAAAGACTAATAGTGCAATCCTTTCTTTTCTACTCCAATATTTAAAGATCTGATGAATAAAAAATAAGATTGCTTTTCTATTTTTCTTGTGCTATGGATAAGCTATGTAGAGGATTGCAATGTGGACAATATCTGCCTGTACAAAGGGACTGAAAATAAGAGCAGAGCGTGTCACATTTCTGCTAACTCACATGCTTTGACCTTTGTAGAATCGGGTCCAAAATGGCATGGTAATGGGATGGGTAATAAATGACCACATTTGTTTGAAGATCTAGTAACAACTTTTCCAATGTTTAATTGTATGGTATGCCATAACCATACCAAGACTGTTACTTGGATACTTAGATGAGATGCTCTGACATGAGTAGGTACATACATGTGCATCATTTTGGCAACACTGTAGTTTGCTGCAGATACCACTGGTTATGAGAGCTTTACCTTCCCTTACATCAACATGGCTTGATAATGCATGATCATGGTCAGCCAGCAATTTTCCTCTAAACCAAGGTTTTTCTTAAAACTGTAGGCTAGAAAGAGGAAATACCAATCATCTCTTTGCCTTTCTCTTACTACCTTTGTTCCTCCACTCACACATAGTAGCCTCACCAGGGGTGGGTTCTACTTACCTTTACTACTGGTTCGCAACAGGAGCACACCCGCTTCTGCGTATGCACAGAAGCTTCTGCGCATGCACAGATAGTCAATTATGATGTCCGGGTGGGTGGGTGGAGCCTTCTGACACTTTTACTACCAGTTGTAAAGAACTGGATAGAACCGGGAGCAAGCCACTACTGGGCCTCACCTAAATTGAATGATTAATCTTTCACTTTCTAAGCTCCTTTCCTGTATTAGCTAGTTTTATATTTAAAAAGGCTTAAGTTTCTTCTTTGATAAGCCATGAATATATTTATGGTCATGTGAAAGCATGTTTTAGAATCATGAGTCTCTTATGCCCTCCGAGTTTGAAGGCTATCATTTATGACTCAGAAAAACTGCCCCTCCCCTCCCTCACTTCTGCAGGATCCTTTGAAATGCTCTTTTCTGAACATGAAAGCATACAGAAACTCTATCTCCAATTCCATCCGGATCCACTTTCTTTCTGAAGTTGGGTCAGCAGGGATGTATCTAAATATCGGTGTATTTAAGCCCAGGTACAATGGGAGCAAACAAGACTATTAAATATTCTGAGTATTAAATAGGTACGGCAAGGATGTGAAGCCCACCTCTGAACATAATGAACTACCAACCACATTTAACTAGTGTCCTGTGTGAACTCTAGTTGTATGCTAAATTCATGGTTGTGTGTCCTGCAAACTCAGAAAATGTTAATTGAATAAACCAGGTTAAGTCAACTATCAATAAGTACATCAGGCAAATCTAGAACATGTATTCTTATAAATATTGCTTGTATGCTAGAGTTTGCTTTTATAATTCTTAAAGATAAGAATATTTTCTTTGACATCTTTAGCTAGGCTAAACTGTAAAATTGTTGAATACAATATTTATTCCATGTATAGCTGACCTTTTTCTCTAAATCAAAAGGCAAAGCAAACGTTAAGTCCATGATAACCTGTGAATCTATAATCTGTGCACGTCCTCAAACAAGCAGCAGGTTCTTTTGTAGAATCTGACAGTACAGGAGACAACACCACTTTCTGTAGGAACAATTCTCTTGTACAAGAAGACACAACTATGAGATGTACTGGCTGGTTACCACAGATGGAACTAAACTTTACTTTACTTTACTTTATTTAGATTTATATACCGCCCTTCTCCTTACGGACTCAGGGCGGTGCACAGCCAATTAAAAAACAAACATACAAAAGTTAAAATTTCATAAAATAACAATACAAATGGCCATAGATTAAAACTAACTTCATATTAAAATAAAACTCTAAAATGATAAAATACTATAGGA
Organism: Masticophis lateralis; assembly: GCA_030761175.1. NCBI lineage: Eukaryota > Metazoa > Chordata > Lepidosauria > Squamata > Colubridae > Masticophis > Masticophis lateralis. The sequence goes on along the minus strand of JAUDYJ010000001.1, from coordinate 201,468,262 downwards.
ATCAGGCTAAGCATAAGCAGTTTGATTTGTTCTTGGTTTTAGTAAGAGCAATGCTGGTGGCTGATGATCCTAAACTGGACAAGGTGGCAGTGTTACACAGCTGAAGGGCTGTTGGTTTAAAACCTCTTGATGTGGAACTAGATCAGATCCAAAGGAGGCTCCCCCCAAAAAAGAGGCACCAATACAGGAGAATATTTGTAGGTGAAGGTTGGAATAAGGGGCTCTTTGGTGCTCTCTGAGCTCATTTTCTTGCAGACATTTCATTACCTAAACTAGGTAACATCATCAGTGTAGTAAAGTGTGGGGTTTGCTCTCAATTTATATTCTAAGGAAGGGTGGGGAACGATGGCCCTTTTATGACTTGTTGACTTCAACTCCCAGAATTCGTGAGCCAGTTGAGGTCCATAAGTCATAAAGGGGCTATTGTACCCTACCTCTGTTCTAGTGGCTTGCCCAACCAAGTTCAGAGAGCACCAAGGACAGTGGTGGGTTGCTCCTGGTTTGCCCTGCTTCGGGTGAACCGGTAGTGGCGGCGGTGGGAGGCTCTGCCCATCCACCCAGATGTCATAAAAAACCACTCTGCGCATGCGCAGAAGCGCCACACACTACCGATAGCAAACCAGTAGCACTGGAATTTGAAACCCACTACTGACCAAGGACTCCTCAAAAACAGGAGGGACTTTGTAGGCCTGTAAGGAATTTGGAAGCCTTTGCCAGTCCTTCACTTATCTCTTAATAGAAGATAAGGAGAGTATTGACAAACCATGGGGTGTACTGTAGTTGGCCTGCTTGCTGTTTTATTAAACAGGAAATTCCACATTGGAGCAGCTTCACAAGGTCTTTCCAGAGCTTAAAAGCCAGGAGGGATTCTAAGCAAGACTTGTTTTTCTAGACAGGCACATCTTAAGGTTCATGTCAATACACGGAATTGTTCAGGGTTCTCAAGACACCCTCTGCCATAAGTGATAGTTTGCTCAACATATTGGCCAAGTCCTCAAAACGTTATTAAAACACACTTGCAAAAAATTTGCAGCCTGACGTGCAAAAGTCAAGCAGCTTTCCCAGTAAAACTTTGGTGGTTTCCAGGTACAGGCAAGTCCTCGAGTTACGATCACAACTGAGCCCAAAATTTCTATTGCTAAGTGAGACATTTGTTAAGTGAGGTTTGCCCCATTTTATGACCTTTGTTGCCACTGTTAAATGAATCACTGCAGTTGTTACTTTAGTATTTCAATACTTTCCCATTGACTGCTTGTCAGAAGATCGCACATGGTGATCACATGACCCCAGGACGCTATTGCCATCATAAATGAGTCAATTGCCAAGTGTCTGAATATTGATAATTTGACCATGGAGAAACTGCAACGTGTATTTTTTTTCAGTGTCACTATAACTTTGAACGGTCACTAAATGAACTGTTGTAAGTCAAGGACTAGCTATCATTTTCTTAGCCACTGTATGGGGGTTGCTTTCTTTCCTGAGAGCTTTTTTCAGCAATCTCAGTCTAGCCTACAGCCTGGGATTTCCTAATGGCCCCCAACCCTGTTTAAGTCCCAAGCCCTGCAAAAGGTCGCCTTAGGTGTGCGTGGCTTTGAACGCGGCTCGCAAAAATGTGCGCTGTGCATAAGAGGCCAATGACCCAACAAGTCCTTCCCCTTCTTCACCGCCAGAGAGCAGCACGAGGCCCCTCGAAGCGATACCGCATTACTGACGGTTATCACCAGTTTAGTGCCTCGCGGGCCTCCGTCGAAGCACTTACGAGGCAGGCCCCACATTTCTGCTGATTCTCCTTCCGCCTTTTCTCTATAAACCCCAGAAGGCACCGCGAGCAAAGGCGGGGTGGGTAGGAAAAAAAATTACTTCGCTGAGCGTCCTCCCGGTACGCATGCGCCGCGGCGCTTTCGTCCGGCTCGCCCTTTTTCGTCCCACGCGCCCTGGGTCCAGCAGGCGGCGCTGTCAGGGAAGCTGCTGCCACGGAGGCCTGGCGTATCTCAGCGTCGTGCGCAGCGAGCGTCTCCCTCCCCGGCCCGACGGAGTGCCACGTCTTTGGTGCGGCGGGGCAACGTCGGTTTGGCTGGCTGGCGCGGGAGGGGCGGTTGCGCCGCGCGTCCGTTTGCGCGCCGGAGAAGCCGCTGCCACCGCTCAGCGCCCTGGTCGTCCGCCGCTGGGCCTGAGCCATGGGCTCGTCGCAGAGCGTGGAGATACCCGGCGGGGGCACCGAAGGCTACCACGTCTTGAGAGTAAGAGGAGGGTGACTCCGGGAAAAAGCGGGGGGGCAGCGCACGTGGGAAGGCGGTGCACAGAGCTGGGGGTGCGGGGTGGGGTGGGGAAGAAGAAAGCACCCCGGCAGGCGAAGAGTGCAGGAATGCGGGGAAATCCCGGGAGTGGAGCTGTCCTTGGAGCAGCCCTACGGCTAGGTCCCACGGGTGACTTCCAAGACCTGCCAGACTACAAGCCCTACCGTGGAAAGGGGGGGGGGGGTTGATGACTTGGATTTGGAGGATCAATTCATCCAGAAATATTAATCGTGGGGAGGAGTATCTGATCTTCCTTTCTTACAACCCCCCCACCCAAAAACAAAAACACTCCAGAAATTAGTTTTACTACTTAGCGCCTCTCTTAAAGGAGGGAGAGAAACCGACAAGGAAGTGCCCGGTTTTTTTTGTTCTTTATGGGATGGCCGTGGAGTCGCGTTCCCGTTCCCGTTCCCAATGGCTCCGTGGGCTTGAGTGACTCCAGGGAATGTGTTTCGACAAGTAAACCTTGCCTGGATCCGGTAGCGACATCAGTTTCGTGCACAGATCTGTTTTCACGAGCTTATCTCATGATGGGCATGCTCCCTGACCTTGGTTTCCAGCAACGGTATTGATTTGGTGTGCTGGAACAAGCCATCCTGTGCGACAGTTGCATTACTGCTTCTCGATCAACCTTTGCAAATAGTCAAGACTTGGAATAACTTCGTTGTCACTTTAAATGTATGCCTAATCGGCATACATTAAAATGAAATTTCCTTGCGTAACAGTTCTCAAAGGGTCACCATCTGCAAAATACACTACATCGAACACGACAAAATAAATAAGGACAAAATTATGCACATACCCACATATATTATGATGGCATATAATATGATCGCATATAAAAAGATGTGATGTACAATATCTGAATCCCTTCTGTGGAAAAATCAGGGGGTCTTGTCAATTCTGCGCTATAAAAATGTAATCTGTCTTTCCCGTTTTTGAAGAAGTGATTGTTTAATTTAAAAATGTAAGATGAACTTCCAAAGCATAATCAGCTAATAAACTTAATCCAGTAGAATTGTGAAATAAGCCAAGTTGGCAGTTAAGATAACTGATGCGTGTTAAGCCATTACAATATTGAAGCATGTTAGCAGATGCAAGTGGAGAATTGATTTCCGTTGTCTTAACTTCACATACCCTAAAACTTACAATTTCTGGGAACTTCCCTACACTTTGGGATTCATGTTAGTCCTGTTATATGTTGGTGGAAGTGTTCTTGTTTTGAGTAATATACCTGATTTTTGTAAAGCAATTGCAGTTTGAGCAATTTTGTTGCACTTTCTTCAAGTGAATTCCACAAAAATACAATAGTAAATTGCAGCTTGTCAGGATGTCAAAACTTTCACATTAGTGAGATTTGTTCATTTCTTTCATCATCATCTGATTCCAGAGTTATTACAACTTTAGTTGATTCAAATAACTTTTTTCCATATAAATAGGCATCAAGAGGTAAAGATGTTCAGTAATTTGCTATTTTAAGGATTTCTAGGCAAGAGATATGAAATACTTTGTTCAAGATCTGATAAATATCAGAAAGACTAATCGTGTTGTCAATTACAAGTTCGATTAATTCCAAATTTAACAGTATAGCCCTAGAGGAGATTTGTGTCAACTTCACCATAAACATAATTAGAGATTGGATTTGTAGCAGTGCTTTCTTAACATTTTAGTTTACATTGATATACAGCTCTCTCTCTTTTTTTTTCATTCAGTCATATCTGATTCTTGGAGACTGTCCGGATAGGCCCCTTGACAAGGTTTTTCTGAACTACCATTGCCTCCTTCCTAGGGCTAATAGAAAGTCAGTGATGCAAAGTCACCCAGCTGGTTTATGCCTAATGTGGAACTAGAACTCAGTCTCCCAATTGCCAACCTGGTGCCTTAACCACTACACCAAATGGCTCCAAGATAGAAAATAATTTATACCCTTGGTATTTTAACTGTTGAAGAAATAAAAGGTGACACAAATGAAAAGTAATGCCTCTGTGTCATAGAAACTATATTAATTATACTTGTTTTAGGCCATTTATATGTCACCCTTTTTCTGATATACCCAAAACAATAAGTATTTAGAAAGTAATGGAAAAAATGCTATACAGTACAATAATATACAGTAAAACAACAGAATGTATCGTATTTAATATATAGAATATTTGCTTAGGTGCCAAAAAAGTTATTTTTTAGGTGGGATGGGGACCATATTAATTGAATAATAAATACATTTTCAATATGGTCAAGAGTGAATTTATCTTTTACATGCTGGTTTGAAATTTTATGTTTCTTAATGTCTGTAATTTATCAACTTTGTTCAACACTCATAATTTTGAAAGCAGCTGTTTATTTAAGAGTGGGCAATTTTTTGATGACCAGGCAACTTAACACTTGGGAGTGATGAAGAGTGCAGCATATGTTATATATCCATTGATTAAGAAGCCAGCTATTGATATAGACTCCTTAGGCAGCTATGAGGGCAGTTCTTACTGAATAAAAAAACATTAGATATGTATTAAGGTCTCTCATATATAAAGGCATTGGGTTTATGGCAATCTGACTTCTTCCTCCATGATTTTTTTCCTTATTCATTTTTCACAGAAATTGATAGTAATAAAAGATACTTTTCCTGGGTGTCCCCAGTATGAAATGCTGTAATACATTCACAATTAAAAAGTACTTTTCTACTAGGCAGTAAAGTCATACAATATAGTAAAAGCTATTGTTTGAAATCACAGTAGGATTTTCCAACGAGTATTTGTAGGTTCCTTCTTGGTTAGATTGTTATACTGCTGAGTGAGATAGTGGCTAAATGGGGCATGAATTGCCATCAGTTTGCTGCATTCTTGTTATCCTGTTTTTCTCCAACATAGTTCAATAACTTCAGGTCTTCTGTATTAACACTCCTAAAGGCTGCATAGTAAATTCTATTATGAATTGAAGACATACAATTCATTCCTTATTTCTGGTGTGTTTGCTTGTTTTTGCATTCTAGTCATAACAGAGGTGCTCTTTAATAGCTTCATTTAATAAGAAAGCTAGGAGATTTTGCTGTGTTTCAAATCTGACGAATATCACAGTTCTTCACATGTGGGTCAGAACCTGACAGAATTCGCCACGTCTTCCATGCAGCATAATCTTTCTTTCCCCATCAGTTTAGATCTTGCAAGGGAAACTATATTTATGCTTGTTTGAAGGCAGGTTTAAAAGTGTTCATATAACCTGTGGCCAAATAAACAGTATTTTTTGAATGCCGTGGATAGAAGCCATCTAATTCAGGTAAACTCAGACACAGTACAGCTGTACCTCTTGAGTCAGTCCAAGGAGATAGGGAAAAGCAGCGAGAAAGTACTGCATGGAGCCCCATCAAAGTATCTAGTTTAAGTTCTCTCCTTTCAAGCAAATGCCTGAACATGGTTTATGACATTCCTATTGTCACTGAGAAAGCAATGTGGCAGAGGAAGTACCATTGCCACAGTTTAATTTATATCAGAATATTAACAAATTAAATATTTTTAAAAATCAGGAAAAATTCTTAGTTACAGGTCAATGAAGCAAATGGAATAATAGAATGAAGTTAATAACTAATGGAATATGAAACTTTTGACATTACTTATCCTAAATCTGACCCTGGATCTAGTGACTTCAGATCAGTAGAACTTGGAGCCAAGGACTCATAAAAAGAGGAAAGTCATACATTCCTTATTTGACATAGATATGCAGATCTCCAGAATGTGACAGAAAACTTCAAAAAGCAGATGTTTCAAAAGTCTGGAATATCTGTCCAGTGTTTCACCTATGTGGATTTATTGAGGAAAATATAACATGAATAAATATGTTGGATACAAGAATATACTACAATACGCAAGAGAAAACAGCATTATATCAGGTTTATACATAAAACAGTATTGTGGAGTGTATATATAAATATCTGTCAGAGAGATGTGAATTAAGTAAATGTTAGATTAAGAATATAAAAGGGGAAATCATGCTGAAGATACATCAGCTAAATGAAATAAAATTTAGTTCATTCCCACATATATTTTGGAAAGATCTGCTAATTAATCTATGACCAAAATAAAAATGTGAGATTGGTTAAACAATTTACTTTACAAGCTTTTATACAGAATCTGTTAGTTTGCCTGTGTGGATGTTAAACTAATTTTTGTTAACATTTTTGTCTTTTAACTTTTGCAATATAACTTGCATGTTAGTATTCTTTTAAAAGACACTTTTTGCCTCAGGCAGTGATTTAGAATAAATTCTGTGTGCTTTAAGACCCCAAAGAGACACATAACCTCAGGGAAATTTGAACTCTTTAGTACATCTAACAGCAATTATGTTAATGGAGAACTAAATCAGAGATTTACAAGGGATTTTTTAAAAAAACATTGTAAGTATTTGCTGTCCTTGTAAAGATCCTTGGTAGCACATTCCATCTTCCTTGTTTGCTTCTGTACAAAGTGATGAAACTTCTCATAGATAACTAGAGGTTATCTAAGGCATGAATTTGGATATGGCTAGTGTTTGGATAGTGTTTCTACTGGGTAAGGTAAAAATAAGTAGAGAATATATTTGTATTACTGTGTGCTTTATATCACCTTTAATACAGAATAAAGTAATTATACACATTTCTGCAAATATATTTGGAAAGCAAACAGATTGTCACGGTTCATATAGTAATAAATTATGCACTTATGAACTTACCATATTACTTACTGTAGGAAAGTATTGTTACCTAAAATTAGTTGCATGTTAAACCTTTTTAAGATTGAATTTTGGCAATAAGTTCATCTAGATCAGAGGTCTCAAACTCAATTTCATTGAGGGCCACATCAGGTTTGTGTTTGACCTGGGGGGGGCAGAATGGGTGTGGCTGGGGTGGGTGTGGACAGCTCATTGTCACTCGTGCTGTGGGCACCTGTGGTGGCCCGAGTGCTCTGCCAGCAAAAATGGGCTCCCAAGCTCCGTTTTCAGCTGCGATGGCTTCCTGCAACCCTCTGCCAGCGAAAATGGAGCTTGGGATGGCTGCATGGAACCCTCACAAGCTCCATTTTCGGTTGTGATGGTCTCCTGCAACTGCGGGCTACTCCTTTGCTGTTTCCAGGGTGGCCTCGCAGACCGGTTCTAAGTACCTTGTGGGCTGAATCCAGCCCCGGGCCTTGAGTTTTGACACCCCTGATCTAGATTATTTGGGGGGGGTTGTTTTGCATTCTTATGGCCTGTTTGGTTAGAACTCTGCTAGAATGAAAGGTAGTACAGTACCCTAAAACAATCAAATATATATAGCTGTGTGTTGTGAGACTCTTCAGTGTAGGTGATTTATTTTCTTGTAATAGGTGGATCAATTTACTTAGAGCTTTTTCTCTGAAAAAGAAAGTTGTTTCTGAATAGTTCACTGGAATCTTGTGGTAGCCAATTAAAAAGAAAAGAAGCTTAATCGATTTTAATGGAGGGAACTGAAGCTTAGCCTTTAATGCAGACTGTATGTTGAAATGTTTTATTATATTATCTCTGTGCTGAACTATCAAAAAATTCTGCCTTCAGCATTTTGTAGTTGATAAACTGGTTGCCAGTTTCAGGCTTTCTTATCAAAAACTCTTCTTAAACTTTTTGAATTAAAGGTGATGTCCACAGTAGTTTAAATTTTAGAAGATTATGGAATTTTAAAAATTCTAAAATAAGAAAATTGACTTACTAATGAGTCCATGTAAGCTATTTGAATCAATCCGTGTTAGTTATTAGTGGCATCTATGAAATCATATCTGCAAAACTTTCCTATCCCATCTTATTAATCCAGGTCAGTTCTTGTACCACTATTCTGCCAATTAGAATTTATCAGATGAAGACCAAATATGTCCAGATTCTTTCCTCTCATGTATTCTTATAATTGCAGGCCATCAGATTACATATTTGTGGTTTAAATAATATTAGAAATTGTACATTAAATCAAATTTTATGTGCTATGTGTGCTCTATAAGACAGCAGTTTTAGAAGATGAGAAGTTAATTAACTCTTTTTCCAAAACTGCCTAGAGCAGGATGATAGTTCTGCTGTTCAGTACAGGTAGTCCTCAACTTATGACTACAATTGACCCCAAAATTTCTGTTGCTAAGGGAGGCAGTTAAGTGGGTTTTGCCCCATTTTACACCTTTCTTGCGACAATTCTTAAGTGAATCACTGCAATTGTTAAGTTAGAAACACCACTGTTAAGATTCCCCATTGACTTTGCTTGTCAGAGGGTTGGTAAAGGTGACCTCAGGACACTGCAACCATCATAAATATAGATCAGTTGCCAAGCGTCTGAATCTTGATTATGTGACCCATGCAAATGCTACAACAATTTAACTGTGAAAAAGATCATAAGTCACTTTTTTCAGTGCCATTGTAACTTTTTTAAAAAAAATTTGATTTATATGCCGCCCTTCTCTGGAGACTCAGGGCGGTTTACAATGCGTTAAGCAATAGCCTTCATACTTTTGTATATTTTATACAAAGTCAGCTTATTGCCCCCACAAACTGGGTCCTCAATTTACCTACCTTAGAAAAGATGGAAGGCTGATTCGACCTTGGGCCTGGTGAGAATTGAACTCGCAGTAATTGCAGGCAGCTGGATGTTAAATGCTGCCTTAGTAGGAGGCATTAGCCTCCTACGCCACTCAGGCTCCTTTGAATGGTCACTAAATGAACTTTTGTAAATTGAGGACTACCTGTATAACAATAATCTCTAACTCATGAACAGTATATAGGCAATAATAAATAAAATACATTTTAAAATACATGGTCCTTCTCAAAGTTTAAAAGGTGTTAATGGGCTGCCTAGTGGCAGAATGCAGCTGAGCAGTCTTGTTTAATGGTTCCTTCTTTCCTTCCTCCTTTTCCCCAAAGCATTATTTCCATAAGACCGTTGGTAGTCAGACCAATTTGTGGTCAGGTTAAAAAACAGAACATGAAGACTTCCCTTTGTTTCCAAATATATCTGTAAATTAGAGCAGTTACATATAAGGGATGTAGAGAATTGTCCGAATACCAATTTTACCAAACCTTAAAATAGATGATTAATACATGTTATTGTAAAGTAAGGCTTGACAGTTATGTAGCATTATATATATAAAAAAGAACACACACACACACACACACACACACACACACACACATATATCAGGGGTGAAATGCTCCCGGTTCGGACCGGATTGCCCGATCCGGTAGCGATGGCGGCTGGCGGTTTGGAGAACCAATAGCAAAAATCCCACCCCCATGCTCAGCTGAGCCGCGCAATCATCAGAGGCTTTTTATTTTATTTTTAAAAGCATTTTTTCTACAACCTCTTCAGCTGAAAAAAATGCTTTTAAAAGTAAAAACAAAGCCTCTGCCGATCAGGCAAGTCAGCTGTCTTGCTTAGCAACTGAAATTTGGGATTCCATGGCTTTATGATTGTGATGAAGTATAGTTCCAGCAAAATAACCACAAAAAAGACTAAATGATATCCCCAAAGAAATTGGTAGATAGCCTGTATATAAATATTATTAATTAATGACATAAAAAACATCTTTAGGACTTCAGAAAGGTCACAAGCTTTCCTCATGTTTAACTGAAAAGGAAGAAAGCAGTCGGGTTTTTTTCCTCAACATTTTTTTAAACTGTAGTCTTCTGCTGATTTTAATACCTTACATATTTCTTGTTTAAGCTATTTTCCTCAAGTAATGTACTTATTGAAAAGAACCTGATCTCTAGGTAATCACCAGAAATAGGTATTGTGTAGTATAATACAGAGAGGAGTATGAGAATGCAAAGATACGTAGCAACTGTCTGCAACTCCTTAAACCAAAGGTGTTGTTTCCTGGGGTTGCGGTGTAGCTATGCAAGACAGCTATACAATCTTGATACAAGATGGAACCAATTTAATGAGTCACAGAAAGATGCTTCCTTTTCATCTGTATTCTGGAACAGATTTTTGCCTCAAACCCAAAAACTGCAGTCCTAATGTCTGCAAAATTGTTTTTGTTCTGTCAATCTTGGTTTGGCTCTAAGTTATTTAGCTAACCTGTTAATGGAATTTCCTTTTGAGCTATTATTACTCTTAACTGTGATATTTAAAATATGATCTACATCTTTGCCATTTATCATTTTTTAAAATAAATTTTATTATTTTATTAGGAACTCTAGCTTTCTGTGCTATTAACTTTATTTTGTAGCTATAGTCTTGTTCTTATTTTAAAAAAGAGAGAATAACTAATACTTCTTACCATGTGTAATGTAGTTGTGTTCAAAACAAATTCATAGGTGAATTCATGGTAATAGATCATTTTGTGCAGAGGTTGACTTGTATATTTTGAAAAAAGGCTCACACAATCAGAAGCTGGAAAGTTATTGAAACCTCATTTCAAAGGCTGCAGCCCTTAAATTAAAATTGCCTATGTGACAACTGGATTTCCTAAGATAAGTCCACAGTTAGTGTCTTTATAACAGGACTTGTTATCTGTTATTTCCAAGAGGTGGCATATATTTGTCTTTTTAAATTGGTTTGACTCTCTAAAAGTTTGTTTCTCCTGTAAGTATACTGTTGACAAACATTTATGGTTTTTATTAATATTTCCCATGCTGGGAACCATGGCGCTGCAGTTGTTACTTTTAATTATTATTATTTTCCATGTAATGTTTATGTTTTAGGTGCAAGAAAATTCACCAGGACATAGAGCTGGATTGGAGCCATTCTTTGATTTTATTGTTTCTATTAATAATTCCAGGCTGGTAAGTGAATCCCCAAATTAAAACTTACGGGTGGTACCTGAAAACATAAATCCAGATTTATAACTTTACAATCCAATGTTATGTAGTTATGCCTGGGAAGGGAAGGTAATACATTTTTCCCAGTTCAAAAGAGCTCCTGACTTATAAAAAAAATAATTTGAGACCTGCTTATACAAGCAAATCTGTTTCCTCTGGGAAGTTTAATTGGTGAAAGGAAACACATTGTTCCAGGCATAGATTCCTTTGATTTAAAATTCCTACTGATGGGTTGTTGATGAAAGAATAAATAAGCTGTTTTCTTGGTTTAATTCCTACCTTGGTACCTATTATATGAATTGATTATATGACGAATGAAGGCAAATAAATATACATGTCCCAGGATAATGTTGCAACATCCAATCTGGGATGGTTACCAGGACGAGAGATTTAGTCTTCCGAGCTTTCGGACTAATGCTGGAACCCATCCTCAGGGAACTTTTTTTCACAGAAGCACAATAAGTTCGCTGAGGATGGGCTTTGGCACGAGTCTGAAAGCTCGGAAGACTAATCTGGTCCTGGTGGCCGACCCAGATTGGATCCTGATTTTATGAGTCCAGAGAAGACAAGATTATGATATCTGGATTTTCCATGCCTTTTGAAATACAGGTAGTCCTCGACTTATGACCACAATTGAGCCCCAAATTTCAGTTGTTAAGTGAGACATTGGTTGTGTTAGTTTTGCCCCATTTGCCCCAGTTGCTAAGTGAATTACTGTGGTTACTTACTTAGTAACCGGGTTGTTAAGTGAATCTGGCTTCCCCATTGACTTTGCTTGTCAAAAGATTGCCAAAGTTGACCACATGACCTTGGGACACAGCAACTATCATAAATATGAAAGAGTTGTCAAGCATCTGAATTTTGATCATATGATCATGAGGCTGCTACAAAGGCTGTAACTGTGAAAAACAGTCGGTCACTTTTTTCAGTGCCATTGTAACTTTGAACAGTCACTAAATGAACTGTTGTAAGTCGAGGACTACTTATACTGTATGAAATCCTGGCTTCTCCATTTCAGCTGTGAAATGTGTATGGGTGGTTGAGGTACATATTAAGTGTAGTTGGCAAAAAAAAAACAAAAAAAAACCACCCTGTTTTTTCAGAAAGTTTTTAAAAACTGTCTGACTTTTTTGGCCAGGGGGTCAGTTGGGGTATCATTAATATACTGTTGATTGGTGTCATCCAGTCTAAATGCAGATCCTGAGGGAAAGTTAATACATGGTATATATGGTTTGTTATGAGGAACAAATAATTTTTAGAAGAGGAGAGAATGATTAAAATTATAAGAGCAGGCTTCTGCCCATTTTCTTGTAAGAAAATGAAAATTTGGTGCCTTAGGAAAGGCATAGGTTTTACTGCTAGGAATGCGCAAAATGTCCTATTCAAAATGTTTTTCTATCAAATACTTTGAAATGCTGATAGATTGCCATAGCGTGAGCATAACTGCCAATGAGTTTAGCGAATTTTTATTTTTATACCTTCTTTAGAATAAAGACAATGACACGCTGAAGGACCTGTTGAAAGCCAATGTGGAAAAGCCTGTTAAGATGCTGGTCTACAGCAGCAAAACCCTGGAGCTCCGAGAGACATCCGTAACCCCCAGCAACCTGTGGGGAGGGCAGGGCTTGCTGGGTGTGAGTATTCGTTTTTGCAGCTTTGATGGTGCCAATGAGAATGTATGGCATGTGCTGGTAAGTAGAAGCTCCATTTTTATTTTTTATCAGAGAACAAAATCATTCTGTGTGAAGAATCTTCTGGTTTTAACTTCCTTTTGGCTATGTGCTTCCAACAGGAATTCACCCAAAATGGCGTAGAAAAAAACAATTAGTTGCATATATCTCTTTACTGCACTTTCTTCATTAAATTAAAATCGCTATCAATAAAAAAGGGTGATGACTGTCATACAATTTGTTGCATATCTAGAAATAAAACTTTTCTATATGTTTCTGGTGGATATTTTTTAAAAAACAAGGAAGAGATAACATTCACCAACACAGCAATGCATTTAATGCATTATTACTTATATTACTTTGTCTCCAAAACAGTAATCAATGTGCAGATACTTTTTGGTACATACCTGCATATGCACATTTTCAACAACTTCTCTATTTTGAAGACTGTATTTTTTTTCCTGAAGTGCATTTAATTTGTTAAGGAAACTGAAAAATATTTTAGTGGTTATGGAGCAAAAGTGTGGAGCAAATCTTAATCATACTGACACCTGGAGTATCATTTTCTCTCTCTTTCTTCTCAAGCCCCCTCCCCACTTCCTTTTCTTCTCTACCGCCAAGTATAAATTAACAATAACAGAGTTGGAAGGGACCTTTGGAGGTTTTCTAATCCAAACCCCTGCTCAACAATAGTCCTATACCATTTCAGACAAATGGCTGTCCAATCTCTTCTTACAGTGTGCATGTGACCATGTAGTCATCAGCAGTTAACTTGATTTAAGAGTGTTTTTAATTTTTTATCTATCTTTTGTACTTTTCTTGGTCTGATCAAGGTATTTACTTTCTTTTAAAAAAATTATGTCTTGTAATTAGGAAGTTGAACCAAATTCTCCTGCTGCAATTGCAGGTCTTAGACCTCATAGCGACTACATCATTGGGGCAGATACTGTCATGAATGAGGTAAATATGTCATTTCATTTATTTAAAAAAATCAATATTCTGACCATTTTAGACTGAACTCAGATTGCTCATAATTATTTGCAATTGGTTTTGTGATAAGCATTGTTGAGCTTTCTTTTTGAGTAGTTATACATAACTTAGAAATTAATATTTATTATTAATAATTTAAAAATGAGCAGAAAAACAAGTACAAACAGCAAGGAAAGGTTATTTTAGAATTTGTGCGTACATGCATTTTTTATTTTTACTTATTGGTAGAAACAAACAAATGAATGTTGTCATCTGCTAAAATGACAAATTCAGCTCATTCTGAATTTCAGAACATTAAAATAAAATAAATAAAATATTGATTAAAATTAATTGAAGTGTCAACTAAATATGTTTTTTCCTTAGTCTGAAGATTTATTCTCTCTCATTGAAACACACGAAAGCAAACCATTAAAACTTTATGTATACAACACTGATACTGATAATTGCCGAGAAGTCGTTATTACCCCAAATACTGCATGGGGTGGAGAGGGAAGGTAAGTTGATTTTGTTCAAAGAGATATGAAATGTGATTAAACTCATCGTTTTGGTACTATTTCTGGGTTGTTTCCACACAGTCAAATTTGTACCACACTGGGCAGATGCAATGACAGTATAAATATTTTTCATAGATTTAATTTATGTTAAGTGTTTTAAGATATTTATTGTTCACCCATGAACTCCATTTGCATTTTGAACAGACAGAATGTATTAGGAATAATTTGCTAGTGTGATTCTGTTTTATAATAAAACTTCTTAGGGTAAAATTCAAGTCAAAACTCAATTCACATAACTGCAAGATTTTGTTCATCTCCTTTTACTGAAAACAGGCTTTAAATTTTCATGTTGAGTGAATACTGTAGTTCTGTATGTTATGAATACTGTATTTCATCTAGGTTTCAATTAATTTAGAAAATAAATGTCAATTCTATTGGCTACTGATTTCTTTTGGCTGTATAATTTTCCATGTGACCTGTAGATTTTTAATTAAGTTTTTAATGACCCACTTCAAATTCATAGTGTATTAATATGTCCTTACATCATAAGAATAGGGACACAGTGGCTCAGTGGCAGTTTAGCAGTTCAAATCCCTAGTGCCGCATAACGGGGTGAGCTCCCATTACTTGTCCCAGCATCTCCCAACCTAGCAGTTTGAAAGCATGTAAGAAATGCAAGTAGAAAAATAGGAAACTTTGGTGGGAAAGTAACAGCATTCCATGCACCTTTGGCATTTAGTCATGCCGGCCACATGACCACCAAGACGTCTTCGGACAGCGCTGGCTCTTTGGCTTTGAAATGGAGATGAGCACTGCCTCCTAGAGTCGTGAACGACTAGCACATATGTGCGAGGGGAAGCTTTACCTTTACCTTTATATCATGAGAAATAAAGTTCTGCATTCTGTTCCTATTTTGCTGAAAAGAAAATAGTATGCAGGCGATCCTTCACTTACAACTGGTCACTTAGCAACCATTCAAAGTTATGATAGATCCCAAAATAGTGATTATGATCTGGATTTGAAGTCTCAACAGTCTCTCCCCCTCCCCCCACTCCTGGTCATGTGATCACACTTTGTCAGCCAGCCTGCATTTATGGACATTTTCAAAGTCCCACAATCAGATGACTACGATATATGGTGTTTTTTGGCATTTACTTCCGGTTTCAGCAAATAATACCCATTGCAAACAACGACTGCAGCATTTGTTTAACCATCACAAAAATAAAATCCAATGTGGTCACATGGTTAACACAGCCCAGCACAGCCCACAACCATAATTCCAGTCTCAATGATGGTAGTAAGTTGAGCACTTCTTATTAAAGCAAATTGACAAATGAAAGCATACCTCTATATTTGCATGAAATTCCCATGGGATTTCTGTACAATTATGTAACTATCGGGGGTCCTTGAAAAGCTTTATTCTGAGGGAGGGAGGGAAGGCTATGGAGTTGTTCATTAGATACTTTAGGCCATGGGATTTTATATGGCCAACTATTCAAATGTTTCTAGTTAATTTTTTAGAGTCTGTCTTTATGGTGTCTTGGTGGCAACAGTTTATACTTGCTCTAGAGATGTGTAATTTTTGGAAATGAGCACAATCCTTAAAAATGAATTAAGGTTGATATTTTCAATACTATGCGCGTGCTGCTATTAAATTCATAAACGTAGTATGGCTATTTAAGGATATTGTTTAAATTCTCTCCGTACAATTCCTCAAAGACAATTCATTGGCATGGGGTAATTGTGAACATATTTAAGGTTAATCTCATTTTTCTTTCTTTATATTTAAAGCCTAGGTTGTGGCATTGGCTATGGATACCTGCATCGAATACCTACTCGCCCTTTTGAAGAAGGAAAGAAAATTTCTCTTCCTGGGCAGTTGTCTAGTACACCTATTAGTCCGCTCAAAGATGGCTTCACAGAAGTAAGTTGTCATCCTTTTCTTTTGCAACCTATGGTGTGACTCTCCGAACCACTTCTGGTGGAATAATATTCCTGTTTTGTAACATATTATTCCGATATGTACCGATATGTTCAGAGTATAAAACCCTCTTCCCCCCCCCCCAAAAGAGGTTGGAAATGTTGGTGCATCTTAAACACCGAATACAGCCATTTTTGGCCTCCCAAAACCCCGCCCCGTGAGTCTTGTTTTTGCCAAAAACAGGCCCATTTTTTGCAAAAATGGGACACGCAGAGGGTTTGGGAGGACTGCAGTGTGCTCCTGGGGGCCGGGAAGGGCAAAAACCGGACGCGTGGAGGCCAAAAACTATTTTTTTCTTGTTTTCCTCTTCGAAATCTTGGTGCGTCTTATACTTGGTGCGTTTTATAATCCGAAAAATATGGTGTGTTTTTTTCTAAGCATTTATTTCTTGTAACATCTTACAAAGCAGCAGATCTCTGATAAAACAAGTGATCTTTTTAATTAGGTGCAATTGTCTTCAGTTAATCCCCCTTCTTCACTACCACCTGGAACTACAGGAGTAGAACAAGGCTTGGCTGGTCTTTCCATTAACACGACTCCTGCTGTCCCTAATGTGCTCAGTACAGGTTTGTCTTTTATGTAATCCTAATACCAGTGTTCTGTTTTCTAAATGTAATTATATTGGGTGAGTGACAGTCTATTTAACTTATATGCCATGTACAGTAATGTGCTGTATAGCTACCAAATGGAACATTACTGGAGGGCTGGGTGGAGAAGGGTCTGATTCTTGAAGAAGAGACCAGATGTTAAAATCTCAGTTTCTATAAATAGAATTCTGCCATCTTTCTTCTATGGTTTTGTTGTTGTTGTTGTTGGTGGTGGTGGTGGTGTTTATTGCTAGTCTTATGAATCTGCGGTAATTTGATTCTGAGGGGGTGGGATACACTCTGGAACTCCACGCATTGCAGCACAAGGTTTTTCATTAAGGGGAACGAATGAGCAAATATGAGAGTTCTCTAATGCATCCAAAACACTAATTATGTTTTATTTTCTGTCCAATATTTTTCTACATTTTTAATGTTTTAGAAAATTTTAAAAATCATCTCTTTGGCCAAATTTTATACATTGATAGGTGATCAGCAGCAAGCGTTGGCTGTATCTCACCTATCCTTGTCACCTTGAGATAAAACAAGGGAATAGGGGCTTACAACAAATTCCTATTTTCTCTTACAAAGCAGTAACAAGCCACAAAACAGTCCAGTTGCATTGCTTGGAACAGGTGGAACCCACAAAATGATATTTTTCAAAATACACAAGCACTGAAGCAGAGTTCTCCAAATGCAGATTTCAAGCTCATAACATTGGATTCGTTTTTGCATGAACACTTTTCCTAGTTGTCTTGAACACTTTAAATCTAAGGAAGTACGAAGTATGGTTTCCTCCCAAATCATTTCATTTAGATTACTTGGGTTCGTTTGTTCATTCATTCATTCATTCATTCATTCATTCATTCATTCCTGTTTTCATTTTAGAATAAAATTATAAAACAATAGCACATATTAATTATTTTGGCTTGTTTTTTTACTTTATTTTCAACATTGAGGGACATGCTCTGACACAAAAGGATCCTAATCTCTTGACATCTCCATCTTTAAAAAAATTGAAAATGGTTAATAATAAAGATTTTTAATGGAAAACCTAAAGGCTACTTTTAAGGTAGATGGGTTGGACTAGGTCAGATTTTGCTGGATTTGTTTAAAATAGCATTTGAAAGGTAATATGACTTGATTTTTCATTAGGTGTTCCTACAGTACCATTATTGCCGCCTCAAGCAAACCAATCTCTTCCTCCAATTAACTCAGCACCTCCGTTACCAGGTACGAGATAGAAATGTTGATGAACATTCTTGTATGTAATAGTGAAAAGGGTGTTTTCAAAAACAGTGGATATAACAAGTCTACACACACGCACGCCTATTAAAATGCCAGTTTTTTGAGATGTAAAAAAAATCAGACCAAGATTCAGAACTTTTCTCATCTTTAATATTCTGAAGTGATTTATCTTGATCTGATTTGTTTACATTTCAAAAACCTGGCATATTAACAGGAGGGTGTAGACTTTCTATATCCCCTGCAGAAAACAGTCTGTGAATTTTTTCTTTCATTCACTTCAGTATCTGAATAGATTTTTTAAAAAATATTTGACTTGTGCTGTATCATTGGTTAATTTTCAGATGCCACTCGAAGAATTTAGTTTTAGATATATTACATTTGCTTATACCAAAGAGAAGAGATGATATAAGAATATTCTGAGAACTAGAAATGCTAGCCAAGTAAATTATGATAATTTTATTTCAATTAATATGTGTGGCTAAATATACTATTTCAATTAATTGAAAACCATCCATCTTTTTATAGATACTATAAATTAAAATGTAAAAAAGATACATTTTCATTTCATATTATATGAATATAGAGAGCCAGTTTGGTGTAGTGGTTAAGACACCAGGCTAGAAACTGGGAGACTGTGAGTTCTAGTCCCGCTTTAGGCACAAAGCTAGTTGGGTGACTTTGGACTAGTTAGTCCTTCTCAAACTTAAGAAGGAGGCAGTGACAAACCACTTGCAAAATATCTGCCATGAAAACTGCAGGGGCCAATCCAAGCAGTTGTCAGGCAACACTTATTTGAAGGCAAACATATACACATATGCAAATACACAAAAATGATACGAATATAACAGAACCAAGATAATCTTAATTTAAGATTTTTTAAAATAAAATCTTCCATAGTCCATGGGCAATTCACTTGATATTTTGTTTACATGAGCCCTAAAAGAGAATCTGACATGAAATGAACTTTTCAACTCAAGCTCTTTGTGAAGTTTGTTTAAAACATGAGTTCATACAAGATAAAACAATTAAAGAATAAGTATAATGACTCTTTACCTCAAGGTTAGCACTAAAGACCTTGCATGATTGGATTACCTCCACAGTGGTCCAGACTAGATGAGGATGTTTTAACAGTTTTGGACTGAGTATCTTTGTGCAGTCTTAATGCATGCTATAGTGTCTGCGTTTGAAATCAAATGTATGGTCTCAGCAAATTAGTGCAGGTTAGAATTTACAATTTGAAGGAAAAATATGTATAACTAAAAAGCATTCTAATATGAGGACTATTCCAAATATACAAAAAAGACAGAGGTGGCCTTGTGCCCTAACATGACAAAAATAAATAGAAATGGGAACTGGGAACTCTGAAAGTGAAAGAACTGCACTGCAATGAAACCTATAAGACTATTGGAAATATTTTGCAGTTTATGAGTAACAAGACCTTTGCTCCTTGTCTATCGGTAACATTTGGGACAGTATTCATATACATTTTTGAAAATCATAGAAGAACGGTTCTCTGAAAGGATTTCTTAAAGGTATATAATACAAAGTATTATAGAAAATTTGCAGCTGTGGCCTCAGAGGGAGATCTCTGAGTTTCCCTCTGAGGGCTGGACAGGGGACAGAATGTATCTGCCCTCAGTGTGGAAGGGATTGCCACTCTCGAGTTGGCCTTTATAGTAACACTAGATGCTGTTTTAGGACCTCTTTCCAGAGCACAATACCATAGTCTTTTGAGACTAAAGGATGTCAATGATGATGAGAAAAATGGCACTCATTGTATGTAGCAGTCTCTCTTGTAAATAGATTGCTTCTTAATACATTATGTGAGGGAAGGAAGTACATGCTGGCTATTTCCATCTATGCCCATTCCTTGAAGTGATACACACAACCAAGGGTATCTTCTGGATATCCATGTGTCTAATGTTCTCTCTTTAACATATTGTGATTGTTAGAAAAGACTCAAAGTGTTCCTCCAATAAATGCCTTTCTCACTTCTTTTTTCTGCTTCTACAAGTAATATGAACTTCTGAAATTTAGCATCTTATTTTTATTAGGATTGATGGCTTTACCTGCTGGACTTCCCAACCTGGGGAACATCCCTAACTTGAATTTACCTGGTCCGCATTTAATTCCTGGTCCTGGATTAGTAGACATTGGGCAGCCTGGTATGTTTTGATAAATTTCTGAACTGACACCTAATAATTCAGTCTAATGATTAGTTCAGCCCTGTTGCACATGACTTTACATAACCAGTAAATTACCTTAAGCTTATAATAAGTAAGGCTTCCATATGTTTGCCTGTAGCCCAGTTTAATTCGGTATCATAACATTTAGACCCCATTCAGGTGAAGAAAAGCCCCTGAAATCCTATAGAGAATCCTACAAAAGGAGAACGCTTTTCCCTTATTTTTCTTGCAGTCCCATCACTACTGTGCATTATTACACAATTTGTGTCCTTAAATTCTTCCAAAAATTACTGCCACAATATAATTGATACAGAGAAGGGAAATAAATAGATGGAGATTAACTGTTTCTTTATTTTAATTTAATGTTAATTAGATTTAAATTTAAATTATTTGAAGTTAAATTTAGTTTCTGTTCTTGTTCTTTTTGGAGTGCCACTTCACCTGCTAATCAAGATGCTGTTGTGCTAAAAATTAAAACTAGATTTGACATCAACTAAACAACAACCATCCTGTCATATTTCATTGGCATACTTGAGAATAGAAAGTAATGTTAAATCTTTTTGATGCATTATTGTCAGTGGTACAATATTACTGTGAAATAAAAAGCTCCCTATGTAAATGTAAAGTACAGTTCTACATTTACTGCATAAAAATGCAAAAAGCTCTATGAACCCTGGCATATAAATTGATTTTTTATATTCAAGTCATTTTCCTGAAATCTTCATGAATAGATATTGGATGGGACAGAATTCAGAAGACCATGAAATCAGAATCATATGCCCTTTAGTTCATCTGCAGGTTTTTGGCTAATGGTTGTTTATTCATTTGGACTCTACAAGCTGCATAAAGGAATGTGATTTTTCTGAAGAGGAAGGGAGGATTCTTATATGAAATTCCTGTGCCATAAGAAGTTAACAGCAGTCATAAAGCTTTGCTGTGTTCTGATTAATACAAGACCTGGCCATCTCTATAGGCAACAAGGGGTCCTTAAGTGGTGGGCCATGATCCTTTAAGGGTCACGAGGAACTTTCAATAAAGTAATAACATTTTTGCTTCTTGCTCACACAAAGCAAATTGATGGCAGAAAGTTGTTTTACTCTTTGTTCCAATGAAATTTTTTTAAAAAAAATTAAGGTGGAAGGTCCTCTCAACATCTCATATCATAGATAGATTAAACAATTAAAAGCTTATTTAGTGCCCAATCTTAACCCTAATGAAATAATTAGTATATTAGCTATCACACTTCCATTTTTTATTTTAAGAGGAAATGGAACTGCAAAATTTGTGACCCTCCAGGAAATTAATCTGTGTAGTAGGAAGATCTTGCTCAGGATACACATCTGTAGGGACTCTTACAGAAAGCCTCTTCTCTTTGGTTCTTTTTACAGTATATATCCCTACCAACTTCCTTGCAATACGCAGATGCAGTGTAAAATTGCTCTTTACAAGTGACATAGCTCTGTAGGCTAATGACTTATGCAAGTAGACTGCAAGCTCATTTTTGTTTTCTGATGTTCTTAGGATTGCCACCACTTCCTTCCTTGCCTCCAGTCAACCTTTCTGGGATTGCACCTCTATCACCAGAATTCCTTGCCAAGTTCCCATTGGTCAATGAGATACCCACTCTGCCTACAGATCTGTTGTCTTCTGTTCCCATCACAACAAGCTTCCCTGCGAATCCTGGCACAACTGTAAATGTGGAACAAACCTCTGCACACATTCTGGATATGGCTGTTCCTCCCCCCATGGTTACTACTGCTGCTTCTACTGCTTCCACTGTCAAGGCATTGTCTCCTGAAGACAGAGGAGATGCAATAACTTCCTTCAGTGAAAAGCCGGCACCCTTGGTCACAGATACGGCTGTGTCTGAATCATCATAACTTCAACTGATTGATTGGATTGGGCTTGATATATTTATTCAACAACAGTATATGCAAACTATCATTACTTTCATGCTAGTTTGTATTTGGTTGTCAGAGTTCTTGTAAATATACGGAAGGTGACTTAAGGGTCCAGATTTTTACAAAGGGCTTGGTGTAGGGTAGAGAAAGGGGAAGGAACTGCTTATATTTAAAAAAAAAAAAAGAATAATAAAAAGGAACTATCAAGGTAGGATATGCAGGTGTCCGCTGCCAAAATTGAGGATTTTTTTTAAAAAAGGTATAATCTGACTTCAGTAGGCTACCTTGCTTACTTTCCCTCCCACAAATTTGCTTCTCTTAGACATGAGCAAGTAATTCATGCTTGTCGTATATGAAAACTTTTTTTCTTGTACTTTGCAAGAATTAGAATTTTGGTAATACATTGTGAGGGGTAAAAGTATTTACTTTTGTCCAAGTTGTACATTTTAGCAGTATAAAGATCTTCAAACTAGAGCTGTTTTATTAAAAACTTCAGAACACAACTTGTAAATTCAGCCTCATTTTTAAATCTGTCTGTGTGCAGATCTTTCTGTTGAGCTACTGCCCTTTTACCTACACCTAGCCTCTGCTGCTTTGCTTTATAAGCCCACTGTCAAAAGTATTGTGAAGAATTCAAAAGGAAAGCTCATAATATTGGGCATGGCTCAAAAACAGGAAGATGAAACTTTTGATTATTTTTTTTTTTTGTAAAACAGGTTGTATTGAAAGAGCTTACATAATGGCAATAAATTCTGAGGATTTTATCTTGTAGCATTGGGTGAGCATATTATTAAAACTGCACAGAAGTAAATACACAATTGTAACACAGTTTGGGAATGAAAAACTTTCCCAGGCACATATATTTCTCCCCCACCCCCCAAAAAATTCTTATTGTTGGCCTTGCTGAGCTGGAATTTCTGGAAGGCCATGGTTCTCCAATTCTACAGAAAATATTTATTTTTTTAAGAAACTTAATTATTAATTGTGGCCCAGCTAGTAGCAAATTAGATGTTATAGCATTCAGCTTCAAATCCAATTCTGTGATTATTCAGTATGGGCCTCAGCAAGGAGCCTTAGATTAATTGAACCCAGATAATTAATACAACTCTTTTAAACGTATATATTGTTGAAAAATTGGCTTTCCATTTCATGTAATTTTGGAGTTCTAAAGCAAATATTAAACAAATCAACACATACAATGTATATGATTTCCTAGTTGTTACCACCCCTCCAGAAGTTTAATTTTAAGGTCTCAGGTGAATGGATGGCTATATTAAGGTTCAGTAGGCAAACACTTTGTTCAATGACTCTGCTTTGCTCATACATAATTGTGACAGCTTTTAGTCTCTTGAAAGCATTACTTAAGAGATGGTCTCTATTTCCTATCCTGGTGGGAGAAAGAGGAAGAGTAGTCTGCCTTTCCATTACGCCTGATCCTTTCAAAGGGATCCATTGTAGTGGTAGCGCACCCTCACATCTGAGAAGAGATCATTGCCAAGATCATGACTAGCTCTGAAAAGCAGAAAATGGAGTACAGTGTGTTCTGCCAAAAACAGGTACAGTAAATGGTTCTCCAATGTTAACAGATATAGTAGGTTTCCATTTTAAGTGAAATATTTCCTGCCTACTAGTAAAAAGATGATATTTGTGTTTACTCAAAAGACCTCCTGGTTCAGACAGCTTATGTTCAAGTTATTTGTGGAATATCAGCCTTGATCTGGGATTGCAGGGTTGATAACTTTTCTATGTCCCTTCTGACTGCCTCCAAGTAACCATTCTAGTTTCAGCACTCAGAGAGAAATAACTATATCTTTGCCTCCCCATGCAACAGCAACGCCCCATTTCAAGAATGGAAGGAGGAAAATCATAGTCCCATTTCTGCATCCTTATGGAAAACTGATGTCTCTGGAAACTGAGCAAGTTTTCAGAATGTTGATTAATCTTTCATAAATGATTTCCGGCAAACAGGGATGTGTCACTATTGGTTTCGCTTATACAGAGATCTAGATCAAATAAATGAATCAGAAAACCTTCCAGAAAGGCACTGACGTTGGTGAAAGGAGAAATGTTACACAATTAAACCTGGGTATGAGTCAGCTTGTAGAAAATGGCTGAGGCTATTTTTCAGCCAATCTCAGAAGACTTGAAATGAAGACCACATTGGTAGATGTATCTTTGTCATTTTGGAGGCAGTCACAATCATAACACTTAGTCTCACCAACCAAACAGTAATTCAAGCTTGGAAGAAAAAAATTGAATGCTGTGGTCACAACTCGTAATACAGTATGACACCTAAAAAATGTACTGTGCACTGATGAAAAACACAGCAACATCCCTTGATAGTATTCCACAGGATGGTTTTTCTGGCAAAACGAGGGAGGAAGCTTTTCTGGGTTCTGTCCTTTTGCTTCAGAAGTTTCTGCTCTGACATCTACTCCAAAGAAATTGGAGATATTTGAGAATATAGCTCTGGAGGATACAGATTGCAGCAAAAGTTCTCTTCCTTCCTGCCAGGAAGAGACTCTACTGCAGTTGACAAAGTTCAGAGCTCACATTGACTTTAAATGCAAGTCTGCTCTTTCGGTTTTCAGCGTTCCTGCACACGTGAAGGCCAGCTGGTGTGCTGGAACCCAGAAGAGAAACGTGATGACTGGCGTGTCCGGATAGATGGCTCTGCGTGCCACTTCCAGCATGCATGCCATAGGTTCGCTATCCTATCAAAGACTTCATTTGCTTATGTCAGGGGTCAGCAAGCTGCAGCTCTGGAGCCACATGCAGCTCTTTGGGCTCTCTGCTGTGGCTCCCTGTCAGGTGATCCCACCACTGGCTGCCCCACCCCTCACCCTCCCCTCCCAGTCACTCCTCGCCTGGCCTGAGAAGGTAAGAGTGACGGTGAGGGATGGAGAAGCGGCCGGGGCAAAGACCGGGAGATACAGAAAAGGGGGGAGAGAGAGAGACATAGAGAGATACAGAGAGTGGGGGAGGGAGGGAGGGAGAGATACGTCAAAAGGATTTTGTGGTTCTAGGTGATTTTTAACCACTGGTTCTCTGCCCTAATGACCGGCTCGGTAGACGTGGCTGGGGGAGACCATGGAACTGGTGGAAGTGAATGACATCGAGTTGGCCACGTCCACCCAGGTTTTGTGGCTCCCGGTGTTTTCTGTGAGAAACTGGTCCAAGTGGCTCTTTTGAGTATTTAAGGTTGCAGACAACTGGCCTATGTAAGACAATCAAAATGTACTCTGATTCTGCTGGGCATTACAAATGTGATACAGTTTCTTCCTCCAGAGTTATTGCTGTCTACAATGACTCTAAAACATCAGAAATGTCCTCAGAAATGGCTCTACCATCACTAGAGCTGCTACTGCAGTTTCTACCTGTATAAAAGGCTCTTAAGTTTAGTGAAGGGTCGATTACTGTCCCTCTTTGGCAGAATTGAGCTGAAGCTGTAAAGTTTGCACGAATATCACCTGTTTGCAAGTAATGAATATTTGCCTTGGAGGGCGTGAAAGATCAAACATAGTCTTTATTTTCAAGGGGTATTTCCATCGCAGGGTTCCTTGTAGTTTCTTTAGATATAAGTGAACTAGCGTATAGCAGCTTCTCTCTATATAAATTAAATTGTCACCAGTGTAGCACATTAAAAAAACCAGTGATATTGGTCCCTTAAATCATCATACCAACATAATTCAGAATAAATATGTATGGACAAGAGATAACAAGGTCAATGTTTCTGACAAGATGACGCTAACAATCACAAGAACAAAAACTTGTTTCTTGCAAAAAGGACAATGTCAGATCCAGATTTTGTCATAAAATATATATATTGTCTCAAAAAAATAAAGCATGGCTGCAAGTCATTAAAAATATCCCTGTAGATCCACTCCAGCAAAGCAACTTGTCCCTACTTATATGGTGTAAACTAAATAGAATGCAGAACAAACATGAGTCAATACATTGTAAAAGTCAACAACTATCCACAAAGTATTTATTTACTTAAATCGCCTGATAGGCAAAGCTGTCTTGATAGTTTATAATAAAACTCAATAAAAATACAGAATCAGAATAAAAACATAACACAACAAAATGCAAAATAAACATATCCTATAATTTGGCATCCGCCAGGTGGCCAAAAACTAAAACAATATAAATTAAAATGCAGTCAAAAGCATGATAAAAGCCACTTTAAAAGCTGGGGAAAGTAGAAGGGTCTTCAGATGTCCCAAGACAATGCTGGTGTGAATGTCAGTTAAGCCTCATGGGGGAGGGAATTTCATAAACGATGCCAGGCCAGGGCTGTCAAACTCCCAGCCCACAGGTTGGATGTGTTACACGCTGGCCACAGCCACACCCGGTTTAGCAAAAGGGGAGGAACGTCCCAATACATCACATGACACCGCCGTAACAATGTGAGTTTGACACCCACAGTAGAGGTTCACCTTTGTAAATTCACCAGTTGAATTTACACTAATATTTCTCAGGAATGGAAAAATGAAGTATCTTTTCTTTAAAAAATAATAATACAGATAGTCCTCAACTATCTGAGTTGAAGCGCCGGAAAAGACGCCTAGAGAGTAGTTGGAGGGCCAGTCTTGCTGAATCTGACCGGACACTGGTGAGATCCCATATTAGGACTTACTTAGTGGCGATAAAAGCAGCAAAATGTAGCTATTTTGCTGCTCTTATTGCGTCATCAGATAATCGCCCGGCTGCCCTGTTTAGGGTGACCTGCTCCCTGCTCCACCAGGAAGTGCGGGAGGACCCCTTGGAGGGTAGAGCCGAGGATTTTGTTCAATATCTGCATGACAAAATCACTCAGATTCGGGAAGATTTGGACTCCGACTGGGTGGTCTCGGGGGAAGGGACCGGGGCAGGTCTTGAGAATTTTATCTGGACTGAGTTTGATCCTGTGACCCCTGAGGATGTGGACAGAATACTGGGTGGACTGAACGCGACCACGTGTTTATTGGACCCGTGTCCTTCCTGGTTAGTGCTGGCTTCCCGGGAAGTGACACGAGGCTGGCTCCAGGGAATTATAAAGGCTTCATTGGGGGAGGGTGTCTTTCCTGCCACCTTGAAAGAGGCGGTAGTGAGGCCTCTCCTCAAGAAGCCTTCCCTGGACCCGGCAATGTTGGTAAATTATCGTTTGGTCTCCAACCTTCGTTTTGTGGCGAAGGTTGTTGAGAGCGTGGTTGCGAAACAGTTTCCCCAGCACCTGGATGAAGCGACGTATCTAGATCCATTCCAGTCGGGTTTCAGGCCCGGGTACAGCACGGAAACGGCATTGGTCGTGTTGGTTGATGATCTCTGGAGGGCTCGGGACAGGGGGTGCTCCTCTGTCCTGGTCCTGTTAGACCTCTCAGCGGCTTTTGATACCATCGACCATGGTATCATGCTGCACCGGTTGGTAGAGATGGGGGTGGGAGGCACTGTGTTGCAGTGGTTCTCCTCCTATCTCTCCGACCGGTCGCAGTCTGTGTTGGCAGGGGGCAGAGGTCGATCCCGAGGCCCCTTATATGTGGGGTGCCACAAGGATCGGTCCTCTCGCCCCTCCTGTTCAACATTTATGTGAAGCCGCTGGGTGAGATCATCCGTGGTTTTGGGGTGAAGTACCATCAGTACGCTGATGACACTCAGCTGTACATCTCCACCCCAGACCACCCCAATGATGCCCTTGAAGTGATGTCCCGGTGCCTGGAGGCCGTGCGGATCTGGATGGGGAGGAACAGGCTCAGGCTCAACCCATCCAAGACCGAGTGGCTGTGGTTTCCGACGTCCCGATATAGTCAGTTGGCGCCATCACTGACTATTGGGGGCGAATCACTGGCCCCCACGGAGAGGGTTCATAACTTGGGCATCCTCCTGGATTCACGGCTGTCCTTGGAAGGGCATCTGACGGCCGTGGCTGGGAGGATTTTCTATCAGGTCCGCCTGATCCGCCAGTTACGTCCCTTTCTGGATCGGGACTCCTTGCTCACGGTCACTCACGCCCTTGTCACTTCCCGTCTAGACTACTGTAATGCTCTCTACATGGGGCTCCCCTTGAGGAGCACCCGGAGGCTCCAACTGGTGCAGAGTGCGGCCGCGCGGGTGGTGATGGGAGCGACATGGCGTTACCATGTGACACCTCTCCTGCGCGAGCTGCACTGGCTCCCGGCGGTTTTCCGGGTGCGCTTCAAGGTCCTGGTTACTACCTTTAAAGCGCTCCATGGCTTAGGACCTGGGTACTTGCAGAACCGCCTATTACCACCAATAGCCTCCCACCGGCCAGTACGCTCTCATAGAGAGGGTCTCCTCCGGGTGCCGTCAGCCAAACAATGTCGGCTGGCAGCCCCCAGGGGGAGAGCTTTCTCTGTGGGGACACCTACTATCTGGAATGAGCTCCCCCCAGAGATACGGAGGATCCCGGATTTGCCCACCTTCCGCCGCGCTCTTAAGACTTTTCTATTTCGCCAGGCGGGCCTGGCCTAACCACTCGCCGTTTTTAGTGTTAAATTTTAAAAAAAAATTTAAATTATATTGGGGTGTTTTAATTCTGTCCGGGCCAAATTCATTTAATCTGTTTTTAGTTGGTTTTTAAATTTTGTACGTATGTATTTTTATTGTTGGCTGTACACCGCCCTGAGTCCTTCGGGAGTAGGGCGGTATATAAATCCAATAAATCTAAATCTAAATCTAAATCAATTTACAACCACAAGTGAGCCCAAAATTTCTGTTGTTAAGCAAGACATTTGTTAAGTGACTTTTACCCCAACTGTACAACCTTTCTTTGCCACAGCTGTTAAGTGAATCACTGCCGTTGTTAAATTAGTCACACAATTGTTAAGTGAATCTGGCTTCCTCGTTGACTTTGCTTGTCAGAAGGTTGTGAAAGGTGATCACATGACCCTGAGACACTGCAATCGTCATCAATATGAGTCAATTATCCTGGGAATAAGCCTGGGAGGGGTGGGGAGGGGAGGGAGGGAAAGGGAGGGGGTGGTGGATGGGTGGGGGGATTGGTGGGGGGATATGGGGATAAAAATTGTATTGTAAAACTTTTTCAATAAAAAAAAATATGAGTCAATTATCAAGTATCTGAATTTTGATCCCGGGACCATGGGGATGCTGCGACGATTGTACCAGGGGTGGGTTCTAAATTTTTTTACTATCAGTTCTGTGGGCGTGGCTTATTTTGTGGGCATGGCTTGATGATCATGTGACAATTCTTTAGGATTTAGCATAGGTACTGGTCTACCAGGCTTTTAACTGCTTGCAGAGCTGTATCGGTCTACTCATTTGTTTTTGGAGGCACCGCTCTACCACCCCACTGCCTTTTAACACTGATCAGCCAATAAAATTTATAAATTTCTGTTAAGGTACAAGATGGAGGATGAAACAGTTAAACATACAATGATTAAATGGATGCAAAATTTCAAGTACTCAATAGAACTAGATAGATGGGAAGAATTTTGGCAAACGAACATAAAAACAACTCTGGCGGTGGCATAAAAGGAGAACCAGCTAAAGATATTTTATAGGTGGCACATGTCTCCAACGAGATGGGCTAAAATAAACCCAAAAAATAGTTCGGCGTGTTGGAAATGCAAAAACCCACAAGGCACCTTCTACCACCTATGGTGGACATATCCAGCGGTGAAGAAATTCTGGTCAACCATCAAAAAATGGCTAGAACAAATTACTAAAGTACAAATTGACAAGAGACCCGAAATCTTTCTATTAGGAATTTTTACAAAATCGTATTCGAAAGAAATAAAATATCTGTTAATACACATACTAATATATGCTAAAAATAGGAAATTGGAAAAAACCCTAACAGAAGAAGAAATTATAGACAAAATTACACAATGTGCAGAAATGGACATATTGACAAAAGAATTAAAGGAAAAAGAAAATACTAAATTTTACAAAGTTTGGAATAAGTGATATCATTGGCGTAGGGCGGTGACGGAAGAAACATAGTCAAAAATTATATAGTACCAAGGTACATTTGTGTATATAACCACCCTCTTATGTGTGAAGAATCTAGAAAGTGTAGGTTATACATAGAACATTAAAGTAGAAGTCTTAGAGACAGATCAGAAGAGAGGGTAAAGAGGTAATATGAAATCATTAGATTAAGAATTAAGGGAACAAGTGTAATTTTATTAATGGAAGATCTCCATGAAACAGATGCTTCAAATGATTGATTATTTACAAATGTTTAGTGTACAATGTATTTTTCTGTTTTGTTATTTGTGTTGTGGTTTTTTTTCGTATTTATTTGTTAATAAAGTTTATAAATTTAAAAAAAAAGCACTGATCAGCAAGAGTTTAATCAGTTTTTTTCCTTCTAGCCGATCAGCTGGGACTTAGGAGGCAGCAATAGATTGGAGGTGGGGCCAAATTAAAGGTAAGAATAATGTGGGTGGTGGGGAGGGTGAGGGGGGCCCAGCTCCTGAACAAAGAGAACCGGTTCAGTGACATCATATTGCCACCGCTTGGCTGAACCGGGAGGAACCCACCACTGGATTGTACATATGAAAAACTGTCATTTGCCACTTTTTCCAGTAACTTTGGTCACTAAACGAACTGTCGTAAGTCGAAGGCCTACCTGTAATTGTTTTTCCGCAGACTCTTGAAGTCCTGAATTATTTATCTTTTTTTCCCCCTTAAGCTTAGGAAAACTCCATACAGAAATCAGTTCTGGCTATTTTGGCAAAAAACTACTCTTTGGCTTCAAAGAACCAAAGATTTCTTCTATGCGGCCTGCTTCAGTTCAGTACTCCCTGGCATTAAATGCACATTTCTTCTTTCAGTTTCTTCGACTTGAGGAAAATAATGTTGCTCCACTAGATGGAACCACATCATTTGCTTTATTTTGTTTGGTAGCGGTTTGAGTTTTGTTTTGTTGGGGTTTTTTTTTCTTCTCAGAAATCTATGCTTATTTAAATCTTTATCAGTTGAGCCTTTCACACAAAAGAATACCGAGCAAGCTCTAGCTGGTTTTTGTTTTAAGGCAAGTGTACTTGAATTCAGGCCTACAAGGACAAAGGTTGCAGCTTCATTAATAGGCAGTTGAGGACTTCTGCAATCTGTGAGGTGCTCAGAAAATGCTCCATTTAATTAATTCTTAAAGGAAAATTCTGTATTGTTGCATTAAGAGACATTACATGAATGTTAGTTTTTCATTAGAGGAAAATTAATACCCAAAAGGAGAACATTAAATTGCTTGCCTGCTGTAATTTTTAAATAAGTATAGGCAGACACTGAATAAGAATGAAGAAAGTATACTAATGAGTTTGGCAGGAGTCCCTCTTGCTGTATCGTATTAATGAATTAATTTCTCTTTAGACTTAATAGGCTGTGTTTTATATAGTTCTTCCATGGAGCTGAATAGCATTTATTACCTTAGTGTAGGGACTACAGCTGAAGAGGCTGCTTTCCCAGGCCTGTTTTACCCAGCAAATAAGATAGCAAATATTGCTTCCTATCCTTAAACATCCATAACAACAAAAAAACAACAACCCAGAACATTCTTTAATAGAACTGAGTCTAAGGCTGGTTCTAACCATGGCATAAAGGTATTTAGCTTGCATCTAACCATGGCATTTAGGGGATATCCTTTTTACTTCTTTGACCCACCCCCATAGCATTACTTTCATTTCATGCCCACCAGAGAGACGGAAGGAAGTCATCCGAGGCTATGCTGCTATTAAAGTAGGATTTCCCTCATTATTCCAACCCCTCTTAAGGTGGGCCTGAACATGTGTAAAATATGTCAGACATCAGCATTCATCACTTCAGAAGCAAAGTCTAATGACTAGAAGTATTGTAGATAGAAACCAAGAGGCAGTGATTGGCTCTTCCATGATGTCACATACCCATCCCATACTATACCTGACCAGCTCCTTTTGCCAAATTCTTGCTCTTGTTTCCTTAAAAAGCCGCACCAAAATGGAGCCTCTAACTTGGTGGTTCATCAGATATATGTGGTAGCTTTGCATGCCGGTGTGAGCTTTATTAGTTTTGTGCAAGACTAAAAGAGTGAAACAGTTTAACAGTGAAATGCAATAGAATTGTCTGTGGCAAGGGTGCCCAATCCCTGGGCCATGGCACACTACTGGGCCATGGGCTGTTAACAACCAGGCCATGGAAGCAGCAGGTGAATGCGTAGTGCATCTCCCAATTGATGAGTAGCAGGTGAAGTCGTGCATGTTCGCTCCATTTATGCAAGCAGTGGACATGTGTGCCTGATGCTTGCACAAATGGAGTTGTGTGCATGTACCCTTGCTGGTCACTCGCAATAAACCATCCCTTCTCCCTCCCCTGCCGGTCTGCAAAGCCAGGAAGATAAAATTCTTCTCATCTAGGAAGATAAAATTCTCTTCCTTCCTTCCTTCCTTCGTTCCTTCCTTCCTTCCTTCCTTTCCTTCTTTCCTTCTTTTCCTTCCTTCCTTCTTCTTTCTTTCTTTCCTTCCTTTTTTCCTTCCTTCCTTCCTTTCTTCCTTTCTTTCCTTCCTTCCTTTTTTCTTCCTTCCTTCCTTCTTTTCCTTCCTTCTTCCTTCCTTCCTTCCTTCCTTCCTTCCTTCTTTTCTATCCTTCCTTCTTTCTTTCCTTCCTTCCTTTTTTCCTTCCTTCCTTTTTTCCTTCCTTCCTTCCTTCCTTCCCATTCTCAGTATACCTAGGACAATTGGGAAATTCCAACCTCAGAGCATTTTACTACAGGAGTGAGGATTCCTCTGCATGGTTCTAATCATACTTTCCCTCATTTCAAAGAAAGCGAAAACCCCTATGGAAATGCAGCAATTTACTGTAGATAATATAACATAGATAATTTGCTTCTATTAAAATAACTGAGATGTAAAAGTATTTAAATTGGACCTTAGATCAAGCCTGCAAACCATTTAAAAACTCCATCATTTTAATTTCAAACTAATAAATGATTTTAAAGCATATTTCTGATGTTTTCTGAAAAGGGGCATCACTTTTTCCCCCCCAAACAGTACAGAAAAGGCTTGTAAAATATTTATCTTTGTTTCTCTTGGTTGGTTAGTTGGTTGGAGGTTGTTGTTTTTGGGGAAAGCTACAATATGACTTAATGCCACATAATAGCAATAGCAATAGCACTTAGACTTATATACCATTTCACAGTGCTTTGCAGCCCTCTCTAAGTGGTTTTACAGAGTCAGCCTCTTGCCCCCAACAATCTGGGTCCTCATTTTACTGACCTCAGAAGGATGGAAGGCTGAGTCAACCTTGAGCCTCGTAAAATTCAAACTGCCAAATTGCAGGCAGCCAGCAGTCAGCAGAAGTAGCCTGCAGTACTGCACTCTAACCAGTGGTGGGATTCAAATAATTTAACAACCAGTTCTCTGCCCTAATGATTTCTTCCAACAACCAATTCACCAAACTGCTCAGAAAGTTAACAACCGGTTCTCCCGAAGTGGTGTGAACTGGCAGAATCCCACTACTGACTCTAACCACTGCGCCACTGCAGCTCACTCAGTCACTCAATCAACTTACCTGAAGAGGATTTTTCAGCCATGACATGTGTGAAGAATGAAGACATAGAGCACATTCAGTAAACATACATAATCTGATTACTGGATTATTTACTTTCTGGGTTTGTATAACACCTTTGATCCTGAACCAATGAATGAGGATGGGATCTAACATCAGATTAAACAACTAAGAAAGGATACTTAGCATGCTGTGCACATGCAGTTGCTAAATTTGTAGCTGTTCTGGTTTGCAGCAACTGAAGATAATGTCTGTGTGCCACATCTAAGATTCATTGACCATCAGTTTTTTAATCTAAATGAATTAGAGAAAGGCATAAATAATCACTTATCCTCCAAGAGCACACTTGCCCAGCCATTTGGTGACCTTTCATTGCCACTAAATTATATATCTTTAATTGCAATATTAAATATACAGTAACTAGTCATGTTCATTGAATCTAACCAAGTTAATTTGATTTTAGTCCCACTATCACCCATTGGTCACTTTCTCTAGGTTTAGAGAATTGGCAGCAAAGGATCTGTTATCCCCCATTTTTGTCATTCCTCTGTTCTCCTGTGGCTGTTCTGAATGCCACAGCAGCAGCAACAGGAAGGGAAGATGAGGAAGAGAGCCTTTTTGATGTTGGGATGAGCTCCGTTCCTGCCCCAGCTACTGCCAACCTAGAAGTTTGAAAGCATGCAAATGCAAATAGATAAATAGGTACCACTTCGGTGTGAAGATAATAGTGTTCTATACATCTTGGCATATAGGCATGCCAGCCACATGGTCATGGAAGCCTCTCTAGACAACACTGGCTCCCTTGGCTAGGAAATGGAGATGAACACAACAGAGAGAGAGAGAGAGAGAGAGAGAATGAGTGACTGACTTAGAGTCAAATATGATTGGATGGGACCCTTTTACCTTTACCTTTTTTTATATCAGGCCGGCTTTCCCCTGCCCCTTGAGAAGAGCCATTTTCACTGCTTCCTTTCCCATAGAGAAAGGAAGGAGGGAAATGGCAGCCCCCTTCTCCAAAGCTGCCTATGGGTGTTGGCAAAAAAGCCTCACAGGCTCCTGTGCCAGCTCCTTGGTGAAGAGATCAGGCAGGGCAGAAGCAGACATGTGATGAAGAAACGTTAGCTACAGCTTTGTGGGAAAACCACAGGTGGCTTCCTGATTGGGTACTCCATGAAGCAACTGTTCATGTCTTCCTTGCTGGCAGAACTGGAAACATTGTGAAGGACAGACAGACTACCAACAGCCACCTAATGAAGGTTGGCTGGTTTCTGCCAGCAGTCCTAGAAGGGAGCAACTCCCTCTCTTCAAATCTTCAGTGGCCTATCCTTCGCAGAGTAGGGTGAAATTAACACTGGGTGTTCCATCAATGAAAATTGAGATAGGGCAGTGGTGAAATCCTCCGCCGGTCACTACCAGTTCACTGCCCGCGTATGCATGGTGCATGCCAGATGTACGTCAAACGAGTGCTTTGTGCGGAAAAAGGAGCCGTTTGAAGGTAAATAGAACAGGGCGGATTGGGAAGCAGGATTTCCTGCTTTCTAGCAAATATAAATCGCACGGCACAGCTGATCGTCGGAAATAGCAGTTCAGACCAATAGGTAGCTTTTTTTTACTACCGGTTCACCAACCGGCAGATTTTATCACACCCAAACTAGTACAAACAGGTAGGATTTCACCACTGGGATAAGGACTGCTATAACTTGTCTAGTGGTGGTGGAAAACATTAAAATGCAACCATTGTTTTCTTGATAAGCCTTCTGTTTATCAGGCTTCTCCAACCAAATGCCTTACAAATGTGTTGCAACTGGAATTCTCAGAATTCAGCCACTTGGCAACTAACTCGTTTTTATGATGGTTGCAGTGTCCTGGGGTCATGGGATCACCTTTTGCAAAATTGTCAAATCAGTCCCTTTCTGACAAGCAAGGTCAATGGTGAAGCCAGATTCACTTAACAATCCTGTTACTAATTTAACAATAGCGATACAGATATGTAAGATGAGCCATTTTTACACACCTGCATAATGTTTAACAGTATAGGAAGTGGATTTCTCTGTATCCTAATAATCTCTCCTCCTTCATTGCCACCAGTAGAAGCATTTTAAGAGAATCTAGCTTCTCCATTGTGTCTCCTTGAAGGAGGTGGAAACTACAAATTAATAATGACGTGAGAAAGGCAATTACAGGCAAGCCTTGACTTATGATAGATCTCCCCAGGGTTACTTATGACCCAGATTCAAAGTTCTGACAATTGCCCCTCCCCATGTCATGTGACCACACTTCAGACACTGGGCAACTGGGCCACATGAACAACTATCACAAGTTATGTCTGTGATAAGCTGGCTCCATTATGGTCATAACTCGAGGACCACTTGCAAATATTTAAGTTGCCAACCTAACTCAAGTCCAAGGTTCCCCTCTACTACAGAGAGCCCTTGGCTTACAATATATACGAGACCGCCTTCTGCCACCGATAGCCTCCCACTGACCAATACGCTCCCACAGAGAGGGGTTCCTCAGGGTGCCATCGGCCAAGCAACGTTGACTGGCGATCCCCAGGGGGAGAGTCATCTCTGTGGGGGCACCCGCCCTCTGGAATGAACTGCCCACGGGGATACACATGATTCTCGACCTGCGGACCTTCCGCCATGCCCTTAAGACCCTACTTTTTCAACAAGCTGGACTAGCTTGACAAAAATCCGGACTGGGTGTTTTAAATTTGTGAGGTTTTTTAAATTGAGGAGCCAAATCATTTAATTTGTTTTAATTGTCTTTTAAATTTTGTATACTAAGTTGTTTTAATGTGGCTGTGCAGAAATTCAATAAAATAAATAAATAAATAAAATAACAGTTCGTTTAGCGATCTTTCGATCCTTACAGTGGCATTGAAAAAAGTGACTTGGAATCATTTTTCACACTTAGGATCGCTGCAGCATCCCCACAGTCATGAGATCAAAATTCAGACACTTGGCAACTGATGCATATTTATGATGGTTGCAGTGTCCCAAGGGTCATGTAATCACCTTTTGCAAAATTGTAAAATAGGTCCCTTTCTGACCAGCAAAGTCAATGGGGAAGCCAGATTCACTTAACAACCATGTGTAGCTAAGGTATACTTTTACTAAAGCCAAGTCGTTACAGCATAAACAAAACTGGATCTGAATATTCCTGCCCAGTGTCTGCCTTTTCCCCCTTCTCCCAGGCCCTCCTCCTCTTGACCATTCCACAAGTGTCCCAATAATATTCAAATTTGGTGTGTTGATAACAGCTTTAAGGTTTGGCACTTCTTTCCTGATTGGGACCTCCAGTTCCTGTCATCCTGTTATCCCTCCTCCCTACATCCCCATTCTCCTCCCTCCCCCAGACTTTAAGGCAGGAAGCCAGCAAAGCAAAGCAGGCTGAAGCATTTACAACAGCAGACCTGACACATATTCTCAGTCCCAGGAAGAAAAAAAGGAAGGCATGCTAGGTATACCCTAACCTGGGCTTTCTCTTTTTAAAATTATTTTTTATTTAATATATATGTTTTACAGTATAAAAACAAGACATATATTTAAAAAAGAAAGAGTAAAGAAAAGTGAAAGAAACCTGATGAGCAAATAAGAAAGAAAGAAAAGACAGAAAAGAAAATAAAAGAAAGAAATCAAGGAGTGGCTTCTTATCTTCTTTATGGCAATTATAAACGCATTATATTTTATCTTCTCTTTCTGAGGTTACATCAGGGCTCCCTTCTTTCCAGATTCTACTTTTTCTAATCATCAAACTCATAAATCACCAGTTTCATTTCCCTCCCTGTTTTCATCAAAAACTCCGTAAGGGATTTCCAGTCACTAACAAAGGTGGATGCCCAGGCTAGCTTGACAGTGAGAGAGGTAGCAAATCAATCAATCAATCAATCAATCTTTTCCCCTAATCAAACAAGTCAATTTTACTATCTCTTCAAATTCTGTCATTTGAATATGCAAAAACAGTCTTCCAGAAATTCTTTTAATTATCTTTCTATTAGTCCCAACAAGAAAAGTTATTTTCAGCTGAATATTAATCTTTAGAATTCTTTCTATCACTATACATATTTGAACTCCATTTTTTTTACCAAGCTTCACCGAGCATAATAAAATTATCCTTCATGTTTTACACATTTCGAACATAAACTTGAAATACCTTTATATATTCGAGATAGTTTTTCTAGTATCACATACAAAGGGTATATCATTTATAAAAGTTATCTTTTAAAGTGTAGCGTAATAGGAACATCAGTCCTTTCAGACACATATTTTCCATTGTTCCCTCTGTGTTTACAATGTAAGCATTGTTTGCATATTGCCCCCAACAGTCTGGGTCTTCATTTTGCCGATCTTGGATGGATGGAAAGCTGAATCAACCTTCAGTTTTTTCAAAATCGAACTTCAGGCTGTGGGCAGAGTTTACCTGCAATATTGCACTTTAACCATTGCACCACTAGGGATCCTCAGATATATAAACACTATTTTAATAAGTAATGAATCTCTGAAGCACTAAGAGCTAAAGATGATTCCAAATTATTAGGTAAAAAGATGGTGGAAAAATAAGAAAGATGTGCTTGAGATGGGGCTCAGGTTTTGTGCTTCTTCTTGTGCTGTGCCAGTGTCCCTAATACCACTACAAGGCCTCAGTCAGAAGTGTTAGTAACGCATGGTCAGTTGCCATTTGTTCACCTAAGTAGGAAGACCTCCACAGCTTTCTCACCTCAGAAAGCAAATGTTATGGTTTGAGGGGCCCCAAAAGGAAGCAGAAAGAGCTGATTTAGTCATGTGCCCCCCCACCTCCCATGGCACAAAAGAAGATGCTTTAACAAAGAATTGGGGATTTGCAGTGAAGAGCAGGGACTCTTCACCTGCTGCTTTGTGCCGTCACTAATGCACTGTTTTCCCCGGAATTTCATGTCAAGCGCAGCTGCTCCACAAACAAATAATGGATTAAAATGCCTCATGCAATGCAACAAAAGGACTAAAAGCGCAAAAGCTGCTAATTAGAATAATTTAACAGGTTTGCCATGCTGCGGTATTTATATAAACAGGCAGTTGAAATCTTCTCTGTCTTATGGAATGATTAGTTCCTGAGCATCGGAAGGATGTTTCTTTCATCCCAGCTGTGCAATTGGCATAAAAAATAAAGAGGGCAGGAGGCTGACTAGTTTACCAGGTAAATTAATTTCCCCCTCCCCCCTTTTTTTAGATACAGATGTTTTTCTTAAAAAGTCAAAGCCCTCTTGACAGACATTCGGGAAAGATCTGATATAGTGGAGTGAGTGGAAAAGGACTACACAGGTCTGCTGCTTCTCCTTCTGCAAACTCCTCCAGGCAACCTGCTAACTGGGGAAGAGAAGATGCGTCAGTTATATATTTCGAGAACATAAAGGGATGGCATTGCTTTTCACTTGACCTTAATCCTTCCATCTATATCCATTGCTTACCCGTGCCAGTTCTATAATGGGGTTTGCCCGTTTCTTCTAGCACAAGCCCTGCTGGACAGTCTGTTTAATCTTTACCACCAGTTCCCGTTGCGAACCGGTAGTAAAGGTAAGTAGAGCCCATGCCTGCTTCAGATCCATACTTAGAACACACCACCCTTAATTTTGTTGGTATTTTGTATTCAAGCTTTACTAAAGATCTGATATTCTGTGCATAACGATATCTATTTCTCAATGCCTTCTTCTTTACAATTCATCTTCTATTTATTTTTTCAGCACAGTGTCCATATTTATTTTGAACCCTACGAAATACAACTACTTCAATTCTTCAAGATTAGCTCTAATGTTCATAATGCTGTAATGTTCATGCCGGTTCAAAATTTTCCTTAATATTTAACATAAACCCAGCATTGTAAGTTTCCATTTTTATTTTCGTAATGAGCTGTTCTAGGTCTTGTTTACTTCTGGCTAACAAAGTGATGTTGTTTGTTTATCTCAAGCAGTTTTATTCCAACTGTCATCTCTTCCAATCTTGCCAATTTTATAATATATTCACTATAGATTAAGCAGACTATGGGGACAAAATGCATTTTTATCTCTTTCCCTTTCATATTTTGAAGCACTCTGTTTCTTAAATATTTCTTCTTAACAGAGTTTCTTTTATGGTAAAGAGTCCATAAAAGAATTATCAATTTCATGGCATATCTATTAACCTTAATAGATTCCACATTCTGGAATTATCTAACCAGTCAAATGCCTTACTGAGCTAGAAAAGCAGCATTTGTGCTCTGCTTTATTCGTATTATGTCAGCTATCTGATCTTGTGTCTGATCTTGTTTATGTGGCATTTCTCTTCCCATGAATGGCTCTATTCTCTGTGAGATCATAAACAGGAGTTTGCTTGTCTGAGCAATTAGTGTCTTGATTTAAAAACGTGCACTTACATCTCCTTTCTGATATTGATCCTACGTAGATTACATAAAAGCTGATTTAAACTTGACTATAGGATTTTTATTTTATTTATTTTTGCATAAAGGATAACATCTTAGGAAGAGGATAGTTATTTGGTGTTTTAGATGAGGTGGGCAGCATGCTTAAAAGAGTGAAGGGGTAGCAATACAGTCTTGATAACAGCAAATGGAAATTCCAGTCCAAAACAGTGTTTCCGCAGGATGGCTGGCTGGGAACAGAGGTTGACAAGCATTGATTTAGATTATGACTTACATTAAAAAAACAACTTTCTAGCTTTTGGACCAAGAAAGGCTTTCTGGAAGAGGGAA
Source organism: Masticophis lateralis (assembly GCA_030761175.1). Lineage (NCBI taxonomy): Eukaryota > Metazoa > Chordata > Lepidosauria > Squamata > Colubridae > Masticophis > Masticophis lateralis. The sequence continues at coordinate 201,427,905 of JAUDYJ010000001.1, read as the reverse complement.
TACTTGTATACATCCATCTTTTCCGATCTCGAAGCCACACAGACCTGTTCCATATTTGTTGAGATGGAGTTGTTCACACTTAAAACTGCTTCTTCTTCTTCTGTGGTTTTAAATAGTTTTACAGGATATTTTATTTGCCATTTCTTATTATACAATGTATGTGATTACAGTATTATAATTCTGATGTATGTGTAGAATCTGCTTTGATATCGCCTGAAATAATGTTGTTGGCAATAAACAAAGAACACTCTTTGCAAAAAAATAAATAAATCAATAAACCTGTTACAATATTTTGATCACCCAATCCAAATCCCCTCACTTTTACTTTATCAGCCAGGGAGACTCTTCCATTCATTTTGGGCTGACATTTCTTTCTGTTGGTATCCAGACTTATTTGGGCAATTGACTGTATTTTGTTATTTTCTCTGATTCTTTCTCTTCCATTCTGTTGTCTCGAGGTACAGCTATCCAGCCTTTTTTTTTTTTTTTTGGTCTTTCTTATCAATAGTTGTTAAGTCTGGGGAATTACATGACAGGTTTGAATTTTAAAGTCCCAGACCACTTTAGCTTGTTCATTTTCTATTACACTTATCTATTTTGTGGTTCCACCGCTTCTTGCTTGCAGGCAGATGGTATTTCTTGCAAATATTCCATTTTCTGTTGTTGCCAGTTTGCCATGCTATTGCTTGCAATTGGTCTGTGCAATGTTCTTGCATCAGCTAACTAAGAGGTCCGCTGTTTCTTCAGCTTCTTTGCAGAGGCAGCACTTGCTGTCTGTAGCTGTCTTCTCAATTCCGAGTTAATATGCATTTGTTCTTAAGCCTTGATCTTGATCTAAGCCAAAATTAGCCCCTCGGTCTCTTTCTTTAACTTTTCTGTTTCTTAGCCATTGGCGGATCTTGTTATCTGTTTTGCCTGCTATTTTTTAAGGTACTGGCTGTGTAACATTTTTCCTTTCCGTGCCTCTTTTTTATTCTTCATTTGGTCTTTTTTGTAGACCAGTTAGGTCTCTCCAAAACTCAGTAAGCGTTTCTGGCATACTAGATTCAGTGCATGTTCCTTCAGAAATTCTTCCAATGACCTTTTTTTCTTCTTCAAATGTCTTGTGTACTTTCAATCGTCTACACCCACCAATGTTCCTTACTAAGTAGAAACTGTCAGTGTCACTGTGGGGATGAAGGGCATGATTCATTGTCATACAAATTCACTATTTCAGCCGTGTATGTAATGATTGCAATTGTCTAGGTGTCAATTGCCTTGATGGTAATTAATGAATAAAAAATAAAACTAGAACGATAGTTTTGGGTTTTGCCTGGGAATATATATGCAATTATTGCCTGGGAGTATAGATACAATAGTAATTTTGCCTGGGAATCCAAACCTTTCTTAGACTGATGTTTGGCTAATATTGCCTGCCTTATCAGTTGATATTCTACAACAGGGGTGAGGAACTATGGCCCTTTTATGATCTGTGGACTTCAATTCTCAGAATTCCTGAGCTATCATGGTTGGCTGGCTCAGGAATTCTGGGAATTGAAGCCCAAAAGTCATAAAGGGGCCATAGTTCCTCATCTCTGTTCTATAAGAACAAGAGGAGATGGGATTCTTCAAAAGAGCTCCCTAGATAGATACAGCTTTCATCTTCAGCCTTACCCATGGGGAAGCGGATTATTTTTCTGCTGACATTGCTGTCCATCAATTCAGAAAGTAACAAAACACAACTGACACCTGTTGAATGTCATCATTGGAGGAAACCACTTGCTCAGTGAACCATATGAAAGGGATGTTTGATGTGGGTGGCTGATGACTCCTTCCTTTGTGCTTTTATTTATTTTACAAGCTTTATTTTTTATTATACTAGATCAGGGATCAGCAACCTGTGGCTCCGGAGCCGCATGCGGCTCTTTGGGCCCTCTGCTATGGCTCCCTGTCAGGTGATCCCACCACTGGCTGCCACACCCCTCACTCTCCCCTCCCAGTCACTCCTTGCATGGCCTGAGAAGGTAAGGGCAACGGTGGGGATGGAGAAGCGGCCAGGGCAGAGACAGGGAGATACAGAGAGAGGGGGAGAGAGAGAGACATAGAGAGATATAGAGAGAGACGGAGAGTGGAGGAGAGAGGGAGGGAGGGGAAAGAGAAGAGATGTCAAAAGGATTTTGTGGTTCCTGGTGTTTTTTAACCACTGGTTCTCTGTCCTAATGACCAGCTGGGTAGGGGTGGCTAGGGGGGTCATGTGACTGGTGGAAGTGAGTGACATAGAGTTGGCCACGCCCACCCAGGTTTTGTGGCTCCCGGTATTTTCTTTTCTGTGGGAAAGGGTCCAAATGGCTCTTTGAGTATTTAAGGTTGCACAACCCTGTATTAGATGTTGTTGGATGATATAAGCTACCACATTAGCTAGTAATTTGAACGTTGTTGGTTAGCAGGTAGTTGGCCTGCCGTTGTCTCTTTTATTGGATTTTTCATTATCAGGTAGATTCTATCATATGTTAACTAATCTTCAATTTCACTTTCTTATGGTTTGTTAAACTGCTTGGCAATGAGTGGGATGGACCAGTCAGATGTTTCAACCAAAAACCATATAGTTCAACTTACCTGTTGCTGACCAATTCTTGATCTTCCTTGTCTTTTTCTCCACCATTTCCATTGTTATTATATTCCATTTCAGTTTCTCTTTTATTCTTAGCCTCCTCCTTGATCCAAGCTGCATTCTTGTTTTATTCCTTTGGGTTGCTCCATAGCCACACCCAGAATTGCATTGGGTTTTCTTTGTCCAGCATTAACTGGTTCACTACAGTCTTTTCATTGGTGGATTAGTGGAAATGTTTCTGATTTGACTGAAATTAAAGATTCTTTGGTTTTCTTGTTCTTCAGATTCTTTCTTTTTTTTTTTTTTCATCTTTTCTTGGTTTTTTTCTCCCCATTTGATCTGAGCATGCTGATCTTATTTTCCAGCTTGGTCTTCCATTTTGGTGACGCAATGTTTGGCCTTTTTTTTCTTGTTGTCTCTGCAGTCTGAGCTTCTTCTGGCAAGGCTTCAACTTCTTTCCCCTGGGTAAACCTTTATGATTCTTCCACTTCTTTATTGGAATACAAATACTTTATTTCATATCATAAATCAGTGTTGAGCTGCTAGCCTCTGTTCTGTTATTTGTCATTTGGGATGTTGCTTTTTCCAGAGATGGAACATTCTTTTTAGATATCCTCTTCACATTGGATTGGATTTGTAATAATAGATCATTATTTCTTTGTTTTCAGTCTTGATGTATTTGCAACAGTAAACAATTATTCTTCCAGTAGTTTTGCAGCTGCTGGCTCGGGTTGCTCAGCCAACAGTCCATAGTCCTGTAACCTACTTGTCCAACACCTAGTCCAGTCTTTGTTGATCTGAGTGATGGCTGATCTGGAATAGATTTTCATAAGATACATTTCATCATATTGTTTATGAGAGAAAAACTCTTTGGCTCCTTTGAAATGACATGTCCAGGATGGTTGAGCCACTGGCCCAGCATTCATCCTCCTCAAAGCACACACATGCTATCATTACATGTGCATGTTACTACTTTCTTCATTGTAGGTTACTATGTTCCAGCAAACCTAGAGGTAGTATTCAGCAGCTTCTGACAAGTTCAGTAGCGGAAATTTTGAATAGTTCAAAAACTGGTAAATACAACCTCTGACTGATCCTGCCCCCCTATCTATTTTCTGCCTCCCGAGTCCCAGCTGATCAGGAGGAAATGGAGATTTTACAGTATCCTTCCCCTGCCACGCCCACCAAGCCATGCCATGCCATGCCACGCCCACCAAGCCATGCCCACAGAACAGGTAGTAAAAAAATTTGAATCCCACCACTAAGCAAATTCATTGTGGGTTTTTTTGACATAACTTCATGTCCTTTATAATAGTGCAAATTTTATTTAAAAGTCTTGATAAAATTTGGCCAAAGCAAATTTTATTGTTTTATTCAATATATAATAGAATAAAACAAATATTCTATATATGCTGCAAAATAAAAGAGATTAGTGTGTACCATGCTTAAAAATATATCAAATAATTCAGTCAGCATAGCATACTGAATAGAACAGAATAGAACAGAACCAGAAACAAAACAGAGTTGGAAGAGACCTTGGAGGTCTTCTAGTCTAACCTCTACTGGGGCAGGAAACCCTACACCATTTCAGATAAATGATTATCCAACATCTTCTTAAACACTTCCAGTGTTGGAGCATTCACAACTTCTGGAGGCAAGTTGTTCCACTGATTAATTGTTCTAACTGTCAGGAAATTTTTCCTTATTTCTAAATTGCTTCTCTCCTTGATTAGTTTCCACCCATTGCTTCTTGTCTTGCCCTCATGTGTTTTGGAAAATAGTTTGACTCCCTCTTCTTTGTGGCAACCCCTGAGATATTGGAACACTGCTATCATGTCTCCTCTTTATATTATTCCTTTTATAATAGAAGACTCAAGAAAGCAGTAGATTGAGCTGAAAAAATATTCAGATTCTGGTAATAATTTAAACTTATCCTTTCTCTTCCAAGCAGACCTTCATACAAATGATCATGATAGCTATTGCCCATAAGTAATATGCCAAATATGGAGAAAAAGTATTCAAGATTTATTCCATACATTTCTCTTTAACTTCATTGACAATATTTCCAGATTTTAGTAAAGGTTAAAACCATAGAATTCAAGCCATAGAGAAAGAAATATCTTTACAGAATAAAAAAGATTCTTTAATAAAAACTCAGCATCTTGCAGTTTAGAGCAAGTTGAACAAAAAGTGCTGTGGTTTTCGTGGTGCCAGAGTGCAGCATTACAAAATCAAAACGTGATAGAGATTACAAATAGACCTCTCTCTCTCTCTCTTAGAAAAATTAACTTTAGTAATATAGCTTTACTTCCAAAAAGATACTATTTGCAATACATTATGATGAATCTATCTCAGAGCTAAAAGAAGTTCTGGACTTAAGATTCAAAGAAAAAAGAATTTGGTGATAATACTTGGCAATTTCTATGACAGTAGGAACATTCTTATTAGCAAATACATTTTAATTATTGTATATTGGTAGCATAAAATCCTGGTAAGAATCTCATATATATCTTCTAAATATTAAATAGTCTGGCAAATTGAAGGGGAACTTTTGTTTCTAATGGGAATATGATAAAGTTTTAGATTTTTAGAAGGAGGTATTAAACCACATAAAACTAGATAGAAGATTGAACTATCTCCAAAATTAGACTTACTCTACATATTTTCCAGTTAGAACAATTAATTGCAAAATGATAAAAATAATAATTTTATATTTTTGCACTCAAATTAATTGTTACTTAATGGAAATAATTTGATAAAATCTCAGTAGAGAGATGACATGGTAAAAACTCTCGAATAAATCCACTAGAATACAAACCAAGGAAGTAAATTATTGTTCTACAAGGGATGGTAAGATTTCATTATTTATATAAGAGGTAAGCATCTTGGTAAGAATTTGTATTAATAATTATGGGCAGGTTAAAATGTAGCTGCACTAAATAAATGTTTGAATTAAAAATATACATTTTTAAAAAGCAAACATCCATAATTAAGCTCTCTAGTAACCATGTCTATCTTAACAACTATTATAATGGCAAATATCTAATTCACAATGAAAATGTCATACAGCATAATTCAATCTGATCCCTGATATTGCTTTCAAAGGGCATTTTGTTAGACTTGCCGCATCCCTTAACTATTTCTAAGCAACAATTTTCTGAAAAACATGAACAAGAATTACTTTCCTTTTGTGTAACTTATGATGTGCCCCACAACATTTAATATTATTAATTTTAAAAAAGCAATAAACACCCTTAGAAATGAATTAGACAATCTTAGGAATAAAATTAATTGTTCACTAAATATATGCGAAGCCAAATGCTTTACATAAATTAATAGCTCAATTAATTTATTCCTAAAACCCAATTAATCAGTCTGTTCGTTGAACATTTTATTAGAAATGTGAAATATTCTCCTGCAGATCTACAATAACAAGAAGAGATAGAATTTACTGTTAAATGAAACCACATATTGTATAGAACTATTTTAAAATATTTTTGTGCTTAGTAGTGGTGTATTACAGAGACCTGGTTGGCAAAGGTGGCAGAGTCACCCTCTCTGAAATGTATGGATATGAACATAAAAATGTATGAACCTCCCTACTATATATAAAGATACCTCTCATTTGGATTTCTACTGATCCTGGCTTTTTCATGAGTAGGCTATTGTTTGCAATAATGGCGAATAGCTGTAGCTAGGGTGTAGGATGAAAGTGGAGGAGTGTTCTCACAACTCTTGTGTGTTGGTTTCTGAATGTTTCATTATCAATAATTATTCATTATTAGGTAACATCTTCAATGGAATTTGGGGGATGTCATTGTTGGTGTTCTTCTGCTTATAAGGGCTTCGTGTGGTCAGTAGTGTGGTCAGTCGTGTGGTGATGGGAGGGTCACATCAGGTGACGGTGTTGTGATGGGTCAGGTGTGGGTCACATCAGATGATGATGTTGTGAGGGGTCAAGTGTGGGTCACATCAGATGAGGGTCTGAACACTAACACTAACATGCCCTAAATTTAGCTGAAGATATTACCTAGCCTGGTAAGGAAACATTCAGAAATCAACCCACAAGCTCAGAGAACAAATCTCCATCCTCAGCGTATTGTTTGTTAGACTACTTTCAGGAGAGTATTAATCCACACCTCAGGAGTGGAGGTCCTGTGGTATCCTCCCCACTTAAGAAACTTATTCCATCTCTAACCTCCTTTTTTTAAAAAAAAGAAAACAATTTTTTATTGAAATTCTGGTAACTGGGCAGTTACAGAGCAACTTAGAAAAATATTTCACTCAGAGTTCAGGTTTGAGCATTGTTCATTAGTGTTGTTAGGACCTGAAGGGAGGTAGTGTATCCCATCTTGTCCTTGTCCCAGCAGCCTTTGATTCCATGATCATGGACTCTTTTTGGACCTGGAGATTAAAGACACTGTTCTTCAATAGTTCTGTTCCTTCTTTAGTGGACAGAGAAACACAGGATTGTTGGACTAGAGATGTTACCTAGTCAGTTAGTACTACATGGGATGCCACAGATTTGCTTCCATCCATCTTGCTATCTAATATCTACAAAAACCCCATATTAGAGGTCAGTTTGAGGGGCAGCTGATGTTACTCAACTTTATGCCCCCAGACCAGGGCAGCCTGAATATGCTGCCCACATATTGCCTTAGTGCCTGGAGGCCACTAAATGTCAAACCCTTCACAAACCTCACACAAAGACCGCATGGTTTTCACAGGTTCAGAATAGGCAGGTTATTATATAGGAATAGGAATAGAATTGGCCAAGTGTGATTGGACATACAAGGAATTTGTCTGGTGTATATGCTCTCAGTGTACATAAGGAGAATAAAATACATTCATCAAGAATAAAAAGATACAACACTTAGTAATAGTCAAGGTTACTAATAGGTAAGCTATCAAATCATATTAGGATAATATGAATAAAAACAATATAAATTGAAAGATACAAGCAACATGGTTATAGTAATAAGTGGGAAGAGATAGATACTAGTAAGGAAGAGAATAATAATAATAATTTTAGTAAATTATTTGACAGTGTTATAGGAATTAGTTGTTAAGCAGAGTGATGGCATTTGGGAAAAAACTGTCCTTGTGTCTAGCTGTTCTGGTGTGCAGTGCCCTATAGCATTGTTTTGACGGTAGAAGTTGAAACAGTTTATGTCCAGGATGTGAGGGGTCTGTAGCAGTGGTGGGATTCAAAAAAATTTGCTACCAGTTCTGTGGGCTTGCCTTGGTGGACGTGGCATGGCTTGGTGGGTGTGGCTCAGTGGGCGTGGCAGGGGAAGGATACTGTAAAATCTCCATTCCCTCCCCACTCCAGAGGAAGGTTACTGCAAAATCCCCATTTCTTCCGGATCAGCTGGGACTCAGGAGGCAGAGAATAGATGGGGGCGGGGCCAGTCAGAGGTGGTATTTACCGTTTCACCGAACTATTCAAAATTTCTGCTACCGGTTCTCCAGAACTGGTCAGAACCTGCTGAATACCACCTCTGATCTGAAGATATTTTCACAGCCCTCTTTTTGACGTGTGCAGTATACAGATCCTCAATGGAAGGCAGGTTGGTAGCAATTGTTTTTTTCTGCAGTTCTAATTATCCGTTGAAGTCTGTGTTTGTCTTGTTTGGTTGCAGAGCCAAACCAGACAGTTACGGAGGTGCAGATGACAGGTTCAATAATTCCTCTGTAGAACTGGATCAGCAGATCAGCAATATTTTGACAGAAAATATTGACAAAGGGGCTTGGGAAACTGGATATGAGTCTCTTTCCTCTTGTTTAATAATGACCGCATTAAGATAGAGCTTCCCTGTTGTTTTTCATCTTCTTTCTAATTGAGTGTTAGATAGTAGGAAAGGATTGCTGTTTTGATCCCATAAAATATCCCTCTGTTCTTTTTTCTGTAATATTTTGGAAACATCCATTATTAAATCCAGTGCCAGAGATTTCCTCTCATAAGGACTCAATAGGAATTAAGTTGAACCTCTGCAAAATAGAGCTGCTGTTTGTTTATTGGATCTTATAACTCTAGTGTTGTCTCTTGAATGGTTCACCTGGTCCATGCTTTGAGATTCTCCTGGGCTAATAACTATCACTTTATGGGCATGTGGAGCAGATGGTCAGAATGCCTTCCCCCAGCTCTATCTGGTACACTAGTTGTAATTTTACCTGGGGTGGTAGGATTCCAAAAAAGTAGTTCATGTTTTTACATATTGTGGCTGGACTACTGCTACATGCTACCCATGGATCTGTCCTAGAGGGCCACCTGGAAGTTTTAATTAATCTAAAATATAATGGCTCCTATAGAGTAGTAGCTGGCACTTGTCACCATGAAAATATATCAGTGTTTTGAATCCTGCCCTGGTTTTCAGTTAGCTTCTGAATGTAATTCAGAGTGTTAGTTGTTAAAGCCTATATGGCTTAATACTGAAGTATCTCCAGAGCCAATAAAGTATCTCCAGAGCCAATAAAATCAACCTGATGTATTTATTCTAGGAGAAACTGCTCCCGGTCACCATTTCCATAAGCTCCTGCTACATTACTGTGGCAGTGTCTACACTTTGGAGTTTCTGGAAGGGATATTTTCCCTACTGTTTTAGCATTCCAGGAACTACTGAAAACAGAATCATTCTAGGAGATTATGGTGATGCATAGCATCGACAATGGATAATTGTAACTATGGTTTTATGATTTTACAAATCTGTAATTTTTATCTTTACCATGGGTGTTTTATTTTTTATGTTCTCATTATGAGAAACCGCCAAGAGTCTTGAGAACGCAGTGGGTAATCAATCCAATAAATAAATAAATAAATAATATATATTAATTTTTAAAATGCTGCACTACCGTATTATTATGGCTATGTCTACCGAAACATACATAAAGGCAATTCTTATCTAGCATTCTGCTATATTAAAAAAAAAAAAGAGAGCAAGTGGAATCATTTAAATGGCTTCCAGGACGCATGGGTCTAATTTGCCATTAGAATGAAATTAGGAAAGGAAAAATGAAAATATGTAGGTGTGAGTGCACATGTGTACACCAAACATATTGCATTCGGGATCTCACCAATGTTTTTCTTAACTGTTCAGAACCAGGATTTGTATCAGTCGGGTTTCTGGATCAGAGAAACTTGGAACAATTCCAAGGATAGATGTTTAAAGTGGGGAAGTGTTTTTCGTGTGCAATTGATAACTGCTAATAAGTTTTTAAGTGGTTTTTGCTTTTCCTGCCTTAACCCTCATTATAGGCCGGAATTCCGCTTATTTATTGTCTTTATCTTATGCTTCTCAAATGTTTTTTTTTTAAAATCAGTTGTGTTGGTTTTACAAACCGAAAAGCTACACATCTACAACTCTGAAAAACACATCGCCCAAAGATATAGTACAGTGGTACCTTCATACTCAACTGCTTTGAAACTCATCAAATTTGGTACTCAATGCATTTTGACATGAACATTTTGTCCCAGTACTCATTGTTCGTTTAGTACTAATGCACAAGCTAGAGCTTGTCAGTATCGGCTGCCTTATTACTCGCTATATTATTCTTTATGGGAAAACTTTGTTTGGTACTCATCCAGTATCAATTAACAATGAGTACCAAAGTACCAGTGTAATAGAGGAGGAAAATTGTTTCACTGACAAATCCCATCCCAAGCTTCACTCCATATCCTGAAAAAAAATTAGAAACATTAGCAAAAGTATTCTTATCAAGTGTCTATGGAGATTCTCAGTCATCCAGGTGACTTTCTGGTACCAGAAAGTCCAGCTGCCTCTTGAAAAGATCACCTTTGAGATATATTTATCAAAAGGCAGATAGAAATGTTATCTTGTTTTTTAATTATAAGACTGGAGGGTGGCCAGTGATCCCAGTTGTTTCTTCTGCTCCAAGAACCCACAGAAAATTGACCCAAACCCCATGCCAGACAGTGATTTTTTTTTCATGCTCCCTGTTAGTCAATTTAAAATATTTTTATAGCAGGACATCTTGAGTCAATGATTTCTTGAATCCCATTAATCTATGCAGCCTACTCTTTAATAGCCTAGTAACAGAAGATCTCTGGTGGTCTCAAATATAGAGCAAAATTGAAATTATGTTTAAGGCATTGACATGAAATAAAGATCAACATTCAAACGCAACAAGAAATCAAAATGCATCACATTACAAAACAGAGATCAAAGGAGCTAGAGCCATACTGGGCCAGGAGGTCCAAACCTTTCTTATGGTTGGCTAATATTGTCTACCTTATCACTTGATATTCTACAAGGACAAGAGGAGATGGGAATCTCAAGAGAGCTCCCTAGATAGATTCAGCTCCCATCTTACCCATGAGGAAAGCGGATTTTTCTTTCTGCTGACATTGCTGTCCATCCATTCAAAAAGGAATAGAACACAACTGGCTCCTACTGGGTGATTCTCCTTGAGAATCGTTATCATTGGAGGAAGGCAATTTGCTAAGTGAACTACATACAAGACATGTTTGATGTGGGTGGTTGATGGCTCCTTGCTATGCACTGCATTGCAAAATTGAGCTATCAGAGTGTTTAGGCTGAATGGGAAGAGGCCTAACCATCTGATACAGCTGCTTTACAGGCTCTCGTTGATCGGAAAGTGATTGCAGATCCAGAGTCACACCTCTGAAACATTCCTCCCATTAAGCAAAGTAACATCGTCATGTTACTTTTGAATGAGGCATACAAGCTAAATTGTATGAGAAAAAGAAAAATCTCTCTTAATGACCTGCCATTCTCCTTTTAAGGTTGTAAGGGGCAGAGGATTTACCGAACATCTGAAAAATGCTCAATCAGCATTAATGTGTAAAGATTGACAGGATCTCCTTTTTTCCCCAGCTGAGAAGCATCCTGATTCAGATATCCAAAACTGGGCTGCAAAAAAGCTAGATGAGCAATAGAAAAAACAGAGACAGGAGAGGAGAGGAGAGGAGAGGAGACTTTGCCACCATCTTGCTCTTAGGCCAGGCCTTCCTTACTTAGAATTCTAGAGTTGTGGTCCTTTGCAAAACCATGGGGAAAGAAGTCTGGTCTGCTGGAAGGAACCATCTTAACCTGGTGAGTTTATTCAAAGCAGCTGTCTATTGTTATGACTCAGTTTGTGGAATTTAATGCCACAATTTCTCAACATCTTTCTCACATGATCTTCATAGGCTAATGTACCCATGCAGATTTTTGTTCTTCTACCTTAGAGGACAGAAAGTAATGGATGCATTGGTTGGATGAGGGTTTTTTTTTTTAAAGCCCAAATGGGCAACACTTGTTTTCAATGTTTATAGTAGGTCAACATGTAGAAGAGAGCCTGTAGGAAATAATATGGATTGGACTGACGAGATTTATCCATTTATTTCTTAGAGCTGGAGATGAGTCCTAGCAAGTTCAGAGTAATGGGTGAGAGGCCTAAGATTGTTGGTCAGGGTAACATTATTAAGGTGTGTGTGTGTGTGTGTGTGTGTGTGTGTGTGTAGAGACAATTTCCATCTGAGGATGGAAGAAGAAATTGAGAAATGTTCTTATTTATATACCAGTGGTGTCATACATTTTGGCTCTATACATTTTGACTTGAGAGAACAGGAACCATTTATCTTAAGCATCTTGGCTAATTCTGTAAAGCAACTTTCTTAAAGACTGGTCCACTATCACATGCCATCTGTGGCTTCTTTGATCAAAGGAGCGCACTGTCCCTCAGACTTACACTAAAAGGACCATTCTCTTGCCTCCAAGCTTAAATTTGGGGGGGTCTCTCTTCCCTGAGATTTCAATAATGACATCACAAGGTTTCTATGCACATGCCTGTTTAGATGCTTCTTGTTCAACTGGGCAAATCAATCAGTTGCTTGGATTTGTTCCAAATCTTTTACTCCAAGGATTATGTCAGATGATTTGTTAGATGTTTGACTTGCCCTCCAGGTTTGAAAAATTATTACCCAAAATTGACATAAAAGGAACAGGCGGAGATAGGGTGAAATTTATGCTGTTTTCATATGAACGTAAACTAAAATTAAAAGAAAGGGCAATCACTCTCTAATGCCATTTTCCAGCGTCACCTCAGACAGCTAGATGAGTGACATATAAATTTAATAAATGAAAAGTAGTAAACAAAAAAAAATATTCCTATTAGATGAAGTCTCACACACACAGAAAATGTGAAATCTCCTTCACCGGTATTAACAAAAGTCTTAGGAGTAATTGGTGTGAAATTGTTATGCGGTCTAAGGAATAATCACAGATATAAAAACAAATCAAAATAAACTTAACAAAAGAAGAATAGCAAAATGGAAGATATTATAATAGACAGATCTTTTTAATTTTAACATGCTACCGGAGAAAATAAAGCTCCCAGTTAGGCAATATTTTCTTTTAGGACCATTCAAATTTCCCCAAATAGTGAGCAAATTCTCAAGAAGATGGTAAACCAAATGGATAACAACATAAAGCTAATTTGTCACCAAAAGGGGAAAATGCACCATTATGCACCATTATCAGTAGTGGGTTTCAATTTAGTTTGCTACCGGTTCACTCGTGCGTGCCTGCACACTTGCACGCAACACTTCTGTGCAGAAGCTTCTGGGTGGGTGGGTGGAGTCCCCTACCACCGTCGCTACCAGTTCACCCAATCTGGGGCTAACCGGTAGCAACCGACCACTGACCATTATGTTCTTAATTATGATGTGAAACTCAAGTTATAGCTGGGGTAGCTGCGATAAATAAAAAAGCTAATATGCCCTTTGTACTCTGAAAATATGAAATCCCGAATTCATAAGCCATAAGCTACATGGGGTAGACAATATAAGAGAAGAGAAAGTGGCTTCATATTAATAAAATAGAGATGAATGGAAACAACAACTTCTGGCGAAAAATAATTGTCGGTATGCAAGAGGGCAGCGTTGTGTGATTGCTTTTTTGTCCAGTCAAAACTGTCCAGTATAAGCATGCTGTTAAGAGTTCAACAATAAAACCTTGAAAACTTTATTGGCACTACAAGAGGTATTGAAGCTGTATAGCCATTCACCGGATATGGTATGGTACAGCTAGCGGTGGGTTCTACTTACCCTTACTACCAGTTTGCATTGTGCCTGTGTGCGCGCAATTCACCTATGATGACGTCTGGGTCAGTGGGAGGAGCTTGCCAACAGTTTTACTACCGGTTCTTCTGAACCGGTCTGAACCGGGGGCAACCCACCACTGGGTACAGCACATTCATTTCCATCCCTTTGCACTGTCCACAAATTGGGAAGTCACGAAACCTTATCTAATTAAAATCTAGAATTTTTAAACACATGAAGAATCTACATCACGGGTATCAAACTCTCCACATCATGTTGCCATCACATGATGTATCACGATGTTTTTTATCCCTTCGTGAAGCTGGGGCAGGCGTGGCCTGCGTGTCCAGCCCACGGGCCGCCGGTTTGACACCCCTGGCATGAATAGAGTTATCATAATATCCTTACAGTTCTATGCAAAAGTAAAGTCCCAACTCTAAGAGAAAATAGGAAGTTCCCCTCCCCCAACCCCAGTTTTAGAACATAAGGTAAGAAAGGAATTAATGGGTTAGGCCAGGGGTCAGCAATCCACTGCAGCCGCATGTGGCTCTTTCATTTCTCTGCTGCGGCTCCCTGTCACTGGTCTGCTCCACAATTGATAGGGCTTTTGGTTAGGATAGGTAGAGGAAAAAGGACGCCACACTAGGAGAAAACACTAAGGTGGGGGAACCAGACTTCCGGTCAGTGGAGGAAAAAGGATGTCACACTAGGAGGAGATTCTATGGTGAGGGAACTGGACTTCTGGTTGGCTCCAGAATTGAACGGGGGACTTCCAGTTAGAACCTTTGTGACTCTTTGAGTGTTTAAGGTTGCCAACCCCTGGGTTAGGCTTTTTCAGGACACAACGAAGCTAAGATTGTGCATAGTGCAGGTCAGGTATTGCAACATAAGAACAGGCTTTTAGGGTCATAGCTACTAACAGGGTAAAATGTAGTTAAAAATCAGCTGACATAAATCTACAGATAGCAACCTGTGTATATTTTGCAGAAACAATGTATTTTGCTTTTATAAGAATATGCTTTGTTCTCTAGTAGTGATCTTTTACTTCTGAGATCAAGAAACAAATAGTTGGTCTTTCTAGCAGGAGTATCGAAAGAAGAAATTAAAAAGATGGCTTTAAAATCTCAGTATGCCCATGGATGAAGGACCACAGGGTGAGAAATAACTTTCCTAAATAACGAACATTTTGCTAAGAAACAGATAGATTGTGGTTGATTATGTGGCACCAAGTTGTTGTCAACTCTCAGCAACCATATAGATAGAGCTTCTAATGGATGATCTGTTCCTGACCTGGCCCTTCAGGTCTTCAAAGAATGCAACCCCTGAATCTATCCACCTTGTAGCTGGTTGTCTTCTTTTTCTCCTTCCTCCCATTTCCCCCAACTTTTTAAACTTACCAAGAAAGGTAGGTCTTTGCATAATCTGTCTAAGGTTGTTTGATCAGAGGGAAGTTTAGAGAAAACAGTTGGAAACTGAAACTCTATACAGCATCCCCCGTTTATTATGAGGGGTATTTAACAAGGATGGAATTCAAGGAAATCTAAAAGAAGACACATTCATTAAAAGGAGAACTATCTCTTAAGTAATAGGAATGAAACCCAAACATATCTAATTTGTTATGCTTCTCCAGCTCACCATATGAGAAGTAATATAATAAATTTTGTAAAAGTTAGAATCTACTTGAGTGTTTTTATTAGGTACTGGCCATGGTATATGTGCTGACACCCTCTATAAGTGGTGCAAAGCACCATAATTGAATTGTGACAATGGGGCACAAAAAAACCCTATCCAACATATAGTGATACAGTGCCGAAACATAGCCTATAATCTAGATTTTGCTGACTTCCTGGCTGTAACAAATGAAGCAAAAAAAAAAAATCTGTAATCTAAACGTACATTTATAATATTTTAGATTTCATATTTCATAGTTTATATTTTTGTTCCTTGTTTTTTTAAAATCAAAATGTGATATGAATGTGCCACACAATCAACCAATCCATACAAACATACATACATATATAAATACATATACATACATGCTGTCTATCCCTGAAAGAATAAGAAAAGTGAAAAAGAGAAACATGCAACAAGTCCTGGAAATAAGCCACAGGAATCCATGGCCTAATTTCAAGATCATCACAAGATGCAAGAGAAGAGAGAAGGGAGAACTGAATGCTCAGATGTCTTTAACAGAGCAATTATTAGCTATTTCTGCTTGCATTACTGTTGCAAAGAAACAGTAGAAATTAGAGAAAACTGAAGAATGTGTGTGGCTCAACACCTTGGTAGAGACTAGATAATGAATAGCCTGAAGGTCCCGCTGAGTTGGTGTCTATTGCCTCTATTTCAAGTCAATGCTGTCCCCAAACTGCTCCCCAAGTAATGGATAACAGAGGTTTTACACAGCATGGAAAGTGTTAGAAGCTGGTATAATTAAGGAAAATGTAGGCCTGGCTTGCTGGTGGGTGAGGGCAAGAATGAAAGATTAAAGACACATTAGAAAAATATACTACAGGCAGTCCTCAAGTTATGACCGTAATGGAGCCTGCCCATTAAAGTTACAAGTCATAATGGTTGTTAAGTGAGGCACCCACTTGTTTGCCGTGCTTAATGACCCCCACCCCTTCTCTCCCCGATGTGTTTTTTAAGTAATTGGGACACTAAGTGGGGCATGGAGTATCTCGGGGTTAAGAGAAGATCTGGGAAGCCTAGTGCAGGCCCAGATTAAGCTGTCCAAGGCACCCCAAGGCTTCTGTCACCCCAAGGCCTCCCATACTCTGTTTCCCATTCCACTGGGTGTTGACTCTCAAAACGACTTTAACTGAAGCTATATTCTTTTTTACTTTGTTTTTAGGTTGCATACATGCGGGGCGGGGGGCTACGGGGTGTGGGATGTTTTCCTCCCATGTGCCAGATGTAACAGCGATAAGGCCCGTGGAAATCAAGATCCCTTCAACGAAAGCTCATAACTCTCGTTGTGGAGGTAGTAGCTGAGCAGACTTCCATCTACCTGGTTAGCTAATGTGACCTGTGACACTGGGGGTGGGGGTGGGGTGGGGTGTCTATTTCTTTTATTCTAACAAAATGCGGGAAATATTTAGAGTTGGTTTCACATTTGAATGTGCCGGTATGATGCACCCAATAAAATGGATCTTGAGAAAAGCTACAGCCTCAGAGTCGTGAATTGATTGGGACCATTACTCAGAACCATGACACTGGGTCTTTGCAGACCTTGAGCTTCCTTCCCACCCAAGCACTCAGCCAGAAATAACCAGTGGAATAGCTCAGGGTCTTAATCTTTGTTCAGAAGCCGGCAATTTTCTTTAGATGAATTCTGTAGGTAGATACCATGCCTTAATCAGTGAGAGGGGTGGCATATAAATTTAATAGCGGTAGTCCTTGACTTACGACCACAATTGACTCCAAATTTTATGTTGCTTAGCAAGACATTTGTTAAGTGAATTTTGCCCTATTTTACAACAGTTTCTTTCTACAGTTGTTAAGTGAATCATTGCAGTTGTTAAACTAGTAACATGGTTGCTAAGTGAATCTGGTTTTCCCATTGACTTTGCTTGTTAGAAAGTCGGAAAAGGCGATCGATCACATGCAAACCATCATAAATGTGAATCAGTTGCCAAATGTCTTAATTTTGATCATGTGACCAAGGGGATGCTGCAATGATCATAAATCTCAAAAGATGTTCATAAGTCACTTTTTTTCCAGTGAGGTAACTTTGATCAGTCACTAAATGAATTGTTGTAAGTTGATTTACTACCTGTAAATAAATAAAATAAAATAAAAATTTCTGTAGTGATTTCAAGTACAGCTGTCTGTGCAGAATTGGCTCTATGTAGGAAAAGGTTCTGGGGCTTAAAATGACTGGAAATCACTTTTTTAAAGCCAGAAGTCTTTTCTATTCCTCATACTTTTGGGCTGATTGATTTGAAAATTAAGTGATGAGGAGAAAGGAGATCAGGCCATGCTTAGGGTCATTTCTCTTCATCCAATCTGCAGAAAGAAAAGAAAAAAGTCTCATCTGAAAGATATTTGGGAAAAAAATATCTTTGCAAATCAGAGCTTTGACTCTTGGTTATTATCATATTTTCACAAAGATAAATTCTATAGCAGCTTTTCATTTCCAATTATATTAAGACAAGTCTAATTACAAACCAAGACCCGCTGAGTGGGAAAGCATTAGTTTAAAAGGCATCGTTTCAGTATTAAATTTGTTAAGCATTTAATTATCAAGGATTTCACAACCAATTCTGCTGATTAATTGTCCTGCCATTCAAGCGGATTATTGCCCCATTCATGAAGCCTGAGTTGCTCAAGTCCATTTACTTTAAAAGGAAAATTGCACTGCTGGGTAGGATGATATTCTCTATGTATTGTTAAACATTTCACAACCATCAAGTTTAATGTTTTAATTCTTATTCCTGACAATTTTTAATGTTTTTTTATGGTTTAATATTGTGTTTTTATTACAATAAAAACTGCCCAGAGTTTTCTGGTAGTAAGATAGGTGGCATATAAGTTTAATAAATAAACTATCAGAAAAATGTTGGTGCTGTGTAAATATTACTTCTGATGAAACATCCCATCTGCAAATTATGTATGGCAATGTGTGTATTTAACCTATTCCTATTCCTAGTCATTCTATTGGAATATCCAAGCTATGATGCCCTGAAATTATAAAACTTTATTTTGTCATGGTGGCGCAGTGATTAGAATGCAGTATTGCAGGCTAATTCGGCTGACTGCCAGCAGTTCAGCAGTTCGATTCTCACCGGCTCAGGGTTGACTCAGCTTTTCATTCTTCCATGGTCAGTAAAATGACCATGTTGGGGCACAATATGCAGACTCTGTAAACTGCTTAGAAAGGGCTGTAAAGCACTATGCAGCGGTATATAAGTCTAACGGCTATTGCTAAATGCTATTGCTATTTGTGGAGAAGGGACTTAATCAGGGGTGAAATCCAGCAGATTCTGACAGGTTCTGGAGAACCGCTAGTGGAAATTTTGAGTAGTTCGGAGAACTGGCAAATACCACTTCTGGCTGGCCCCAGAGTGGGGTGGGAATGGAGATTTTGCAATATCCTTCCCCTGCCATGCCCACCAAGCCTCACCACACCCACAGAACTGGTAGTAAAAGAATTTGAATTTCACCACTGGACTTAATCCATCAAAAGCAGATGCCAAATTCTCAGTTGACCTATCTAATGCTGATCTATGTCTTCTGAATCAGTATGGTAGAGTACTAAGTAAGGCTACCAAATCTGGGTTGCAAAATTGTGAATGACTGGAAGATGATAGCAATCGGAAGAGTCAGAAGAAACACAATTATCTACATCACTCAGCAGTCATTGCAATCTTTGTAGCATACTATGGTAGTCCTAAATCTTGCCCAGTTGCTGAATTTCAGTTAATAGTCATGAAACTTTCAATGACTATAGATGAGATTATAGGACCTGAATAATAAACAAAAACTGACATGAACGGAGAATTTTTTTTAAAAAAGATTAGATTTCTTCTTGAATCATAGTTTGAAAATTAATTGGTAAAATAGAACTTGATTATTTTTTTTAAAAAAAAAACAAGCTTACGACAAGGTTAATTTAAGAACATACAGTATTTTGTTTCTCACACACCCCTCTCCCCGCAAAGGGATATTTCACAGTTGGAATTCTTTCCTGACTAAATGAACCTTGATACAGCAACCATACTGTAATGATTAATTTACTTGTATTCAGAATTAAATTTATTTACTGAGAGGTTTTTAAAGAAAAATGTTTCAGCAGCAGCATGGAATAAAAATAATTCTGATTAAAATGAAACATTAAAAACAATTAAGACTAGAAAGTTCTCAAAATAACAAATATAGCTTTAGGAAGTAGAACAGTTATGATTTGGTATTTGATTATAAAATATCTTCCACTGATTATGGATATTTTCATATGTT
This sequence comes from Masticophis lateralis, assembly GCA_030761175.1. Lineage (NCBI taxonomy): Eukaryota > Metazoa > Chordata > Lepidosauria > Squamata > Colubridae > Masticophis > Masticophis lateralis. Next base: position 201,408,295 of record JAUDYJ010000001.1, on the reverse strand, counting down.
TCCATATTGATTTCCAATTTGTTTTCAATTGAATTTTTATTTTGTGAGCCTCTCAGAATTGCTTAGATGGGATGGGTGCCTTTACAAATTGAATAAATAATAACAACAATTACAATCCATCCATGGATGCCCACTTGTCATGTGGGGGAGGCTTGTGAGTTGTGATGCTCTGTTGAAGTCGGTGGCATATCTACAACACACAGGATTTAGCAGAAGAATCAGAATAATTGCCTCCATCAACCCATTTATTATGGTAAGAAAACAGAAAAAGAATCCTATACTGGATTGGTCAAAAGGACCATATCAGTGGTTAGAATTCTTAAGCATCTCTCAACAAATGGGTAATGGGATTCAGGAGCTATGGCTGGGCAACCAGGTCTTAGCTCTGTAAGATTAGAGGAAGAACAAAAATGATAGAAAAGACACAAATATACTATGTTTGAAAATCACATCATTATGACCTGCTATTATAAATCAGAACTAACAAACCATAGATACCGATTACTGGCTTACAAGTGAAATAAAAAGATTAGGGTCAGAGAAAAAGATTAGGGTTAGAATAAGGATGGGGGCTGGGGTGGGGGTTAGGGTTAGGATTCGGTTAGGATTGGGATTGGAGCTGGGGTTGAATTAGGGTTGGGGTTACATTTAGGGTTAGGGTTACTTTTATTTATTTTAATTTTTTATTTATTTGTCAAATACATATAAGATAACAGATATAAGTATGATTATACTGGATAAGGATACCAATAAATGGGGACAGTAGGACAGAGATGGTAGCCACGTTTGTGTGTTACGGTTACATTTAGCATTAGGGTTACATTTAGGGTTAGGGTTAGGGTTACTGTTAGTGTTAGGTTAGGGTTAGCGTTAGCGTTAGGGTTACAGATAGGATTATGTTTGGTTTAGAATTAGGGTTAGGGTAAGGTTCGGGTTCAGGTTAAATTAGGGTAAGGGTTCGGCTTAAGCTTAGGTTTAGGGTTAGGGTTAGGGCTAAAGATAGGGTTAGGGTTAAGTTAGGGTTAGGGTTAGGGTTAAGAGTAAATGTTAGTGTTAGATTAGGCTTAGATCAGGGTTAGAGTTAAGGTTTGAGTTTGAGTTAGGGTTAAGGTTAGTGCAAGATTAGGGTAGGTTAGGGTTAGGGTTACGATTAGATTAGATTAGGATTACGGTTAGGGGTAGGGGTAGGGGTAAATTTGGGTTAGGGTTGAGTTTAGGGGTTGGGTTAGGGGTTGGGTTTGGGTTAGGGTTAGGGTTAGATTTGTGTTAGGGTCAGGGTCAGGATTAGAGTTAGGGTTAGGGTTAAGGTTAATGTTAGATTAGGGTAATTTAGGGTTAGGATTTGGGTTAGAGTTAGAGTTAGGGTTAGGATTAGGATTAGATTAGGGCTAAGGTTAGAGGTAGGGTACGGTTAAATTTGGGTTAGGGTTAGGGTTAAATTAGAGTTAGGGTTAGAATTAGGGTTATAGTTATTCTTAGATTAGGGTTAGGGTTAGGGTTAGGGTTAGGGTTAGATTTAGGTTTAGGTTTAGGCTTAAGGTTATGGTTAGGGTTAGGGTTAGGGTTTAGGGTTTGAGTTTGGGTTGGGTCACGGTTAGGGTTAGGGTTATTTTTGGGAACTAAAGGCTTAATTTTGGCTGCTCAAGAGCAAGTTATTCAAACTAATGCCAGAATCAAGACCAGAATTGAAAAAAAAAAACATCAAATGATTCAAAGTGTATATTGTGCAAAGAAGCAGAAGGAATAGTAAATCTTAGTTCTTGCAAGAAAACAATGCAAACTGATTATAAACAATGATGTAACAGTTACAAAAACAATTCTCTGAAACATGTGTAAAAATTATGTGCCTCTAATAAATTAATAGTGGAAACACAGAGTTGAAAAATTGAGCTGGTTAAAATATTGTGTGATTTCCAAGCACAAACTGTTAAAAGTCTTGGCTCATAATATACCAGGTGTAACTGGATTGAAAAGAAGAAACTGTGGTTTTTTGATGCAGCAATATCAGGGGACAGTAGAAGAGAAAGCAAAGCACTGGAGATCACAAAGTCTCAAGATCTGAAAATCAAAATTTTTGAAATATTATGGCATTAACCAGATATAGGCACACTGAGTGCCATATAAAAAAAAATCTTGGATGGCACTTAGAAAATCTGCACATTGACTTAATTTCTAGTTGTCAATTATAAAAAGCCACACTACTTAGATTCACAGATATATTACGCTGATACGTTAATCACATCTCAGGTTCTTGGGAAGAATTTAATGTGCATGAAGGCCAACACCAGCTAATGAACTGGAACTGGCAGACTTCACATTGTTGTGAACAGATAATAATAGTATTATGGGAACAACATAGGGAGGACATCCTATATCTTAACTAATTCCCAGAGTTAGTGAATGTTTAACTGGGAAAGGAATTTATCAATTCAACAACAAAATATTTTAATATTATGGAATGTTAAAATTAGAGGCTATGTTTCCCAAACTCTGTGTGACCTCCTGTCAGACTTGGAAGCCATCTCTTACATCTTTTACTTCAGGCCTGCCACATTTTCTGTTGTGGGAAACTGCGAGGGGAGATTGTATGGAGTGTGGAGGATATGTAGTCAAAATAACATTCTTTCTCAGAAAGTCAAGGCCACCTTGCCCTGCAGCTGTGATGAGGTGACTGGGAGTTATCTCCAGGTTTTGGATGGTGCCTGATTGGATCATGTGATGGACATGTCGGGTGTTGGGCAGGGGCTTGAACTTTCTTTTGGGTGGGAAAAACCTAGAAGCTTTCAGATTCGGGTTTTCCCAGATGTGCCAATATGACATCTCTAATAAAATGGAACTTTGAGGAAGCTCAAGCCTCGGAGTCTTATTTAGCTGGGGGTGTTACTTGGAACCCTGACATTAACCTGAACCCTTACAGAACTGACTAATGATGATGTATTTAGCGCTGCATTTTAAAAAGATCTCGTTAGTTGACAAACTGATCATTCTCACTCACTAATTTATAAAAACCTGCAGTTTTAGTCAAAGGAATCTTTATCGTATCAGATATGCCAATGGGAGGGAATATTTGCAGCTCAGGGTTGAAGTGTGGGGGTCCTTGGTGTTCCCACAGTATCAGGGTTTAATTGCAGAGCAGATAAGTTGCATAATTAATGAAACCGGGAAGTCCTGGATAGTTCTAAAGTTCAATTTATTATGCAGTTCACTTATATCCATAAAGTGCACTCACAACAGCATTTGGACAGGAAGCCAGCTGTGCCAAAACACTTGGTGCCAACCTTTCTAGCATCAAGCGTTGGTGGAAAACAAAAACAATAAAAAGCAAGACTCACCTTCTCACCTTTTTATTCCCAGTCCTTCGCTGTTCCTGCCTGCACTCTGTTTATTTGACATTTGCCTATAAGAGTGGCTGTAGAGAATACAAAAGCTTACCAGTATCATTTTAACATTATGGAGTCCTGGAAGAAAATTACTCTTAATTTTATGGAATTAGGGCAAATTAAAATAAGAGATAAAATCCAATATTTTACATTCTAAAAGCCTGGGGCAGTAGAAAGATCTTCAGTTGCTATCTGTATGTATATAGAGATGGTGCTACAGGAGCTTTCCAAATATAATCTCTAAATACTCTTTTTCCAGGCAGATTCCATCTTTTAATAGAATAGAATAGAATAGAATAGAATAGAATAGAATAGAATAGAATAGAATAGAATAGAATAGAATAGAATTCTTTATTGGCCAAGTATGATTGGACACACAAGGAATTTGCCTTGGTGCCTACGCTCTCGAAGTACATAAAAGAAAAGATACATTTGTCAAGAATCATAAGGTACAACACTTAATGGTAGTCATAGGGAAACAGTCAATATAAATCTTAAGGATACCAGCAATAAGGTTACAGCCATACAGTCATAAGTGGGAGGAGATGGGTGATAGGAACAATGAGAAGATTAATAGTAATGTAGACTTAGTAACTAGTTTGACAGTGTTGAGGGAATTATTTGTTTAAAAGAGTAATGGTGTTCGGGAAAAAACTGTTCTTGTGTCTAGTTGTTCTGCAGTGCTCTATAGCGTTGTTTTGAGGGTAGCAGTTGAAATAGTTTGTGTCCAGGATATGAGCGGTTTGTAAATATTTTCACAGCCCTTTTTTTGATTTGTGCAGTATACAAGTCCTCAATGGAAGGCAGGTTGGTAGCTATTGTTTTTTCTGCAGTTCTAATTATCCTCTGAATTCTGTGTCTGTCTTGTTGAGTTGCAGAACCAAACCAGACAGTTAGAGTGGTGCAGATTATAGACTCAATAATTCCTCTATAGAACTGTATCAGCAACTCTTTAGAGAAAAAATTATTTCAATTGTTAACATTACTTACATCGATCATTTACAGAATTCTTTCAATGCCTTTGGTTTTATGGGAAGTTTGTTTGTTTGTTTGTTTAATATTTAAATTTTTATACTGCCCTTCTCCTGAGGGACTCAGGGCGGTGTACAGCCATAGTAAAAACAACATATAATATAAAATTTAAAAACAATTTAAAATGTATTAAATAATTTGGCCCAAAATTTAAAACTCCAGATTAAAACACCCCTAAAATTCCTTATCTAACCAGCCCAGCCTGTTGGAATAGTAATAGTAAGTTCTCCTAATATCCATATATTTCATATGCTCTGTCCCCAGATGCTATTTATTGTATTTCATACAATTAATTGGCTTTTTAAAAAAAGTCTAAACCTTTCAATTTTTTGTTGCTTTCTTCTGCACCTCTCCTTAAAGACAAAAATAGGAAATGCTATTAAAAAAAGATTAAACAGGATGGTGATTGATATAAATTAAGGATAAGTTACTATATATATATCAGGATACAAATGCTGAAATGCAGTACCATAATTGAAAAAGAAATACAATGCCTCTCACCATAGTAGCCAGCCTGTGACAAGGACCTCTATATTTATTGAGCATATTATCCAGATGCAAACCATTAATAGACAACTTTAAAGTCCTTTCCTAAGATCATTTATCTTAAAAATCAGTTTGGGACTGGATAAGCTCTTCATAAAAAGACCTACCTCATGTAGAGTAGAAATCTATTATTGTTGAATGAAGGTATCATAAATCTTTTTTTTTTTGGTGTGCTTTTAGTTTGATATTTGTTTGGTTTTTTGTTGGACAGCCAGTAGCTTTGTACAACATAAAATAGGCTTTTAGAGGAAAACATTCAAGTTAGGAATATAATTTTTGTATGAAAATTTATTGGAGAATGATGAAGGTGTGAAAGAACCTTATCCTTCTCAATAACTTGCATTCTAATTTCATATCATATAAAAATGCTTTCTCTTCTTCTGCAGTTCATTCTACTGTCCTCCAGTTCCCTTTTAGTATACAAGCATTTGCCTTGGATCCAACTTTCATATGCTTGCATTTGGCTTGGTCTCATTCTATAGCTCATACGAAGAAGACCTAAGTGGATAGCATTTCTTTCTCCTTCAGCATAATCTGTCCTTAAGTTTCTGTCACTTGCAAAAAAAGTGATGAATCAAAACATGGTGAAATATGAATTATTCCAAGGTTAACAGTTAAGCTAAGTTTGTCTGCTAGATTTTTCTAGTCTATCATACAAGGAATGCAATAAGATTAAGTTTGCCTACAATACATGCTATTAAATCAGGCCAACCAAAAATGAACATTAGTTTCTCTTCCAAACTGTTTTGTGTCCTAATTTTTCTCACCTGTTACAGGTAGGAATATCATCAGAACACTAGGCATCAAGGAGGCTACTTGAAACTATAGGCCTAAAGTGCCATTTAGTGGACCGAATTCCCTCATCCTGCGCTGATTAAAGTAAAAAAAAATAAAGGTAAAGAATAAGTAAAAACAAAATGTATGTTGTCAATTACATACTGTATGTCTGACTTTGTCAATAATCTTATGGCAACAGATAAGCTAAACTTTGGTTAGGGAAATGAGCACTTAGATCTTTCTAAAAAGGATATTCAGCTATGAAACTGAATGCTGGGATAATCTCTGGATTGTAATCCAAATTAAGAGAAAAAATGAGAGAGCTGTTGGATACCTATTTTCAGCTATCAGGCTGTAAGCATAAAATATTTTAAATTCTGTAATTGCCCTTGGTCCTAAACGTCTGTTTCATCAATGGGAAGAGTGTCTTCAAATGATGTTCTAGTTAATAAGATAGGTATGTATTCCTATCCATCATAATAGATCTCCATACTCGTCCTGGAGATTTCTTGGAACTGTATCTTTGCCATTTTGTGTCTTCCCAACAAAACATACTATTTTGTAAAATGTGGAGGCTGAAGAATCATTGCAACTCTCGTAGGCCCTCACTAGATCCCAAGCTAAAGACACTCAAGGGTGACAATGTATTATGACAGCATAAATGCCACACTGGTAGTATCCAGTTGGTGATCGTATTAAAGGTGAGAAAACATTGGAACAGTATGGCTGAGATAGTATTGCTTGCATGGAGTGTCTGGACCAATTAAAGGACATCAAGAGTCTTGGACTTGCATGTTTACCTCTGTGAAAAGTTGGTTTTTTTTTTTTTTTTTTTTTGCTGCAATATTGGCTAGGAACCTGTTCTCAGTGCAAAAGATGCTTTGCTTATTTTCATAAAGGGATGACTGTGCATGGAAATAATAGCAAAGTATCCTGCAAAATCAACAGTGGGGATACCTATAGATTGTGGTGCATAGGACCGCAAAACTTAAGGCAAAAATTGGCAACTTCATATACACTGGGCATCACTGTCAGCCAAATAACCAAATAACCACAATTGAATAACCAAAATCTTGCAGAAGAGTCAAGTCTCATGATATCTTGCTGATTTAGGCATTGGACAGGGTGGATCCACCAGAAATTATGGAACAAAAGGAGTGACAAATATAGACAGAAAAGTTGCATAGGCGAGCAGAAAAGCAATCAAAACCACTCCTTTTAGAGAATTTTTTTCCCATGGTTATTAATTGATACAGTAATTAAAGAGTCGAAAGAGTGAGAAGTTTCTGTCATCAAAGTTACAACTTCCAAATATTGTCTGGGGTATGCAATGTTCAAAAACATACATTCACAACAAAGACACGCACACATATGACAGTAAACAAAATTGCATAATGTATAGAAAAAAACCCCAGACATTTTACTTAAGGAACTAGAGAAGAATAGGTTGATTGAACCTGAAGATTTATAGAAATGCAATCAGGGACTATGGTATTTACTTACAGTAGAAGGAATTTATGTCTCCAGGCGCAGATTAATTGCATCCTAAGGGACTGAAGGAACTAGAAGGTAGTAATGTATAACTGAACTCTTACATGTTATTTTTGAGAAGTCTTTGAGAACAGATGAAGTGCCAGATGACTCAAGATGAGCAAATTAGGTTGCTTTCTCTCTCAAGAATTTGCTAAAATAATGAAGATATCCATACAGTTACAAATGAGGTTTATATGCAAAACTTGAAAAAGTAAACTATGGTATGTTTTAGCTGTGAGCTGTTGAAGAAATTGAATTTAGCCTGTTTCACACTAAAACTAAAAAGTTGGAAAAACATGCTTTATAAGACATTATGGCTAGGTACATACTATTTACAGTTTATTATGCTGGCCAAATAGCCTAACTATTGTTTCTTAATGTTTTCCCCACACCTCAGCATTGGCACTGTGCTCTTTTGTGCTGATGTTCATTTTAATTTCCACAGAAAAATTAAAATGAGGAAATGTGAAGCAAGTTGTGAAAAGCAAGAAAGGTTAAGAATGATACAAACGCCGAAAAACAGAACTTTAGTCACAAACAAGACAGTTTTCAAAGTTCTTGAATAACAGGAATCATTTCACAAGAGACTTACAAGAGATGTAACCACGTATGACTTTTGTATGATAAAGTGCATATTCGTTTTACCTATAGTACGCTGAAGAGTTTAGAACCTGTGGCAAAAATGATAAAATCATGTGCCATTGCAAAAGTTAATGGTCATCTGGACTGTTGCTCTGATTGGGTTGGATAATGTCAAGTACTGGGGCAATCAGGAGATTCAGGCAGTTCAAATGAGCATGAAGATTTATTGCAAACTTAAGTTCTCTACAAGAATCTGACCAACTGTCGGTCAAGGGAAATGAGCGGGAGATAAGAAAGGCATTCAAGGTGGGCTGGGCTCAGATCTCTTGCAGGTGCGCAGGGACTCATGACTTATGATGCATTTAATCTCTCCCTTGGGCTCAGCCTGATCATCTCCTACAGATAGTGTCACAGTAAAGAAAAATCTTCATATGATCCTGGAGGACAAAAGCAGATGCTTTCTCTTAAATCCCCCAATCCTCACAGAACTGCATTGGGAGGACTGCAGGCCCTCTAAAATAGGGTGCGGAGCTGCAGAGATAAGGAAATAAATACAGAAAACATGCCAGACTGCTTTCTTATCCAATGGGATATTTTTACTAATTTATTTTTGTCCCCTCCATCAACAGAAAGAATCCTTCTATTTGTGATTAGGCAATTCTAAATTTGGTGCATTATCCTACATAATAGATGGACCGGCTCCAAGACAGAATGTAGTAGTCTGATCAAATGCAATTGGACAGAAAACAATTGGTTTTATACTGAGGGACTTAGAGAAACTACTCCTTGTATTAAGAATAAAAGACATTGTAAACTGTCTTTTATATTCCAAAATAAGACCTTGAAAACCAGTTTAAATTTCAACTCTCATTATTTTATTACTGTTTTGGCTACATTCTCTACAATTTCAGCAGCATTTTGAAGAGACAGTTAATGTATCCTTATGTACAACAAAAACAAAATGGCTTGCAACATCAGAAACAAGAGCCACATTTTAACTGTACAATATTAAATGAAAAACCTGTGGTAATACAGCCTCCCTTTCTGCGACATGGACAAAGTTACATACAAGTATTCAGCATTATGAATATGACAAGAGGAATCTTGTATGGAAGAGAGATACTGCATTTGGAAAAAGGAAAAAAAAAAACCTTACCATACAAGGCAGTTAGAAAATGTTTCACATTTTAAAATATCTGTACAAGCCACAAGAGACATCTCTTTAGAGGAACATCTTCCCACCTTGTAGACAGTACTTCCAGAAACCGAGAATAACCATAAACAACTTCTACATCTAGTATCCACGTGCTCCAGTTCAGGAAACTGACTTGAACTGTACTGTATAGTTCCAACACAGATCGGTTTGACATGCCTTGATTGTTAATGAATTATCTACTTTCAGTCTCTCTAGGACTTTCAGCTGACTTGCACCTTAAGGAGGTTGTTTTGATTTTTTTTGTTTTGTTTTTGTTTTTTGCAAAAGCAAAAGCAACATCATTTAGCAGCAATTAAAAGCGCCTTCAATGAGACTTAAAAAAAATACAATATCCAATTAGAAAAAGCCATACTTTTAAACATTTGTACAGAAATAAGTTGCTGAATTTTTTTTTAAACTGAAAATATGACATCTGTACAATACATTTACAATAAAATTAGAAGGGAATTTGTCATTATCCTGCATAGAAACATTGAACATGACCAATTTGCTTTTGGTTACATACACGGCCTTGTAAATCCTCCACAAAAAGCCTGGATAGCAGATAATCAGTTGACAATTCTGCTAAGTATCAAAATGCCACTTAAATAGTTGAGCTAGTTTCAAACTAGATTTTGCTCCCTCACTGGAACTGTTATTTTTATCCCTTTGAAAATACAGTCATTCAATCAACAAACACATTTTTAAAAACTTCGCACCAGCCCTACCCCCACCCAACCCCGATATTAAATCCCTTCTATCCACTGAAATTAAGAAACAAAGCTGTGTCACTCAACTTGACTTTGGTTTTTGAAATGTTGACTTCTTGGGAAGAAAGATTCTTTTATTTAGCTTTTTTCTTTATCTTGTCCAGGCACTGAGTTGTTCTGTGCTCCATTTTCTTCTTTATTGAAATAATGAAAACTACCCCTCTTTATAAGAACTCTCCAGTATCAACCAAAAGGTTTTTTTTAAAGTAAAAAGAATATTTACAGTATTCCCTCCCTAGAAGTCCAAACACACATTTTCTTCAGTCTTAATAACACAGTACATCTGGTTGGGAGGCAGCGGGCAATGCTGTCCTTCCAAGTTTTCAAAGTGAACATCTAAAGTAAAGGTACCCTTCTCAGATCATGATCGTCTCCTCAGAGCAACGACTTTTCTTTGAAGGGCCACAGTATAAAGACACCATCGTTAAATTTGTCCTGCTGTGTAAACAACGCTAGCAGGATGCTTTCAAATGAAAGTCCACTGCAGCTAAATATCATGAAGGTGTCAAGCGAACCATCTTGGTGAAGAAGCTTCAATAAGGAATAATGCTTGATATGGGTGGTGTGGGAGAGGCTGCCAGTCCAGTCATATGCAAGTTTCCTGAAGAGTTTGATCTTCTCATGTGTGGAAGTAGATAAGCATCATTAGCCAGCTGATGGACATCAAACCGATCCTCCTTACGGTATGCCAAGCAACGCCTGATGAAGGCCTAGAAAGAGAGGGGGAAGGGGGAACAGACAGCATGGTATGGAATTAAATGCGGTTTGCTGATAGAATGTCAACCAACAGAATGTATTCCTCCTTTTTCTTCTGTCTCCCAAATGTGTCCTACAGGCTTGAAGACCTCAATTTGAAGAATATGTAGGTGAAAATCCCACTATTCTAATGGAAACCCATTCATATAAATGTTGAAGTAGCATAATATCAAATCTGAAATCTCGGATTCAAATTTCAGTTTACATTGAATTTAGCAGATGTTTTCAACAAGCCATGCTTGGCTAACAAATGTTCAGCACCTCCTAACAAATTCAAAACTTGCGTTTCATTTATAGTCAACTATAATATGTTAAGTAATCAGAGATGCTAATTATAAATAACATTTTCCCACTAAAGTATTATTAAGAAAATACAAGCCGGCCATAAATGAATTGCTCGACAATGTTGTATTAGGTATTTTTAATAGCCACATTACAATATTGGGAGTAACATTGTTCTAAAATCTACCGAGTTCTAATTTTAGAGTAAATCATTGTAAAGGGATGGGAAATCAAAATCAGTTACTTATGTACATAATATTGTATTGTCAATTAATTTTTAAAAATTTTTAATTCTGTGCCATTTCTCCAAATTTTTTCCTTTTATATGTTTTAATCTTGCTATTGGAAATATGTAGATAATGCTCAACAAGGCAGAAATTACTTCTCCCAATCACCATTTACATAATAATTTTCAATAAAAATATAGAAAGCAAATTCAGAATAGCAATAAAGATTGTAAGAAAAATGTGTATATTAGTGTGCATCTAAATTAGAAATTTAACTAGATTTCTAATTTACAGAAATCTCTTTGATTCAGGAGGGGCTTCCATCAATATACCAGCGAGAAAAAGTGAAGTGGCTGATTCACTGTCCTCGCTGGAGAACCTCACCTCCTTCCTGTGATGACTGAAGAGATTTCCCAATCCCTGGAAACAAATATGGAGATGCAAAAGAAAAGACGAATGGATGAAAATAACATTTATTTAGATGTTGGGGCTACTTGATACCAAAACAACTCTGTTCTTCCTGTTCTGTTAAAAAACGTTCTTGTTTTCTGGATGAGGACCTATGGCGGATTAGACATCCCTGTGAGAAAGGACAGCACTATGGCCAAGCTTGCCAACCAGACAGCAAGTTCTGACGAACAAAATTCCCTCTGAAGAAGGAGATTTCGGGAGATTACCCAGTTATAGTCTGGATAACTGCTCCTCACAAATAGATCACAGAAATTGACTTTCCTGTAGTCCAGAGCTGTCAAACTCCATTTCATCAAGGGCCACATCAGGGTTGTGTTTGATTTTGGAGGGCCAGGGTGGGCGCGGCCAGCATGACATCACTTATCGGGAGGCGCATGTGGTGACTCAAGCGGTCTGCCAGCCAAAATGGGCTCCCGAGCTCTATTTTTGGCTGTGAGGGCCTCCTGAAACCCTCTGCCAGCAAAAATGGAGCTTGGGGGGGCCACAAGCGGCCCTTGCAAGTTCCATTTTTGGCTGGGATGGCATTCTGCAACCCTCTGCCAGTGAAAACAGAGCTCACAAGAGCCACATAAGCTCCGTTTTCGCTGGCAGAGGTACCGCATGCCAGTCCTTCAGTTTCCAGGGTGGCCCCGTGGGCCAGATTTAAGCATCCTGCAGGCCGGATCTGGCCCCTGGGCCTTGAATTTGACACCCCAGCTGTAGTCGCTCATGAGTTTAGTGGCTAGGAGCTGAGAAATCAACACTGTGTTCAAAACTACTGTGTACTCTTTATGGACTTATAACCAGCAAAACAAGGACGTGGTGGCTCAGTGGCTAAGATGATGAGCTTGTCGATCGAAAGGTCAGCAGTTCAAATCCCTAGCACCACATAGCGGGGTGAGCTCCCATTACTTGTCCCAGCTTCTGCCAACCTAGCAGTTTGAAAGCACATAAAAAAATACAAGTAGAAAAATAGGGCCACCTTTGGTGGGAAGGTAACGAACAGTGTTCCATGCGCCTTTGGCATTTAGCCATGCCGGCCACATGACCACAGAGACATCTTCGGACAGCGCTGGCTCTTTGGCTTTGAAACGGCGATGAGCCCCCCCCCCCCCCCCCCCGAGTCAGGAACGACTAGCACATATGTGCAAGGGGAACCTTTACCTATACCTTTAACGAGCAAAAGTCTCACTTTCTTAAACCCTCTGGGCACAATTCATTTGACCTCGGACAAGTCATTCTCTGTCAGCCCAATTCACCTCACAGGGTGGTTGTTGTGGAGAAAATAGGAAGAAACTGTGTTGGATATGTTCACCACCTTGAATTACTTGTAAAAATAATAAAGGGGGAATATAAACCAATAAACAAGTAAACTTAAGTGGGATCTTGGGAATGGCAGGAAAGAACAAAGGCACTTGATAAGTCACCTTTTTGTATTTTAAAAACACCTTAAAGTATTTTGACTTAAAAGCAAAAAGCTTAGCAAAACTGTCAATAGTTTGGATGCTTTTGAAACAGTAGCGGAAGAAGGATTTACAGGGATTAAAAAAGGATATGAAAGAAAAAACTAAGAAGACTGAAAAATCTGTAGGACAACTGGCTGAAAATGTAAAAAAATTAATGACAAGGTAGAAGTTCTGGAAAGTAAGACAGAAGTTATAACTAGAGAGGTGGAGAAAGATTTAGACAACTTGGCACAACTGGAACTGAGAGAAAACTATTTTTGTTTAAGCTTTAGAGCAGATCTGGCCATTCTATGGCCCACAGACCACATCTGGTCTTTTGGTAGTTTCTATGAGACCCGTGGTAATTCAAGAAGATCATGGGGAAGATATCGGGAAAAATTTTTACATTTCTGACTTTTTAGATTGGGATGCAGATGACACAGAAACAGAAATTGATAAGGTTTACAGGATCAATATATGATTTTCAAAAATTAAGTAATGTTCCAAGGAATGCGTATGTTGTCATGAAGATTACTAGTGATCATGTTTTGCAGTAATATTATAATACTCGATTGAAGATTGAGAATGAGAACACAGATGTATTTAAGGAAATTCCAATTAGAATACTATGTAAAAAAAAATAATTTTGTGTGTGTGTGTGTGTGTTTCTGGTGTGATTTATAGTGACATATAGTATATGGCATTGTGGCAGAAATCAACACCCAGAAGGCCAACACTGATCAATGAAATATCTCTGAATAAAGGAGAGATTGTGAGATAACCCACTTGTTATCTCACAGCTGCTCCTCATAGGTAAACAGTGGGAGGAACAATTTTTGTGTTTTGCTTGCTAGCTGAGCAGCTGGGCGGCAAGAGATACAAGTTATAGAAAAAAAGAGAATCATGATGTAATCTTAGATAGGTTCGATTAGAATTGCAGTACAGCTGACAAGAATAAGATTGGAAGCCATTTATCTATATTTTCTTCTCATGTTTTCTGTTTCTACCTCCTTTTTTCCATAGTTCATTTTTCCGTCTTCACATTTACTATACTTTACTATATTTTGCTTTCTTTGAATGTATTTATTACCAATGTAAAATCTTTCACGTTTTTGTTTTTCAAAATGTCCCTGTATTCCATCAGCAGACTGTTTTATTACATGCAAAACTGCTGTGATTGATTAAGAACTCATTTTCTTGGATCAAAAACCCTACAGTAGTGTCCAAAATTGTGGAAACCTTTTTGGAAAAGTGTACTTTGAGGTTTGATGGCCAATAATACCCCCTTTTTTTGGAGTAGTACCATAAAATTATATATCAATGGAAAGAAAATTTAATCAAGAATTGTAATGCAACTAAGTTTGTTCAATTATCTGTATTCTATGCAAAATTATAGCCAAATGATTAGAAAAAGGAAGCACAACTTGCTTAGGCTGATATCGGGTAGCTTTCCTTCATCTGATTGTAGCCAATGAGCATGAGTGTTTAGAGAGCCAATCCAGATGTCATCTTGTTTTGGCAATGAGCCAATCAGATCACAGTATTGATGTCATGTATTGAAGCTGAGAGGAGGACAGTTGTCAGTGTGTTATGTGATCGCTATCAAGTTGGTTGGACTTTTTTGTGTTCTTTCATTTAGTGAGCTTTTAAAACGTAATAAAATTAAAGTAATGTATTTTTCGGAGTATAAGACGCACCGGAGTATAAGACACAGCTTAGTTTTTGGGGAGGAAAATGGGGGGGGGGGGGAGAGGGGGAGAAATCTGCCTACCAGGTATTCATCTGGCTAGTGTCCTTAGTCTGGTCAGCTTCAGCACATTAGTTTGCTGGTTTGGAGCACGTGCATGCACTTTTTATCCCCTGCTTGGGGATAAAAAAACAGCTTCTAAAGCACAGCTAAGAGGGATCAGCAATGAGAAAAGCAGGCAAAGCACAGAGATCGCTTCATTCGCTAGTCCCTCGTTAGGGCTGAAAAAAAGCTTCTAAAACACAACTGAAAGTCAGAGGGAGTCACTTCACTCACTAGCGTCTCATTAGGGCTGGAGAAAAAAAGCTTCGAAAATGCTACATCAGAGTATAAAATGCACTCAAATTTTCAGTCTCTTTTGAGGGGGGGGGAGGTATGTCTTATACTCCGAAAAATACGGTAATGCTGCAAAGAATTGACTGGTCACCCAGAAAGCAATGTAAAATAGTATTATTAAGTGAACAAGGCTATAGTCATAAAGAAATTAGAAGAAAAATTGGTAGAAATTTAACCAAAGGTGGCATTTCTAAGTTTTTGAAGAGGTATAAGGAGACTCAATCACTACAAAACCACATTGGTAAAGGCAGGAAAAAGTGCACAACAGCAAGTGGTGATAGAAGAATTAAGAGAGTCTGCCTATGTGACAGAAGAAAATCATCTGGGTGTATAGAAGATGAAATGGCGCAATGCAATGTGAAGTTGGGTGCAAGGACCATTCGGCGCAGCTGAAGGAATTTGGCCTAAAATCTAGAATTCCACGAAAAAAAAACCACTTTTATCTCTCAAACAAGGTTGAAAAGCATTACCTTCTTGATTAAATTATCTTTCCATTGATATATAATTTTATGGTACTACTCCAAAAAAAAAAAAAGTGGTGTTACTAGCCATCAAACTTCAAAAATATACTTTTCCCAAAAAGTTTCCACAATTTTGGCCATTACTTTATTTCTTCTAAAACTGAAAGGTTTGATTTGTTAAGAGGTTCTGTATCATGCTCCCTTTTATATGTACTAATACTATTTTCAGAATTCCTCAGCTCCAAAAATCTATCCAATAAGTACAACTATTCAGCGATTTGCACACCTGTAATATACATATAACACTTTGCTTGTTGAGATGGGATAATGTAAGTGTGTGGTAAACACAATTCCAGATATCAGCCTGTCTTTACTTTAGATTATGATCATTCTGGACTAGTAAATTTCCAAATTTAGCATTCACAATACTTTATGTGTTCTTAGATGTAGAAGGTTGTTGGTAATAGAGTATTACCAATTTTGTCAGGAGCAAAGAAACTATAGAGGGAAAGAATGGAAGTATGGATTAGGGTAGATAATAAGCTACAGTGAAAAGGATGACATAGTTGGAAAGAAGCAGCACTATACAATAAACAAATATTTAATTCAAGCCTAGAAGCACCAGGCAAGCCCAGTCTTGCTAAGCTCACAGAACTTGTTTAACTTGGATGGGACTACAAACAAAAATTTGTACCTGAAGACATTCTTCTGTGGAAAGTAGAGAGAAAATGCAATATTCTCCCTTCATGTGAAGAAGATAAAGAGGCCATTAACATGGAAAATTAAGCTAAGTATGGAGGAATTCTATGAATAAGTTTTCACTTGCCTCCACACAAGGACTAATGGTTAAACAAGCTGAAACAAACTATTGCTATTTAATCAGAAATTATGGCTAAGCCAACCAGAATGCCATGGCTGTTTTTTCCCCCCCAACAAACGCCATTAAAACATGCCATTTCATTAGTTAGTTTGGAAGAAATACTGTATTTTTCGGAGTATAAGATGCAGCTTAGTTTTGGGGGAGGAAAAGGGGGGGGGGAATCTGCCTACCAGGTATTCATCTGGCTAGCATCCTTAGCCTGGTCAGCTTCAGCACATTAGTTTGCTGTTTTTTATCCCCTGCTTGGGGATAAAAAACAGCTTCTAAAGCACAACTGATCTTTGGAGAGAGAAGCAATGAGAAAAGCAGGCAAACCACGGAGATCGCTTCACTCGCTAGCGCCTCGTTAGGGCTGAAAAAAAGCTTCACAGCTGAGAGTCAGACTGAAAAAAAGCTTCACAGCTGAGAGTCAGACTGAAAAAAAGCTTCACAGCTCAGAGTCTGAGGGATTAGGCAAAACTTCATTGAAAAAAAGCTTAGCATGGAGATTGCTTCACTTGCTAGCGCCTCGCTAGGGCTGAAAAAAGCTTCAAAAAAGCTGCATTCAGAGTATAAAACGCATCCAAATTTTCAGCCTCTTTTAGGAGGGAAAAAGTGCGTCTTATACTCTGAAAAATACAATAGATAAAACTTGCCCAAAACTATTTATATAAACACCCCAATCAGGTAAAACGAAGATTTAGGTTGGATAATCCCTTCTTTATGTTTCAGGAGATTGGTAATTTCTTTTAAATCAGAGATGTTTGAAACAATCTATGATTAAATTTTAAATTAAATTAAAGTTTAAAATGCACTGCTTGAAGCTGGCTTGTCAGGAAAAGAGTAGTGTTCACTTTAAACCACATTTGATTTAGCATTACATGATGCATAGTTGACAATAGCAAATGTAATTTTAAAACAGATGACAGTGATACTGTACTTTAGAATTTTCTTCTAGAATTGAAAATTACAGAACAAAATAAATTGTCTTATCTAGTTAAGACTTCTGCAGTTATTGATGTTCAAAGTATATTTAATGTCACTCATCTTTAATTACACTTATTTTCTATTCAACAAGATCAATGTTTCAGAATTTTAGAGAATCATTTTCAGTATCTGATAATTTTCTCCAGCATCTGATAATAGATTTACATAAATTGGGGAACGTCTATGGAGATTCTCAGTCATCCAGGTCATGGTTGTCCCAAGGGTACTTTTTCAAGATCCAACTGGACTTTCTGTTTTTTATTTGAAGACATTTCACTTCTCATCCAAGAAGCTTCTTCAGCTCTGATCTTCAGGTGGGGAATGGAAGGATTTATACTCCTTGCAGACAGCTGCCCATTTTCATTCTTTTAGAGAGTGGTTAAGGCCAACTGGAGGTTCATCTGTGTCATCAGGGTCACCTGAGTAGTGCAAATGGGTGTCGAATTTTGCACTACTCAGGTGACCTTAATGACACAGCAAAACTTCCAGGTGGCCCCAACAACTCTATAAAACAGGGGTCTCAAACTGGCGGCCTGTGGACTGGATGCATCACACATAGGCCACGCCCACCCCAGCTCCGTGAAGTGGAAAAAACATCACAGTATGTCATGTGATGGGAACATGATGTGTCAAGTTTGATACCCATGCTTTAAAAGAACGCAAATGACCGGCTGTCTGCCCGGATTATAAATCCTTCCATTCCCCACCATCCAGTCTGAAGAAGCTTCTTGTATGAGAATTGAAATGTCTTCAAAGAAAAGCAGAAAGTCCAGTTGCTTCTTGAAAAAGCAATTTTGGAACATAAATTGGGGAAACAGAAACTGTTTGAAAACTATGAATTTGCTTTTAAATGCATGAATTCCATGTGAAATTAAAAAAACAATTGTTGTAAAAATTTAAATGCATTTTGTTTGTAGTTAGCTTTAAATGTTTTGTCTGACTGAATCTCGTGTCAGAATGTATCATTCTACCAGAATTGATGGTTGAACTCTTTACCTTGGCTTCATTGCTCACAACAGGCTTTACTGGGAATTGAACCTCAGTGGCTTTTAATATTGTGTTTTCTTGAAGTATATCTTGTTGTGATTGGTTATGGCCAAATGGCTGGAAAGAGGTAAAAAAAATTCAGTTCATTATACCAAACATCCACATGCATATATTTGTTTTTAAAAGAAACCTTATTTTTTAAAAATTATGCCATTTTAAAATATTTTAAAGTATTTTAGAACCACGAAAAATGAAAACAGGTGTAAGTTGAAAAGAGAGCCTAATTGGTGTAGTGGTTAAAGCATTAGGCTAGAAACTGGGATATTATGAGTTCTAGTTCCACCTTGGGCACAAAGCCAGCTGGCTGGCCTTAGGCCACCAGCTCCCTCAGCTCTAGGAAGGAGGCAATGAGAAATTACTTCAAAAAATCTTGCCAGGGATTTGACCAGGCAGTTTCTGAGATTTGGTCATAATTGAACAGTAGAAAAAAAAAATAAGTGCACTTGCCTGTACATATTTGATTAATTGAACTATGCTAGTCAAACTTTTGTGTATGGAAAACTGCAGTTACTGTGCATGCTTACCTTTCGGCCATATAGACACTGGAAAAAGATTACTCCAACTGACCACACATCCACCTTGTTAGAAATTTTTGGTGGTTCTTTTCCTACAACAAAGCACTCTGGAGGCAAATACCTGAACAAAAACAAGAAAGGAAAAAAAAAAACATTCAGGGTAAACAGGCATATGCCGTCCACCAGGACACTGATTTTTTTTTTTAAAAAAAACCTAGTCAAAATGGTTAAGCACAAACATAAAACAAGCATGTAATGTTGTTAATGCAATTCATAATAACACCAAGTTATTTATTTATAATGTTTATATTAGAAGTTTATTAAAAGCTTTCAGGACATGATATTGTTCACCTAAGCTTTTATTTCAATTATTATTATGAGTAGAAATATTATTATTTCAATCAGAATATAGAAAAACAAACAAAAACAGTCATCAGTATATAAAAATGCTAAATCATTGACTCATAAACTTGTCATACTAGTAAGAAACAAACTGTCTTAAAATTAAAACATTCAAAATCTGCATTTTAGGATCAGTTATATCTTTCTTCTCTGACTTGTGAACACTATTGCATAAAATTGTGCTACGTTTATACATATCTCAATATCCAAGCTATTAAGTAAAATGAAGCAAGTCACCCACAGAAGTTATGAAATGTGGTAATTAGAATGTGGAACTAATACTATACTATTTGCAAAGCTAATAGTACAGAGCTTTGGAGCACATGGTTTACTAACTCTGTTGCTCCAGATCCACAAGGGTAGACTCTCTAATTAAATGGAAATTTCCTGTTTTCTACGCAGCATTGCAGAGAGTCAGGCATTTCATCTTACTAATGAGCATGCTCTTCTATGTGTAGGAGTTGTTAAGAGATAAACATACTAAGTTGGTTTATGTCAGCAATTTATTTCTTCGAAAGCAACTCAAAAGCAAAGAGGCCTATTTGGTGCTTTGAATCACTGACTCAAGGCAAGAGTAATCCTGTTTAAAGGCGGTATGAATGAGCTTAATGGTGGCATCATGAAGGAAAGCCAGTATTAAGGAATCAAATTCATATGGCTAGACTTCACTTTAACAAACATAAGCAAACAGTCCAAATCCTTAGCTCTATTTTCAATAGTCTGGACTTAAGACAGCATCTGGAATCTTAAAAATAGTTCTTACAATTTAGATTGTAACAGGGAGGTTAGAATATAAACCACACTGGGCTCCATAGAGAACAAAGCAAAGTTGCAGGAATGTACTGTATGAACCACCACTAGGTGAAAAAAAATTCAGTACTAGGGCATTGATGTACTGTACATTTTGAGTCACATATTTGTTATGTTTATTTCAGTCTCTAGAATGAAGAAAAACATTCTCCAGATGTTTGAAGTTTTGGACCTGTACAATATCTAGCTCATTTACAGACCAGTGACGCCGATGACATTTAGGTCTCTACAAAAAGGAGTGCTACTGATCTTAAATTATTAATCTTCATCTCAATATCTGTATATTGTGTAAAACCATGTAACTCTCTCCTCAAAGTAATTTCTGCTTGATAACAAATGATATCATCAGTAAGAAATATGATTACAGCAATAGCTATTTTAGCAGAATGAAAATTCCATCCTTTTAATCTTTCTAGAGTACAAAGCCAAAACGCATCTCTTTTAGTCCTCTCAGCGTAGGGAGAACAAGTAAGGATATATCATACTATCTTATTACAAGCATTGGTTTCTAGTTCTAGCACGCAAGCTCTATTTACTCAGAAAGAAAATTTACTGAATTGTAACAAATCATGGTAGACCAAACTATGAATTGAATTGATAAATTCAAAACCCAGGTTGGAAGTGGTAAGATATACAACTGAGATGAATACAAGCCATTCTGAATGCTCACAAATTACCGTATTTTTCGGACTATAAGATGCACCAGAGTATAAGATGCACCAAGATTTTGAAGAGGTAAACAAGGAAAAAAAAAAAAACTTTTGCCCTCCCCAGCCCCTAGGAACACTCTGCAGGTCTCCCAAACCCTCTGCGCAAACATGATATGAAAAGGGTTTGGGAGGCCTCCTGGGGGCTGGGAAGGGCAAAAATGCCCCCATTTTTGCGAAATATAGGCCCGTTTTTGGCTTCCCAAATCCACGTGTCACATTTTTGCCCTCCCCAATCTCCAGGAGGCCTCCCAAACCCTCTGCACATCCCATTTTTGTGAAAAACAGGCCTGTTTTTGGCAAAAACGGGATATGCAGGGTGGGGTTTCAAGTGGCCAAAAATGGCTGTATTCGGTGTATAAGGTGCACCAACATTTCCACCCTCTTTTAGAAAGGGAAAAATGCGTTTTATACTCCGAAAAGTACAGTACAACTTTATAGACCAAGAACATGCATTTGCAATCACAATGCTTTTTTTTTCCTATGATGGAAAATGGCTTTGCCTGCACATGTCGTTTATGCACAGCTTACAAAATTCTATAGCCACAAGACAATGTTGCTTTAAGGTTCTGGGGGAGAAAAACCTGTCCTTCATATGTTCTCGTTTGTTGCAAAGCCTTTTTCTCAAAGTATCTGCAGAGTACAACAGGCTAATAAGCAGACTAAAGCCTGTTATTAACATCCAGCTGTCTGCAATTGCACCAGTTTGGGTCTCACCAGGCTCAAGGTCGACTCAGCCTTCCATCCTTTCTAAGGTAGGTAAATTGAGGACCCAGTTTGTGGGGGCATTAAGCTGACTTTGTATAAAATATACAAAAGTATGAAGGCTATTGCTTAATGCATTGTAAGCCCCCCCGAGTCTCCGGAGAAGGGCAGCATATAAATCTAATTAAAAATTAAAAAAAAATAAAGTACTAATACTGCTGAAACTTTGGTAATTTCAACATCACAATTCAGAAATAAAATGTATGTTTGCCTCCCTTTTTCAATAGAACCAATGTTTTACGTTTATGAAATATACAGCAATTGCACTTAGACATATATACCGCTTCATAGTGCTTTTACAGCCCTCTCCTAAGCAGTTTACACACTCAGCATATTGCCCCCAACAATCTGGGTCCTCATTTTACCCACCTCAGAAGGATGGAAGGCCCATCAAGATTGAACTACTGACAGTCAGCAGAATTAGCCTGCAATACTGCATTCTAATCACTGCACTACCACGGCTCTATATAAAAAGAAGGTGGCTGTTTCTTAGCCTGAATGTATATGTTCAATATTAAGAATGTCTTCAGTGAATATTTCCCGTTTGTAGTTGCATATCAGATTTTTATTAAACTCAGCATGATAAAATATAAATTCTGTTCCATTAAGGTATGAACTGAATTAGGCACAATACCAGTCTTTTAGTATATTTGTAGGGCAGATGTACATAAACTTTGTTATTCATGAGAATAACTAAAATGTCATTTTAAAAAATGTATTTCATTTTCTTTTTGTTTAATAAAAGAAAAAAGTTTGTGAAATGGAAAATAATATACCAGTAAGTCCCAGCTCCTTGTGAAGTCAGGTCCATTCCATCAACACCATAGCTATCATCATCCATTATTTTAGACAGGCCAAAATCTGTGATTTTTATTTCTCCACATGCTGTTCCATCAACCAAAAGGATGTTTCCTATCAAAAGAAGAAAATCTCATTATAAAAAGCAAGTCTAGCCCATTATAATGGTTCAACAACATTTCATTCAGATGATGAGAATGTAATCGTTTTTAGGGTTGAACAAAGGACTAAAGATGTGTTTCATGATTTGCAGAAGTATGAACAAAGAACCTCTCTTTGAATCATTCAAATACCCACATCTTTTAGAGTTCATGTGGCTGCTTCAAAAGTTGTTCCAATTCTCAATACATATCCACATTTGCTTAGCTACTTTGCTTCATTGGTGGACCCTGGAAAAGTATTGTCTATGCTTACACAGACCCACAGAGTTAACAGAACACAGCTTTCAAAGCAACCAACGAGCTTTACAGCTTCAGTGAATCTCTTATTCTGAGATACTCCGCTTTCAATTGCATTGCACAGCCCTAAAAATTTTACAGAACTGAAATAACTAACAGACATGTTATAAATCACAAATAAACTATTCATAGAACTATTCCATGTAGTACTTGAAACCTTTGAAAGGCAATTTATTTACTTTATTTATTTATTAAATTTATGTGCTGCCCATCTCATCAGCCAGACAACCGCTGGATGGCTGACAGCTGAGAAAAAGTTAAAGTTCCCATATCTCAAACATCTTAAGTTCCTATATTTCAAGTCACAGAATGCATGCAAATTTTGTTGTTTACAACTAAGTCTACAAAAACTTTATATAAGGATTGGTATACATTTCATAAATTCAAATCCAAATTATGGATTTTTAAATAAATAATGCACTTTTGGTTATTATAACAATGTCATGCTATTTGTATTAAATTTTATAGTTTTCGTGTATTAAGCATTTCATAGAAAAACAAAAGCTTCAAAAACTGGAAAACAATGCTTGCAATTATACTTGCATTATAATTTTGCTGTATTTCAGTTTTCCTTGTAGAAAAACTGAAAGCTGTAGCTGCTGCATTTTGTTATTTCTATTTGTATATTATATTGAGTATCCACTGAGAAGCAATCCAAAAAGAAAGCAACAAAATAAAATTATTTCCTGCCTATTCAAAAACAGATAGAAAATAATGTTTCTATGCAGTGGATGCAAATTAAGCTATTGTTATTTTATATTCCAGAATAAAACCTCTAACGTTGAGTGTATTACACAATAAAATAAGCAATATATTAACTCTATATATACATTAAGTAATTCAAATTAGGTCATAATTTCAGCAATATGTTATACTTAGCAGCCTCTTCCAATTTTTCTATGTGGTAAATTGGGTTGAGAGAATGAGAGGACCAAGTGAGACTCAATCTGCCTCTTCTCGTCCTAGTCTAACACCCTATGCTATCTCTTTTTAAGGACAAAAATAGAAAACTCCCTTGTTAATAAGCATGAAGTGAATGATATATTTTATAAAAATGCTATATAAAAAGGAAATTGTATTAATGTTTCTGACTTACCTGGTTTAAGATCATAATGTATAATGGGTGGTTTAATTTCATTGAGATATCGCAGTGCATTTACAATCTGCATTACAATGGACCTAGCTTCCTTCTCTGTCATTAGTTTATGTTGCTTGAGATAGAAATCCAAATCATTGCCTTCACAATATTCTAACACTGTACAAAACCTACAAGAGTAAACAAAGATAGTCCAGATAATAAAAAAAAACCTATTGATTTAAGCATAAAATAAAAATATGAAATTAACTGGATATTAAAAATATTAATATAATTCAAATTGCTCTTAAACAAAAAGGTATTATTCTATATACTTACGTATCTGTATCCAAGGAGAAGTAATCATAAAGTTTTACTATCCGTGGATGATCCAACTCTTTGTGTATTCTGTACTCTCTGCAGGCATGCCTTGTGAAAAAAAAGGGAATCATTAATCATGGATACTAGAGTGTCATTTTAACTTGCCACCAGAAGAAAGGTTTTTAAAAATGCTTACTTGTGGTAGTTTTCCTTTTTCTCATCTCTCCAGCTTTTGTTAAGTTGATGTATCTTCACAGCAGCATATCTTTGCTCATAAAGATCAAATGCCTGCAAGACCCATTAGATGACGTTAGTAAACAGAAAAATACTGTTAAAGTTTCAAGTAAACAACTCCTAACACTTCCATGTGAGTCTCTAGATTTTATTAATTGAAACATCTAAAATGGAGATAAGTAAAACTTGAAAAGTCAGGAATTATGGGATAAAAGGTTGAATTTGGAATGTTGAAAGAGTTCTGGAGATAATTTTCTTTCAGCAGTTCCAATGGCGAAGAGGTTGACAATTTGCCCTTTTTTTGTGTGTGCTATGATGATTCTTCATAAAACACCTATTTTTCTAAAGGAAAATTGATCATGTTTACAATCTGATTTTTTAAAATTATAGGCCCAGTTTTGTAAACTGCTTTGCAACTATTTTTTCCCCTTTTAATGACCCTGTAATACCTTGCATCGGGGTGGAGTAGAGGCGACTTTACAACTATATGATTAAAAATTAGGCTTAAATACCATCAACTGAATGTTTCATCCGAGATCATACACAATCTTAACTATAATTTACTGAGACAAGGTAATTTCATAATCTATGGTCCAAAACTTAAGAAACCACAACTCTATACCAGGGGTGAAATGCTCCGGGTGAAGCTCTATACCAGGGTGAAATTCGCCTGATCAGGTAGCAATGGTGGCGAGTGGTTCGGAGAACCGGTAGCAAAAATTTCTGCCCCCCCCCCCTCCCGTCCAGCTGAGCTGCCTGATCGTCGGGGGGGGGGGGGGTTAACTTTTAAAAGCATTTTTTTCTACAACCTCTTCGGCCGAAAAAATGCTTTTAAAAGTAAAAAAAAAAGCCTCTGATGATCGTGCAGTTCAACTGGGATCATCAAAGGCTTTTAAAAGAAAAAAGCCCTTTTTTTCTTTTAAATGCCTCTGACGATCAGGCAACTCAGCTGGGATCGTCAGAGCCATTTAAAAGAAAAAAAGGGGGTTTTTTTTCTTTTAAATGCCTCTGATGATCCAAGCTGAGTTGCTTGATCGTCAGAGGCATTTAAAAGAAAAAAAGTCTCTGCCGATCAGACAACTTGGCTGGATCATCAGAGCCTTTTGAAAGCATTTTTTTTACAACCTCTTCCCCGAAGAGATTGTAGAAAAAATGGTTTTAAAAGTTAAAAAAAAAAGGCCACGCCCACCCATTCACATTTCCCCACCAAGCCATGCCCACAGAACCGTTAGTAACAAATTTTAGATTTCACCACTGCTCTATACCATTGATAAGAGTAGCCGAAACAGCATGCTGTTGTTAATACAAATAAAAGTAAAAAGTTTCTAAGCTTCTCACAATAGTGCTAGAAGAAATATATTGCTTTAAACATATTAACAATGCCTTAGGAGGATTTCTTTAGAAGTGTGTTGGCAATCGATGTATACTTGTAACAAAAAAAGGAAGATATTACCTTATATACTTCACTAAATCCACCTCGACCAAGTAAATGAAGTAACAAATATCTCTCATTTAATGTTGGATGGTCTTTGAACCTTAAAAAAATTAAGCACAAAAGTGGTTTATAAACAAGACAGGGCTTTAAAGTTAGCACTATCTACAGCGTTTAAACAAGCAAGGGGGAAGGAAAGAAAAAGATGAAGAAAGCTATTTGCAGATGTAAGCAGTTATTTTCATCTCTATATAATGCAAGGAGTCTAAGATGGATCACATTAATATGCACCTGCCTGTGCCCCTCTGTTTAAAAATAAGAAGGAATCATAAGTTAATCAAAAAATGGCATCTGGCAGGAGTCACTGTATCTGGCTACTACAGAGGCAGATGGGGATCAGAGCCATTATGCTGTGAGCTCAACCAGAAGACTGACATCTCTAAATTCCTCTTTTCCTTGAATTATTTCAATTCCTGCTAGTAAAGGACCATTGGTAAGATGCATGTCCACATTGTGCCCGTTCCCTCAAGCACACAAAATTTTCACAGGAGCGGGCTAATCTGCTCCTACACTTATTTTACTACTATTGTGGGAATCAATGGGAACTGAGGAGACCCCCCTCACCACATGCAGCAAATGCAGTGGAACGAAAGAGTACTATCTTCAACTATCTTCAGCTAAGAATGATCTTGACAAACAACTATCCAGTTTCTGTTTGAACACTTCGACTGAAGAAGAGTTCACTAACCCCACCAAGACTGTATTATGTCATTAACTATGTGCTTGGTATTTTTAAAAACAGATTTGCTAAAATGAGAAGTCAATCACTTCAGACTTATTTCCAGGCCAGTAAGATTTCTAACTGGACTTTAATGGAAACGTTTAAGACACTATGGAAGGGACCCAAATAACTGCTTCATGAATTGCTTCTACTTTTATTCAGAGATCAATGAATGACAATGTTAACATTATAGAATATCTATGAATGACAATGTTCACATTATAGAATAACACAAGGTTTATCAAGATGTACAATACTTGTAGGTTTGACTCTTTATTCTTTAAAAAAAATCACAACCTCAGATAATCATTACTATGGGTAATCCTTTCTACAAAAAGAACAGGATACATATCTGTGGAATATAGTTTTTCCACAGTCTCCTTTGCAACCTCTAATACCTGATGACATTTGGGAGTGCTCTACATGAAATTGGAGGAACTTAATCTAGTCTTTATATGAAAGGAGGAGCCATTCCCACCAAAATCAAACACAGATGGTCAAATGCCAAATCAGTTTGGCAGGAAAGAAGGACTGTCTGAAAACAAGATTATTTTCTACTACTTCAGAGGACTCTTGAGATGCATAAAAAGAAATTTGGAGTTTTTTTTTTAATTACTATGAACTACCACACAAACTTTCAGGATATAAAGAATTTAATGGGGTAGGGATATTAGAAAGGGAAAAGGAATGAAGTGGCTTGTTAAATCTCCTAATAGCGAATTTTCAAGTATCTTGAAGGAGGGAGGATTGCGAGGTAAGAAAAATCTGCTCCCTGCATTATTTAGAGATATTTTAAGATGGTAAGAATGCAAAGGAACAAGAGCACATTTTCCACTTTTCAAAATCATCATTAATAAGTGTATTCTGCCTTTTTAAGAAAAAAATTATCAGAATTACCTAAGGAAGTTAATATATATATTGTGTTATTTTATGTTTATTTCAAGAAAAACAAGAGTGAAAAAGAAAGCCAAAAACTGGCTAAGTAGGGTAACAGTATCTTTTGCTTATTTTTGTGTCACATTTTTCCAGAGCCGTAAACATTGAGAAAATGAATATCGAACATTAAAATCTAGAACCTTACTGAGAATTATCTTCATTGTTTATTCTTTTGAGTTCTCGTATATGAAGATTTCTAACTCTTTCCAAACGTTCAAGTTCTGCTTGTATTTCAGCTTCTTCCTGCAAAATGTATGTTACAAAAATGAACAAGGAAAAAAACAACAATATTTTATCCATATCTCAACTGCAGTACTGATAAAATAAAGCAACAAACTACTACTTTCATTTGTTGGACTCATTTTTTTATTGATCCCAATTAACAACTTTCAACCAATTTTGAGGACAAACAATATGGACTAGACGAGAGATAATGTTATTCTTCAAAAAAAGGTGAGAGAAAGGAACAACAGACACATCTGCATTGACATTCAGGAAGATTCTAAAATAGAGAATACTATAATGGTTCTGTCAGGAACAAAACCTTATTTTATCTTGTTTTTGATCAAGTAAATTCCTTCATTGATTGCTAAACGTCTGCCAAATGCATATGACATACTAATTAGCAAATTAATGAAGCTGGTTGACATAAAATGGATATGGACGTTTTAGAAAAATATATTTATATTTGACATAAACACACACACATATAATCATGTGTCACATATTTATATTGAGCTGGAACAAAAATGGAATGAAGTGCCACTAGTTTCTATCCTAGGTCCAGCACCCTTTAATATTTTTATTAATTACTTGGAGGAAGTGGTTGAAACACTTCCAGTCTGATTTACAGATGGCATAATTTTTGGTGGAACAGCTAATTTATTAAAAGACAGAAATAAAATTCAAAATTGTAGTATCAGTAAAAAAAAAATAGATTAAAGAGAAGAGTTATAAATAAAATAAATGTAAACAGCAACTAATGGAAAATTCATTTAGGAAACAAAAATAAAATGCATGGGCACAGACTAGGGGATGCCTAATAGTAAATTACAAAAAATATGAATAATGAAAAATATGACTATAAAAAAAGGCAAAACCAGTTTTAGTTGTATCAAGAGAAGCAAACTGTAGTTTCTGATCAGAATGCTTCTGATAAGCATTCTACTTTAGTGGTCCCCAATCTTTGCGGTTTGTTGGCCCGGCTGTGGGGGGAGGGAGACGGATACTGGGTCGCGTGAATGGCAGGCTGTTGCGCACACAGCCCTTGTGCTCGCATGGCCCAATTCCAAATAGGCCATGGCCCGGTAGTTGGGGATCCCTGTTCTATTTTATTCTGTCTTGATCACTCCTTCCCTGCCGATGAGCTCTGAATATTCTATTCAGTTCTCAGGATGAAACTTGCAAAAGGATTCAGACAAACAGATCTAGAATCTAAACTACTTGATAATGAAGTGAAAAAACTGAGAATGTTGATAAGGAAAGAATGAGAGGGGATATGATAGCACTTTTTAAATAACTGATAGGATATTGATAAAAGAAGCTCAAGATTTTTGGAGTACATGGAGTAATGGATTTATCTAGAGAAAGCTAAATTGCAACAGATTGTTAGAAAACATTTTCTAATAATAAAAACAGTTTTACTTTTGAATGAATTACAGAGAAAGAGTAGGCTCTTGTTCACTGGGTGTGTTCAAGCAGATGTCAGACAGCATCTGTCAGGAATATTTTAATTTAGATAGCTGCATTGAACAAGAAGTTGTATTGAATAGCTTAAATTATTCTTTCCAGCTTTGTGGCATTTTTCATAGTACAAGAATATAAATTAAACTGAATTTCAGCTAGTTTCAAACCTAAGTAAATGAAAAGTTTCCCTGACTGACCTATCAAAATTAGTCCTACTCATTGGGCATGACAAGGAAATATATACATTGCTGTATGTGTCAATTTCCCCAGCATGTTTCTCATTTACAATCTTGGTATGACACAACAGGTAATCAATATCTACTCTGGACATCAATCCAGATAATACTGGAGATATACAGTGCCACTCATTGCTTAAAATTAATCAAGATTTTTTTTCGAGAAACTAAAAATTAACCACTTTTAAACAATGAAAAAAGTAATAGATCTCTTTTAACTATTTTGTTCCTCGTTTTCTTCAGATGTTGCTGATCTTAAAAAGTTCAGATGATATAAAAATGTAACATTAGTGGGCAACCGTTTATTCTTTCCACAAGCAAGGATACTGTGATGGCCACAATTTCGAGGACAGGTTATAAGTATCACTCATTCAGCATCACTGTAACTTTGAACAGTTGCTGAACAAGTGGTTGCTAACTGACTATCTGTAGAGCAATGCACATATCTAATGTCAACAATATAGACTACATTCCTATCTAGACAGAAAACATTTATGCTCCATTATATTAAGTAGAAAGAAAAGAATTTCAGTTACTCTGCAATTTAGAATCTTAAGCAGCTGTGCCTTATCTAGGAATGGGAAGGAGAGGGATGAACCCAAGCCTGCTATCTCCAACTGTAAATAATCATGCCAGCTCTGCTAAGAAATGTGATTGGGAATTGAAAAGAAAATACAAATGAATGATAAAGAAATCCTTGCTTTTCTGAGTCTTTTGTATAAAATCGTGAGAAACTACAGTATGTTCATATCCATCCTTTATTTATCTAATTTCATGTATTTGGGTACCAATTCTCCTATTTGAAAATATTCATATTAAGGATGATTTACGTTATTTAGCATTCTTAGTTCTGAATATTCCAAAATGTTATTCTAACATTAAAGATCAGTGGGTTAGAGGTAGGGTTCGTGGGGAAATTATCTCCAAGGGTAATTTTGGTGTATCCTAGGAGTAATGGAGCAATTGTTTGTAATTTCTTGTTTGTGAGTTGAAGATTCAGTGTAGGACTGTTGCTACTGAGATCTTTGTATAAAATAACAGCCTGTTTGGCATTTTTTGAGACCAGGAAAAGTGTAATTGGATCAAACAGCTTAGGAACCACTGTCCTAGGTGATTGTACCAATCCTGTCTGCCAGCTCATGGAACACTATAGCAACCATTAAAATGGATATCTTATTTTTCTCTACCTGTATCCAAAATTTCAAATATGCTTTGGAGGCCTAGAATATCATCCATAGCACAATTGGGATATACATTCAAGTTGGAGGACAGGAACTAAAAGAAAACATGCAAATTGAAGCACATTCAAACAACACAGTATATTCAGTAGTGGCCAGAATTGTGGAAACTTTTTGGGGAAAGTATTTTTGAGGTTTGATGATTAATAACACCACTTTTTGAATAGTACCATAAAATTATATATCAATGGAAAGATAATTTAATCAATAATGTAATGCTTTTCAAACTTTGAGAGATAAAAGTAGCTTTTTTCGTGAAATTCTAGATTTTAGGCCAAATTCCTGCAGTCTGCGTAGAATTTTATGGTACTATTGCAAAAAAAAGTGGTGTTATTAACCATCAAACGTCAAAAATACACTTTTCCCAAAAGGTTTCACAATTTTGACCACTACTGTAGTTGTATATCAGGGATTATGGACACAGGTGTACAATCATCATCATATCAATGGTACAAAAAATACCAAAGGAACCCAGCATGATTGGATTAAATTCTGAAAAATTGTACATAATTTATTTTAATGTTGAAGGCACTTTAACCATACTTATCTATGCGTAGTGATACAAAACAGCAGAGAGAAACTAGAAAATGAACATGAATCCAAAATTAGGCCATGTTCATTTCGGTTTGATCTGTGCATATTCCTGGTTTTTCTTAATTCAGACATTCACAATTCAGATTATGACTAATAAAAGACTTAATAAATGAATTTTGGAAAAAATGTGAATTAGTAAAAATTCAAAAAAAGGGAAGTGTAATCTAACATGGATTTCAAAACCAAATCTTTTGTTTGAATTGTGGAACACATATTTTCAGGAAAATGTAGCTTTTTTAATTATCAAGTATCTATCAAACACTGCAGGTTGGTTTGATGACATTTATTTTTATTTGTGTGTGTTCACTGTACACAGTGATATGATAATT
Organism: Masticophis lateralis; assembly: GCA_030761175.1. Classification (NCBI taxonomy): domain Eukaryota; kingdom Metazoa; phylum Chordata; class Lepidosauria; order Squamata; family Colubridae; genus Masticophis; species Masticophis lateralis. The sequence goes on along the minus strand of JAUDYJ010000001.1, from coordinate 201,376,566 downwards.
CATATCACTGTGTACACCTATAATTGTGTTTTTTTGATATATAATAATGACATTTTTACAAGCATTTAAAATGAAATAACTATTACATGCACAATATGGAATTAAGGGAACAACTGTTTTTCTAGAAAGGAACAAAGACACGGGAGATAAAGTTTAACATGGTGATTTCTGGTGTGATTATAGCACTTCAAACTAATCAAAACTAAGAGTGGATTAGAAAAAATTGATTATATTACATACCTTTTTGAGATGTCCTAATCTAAGCTTGAAAATTTCTTCTTGTTCATGATATTCTGCTAATGTTAGCCTACAAGGGTAAAGACAAGTAATAACATTTTAAAAATCAAATGGAAGTTTTGATGTGACACAAATGAAGCACCTCCATGCTATTCACTAAAATAGTTTGACATTTGGTCCTGCAATTGTTTTAGGAAATCTACTTACTGAAGTTCAAGCAACTTATAAAGCAGCCATAACTTTGTTTAGGTACACCTAGAACACTGAAAAAAACCAGTCTCTTTTAACAAACCTGAGACTCTCCAATCAATATTGACGTGTACCCTGCCCTATTTTGCAGACTTTGTAGAAACTGTGTCCTGAATAAGCAAGAGTTGAATGCAGAATTCAAGCATTTCAGAATCCAAATTAACCCCCCCTTCTCCCCCCCCCCCATCTCCAGGAGAACCAAATACTGGTATCTTTAGTATTTCTGGTCTAAAGAGCTTCATATATTAGAAAAAGAGAAGTGGTACTGGAGTTCTAATAATGGTGACACTAGAGTTTTAATCTAATCTAGAAGTGATCCTGGAAATCCAATAATACTGAAGATCTAATAATGTGGGATTACCCATTAAGAACTATGCTTTGTTTGAACATTAAACCGATTACCCTAAAAATAGTAGTTTCAAAGAGATTAAATTTTACAGATCAGAAACAAGATTTTAAGACTCGTCCAGAATAAAATCCTTCTATGAATTTGTTTTAAAAACCTTTTTCAGATGTTGTATTTAATTAAAATCTAGTCTAAGTTATACATTTCCATAAATATGGGTATTTATAGAAAACAAATTTTATTACAAGTCTGCCACCAAAATGATTATGTAAGAAACAAGTTTTTTTTCAGAGGGGTGGGAGAAGCTATAATTAGCATGATCAAAAGAATTAGTTCCTTGTCTCTTTTGAGTTTTATGGGGGAGAGCAAGCAAGGAACAAAAATGCTGTTCGCACACTAAATAACTTTAAAAATAACCTAACTGCTCACTCAATAACCTAACTGCTACACATTGAAAATTGGGAGAAAATATAATTCCACTCTCTAGTGTCCTTATACATGGCCCCAGTCACATTAATAATAATGAATTCCCACACAGAGAAGACTGGCTCCTGTTTTATCTATTTATATTGTATGTATTGACACATGCACATGTGGGTTATGTGTGTCAACAGTATCAAAACTCTGGGCATGACCAGGTGATGAAACACCTTTCCTTTTCCAGAGCTTGTTAAAGAAGGGAGGGGTCACTTTGATCTCTTGCTCATGCCTGCCATTTGGCATTGCTGACCCTGTCACAGATGCCCCTGTATACATCCATTTGTCTTTAAGTAAATGTTCTGAGCTTACAGTTGTGGCAAATTGGGCCTAACAAATGGATCATTTTCTGCTCCATTGACGGCTTTGTTTTTCCTCTGTTTAGGCTCTGAATTGGCAGAAGGTGCTTGAGAATTATTTGTAGCTGGAGGTTTCCGTTTTGCCAGAAGTTTTCTTTGTCTTTCAATATCTTCTCTTTGTTGGTTTACCCACTCCTGTTGCCTGCAAATCAAAATATTGCCTTTAAACTGCAGAACTTCTTAAGAACAAGTTACATGTTTTATTAACTTCTGGCTTACTTGTTGCTTTTGGTTTATTGTGACCAGGCAGACTAATTACTTATAGATCTGCTATATTGTGGTTTGGGATCTTTAACAAAAGACCAGCAAGCTATTTATAGACAATAGTCAATCTGAAATCCATGATCTATGCTTATAATAATCTTTATGGAAAGTGGTCAAAATTCTCCTTTTGAATTTGACTCAACTAATGGTAGGTAGGTAGGTAGGTAGGTAGGTAGGTAAGTAGGTAGGGAGATGAGAGAAGGGAGGGAGGGGCAGTTGATTAAGTGCTCTGTTTCTTTGATTTTCAAAACAGAATAATAACACTGTGTACAAAACCAGTCACAGTACTAGCTGTTTGAAGTAATATAAATCAACCACTCCGGGAACTGATGATTACAAGCAATTTAAAAACAAAACATTGACTAACTTTACAAGATTCTGAAATGCAAAGCCATCTGTCCACTGTTCAGTAAACGAAGCACCATGTCGAACAGTTGTAAAATGCCCAAGGCGTAATCTGTCTTGCATACTTTTTTCTCTGCTTGCCAGCTTTTCTTGCGTGCTCTAAAAAAACCAAAATATTCAAGAGGTGTGACTTAACTGTTTCTGAAAAGGCAATTTCATCTACTAATAAAAAATGATCTAGATATGTTCCTCTGCGGCATTTTTAAAGCATTTTTTAATCTTATGCAATTGTTATTTTTTCCTAAAATATTAACTTTAATGTTTTTATTTACTGTATAGGAGTCAGTAATCTTTATTCAAGCATTATTTAAGATTTTCTTAGATTAGAAACAACAGTTTGCTTCTATCACTTAGTATATTAGCTGAAATCATCAAAACTAAACAGAATATCCTGTTTCAGTATCAGAATGCTTAATACATTGTAAGCTGCCCTGAGTCTCCAGAGAAGGGCGGCATATATAAATCGAACTAATAAATAAATAATAAGTGCCATACTACAGAGTCACAAATGCTTTTAAGACTGAAAAACTTCAAAATCTGAATTGTTAAAAATGATTATGGACTTCACCACAATATGGCTGTCACAGGATACCTGTTTATTCAGTCAAGGTAGCCACAAACTGTTTTATTCAATGATTGGAAACTGTTCTACCTATCAGCTGCCCTAATATTACAGCATCTGACAGACTATGAAGGAAAATGGAGAGCTCTCATAAGGTGTCAATAACAACAATTCTGTCAGTATTTTGATCTAAGGATTTTCTTATTAACTCAGTTTTGATTGAACTACTTCTGGTCCTATCCTCTATTTACAAGGTCAAAGCAATGTTTCCTTTCCATAACGTTCTAAATACAATCCAACTTACTTTTTCAATTAAAAGTTTCTTGCTCATTGAAATGCATTTATTTAATCTTTCTTTATATTTTTCAAGTAACTTTTGTTGTTCATCTATTTGCCGTCGTAGATCACAATTAGCCTAAGAATTAAATGAAAGTATATACATATTATGAATACTGATTATAAATTACGTATAAATAAAAGTACAGTTGTATCTTCTCCTGAAAACCTTGGCATTTATTTACAAAATAATTTGCAGCAGAAGTGAGGCTAAATAATTCATTTTAAGCATATGGAAATGTGGGAGGACATTATATTTAGTACATGATAAGCAAATTTTATGCCATTTTGTTTTGTATTTTGAGTCAAATACAACTATATAAGTTACCATTTTAAAACAGCATATAGTTTCTCCATTACTCCATTACTTTAGCACAGGTAATCCAATATTTCTATTAAATTTATTATCGCATTTACCCTGAGCAAATCATCTATACGACCTTCTTTTTTTTCCAAGTCTTGATTTTTATTACTTTCAAGTGCAGTTAATTTCAACATTGTGAGATCAGTCTGTATTAAAAAAAATTGGGGAGGGGGAAGAAGAGAGAATGTAAAAACCCAGCAAATGCATATCACAACAGATTTTCTAAGTAATTATTGATATCTTTCACCCAAACAAAACAACAATTTCCCTTAGGAAGCCAGAGGAAAAAATAAGCACTATATAAATTTCTGTGGTTTTATTCAGAGAGCACTGACTGATATATAGGTTATCCCTATGTATTAAAAACTCAAGCCTCTAAAATTTACAACAGAAAGCCAAAAACCTTCCAAACTTAAGGAAAAGAAAGGGCAATCTGTCTCCCCACACCCTATTAGTGCAAATGTGTCAGTGTGTGCACAGTGTGACTGCTATTTTGAGACAACCCAGGAGCAAAATACAGTAGAGTTTTTTCAAACAGTGGTTTATCTACAAGTTATATACAGCATACATACACGTGCTAAGCAAAGGCATCAATCTTCAACTATAACAAGAACCACACACAGAGAACAATGGAGATAGAACATGAGGAGAGAGAGACGCACTCTAATAGCCACCCCTATATAGCCAGCCTCTTAAAGTGATAACTTTGCTGATTCACGTCATTGCATCATCTTGGTTTACAGCCTTACAGCAGCTGGTCAGCTATTAAATCATCATTACCTTAACACTCCACCCATTTAAAGTTGAACAGCTGAGCGTGTTAATATATTCAGGATTACGTCCTTGCCTCCAGCTTTGGTTCCTACTCTTATTGCTACAAACGCTACTAGTACCATTGCTACTGCTGCTGCTGGAACTACTTTTAATTCACTCTGTCTCATTGATCTCCATTACATCCTGTTTACCATCCCTTGACTGGATACCATTACTTTCTTTTTTCACTAGCTCAGTTTCCTCACTTTGGTTTATCTGCCTGCCTGTCATTCTCTTTAACTTTGGCTTCTTCCATTTATCTCATTGTTCCTTAGGCACTAGCCAAGATCCTATCTCTTGGTATTTACGGGGTTCATTATGAATACCACCTACTTTAACCCCACCAGCTTTGAATCTCCCAGGAAGTAAACTAGGGGTGGGTTCGACTTACCTTTACTACTAGTTCGCAGCGCATGCTCTTCTGCGCATGTGCACACTCTTCTGCGTGCAGAAGCGTTTTGATGATGTCAGGGTCGGTGGGGAGAGCCTCCCGCTGGTTTTACTACCATTTCTATAGAACTGGGGGCAACCCACCACTAAAGTAAACCTCTATTATACCTTCAGGTCTCCTAGGTATACCTCTGTTTGTTTGCCTTGCGTTTTTCTTACTCACAGAATACACCCTGAACTTTGACTCCTTACAAACAGTACAACCCAAATATTCATTATATTTTTTTAACTTCACTGTCCAACACCCAAGTGTTCCTGGTGTGTTCAGACACTGTTGCTGCCAGGAAAACCATGCTGGAGAACCTCTCCTCATGTGTTGAGTAGTCCTGCACCCTTGGCTGTTCCTTGGTTTCTCCTCTCAGGGCAACGTCTCTGGAGATGCTCTGTGGAATCACACGTGTAGCATCTATTCACTGTATAAACTGTCTCAGCTACTCTGTCGGCATCCTGGACAGTTGCAGAAGCTGGTCTGTGCTAAGCGTTCTCTCCTCCCTTTCCTGGTCACCTCTCTAGCTATTTCCGGTCTTCCTCCAACTATCGACCAGTCAAATACGCCATGGTTAAATCCCGCTCTTGCATGGACTCTAGTCACAAGAATATTCCATGAACTGTCCAAAGAACTAAGTACCACACTGTGTACCTCAGTAAATGTCATTCCTCTGTCCTCTAACTCAAATAATGTCCTCCTCATATCCTGCAGATGTGCGGACATGCTTTCCCCCAGTGTCAGCTGTGCTTTATACCAGGGGTCACCAACCTTTCGGACCTCAGGGACCACTAAATTCATAATTTTAAATCCCGAGACCACTAATATGATCTGCCTAATGACTGGCTGGGTGAGTGTGGCTAGGTGGTCGTAAGACTGGGTGGGTGTGGCCAAATTGATTCACTCATGTCAAGGGGCACCTTGCCAGACTCTACTCACCCCTACCCTCCCAGCCACTCTTCGACTCCCTGCCAAGCAGCCAGCATGAGAAAGAATTGGCAAAACAACTGCTCAGCTCAAACTGGATCCGACTGAGGAGGAAGCTCAGCAGAAGCACCTCACTGAGGACAACAAGCAGAGGCTTTCCAAGCAGAGGGAAGATCTGTGGGAGTGCAAGGCCAGGTACAGACGCCTGGAGGCTCAGTTCCAGGCCATAATGCAGTCCCAGTAGAACAAGGTCCTCATGCTCTTTGCGATCAGTGGCACTTCCCTCCAGCCTTCGCCCAAAGCCCCGCACCAGGAGGCTGAAGCAGACCCCAAGTCGGAATTTCTGCCTCCCTCCAACCCACACAAAAAGACCCTGAAGGGGGAGACTCTCTACAGCAACACAAACATTCATTGCACATACCCGGCCCAGGGGCTGTCATTTGAAGGGCCCTGATTCAGTGCAATATAAAAAAATGCAAATAATTTTTCTGCAGACCACCAAAATATTCTCGCGGACCACCAGTAGTCCACGGACCATCAGTTGGTGATCGCTGCTTTATACAGTCTCCTTGTCAGCCACACTTTACTGCATGCAGTCTCTCTAACATACACACTATCCAGGACTGCTGGTGGATTAGAAACAATTATCCACAACTCCTCCCTCCACAGGTACATCTCCATCTTCACATTCCAGGAGAGGTAGTTTGTCTCATTTAGCTGAGATACCAAGAAACTTCCTCCCAATACTCCGAGGGAGGCAATGTGCCTGCTCTCTTTCACTAGCCACTAACCACTATCAAACCATGTTGCACAACCCCTTTGGTTCTGGTGCAAGCTCACACTGGATTTCTCTTCTCTCTGGTCTCTCTAGTCACCCTGGCCTTCTCTCTGAAATGGGCTCATAACCTGTCAGAGTGTGCACAGTGTGACTGCTATTTTGAGACAACCCAGGAGCAAAATACAGTACACAGAGTTTTTTCAAACAGTAGTTTATCTACAAGATATATACAGTATACATAAACATGCTAGGCAAAGGCAGGCAATCAATCTTCAACTATAACAGGAAGCACACACGGAGAACTACAATGGAGATAGAACATGAGGAGAGAAAGACTCTCTATAATGGCCACCCCTATATGGACAGCCTCTTAAAGTGATAACCTTGCTGACTCATTCTCATTGCATCATCTTGGTTTACAGCCTTACAGCAGCTGGTCAGCTATAAAATCATCATTACCTTAACAAAATGTATCTTAACCGCTTTTGTTATTCGAACAACCAAGAAGTAAGTTAATGTGCCATAAATTATTTGCGTCAACCAAAAAGTCAGTTCAAGGTCCAGTCAAAAATTTAACTTTAACAGAATTTCAGAGATAAAAAAATTCAGATGTACTAATGAAGAGGACCCAAGATAAAATGTCCATTGACATAGTAGTTTTATGTCTAATCTTTATTAAAAATGAAACAGCCTAGGGACTTCCGGTTTGGTGTCACGGTGTTGCAGACAGGGAAATGGCGGGGCTCACACGAGCCCCGCCAAAACCCCGTCTGGCTAACCACTGCTGACAGGTCTCTGGACCTACTCTGTCCTGAAGGGACAGGGGAAAAGAAAGAGACCCTTTGGGCAGCCGAGAGGAACAGGCAAGTTCCTCGGAGGCCGGAGGCAACCCTCTAAGTCAGCGGCAGGGGACAGCAGCCATGGCAGCTGCCTCGAGACTGTGACAAATTGGGATAAGCAAAGTGCAGGAGGAAGGAAGGACGAAGTGCTTCGGAGCCAGGTGAATGACACCATCCCAAGTGAGAAACAATGCGCTAATGAGCAGGGCTGTGGAGTCGGGAGATAAATGTTCCGACTCCTCAGTTTTTTGTACTTCCGACTCCAACTCCGACTCCAGGTACCCAAAATTTCCTCCGACTCCTCGACTTTGACTCCACAGCACAGGCTGTGGAGTCGGGAGATAAATGTTCCGACTCCGACTCCTCAGTTTTTTTGTACTTCCGACTCCAACTCCGACTCCGACTTCAGGTACCCAAAATTTCCTCCGACTCCGACTCCTCAGCACTGCTAATAAGGACATTTATAAATAAGACCCCCAGCCTTACTTAGCGGCTGAAGATCTGAGGGGCTTGAAGATTTTTTGGGGAAAAAAAGGAAATAAGTTTTAAACCCTTTAAGAACTGTATTTCATCACACTGATTGGAGGGAATTGCTTATTAACTAAATAAAGCTGGATATTTGAACTTTTTTGTTAAAATTGAAATGAACTTGAAAGGAAAAAAGCAAAACTAAGGATTTGCCACCTTTAAAAGCCGGACAAAAAGATCAAACAGATTGCTATATAAATGTTTCAAAATGGCGACTGAAACTGTGACTAAGTGAAAGTGTTGATTGTGGAAACTTGTTTTTTCCTGAAAAGAACCTATTTGACTTGATACATATAGTGGATTACTTTGAAAAGAACTATGGTTTTTTGAACTTTGGAGATTCCTATTCTGTTGTTTGATGGCTTTTTAAAAAAAGAAGAAATACAATGTCTAATAAACTTTTAATTAACTAGCGCAGCAATAAAAGGCATGGCGCAGGACCAGAAGTGGAGAAGCTGATGTTTTACTGGAAACAGACTTTATAATAGAATTAAAAAAGATATGTAGAGTTTTAAGCGTGGAAGTATTGACTTTGAATTGAAATGCACATGGACACATAAGGAAAAGAAGAAGTAAAATAGATAAATTGGATAGCAATGTTTGGATGTTTAATTGTTTAAATGGTTCAAAATTTAAATGAGCTTTAAATAAAAACAAGAAGAGTTCATGTTAAACAAAGATAGAAATATTATAAAAATAGAAATGGGAAGTCAAGATGACTAAAAGTGATATGTTCATAAAAGCATAATTTGTTGTAACATGCTTTAGTTTTAAGTTGATAACAAACTTTTTTTTGACACTCCGGCCCCATATCCAGGTCGGGATGCAGTGGGGTGGCAGTGGTTGTCTCGGCTTTCCCTCCATTGCCCTTCCTGGCTGAAAAGCACCCCTTCTCACCTCTGATGGGCCTTCCCCATGTTATAGCCAGAGCAACTCACTCCGCCGGTTTAGGGCAGTGGATTCAGCTACAGCCCAGACAAGCCAAGGAACTGCGGGGAGCCTCCCACATGTTGCACCCCCCCTCCCAGCCTTCACCCCGCGCCGCTGTACCATTTTTGGGCACGCAGCTTACCAAGCTGCCCCCGTCCCTGTCACGACTCCAACGGCAGCGGCTTCAGGAGACTCTGGTGGCACGGAGGCACGGGTGAAGGCAACAAACGAGAGGCTCCCAGCAGCTCTTTGGCTCATCTGGGCTGCAACTGAGCCCGCTGCCCTGAGCCGGTGGACGGAGGCATGCCTCCCAAGCCAGATCTTTCCAGATTTCACTTTGAGGTGCAGCTCACGGCTGCTACATTTTGCTGTGCTGTATGAGTGAAGGAGAAGAAACCAGAGGTGGTTTAGCAGCCATGAGCTGTGCTTTCTTCTAAGTGCTATGGGCGGCAGAGGGAAACAAGTGCTTCCCTTTGCACAGAGCTTTCCGGATGAGACTTGGAGGAAAGTGCAGGTCATGGCTGCTATATTTCACTGTGCTGCACTAGCGAAGGGGAAGAAACAGCCAGTGGAGAGCACACAGAGCTGCTCCAGTCCACGTGTTCTCCAGGCCAGCGGCTGTTTCTCTCCTTTGTTGTTCTTTATGGGAAAGCGTTTGAGGCAGCAAAGCAAAATGTAGCAGCCATGAGCTGCGCTTTCCTCCAAGTCTTATTTGGAAATCTCTGTGCAGAGAGAAGCATCTGTTTCCCTTTGCCGCCCACAGCGCTTAGAGGAAAGCACGGCTCATGGCTGCTACCAGGCTGCTCCAATCCCTGTCACAGTTCCAACAGCAGCAGTTTCGGGAGATGCTGGCTGCATGGAGGCATGGGCGAAGGCTGGGAGGGAGTGCAACACATGGGGGGCCGAGTCTGCTCCCCTTTGCCTCCCCACATTTGTTTATCCATCCCAGAGAGCTCGGGCTACACCTCCCTCTGACCCGGTTGCCTTCCTCGCTGGTGTCGCTCCTGAGCAAACTTTTCCGCCCTCGACTGTTGCGAAGAAGCAGCAGTTCTGGGTGCGCCACGCCCACTTCATTCTCTTTGAGAGCTGCTCTGCAAAACAGCTCTCAAAGAGAAAGAAGCAGGCGTGGTGCACCCAGAGCTGCTGCTTCTTCCGCTTGGAACTCCAAGTTGCGGGGGGGGGGGGGGCTGCAACGGCAGCAGCTTCGGGGGGGCTCCTTCCCTCAGTGGTTCATTTTCTTTTACCTTGTCTAGGCAACTTTGTCATTAAAGGCTCCTCCGCGCCTTTTGATTTTTCTCGGTCGCAGAAAAAAGCAACTCTGTGAAGGGACTGAGCCTGCTGCTGAACTTGGAAGCCGAGAGGCTTCTTTTCTAGCCAGCCACTGGCGCACAGTGCCGGAAAGACCTCTGGTCGTTGCCGCCATTTTCGCACATGCACAGCTTTCTTCTCACCGTCTGAAAGACTCTTTGGCGCCCTGCAGCCAGGCTGCTGAAAGGATTCTTTGCTCCGGTCAGCTTACTGTCCGACGGACGCATCGGGCAGGCGAGCGAGCAGTGACCGGGGGACCAGTTCAGGGGCGTGGCCTAGCTGCCATTACTACTGGTTCGGAGAACTAGTTCTTAAAGTTACTACCTATTCGGTAGAACAGGGCCGAACCGGTAGCAACCCACCACTGGCCTGGTGGGATATAGTTCTAAAGAATAGGTGGCTGAACTCACAGTCCTGAGGACCCTGTCCACTTCCTCAAGTCCAACAGGTTCAAACCATTCCCAGATAACTGGACAAGATTCCACCCTAAGAACCTCCTTTGGACCTGTAATAAGGCCAGCATCCAACTGGGAACAAATCCAGGTGTTTTTATCTGACAGACACTGTGGAAGTTCCTCCACACAGTTAAATGCTGGGGATATCCTTTGTAAGAGTCAACCTTTTTACCCAAGAGCATTTGTGTTACTTGAAACAGGGTTGCAGAGCAGCAATCTGTGGATGCTATAAGGGCAAGAAATTCTGACACTGCACCACCTTTACCACCAGGTAAACCTTAACAGTGACTCTAACTCATCTTTGATTAGTTTGTTCCTTGTTTTTGTTATTGTGAATAGATAATCCTAATAGTAATAACCAGCATTTTTTCCTTCCCTTTCTTCCCTTTCATTCATCACCTGATGCTTCCAATTTAACTATGAGTCGTGGAAACTTAAATCCCAAAGCAAATGTTTTGAAATATTTTCAATATTTTTAAAATAAATATCTCCTAGCAGATCACTTGATATTACAGTGGAGAGGGTTGAAAACACACAGACATTAAGAATGCTTTGTTTCTAGATATCGCCGGCATTTCACTGCACCACGTGGTTCACTTTAGTTATGGAGACCTACAGATTCCTTGCAAAAGCGCTTTCAGAAATATGGAGATAGAAATGGCGAGAAAAAGATTAATGAAATTAGTTAATGCCTTCATTCATTTATTTACTTAGCACTAGATACTGAGAACTCAAGATACACACCTGAGTGATTTTAAACGATAACTGTTTGGGTTGCGTAACAGGGTGGTCCCCAAAACACAATGCCGTAGGAGAGGGGCTGTTTTGCCGAACCTAGATATACAAACAGTATTTATCATATTATCAGAACACTGGAAGAAATCTTTATAAATATCTGCATTAGGGTTTTCTACTCATCAATGGGTGACAATCATACAACAGGCAAGAATTTTATTTTTCATTCTCTAAATCTAAAGGTATCTATGATGCACAAGAACCATGAGATATTATTGCAAAGTGGGGTTTTTTAAATCAATAAAAATAAAACATCTTAGAAACACCACAGAGGATCAAGAAATTTACTTGATTTTTCTTGAATATAATCACTTGAATATAAAGAAACACTTTACAGATCACTATATAAATGCAATAACCATGCCATGAAAGTTCTAAACACTGTTGAACATTAGATATTCCCATGATACTATGTTCTTTGTACAATAGCTGGTTGACTTACATTTCCCCTGCTATAAAGGGACACAATGGAAAAAAACACTGAGAGCATTTGCTTGTTTCAAATTCTTCCAGTAGCAACTATTGTCCATTACAGCAAGTAGAAATTGTGTTAAGTTTCAGTAAGCAATGCAGCAACTTCAAAAAACTAAAACGGATGTGGGATGAAAGGCATTTACCACATAATAATCAGGAAACATTATTATTGCTATTGATGAACTAAGTTGATTTGTCTATTTTTAGCTGTCTGAAGCTTTATGTAACTGCAACCAAAAGGACAGATAAGGACATCCAGAGAATTCACCCAAGAACAAGTGCTTGTCACTTTGCTAGATTGTTGGCTAGAAAGGATGCACTATCCATGGATACAGATATAGATGGTCACAATTTGTATGACCATGATTTGTAAAATCTCTGCTGTTCATTAAAGTAGCTTGTCTAATTTCCGGCTTCTGGATGAATCTGAAAGAAAGCTAATGGTGCTGTAAGGAATTGGTAAAATATATAGTGAAATGTAGTTTTCTTTTATGATAATAATGAAAGAGGAAATCTTTTATCAGTGCCGAATAAAATAACCAGGACAAGAAAAAAAAATGGGATGGGGATTCTTTTCAGTGAATTTTTTTTCCCTAAGTAAAACTGGAAACCACAATTATTATTTTTTTAAAAAAAATAGATACTTCCTTTTATATAATTGTCATATAATTGCAAAGACTGTTTATCTCCCTTGGATATTGCAACTTCCCTCCCTGAACTTTCAGTTTTTTTTTATTTTTTAATAGTTTATCAATGTTTTCCCCCAGTTGATGAAGCAAAAGCAACCACAAAACTCCTCAGTAAAAAAAATGCTTTCATCTTCCAAAATTATGCCACTGTGCAGTAGGACTCAATGGACCACATTTGAAAGTTCAGGACTTTAAATTTATTTAGGCTACGGAACAACATCTAGCATATTAGTTTATTTTTAGACTTCTTTCTTTACATTTCCTTGCAATGGCCCTTCATAATATGATTTTTGGCATTTCTTATAAGCACCGACTTACAAGTATCTCTTGCTACAGACCAGACATCATAAACAAAGGAAATTAATTCTATTAATTCTACAGGTTTATTGCCAAGCAATTGGTCACTAAAGACATAAAACAATAAGATAAACAATTTTGCTTAAACAACATAATATAAAACCAGCCTCTGTAATACTAGTTTACTAGTTTCAAAGGTGCATGAGACAGTGTGTATTGCATGCTGACCAATGATGTCTATAGATTACACTTACAGAAGAAGGGGCGGAATGTGAATTTTGAGGAGAACGAATTGCAGGAGGCATTCCTCTTACTGGACTAGACCCATTTCCACCTTGATACTAAGGGGGGAAAAAAGATGCATATTTACTTAAGCATCAGTTAATGGCAAACAATCAACTCTTATCTCTCCATTATAATTCACTATTTAAGGCAAAATTGTTGCTTTCCATCTATCGTTAGCTTTATTCTTAACATGATTATTAGATTATTATTGATGTTAATTTCAGCAAAAAGTAATACTGATAACAATAACGTGATCTGACAGCTTTGTACAAGTGTTTTATTTTTTTTAACTTCACTTTTTCTAAATTCTAGGCATGCCTAAACTATACATAATGAAAGTATTAAAAGACATTGTTTTGAAGAAACAAGTATCTTCTCAAGAGATGTAAATAACCTGCCCTGTAAGATTTTTGTTTCTTTGATTTAGGTCTGACTCTAGAGTTACACTGGGCATTTCACTATGTAACAGACATTACAATATAGACAGCCAGAAGTAAGATAAACAAAGAAGTAATTATATATATTGACATATAAATATATATCCAAACACTCCTCATAAGGGATCCTAGAGATCCTAGTTCAGGGCTTGGAGTTCAAACCAAATCTTTAAGGTCCTCTGGAATGCCATCAGTTATAGTTCTTGCATTATGTAATATGTATGTATATGTATGTATGTATGTATGTATGTTTGTTTGTTTAAATCTGTATGGCGGCCCACTCACTCTCAGTGACTCTGTGTGGCTTACAAAAATAAAAACCCAATCTACAAATAATAAAAAAATAATAACTCCCCTCCCCATGACAAAATCAGTCAGACAAGCCACTTGATGGGCTCCATCTCATTCCATCCCCAGGTCCATTGACAAAACCAGGTCTTCAGGGACTTGGAAAAGAGTGTCAAACTGGAGGCCAATTTAATCTTTGCAGGAATGTTCCAAAGGGCGGGAGCCACTACAGAGAAGGCCCTTCTTCTAGGTCCTACCAGATGTATTAGGTCCTACCATATGTACCTCCTTAGGAGAGGGGACCTGCAACATTCTTTGCGTCACTGGTCCGGTGAGTTAGGTACTATTATTAAATAGTACAAAGGAGAAAGCCATCATAACTCCATAAATAAGCTGAAACAATTGCCTCAAGTTTATAAACATAGAACTAAAATTGAAGAAATTGCCATAGGTCGATGGCTTCATAATGCATAAGGTTGAAGTAGAACAGTTTTATCCACATTCTCTGCAATCCCATACTGGTAGGTTTTTCGTAAATACTCCCAATTAGAAAATTGTACTTTAGATCACATGTATAGTTTAAAACTCAGAGTGGCTTATCAAACTTTTCTTGGGCTCAATTTGATCCCTGTTGAGCCATCAAATGAACACCCTTTTAGTTCTATGTCTTCTATTCGTGTACGTTGAAAGGGCATAACAGCACAAAATTAAAACTGTATGGTTAAAAAACTGAAGACAAAGTTGCCTTTCGGAAGCTTGCTATAGCTCAAGAAAGCCTTATTAAAATTAGTATCAGATGTCCCATTTAAATTTTCTTTAATACTAGTGGGTAAATCAAGACCTATAATTTTGATATCAAGTACCATCTGGATATGAAATAAGCACAATTAAAACAAAGCTGCACTTTAATCACTAATAATATCAATCTATAGGAAGACTAAATCCATCAGTGGGAATATATTCCAATCTCCAGTAAAATGTTAGAAAACCTTACAGAGTTATTTCAAGGCACATACAGAGGGAAGGGAGAGAAATATTAAAGGAAAACCACATCGTGCAAAGGGAAGTCTGGTTATATACTACTGGATTCAGCCCAACACTATAGGCTATCAATGACTAAATGGAAAAGGAAGCTATACATTTTTAATACACACTCCTCTCTTAATGTGGGCACAGGAAGTTAACAGGAACATTTAGCTATGCTAATACTTTCTGTCAAACCATTTGTATATTAGTCTTTGTAAAGCTGAGGATTTCTACTTAATTTCATGCAGACAGTTGTGTTAATTTAGCCAGCTTCTCCACCAAACATCCATAGGTTGGATGCCTAATACAACTTCAGGGTTTTTTTTCTCAGCTTGTGTAAGAGAGATGGTTAGGGTTAGGGTGAGTTCTATCTGTATGGAAAATGATATGCCATAATTAAATCAAAGAGAAGCTGTATTTTTATCACCAGGAGCCATAACTTTTCAGGTGAGAAAAAAATAATAAAACAACTTGATCCCCAAATTGCTATAAGGACCTAGTTTTAAACAGGATAAAGAAATATAAGAAAATACCAACTTTTGGGAGAGAAAACTGAGAATATGTAGTGAAAGGGAAGGCATCAACAATCCCCAGGAACAATACACAAGCTCTTAAATAGAAAAACAATGCTCTAGCATAACATCTAGAATAACATCCAAGTAAAAAAAAAAAACTCATTATGTAGGGTCATTAAGATTGATAGGATCCTTGATTAATGTTTGCATGCTGGGATTACTGAACAAGAAAAGCAAAACTAAAACTACAAGTGTCTCTACAGTTTGCCTTTCCTATGTTTCTTGCTCTCTTCAGGGCCCCAGACATTTATCAGCAAACAAAATGATCTGATATACCATATTTTTGTCAGAAAATTCTACTATTGCCTTATTGACTTAAAAGTAGATTACTACTATAGCAACAGTAATGATATGAAATCTGAAATGTTTTATCTGTTCCAAGGGACAAGGGGAGCCTTGAAATACATATCATTCCAATCCTATCATCTTTTGTACTATCCCATTTTCCAAATATTTTTATGCAGAAAAGATTGTCTATAATTAATATACATGATGAAAAGAAGACAGATAAACAAGTTTTTTATCTTTTTCAAGCTTCCATAGTTGACTTAAAAATAGAGTGGAAGTCTTTTTAATACAATCAGCATAAAACACCAAATCTATAATACTCCTTTTGATATTTGCTATTCAGACCAAAACAAACTACAAGGCAGGTTCAAAATTGGCTACAATTCCTAAAATACTTCTCAACTATGCAGTTTAATAATACAATTTGTGGTTCAGAATACCCAATCCACTCTCATCTGTTTTAGCATTATGTTGTAAGAAAGCCTCGGTTTTTAGTTTGCCTGTTTGAAAGCTAAAAAATAATTTCACAATTTTGGATTGTGAATGAAGACAAGCTAATTGAAAGAACCCAAAACAATTATTTGCACTAAGGGCTCCACTGCTATTATAAACAATAATGGAGTGCAATCAATTACATGCTTAATTATGGAAAAGTCATTAAAATGTATCAAGCAGATATCCTGGAAAAGAATGGGGTGGAGGATATATACATTGTTATTTAAATTCAAAAACTGTGACTCCAGGTAGCTTCAATAAACAACAACAACAAAAAAAGATAAACAACCTAAAACAATAAATAGCCCTTAATTGGCAATCAGCAATTTAAAATTATTCTCATGATGGAAAATCCAACCATTTTGACTCCAATATACAAGGCTGGGCTTAACGGGTATTCTAATGGCCAAAAGAGTTGGGATCAATTGTATGTTGGTGGAGGAGACTGTTCTAGAGCAGGGGTTCCAACCTCTGGTCCATAGCCTGGTGTTGGACTGTAGCTCATCTGGAAGTGGTGGGCGAGTGCACACAAAGCTTCATTTATGAAAGCAGTGCACATGCACAAAACCATCTCCCCTCTGCCCCCCCCCCCGGTCCACTGTAGCGATTCACTTAACAACTGTGGCAAGAAATGTAGTAAAGTGGGGCAAAACAACAATTGTATTGCTTAGCAATGAAAATGTTGGTCTCAATTGTGGTTGTAAATTGAGGACTACCTACTGGGCTTACTATTCTCTGATATGGCACAATATATGTAATGTAAGAATTTAGAGTCAGTAGGCAATAGTTTGAAGCCAGCAGGCAATGGTTTGGATTGATAGTACTTAAAATAATAAGTATAATTTAGTATTCTAGGCACTTACTGCACATGAATATTTATGTATGCTATGAAACCAGATTATGAGCTCCATTTTAAAACTACTTTTTAAAAATAGATAACAGGCAATTTCCTATCAAATGAAGTATACTTTAATGTATGAATACTTTTTAATCAGAATCAAAATAAAAGATCACATCAACAAAATAATTTATATTAAAACTGAACTTACCTCAAAATAGTCACTAATTTTGTGCCCACGTCCCCCAATGTTTTTTCCTGCAACGAAGTCAAGATTAAGAAAAAATAGTGGGATAAATTTTAAAAACTATAAACAATGTCACTTATATTTCCTAAAAGGTTCCTTACAGTATATTGTTTTAATTTGGCAAGTATTTAAATAAAATTTGCTAAACATATCTGAGAAAGGAAAGTATCAACATTTCACTATCTGAAGAAATCAGCAGTATGAAAAAAATAGATTAGTTATTTATTTTTATGTGTCTTACAAGACCAATA
This sequence comes from Masticophis lateralis, assembly GCA_030761175.1. Lineage (NCBI taxonomy): Eukaryota > Metazoa > Chordata > Lepidosauria > Squamata > Colubridae > Masticophis > Masticophis lateralis. Next base: position 201,358,968 of record JAUDYJ010000001.1, on the reverse strand, counting down.
AAGCATTAGTTTTAAAATATTATTTACCAATTATAAAATTAAATTTATAAAATTAAAAACATCTAATCAAACTCCTTAATCTGAAAATATTTTCGTCTGATACTTCAAAGGAATTCACTTAAAAGGCCTGAAAGTCTATAAAGTAAGAACAATCTTTACTAAATGCCATCATGATAAGCTTTTTTCTTGAATTAACATTTTTTTTGTCTCACAAAACATTTAAAATATTTGAAGGAAAAATATGAGCACAATGTTAATAATTTACCTGGTAACCATAAAAGTAAAGAGTCATTCAAACCCCTATTTTGTTCAAAATACTGTTAGGATCAATAACTTACTAACAACTCTGATAGATATCATTTTTGTTATATTAATTACGGAGGGGGGGTTGTTTGTTTGTTTTTGGCAGACCAGCTATGAAATGTGGATAATTATTAAAGGAACCATGAAACAGAGACTCACCACAATCTCTTATACTTCAAAAAGCTAACCCTTTACTGAATATGGCATTTTGATCAGCTGACAACTTTCATTCATACTATCAAATTGATTCTATAGTAATATATTTTACCTTGACTGCTTTCACTCTGGTTTTCTGCTTTCCTTTTTCTACCCCTCGAAGACTCCAATTGTTTTTTCTCAGGAGTCTGACAAAAAAAATTTAAAACATTAATTTTCAACAAGTAAGAAGAGTTAACAATTAATCTACATACTGTATATCTGTACCAAAAAGAAGCAAAAAGGCATAATTTATTTCTATAACTCACATATTACTTTTGTAATACAAAACTCTGTAATTACCTATTTACCATATGTGAGTAATTACATAATTACCAAGATTACATCATTGTATTAGAACACAGAATTTATCTCAGATAATTTAAACAAAAAATTAAAATGCTTGTATAGAAATACCAAAAATATCCTTAAATATTGGCCTCTGAACAAATACAAGTACTCTGTTATAAACAAAAAAACCCATTAAGGGCCTTTCCACAGGGTTCATTTAAAGTCCTTTCTGTTTGTTAATGAAATTATACATTAACTTTGTCCAACGAAAGAAAAAGTGGAAACATACCATATGGCAAAGTATACAGCACCAGAACAGAGGTATTAACAGCATACAGACTGCACCACAGATATCAAACACAAGGTAATGAAGGCATGAATAACTATCCCTGAGAATCCCAGCTCTAAAGGTGGACGTAATAGGTAGACTAGCTTGGAAATAAGCGAAGTGTTCCATAGGCACAGCCTCTATCTGGTGCTCCAATAGGGGCCGTGAATCTATGAAAACTCTCAAGTTATGCACCTGTCCCTTTGAGAAGATAGATACAACTCTTTTAGAGTCAGATACAAGCAAACTTACTAGATGAACAGCAACTTCAACTTTTTGGAAATTAGTTACAGCTTCATATTTTACAGTTTCTAGATCAGGGGTGTCAAACTCAATGTCAACCCTGAAGTTGGCCAAACTGTAGCCATTTTCTTTTTGGTAATTTTTTTCTAGGGAGGTTTCTCTTCTCGCTACTTCAGGGCTGACACAGCCTGGAGCGAAGAGGCCAGGGAGGGGGGTATAGAGATAGATAGAGTGTGATAGCCTAAATAAAATTATTTCCCCTGGGAATCAAGGACGTTGGTACAGGTGTTTGAAAGGTAGAGACTGAGGTCACTTAGCAACTGGATTGTATGCTGATTGGACCATGTGACTGGAGACTCTGGAGGGGAAGTAACAAAGTTTTAATTAGATGTAAAACTGGCGGGAACTTAGAGCAGGTTTTCCATCAGGAATGTGCAATTTGATATGTCCCAATAAAGTGTCCTTTGAGGAATTTGCCTGCCTTGGAGTTCTTATTGAATGGGATGTATTACTTGGAACCTTGACACTCAATTTTATTGAGGGCTGCATCAGGGCTGTGGATGACCTCGGAGGGCCAGGCGGGTATGGCTGACGGGTGGGTGTCGCCAACTGGGTGGGCGTGGCCAGCTTGATGCCACTCCCCAAACTGCTGGCATGTTTCCTCTTTGCATTGAGTAGACCAGGCTGAAGCCACACCGGCCCAATGTTTCCTCTTCGCATTAGGTAGACTGGGCCAAAGCCACGCTGGCCTGAAGTTCCTTCTTCACATTGAGTAGACTGGGCCAAAACCATGCTGGCCCAATATTTCCTCTTCGCATTGGGTAGACCTGGCCAAAGCGACATGGGCTGGCCCCTTATATTTTCCAGGACAGCCCTGTGGGCTGGATTTGATCCAACATGCAGGCCTTGTGTTTGACACCCCTGTTCTAGATAATAAATCAAGAGATCTACTGTATTTCCTATTTGGCCTAAGATAGAGATATAATACAGGGTACCATCAGCGAATTAATATCTCACCCTAAACAGATGGACGAACTCAGCATTTCAACATAGCTTTTAAAAAACATGGAGAACAAAAAAATGAAACTATAGCAGCTCATACACGAGCAGCCAAGGTCTTGTTCATTCATCCATCATTACCACGGTCTGAACTGTCCACTCAGATAAGAGTGTAATCACTATAAAATTATGTCAATCTCAGTCCTTGCAGCTGATCCAGAAGATGATTGATGGTACTGAATGCCAATGAGAAATCTAATACCAAAATAGCTGTACTTCCTTTATTTAGGTCTTGACAGAGAACATCAACAAAAGGGAGCAATGTGCCTTCCATCCCACATTCAGGTCTAATATCCGAAAACAGCAGATCAGGGTAATCCTTCTCATCTAGTACTCCTGTATCTGCGTTCCAACCACCTTTTGCAAAATCTTCCCATTCAAAATATTGCATATATCGTCCAGACCAGTCAGATATTTAGATGGTCTCTTCCTGAAGGAATATACCACCGCATCTTTCAAGGGTATAATATTCCTCTCTTAAGGAGTCATTAATCATGTCCCAAATCCAATCATTCCCCCAACTTTCATTGCTTGACAGAACCAGGTAACAGGTTTCCAGCCCACCATTCACTAAATTCATAGATCATCATGGAATCACCCGGATTGGCAATCAAGGAGAGGGCACAACTGGAGGTGGTATGTGAAGCTGTGTCAGATTTTATTTATTTAAAAGGCTTATATGGCTGCCCATTTTATTCAATATAGTGGCTAACAACAGCAACACAGAAATTATAAGGCAAGAATCCCACACAATTAAGACCATCAAGGCAACACACGCACTGTCATGCTGATAGACAATTGTAGAGAATGAAGTAAGATGATCTTGACATATCATCTTGGCTAAACAAGAACAAGAACCCTAAACAAGAACAATTACAGAGGCAAAATGATTAAACTGTTTTTTAAGTCCAGAGTAAAGAAATAACATTCAGAAGCAATTAAGGCAGGACCTCCCTAATTTACTGGAATAGAAGAAAGGTGATATGTATACCATAATCAGACTTGCACGATTCTATTATAACGCCAAACACAGTAGAAGTAGTTCTGGTCTTCTAGTACAGTTTTCCTGGTCTGGTTTATCTGACCTGGGCTCAACTCCTATCCTGGACAAGGGGGGGGGGGAGAGATTGCCCCCACATTTCAGAGGTCAACCATTATTCACAACAGAACTGCCAGAAAACACTGAGTTGTAGTCCCACTTTAGGCACGAAAGCCTGCTGGGTGACTTTGATTGAGCCACTCTCTCTCAGCCCAACTCATCTCCCAGGGTGAAAATAGAAAAAGAACATTTTGTAGGTATGTTTGCCTCCTTGAATTACTTATAAAGTATTAAAGGCAGTATTAGATCTACTATCATATCACTTCAGCCAGCTTCGCTTTGATGGCAGCCTGCCATAAAGTATGGGAGGGGGAAAATAGGGAAAGGGAATGATAGGAACCAGAAGTGCCAACCAAGGACAATGGTTGAACGATCCAAAGACATAGGCATGGGAACGGAATGTCATCTGAATGCGAACCAAAGAGGCACCAAACTTTTAAACCGCTATCCAAAACCACCAGTTTGAATGTCATTGGACATTGGGGGGCTGAGAGAAGGGGAAAACTATCAGCTTTATGCGGGAATCCTCAGATCTGGCTTTACATACACTGGCTTTAGTAAAAGTATAGTTTGCTACGAATAGAGTCGAGGGACTTTCTTTCCTAAATCCCCAAGCTGGGACAGGTCTAAAAGGCAGGATTAAAAAATCCCCAAGTGCTGACTGGAACATAGGAGTTGTTTAAAATAAATCAAAGCCCTCCCAAGGCAAATAGAACTGGTTTCATTCTTCAAATGCAGTCCTTATCTACATTTAATTTTCAGACAGTTTGAGCATAATCATGTCATCAGAAAACTAATACTCTTGCCATTTTCAAATTACTACTGTGGTTTGAATCTCAATGCTTCAACTTATAGGACATTTTCTATCAGCTGAACTGGGACAGAGGAGATAGGGTGTTTGTCTTTTTTTCCTACAACCTCACAAACATCATCAACATCTATTCCTACAGAATTTGGGAATCTTTCAGAACAGATCTGGAGTATGCAGATATGAATATGCAAATATTCTAATTATAATTAGCTAGAAAACCCTCTTAAATGTGTCTATCTTTTCTATCTTTTACTGAATTCAATAATATAAATGACAGGTTAGAAATTCTCACTTAAATATTTTAACTACTTCATACCTCAGATTCTTTGTCACTTAGAGATCCCAAGCTGCCAAAACTGTGGTTGGAACTCTCATTATTAGTTGAAGCCTAAAGAATAAAGAAAAGAAAGAAAAGCATCAAATGTGTAAAATTGCTAATTGTAAATCAAATAATGCATTACTAATAGATTTCACGGTTTGAAAAATGAATGATTATATGCACATACTCTGGTTATCACATGTGTTGAGCAGTAACAATTGCAACTATTTACAGAGGTCTATGTGAGAAATAAAATTCTATATGTGAAATGTAGTTACATTTATATTTTACACTATTTTTCATTATAGAAGGAAAATTGTGTACAATAATAGGTATAATGAAATATCATTTACTAACAATAAAAAACTAAGAGTTTAAAACCAACATTTAAAAATAAGCAAACAATTATGTCAATGAATACAATCATTTAAGGGCTAAGTAAATAAAAACATTTTAAGTTTCTTGTGAAAAACACTCCATAATAAAAGCAAGCTTAGTCTCACTGGAATTTTATCCAATAAGTTGGGCAACAGGAAAGAGAATGCCCTCTCAACAACCACCCATGATTTGGTCAGCAGTGAAGTTTGCAACATACCAAAATGGTACAAAAATGAGGACACACCCAATAATATCTTGAAAGAAAATCCCACTCTTACATATTTGTACAGTATCCCATTATCTGACACAAGTATGAAAATGTGGTATTTGTATTATGATGATCAAATGATTTCATTATCTGCTCACTTTACTACTGTCCTACAGAAACCAACATAGATCATTGGATAACACACTTGCTCCTGTAGAGAAAATGAATGTCTGAATGTGCTTCCTGTATCAACATCATAGTATAATATAGTATAGCCTTTATTGTCGTTATACATCATATATACAATGAAATTGGTTTAGCCTCTCTGGAGCAATCCATAACAGAAAATACAAAACAACATAAATAGTGTAGAGAATAATCCCTATACAAGTAATTTGAAAAAAAGACTAGTCATACGTTTCTGTATGTGTGTGGAGTGATTGTGATTGTGTTTAAGAGTCTGACAGCGCATGGGTAGAAGCTGCTTTTAACCTGTTTGTCCAGCTGGCTATGCTTCAATGTCTTCTGCCCGATCATAGAAGCAAAAAGAAACACTGGCCAGAGTGTGAATCATCCCTAAATATCTTCCTTACTCTGCTGAAACAATGAGACCTGGTGATGTCATCTAGTGGTGTTACAGGGCAACCAACGGTTTCTTGTGTCGAATTGATCATTCTGTAGTGCTTCCTTATCCACAGCTGTTGGACCAGCATACCATACTGTTATACAGTATGTTAGGACACTTTCTATTGTAGACCGATAGAAAGAAGTCACCAGCCATTGTTCCACCTGATTTTTCCATAGGACTCTAAGGACATGAAGTCTCTGTTGAACCTTACTAACCACCAGGGACGTGTTGTTTTTCCAAATGAAGTCTTGACTAATGAACACTCCCAAGAATTTAAGAGAGGAAACCCCCTTCATACAGCCCCCCTCGATGTACAGTGGGGCAGGTTCCTCTCTGTGCTTCCGGAAATCTAGCACCATCTCCTTTGTCTTGCTAGTATTTAGATGTAAGTTGTTTTTTGATGTGGATACCTTCTGGACTTCTTCCCTGTATGCTGATTCGTCCCCTCCAGTTATAAGCCCCAACACTGTTGAGTCATCTGAAAACTTTATTATAGTGTTAGATGGATTCGAGGATATGCAGTCATATGTATACAGCGAGTACAGGAAGGGGCTGAGCACGCAGCCCTGAGGAGAGTCTGTGCTGAGTTTCAGGGTGGAAGATGTTAGAGATCCAACCCTTACTGTTTGTGGATGGTCCGTCAGGAAGTCTTTGACCCAGTCACAAATGAAGGGAGAGAAATTCAGGTCAGTCAGCTTTTCAGTGAGAATGCCTGGTAAGATGGTATTAAAGGCCGAGCTATAGTCTATAAAAAGCATTCTCATATTTCTCGAGGTGCCTCAATGCAGTATGTAGAGCAGTGGCAAAGGTGTCTTCTATAAGCAAACTGGTGTTGATCAAAATTTAGTGGAAGACAGGAGGTGTTGTAGAACCAATCTCTCAAAGCACTTCGTCACTATAGACATCAGTGGATTGGGTCTATAGTCATTCAGGCTATTTATGGCTGCTTTCTTCAGAACTGGAGTGATTGTGTCTGCTTTCAAGCAAGATGGAACTCCAGCCAATTGCAGGGAGATGTTAAAAATCCTTGTCAGGACCCATTAAGTTGTCAGTGCAGATTTTTACCACTTTCTCCAGCACTCCGTCTGGACCTGCAGCTTTGTTGGGATTTACGACCTTCAGCACAGCTCTCACTTGATGTTCATGCAGGGTGAGTGGCTGGAGATTAGAGGGCCTTCGAGCTGGCGCCACAGAGATAGGTCTTTTAACCTCAACGCGAGTGAAGAAGCTATTCAGCTCCTCCACCAGCAGGGCATCAGTGTTGGCTGTTTTCATCGTATTTCCCTTATAATTGGTTAGATGTTGCAATCCCTACCACACCTGTCTTGGGTTATTATCACCCAAGACAGGTGTGGTGGGGGTTGCAACATCTAACCAATTATAAGGGAAATGCAGCTGATCCAGAATGCCATGGTTGATAGTATTAAAAGCTGCTGAAAAATTAAAAAAAATACTAAGATCACAATCTTCTTACCCTCCTGTTGTTCATTGCATCAATTTGATTGATACATACCAAAAGTACTTCTAAATCCACCTATGTGATAAGACCTGCAAATACAATAGTACTTAAATTTATATACCGCTTCATAGTGCTTTACAGACTAAGTGGTTTAAAGTATCATCATATTGCCCCCAACAATCTGGGTCTTCATTTTATCGACTTTGGAAGGATGGAAGGCTGAGTCAACCTTGAGCCCCATCAGGATCGAACTCCTGGCTGTGGGCAGAATTAGCTTACAATACTGCATTCTAACCACAGTGCCACCATGGTTCAGGGTTCGTTGCAATTACACACACAACTGCACACAACCCATATTAATTGTATAACTAAGTATCAACCCTCTGAATTTATTTTGAATTCAGTAGTCCACATTTCTTTTTACCTTTGCTCCAACGCTACAGCTTCCCGTACTGCCAGTACTGCCACTCACAACTCCAGTAAATCTAGCCTCTAACAGTTCTTGCCTTCTTGGATCCAGGCTATGAAGCTCATCCATTGCACCTATAAAACATGTTTACTTCATTACACAACTGGAAATGATTTTATGTAACCATGAACAATCCTACTATTTCCCCCCAAGTTTAAATGAAATTTTACATTATGAAATATCTTTTTCCAGGAGAAATGCATGTATTAAATGCAGAACACAAATTTTGAGAAAAGAAAAAAAAGATGCAAATTAGAAAGAAGGAAATTCATATGAAATTCATATGAAATTCAGTAATTTATAAATCTTCAAATATATCAACAGTGGGAAATAGGCAATTGAACCAAAAAAAAAAGCAAGACTATAGAAACATTAAGTACATTATCTGCATTTTCCTCCATTTGTAGAAGATGTAGTAGAGATCTCTAGTCAGAGAAATAATAGTTTTTTTCATCAAAGAACTCCAAGGGCTTGAGATGTTTATAAATTCTAGAATTTACTGACAAATTGAAAACAAAGTGGGTCCAGATGGAATCTATTCGTAGTTCTAAAAGCATTCAAACACAAAATTGCTGATCAAACAATTTGTTCAAAATATGTTTTGGAGAACTAGAAAGTGATTAATATGTCAAATTTTAAAAAAGAATCCAGGAAGTTACTGGCTGTTTAGCTTAACAATAGCTTTTTCATTGTGATTCACTTACTGACCCACTGTGCACTATGCACAAGTCTACAATTTGAGGCCCCACAAATCAATGACCCTCCCAAAAATTGTGGAACACATCCCTAAATTCCAAATGTAATTTTTAATGTGAAGAAAAAGAAAAATTAATAAAGCACAAGAAACAATTCAACATTAGCTAAATTTAAATAACGCAATGTCATATATCTCCCGTACTTCCAACTTAGATCTATAACTCAATACAGCAGTCTTACCTCTAGTTTCAAAAACTTAACAACTTCAATAATAGATTACTACCACCCAGCACTATTTCAGGGGTTTCTCACCCCCCCCCGGGGGGGAGGGAGGCAGAGAGAAAGATAGAGAGGGAGGAAAAGAGAAAGAGGGAGGGAGGAAAAAAGAGAGCGACAGAGAGAAAGAAAGAGAGTGAGAGAGAGGGAGGGAGGGAGGGAGAAAGAGAAATGATATTACCAAAGTTTTTCTTTTTTATTGTTGCTAAGCGTAATATTTCAAAAGCAGAAAAAATGAAAGGGCATAAAAATGCATTTATCATATTTTTCTTAGAACAATTAGCTGAACTCTGCCTTATTTATCATTATTTTAGGTAGTAAAACCTCAGTATTCAGGTTAAATTGCCATGTTGGCACTTTGCGATAAATAAGTGGGTTTTGGCTTGCAGTTTGGGCACTTGATCTCTAAAAGGTTCACCATTATTGCCCTAGACCAAGTCAAGTGCAAAAACATTAGAAAATTCCTAGAAGCCTGGCATTCAGACAAATCAGTCATCAACAGGCATAGAGAGATAAAGAAATCTACATATCATTCAAAAGAAGCAATCAAAAAGCCAAAAAGGAAACAGAAAGACCTAAACATCCTCTCAACAGCAATCAACACCCAGATGAGCAGAGATTAACAATAAAAGTAACACTAGACCAGCAATCAAGAACTAAACAATACCCCCCATCAAGGAACTACCAACTCAGACAAACAAGCTAACAGTAAACAACAGCCTAATCAAAGAACCACTGAAACCACTTCCACCAATGCTGAAAGAGCAAGTTACTAGTATATAAAATGAAAGCAAAACCCACTCCCTTCTAGCACTGATTTTACTGGTGGCAATGAAATATCTACAAGAAAACAACCACATTCAGAGAGCATCAAGGGCTCCACAATTATATTACATTAGCTTTATTTACCAACAGCAATAGCATTTAGATTTATATACCACCACATAGCACTTTATAGCACTCTCTGGGTGGTTTACTATGTAAGCATTATTTGTATACTGCCTCCAACAATCTGGGTCCTAATTTCACCTACCTTAGAAGCTAAGTCAACCTTGAGCCCCGTCAGGATCAAACTCCAGACTCTGGACAGTGTTTCCCTGAAATACTGCACTTTAACTACCATATTTTTCAGAGTATAAGACACACCGGAGTATAAGATGCACCTTAGTTTTTAAGGAGGAAAATAAGAAAAAAGTTGATTGGCAGGTGGATCAACCTCCCGGAATACCCCCAATCAGCTGTTCCCAGAGGTGATTTTTAGCAACAGGGTCATTGGTTATGAGCTCTGTGCCTTGCTTTTTTTTCTGCCTCTGAAACTCTGTTTCAGAAAAAACTTTTTTTCTTCCTCTGAAAGCCTCCAAAACAGAGGTTTTTTTCTGTAGCTTCTTTCAGAGGCTTTTTTTCTGAAGCTCCGTTTGGAGGCTTTTTTTCTGAAGCTTCTTTCAGAGGCTTTTTTCAACCTCTGAAACCTCTGTTAGAAAGGCTGGGCAGGGCTATATTCGGAGTATAAGACGCACCCAGATTTTCACCCTCTTTTGGGGGGGGAGGTGCATCTTATATTCTGAAAAATATGGTACTATGCCTCCAGTGGTTAAACATATTTAAATGTTATTTAAATAATGTTTAAATGTTACCAAGATCTATCTGAAAGACAGCACTACATTCTATATAATTTTTACAGGCCTAGAAGAAATAATTCTTGAATGCTATGGTTCAAATGAGAAGTATCTTCCCTCAATAAATTTTCTTCCAATCAGGATTTCTTCTCATTTCAAACGCCTACGATCACTGAAATGCAAGGCTCTAATAAATGAATCAACACTGCTTTATTTTTATGTATCTTCATAAAACTTCATATGTATCATTTCCTCTTCTGAAACCCTAACCTTTGAATGTCAAAAAGAAGTAATATTGTGCAGAATGCATCCTACATATTCCAGAATCGTATTTTTAATGACTGTTTTTGCGTGATAATTTTCAGCTAAATTTCAGCTAAATTTCAGTGTTCCATGTACAAAAATTAATCTCTCACTTTTTTCCAAACAGTATGGCTTCTTTCAAGAGATGATATGACTAAACCTAAGTATGAAACATTTCTTATCAAATCAGGGCCAACATGAACATGAAACACAATGACGTATTAGATTATAGTGCCTGAATATTTTTTTAATGAGTTCCCCCTAAATATTCACTTGCTGTAATAAAATTTCAGAAAGTAAGTTGTGTTACAAAATAAAGCCACGCTGATATATGGATGGTTAAGGCATCAGACTAAAAACTGTGAGGTTGAGAGTTCTAGTCTCACTTAGAACCAGTCAAGATGTTGACCTTGGGCCACTCACATTTTCTCAATCCTAGGAAGGAGACAATGGTAAAATATTTCTGAAAAACCTTGCCAAAAAAAACTTTAGGGACTAATCCAGGCAGTCACTAGAAGTCAAAAACTGAATTGAAAGCACTAATATACTATATATCTTATCTATATGAAAATTAGCACATGCATGAAGCTTGATACATTAAAAAATGTTAAACTCCTCCTCCTAATACTGTTCCAGCAATCTGAATAAGTATAGTTGAGAATTATATCAATTTTCACAAGATGCTAATGTAGCTACTCTAATATTATTTTACTGGGCTGTACAAATATTCTGTGTACACATCATGCAACAAATGAAAAGTCCATGATCAAACCCAAGCAGTGCATTTGGTCTGTATGAGGCCTAAAACGTGTATGTTTTATTCAGGTTTGAATCAAAAATACATACAGGAGACCATGGAGAAAAAGTAATGGTAACTACAATGACAACATGTACCTGAACAGACATAAAGGAAAACAAAACACTCAGAAGGTTGTGTTAGGGTGTGTGTTGAATTCAACCACTGCAATGGTGGCTCAGGAGAAAGAAGATACTGTCCCTCCTCCATTTTCAAATTTAGTAAAAAATTATATATTTTCTTAATTAATTTTTCATCAGAATTCAACAGTATCTTATTGAAGGCTGTCTGTCCTTTATAAAAGCCGTGCATTCTCCATGATGCTGGGTGGAGAGAATCCAGGAGTGGGTGTTGCTCTCTCTCTCTTCTGCCTGGAGACTGAGCATGTCATCATTTTTGGGAACGCCTCCATTGCCTGGCCAGTTCCCAGTTTGGCTCAGTCTTCAGCCAGATAAACATGGGTTTTTTAAGATTGATCAGAGTTCTTCACCGACTACTGGATTCCTTCCTAAGCATGAGACTTTCCCAGCCTGTCTTTCCTTGCAGAGCGGATCGCACTTCGGTCGTCTGACTGGTCTGCTGGTCAGATGCCTTCCCAACTGTCAAGCCGAGGTCCCTGTTAACCTCCTGAAGAGCGGAGGTGGGTCTGCCTTGTTCAGATCCTTGGCTTGCCCGCAGGAGCATGGAGGGGGCTCAGTACCTGCCCAGCTTTGCCTGTGCACACTGTTTGCGGCTTGCACATTAGCGCAGGAGGAGAAAGAAGCCATAGCGGCAGTTAACCTCAACGGTCTGCCTGCCTTCCTTTCAGATTTCAGTCCCTACCCAGATTCATCTGGGCACACTGATTGCAGCCAGAGAGCTTAGTGCTCCTCTTGCTGAGCCACGGCAGCTGTCACCCAGTCTGGGTCTGCCTGCCTTTGCCATGTGCCTGCCTGTCATTGCCTCAAGGCAACATGGCAACTCTGGAGCCTTCCCACAGCAAGGCTCCATAGGACAGGGAGATTAGGGAGCTTCCTCTGCCTCCTTCTGATCGCAGCCAGTGTTCATCCTTTCGAGTCTCATCTGGCAAGTGGATTAAAGTTGCTGCCAGCACCAGAGGCACTAAGGCAGCCGAAAAAGACACCCAGAGACGTCAAAAGACTATAGAAAGGGAGTTAGCCAAGGAAGAAAAGGCAGCAAAGAAACAGGGTGCGCCAGCTCCTCCTTCAGTGGGACTTGTCATCCCCCTCCCTTTGGAAAGAGAACCGTTGGGGGATTTTGAAAAGAGAAGCCTCTCCCAGCCTTTTCCTTACCGAGCCATGTCACCAAATGTCGCTGGTGAGCTGAATTTGACAGGAAAGGCTCATTTTATGAGGTTTTTCTGCTGCAGCCTTAATGGTGCCTCATTCAGCTGTGCAGGGCCATTTTTTTAGATCAGGCTCCAAAGGCAACCTTTATGCCAACTGTAGCTGGCCTCCGCCAAGGTGAGAATATTGAGTCAGGAATTTCTGATCAATCGCAATTGCTTATTTCCCAGGCAATTATGCAGGGGATACCTGTATCACCTCAGGAAGTTTCTCATCCTTCGCCCCAGCTTTCGGGCCTCTGATGTCGGGCCTGACTACCAGCAGTCCCAGAGATCTTTTTCTAGTCGACAGAACAGACCGTCTGATGGGCTTTCGAAACTGTCAACCATTTCTAGGCAAGCAACCCTTTTGCGGGGCAAGAGATTGCCGCTTCAGGCGATCCAAGTGACTGCATAGCCGATCAGTCCATCGGCGGCTGGCTCGCCCTCTATTTCCATCAATGGAAGGCTACAACATCAGACAACTGGGTCGTCAGCACACTGAGGTTGGGCTTGGCCCTAGAGTTCCTCTCCACTACCACCCCAGAGTTCTTCATCCGCTGTCCTGTCACAGGACACAGTAAAGAGAGGACTGATGGAAATAGCCATCCAGTATCTGCTGGAGACCCAGGCCATAGAGCCAATCCCTCTGGCCCAGCAGGGGCTGGGATTTTATTCAATCCTGTTCCTCGTCCCAAAGAACTCGGGGTGGTGCTGGTCAAGAGCAATTCTAAATCTAAAACCGTTCAACAGATACCTCACCCACAAAAGATTCAAAATGCAGTCATTACAGCTAATACTGGAGAGCATCCATGGGGGCGACTTTCTTACCTCCACAGACTTGACGGAGGCGTACTTACATGTACCTATTCTGCACGCTCATCGGCAGTACCTCCGATTCTCTTACAAAGACAGACACTACCAATGCAAGGCTTTGCCCTTCAGCCCGTCATTGGTACCTCGGACATTCACAAAGATGTTGGCAGCATTAGCGCCCACCTAAGGACTTTACCAATCACGGTCCAGTGTTACCTGGATGATATTTTGATCCAGTCCTCTTCCGAGCTTCAAGCAGACCAGACCTTGAGAACAACGATCCAGGTACTACAGGACCATGGTTTTTCAAGCCATGGCTTTTCAACACCAAGAAAAGCCACCTTTCTCCGACCACCAGACTGCTTCATCTGGGGGCAATCATAGACACTTCCCAGTGCGTGGTCTCCCTCTCACCGGAGCATCAAGATAGGTTGCGGACCTTAGCCGGATGCATCTGGACTGAAGGTACAGTATCTCTTGCCCTCCTGTCACAATTACTGGGGAGGATGGTGTCCTGTATTGCCATCGTTCCTTGGGCACGTCTTCATGCCAGGATCCTGCAATGGTTCCTCCTGCCTTACCAGAGGTCAAGCAGGAACAACTCATCTCTCAGGGTCCGGGTCCCACGGAAGGTGCTTCTCTCCTTCTATTGGTGGTTGTCCCAGGCCCTCGACAGGGGGTGCCTGTTCAAAGAGCCCATCTGACCATCACGACGGATGCCAGCCTCTTCAGTTGGGGGGTCCATCTCCAGTCATTGATGGCTCAGAGCAGGTGGACTCAAACAGATCTGAACCACAATATCAATTGGCTGGAGCTCAGGATAGTGCACCTGGCTCTCAGGCGATTCCACAGTACTGTAACCAGACAAATATGTATTGATTTTGACGGAGAAGGTGGCCATCAAGGCCCACATCAATCGCCAAGGGGAGACTCATTCCAGGTCCCTCATGGAAGAGGCCATGCATCTGAGCCTCCGGGCAGAGTCATCTTCTGTCCATTCGGGCAGAACATGTATCGAGGGTGCAGAATGTGCAGGCAGATTGCCTAAGCAGTGTGACAATAGATCAGTCAGAATGGTGTCTGCACCCCTCAGTGTTTCAAGAACTGGTAGATCGCTTCAGCATCCCAGTCCTAGATTTATTTGCGACCTCTTGCAACAAACAACTGCTTTGTCGTTTCTTCAGCAGGCTTGCATTGCCAGGGGCAGACGGGGTTGATGCCCTTCGCACCCCATAGCCTCGAGGGCTTTTGTATGCCTTTCCTCCCCTTCCATTGCTATCAGCAGTGATCAGGAAGATCTTGGCGGAAAGGGTGGAAATTTTGCTGTTAGTCCCTCATCAGCACAGGAGACCATGGTTTGCGGACCTGGTCAGCCTGTTGGTGGCCAGGCCCTGGAGGATACCTCAGCACAGGATCTCCCTCAACCAGGGAGCCCTGATTCATCTGGATCCACAGTGGCTCCAGCTAACCATCTGGAAATTGAGTGAAGGGTCCTGAGACAAGACCTCTCCACCAGGGTCATCCGGACCATTCAGGCCTCTAGGAGGCCATCCACCAACAGTGCATGATGCTACCTGGAATGTCTTTTGCACCTGGTGCTCCAGGACAGACACTGATCCTTCTTTGGGATTGGTGGCTCAAGTTCTGGAGTTTCTCCAGGAAGGCTTGGACAAGAGTCTGACTCATAATACTATCAGAAGACAAGTGGCAGCACTGTCTTCAGTCTTGTTATTCGGGGGTCTGCAGCCTCTCACACTACATCCCACCATGCACAGGTTTCTCAGGGGTGCCACTAACTTGCAGCCCCCTGTGGTCCACAGGTATCCTACCTGGGACCTGACGAAAGTGCTGAATGTCCTCACTGGGAGCCCCTTCAAGCCTCTGAGATCAGCTAGCCTGCGCTTCCTCACATTTAGGGTGGCCTTTCTGGTGGCAATCACATCAGCCAGACCTATTTCGGAACTGGCAGACCTTTCAGTGAGGAAAGACTTATGTATTTTTCATACCGGCAGAGTAGCCCTGTGGTTGGACCCCTCCTTCATCCCAAAGGTGAATTCCTGGTTCCACAGGGCCCAGGAATTGATTCTGCCTAACTTCTGTCTGGGGCCAAAACATGCCCTGGGGAAGAAATGGTACACCTTGGATTTAAGGAGAGCCCTCCACATTTACATCAAAAGGACCTCCTCCCTAAGGAGGATGGAATCTTTGTTTCTTTTCAGCCTTCGACGCTGGGATAGGTCATTCCATGGACTGTGGGATGGTGGATTTGGGCATGCATTGCCAAGGCATATGAGCTTCAATCCCTGCCAGTGCCTCGGAATGTGACAGCCCATTCCACCCAGAGCGCAGCCACAACAGCAGCGTGGGCAACACAGGCTTCCATAGAGGAGGTCCATCATGAGGCTACTTGGTCTTCTCCATCCCCCTTCATACGTTGGACACCTTCGCTTCGGCGGAAGCAGTCTTTGGACGACGGGTTCTTCAGAGGGTCCACATTGAAGGGGTGATTGGGGACCAGGTTACTTCCCACCCTTAGAGCATACCGGCTTTGGTAAATCCCACTCCTGGATTCCCTCCACCCAGTGCCATGGAGAAGAGAACTTTGGTCCTACTTGAACGTTCTTTCTCATGGCGATGGTGGAGGGAATCCAGCCCCATCCTGCAGCTGTCTGGTCCACAGGCCGGGGGGGACTTAAGTTTTCTCAAATTCCGTGCCTCATCATTGCTGCACCTTCGCCGAACTGGGAACTAGCCAGGCAACGGAGGCGTTCCCAAAAACAATGACACGCTCAGTCTCCAGATAGAAGAGAGAGAGAGCAACACCCACTCCTGGATTCCCTCCACCATTGCCTGCTGTTCAGGTAGGACCACCGTCTCTTTTCATGTCTTTAATCCTATCTAGATTGTATTTCCAATAGACGCCACTATGGTAACTTAATACCTTAATTTCTCTCTTAATACCTTATAACTTAATTACATTAATACCTTATAATTTAATTAAGTCTTCAAGCTCTTGTTTAGATTTTAATTTCCCTTCAGTGTCCAAAATGGCTTTATATGTCACAATTTTTTCAAACTTCCCCAGACTTGGATATGTAAACGCTTCCATTATTGAGAGCCATTCTGGGATTCTCGAATAGATCTTAGCTTTTATTTTTCCCCATACAGATAATTGGGCGTTGGTCTTATCTGATACGCCCTATCTGTAGAAGGTAGGCACGCCAGTCACATGTTTGTTATGGGCTTGGATTTCATCCAATGAGACCGGGTCTGCTAAAGTTAAAAGCCTTCCACCTTCTGCTTCCAGCTTCAGATTTGAGACGAGGTAGAAACAGCAGACTGTTGTGACTGTAGGAAATTCAAGAAAAAAGTGAAACAACCACCCCCTCACCAAACTGAGCTTGGGAATGGCCCCAATAAGGGAGGAAATGACTGGCGTGCCTACCTTCTATAGATAGGGCATATCAGGTAAGACCAAAGCCCAAATCTATTATTGGTAGGCACGCCAGTCACATGTGTGACATACCAAAGCTGATGTGCTATAGGGAGGGACCAGGTCGGAACCGGGTATTACTTGCCGAGTGCACTGACTGCAACACTCTTCGCCCAAAGGAAGCTTCCGCCGAAGCATAGATGTCAATCTTGTAATGATGAATGAAGGGTGATGATGACGTCCAGGTTGCCGCCCAGCGAATGTCTTCCAAAGAAGCCTGAGTGGACCAGGCCGCAGATGTGGCCGCACTCCGAGTGGAATGAGCCGTGATATCACGAGGTATCAGCAACCGCTGAGCTGAGTAGGCCAAAGCTATAGCTGCCCTGATCCAGCGACCAATGGCTGTGGCTATCAGTTTAGATCCCATGGTCGGTGGCTGAAAGGCCACAAAAAGCGACTCCGTTTGACGAAAGGACGAGGTGCGTGCAGTGTAAATCTTGAGTACTCTTCTGACATCCAGAGTATGCCAAACCTTCTCCAGATGATGCCAGGGAGAAGGACAGAAGTTGGGAAGCACCAGCTCCTGAGTCCTATGGAAGACTGAGTTAATCTTAGGGAGAAAGATAGGATCTAGGCGAAGAATAACCCTGTCAGGGTGGAAGATACAGAGGACCTGTCAGATAGACAAGACGGCTAATTCAGAGATACGACGGGCAGACGTAATAGTCACCAGGAAAGCGACTTTAAAAGAGAGGAACTTAAGATCCACCTGACGCAGAGGTTCAAAGGGAGGTTTAGTGAGCACTGATAAAACTTTGTTTAGATCCCAGGTGGGAAACCTATGAATCACTGGCGGACCATGATTGGAAGCCCCTCTAAGAAACTGCGAATCAGAGGTTCCTTGCTAGAGAAGAACCCGAACCACAAGTGAGAATGGAAGAAATGGCCGTCACTTGCCGTCTGAGCGTATTGGGAGCGAGGTCAGAGACGAATCCCTCACTAAGAAATTCCACAAGTTGAACGACCGACACAGAGGTGGGAACTATGTTATGCCATCTGCACCAGCTGAAGAAAGAATTCCATGAGGCATCATAAATGCGGTTTGTGGATTGACGCCGAGAAGCCTGAATAATCAAAATAGCCTTTGGGGATAGCTTGGCCTCCGTTAGGATGCTCTGCTCAACCTCCAAACGGTCAGGTGGAAAGATTGGGGGTCTGGATGAACCAGATGACCCTGGAGGAGAGATATTTGGTTGTCGGAAATCCTCCAATGGGGAGCGACGGACAATGAGATCAGATCTGTGAATCATGGTCTCCTTGGCCAGTGAGGAGTTACAAGCAGAAGCTCGGCCCTCTCCTCTAAGAGCTTCCGTATCACTCTGGGTATTAACGGAAGAGGAGGAAAGGCGTAGAGGAGAACATCCTATGGCCAAGGGTTGTGCAAGGCGTCCACTGCTTCCGCCCTGGGAGATGGGAACCGGGAAAAGAATCGAGGAAGTTGATGGTTGGCACTGGAGGTGAAGAGATCCACCGACGGGAGACTGAAACGACCCACTAGGTCATGGAACAGCAGGAGTAGCAGGCTCCATTCAGCCTGATCTAAAAGAGAGCAACTGAGGAAGTCCGCCTGAACATTGCTCTTTCCCAAGATGTTTTCTGATCGAAGCGACAGAAGATGGATCTCTGCCCAAAGGCCTACCTGGAGCATCTCCTGCATGAGGGTTTTCGATCGAGTGTCTCCCTGACCGTGGTGTTGTCTGTGAAGATTAGGACATCTTTCCCCTTGATGTGGGGAAGCAGAGATTGAAGGGCAAGGTGAATCGCCCAAAGCTCCAGAAGATTGATGTTGAGTGAACGTTCCTGCTGCAACAAGAGTCATGAACCATGTGAGATCCTAGGTGAGCTCCCAAGCCTGAGAGGCTCACATCCGTGGTGATGATCAATCTGTGAGGTTCGCGGAAACTGCTTCCTCTGGAAATCACCTCCGACGTCCACCAATCCAGGGAACTGACAACCTCCAGGGGAATAGAAAGACGGATCCTTGGAGATGCTGCAAGGTTCCTTTAGTAGGGTAGGAGGAACCACTGTAAAGATCTGCTATGGAGGCAAGACCAAGGGACAATGCCATAAGAAGAAACCATCTTCCCCAGTAAACTGGACAAATCTAGGAGGGAAGCTGACTTGTGCCTCCTAAAACAACTAGCTAGATCTGAAATACTGTGCTGTCTGTCAGGTGACAGGAAAACTTTGGAGGAAACTGAATCTATTACCGCGCCTAGATGTTGAAGGCGGGTAGAAGGGACAAGGTGACTCTTTCCAATTAATAGAAAAACTATGCTCTTGTAAGATCACGATGGCTATATCTATCTCCCCTCAAGCTCTAGCCTCTGACTTGGAAAGGATGAGGATGTCATCCAAATAAAACAGAATCCTAATGGGAATAGTGGAAATGTGAGCCACAAGGGTGGCCATTATTTTGGTGAATGCCCGAGGGGCAGAAGACAGACCAAATGGAAGGGCCCTATATTGATAGTGTTTGTCCCTATAACAGAAATGAAAGAATATACGATGGGAGGAAAGGATAGGGATATGTAAATATGCCTCCATGAGATCAATGGTAGCCATGAAATCACCTGACCTGATAGCGAACAAAATAGTCTGCAAAGGTTGCATTTTGAACCCGCAGTAAATAACGTACCAGTTCAGGGATTTTAGGTCAAGAATAGCTCTCCAACCCCCAGAGGATTTAGGGACTAAAAATAAACAAGAGTAGAAACCCCGCCCCTGTTGATCCTTGGGAACAGGTTGGATGGCATTAATTTGTAAGAGATGCTCAATGGCCAATTCAACTTGAGCTCTATTTACTCTGTCTGAAGATAGAGGACAACACAGAAAGAACTCGGGGGGGAGTTGGAGCGAAATTCCAGGGATAATCCAAATCGAATGGTATTCTGAACCCAAGAATCAGAAATGGTGGAGTCCCATTGATCAGCGAAAAACGCTAATCTACCGCCTATGTGGAGGTCAGAAGAGGAACTAGCGTGATCTCCTGTAGGAATGGCCTCTGCCACCCCTAAAGGGCCTCCTGCGGTAGCCCTGTATTGCTGTCTGACCTGACTGTCTTGCTGTGGAAAACCCCTGGGTTGAAAGGAACACTGGAAACGTTGCAGGTAAAATCCTGAATCTTGGTCACAAAAGGAACCTGACCAAAAGGAACCCTGAGCACGAACTTCTGAACGTCTGTAAAGAGAAGATAATATCTTACAGTGGTCCTTGGTCTCAATCAGCAGGGGTTCCAGAGGAGCTCCAAACAACTTCTCTCCTGCATACAGGGAAAATGCCAAACGCCACTTAGCCCACACATCAGCCTACCAATTCCTGAGCCACAGAAGATGCTGAGACGTGACAGAGGTACCTATGGCTTTTGCTGAGAATCTAGCAGCATTGAGGATAGCATCCGCGGAAAACTCTACAGCTGCTAGAATTTTGTTTAGATCTTGGTGGGATCTGGAATCAGAAGCAGGAGTCTTCCCTGGAGCTGTTTAATCCAAAGGATAGTAGCCTTATTAAAGAAGGAAGCCGCTGAAGAGGCTTGAACCGCCCACTCAGAGGCTTGATGACCTTTAATGAGAGACTGTTCTGATCGCTTGTCTTCTGGTTTCAAGGATTCTTCCGCCGGCCCTGTAACTGGGGAAGAAGACGCTAAAGCCACCACTGGTAAATCTACCAATGGCACCTGTAAGATAGATGAGAAGTTGTCATCCACATTGTAAAAATGTTTATCCAAAGAATTGGGAACAGGCCCAGTGCTGGGAAAGGACCATTGCTTTTGAATAACATCCGTGAACAATTTGGGAGCAGGAATGGATTCCGAGCGGACCGTTGGCTGTTGGAACACTGTTGAAGAGGAATCTGTAAGAGCAGAACTAGAATCAGGTCTGGGGGGAGGAACACCAAGACGAGTAGTGTTTTGAGCCTTAAACAATAAGGAATGAAACATTTGAGATCTAAATAAACCTATAAAGGCAGGTTGATCCGGTTCCAGACCTTCATCCTCTGAAAGATCCTGATCTGGAAGAATTTCACCTTCAGAGATAGATTCCTGGGAAGAAGAATGAGATGAATCTGCCCTTTCACGATGAGAAATGTTCTGTTCAGGAGACTGAAGCCTATGCGAATGACCATGATGGCTTACTGAAACAGGAACCTCAGAAGCAGCTCGCTGAGAAAGACCCTCAGCTATCCCTTGATGAATTGCAGCAGAAGTTAAATTAGCTAAAGCAGGTGAAATCTCAGGCAGAACTTGATCACTTCTAATATTGCTTTCAGCTCCAGAAACAGAAGCTGTTTCAACAATGGTCTCCTGAGGAGCGTCCTGAATTACCACTCGAGGCTAGGTGGGGCCCGTTGGAGAAATAGGGAATACAGAAGCAGCCTCTGCTGAATATAAACCTTCCTGCAAGTACCTATCGGGGGACAATGAAGGAGAAATAGAAGGTCTGGCCACAGAGGTTTGATCTCCTGGGTCAGGAACAGTAACAGTAGAAGGGGCATCCACTTGGACTTGAGCAGGGACAACTATCAACTGACTGAGACTTTTGAAAAACTTTTTCCAGGGCTTTATGGAGCCTTGCCTCCTCTCTAGGAATCTTAGAACCCCTAGGATCCTCTTTGTGAGGCATCTTAGGTCTGGGAGGGGCCTCAGGCCCAATCTCATCAGTGTCTGCCTGTTGTTGCCTCTTTCTTTTAGATGCAGCTTTGGAAGGAGCCATTGTATTAGTGTCCAGGCTTAGAAATTAAAATGCTGGGATTTAAAACAATCTCTCAACATAGATCATTTTACCCAGGCTTAATTGAGTGCTGGGATTTTACAAGAAGGAGAGGCCCAGAAATAACTTCCAGAAGAGAAAAAGCCCCAAATACTTGCACTTTGCAGCCTCCATGTGGAGAAAGCCGTAATTGCTAGCTCTCTGGTTTAGCGCGATCAGGATGGGAGCGGTAAGGCTTTGGTGCCAAATACAGCAACTCACAACATCTTGTCATCCACCCACGCAGTAGAGAGAAAGGGTGAGGAGGCTCCTGCAGATGTGGCGGAGCAAGCTCATGCACACTGCTAAATCAGAAAACCGGCTGGCAGCTCGAAGCTGCTCTGGCGGCCAGTAATTTCGTAGGCAAATCCCAATGACAAAGTTACAATCCCCAAATAGTGAATAAAATAAAATAATGAAATGGAATGGAATGGAATGGAATGGAATGGAATGGAATGGAATGGAATGGAATGGAATGGAATGGAATGGAATGGAATAGAATAGAATAGAATAGAATAGAATAGAATAGAATAGAATAGAATAGAATAGAATAGAATAGAATAGAATAGAATAGAATTTAAACTCCTACAGACACGACTGTCTCAATGAAGACCGAGTCGAAAAACTGAAGCAGGAAGCAGAAGGCGGCGCTTTTAACTTTAGCAGACCCGGTCTCATTGGATGAAGTCCAAGCCAATAACCACATGTGACTGGCGTGCCTACCAATAATAGATTAGTGAGTTTTTTATGTAGTGATTTTGAAAGTATCTGTGAATTTTATTCTTCTTATACCATAAAATGTGCCATCCCAGTAGAAGATATTGTCAAGGCTAAAGAACAGGTGGGACAATCAATTATGCAATTGTGAATTATGAATTCATAATTATGTCAATTATGAATTCAAGCATGGACCCTAAGCAAAGGTCATGCAAAAGATACAAAGGCCATATAAACACAGCAAGGAGAAAGGGGTGATGTGCATCAGTCTTGTGCTTAACCCTGTTAAGACTCCTCTGAATTTTGATTCAGCTGAAATCTGGAACCATCAAATGCCTTGGTTTTCAGTTTCCTGAATTATGACCCAGTTGGAATAGCTGCCTTCACAGTATTTGTTCTGTATACAAATATACATATTTTTCACAGACAAAATATTTTTACTGAACTTCAATTCAATAATTCTTAATTTAGCAAAAGTTTGTTCTGCAGCACTTTTGTGCAATTACAAAAGAACGTTCTAGAAGTTACTGCTTACCTATATCCTCAACAATCTCTTATCCTTGTGGATAAACAGTCTCCAAAACCAATGGAGTAGTGTAACGATCCATCAGAACTGCCTGCCAGATCAGCTATATCCAAATCAAAAGGTGACAAGGTATTTTATCATTATGCTTTATATCCACAGGACCTTAAAGAGGAAACTGTCTCTCTGAAAAAGCAACTTATTTATAGCATTTTTTTTATCCTGCTCTTCAGGCAGAAGTACTCTCAGAGAAGCTTATATAAAAATCAATGAAAAAAACTAATTCCTACCAACGGGGATATTATTTTAAGAAACATGACACAAAAAAGAAGAGAGATGAGGGAGAAGGAGAAAAATAACAAATCCAGGTTACAAAGGGAAATGTTAGTTTTTAAATAATACCAGCTGCTTATAGTTCAGAGAGAGGCCAAGCCTGAGGGAGGTGCTATATCTGCAAGACTGAAGAAATCTTTCCCTTCCCAAGTGATTTCTCTCCCTCTGAAACTAAAGCTGTTACAGCTGCTATGTACTGTAGCAAGTGGATGTTGTTTCAATTTTGACAATAAACCACTAATATTCACAACGCATGGTGGTTTTCCTGTCAGGATTTGCAACATTAACAGTCTTAATGTACAAAATGTAGCTTACAAGTACAACACTCTTTCTTGGATTAATCCTCCTGGAAATACACAATCTGTAAACTCTAGGAACAAAAGTGAAGAAGTACAGCGAAATGGGACTAAGATTAAATATTTAAAAAGATGGAACTCATGACAACTACTAAGCCAATCAGCTTTAGAATTGAGAAGGAAGATACTGAAGTGGGAGATAGTTTCTGCCTTTTACAATAAAAGAATCAGCAGTCAAGAAACATGCTACAAAGTAGCACTTGATAGAGTAGCAAAGTTGGTCTTGAAAAATATATTCAGATACCACAAATAAGATATTCAGATACCATACCTACAAAAATCAGAATCATGCAGGGAATGGTTTTTCCTATGACATTCTATGAAAGCGAAAGATGGACCCTGATGTAGCAGGATAGAATGAGTATTAAAACTTTTAAATGTATATAAAAATGTATGGAGGAAGCAGATCTGAAACTTTTCCAGTCAAAATTCAGACAGGTTTATAATACCAACATTGGTTATGTTTATGGATGGGCTCTAGATAGATATGGTGCATCCATCCTTGCCCTTCTAGATCTCTCAGATACCTATTTGATGACCTGGTATTTAACCCTGGGAGCTGCTCTTGAAGAATACTCAGAAGCTTCAACTAGTGCAAAAGGTGGTCTTGCACAACCTTGGAGACTCTGACGTTTCCTGTATAACACTAACGCTGTGTGAGGTACAGTAGCTCATAGCATACTTCTCGGTAGAGTTCCAGATTCTGGTTATTACTCTGAAAGGCCTACATGGTATGAACCTGGCTACTTTCAAGTCTGTTTCTCTGGATGTGTCTGCACATTCCTTCAAATCTAACAGAGAAGATACCTACCAGGTCCCTTCTCTCCAATAGTGTGATCTTGAGATAGGCTTATCAGCATGTAGATTTGTTGAAATTATCATTGTTTACGTGAGAAATTCCACAGATGCTTTCTCCACAAAAATGAATAGATATGAGGATTTCTAACATTCTCAATGGCAAAGTACACATATAAACCTATTTATTTTTTATACAGATTACAACATGAAGCTTCCTTCTACTGATTCAATTTTACTTGGGGCCTTAAGAGTTGCTGGACAGCATACAAATTTAATAAATAATTCATTCACAGGTTTATTCCTATTCTAAGCTAAAGATTATCAAATTCTGATGTCACTATATTTTCTAGATTTTAAATTTTTGAAAATTTAAATATCAAATATATAAAACTGATACAAAACTGATACAAAAGCACAACTAGATACAAAGAAAACAATAGAACATGTATATTTTCTAGACATGGATAAAATGATGCCTAAAGCTTTTGCCAGCTTTCATACATGATTTTCAGGTATAGTGAGCATTTAATCTCACGTAAGAGAACAAGATTTAAAGATCGCAGTAATTTTTGTTTTAACTATACAAATATTGGTATAGTTTTCTTAGTAATAACTGTTCTGAAAAAAATTGTGTTCTTATTCACCAAGGATTATCACTGCAACTTTTTCAAAGCTGTGACAATTTCTGTTCTTACATTCTAAGAACTCAGAAAATCTTAGCAAGTTTCTTTGCAACTAGCTAATTCAGAACAAGAATTATATTGAATTAAGTATGTCCAAGCTTCAACCTATTTTCATTGTAACGTATTCTAAATGCATGTTATTGATATATACATATTAACATTTTCTGAAATCAGATTTGTAACTAGATAATGTAGATAGAAATGGAATTTGAAAGCTTACTGTATTATTTTGGAACGTTTCCTAGCCATAGAGACTGAATCATATGTTTGTGCAGTTGTAGAATATTGTCCCAGAACAGCTTGAGCATAAATCCTTGGTTTCTGCTTTCATATCATTTGCAATATGAAATATTCCAATGTTCATTATTCAGAAAAATAATTTTTTCATAAGTACAGTTAAATAAACCCTAAGGTGGCTCCATCTCAAAGTACAGCTGAGATGATAATGTCCTAAAGCTACTGCTGCTGGGACTGAAGAAAAGAAAGCTACTATTTTCACTAAAGAAGAAGATATTTTCCATGTCCCACAAAGCTAAACATTGACCTAGGTTCAATCCATGACCTTTGCCATTATTTTTGTATGTAAGATTTGGTTCCTTGCACTCTCTTCACAGCTGGTTATGTCAGGAATGAGAGAAGTGAAACAATTATCATTCAGACTGTAAATAATTACTGCTGCATTAACTTACAAGAAAATGGACGTTGGTCTTACCTGATACGTCCCTTCTCTGTAAGACAGGAACGGTAGTCAGGAGCATTGGGATTCCACTCGTAGTTCAGCCTATGACCGGGTCCACGCTAATTAACATAACTCCGCCCTCTGCCTTCGTCATCCAGTGTTTCGGCGAGGACGGTAGCGTAGACTGACGTGTTTTCCTGCAATGACAAATAATTAGAGCATACACCCCTCCCCCAACCCGGCCTCTCCAGGGAGGGGCTGACTACCGTTCCTGTCTTACAGAGAAGGGACGTATCAGGTAAGACCAACGTCCATTCTCCTGATCGCCAGGAACGGTAGTCAGGAGCATTGGGACATACCAAAGCTGCTTATCCGCCGGGAGGGAAAAGGAGAGGCCGGAATTCACTTCTGGAGAACAGCCTGAAGGACTCGACGGCCGAAAGCCGCATCCGCTGAAGCGTAGGCATCCACTTTATAGTGTCTGATGAACGGCGTGATGCTGGTCCAAGTAGCCGCCCTGCAGACCTCTTCAAGCGACGCCTGAGTTGCCCACGCCGCAGAAGTTGCGGCGCTCCTTGTGGAATGAGCGGTAATACCCCGAGGAACAGGAAGAGATAGTTGTTGATAAGCTGTGGCAATGACCGCCCGAATCCAACGACCCAACATGGGACCCGAAGCCTTCATCCCCAACGAAGCGGGCTGGAATGAAATGAAGAGGGACTCTGATTTCCGAATAGTGGCCGTACGAGCAATGTAAATTTTCAAGGCCCTTCGAACATCCAAGGTGTGCCAGGAGCGTTCAAGGCGGTGTACCGGTGCCGGACAAAAATTCGGAAGTATGACCTCCTGAGAGCGATGGAATAACGAATTCACCTTTGGAATGAATGCTGGGTCCAACCGGAGAACCACCTTGTCGTGATGAAATATGCACAAATCTGCCCGTATAGAAAGGGCTGCTAACTCTGAT
The DNA here is from genome assembly GCA_030761175.1 of Masticophis lateralis. Lineage (NCBI taxonomy): Eukaryota > Metazoa > Chordata > Lepidosauria > Squamata > Colubridae > Masticophis > Masticophis lateralis. The sequence goes on along the minus strand of JAUDYJ010000001.1, from coordinate 201,332,054 downwards.
ATTCTACGAGCAGACGTGACCGCCACAAGGAAAGCCACCTTGAAAGAAAGGAAACGAAGAGAAGCATGGCGAAGTGGTTCAAAGGGAAAGGAGGTAAGTGCTGTGAGAACTTTGTTTAGATCCCAAGATGGAAATCTGTGGACCGTCGGAGGCCGGAGGTTGGAAGCCCCACGGAGGAATTGCTGGATAACAGGATGGCGGGAGATAGAATCAGACGAACCACAGGTAAGTATAGATGAAAGAGCAGCCACTTGACGGCGGAGTGTATTGGGGGCCAACCCCAATTTGAATCCGTGCTGAAGGAAACAGAGGACATGTAAAATGGAAGCAGACAAGGGATCAACCGAGACCCCGTGACACCAAGAAACGAAAGCGTCCCAAGTAGCGTTATAAATTCTATTGGTAGAAGGACGACGAGCCGCCTGAATGATAGATACCACTTCGTCAGGAACCTTGGCCTGAGTCAACAAGCGCCGCTCAATCGCCAAACGGTTAAATGATACAAGGTTGGATCCGGATGAAGTAGATGTCCCTGGCGAAGGGAGATCAGATCGTCGGGAATGGACCATGGAGGAGTTATAGATAGGGCTATCAAGTCCGCGTACCAGTGCCTTCGAGGCCAACGCGGAGCCACCAATATTAACTCTGCTCGTTCGTCCAACAGCTTCCGCAGAACTCTGGAAATCAGCGGGAAGGGAGGAAAAGCGTATAAGAGACAGGAAGGCCAAGGAGACCTCAATGCATCCAAGGCTTCTGCCCCTGGATCTCGGTATCTGGAAAAATACCTTGGAAGAAGATGATTGGCCGCTGATGCAAACAGATCGATTTCCGGTTGGCCGAATCGGACCACAATCTCCTGAAAGATGTTGGAGGGCAGAGACCATTCCGAACTGTCGAACCGGTGGCGGCTGAGAGCGTCCGCTTGGGAGTTCGCCGTCCCTGAAATATGGTCAGCACGAATAGACTTAAGATGAGACTCCGCCCAGAGTGCGAGTAATGAAGCCTCCCTCATCAAAGCTCGGGAGTGAGTACCACCCATTTTGTTAATATGGGCCTTAGCCGTTACGTTATCAGTGAGAACGAGAACATTCTGATTGTGAATAAATCGGTGAAAGTGAAGGAGTGCCAAACGGATGGCTCGTAACTCCAATAGATTAATGTCGAGAAGAGATTCAGTCAAAGACCACTGACCTTGAGTTAGATGGGACCCCATGTGAGCCCCCCAACCGACAAGGCTCGCGTCCGTCGTGACGATAATCCTCGGCGGTTCCTTGAATGGAGAAGGTTGAGCCAGAGCTTCTGAAGTCCACCACTTCAGGGAGTTGATGAGTTTTGGGGGCAGCGAGACCACCTGCCGATTGGTACTGGAATTGGCCCTCTGATGGGGTAGCAGAAACCACTGGAGCTCTCGGCTGTGGAAGCGAGACCAGGGAACAATGCCAAACGTTGAAACCATCTTACCCAGTAATCTTGACAAGGAGATAAGCGATGAACGTTGATCCAAGACACAACGCGAAGCCAATGCAGAAAGACTAGCAATACGATCCGGAGACAGAGACACCGTACCTGCCACCGTGTCTATAACAACCCCAAGATGCTGAATCCTGGTTGAAGGAAGAAGCTGACTTTTTTGTAAATTAACAGAAAAACCGTGAGTTTTCAAAAGGGAGAGAGTAGAAGCTACATCTTGTCTAGCAGCCTGCAAGGAAGTGGACTGAATTAAAATGTCGTCTAGATAGAACTGAAGGCGAATGGGACTGGAACGAATAAACGCTACCAAAGCAGCCAAGACCTTTGAAAAAACACGGGGAGCCGAGGATAAACCAAACGGAAGAGCACAATACTGAAAATGCGAACCCTGATAATGAAAGCGTAGGAATTGACGGCAGGACGGATGGATAGGGATATGTAGATAGGCCTCCGTTAAGTCCACGGAGGCCAGATAGTCCCCCGGTCGAAGTGACTCAAGGATGGAAGAGAGTGTATGCATTTTAAACCGGCGATATTTAACGTACCGGTTTAGAGACTTCAAATCAAGAATGGGCCGCCAACCGCCAGAAGACTTGGGGACCAAAAATAAACGGGAGTAAAAACCCCTCCCACACTGATCAGGAGGTACCGACTGAATGGCCTTAATGGCCAACAAATGGTCGATAGCCTCCTTCATGAGGGCCCGTTTAACCGGATCCCGCGAAACTGGACACGAACGAAAAAGAAAAGGAGGAGAAGACAAAAACTCAATAGAGAGACCGTCGCGAATAGTCTCAGCAACCCAACGATCCGAAGTGGTTAGGGACCACTGAGCTGCAAAGAGACCGAGACGGCCTCCAATAGGGGCTAAGGCTAAGTTCTCATTTAGTGCGCCTAAAGGGTCTGCCCCTGCCCCCCCGAAAGGAACGCTTTGGCGGAAAACGGGAGGATTGCCTAACCTGAGATTCTGGAGTCTGACTGCGGGCCTGAAAGGACCGTTGAAACCGAGAATCCGAAGCCCGAAAGGACTGATTCCTAGGATAAGGAGAATAACGGGCTTCGCTGCGCCTAGAAACAGATGGGAGGATCTTACGACGATCTCTGGTCTCGATGAGCAGTGGTTCTAAAGGAGATCCAAAAAGAGCCTGAGGAGAATAAGCTGATGATGCCAGTTGCCACTTACTGCGAGCATCCGCTTGCCAGTGGCGGAGCCACAGTAAACGCCTTGAAGTGATGGTGGAGCCGATGGTCTTTGCAGCAAATCGGGCGGAATTAAGAGTGGCATCAGCTGAATACTCAAGGGCAGCAGCGATTTTGTTGAGGTCCTGATGTGTACGGGAATCTGAAGCCGGGAGCCTATCTTGGAGCTGCTTGACCCACAACAAGGCCGCACGATTAAAAAACGAAGCTGATGTAGAAGTACGGACCGCCCAGGCTGCAGATTGATGTGCTTTAATGAGGGTCTTTTCAGCTCGTTTATCCTCAGCTCGAAGTAGATCCTCGGGAGGAACCGGTGATCGAGAGGAAGAAACCAAAGCGGCCACAGGTGCATCCACCGTAGGGACCTGTAAGATATTTGTCAATGCCGAAGCCGAAGGATAAAGCCGTTTGTCTAAGTTATTAGGTGCTGGACCAGCTCCTGGCATGGACCATTGCCGATTGATGACATCAGTAAACATTTTGGGAGCCGGAATCGTGTCCTGTTGAACAGTAGGCTCAGCAAAAAGGTCAATAGAAGTAGGCCCTGAACCAGAGGAAGTAGACTGAGAACCCCCAGCCGAGGGGCCCCCCAGACCCGTAACCGCTAAAGCCTTAAACAAAAGAGAACGAAAGAGATGGGGCTTGAAAAGCCCGACAAAGGCTGGCTGGTCCGGAACTAGGCCTTCATCATCAGACAAGTCCTCATCTCTGACCAATTCTTCCTCCTCCATCTCCGAACCAGAAGCCCCTGACACTGGCTCATAGAGGTCATCCTCGGTTGTTAAAGGGGGCTCACTGCGATCAGCTGTAGCTGGAGCAAGACGAGATTGAGAAGGGTGGAGTGGTTGAGCCAGACTAGGAGGCTGCAGAGATTGAACCAGTTGGGGAGCTAACGGAAGAAGGCACTGCTGAATGCCCTGCGCCAAACCTTGTTGGATAGCCTGAGCTATGATTGCTTGAAGTGAAGGAGAGACCTCAGCAAGGGAATCCTGCTGGGCCGCCAAGGGAGCCGTAAGGGGCTGAGTAACAGCTGGAGTTTGTAAAGGAAGAGCAGGAGGAAGCTCAGTTGGTGCAGGAACTGAAACTTGAGGGCCACTGGAATCAGGGAGGGTCTGAAAAAGGGACTGACATTCCGGTGGAGCTTGAACACCAGGAACAGGGCGATCAGGAGACAGGTCCCTTGCTTGCTGCCTAGGGGGGGGAGGCTGGGTAGCAGATAAGGCAGACGGCAATGACTTGCTTTGAGCCTTAAGGATAACTTTTTCTAATGCCTTATGGCGCCTGGATTCCTCTCTGGACGGAGCAGGCATGACATGAGAAGAGGAGGACCCCTCCCCCGGATCGCCATTCCGATGCATGGGATTAGCCGATGATTTAGATTTCGAGCGGCCTTTACGGGACGAATCCGCCATGTTAATTACTACCAGAAGGCGGGTCTATCAAAATGGCGCTCTCAGAACTGGCGCGCAAATTTTAGCGTCCACAGATCAATTAAGCCCAAAGGAGAGGAACCGCTAGCTCTGAGGCAAAGCGCGGTGATCAGCGGTCCAGATTTCGGTAACCAACTTAACTGGAGACAGATCTGGCAGGCAGGGCTGAAACGCCACTAAGCCTTCAATCGAAAGTTCAAATTTGACAGAGCGGAAAGCGGGTTTTAAATTAGGCGCTGCGCAGCTGCCGGCAAAAAAACTTTTGGCGCAAGCACTAGTGGCCACGGCGGCAAAAAAACAGAAGGAAGCCGCTCCCGATATCCGCTCCGTAATATGCTGCTAGGCGATGGCCGTCAAACGCAGCGTTTCTGAGGCGATTCCGTCAGAAACCAAGGGGGCGCGAAAACTTCTCCTCCCCCCACAGAAACTGCCGGCCGGCAGTTCTGCGCCGACACGCGGCCTTCGGCGGAGTTAGGAAAACCCCCTTCACGCCGGCAAGAAGCAATTTTAAAAGTCTTACTGACAAGTCTTACTGAAAGATCCAAACGACAAAGGAAATTCTGTTTTTAGGCAAAGGAGCACAGGAAAACACAACCGTCTTGCTGAAGACCGAGTCGAAACACTGGATGACGAAGGCAGAGGGCGGAGTTATGTTAATTAGCGTGGACCCGGTCATAGGCTGAACTACGAGTGGAATCCCAATGCTCCTGACTACCGTTCCTGGCGATCAGGAGAAGAAATGTAATTCCATTCTTGGAATACCAAACAGTATATTGTATTCTTTCCTGAAATAAAGTTTAGTGCTTCAGATGCCAAACACTATTTAAAAGTGAGTTCTCTTGTACTCAATAGGATATTCCAAGCTAAGGAAGGATTGAATATTAAAAAGAATCAGTGTAGACATTTTAAATTTTGAGTTGTAGAAGCAAATTTATATTTGCCCTCCCTCCAAATATTTAAAATGTTATGTACGATACTGGCATCCAGTTTTCAAATATCCATTTTTCCTATTTTTATATATAATACTGTGTTTTAACAGCCTTCCTATTCTTTTCATGATTTTGAGTAGAAATTTATTGTTTATATCCCTTTCCCTTGGGACAAGCAAAAATAAAAAAAATAGAAACTGCGGTGGAATGTAGTCTGGATTCCCAGGAGGGAGGGGCTGCATTCCAGAGGGCCAAGAGAGAGCAAAGCTTAGATAGTCTGGTTCAGAGAAAGAGAGTTAAGATAGTTCTTTTCTAGAAGTGTCAGAGTGTGTCCTTAATGATGTAGTAGTTGCGTTTATTTGGCAAGGTTTCTGTCTATAGGGGAGGAATAACTCTGCACGTCTTTCTTGTTTTTTGGAGCCTGAGCAAACCACATATAGTAACCAATATCAGTCTTTTATGACGACATGTATAGTCATATTACTAGGCATAATTAACAACTTACCTCATATTCTGAACCAAGAAAAGCTTCTAGATAATGTTTTAAGGACACTCTTATACAGACTGAGTTATAGTATCCTAACCATGATAAAAACCATATTCGTGAAGAAATTAGTAATAAGAGATAAAGAGGAAATCAAGAAAAAAGCATGTAAGAAAATTAAGATAGAATAAATAGTAACATTGTGAGCTTTTCAATTTCTTTCTAAGTATAAAAGAAAGCATGGCAAAGGTTACATCCTGACTCCTAACATCCAGAGTAGCATTTGTAAGAGATAGTCATCTAACATTGAGCCTTGTTTATCATTAATATATCCCTTTTCATCATCGATAGGGCAATAGGATAATGTCTTCCACACAGAGATACCACCACACAGAAGCAATTCCAGTGAATGTTTACAAAATCTCCCTTCAAAGTATGTGGTGGCAAATGGTCGGACAGTAAACAAAGGTAAAACCCTCCTTCAAAGAAATGCTGGATATGGTGACCCGATGCTAGGAGAGGCTTCTATTTTTCTTATAATGGTATCAAGATGAAAACTTTGAAATTGTACCACCATCTCTACAGGTATCCCATTCAAAAAAGTTTATCTCTGATGTACAGCTTTAAAACTAAACTCTCCTAAAGGGAGGCAGGGAGCCTTTGAAGTCTAAATCAGTACCAGGGCACAGACTAAACAATTTATTGATATCCAACTAGGATTCCATCCAGAGCATAGGATGCATCTCTTTCTGAAAATTACAAATATATCCCTTATTGAAAATTGGTTTTTGTTCAATTAGCTTGCAGTAAGAATTACCCTTGATTTAGATGAGATCAAGAAGTTCTCAGATGAAGATTTTCCTTCATATTATTACTGGGTGTTTTTTTTCTTGAACAATGCTTTCTCACTTTGTACAAACTACTATATTTTAGTTATGGGATTATTAATATTCATGAACAGCTGTGAAGGAAATCAAAGGGAATCAGCTGATAGTTAAAGGGGAAAATGGCTAAATAAATAGCTTTCCTGGACAGGGTTGTAGTTGTACAGTGAAGAAACTGGTATAAACCTTAGAAACCAAAATAGTTATAAAAAGTCCTAAACAGCTTGAGGTCAGGATACCTGAAAAAAACCTTTCCCCATATAAATCTGGAATACCACCTCCTTAAAAATAAACTATACGTTTAGGTTGACTATTCTACAACCTAAACGTATGCCAAAATAATTTTATTTACCTTGGCATCGACCTGAAATCCTTGCATGATGCAATTGAACTAATTATCACTACTGTTGGGTCTGCTTTTTAATATTTCCATATTATTTTATTTATATTTATGTGTAATTATAATTCAATATTCCTCTCAATATTGCATGACCAATAATGTAAAATTTACATTAAAATATACTAGACAACCCATGCCCCACTGAATCATTTCAGAGATATTTCCTTACCTAAATGACCAAAGATAGGCAAAAAAACAGTGGGAGTAACTACCAACTTCTTGCCAGCTTCCCCAATTCCTCATTTGCATGGAGCATCAGAAATCTTCCTTCCTTCCTTCTTTCCTCCCTTCCTCCCTTCCTTCCTCCCTTCCTTCCTTCCTTCCTCCCTTCCCTTCCCTTCCCTTTGCTTGTGAAAAGTTTGCAAGGAAAAAAAATCAGTGGGGAAGCCAGCAGGAAGAGCAAGTTCAAAGCCAGCAGGCAAGTAAATGACTACTACTGAGTGGGGGAGCAGTGAGATGGTATACATAAGGAAGGATACATATGGCTCTGTGAGAGATGTCACACAGGTCAGGTAGGATGCATGGGGGTGCATGAAAGGTGCCTTGCAGGTTTGGGACAGATGTGCCACAAATGTCAGGAAGGTTGCCTAGGGATACCTGAGTGTGTGTAAGTGGTTTTGTAAGAGTCAAGGATGGTGCAAAGGAGAGCAATTTGCATCAGTGAGGAGACACAGCGGGGTAGGCAGCATGGATCAGAAAGAGTGTACAAGGGTGTGTGAGAGGTGACATGCAGATCAAAAGGGTATGTGTGCAGGGGTGCATTAGAGATGCCATGCAGGTCAGGGAGAATACACAGGGGTAATGCAGATCTGGAAAGGTGCATGTGAGTGTTCAAGGAGTATCATACAATCAAGAAAGGAATTGAGAGGTAGCATGGCCTAGTAAGATAAACAATGTTCCCTCCCTCCCTCTTCCTCCTTCCCTTGGGGTTGGGCAGGGGAGGAAAAAAGGAATTTTGTGGGTTGTTGGGAAACATCACAGAAAATTAAAATTGACCATGTATTGCAGCACGCAAAGAGCATTGAAGCCACAACTTTCCCAAATTTTATTTCCTCGGGAGGAATGAATTCCAAAATTCTATAAAAATCAACCTATTTGAGGTACCTTTGCTGACAATGTTTTGCCTTATGATGAACTGCTTCTCCCAGTTTAAGATTATGGACTTGATAGTTTTAGGTAGTACTACATAGATACAGTAATGTCCATGTATTGTTATTATTGTTCATCTATCCAAATCTCAAATATGTTTTTCAAAGATTCAGGTCAAAGCAAGCTTCAAAGTATTCATCGTATGAAAACCTAATTATATGTAATTTAGTTTTAATAAATATTATCTAAATCAGAAAATTATCTACCAAGTTTAATTACTTCAATGGAACATTAAACACTGTTCTTCCTAAAAAATCAAATAAAAATTGATTCTTCAAAATCTTGCCTGTGCTTTATTATCTAGTTTCTAAAACAAAAAAATGATTTAAATACTTTGATAGCAATGTAATTGCATGACATTCAAATCAAATATGACCATAAGACCAATTGTCCCCAAAATAGAACACATTGTCTCATATACAAGAAGTATTCAAGGTTAAAATTTTATTTAGTTCTGACTCCAGGTTCTCTTTACTTAACTCCCAAATTTATTCTATAATGGAAAGGTATCATAGATAAAACACACAACAGATTAATTATGGAGTAATTGCAATTTCTTTAGTATGCCAAAGACTGTTTACACTGACTGGACAACAATTCCAGAAGGCACTGAGATGCTGTTGCTTCCAGTTATCCATTCTATGATAAGTACCTCTTTCACCCACAGATATCTCTACTGGGACAGATAATTTTACCAAGCAAACATTTGCATGATGAATATGCTGTTGTCTATAACCATAACAAGAGGGCTGTGATTCTATTACATCTTTTGTGACAAAGAAAATAACTAATTTGGATTTGCTGTTTTCTTAGAGCTACACAGATAACTTGATGAAACCAAATCACTACAAGTTTCTCCCAAGTTGTAAAAATTTTATCTGGAATTCTAGGCAAGCCAGTACAAGTTTGAATGTAGAAGGTTCACACTAACCTGCAAAAGCACTTATTACTTCCCAGCTTCGGAAAGTATGGAGCTGGAGTGATATATTTCACATAGTATGTCTCATAGGAGAAGCCGCTGATTAATATTTATGTTCTTTGATCTTTGAAAGACATATTTCCAAAGGAAATAATTGTAACATAGGGTAGCAATGGTTAGGAATGTTACGTATCTCAAAGATAACTGCTAATTGTGTTATAACTTTTCTTGGCTGTGTATCAGGCAAAGAGCAGCAATTTACTATTGGCTTCTTCCCGATTTAACCCTTCAGAGACACCTTCAATATTGCAGTAATTATCATAGATAACTAATGAGATTTCTCTCTAGTTTCTCTGTATTTTTTTTCTTTTCCAAACAGATTTGATTAGCATATTCCACATTTAAAAAAATTACCCGTGAATACCTTACGAGCTCTTACATATTCTTGTATTGTAGAGCATCAATGCAGCTACTATACAGGTATTCCTCGACTTACAGCAGTTCATTTAGTGACCGTTCGAAGTTACGATGACACTGAAAAAAGGGATTTGCAACTGTTTTTCACACTTCAACTGTTGCAACATCCCCATGGTCAGGTGATCAAACACCTGGCAACTGACTAATATTTGTGACAGTTGCAGTGTCTTAGGGTCACATGACCTTTTGCAACCTTCCGACAAGCAAAACCAATGGGCTAGCCAGATTCACTTAATAACTGTCTCACTTAGCAACAGAAATTTTGGGTTCAATTGTGGTCATAACATACTACTGGTATGTTCTAAATTGTATACTGATAAGCAATTATCTTGCTTTGGCTATTTTATAATCAAAGACTACCAAACACTTCTGGTCTATCACAAAATATGACAGTAAGTTTTGAAATGGTGATGACATCTCAAATAAAAGACCTGTTCAAATACAGATCTATTGCCTCTTATTGTAATTTTCTTTCTCTCAATTAGAATTCCTAGTGTTGAGAGCTGACCGTGATTTTGGTGAAGAATTCTGTCCTTCCATTTATGTTTGTATTTCCTTGACAATCTTTCAACCTGAAAGTTACAATGAACTTTTACTGCCAATTTCTTCACATTTTATACACGACTACTATCAAATAAGCCAAACTGATCAGTAGGAAAAAAAATACTTCATTTTTTACTTCTTGACATTGAATGAGTTTTACTTTTTTCTGTTTAACGTGCATAAAATATATCAAATATTTCATACGGATAAAGACAAAAATGATTTTGTCCTTGAAGCGGAAGACTGTTTTAATTTTAAAAATTGTCAGAAAATGTTCATAATGACTATTGTGAGAACTTGCAAATGAAGGCGTATATTAAATGTTAAAGTATATTAAAGTATTCAAACTATAAAGTATAAAATGAAGATTTGTAAATTTCACTCCTAAATTTTAATTCATAAAAGAATATGTCAATTTTTGAGAATTATCCATTTATTTATTAAACCAAATTTTAAAATGAATTATAATAATTAGGGTTAATAATTTTATTATGATCAATAAGTAATTGATAAATGCTTTTAATTTCATAATGCAGCTAATATCAAACATCTAATTTTCATCTGGGCTCATGAATACAGGTAAATTTTATTTACTGATTGAAACAGAACAAAATTGCGTAACTATATAGTTGAATTGCATTAATGAACATAAAATTATGTATGTGGGCATACTCACTGAAAAGGTCCTACTATCCAATGAAAAATGTACTATTCCAAGAATTCGAGTACCCTAAGAAAATCATCCAATGGCCATTTCAGCTGTTGGGCAAATTTGTAAAATATAGATGTAGAGATCAAAACCTATTGAATATAAAAACAATTTTAAGAGCCAATTATATTTAAGTAGTGGTCAATTCATGATAATTAGATCCAAGTTACCATAACTGCTATATAGTGAATTATTTTGTTCACTTCAAGATAGATACTATGACTCCTTCGAAGTCATATTACTACCCACTTTATCAATGTTTTCTTAATGGATAGGGCTTTAAAATAAAACTGGAAGCATATTTAACATTTAAGAAAATTACTTTTATGTTCTTATTAGGCAAAACAATCCATGGCAATAACTGATGCAATTAGCTTCCTTAGAGGCTGGAGCATTTTTGTTTTGTTTTTTTTAATATGGAATTTTATTATTTTGATTATTATTTGGAGAGCCAGTTTGGTCTAGTGCAGCGGTTCTCAACCTGTGGGTTGTGACACCTTTGGGGGTCGAATGACTCTTTCACAGGGGTTGCCTAAGACCATCGGAAAACATATATTTTCGATGGTCTTAGGAACCGAGACACTGCTCCTCTATCCGTCTCCAGGAGGGTCCACCCACATAAGCCTAAGGCTTTAGGCGCTATGGCCCTCCCTGCTGGTCAGCTCTAAGCCCACACTTTTGCGGTAGACAGGCTGGATCTGTCAGCTCATTTCTTCCCAGCTTCATTTGCATCATGGCAGTTTGGGGCCTGGCGGCTCAGGCCTGCTTGCACGGAACCTGTCGTGCCTTCTTCTCCTTCTTTCGAACAACCTGTGGGCCCAGCAGACCTGTTACTACCAGGTGGGGGAAACCAGTGCAGGGCTGCAGGCAGTCCAATGGCAGGTACGTCCTCGAAAGGCAGAGGCGAGCGAGGGTGGCTGAGCCTGGCGGCCAGCAAAGGGCAAAATGTGCCGGACAGACTGGTGGTTGGTGGCTCACGGCGTGGGGGTTAACTAAACCGTGGAAAGCGGGTTGGGGTGGGATGGACCCGAGGTTTTGCGTGACCCCAAAAACTCCTTGCTAGGAAACGAAGCATGGAAGAGAGGCAGAAGATAACCGTCTGCAGGATGAAACCGGAATTGGCTGACTTAGCCAGCTCCTCCTTCGAGGCCCCATGGCTGCTGTGCAAACACGTCTCTCTTGTGGCGCCCTTCAGCTCAGTGCTTGTTTTCTCACTGCTGAACATTTTAAGGGCTGGAACCTCATGGCTCCTCTCTTGGCACACGCAGCCTTGTATACATGTTTTCCTTCCGCTTCGGAAAATATGTTACCCCCCTTTTCTAGCAGCTGCTAAGTCATGTCCCAAAATTGCTTTTTTTTCCCCCAAGAGGCAACTGGAGTTTCTTGTTTTTTCTTTGAAGATGTTTTGGCTTCTCATCCACCAAGAAGCTTCTTCAGCTCTGATTAGAGATGGTTGGGAATGGAAGGATTTATATTCCTTGCAAGGCCTCAAAACCAGAGCTGTGTTCGTAGATGACACAAGAAGGATGGGTTGTTATACAAACTGTGCCATATTATCCCCTGCAAAAATCTCTGACTAATTAATAACATGCTGAGTAATAGGTATTTTCAGATAATAATGGGGAACAATATAAATAAGGTAAGAAGAAAAATTATGAGCAACTCACTCCTACCAATGCATGCTGACCTTCCTCATTTATTACGTATTGTTTTTGTGATTAATCACTATGCTTTAATTATGTTCAATTTGTAACAATGAAAATAAATTCTTTATTGGACAAGTGTGATTGGACACACAAAGAATTTATCTTTGGTGCGTATGTTCTCAGTGTACATAAAAAGAAAAAATACACTTGTCAAGAATCACAAGGCACAACACCCAGTGTTGTTTTTTGAAGATAAATCATGTGTGTTACATACATTTTGGATGCCCAACTACAATTTTCTTCTTGCTCTAGTGACTTCCTCATCCATATCCAAAATTTGTTTAATTTATATTCACCCATGGCGACTCAAGGAGGCTTACAGAATATAAAACCTCATTTAAAACAATAAAACTAAAAAAAAAGAGAATCAAATAAATTAATACATAAAATCACCCCCACCCCTACAATAACTATTTAATATATTGTTAAATAAACAAAACTGAAAATTACACTAATAGTATTCTTTTTGAATGTTTCAACTGCTTATCAAGAAGTTTCTAACATAATGTATAGAATAAAAAAGAGCACAAGGATTTCAAATCTCTAGAACAGCATTATAAAATTTATGCAAGCCATCAAGAAAAAGCAAATTCTGGCATCTTAATATGATTCAACTGAGACCCAACTTTGATCCATGATATGGTGCTCTAAAATGTCCTAGTGGATTTATTCAATCCTTAAATTAACTTTTGCTTTTCACTCAATCATGATTTACTGAAATATTAAGTTTAGCACTAGCTACAACTTCTCATGTTTTCAAATGACATTTCATATAGCCATTTTAAATATGGATAGCAAAAGCTACACTTAACCTTCATCTAAAAAAATAAGGGAAGCTTCCTGAAGAAACTATAATCTGATATCAAAACATTCCTATAGGCAGAATTCAACTTAAACATTTTGCATATACACAATTCTGAGGTATAGCTTTATCTTACTACATTGATTCCCACATTCTTTACTTCTTGGTGTTGCTTTCTAATGTTGAATTTTAAATTATAAATTCCTCAATCAAGCCTGTATTTTTACTAATTCTATAGTACACCAGAATTTAAAGCCATCAGATCGTTAAATATAACTTCAAAAGATCTAAAGGTACACAATAAAATGTTGACTTTAAGAATTTAAGCAAGCAACATGAAAAACTTCAAAAATGCTGTACACTAACCTCAGTGTCTGATGGCATTCACCATGCTACCTTGCTATATTGTTCTGAAAATCATGCAAACTTGGGTAAATTTAACATTGTGTATTAAAATAGCACACCTATAGCCAACTATCACAAAGATAAATTCCCTTCACTGAAATTTGCATTGGGTAATAAGAGTTTAATGTGCTGACATCACAATGTTCTTTTATGACATTCATATCTTTTTGCTCTTTCAAGATTCACCAAATATTCAGTAGTCAGAACTAGGTCTATTAAACAATTCAAGAAACGGTAATACAAACCATACCACTAACTAAAAAGTTAATTGTCATAAAATTCTTATTATGGCATACATTTTTAGACTATAGGGCAGTTGCATTAGATGAGTGAATTGTCTATCTTAGAGTATAATTTTTCTTTGATTAGGAGCCACAGGGCGACAGACAGAGCAGGATCAGCAATATAACTGCAACTTTAGAGGAGGATAGTAACTTTGTTGGATCAGGTTGCTGGTCTTACCCAGAATTTAAGTCTAAACTCCACAAAATCAGACATAAGGATTAATTCCAATTCAATACTTTTCACATATATATGTTAAAATAGAAATCAAATGTAGATTATGTAGATTATCAAATCTACATAAATTATAGACGTAGTTATATTAAATCATTAGATATTTAATCCTGATTAACTGTATAATCCATAATTAGTTGAGTTTATTACATGTTATACCTTGTTTGGCTTAAGTATTATATGAATCAAGATTAAATATTTCAGATTATAATTTTTCCTAATCTTTCTTTTCCTGTCCATGAGTTCTCTTTTATTCTACATGAATATCTAGGGCCCTATTAAAGTTTTGGGTCACAGCTCCCCAAATGATGCTGAAAGTTACAATCTAACAGAAACATACCTACAAGTTCGTATCTGTCATGAAGTTTTGATAAATCTATTAAAAGCAACAGCAGCAATGGTCTTTCCATTGTTAAAATTGAACACCGAGAAAGGAGGGGAGAAAAAGTAGACAGATACCTTTAAATTATGAATCTGGAGATTATTAAAATCACTAGGAGTACAATGGATTGCAAGGAGAACCACTGAGTCAATCCTGGAACAAATAAAGACCGGTTCTTCTTTTGTAGCGATGTTCAAAAAGCAGGAATATATTCTGGATTTGCGATGCAAGCAAATGATGGACCAGAAAATTTGGCAAAGATTAGCAAGGTTCAAGTCATTGACTAATAGAGTATGCTGGAAAATGAAATCATATCAAATAGGACAATTACAAACATAAAAGAAAAATATTTATTTAAATGTAGATACTTACAATCCACCAGTTTTTACAACAATCAAGATATAAATATTGGTTTGTACCAATAATCCAAGATCTTTGGTGATGCAATTCGAGTATCAATTGTATTGCAAACTTATGGCTGCTTAAAAATATTTGTTTCACATGAAATACACATCCAAAATGACAGAGCCAAAATCTCCTGTCCCCTTTTATAGCACAATAGCTCCACTTCCATGGTCTGTCTAGATGTTTCTGTAACGTCTTATATGTCCATATAGGAAATTATTTATTTTGGCCCTAATTGGCACAACTGTTGGCAGACATATAAACATCCCAACTAAAAGTCGACTTGTTTCTGTTCAGATTCAGAGGTAGAACCTGCCTCACAAATGCTATTAAAACGTCCATGGTACACACCCAAATAACAATCAAGTTTAATACTTCCAATTGTTAACAATTCTAGTTGCCATTGTGACCAGGAGGCTGTTTATTTTTCTTCTGAGTGACTACTCTTCAGGAACTTCTAAGAAACTTAGAAACTTCCAAGAAGATTGCAAAATTTTTAGCAACAAGCTATAGATGTTGGAAACTGTCTAGTTCTTCCTTCATGCTATTAACTGTTAGCTGCTAAATGCTTTAGGATTTTCTTGCAAGTTAAAATTTTCCTTTTATAGTTATTTTGTTCCATGCTGGTCTTTTACTGTGTTTGGTTTTAGACCATAAATAAATGTTGCACAGAGATATTAAGATGTTTTAATATCTTACAATAATATTAAGAGTTATACAAAAATATTAAGCAAAATCATCAATCTGAAATCTAACAGTAGTTTTATCCATATTTATTTCTAAACAGTCCCCAATGAATAAAATTAAATTTCTGCACACACATAAACATAGCTAAGTCATCAAGATTTTCAAGAATGAAGAACTGCTAACTATTGGGTAAAATTGATGCTTTTTTTGTAATGGGAAAATATATCCTTATAAATTAAAATATATTTAATTTAAATTAAGGTACATTAATTGAAAAGTGACTGCATTTTATAAGGCATAACACAAGAATAGAGGAAAACATATGGCCTAATAATATTAACAATTTCAACCTGTAATTAAGGACCATTGGTAGTCTGCAATGATCCAAGAGGTGTGGGGGAGGGAGATAATATAATACAGAAAGTAATACGATCTGTAGGCTGTAATATATTTATGCTAAATTCTTGCTTTTTTTTCCTACACTGGTTAAAAATGGTTTCTTGTAAGTAACATTTGTAATGAATCCCATTTAATGTTTAATAATAATGACTATTATCCTTCTGAACTAATTCTGCAGCGTTTTGTGGTACTGAATTCTCCCAGGAGAAAAAAAAATTAAGTTCAGCACATTAGATCTATGAAGAATGAAAATATCTGCATACTTTCCCTCCATGCATGGCAACCACTGAAACTAAAAATATAATAGTCCCAATTTGTGTTCTTTTAACTAAGCAAAGATCATCAACCAACCTAGCAAGCTTTTTTCACTTGGAACAAAGTTTAAGAGGGTGATAATCAAGAATTTAAACAACCTAAGATTTGTTCATATCTACCAATGTTGTGAGAAATAAGCAGAGAGCCAGTGGTCCTCAGGTCAAGGCTGGCATCATTCTAACACCAGCTGCTCAGCTTCATGAGCTTCAAGTACATAATAAAAGTCCATTAAGTTATAAGAATGGGAAGAAAAAGCTACAGTTTGACCTTCTTTGTGTATAAGAATATGGAAGCATAAGACACTTATTCATACAGGAAATGGGCAATCAATTGTTTAGTTTGGCTTTATGCTTGTTTGCAACAAAGCTAATTATCAAACCAAGCTATGTCTGAAAGACTTCAAATGAGGCCCAAACAGGAGCCTAATTCAGGCAAGTAAAATCAGGAGGTCTATAAATTATTGCCAAGTCCCTTGTCTGGGGAGGCTGTCATAGTACTAGAAGCTGCACCTATCAAATGTAAGAATTGTAGCAATGGAAAGTACGTTGAGTAAAATAAAATGCATATTTCTGTGAAAAGAAATAATCACAGGATATATTTTAATGTAAATGACTATATCCTTGTTTTTCATTATGAAAAAAATATGAAAATACACTATTCTGTAGATTCAAACTCTGTATACCACAATTAGTCAAAATTGTTTTGAGAGCCCATTCTGAGTTCCAATGTCATTATAATTGTTCATAATTCAAATTATGCAGCATCACATCAATGAATTTGATTCGGATTTAAGTATAAGCAAAAACACTAACCATTCTATATTCTATAACCTTTATTTGACAGGCAATTGGGTAATTGTTTACAAAAAAGCAACCTGAAAAACAATTTATAAAATTTAGTGAGATAGGTTTTAATATTTTAAAGAGAAAACTATATGCCCAAGATATAGAAAGATTTTTCCATAAAAGGGATCATGCAAGTAGAGTCATGTGCTGTATAACTTGGGTTTTCAAGCTAAATAACAATAGACTGACATACAACCTACAATATACTAAACCATTAAGTATCATTTACAAATCACAATGGTTGGGTTCACAAGACTCTAAGTCAAAACTAACCAAGTTATATATCAGCTTAATGCACTGTATGATTCAACCAACATCTTGCTTAAATAGATTTTGCCAATTCCTGATAACAAATTAAAGGGATTCCTGTGACTCCATACATGGATTATGAGATGACTACTGCAATATAAAGTTTAATAAAGAAATTTAGCTAGTAATCACAATACAATAAAAATGTCAAAGTATAAATTCAAGATAAAAAGATTTTTAAACATTCTAAGATGCACTGATCATTTTAGTGTTACATATTTTTGAATGTCAGTTATATATATATATAAATAAATAAATAAATAAATAAATAAATAAATAAATAAAGTTTAACAATAGTTAAACCCTTCAACCAATAAATATGTACCAGATCCCAAAGCAAGCCACATCTTATCATGGTTCATTAATCCCCCCTCTTTTCTGATCAGTACTCTAAAAAACTTTGCTTTGCCTGCATTCTTTTTTTGAAAGTGTCTTTCTTTTGTAAGCATCAACTAATGTAGCCTGTGATGGTCTGGTTGGCTGAAGTCACCTCCATGACAGTTTGGATAAGGACAGACTTGCTCTTCCCTCCATCCTCTATGTTTGCAAAACAAAACCATTGCAAGTCCATGGGGAATGAAAATAAAATGGGAGCATCAAAGTCTTCAGATACTCATGCAATCTATGTGGATTTCCCAGTGGACTAGTGATTGCTTAACCACAAATTATTATTACTCCTGGTTTAGTTGACACAGCAAAATAACCAACATACAATAAGGTTATACACTATGGCCGTGATGGCAAACAGAGCCATCTCTCTGGGCATGCCAGCCATCGCCCATTTTTGTTTCAAGTTCCAGCACACAGATGCACGCTAGCCAGCTGGCCTTCGCATGCTTCGGAGTGCCAGAAACCAGAAGAGCAGCTTCCTGGCATGCATACATGCACTGGTAAGTTGAGCTTCCGGTTTCCGGTGTGCACCAACCAGCTGGTCTTCATGAACTCATGCATGCCAGAAATTGGAAGACCAGGTGACCGGTATGCGTGTGTCAGAAACTGGAAGCTCAGTTTCGCGGCGCGCACATGCTCTTGCAAGTGCAAACACCAGCTGGAAGAGCAACAGGTAATGGAGAGATGGTTCTGCAAAATGGCACTCAATGCCAAAAAGGTTCACCAACACTGCACTATGGTGAAGAAAAAGTAAGTAAATCACAATCTAATCTGTGCTTGAGGTTCATATACCATGTTAAAGCTAACTAAAGCATAGCCTACTAAAGGTTATCATATGACCTTTGCTTACAGGATACACATCCTAGTCATTCAAAAGGACCCTGCAGTTATACCATTTTGCCATGTATCTGTGAACACAATCTGTGGTTCTAGTATTACAACATGTGGCCAGCTTCTAACCTCCAAACCAGATTGGCAAGGAGTAGTCTTTGAGAAATATAAAGTCAAAAACTCCAGCTTTTAACCTGCTATGAATAGTTATCAAAAACAACAAAATTTGTTACCATTAATAATCTTGTTCTCAGATTCTCATTAAAGTAAACTTAAAATGGTGTTGTGGATACAATGGAGTATATAAGATGATAGTGCATAATTATTAACTTGGCTTTTTGCTTACATACATATTTTGTATTATGTATGTATTATGTATGTAAATATGTATTAAATACATATTTTGTATTTTCTCAAAGCATTAATATGGTTACATTTTCGATCTAGTGAACTACCCAGTGACTGGGTACATACAGCCTACTAAGTAAAAAATAAGTCACATCATGAAATAGTCATATAAATTATTTTCAATAATTTGATGTGTTAAAATATGTGTAAATCATAAAATTGATTCATATAGGTTTAGAGCAGCACTTTTATCCATTCAAAGATACCCAAACTCAGGAAACTTTTTAATTATTAATTACAAATTTACTAATTTTGAAATAGTGAAAGTTCCTTCACATATTTAAATTTCATTCTCTCTGAAATTTTATTTTGTAAATTTGTAAGTTTACTCTTTTATTTAAAGAAATATTCATTATCAGAAGCTGCCAAACAATATTTTTTAAAGCTTTTACAATTAGATACTGCCTAACAATGAAAATCAACTTAATAATAAAAAGTTGTTTATTCTCTTTGCTAGGCAATATCTAATTGTAAAAACCTTTACTATTATCATCATCTCAAAATGCCAATAAATGAAGAGGGGGCATGTTTTCATCTCTCAGCTCTCTCAGCAACTTGTGATTGGCAGATCAAAGACAATAAATATACATACAGAAATACAGGTAGTCCTTGACTTACAACAGTTCATTTAGTGATCATTTGAAATTACAACAGCACTGAAAAAGGTGACACAACCGTTTTTCACACTTATGATCATTGTAGCATCTGCAAGGTCATATGATCAAAATTCAGATACTTGGTAACTGACTCATATTTATGACAGTTGCAGTGTTCCAGGGTCATGTGATCAACTTTTGTGAACTTCTGACAAGCAAAGACAATGGAGAAACCAGATTCACTTAACAACCCTTTTACTAATTTAAAAACTGTAGTGATTCACTTACCAGCGGTGACAAGAAAGGTAGTAAAATGGAGCAAAATTCACTGAAAAAATATCTCGCTTAGCGTCAGAAATTTTGGGCTTAGCTCAGTTCATTAGAGGAGGACTACCTGTAATCACTTTCAGGTAATTGCATCCCTCTTAGCATCACAACTAATCTTATGCAATTCCAACATTTTGTTTGCAGACATTTAAAAACAGACACTAGTTCTTAATCCCAATTATAACTAGTTTTAATTTTCATTTTATAAAAGTATCTTGAAAATATTAACATTTTGAAATGTTGAGACAGCCCACTATCTCCTGCTCAGTGCTGGGCCTCAAATAAAGCATCCCAGACAGAGCTGTCTAGTATCCACTGAACTCATCCAATGAAGATGTATCTACCAACCTTTTGGATAACTGGTCCTGCTACTGAACTGCTCTTCCTGTTAAGAAATTATCTGTCTTCCTGCAACTTAAATCAATTATTTCATATTCTGCACTCCAGGACAAGAGAAACCCAGTCTTGACTTTCTTTTATATAACATTCTTTCAAAGACTTTGAAGTGCTATCACATTCTGCTCAGTCATTGTTTCTCAAATTTAAACATGCTCAGCTCCAATCTCTCTTCATAAGACTTATCATGTAGCCTTGTAATTATCCTTGCTGCCCTTCTTCTGCATCTATTCCAGCCTGAGTCATTAAAATATGATGCCCAAAACAGAAATGATTTAATATGTAACATGCAAATCTAACTGTAATACAATATAGAGGAACAATTACTTCTTCTAATTTAGAAGTTCTTTTCTGATGCAAAGTGAAATTGTTTTGATCTTTTTTGCAGTCACCTCACACTGCTGGCTTATATTTACTTTGCAATCAACTATTATTTCAATAGCAGTTTCTCTCATATTCTCTCAATTCTCTCGTATCATTACTAAAACAGGTTACTTTCACTTTTGTACTTGCACATTTGCTTTGTTTCTTAAGTGAAGAATTATGCAAGTGTCTCTTTTTAATTTCATTATGTTACTTTCAGCTTTTTCTATAAACTATCATAATAATTTTGAATTGTATTAGTTATAGAAATGAGTGTCAGGTACAAACAGAACAAATGCAACATGCTCTATACAGGAATGTCCTTGAAAATAATAACTGGTCTGGTATAACGCAGTGCAAATAATTTTGGGTGCCCCAAGTCTGCCCATGTTACATTGCTGCTGTGCAAGCTGCACTGGTTTTCAGTTTCTTTCTGGGTGCAATTCAAGGTACGGTACAAATTATCACTTTTAAAATCTGTGGGATCATCTCTTCCCTGAGGTTACCTGCCATTCTACCAGATCAGATAATATGGTCCCATCCCTGGTCCTCTTATATTATTTTATAACATTGTAAGCCATTCAGAGTCTCTTGACAGTGAAATGGACAGCATATAAATTTAATAAATAATAATAAATATTACCAACTAGACAATGTGTCTGCTTGGTAATCTTCCCTGTGCTTTGGAACACCATTTCCCTTGAAATCTGGGCCTTCTGATAAACCCACAAGGCCTGTTTTTTTCTTACAAGTACTAGGGTACTATATGGCTGAAGTCCAGAAAAATCATTTATAGATATGAAGGTTGTGTTGTTCTGAGGGCATTAGGAGTTTTAGGCTAGTTCTATGCTTTTATTATTGTTTGTAAACTGCCCAAGATTATGCTGCATAAGAGCAGGGTTATATAAATTTTAATAAATAAAATTTAAAATCACAATCCATAACATAAAATAATACCAAATAAATTTGCAACCCGTTTTCACCCAAAATCAATAAATAACATTCATTGATAGCCTTCTCATGGTACTATGGGTATCACTGAACCAGATGATTCACAATAAAAACAATATGGCTGTCTAATCTTAGATAAATAGATATATATGATAAAAGAAATACTGTCCCTTACTAATGAGCATTGAGAGAAATGTTCTAGTGGTAAGAGATAATAAATACTGGCACACTCTGCCTAAAACAATGAACAACAGCATGTATGTACACAGCAATTATGCCAAAATGACATACATGTGAGGATGTCATCATGTAAAAGCAACCCATGTACTTCTATCCTGATGTCTGAATTGTCACTTAACGTTGTTGCCATTTGTCCACCTCCATACAAATGCCCATAGGAAATAATTCCACCCTGCAGAAGACTTTCAAAAAGGGGATGGACGAACCAATAGAGAGGGTACAATTGATTCCTGCCCTGGACTAGGTGAGCCATAAAGACAATTTAAATGGATGCATTCTATAATTTTGTAATATATGATACAGCAGTTCTTACTACGACTTACAGGTTATAAATACCTGCTGATACTGCTGGCAGTACGTAGTACATAGCCTTATTGATGGAGACCACATTCCTTTAAAAACAGTAGCACTAACTTTTGAGTAATAATGCATGGGGTTAATATATATTAAGGGATCACCCCTCAAAATCCCAATTCTGATATTCAGTGAGAAAATGGCCCATTTTGGACAGCATGATTTTGTTTTCTTCACAAATCGAGAAATTAGTGTGGAAATAAAGCTCTCTGAAAGGCAAACCACTCATATTTCTTTCACTAACTTGCCCTCACAAAGCATATCTAAATCATACAAAAATGCATGATTCTGAGGTATTTTAAAGGTGAGGACAAGAAGCAGTTTACCACCCACTTCCCTTTATACCTCTAAATGTTACCCACAAGAAACCTTCCTTCAAAAATCAGATAAAAAGTACCAGGATTAAAAAACATTATCGCTGGGAGACATCCTGTGACATGCCAACAAACAGAGTTGCAGGCCCTAGTTTAAAATGTACTGCATTCATAAAATTGTATACTTGGTATTTTCAAAAATTATTTCATTTTTAAAAATACTGCCTCTTTCTCAAAGTCTGATATTTTACAATACTCTAAACCTTTACTTCTGCAATTAGTGAAATATTTCATATTTGTTAAGTATCCCAGTGATCTTAGGGAATGGCATCTTCCAATCTAGCCACCCCATGTGCTCTTCAAAAATTACAAAAAATACTTAATTTTAATTAGATTTATATGCCGCCCTATCTCCATAGGACTCAGGGCGGCTAACAACAATTAAGATATACAATCTCAATCCAAGCAAGAAACATGTTAAAATACATATTAAACGCATATTAAAATACATTAAAATCCAAATCCCATCAGCCCAGGCTGATTTAAACAACCATGTTTTTATTTCATGGCGGAAAGTGCAAAGGTCAGGGGCCTTCATTTAAGGATTCAACCTTCATTTAAGGATTTTAGAAATCCTTAAATGAAAACTATGGCTTTATATGTATGCTCATTTTTGTTGCATATAGTCCTTGAATTATGACAATAAAAATTTCTGTTGTTGAGCAAGACATTTAAGTGAATTTTGCCCCATTTTGCGATATTTCTTGCCACAGCTGTTAAGTGAATTATTGCAATTAAATTAGTAACAAAGTTGTTAGGTGAATCTGGCTTCCCCATTGACTGCTTGTCAGAATGTTGCAAAAGGTGACCACATGATCCGTGACATCCAACCATCATAAATATGAGTCAATTGCCAAGCATCTGAATTTTGATCACATGACCATGGAGATGCTGCAAAGGTTGTGTGAAAAATGTTCGTGTCACTTTTCAGTGTGGTTGTAATTTCAAATGGTCAATAAATAAATGGTTGTAAATTGAGGACTATCTGTATGTTTGTTTTATACAACTTGAAAAGTGAATGTAGAGAGTTTAGAAGGTTATTGTCTGTGATCAGGGAGCAACTAGAAAGAATTACAAGTATGCTGCCCAATTTTAAAAATGACACAGTAAAGGCAGGCAATTATTTTTGTTCAATGGCCACTTCCTCTGGAAGTGATCTATTGAGGACAGCATGTCAACAGTGGGTGAGGCCCAAGCAAGCAGTGGGCAGGGCCTAAGATAAAAGTTGGGGTTATCTATTTCTAAATCTCCTTTCTGTTTCTCATGTCTATTTGATTCTTTTTAACATTTTATTCTGATTTTCTCTGTATCCCCCACCCCACCAATCTGCAAGTTAGGACAAGATGCTCTTTTTATTACCACAGTATGAAATGGCTGTTTGTAGAGAACTTTTGAATTTTAGAGAACTTTTGAATTTAGGCCAACATTATTACTGTATACTTACATCTATCCATGCTGCCTGTTTTATGTTAATGAGTTTCATTATACATTGGTTATTGACCACAGTAAAAAAAAATCTTCTAGGACAAGGCCTTTATTAAATTAATCTGAGACCGCCATATGGTCTTAGTTCTATTGCTTGTTCACCCTGTTCTACAGTGTCACTTTTTTTCATAACGTTTATTATTTAAATGAAAGATGCAAGGGGAACTCATAGGTTTATAACAAGTACTAAAGGTCAGATGAGGGTGGATTAAAGTTCTCATGTGACATGGAAATTATCTTTGTATCTCTGAAGTAATATTTCTAGCTCCCAATGCCAGAGATAAACTTTAATGCCAGTAAATTGTCTTCTGAAAGAGTTACTGAAGCAATTACTATCCATGATGGCCTTGCAAGTTGAATTAACAAAATGAGAAAACCAACATCTCAGCATAGTAGATAAATATTAGGTACAGCAAGTACTGCAAATAGGAAATGCAGCCAGAAAATGGCTAAGGTCTATTTATGTATTTCAAACAATATAAATAAGTAGTTAGACAGGTTTATTGATCTAAAAATAAAGACTGACCAAATATTAAAGATTACTATACATATTAATGGAGTTAACCAGGTAGCCAACTGTGCGTTAGCAGCAGCTTAATAAACTTGGTTCAAACTAATATATACAACTTTAGCTTTTTAAAGTTTAATTTCTCTGAAGAAACCAGAAAGAACCAAATGTGGTATCATTCAATGTATTAATACATGATATAAATCAAACAATTTCAGGTATTTTCTATACTACCTTCATTTCAAACAGAGCTTAGCATTTTCAGCTTCCTATCTAGGAACGTGTGCAAAAATGACATAATTCATACACCTCCAAATGGGGGAAACAAGATAGATACTTCCACCATGTATGGCCAGGATTCTAATTATTTTCAGATCAGACCTTTTAAGATGCTACTAACAAAACTACCAACAATTTTCTTTATCATGTAAATGTATTTTGAACTGGAAATATCTAGTTCCTCAAAAACAATGTAATATTTCTCATATTTAAAGTTTATGTACTTCTCAGGAACTGCTTATTTTAGAAACACACATATACAATAAACACAAACAAAAGGCAAAAGGCACTGAATTCACTGGAGTAAGCACTGTGGTCAGAGAGCTATCAAAACCCAAAAATCATGAATATGCAGTATTCATTCTTCCAATATACCATATGTTGTTGAATCAAAGTTCCTTTATATCCCCTGCTCACCAACATTTTAAGTAAAATTAATCATTTCATAAGGCAGTATAATTGCTACATCTTGTGGCAACACAGTTTAATGCAAGAAAGAAGGGGGGGAACGGACAAACAATAAAAAAGACTTGTTTGCACATAACCTTCATACAGATATTCCCTGCAAACACCCACAACACCCTGCTCTCTCACTGTCGTTCTGCTAGGAGAGGGTGGGGGAAGGAAAAGAGGGAGGGAAGAAAGGGGGAAAAATCGTCTAAGATGCAATGGAGAAAAGGGGGAAAGTTGCAGTTATTCTGCGCCCCGGATTTTAACACATCTCCCTTCACTTCTGCGAGAAACCTACGGCTGAAGAAAGTCTCTCCCCTGTATCAATAAGTGCGTCGATCTTTGTCTCTTTTCCACCATCCTGCACCTCCATGATGCCAGAACGATTCGACCCTTTTTTTCATTTAAGCAACAGCCACGTTCATCACCATTATCACCATTAGCGGAGGGGGGGGGGGGGGGGAGAGCCGCCTTTTTTTTAAAATTTGCAACAAGAAATAATCAACTACACGGGGGGGGGGGCAGAAATTTGCAAAATTATTTTCCCTTTTGTTAAAAAAAAACCAGAAAAGAAAAAAAATCAGTTTAAAAACAAAGAGGAGGAAGGTTATCCATGGAAGACCCCTTATTTGTCAAGGAACTGTTTGGAGGCATTAAAATCTACCCTCTTCCTAACAAGCACCGAAAAGTGAGCGGGTGGAAGGAATTAAGTCGACCCCGAGGGGTGGGGTGGGGGGGAGTCTGGAATAAATGGCTACATTAGGGCTGGAGTTTTCCTGCCTTGGAGGGAGGAAGGGGGGGGGCAGAGTCTAGACCTTCCACCCTCGGATGCAGAAGGAAGACATTTCTCGCCTCTTCTCGCTGCCCTCGTCGCGCACTCGGCCCCGGCAAGCCAGGCACTGGCCTCAGGCGGCGGCGGAGCCTGCCGAGGTTGCTGATGCTATTGACACCGCCGTGCCCCTCCCTCCCTAAGGGCCCATTCCCCACATCAGCCAGCCAGTCAGTCATCTTCCTCCTCCTCACCTCCCCTTCCCTTCCCTTCCCCGCCGCGGAAGCTGAGCCTTTTTGAGCGCTTTCCCTTCTTCGCCTATTTACCTTCCTTGAGCGGCGTGTTGTTATGGAGCAGGGAGGCCGCCGCTGAGGCCGCCACGGCCGCCGCCGCCGCCGCTGCTGCTGTCGCCGCTGCCGCCGCCGCCGCCGCGGAGCAGCCCTGCAGGCTCGGTGGGGACGTGGAGAGCCGGGACCAAGATGGCGGCCCCTCCAAACTTCCACTGCTACTTTGGACACTCATCAAGCTACTTTCTTGGAGCCCGGCGGCAGCCGCCGGGGGCAGCAGCACTTGGGGAAGAGGCGGCGCGGCGGCGGAGACACGACCAGCAACCCGGCCGCCACTGCCGCCGCCGCCGCCGCGGTCATGGCCGGGAGTGGGACGGAGGAAGCGGGGAGCGGGGATCCCCGGACGCGGGAACACGGCGGCGGGGCTGCGGGGGAGGCCGCCGCGCGTCCGGGCAGGAGCTCCCGTGTCGTCCGACAGGCGGCCGAGGAAACGCGGCGTCGGCGTCTCAGGCCGGAGCAACCTGCTCACACCTCTGCACTGCGTCGCCTCGGAGCAGCCTCCAATGTGGAAGACGGAGGAAATCCTCTCTCCACCTAACCTTCTCCCCTGCTAGGGAGCGGGCGGCAGGGAGGGGTCATGCGCAGAGACGATCGCGGGCTGGCAAATGGTGAGGGAACGGCGACGCCGGCGTGCCACTCTCGCTGCTGCTGCTGCTGCTGCGCATCTCGGCGGTAGCGCTGGCGGCCCCTCCAGCTCGCCTGGGAGAAGGACGGCGCACGCAGTCGGCTGGGGCACCTGCTCCTCCCCCTGCTCCTCCATACAGCAGGCCGTCGCGCCGCCCTGCGACGCGCCCTCTTTGGCCTGGTGGAGAGCGCCTCGGCGGCTGAAATGGTCCCGCAGTGCCTGGCCTGGCTCGCCTCCCACCCGGCGCGCCTCGCACCCCCTCTGTTCAGCCGCCGCAGCCGAAGCCGCCTCCTTACTTGCTGTGCACCCACCGGGGGAATCAGTCGGTCGCCGTGTTGCCCGCGCGGCTCTCCCTGCGGGCAACTTTGGCAACTCGTTTTCCATAAAATGTGGCCGCCCCCCACCAGGGTGTTCAAAGTTGCTGTCCGCATGGAGGAGAAAGTACGTTCCAAGGGGAAGAAAAAACATCCTTTTTTAAAAAAAAAAATTAAAAAATAAACACAAAAAGCAGCGATGGGGAATCTTGCTTTTCCAGAGATTGAATTGCCTTGCTGTTGGATGGGACTTGATGTCCAGTAATTTCTGGAGGGCCCCAGATTAAAAAATGGGATTGTACGAATTAATAGAAGATCGACCCATGAGTGGAGTGGCTATGTTCAGGAGCAATACCTCTGAATGCCAAATGCTATCATCAATAAAAGCAGGTTGCCATTTTCTCTGCTTTCTGACCTATAAAAATATGACAACTGCTAGGAACAGCATGCTAAATTAGACTTTGGGTCTTAACTAGTAGGACAATAATTAGGATCAACTTGAGGGCACACTAACTATTGATCTCAATAGTTATTTAGAAGTATGGATATTACTCAGCCAACCTTTTGCCTGATAATTTAGAAATCATTGCCGAATGACTCTGAATAATCTGTCTGATTTTGATAGGGCAGATATGATTCTCAATCACATTGTTCTGCAATAATTAACTTGGAATAACAGCCACTTTTGCACTTTCATGATTCAGATTTTTACTCATGTTGAAATTTTTACCTATGTTGAAATGGGAAGATTTATGTGCAAAAACTGATGACATTTTTCCTGTACCTATTAAAACTACTGAATACAATAGAAAATGGAACAAAAGGAGCTGAGAATATTTCAGGGGGATTATTTTGATAGAATCATTAAAATAATTAAATGCTCATAATAACAAGAAAGATTTCGCTGAGTGACTTAAAAATAGTAATTAATATCCCTGGTAAACATTACATTGCATTACATATGTAGGAAATATTAGGGATCACTATGCAAAATATTCTTTCTCTAAAGTTCTCTCGCTCTGCCAAGCCTCAAATGACAGATCTATCCAAAGAAAGAAAAGTAATGTAACATGGGTGCCTTCGGGTCCCAAACCCAGTGGTGGGTTGCTACTGGTTCACCCCGGATTGGGCAAACCGGTGGTGGCAGAGGCTCTGTCCACTCGCCCGGACAGAAGCAGCGCACAAATGCCCACAAGCGAACCAGTAGTGATGGGTTTTGAAACCTGCCCCTGCCCAAACCATATACAGGTAGTCCTTGACTTACAACCACAATTGAGGCCAAAATTTATGTTGCTAACTGAGAAATTTGTTAAGTGAGTTTTGCACCATTTTACTTTACTTTTCTTGCCACATTTTGTTAAATGAATCACTGCAGTTGTTAAATTTTAACATGTTTGTTAATTGAACCAGAGGTTTCCCATTGTTTTTCTTGTCAGAAAGTCACAAAAAGTGATCAAATGACCTTGGGACACAGCAGTGGTCATAAATGTGAAGCAGTTGTCAAGCATCTGAATGTAAATCGCATGACCATGGGGATACTGCAAAGGTCATGAGTGTAAAAAATGGTCATAAGTCACTTTTTTCAGTGCCATTGTAATTTTGAACAGTCACTAAATGAACTGTTGTAAGTCGAAGACTACCTGTAGCGCAAAGATGTTTGAACTGTATTCCCCAACATATTTTTCACAGGGTCTGCTGGCTAGGGCAAGTTCAATTATCATACCTCATTTGGATGTTTAAATATGAAATTAGATTCCATCCAACATTATATGGTGGATTTACGTTCACAAATCTTCAAAATATAGTTCCTCTCATTCCTTGTGCAATCTCAGTGTGCACTCCAAATAAGCTCCCGAGAGTCCCCTGAACGATATGTGTGTCTTCAGGGAAGAGAAGAAGAAAAAATAATTGCTCTACCAATGAAATCCATTATACTGTTAGAGAGTTAAATTGGATTTAAAAGCAGACTACTAGGTCACAAAAATAGTGGTTATTTATGAGCCATGAAACTAGGGCTACCTGTTGGGATACAAAAATCTGGATGGCTATTTTCTTTGCTACTATCTAATCGTCATCCAGGTTTTTGCAGCCCAAATTGGTAGCAAACCAATGCCATTAATATTGCTGCCACATTTTAGATCAACTGCAGTTTTTGAACAGTCTTAATATGTTAATATATAGCAATAAAAGAGCTGTTGATTCAGTTCTACAGAAGAATTATTGAGTCTGTCATCTGCACCTCTATAACTGTCAGGTTTGGCTCTGCAACCAAACAAGACAGACACAGACTTCAACGGATAATTAGAACTGCAGAAAAAACAATTGCTACCAACCTGTCTTCCATTGAGGGCCTGTATACTGCACAAGTCAAAAAGAGGGCTGAGAAAATATCTACAGACCCCTCACATCCTGGACATAAATTGTTTCAACTTCTACCCTAAAAACGATGTTATAGGGCACTGCACATCAGAGACAACTAGCCACAAGGACAGTTTTTTTCATGAATGCCATCACTCTGCTAAACAACTAATTCCCACAACAGTATCAAGTTATTTACTAAAACTATTACTATTATTCTTCTCGTCCTTCCTATTACCTATCTCCGCCCACTTATGACTATAACCATGATGCTTGTATTTTTACAATTTATATTGTTCTGTTTGTTTCCTAGTATGATTTTATTGCTTATTAGTAACCTATGACTATCACTAAGTGTTGTATCATGATTCTTGATGAATGTGTTTTTTCCTTTTTTTCCTTTTATGTACACGGAGAGCATATGCACCAAAGACAAATTCCTTGTGTGTCCAGTCACATTTGGCCAATAAAGAATTCTATTCTATAATCTAGTCTAGATACTACTAGTGTAGAGATGAGTAAAGTAAGAGAAGTCTCAACTGATGTACAAGCTCAGGTAACAAACTTTACAGGCTACTGATGTTTTTTGAATATCCAAAGCAAAGCTTTGCCACTTATCACCTTGATAATAACAGCTGTTAAAACAAATTATAGGGCACAGTCTGTAAAATTATCTTGATTGTAAACCTGTAGATTCTACAACATGTTTGTGATTTGTTGTCCACAATTTGCTTTTTGATCTTGTTACATATATTCATTTTCAGTTGGATTTGCCTTCTTTTTGTACAACCAGCATGAACCAGCCTATGCTCCCATACAATAGCCCAGTCTCCCATGTTGAGGTAGAAATATTCACTTTTCCAGATATTTGGATGACCTACTAAATGAATCCATTCTAAGGACTTCCACATCTTGCTAAACTGCTAACTCCTATTGATTTCCAATACCATCCTGTCTGCTACATTCAGAGCCTTCTATAAGGCCTATAACAAGGTCTTCCATTAAATCCTTATTGACAACATGGTAAAATGTGGGCAAAACAAAATTAGTTTTAGGTGGCTTTGGATCAACCTGCCAAAAGTTCTCAGATCAAATAGATTCTGTCCTTTTCATAAATGACAGATGTGGGCATAGAGGTGATGTTTATTAAACGTGCAGATTAAGCAAAGATGGAAGGAAATAGTTACTTGGAAAACTATTGACAAGGTGAAGAATTCACTAATAGAATACATTCATTTATCATAACAGATTAAAAAACTCTGCTATGCAATGTCTAGGAATAAATAAATTTAATATGCAGAAAGCTAGCATTTCTCATTGCCCACAAGATATTTTCATGGAAATATTCATGGAAATATTTTCTTTAGTTCTGGATGCAACTTTAGGATTTGGATATATTCCTGAATATTAAAATGGGTCAAAGCCATGATCTTTAATACATCATTTGTAGGACACTATTTTCTCGTGATGCTGTTTGCTTTAAAATTTGCTCCAGAAGTATTTTATAGAAAAGTACAATATAGGATGAGGTTCCAGCTGTGAGAATAAATATATTCTGGTAGAAGCTAAAGTAAAGAAGAATATGATCAGATGTTACGACAAACTCTAGAGAGGGCTTGAGCAGACATTGAAATTTAAAAAGCAGTAATGTACATTCAGAATGAAAAAGACTCACCTACTTGGGGGAAATAATACCTGGGAAATGGGATGCAAATTGATCTAGTGAGAATAAGAGTAATCTGGAACACATCACCCCCAGCAAGTGGATATATTGAAATCCTGCCAAAGCACATAATAACCTTAGAATTCTCATTTAAAGAAAGAAAGGAACAAAAAAGGGGGGGGGGTGGATGCAAGGCTTTTGCAAAGCTAAAAAGTTATTTGAAACAACTGCCACTCTTAGGCATTTTGATAGCAGTAGCAGATAGATCAAATTGTCCTTTGTCCTTTAAAAATAGTTTTTGAATAACAGTCATGTATAAATGATTATGGAAGTTTGTAACATGCATAGAAATGTTACAAAGATGGAAACATGGACAACTGAGTTCACGCTCAGCCTATGGATGGGGAAAGTATTACATTTGTGTAGTCAAGTTTTTATATATTCAAAGTTTGAAAATGGCCAAAGCAAGCCTTTGGTAACTATGGTTAGAAAATGCCTAGCTAGCATTACGTCTCAGATTTCACATAATGTTCTTCTCAGTTGCAGTTGCTGAATTTTAATCCTGGTAAAGTTTGATGAATGTGGAACTTTGCCCAGTGCAGTTGATCAAATTAATTGATTCTTACATATAATATCCATGATTAAACTACTCAGTTATATTTGAAGTAGGTTTAAATTTGTTTAGAGTCACTACTATAACTAGCCAGTGTATTGTCTCTATGTTCTGTTTTATTATGCATTATAAAGATAGGTAAAATCTTTAGTTAACAGACAGTAGTAAACCTAATGTCAGGTTTACTTTTTTTTTTAGGAAAGATATAAAAATAGTACCGTATCCTATCCCTTTAAAATTTGAGCATATGTGTATTAATGGGAATTGATTGAGGCTGGTTTCAGAATCTAGCTGATTCTTGAGGTCAGTGAGTTAAGTTTCAATATGTTACATCCTAAATTGCTAACAGAAATTGGATTATATGATTCAGGAGGGTCATCAGGACTTTAAAAAATACAAAAAGGAGACTTGGAAAGACTTATACTGGCCAAACATGAATTTAAACATGTTCATTAATGTAAAATATGCTGAATAAATCAAACCTAGAACAAAAAAAGAACTGTTAGTAGGTGATGCAATATAATAACCATTATACAGAATGATTGATTATATTTACTCTAGCAGAAAACAGTGTTCTAGTTTATTTTTCTTACTATATTAAGATAGGACAGTGAGATTCTAATTACAGGTTAGAATAAGACATTCAGGCATATTTTTTCCTTAAACCTGGGATACCTTACAAAATTGCTTTAGAGAAACTATAAATTAAGTGTTCCTCTTCACCTGACCCATTTGATTGGGAGCTTAACATGTTGTACAAAAAAGAAGAAGGGCTTGATGGATGTATCCACTATCTCCACAGAAGTTAGATTTTCCTTCAAATAGACACAGTTTCTTTGAGGTTAAAGTAGTTCCCCACCCCACTGAATAGCTATCATACAGGCATGTGTTTAAGGAATTAACTAGTTCTTCCTGCTTTGGAAATCAAGACAGTGTCCTAGAGAGGCTCCATAGCAATAGGCAATAAGAACATAATCTCTACTGCCATTGTGATTTTTGCCTCCCTGTAACCTCCCTAGTGTGGAGGGTGGAAAATGGACAGCAATGGATGGAAATAGAAAGGATCCACAATTGTGACAGTGTTTTTATGTTCCAGAAAAAGAAAATACAATCAGGTCAGATCAGATCAGATCAAAGGCAAGTGAACCAGAAAGCAGTGGTTTCCTAGGATTCCTTAGGATAGCTAGGAACTCTATAAAACTGGCCAGCATTCAGAATCCAGGTATCTGGACTTATGATATCTTGCACTCAGCCTGTTTACAAAGGGGAGTGAGTTAATTGGGTGAGGAGTGGCTGGATCATTGGAAAAAAAACACTGAGTGCAAGTTATCTGTAGCCTAAGAGGCTTATCGAAAACACAGTCAAAAATCTTTTTAATAATATTGCAAAAAGTTACTGCTTTGAAGGAATAACATTAGCTTTAATATATATTCATATAAAGAGGGCAAGGGAGGGAGAGAGCTCAGTTGCCATGATATATAGCTCAAAACCTTTTTGAAATGTTGAACAAAAAATCAGGGTAGACAGAGACAGATAAAATGTTTTATGGATATAGGATAATAAATCAAGTGAAACAAAAATAATCCTTTGATAATTGTTCTGAAGTATTTTCATGCATTAGAAACTCATCTATATTTGTATTTTCAGAGGCAATTCCTGGATTCAAAAAGCAGATATGTTTTGTTAAGATCGTTCCTTAAACTTACGAATTTATCTTTTCTTTTATGTACACTGAGAGCGTATGCACCAAGACAAATTCCTTGTATGTCCAATCACACTTGGCCAATAAAGAATTCTATGCTATGAAGTACTAATTCAGAATGGTGCTTCTGTTGATATAACCAAAGTATTTGTAACTTATTCCTGAGGAATGTGAGACCTGAAGAAGCAACAACAAATTGGATGAGAGGCCTAAAAAAGGGTGAAACTATTGTTAGAAATCAGTCTTGATTGGTTCCACAGAGATCAAGCTCAATATGTAGAGTAGAATACTAATTACTGAGTACTACTAATGTCAGGTTTACTTTTTTTTTTTTAGGAAAGATATAAAAATAGTACCGTATCCTATCCCTTTAAAATTTGAGCATATGTGTATTAATGGGAATTGATTGAGGCTGGTTTCAGAATCTAGCTGATTCTTGAGAGACTGTTGGAGAGCGAAATCAACATATATACTACATGCAATGTAAACTTATATGTAAAATAATAAATAAGGTCATTTCTTTTCAGAACTCATAGTGCTGTTGCTTCTTAGGAAAACAGTACTTCATACAAAAAACAAATTAAAAGTGGAAAAAAAGCACTTTTAAAAAAAATTAGATTTATATGCCGCCCTTCTCCGGAGACTCAGGGCGGCTTACAATGTGTTAAGCAATAGCCTTCATACTTTTGTATATTTTTATACAAAGTCAGCTTATTGTCCCCACAAATTGGGTCCTCAAATTACCTACCTTAGAAAGGATGGAAGGCTGAGTCAACCTTGAGCCTCGAACTTGCACAATTGTAGACAGCTGGGTGTTAATAATAGGCTATCTAGCCTGTTGAGCTATCTGAGGCTCTTTTTTAACTAAGCATTAGGGAAAATGTATTAATATTGAGCAGTGTTTGACAATCTAGAAAGTGCAAAATTTTCCTTTACTTTTTAGATACTTAAGCAGTATCTAAAAGTATTAATTACCCAGCTGCCAGGGATCACTTTCTCTGACTGGGTCATACATTTTGCTAAGCTTATACCACATAAACCACATTATGGCTTTCACATGAATTCAGTTTCTTTCTCTTTTTCCCTATTGTGTGTTTTTTTTTAATTTTACAAAAGCCTTCACATTAAGATATCCCCTTAGCAGGGGAATTACCTCTATATAGTTCTGATGATTAACCCTCAAGGGAATCTGCTAATATCTGCCAATGATTAACTCCTTGTGAGAAAATATCAACTGCTAGCTATTAACAATCAGTCTTCCAAATAACTATAACATTTTGCACATAGTCTCAGAAATTAAGTTCTTTTACAACAAAGAGCTTTTCCTGAGCTTGCGGCAGGAACATCAAGGACAAGCCTCAAATGGCTTAACTGTTTTTATTGCAGTAACAAGAAGTCCCAATAATAAAGCAATTCAGCTACTGCCAAATCCAGCTCAGGGTTTAAATCGCAGACTTTTTTTCCTGCTCTTGTGTGGTAATGCATTTCCTTCTTTCTTGACATGGAAGGCACCTGCATTGTGTTTTGAAATGAACCTATCTGGTCTTAGGCTCTTCATTCCAGCCTTGTCAACTTAAGCCTTCACAATGTTATTTCATCTGCTAAAGTTGCACGTTCAGGGTTTAAATGCAGAAAGAAAGGAAGTGAAGGCAGTAAATTGTAAACTAGAGGGGCTGCAACTTGACTAGCTGAGAGCAGAGGAAACCCATCCCAGTTTGCATGGAAGAGAGGCTGGATCAGTGGTGGGTTGCCCCTGGTTCGGACCGGTTCGCAAGAACCGGTAGTAAAATCAGCAGGAGGCCCCGCCCACCATCCTGGATGTCATCATCAGTGATCTGCGCATGCGCAGAAGCAAGGCGTGCACGCAAGCAAAGCACACGCCCACGAGTGATCCCGTTGCGAACCGGTGGTAAAGGTAAGTAGAACCCACCCCTGGCCTGGATAGTAGAAAAATTCAAAAGTAGAAGTCTCCTAATTGTTGGACTCAACTCCTGATGACTTCATAGGCTTATTTAGCCGGTTTCCTTGAAAACAGTAGAGAAGTAATTGGCCATTGCCTTCATCCGGGATATCTAACTTTCTGTTCTTGTTCAGGGTGTGGCATTTCCCGACAGTGTCCCTTTCAAGTGTTTAACCAAACGTGAACTTATTGGCTTCTGACTCCAGACATGGTAAGATTTTGGGATACAAGATTGGCTCTGGATTGCTATCAAGAGCTGGAAAGAGCTCGTTTATCAATGTAAGATATATTATAAATTAATAGATTGATAGAAGGGAA
This sequence comes from Masticophis lateralis, assembly GCA_030761175.1. Taxonomy (NCBI): domain Eukaryota; kingdom Metazoa; phylum Chordata; class Lepidosauria; order Squamata; family Colubridae; genus Masticophis; species Masticophis lateralis. Next base: position 201,296,068 of record JAUDYJ010000001.1, on the reverse strand, counting down.
AGGAAAATGTACATACATTTGTGTGATTATGTGTGGGATAATAGTTTGTGTGACTGGTATATTCAGAGGGAAGAGCAATTGCATATATGCAGATATTTTATAGGCAGGCCATTTTAATAAATAGTTTCTTTTTCTGATTCTCCCCCTTTTAAAACTAGCTTGTAGTCACTATTTACACACACTTATTCAGCCACAGCGTTATGGGGAGAGGGAAACATACCCTAGGATTATTTGGGTTGGCTGGATTTGGCAATTTTAGGTTGACAGGGTGGAGAAACTGAGCATTTTGTTTGTGTTTATATCTTTCTTCACTTGAGGTGATTTAAAAAAAATTTTTTTTTGCAAAATTTTAATGTAATTGTTCAACAGAAGTGTAGTGCCTTTACAGAAACCTTCCTACTATTGGAATAAATAGGAAACCCACCCTGAAATGTAGCCCCACCTATAACTGAATCAAAATATGCCCCTACTTTGTCACACAATTCAGAACTACATTAACCTAAAACTTGGTAGGCAGTGCTATTTTATATGTGGGTTGAATGGAAAGTAATGCCTCCACATTCCTAATTTGTTTAAATATAGAGATTGTAATAAATGAAACCAGAAGACTGTCCTTGAGATGAAGTTTTTGTTACTTGTATCTACTCCATCAAATGTCAACCTTTCAGGATAAACTTGGCCAGGAAACTGATACCATAACAAATACGAGAACTCTATTTTAATGATACAAGCTATAACAAAAGAATATTGAAGGCTGTTTTATGGGCTGTCAAAATGCAGTAAAGAAATTCCTCAACTTTATAGCATAACAATTGCTGACAAATTTCAGATCTTGAAGGTTTCACTTCTGCTATCAGCATTCAAGGAACATATTTTATCAAAATCTTCCAATATTGAACAACATCAATGATGTATAGGCAGTTCTTGACTTACAACCAGTCACTTAGCAACTGAAGTTACAACAGACCTCCAAAAGCTACTTATGACCTGGTTCCAATGGCCATTGCCACTCCATGCAGTCACATAACCACACTTTGGACATATGGCAATCTGCATTTATGCCTGTTTGCAGTATTCTATGGCCCCATGACTGCAATTTATAACATTTTTGCACAAACTGGTGTATACTTCCAGTTTTCAGCAAAAATGCCCCAACAAACAATGGGTTTGCTTAATGATTGCCACAAAAAATGGTTGTAAAGACAGATTGGTTGCATGATGACTTTGCAATCATCATGACTTAATGATCATAATGGCAGGGTTTATTATGGTCCTAAATCGAGGACTATCTGTAAGCCACACTTTCCTGTGAAAAACCAAGCTTCATAACACTTTCCTTTTGAGTGAGCCACCAATTCTTAATCAGTTTACCAACATTCTTCATGTCAAATTCATTGGCTTGTCACAAATTAGAAAACATAGTATTATTATTATTCTTGATCGTGTAATCAGGTCTTCCTGGTTCACATCTTTATATTTTTGGGCCCAGGAAAACATAGTATTCATGTCATCATAACTCACCCCATAAACGATTTGCATTCATGGGTGAATTTCAATTGGAGGAACCACTTTGGTTATCAATTCAATTGCAATGTGTCGCTTAAAGTACACCGACAAGCACTCACTGTAAGTTTCCATGTCACAAACAATAGCAACACAATATTTTCTCATAGCAGTTTTTTGCCAACTGCAGTAAAAACAGTTGTAAAAGACTCATCAAAAGTTCCATCTAGTGCATCAGTTGGCAATGTATAACATCAAAGGAATTGCTTTTCATTCAGCCCTTATAGATTATTGATCAGGTGTTTAATCTGTATGGATGCCCAAGAAGATTGAGATACATGTTATAGCAAATTGGAAGCAAGCAAGATGTACTTTTCAGCATTTGATTTTCTTCAGCATGTGTTAATAAACTGATATCAGTCTTAAGCAATTAGTTACCTCTTCAAGCCTGTAAGATAGATTTTTAGCTTATCTTGGAGGCATCTTATCATGTGCCTTAATGTAGGTACCATATATATTAAGTTATCATAACATACCAAGCATTTAACATGCTGAGAATCTATTTGAATTGTTAATAATGCAGTTTTGGACCACTATATTTTCTACACAAACTAATTTTACAGACAAAAACATAGACATATAAATAACAAATTAGGATATTTTTCAAAGGCATCCAAGTTTTTCAGCAATTATATCTTCCCATTTTTTGTTTCAATCAATGATTGTATTATCAAAAAAGTATACCAGGGCCTTCCCCAATTCATGGGTAATTTTAAAAAACCTCCTATCTTGGTATAGGTAACTACCATTATGAGAGCCAGTTTGGTGTAGTGGTTAAAACACCAGATTACAATTTTAGGAGATGAGTTCTACTCCCATTTTAGGCACAAAGCCAGTTGGGTGACTCTGAGTCAGTTCCTCTCTCTCAGCCCTAAGGAGTAGCAAACCGCTTCCAAAAATCTTCCCAAAAATACTGCAGGGGCTTGTCCAAACAATTGCCAGAGGAATCAAGGCTAACTTGAAGGCATCCAAAAACCCACCATCGCTCCATCTTTTATGCTCTTTGGTGGCATTATGATCGATTTGTAAATCCAAATCCTATTAATGGATCTTCTGTAGGCATTCACGCCTTATTTGAATATTGAGTTGTTGCTGTTATTTGTCATTCTAATGTTGAGCAATTTCCTCATACCAGATTAATCACTGTCTTCCAAAATTGTTCAAAATTGTTACAAGTGAAAAGGTTTTCAGGAACAAACAAAAGCTTATCATCATAAGCATTGTTACCAAGATGTATGGAAAGCTTTATGAAATAACATATCTGCAAAATTATATCTTACATCATTAGTAAATGTATGGTAAAACACCAGATTATTCTTAATATGAAAGGAGAAACAGTTATATTAGAGATACTTGGTTGCATTTTAACTGCTACAGCCATTAATCCTAAATTGCAAGCCTTAAAGGTAGATAATGTTTTGAATTCTCCAGTTTGTAATCTGAGTTGGAATTAGATCTAATAGATTCACACTAGCTGTGTTTTCATCACACACTAAGCCAAAAAGCTCAGTTAAAGCATGTATACTGTTACTTTACTACTATCTCATCATAAATTGATATTGGTTCAGATTTTGATAAGGTAGTAAAGCTAAACTTACCATATTATCTAAATATGCAGCAACTACAGTTTTTGCTTTATGGGAACTAGATTTATGGAACATTTAAATTCTGAAAAACCAGAATGGTTGCTTTTCATTTTACTGAAGTAATAGCCCTAAAACTCTGAATTACAAATAGTTAAAATGGCAGTGTTTGTTAACTGGGCTGTGGGACATATTTCATAATATATGCAAAGTCACTTTTAGGCCAATTTGTGAGTGAACAAGGTGATTTTTTTTAAAGGATACATTCACTTACCTTCCCTCCCTTCCAGGAAATAAAAACCTTCACAATTGATGGTTGTTTTAAAAACTCTTTAATCTAATTCCTAAATATTCGCTACTCAGGAGGAGCCTGAGTAGCGTAGGGGGGTAATGCCTCCTACAAAGGCAGCATTTAAGATCCAGCTGCCTGCAATTACTTGCGAGTTCAATCCCAGCCAGGCTCAAAGTCGACTCAACCTTCCATCCTTTATAAGGTGGGTAAATTGAGGACCCAGTTTGTTGGGGGCAATAAGCTGACTTTGTATAAATATAAATATACAAAAGTATGAAGGCTATTGCTTAACGCATTGTAAGCCGCCCTGAGTCTCCGGAGAAGGGCGGCATATAAATCAAATTTTTAAAAAAATAGACTTTAAACACAAGTTAATTGCTAAAAAAAAAAAAGCTTTTTGCTGCCGTGGCACACAGAAATTGTTTTGTTGCACACAGAAATTGTGAGTTTGTGTTCTTACCTGAAGAGTTTTTAAACTAGAATCAAAAACATATTTGTATGTGTGTATGTGTTTTAGCCCCTTCTCCCATCTAAATTTCAAGACCCTTTGTTTTGGGAGAATAATTCTAGCTGGAGGGTAATATATAACTATTATAAAAAGATGGATAACAGAATTCTATAAAATAAAACAGATGGAGCTAGGCCTTATCTAAGTTTGGAAATGAATCCGCAGAAAGGGAATCAGGAGAGATTTGTTCGAGGTGAATTAGGATAATTTGATTCCTAAACATACCTTCTTTGAGTGTTGTGTTCTCTTGATTTAGAATGTGGTCTGAAGTTCACTCTTCTATATAAAAAACAACATGGTTTAATGTTCAGTCTAGGTCCCAATCTTTTTCCTTTTTCCCCAGATATCAAATGTTGAGTGAATTCATCAACTTAATTTGGCACCATTTTTTTTTGTCTAGGCAATCCATTCCATGAATATTTCATAACATTTGTTCTTATAACTCCCAAATAGCTGTGCTTTGGAATGTCAAGTGTTTTATTGTCTGTAAAATATTGCTAAATGCTTTCCAAGTATTCCAACTAACAATTAAATTCTAATTCAGCTTCCTGCCGAAATTGGGAAGCCTACAAAAGGGAGCAATTTTGCATGCATGCTTAGAAGGGCATACATATATATTATATATACATGTATGTATATGCATAACAGGCATTTGTCATGTTTTTCTACTTAACTGAATTCATAATCCAAATGATAGTAAAAGAGAGATACCTAACTCAAAAGAAAAGATCTGTGTCCATAAAACTACGTTTTTCCAGAGGGACAATAAATATCTGCTTTTAATTGTTTGTGTAATAGAAACTTTATATGAATAAGAATTATGGTTAGCTTTGGAAATTGACACACTGAAATTCTACAAATGGCTTCAGCCCAACCTGATTTCTCTCTGCCAGCAGGAATAATCTAAAAACATCCTCAAATTCTAGCAAGAAGTATCTATTTTTGGATTGATTTGCCTCTTGCTTCTTCATGCTAGCTTTGAACTAAATTTGGTTCATTTTGTGATTTCACTCTTATTTCCCTTCCAGAAATCAGTTCTAGGGTTCTTTTCATTATAATTAAATTGAGGAATTGTTTATGTAGAGACTGGAAATCACCTGATTCAATATATTATTTGTGGTACTTTCCTGGAATAATATATAAAAAAATTTTAAAAAGAGTCAACCAGACCCTGGAGACTGCCCCAGTATCAATTTCGTGAATGCATTATGGACGGGCAAGAAGATAGTCTGTCAGTAAATACCTGTTTGAATCATCTTATAGTAGATTCAGGAAAGCTTGTGTGATAAATAGCAAAACCTTTCTGAAGTGCCAAAATATGATAGGAGGAAAAAAATATATCCAAAGGGGAAAATATATTACCACATATTATATAAATTGAAAGATATATTTGAAAAGAAAACAAGGAAATGTACAGGGTGATCCACTGAGCATTCCAAGACTTCAGAAGACATCTGGTTGCAGCTTTTTCAGCTAATATTCATATTAGCTGGTAATATATTCTCATTCCCATAACATTTAATTGGGTATAGAAGTGCATCATAGGGCAACAATTTTTGAACCAAAGTATCTCAAATCAGCTAGTTTACAGAATGTGTCCAAAATCCGGGATCCATGACTTCTGTGGAATTGAAAATTGGCAAACATTTTATGACCTACAATTATTATTAGACAGATTATGACCTAATACAAAATGTCATAATTTCCTACACTGTGTATGAGCTATATACAGTTCAACACGGACTATTTTCAAGGTAGATGCATTTCTGAATGTATCCCAACTTTTCCAGGGAAGGCAGCACATCAGAAGTCCTGGCCCTGGACAGGAACAATGAGGAACCTGGTAACGAAATATCTCTGAAAGAATGACTGAACAGGTCATGAGTTGTCTAATTTGATTAAAAGGCATAAGCTTTTGGGAGTTGCAGCTTGGTTCTTTATTACAGATGCAAGGGACGTGCGAGATAGATTACATGCGCCTTATCAATGTCTTTTAATACAATCTGATAATCCAAAAAAAAGTGCTACCACACTCCTGATGTCTTGCCATCATAGACTAACACAGGACTCCTCCCACAACAACTTATACATTGCCAAAGAAGAGGAAATGCATTGGTTAAAAAAAAAAGAAGAATGGGGAGTAGGCTTGCTTAGATGTGTTTGTGTATATTCATTTATACGGATGCATCTAGATAAACATATAACAATAATTAGCACAGTTTAAAAAACAAATATAAAACAACCATCTAAGTTGGGTAAGAGGATGACCTGTGTGCTTGGTTAATTGGCTACCTAGGTTATATTGTTTGATAGAAATTTCAGGAAGGTAGATTTCCCTCCTAATAATACATTATTGTAAAATCCCATTTGTCCCAGATAGTCCTTCCAATATAGGTACAAGACTATTTTCTGATAGACATTCAAATAAAAGACCATTTCCAGTACAATGGGACATATTGCCATCACAGTCAGAGCAGTGCACAGTAGGCAAGGATATATATTTAATAACTGAACTGTTTTCGATATCTGTTACAATGTGCATTTGTTTTCTTTTTTCTTTTTGGTGACCTTTTTTCCTTTTTAAAATTCTTCTGTAGGAAAACAAACATTAAAATCATATTTAAAAGGTAGAATAATACATTAAAGGAATCTTCATAACCAAATTATTTTAGAATTATAGGCAGACAATGCAAAATATTACATGGGATCATAATTAGATCCAGGTAAGAGAATATTTGAAATATAGTAAGCTGTGACCATTGTTTTGGTTTTTTTTCAACATCTTTGGAGAAAAATAGGCTGGCTTTCATTTTCTATAATTCTACATTGGGAGAATTCTTTTTCCCCCTTAATTTTAAGATGAATAGGTTTAAAATTTGGATCCTGAGATAACGTTTCAGTGTTGGAAGGGAAAAAATGTCACTGAGATTCTGTTTACCTAGGAAAAAGCTTAATTAGGGTTATTTGGATGGCTTTCTCTTAGTAAGCATATAAAGAATTGCACTGTGAAGAACTCTTATTCAAATTTACTTAGAGAAATAATTTCTAAAAACAAGAGACTTTTAAAATAAAATATCCTCCCAGGTAATCTAGATAGGAGACATGACTAGATGAACAAAATTTACTTTATTATAAATTTACATTAACAGAACCTTGCAAATCTGAAGGGACAAACTTCCTCCTGTCCACTTTTAATGGGCAAATCAATTAGGGTGGGTCCTTCCTAATTTTTTCTCTGAAAGTTAAATGACGGCGGGCTCCTCTCTCTCTCTCTCTCTCTCTCTCTTTCTCTCTCTCTCTCATCTTGATTGTTCCCTAGGCAGCATAGTTTTTTCCTCTTCCCTCAAGTCTTCCATACATTCCATTACACTTTTACTGTGATGGATCAAATTAAAGGTGGTATTCTGTTTCTATAAAACCAACCAAATGCAAATGGGAGTAGTAACTATGTATACTTAGACCACACAAATCAAATAAATTATTTGCATTTGAGCGAAATCCTTCACAGTGACGACATGGAATAACCTTGGATAGTTGGATATTGGCTAGTTCTAGATTCCCTACCAAATAATTTTACAAATCTTTCATACATAACAATTTCAACAAGCCAAGAAGATAAAACTGTAGGATTGAAACATCTCAGAACTATAATGCAAATCTTACAATAATGTAATTAGTCCAGAAGGGATTGGTTGTTCCTTTTTAACCTTTAAACTTTAAAGACTTTCGAGTCTTATATGGTCATTTGAAGATATCTTTTACCATATTTACCTGACTATATAGTATGGTAATTGAAAGGGACTAATATCTCATATTCCTTTAAGGGCGTTTCCTGCAATAGCCTCACCTCTCTGGAATTAATCGCCATCTGGGGCCCATTAAGTTTCATCCTTATAGAAAAGATGAATATAAGAAATCTGGATAGGAATGAATGGATGAAAGAATGAATATATATGTTTCTCTTTTTATACTAACAGTTCTGCTGTATTATGCTAGCGTTCTTTCATTGGACATTTGTTTTTCATTATTTATCAGGAAATCACCAAGGAAAACTGAGGCTGTAGGTTAATTAAACGATCCAAAAAATATCTTGCAAAAAAGCAATGGCAATCCATTTCCATATGTAGTTAAGCTACCAAAACAAGGCTCCCAAAACCTGAAAAAAGCATTAAACTGAAGCAAAGAGGTATAAAACTCTTTACTACTATTGATTGGGTCTTCAAATGTTTGTAGCCCGAAGCTGGAGATTTTCGTATTGATGCCAAAACATCTAACAGTGATGTGCCCATTCAATCACCAGGAGTCAAGCTTGTTTGAAAGACTTATTACAGTCCAGTAAGATACTGGACTACCAACATGTAAACAATTGTTAACAATTGCTAGTGTATAATGGGATTGTCGGTTTAATTATGGTTTGAAAACTTGGTTAGAGATTTGAATAGCCTTCCACAATTCTATGCAGTGTTCCTAGTATTGTATAACATTCATACTAGGTTTTGGCCTGTTGAGGTGTTATACAGTCATGAGGTTAGACATTCTGGGGACACTGAAAAAAAAGGGAATAGAAACAATTGATGGTTCTGACTTGACTGCACTTGATTAGGATTCAGAAGAAATACCAAAGACATATGTCTATATTGGTAGTCCTTGACATAAAATCTTTTGTTTAGTGACCATTCCAAGTTACAATGGCAGTGAAAAAAATGACTTATGAATGATTTTTACACTTAAGACTGTTGGAAGAAATATCCAGTCTAGTTCCAAGCTGAGAGATAGGCACTGGAGACAAAATGGAGGCTGGAGGCTGATTGGAAAGATAGTTTAATGATGAAGCAGAACCACATGCATGGTCCTGGCAGCTGACCACATGGAGCTGAGAGTGGGAGATATTTATACCTTCTCTTGGGCTTTGCATTTGAACTTCCTGTTCCTGTGCAAGAACATGTATTCTATTGGCTGTTGTCAGACTCCCGTGGGGCCATGTAGAAATCCTAGGAGCTTGTCTGAACTAAGTTTGGTTGAAGTTTGGGCTGATGCAATGAAGAAACTTGTTGGACAATTCCTATTGGGGCTGAGGGCTAATCCTACCTTTGTCCAGACCTTGCTGCAGGGAAGTTCAAAATATCCTGCCTTGAATGGATTTGCCTGCAGTATTTTGCCTATGAATAGAGCTACCTAGATCTCAATAAGCTCTTTATCTCTTAAGTGTTGACATCTGATGTGGGCTATTAAGAAAGGTGGGGGCTATTAAGAGAGAGTCTGCTTCCTGCCTCCAAAAAAACATGTTTCTCCATTTCTCATTCAGGGAAATATAATATTCTGCCTTTTTAATATTTCTTAAATTATTTCATTCTTCAAGGAGAGGGGTGGGTGCTAACTTTCTACAGGACCATTGCAGCTTCCCATGGTCATGTGATCAAAATTGGGGTGCTTGGCAACTGGCAAGTATTTATGACAGTTGCAGTGTCCTGGGGTCATGTGATTACCATTTGTAACCTTCTGATAAGCAAAGTCATTAGGGGAAGTCAGATTTGTTTTAACCACCGCATGATTCACCTAATAACTGCCGGGTGTTACTTAGCAATTGTGGCAAAAAGTCAGTGGTGGGTTGCCCCCGATTCGCACTGATTCTATAGAACCGGTAGTAAAACTGACGGGAAGCTCCGCCCACCAACCCAACGTCATCAGAATGCTCCTGCACATGCACACAGTGTGCGCTTGGCTCGCGCACACAGCCCCGTTGCGAACCGGTAGTAAAGGTAAGTAGAACCCACCCCTGCAAAAAGTGGTCATAAAATGGGGCACAACTCAGCAACTGTCTTGCTTAGCAAATTTTGGACTCAATTGTAGTCGTAAGTCAAGTAATAAGATTCTAGATAAGAGCCAAAGGCAATAAAAACAAAGCAAACAAAACAGTTAATTGACCACGGCCTAGATAAACTGATTCTTATCTATTCAAACCTGCAGGCATTTTTTGCAGCCTCCCTCCACCCCACACACACACTGGTTGTGTCTGCAGGGGTGTGTATAAAAAAAAACAAGTTGGCATTTGTGGCATTGTGATGGAAGACCTGCCTTTTCTGTATATGGCACTGCATGCTTGTAAAAAAAAGGGGGGGGGGCTTCTATCACAATGCTGCCATCACCACTCTGCCTTTTTTTTATTCCGTGCTCCCCCTAAATTAATGGACTTATTCATTGCATGGTGCTTACTGGCTTTGAAGCTGAGCAGTTGTCCAGTGTTTACATAACTGCTAATTCTAACCTGAGATCTGTTGGCTCTCAGCCTGTTTTTCCTACCAAGCCATTTTTCTTGTGTAAAACCTGGATCCAGTATTTACCACCAATACAAAGCACTGCCAGCAAGAAAAGCGGAGTCTAATATTGCTACTCATTCCAGCTTCTTTACTCTTATTTTGAATTAAAAACTTTTCCTCCGGACTTTTTTCCAGATGGGTGCTATTATTCATCTTCCTATCTAGAATTCTTTAGTGATATATTGAACTTTGGTTGTTAACTCCAAAGACAGTATGTAAACACCAGCCTTTATCATTGTCAGGTTGAGCAGCATAATTTAAAGGGAGGATTTCTATTAGCATTTACAGAATCGAGGCTCTGTTAAAACATAGATATTCCGTACGATGCCTGCCCTCAACTGAGTGCAAAAATCTGTAGATAAAGAAATATCGATGGCATTTACCGTTATTTCTTGTTGATGGTGTAGGTGCTTCCAGTTATTTTTTGCATCCCAGAGTGGCAATTAAATCTCCAGTTATTGTTGTGTACATGAGGAAGCAAATATGCTGTCTTAAGGGAATAATAATAAGAGGATTGATAATAAGCACTCCTTGTTCACATAAACACCCTTGTCAGGAGTTAATAACACCCGACATATAATAACAGTTTTATAATATAAAAAAAAAACCCAAGAAAGAGAAAACTTGTATATAAAAGGTTGTAAAAAAATTCAGAAATAAAGTAAAAATTGAGAAACATTTTGGCTGTTTTCACAAATCATACGAGTGACAAGTTAAATAATCAAATTACATATTCTTGCATATAACACTAAATTTAATGAAAGATCACAGTCAACCATAGCTTGATTTCTTACTCTTATACCTGAATAATGTTATCTACTTGCCAAAGTTACCTACTTAAATCATTTACCCATGCTCAATATAGTTAAAAGTCTCTCTCTCTCTCTCTCTCTATGTGTGTGTTTCTTGTTTCTGTTTCTCCCTCTCTGTTTCTTTCTCACTGCCTCCCTGTCTCTCTTTCTGTGTGTGTGTGTGTGTGTGTGTGTGTGTGTGTGTGTGTGTGTATTGTGTCAAAAAGCTCCTTGGAAAATTTATCTTTAGCGTGTATTATACCAGTCACATGATATAGATATTATTTTTCCCTTTTTGCTGTGAAACTGCTGGGAGGAAAGGAAATAGTAATAGAAATAAGAATGAAGCAAATAAGAAAATAAAGGGACCTGCACATTTATCACAATTCTAGGTTTCCATTTTAAAAGCTAAAGAGCAATCTATAATTTGAGACGTATTTATAAAAACACTTTTAGCATTTATTTTTCTATGTGGACCAGTACATGGGCATCAAAAACATCTGAGAACAAGTGAATAAGCAGGAGTTGGTAGTGTAGTCCTTGTGGGCACCATGGCACAAGTAACTCACCAAGAGTTGGAATTCCTTTATAAAACCTTGCAGGACCTTGAGCCACACCACCAAAAATATTTCTCAAGATTTGACAATATCATGAGATTTTGCTACTTCAGACCCAAGCTAATTGCAATTTTAAAAAATAATATTTATAGCTCAGGGTTGAAATGAGGGGTCCTTGGTGCTCTTTCGGCTTGGTTGTTTTTTTACAGACCTTTCATTTCCCAAACAAGGTAATATCAACAGTGCTCATCAAAAGCTAGTTCTTTTTTTTTTTCAAATTCTCACTTGTACCAACAATTACTTGCAGTAGCTGTCATGAGAGCATAAGCTGGGACATACTGATCAGTAAAAGAGCAAAATCTGTTCGCTGTCTCTGTAATACAAGTACATGCATGATTTCCTTTCTGAATGAGTAGTAAATGCAACACTGTATTTTATAAATTTGGATGAATTCATTCTGATTATCTCACTGGTGGATAATTTATTCGAACCTGAGATTTTCAGAATCCCTTAATATAACATGCAGATTCTATTCCTATGCAGGAATAGAGAAGCAACAAGAAGAACCTGGATTAAAGGAAATTTCTTTGACTTGTAACGTGAAGTATTTATATACCTGGAAAGGTGATTTTAAATGGCTTAAGGATATAAATGCAACTCCAGTAAATTGGGCAGTGTCATGTGAGAATCTATTAAACACCAACTCTACTACTACTCCTATTATCTTGCTGGAGAAAACAATAAACTATTGCTCCTTTGCATGTAGAAAAATAGGCCCTCGCTTTCTCCCGCAAGAATAAAAAAAAGCCAAATGTAGGTCCATTTGAGGCTTTCAAGGCTTCACTCGGTGTCCTGTGGGGCAGTTGTTCCCCATCTATAGTTGAAGGTGATTAAGTTATTGTGGACTTGTATGCAGCTTTCATTACGTAAAATAAATCAGAGGTCTTGAAAAATCCTGGCCTTTGATCCTTGTTAATCGTAGGGTGGATGGGGTAGAAAGTGATTGTATACAGTTCTGTATTCACAGAAGGAAAGAAGTAATGGACCTAGATCTTGTTAGTGAGCAGATGACACTTATAGCCAAGAGGGTCTATGCTCAGGTCCATCTGGTGTGCTAGTTGCACCTATTTCTAGAGTAAGAGGTCTTTCAGGCAGTCATTCATGCCTTAGTGACCTCACAAATGGATCTCACGGATGGACTGCTGCAATGCACTCTACGTGGGGGCTGCCTTGGATACCACTCAGAAACTACAGCAAGCAGTGATAGGCATACTGTGTGGCATTATTCCTTTTTAAGCTTCTAGATCAGAGGTGGGATTTCAGCAGGTTCTGACCAGTTCTGGAGAACCAGTAGCAGAAATTTTGAGTAGTTCGGAGAACCAGTAGTAAAAATTCTGACTGGCCCCACCCCCCGTCTATTCCCTGCCTCCCAAGTTACAGCTGATCAGGAGGAAATGGGGATTTTGCAGTAACTTTCCCCTGAATTGGAGTGAGAATGGACATTTTACCGTATCCTTCCCTGCCACACCCACCAAGCCATGCCATCCCACCAAGCCACACTCACAGAACCTGTAGTAAAAATTTTTGAAACCCACCACTGTTCTAGATGTAATTCAAGGAGTTGATTATCACCTATAAATCCTTCATGGCATAGGGGTTAGGTACGAAAGACTATTTTTCTCTGTCCTCCCCCCACAAATTGTGCTGTAGGACCCTTCAATTAAACTGTATAATCTGTAGAAGTACATCTTCTCTGTCATGGTGCCTGCCTTGTGGAACATCATTCCCCAGAGAGCCATGCAATTTTCACCCTGCAGCTGTTTTACAAATCTTTGAAAACCTGGTTTTGGTCCCAGGAATGATTGTTGAGCCTCTGTTAGTTTTCTTTTGATGTGTTGGATTGCCTGTTCCAGACATACTTATCTTTTTCCTCTCATTCTTTTGCTCCCTACTTTTGTGATGTAAACCATTCAGAGTCATTGAGAGTTGACTTATTATATAACCAATAATTCCTTCCTTTCTCATTAAATCTAATTTATTACATCGCCAATTAATGAGGTCTCTCAAAGGTTTTCAATAGAATATAAAATCAAAATAACAGATTTTAGAAATGCTGTAAAATTAAAACTGTTTAACGAATATTGTCTCAGACACTAATTTAAAGAGGTGGGATAATAGGTTTCTGACCTCTGATATTTTCTTATATCTTCCCTCTTTTCTCTTTTTCTTTTCTTATCCCTAAAAAATCCATTTGGCGGGAAAACACAGAAGGTGCAGCCTCACATGACTGAACAGCTATCCTGTCTTGCTTTTCTTTTCTTAAGGTGCCCTAAAAGTTGGGATGGGATGTCCTAATTTATGCCAGAGTTTGAGCAAGATGTGACTCCAGTCTGCTTCTAGAAGTGGAAGGGAGCAGGGCACCAGCTCAACCTTTTGTCAAAGAATCCCTGGAAAGTCTGAAAGAACAATTGCACAATGATAACATGAGGAATTGCCCCCTTGAAAGCACCCAGCATCACATAGTTTAGTCACTACTAGGTGGCATTGAACTCGACTGTCGCAGAATTGCAGGAGAATCTAGTGTCAAATATTCCCTGTGTCTGCTTTCTGGTCGTTGAAGAACAATAAAGCTCCTGGCTGATTTGTCCTTCAAGACTTTTGTGACAGTTGCTGTCAGAGGTCCTAATTAAACAAGATCTCTCTACATACGCAAGCCAATTTCCTTTAGCTGTAGAATGTAAAGGTTAACTATATTCTTAAGCACCAAATCCAGACCACTTCTTAGGTAGAGAAGAAATCTATTAATACATGTTGTATCAAATGTTGAATCTGCCTGGAATCCCAGCTAAGGTAAGATGGTCATTACAGCTACAAGCGAATGACTAAGGAAATGTGTCGCATTCAGTTCAGAGTCCTGCACGACTGCCCTATTATGCTGCATTGAAATGTATTACATGCCAACTAGTTTCCAAGGGTTACTCTTTCATTTGGGGAAAGGACTGCAGAGGTTCAATCCGTACAGCAATCGCCAACATCTAAAATGGATTCAGTAAACCCAATTAAACCAAAAGGACCACTCTCTCTAAATGCAAATTATTCAGGCTTTATTTGAGCTCTTTTAAAATTAGTTCTAGAATCCCTTTTCTCACTGATTAATGGGAATATAAGAAAAAGTGCAGAATTTGTGTTTCTAGGGATGGGAGGGGGAGGAGGGTGTTAGATCATCTTGCTGTTGCTACATTATACCAGACTTTTATCAGCTGCAGTTTAATAAGCTGTGATGGGCCTTTTTTGCAAGATCATTTCTCAGCAAAGCAAGAGAAAGGAAAGGAAAGGAAAGGAAAGGAAAGGAAAGGAAAGGAAAGGAAAGGAAAGGAAAGGAAAGGAAAGGAAAGGAAAGACAGCTTAAAATACTACTGCATTACCAGATTATGTTTGTTTATTTATTTATATATCCTGCCTTCATTATTTTTTATAAATAACTCAAGACTGCAGACATATCTAGTATTTCTTCTTTTCCCAACAACAGCCATCTGTGAAGTAGGTTGGGTTGAGAGAGGCAGACTAGCCCAAAGTAACTCAGCCTAAAGTAGGACTAGAACTCACATCGCCTGGTTTCTAGCCTGGTGTCTTAACCACTAGCCCAAACTGGCTTTTCAGTGGATGCTCATACCCACAGAGATCTCTTTCACACATCACATTAAACTGTAATAAGTTTTTTTTGGTTTTAGATTAGCATATTGTATTGTCCCAGCCTTTTTGTGTCTTATAACTCTTGGTTTAAGGCTTACCACAGTGTAATATTCCAGCCAGTTCTCCAGAACCTGTCAGAACCTGCTGGATTTCAGCTCTGATACTAATCTATAGTTTGGGTAATCAAGCAAATTAAGCAAATTGTTAAGCAAATTGATTACCCAAACTATAGATTAGTATCAGAGCTGAAATCCAGCAGGTTCTGACAGGTTCTGGAGAACTGGTAGTGAAAATTTTGAGCAGTTCGGAGAACCGGTAGTGGAAATTTTGAGTAGTTTGGAGAACCAGCAAATACCACCTCTGGCTGGCCCCAGAGTGGGGTGGGAATGGAGATTTTGCAATATACTTCCCCTGGAGTGGGGTGAGAATGGAGATTTTGCAGTATCCTTCTCCTGCCATGCCCACCAAGCCACACCATGCCTACCAAGCCACGCCCACAGAACTGGTAGTAAAAAAAATTGGTTTTCAGCACTGATTATTGTGATATATGAATCCAACAGTAATTTTACCCTGTATACAGTAGTTGGATTTGCACATCATCCTAAAACACATGTTGAAATTATACCATTTTTCACTGTCTAAAGCATAATAATCTGATACATGCGGAAGATATAGGGCATTAATTATAAACTGTAATGACTGGGACAACCCAACATACTAAAGCCAAGTCAAACAAGCCATCTTATGACTTTACAGTTAGAAAGCTTCAGTCTCTCAATCTGTTAGGATCGGGACCTGTCTGACCTCATAATTGGGATATATCAGGATGAGATCATTCCCTTTTGTTATTTTATTACTTAAGTCTAGATGACGATAATTAGTGAATTGGATTCTTTAGAAAATATATTATCTGATGTTAAAATTAATTATAGTTGTCATAGCCAAGGAACCCCAGAGTTATCATCTAAAGCAGTCAAGCTCACGGTGTCACGTGACATATCAGGACTTTTTTCCCCTTTGCTAAACCAGGTGTGGGCGTGCCCAGTGCGTGGCGCATCCAACCTGCCGGCTTGGAGTTTGACACCCCTGATCTAAAGCATATGGAAGGTGGCAGTTTAGGAAAAACTGCTCTGGAGCTATAGGAGAGGCACTCCTGAAGTCTACAGTGAAGAATCAGCTAGGATGGCCCGCCTCACTCTTTCTTCCAGTTGGGATCCTGTACCGATGCTTTGTATTTTTAATGGTTGGAAAGGCACCTTGACCAACCCAGTGGTTCCTTTTCATTAAGCCCTATAGTTGTCAAACCACACTTTGTCAGAAGTTTTGGATAAAGTAAGCAGTATATCAATTGATGAAATGAATAAGATGAAATGCTGGGAAGGAATCCTTAAGAAGCTTGCTGCTACAGAAGGACTATTAGAAGATCCTCCTTCTCAGATGCCCATCAAAATTCATAGCACCCTAGGCTGGCAAAAAAAAAAAAAAAATTGCACATAGATTGCACAAGCTTCTATATCCCACTTCCTGGAAGTGAAGCTTCAATGATAAGAGTTTTCATTCCATATTGTGGCTTTTCTCTGTTGCTTATTTTGTTCCGGTTTAACAAGTTTCTGATTTGGCTTTTAATTTTGTAAACTTGGGAAGTCTTGTGGTTTAAAAAAAACAGGATAGAAAGGCTGAAAATCAATATCATTGATGGCTTAGCTAGAAGGGCTTTCCATTTGCCAGGATTTGTCCATTCTTCCTTTCCTGTGCTTGCACATCTCAGATTTAGCAATACCAGTCATCCCACGCAGGCAACAGAAGGCACTCTGTTTCTAGAAGTAGAAAGCAACAGCCACGTTGGTTTTTGCTTTTCTTTGTTCAATGGCATTGCTTCATACTTTTTTGGCACAGAGATATTTCAAGACAGCTCACTGGGTAAAATATGCCATGTACAGAACTTCATTAACCAAGGCATTAATATCTCCACTAAGTTGCATAGTTCAGCAGTAAAGAGATTGGAATTCAGCATGGAGAAATTGGCTCACGTTTCAGCTCAAGGCAGTCTGCAAGAAGACTTCTTCCATACTTATAATGTCTGTCCTTGAGATCCTGTATACATTCTGTGAAGTATACGTAAATCCAGTGAAATTCCTTAAGGATTTTGGCAAAAGATTATTAGAAATGGCTTTCTTCTTATTCTGAGCCTTTGATGAAACCATAAGGATGGATGATTCTTCTTCATTGGTGCAATCATGAATGGTGATCATGTAACAATGAGTCAGTTTTCTTTTCAGATTCTTTCATTTATTTAAACCCTAGCATACAGTATTTTGTTAGGCTAGGTACATTCCATTAATTCACTAACTGGTGGGGTAAACTCTTCCCTCTTATAGCTGCTTTCTACACTTATGTATACAATGCTGTCAGAATTTGTTGTTTGGGTTTTGAAGGTTTAGCCTACGACTCATCATGAACTGTCATTATTGATCTGTCGGATGACAAGTACAGTTATGTAATATAATGTTCCATTTTAGTGGCGTGCATTCATTTTTAATTTCACTGTAGAGAAGAAAGTATATATTTAGTTCCATCCTTGGTGAGCATAGCATTTTATAAATCCAGAAAACTAGGCTTCTGCCCTTGTAAAGCGGGAAGGAAGAGAGGCTTTTAATTGTATCGATCCATCGATTGTAAATGCATAGATTGTGAACTTTCTAATACCAAAAATATCAAAGGCAAGTAAACATATGATCATCTTGTTTTCTGTCATGTAGTAGTATGTACAGTTTATTTAGTGATCTAAATTTTAGAACACTAACCCATCTAGAAAGTTGACCGCCTGGGTTTGAGACCCGAGTGCCATGCAACGGAGTGAGCTCCCATTACCTACCCCAGCTCCTGCCAACTTAACAGTTCAAAATGATGCAAATGCAAGTAGTTAAATAGGTACCACTTTGGTGGGAAGGTTACTAAGTTCCATATTTTCCTGTTGGCCACATGATGACAGAAACGTCTCTCAGACAACGTAGGCTCGCTCAGCTGAGAATTAGAGATGAGCTTCAATTTGCCAAGATTGGACAGGGAAACCTTTAAAACTTTAAAAACCATTATGTAATTGGGGTTATTCAACTAAGATTTTCTATTAATATATCAACTCTCATTTCTTCAAGATCTTGGCAAACTGAAGGCAAGATTTACAAGACTGCAGTATGTAGACAACTACAAAAGTTATGACTCAGGCATAGTTGCATGGATATCTCGTTATAACATTACAAGCCCTTAAATTCAGATTGATTTTTCTGAAAATGCATTAATGTTTAAGAATGTCAGATGCATTGTATAGAAAATGCATATATATAATTTAATACTATTCCTGATCTCCTTTGAATTATTCCTCCCAATGCACCTTTGTCTGTGAAGACACATCATACACACTTCTGCCACAAACAGCCTCTCACCGACCAGTCCGCTCCCATAGAGAGGGTCTCCTTAGGGTGCCATCGGTCAAACAGTGTCGACTGGCGGCCCCCAGGGGGAGAGCCTTCTCTGTGGGGGTACCTACCATCTAGAACGAGCTCCCCCCCGAGATAAGGAACTTACATGACCTGGGTATTTTTCGCCGCGCCTTGAAAACATTTTTATTTGAACAAGCTGGGCTGGCTTAACCTCCTTTTTTGGGTTTTTAAATTTTATAATCATAATTGGACTTTTAAACTGTTGAGCCAAATTATTTAATTTGTTTTTAATGATTTTTTAACTTTTGTATTTATTATATCTTATTCTGGCTGTTCACCGCCCTGAGTTCCGTCCTGGAGTAGGGCGGTATATAAATTTAATAAATAATAATAATAATAATAATAATAATAATAAATAATAATAATAATCCTAATCCATCATCAGAGAAAGGTATTTTGTTATCTGACATGATTAAATGCTTACTACATACAGGTAATCCTCAACTTATAACTGGTTTCTTAGCAACCATCTGAAATGTTGGGCACTTGGCAACCAGCCCAAATTTATTACCAACTGCAGCAACCCATAGTCACATGACTGCATTTCACAATGGTTTTGTCAAAAACCTGCATTTCGATTTTTGTCAAGACCGGCCCATAGCAAACCATTGGTTCACTTAAACACAGCATTCACTTAACAACTGCTGCAAAAAAGCTCATAAAATTGTGTCCATCATGTGGGTGACTTGCTTTACAGACATCATGACTTACAACCAGGCTGGGAAGGTTCCATTATGGTGGTAAGTCCAGGACAAACAGACTTTAGCCCTGCAGCCATCTATAGCAGCTTTATCAGAGATTGAAGAGTTTAAAGATTGTTTCCCATCCTGTTCTTTCAATATGAGAAGAATTCCTCTAAATGCCACTCTGGTTCCAACCTATTGTAAATCATTGTTTTGTTTCTGAGAACACAAAACCAAAATTTTGGAAGTCCTTCTACATTGGCCTCAATGTAGTGTAATTTGTACTGCAAAGGACACAATGGAACAGGACCATGACATCCTTGTCAGCCTAAGGAACAGCAGTGATATTCTGGCCAGCCAACCCTGTGATGATATCATTCCTGCCAACAGTGAGAACTGATCAGAAAAATGTGTACATCAGGAGCCATCTCAAAAGAAACACAGCATCCCATTTCAGAGAGTTGAAAGAGTGCAAGTTCAGACTTAGTGGGAGCTACCAAACCTGGACTACAAAAATCTGAGCAACCATTACATCATTACAGTGATGAGATCCAGAACACTTTCTGGCTGTCTAGTGGCTGCTTATGTTTTGCAGATTTAGTAGATCATATTGACTCACATCTGATAAAGACATTCATCATTATTTAAATTACTAAACAAGACATAATTTTAACTGATCTTTAGAGTTTTCCCAATCTTTGATCCTCGAGATATGTTGAAACAGCAACTTCACTTACGTCAACTATCCTGGCTGAATAATTTTAAAAATTATTGAAACATGTTACAGGGACTAGGCTGAGAAGGGCTGCTGTTATTGGCCCCACAAGCACTGATCTAGGTAGTGTTCAGGTCCAGCCAATGCAGCTGCTAAGACAGGACAATGTTTGTTACCAGAAGTCAAAATCATTTCTCCCATTTGACTGCAAGGTTTGCCAAGTGCTTTTTCTATCTGGTAGTTTAAGTGTTAATGTTATTTTTTTAAAAAAAGGGATTTTTTTTTGTATGCTTTAATCACTTTTTATTAATATAAAGGTTATTGACAGCTGCTGGTTGGGATTTGTTATATTACTGCCAGCCATAAGGCTTTACATTTTTAGGAAGTGCACGCTAAAAATGCAGGGTATAAATTTACCCTCAAGGAAAACATTTGTTGCTGCATAAACAACATCATTCCAAACCCAGCAACCTTCCTTTTCATTTTCCCAGATGCCAACAAGAACTCATATCGGGAATATTTATAATTCACAACTAGTACTGTATATCTTCCAAGTTAAACGATAGCAAACTTTAATGAGATTGATTTAATAATGTTCAGTGTTTCTGTCACAGCCCCAGGGCAAAGCTCCAAGACATGGGTGGATCAGGTGTTGTGTCTACAGATTCAGTGACTGCAGCCCTTTCTTTGCCATCACTGATGCCTGATAGGTCCTTTTTGGGCCAGTACCAATGCCCTTTTGGCACATATGGGTGCCAGGAGGAGAGACCACCCCACCAGGGACTGGCTCTCCTGTGCCTCATCAGAGTTAGCACCTTGAATGTGGCAAGCCACTGATGTTTCAGGCAATTGATCAGCATTGATCAAGGAAAGCTTCAGCTGTGCTCGCTCAGTGGCTGAGGATTTAAAGCACGGAGGGACTGCCTTCCATTGCTGAAAGCAACCAGGATCCAAGATCCTGACTTCTGCTACTTACTTGACTTCAGCATGTTATTGACCAAGTCTCTGGCTCTTTCTTCAGCACTTTCAAGGTTTTGGGGGGGTTGGGGATGATGGAATATCTGGTGTGGCTTTACTTCTCCTCTTCAGCCACCAATAATCTGTGATGCATGGACATGCTCCTCCTCCTTTCCTGACACTGCTCCTGTTTTTGTCTGCTCCTGCCTATCTACATCCTATTCTTCTGCTTTCTCTCCCTCACCTCCTGCTTCAGCCAAGAATTCTCCCACTACTAACCCAGCTCCTTCCACATCTGTAAGCCTGGCAGGAGCTAGGAACACAACAACCAGCTGTGTACACCACTGGCACCAACACTCTCCTTGCAATTCTCCCAGATTCCCCTGCTGCAGCATCTTCCCAAGCCCTCCCCCAGGGGGTGCTTCATCTCTAGCACTTCTGTTAGTTGCTTGCCTGCAGTTGCTTGAATCTTGCAAGCCTGCTGCATGGTATTTGTCCCCTCCATTGGAGTCAGGGCACAACGTGTCATTTTGGTGACACGCTTAGAGACTACAAGCACAGCCTCTGGAGTCTGTCAGAAGGGACATGCTTTCCCGCTCTTTTTGGAGGCTCGAAAGCCAAACAAGAGCATTCTCTGAAGTTTCCAGGCCTCATGCGACCTAGAGCAACATTTTTTTTCTGAGAGAAAAATAAATTGAAAAATACTTACAATTTATAATTTCGTTATTTCTTAAATTTACATGCCATCCATTTCACTATCCAAAGTACTCTTTGTTATGATTTGTTTCTCTTTTGTCCTGGGGAACGGGTGGAGGTGGGTGATATGCCAGCAGAGTCAAGTTAGCCATTTTTTAAAATTTCTGACACACCAAGTGCAAAAGGGTGGCCATAACTAGTATGTTGTTCCTCTTAAGTACACATCAGTCACATCAGAGGTGGGTTTCAACAGGTTCTGACCAGTTCTAGAGAACCGGTAGTAAAAATTCTGCCTCCCAAGCCCCAGCTGATTGGGAGGAAATGGGGAGTTTGCAGTAACCTTCCCCTGGATTGGGGAGGGAGTGGAGATTTTACAGTATCCTTCCCCTGCCATGTCCACCAAGACATGCCACACCCACCAAGCCACACCCACAGAAAAAAATTTGAAACCCACCACTGAGTCACATAACTAAAGGACAACGAACAGTAGGCCAGGGGAATTTAATTAAAATTCAAAACTCACTGAGTGATTCAGAAGCAAGTTTTATATTACGATTTTTGTGGACTCCTACCCCTGACCATCTGAAATCATTGAAGATTGATCCTATATACCTGAGGATATCCGACTTGCTATCCTCAGGTTAACTTTTGCCATATCAGTTTGCGTGATTGTTATAAGATTGCAGTAGTATGTGGTACTGCAATCTTATAACAATCACGCAAACACGCAGCTACTCAGATGAACAATTATATTTATACTTAAAGTATACTTAAAAGCTTATACTATTCTCTTCACTGAAATTAAGTTAATACATTTCTCAGGATGGAGAATTATTTTTATTGCTACAGGAAAATAAAGACAATGTTATTACTTAATATATTATTCCTTATTAATGTACAATATCTATCATGTCCATATGTCTTATAATCTACAAATATCAGAAATCCAAAATTTTGGTTTAAAATATATATTTGCAAAGGCAAAAAACTAAACATTACTTTCAGGATACTTTATCCCGTGTGCCCACTTCGAGTTTTATTTGTTTAAATTTATTTTGCCCTTCGTCTTTTTTTTTTTTTTTTTTTTTAGGTTTCAGGGCAAAGCAGAAACCAATACCCTAAATAAATAAAACTAATTAAAAATTGATTTACAACAAATTAAAATGCTTGGGTATTGATAGGGCTGTGTGATTTGTAGGACAGGAACAGCCTTACAATAGTGTTAATAGTCAGCCCTGGTATTTCTTAAGTGTATACACAAATTCCAGTTCACTTTGTATTTTTCTCAGCAAAACTAAATACGTTCATGCAGATGTACGGGGGAAATAGATGACAGAGCTTCCAAGGAAATCATGTGAGCCTGGGAAAAGGAGAGGGTTAATTTACTGATCAGAACAGCAGTGCTTTGAATGTCCTCCCACGTATTGCCAAGAACTTCTGACAAAAGACTGGGGCCTCCTTATTAACTACATCAGATTTATTTTGAAAGTACTGTTGCCCAAAATGTCATGCATGACATTAGAACTGTTTTTATTAGGTATTTATAAAAGAACTAAAGCTATTGAGGGGTTTAAATTGGCAGGCACTGATGATGCAGTTAGTGAGGATGATAAGATTGTGGTCAGATTTTACCAGCATCTGATAAAATTATAAGAAAAAACTATTTTTACTGAAAAGTCTTTCAGGGTTTTTAGTCATTGACACAGGGCATCTGAAGAGGAAAACTCTAAACATGGTGTTTTACAAGGAGTATCTATGTTCTCCCAGTTGTCAGCTGATACATTTTTCAAACTTCCTTTATATCCAAATCTGATTTATCATTAATTTTTTTCTTCCTGTTTACTTGCAGACATCAAGCAAGCAGGTCTGGCACTTCAGTTAAGCCAGCCAAAAAGAATACATTGTGTATTTTATCTGTACATAAGATTTTTTTAAAAAAAAACAAAAACAAAATTACACATATGAGTTAATATAAAAATACAAATCTACTTTGGAAGCTACTTGTGGATGCTACTGTATGGATGGGTGAAAATCATAAGAGATCAGTACTGAATTTCTGTGCAGGATTTCACCCTTTTAATGGGGTTTGAGTCCCGGCATGTTCACTTTTCCCAATCTTCTTCCTCAAAAAAACAACAAAAGCAAAATGCCACACCAATGAGTTTGAAAAGAGATTGACTCTTTCTGTCATAGATGGAAAAATGTAGAGGTTCATCAAGGTCATCAGAACACAGGATTTAAATCACATAAATGAGAAGTGGTCCAAATTATTGTAAAATGCCAGTTTATGGGATTGTAAATCTGTACTCATATTAAATCTGTTATGATTCATTAATGTCTGTTTCACCTGGCAGCAGCTCTGGGCCTCTACTGTATATGGTAGCCCTCCCAGCTCCACTACCCCACTATTTTAACTAAACAAGGAATCTTGAAATGCCTCTATAAAAAGCATGCGGCTCTGCATACGCATTTCACTCCCCCCCCCTCACTAGGTCCCTTTGCTAAAGCAGTCAGTGTAGTGAAGCAACTGAAATGACATTCTCCTTCAATAAAAACAGTGACAAGGGCATTCTCTCTCCCACAAAGTCCATTCACACCTCTAAATTTCAGATTGTAGCATTTAAAGATGAATTAATCCCCTCTTCCCCAAATGAGAGATCCTGCCATGTTTTCACTCCCTCAAACTTTAGAGTTTTTTTCTGGAGTCTTCATTATAATTAACACACTTAAAAATATTGTAGGAGAGCTCTCTTAGTCAAAAATTACTCTTAGAAGTAGTGCACGGCCCTTTTTTTCCCTCCAAACTCACACCTTTTATTAAAAGGCATACACTTTCTCATGAAAGCTTGCATCTTTTAATAAAACGTGTTAGTCCAAGAAGGTGCTACCAGAAACCTTCTGACATTTGAAAAGTGTGATTCGCAGTCCTCCAATTCACTGTTCTTCTGAAATACCTGTGACCTGAAATCAAAGGATACCATGTCAGATCAGGACAGAAGAGGCTATGCCATCAAGTTCTGTAGCAGAAACTTCTTTGCCCACTCAGTCTCTAGAAATATAATAATGTAAGTATAAGAAGATGATGATGGAGCTACTTTGGCCAGAAGGAGCATATTAATGTATTCCAAAATGATGCACTCTATAATACTCAGCAGACATGAGACAGCAAAATGCCCAACAGTTCCACAAGCAGGACTCCTATCACCCAGTAAATATTTGTTAATGTTGGAAAACTTGCAACTTTTGAACAGTTCATAGAATTTTAGAGTTGGGGTTGAAGTCAGTACTTGGGACCATAGAAGAATTCACATGATGATCACAAAAAGTTGCTGACCTTTGGACTGAGGTTACTAACAAATCCTAAAGTTATTCTCTTGTGCTATTTCAAAGGTGTTGTGGTATCTACAGCAGGAGAGTAACTAATGCTGCTGTAGCCATTCCAGAAAATGAATCTCAACTCAATGTAAGTTCTTTTTCCTCTTTTGACATGGAGAGTAGGAGCAAGTCTTACGTCCCCTTCCAGACTGTCTACTGCCCTGACTTGAGTGCAAAAAGGAGCTGGTAAAATGTCTCAATAAAACATACTTTTTCAGGAAACCAGGTGACAATCAGATCAAAGCTATAGTGTTCTCATCCTTATCTGCAGCCCAGAAGGCAGGAACAGGCTTTAACTAGTATTACAGTCTTTTACCCACAATGCAGCAAATGAAGCATTAATGCCCAAGGCTGCTTAGGTTTTTAGAAATTCAGCATTTAAAAGGTCTGGCTTTAAGTAGCCATTGCTACCTTTTAACTCATATAGTAACTGTTTAATAATTATTTATGTAAGAGTCACACATCTCTTCTAGAATGTCACAATTCTTACACTCACTGACCCTACAACTGAGGAAATAATTCCTAGAAAAGATTCTTTATGCACTATCTGAATTTCTTGTTAGAAACCCATGTCAATGAATGCATAAAAATCAAGTCATATTGGAGTCAAAAATCTTGATTGCAGATACTTTTCTTTTCCCTTTTCTCACAAGGTTTTATAGCTAACATTACATATTATGTATATACATATTGATTGATTGATTGATTGATTAGCCTATAGGCCATATCAATGTACAGGTTATAACACATATTACCAATAACATTAGATATTCTTTTGGAAGCACATATGAATTTGGTGCCACCTCAAAATCTCAAAGAATAGTTCTTTATAGATAATAAAATAATAAAGAAAACCCTTGCTAATTCAGAATCCCCAACAAACTATAGCATGAGAAGAAGGATTTATAACATGTCTGCTTAAAAACAGGAGCCTCATGCAAGTCAGCAGTCTCTCATGGTAAAGTTGATGCTAAGATGCATCACCCTCAAGAACTGAGAGCCACGGCAGCCTGAAAAAAGCAAGAACATTCAGTATATCCTAAAGAAACATGGAAAACAACTCTTGGAGAATATTACTCTTGGCAATTTATAATACTACCAACCTATCACTGTGATGATACATTGCACTAATGCAGATAAGCTTTATATCATTACAGCAACCGAAAGATGTTATAAATTGCTAATGTGAAAGTCTTAACCATCTTTAGAAGAAAACATGAATGATTAATCATCATGGCTCCATTTATTTATTTATTTATTTGATCTTTCTTTTAATGTTCTTTAATTGTTTTCTAATTTTAGAATTGTAAGCTACCCAGAGACACTTGATTTGAGTTAGGCAGCTATAAAAATTGAATGAATGAATGAATGAATGAATGAATGAATGAATGAATGAGAGAGAGAGAGAGAGACTGGGTACATTTCAATCCAACCTTGTCCCCAAACTGGTCAATCCAGCTGCAATGTTTCATCAAATTGTGTTTGGCTATTTTGAGGTAAAAGGACATTTCTGTAAAAATGTACAATTAGTCCATATAAACCAAGTGCCCAAACCACTATATACTACAGGAAAAACCACAGGAAAAAAGCAGAGAGTAATATCGAACTGTAAAATTAATTATATTTATTTTTCTATTCATTACTTGCGTAAACAAATATTTCTACTTATCCAAAATTTATAGGAAAGAATGTATTAGCAATTCATGGTGGTTGTTGTTTTTTTAAAAAAGATGGATTTCTGTTTATTAACCCTCCCGGTAAGGAAAATGAATCTCAACTCACAAGCTTTCTTGGTAAAATTGCTATGTCTGTAATAGCTGGGCTATTAGTACACTGTGACTTAAAAATAAAACTATCAAAAAATAAATGTGGGCAGGGGAAGAGAGAGGGCATCAGATCGAGTCTACTCCACATATACTTGAAATTCATGTTTGTATACAGATGCACGGAGCAAAGCAATAACTTTCCAGAAGATCCATAATATATTTTTAATATCATCCCAAAATTATTATTCCAAAGACTGCAAATAAAATTAACAAACCTGCCAGTGGTTTTCCCCCCGTTTTAATGTTCCAGACGATAGCAAGTCATTCTGAAACAAAAACTTGAGCAGATGTCTACTAATTAGCTGCAATACACATTTTAGAAACTACCAGTATATGTGTAGTGATTTTAATGGCAGCATTATTGATTCTGAAATAGTATAACAATCCACTTTTAGTGTCTTGCTGTGCTAAATACAGTACTCACTTATTAATTAGATTTCAAATCATTATCTAAAAGTGTTGCATTACTGGACAGCCCTCAAATCCACATAAATAATTCATCCAGATGGGAAGGTTATTTATTTTCCAACCACAGATTATATTCTTTAATTATAGAAATGCTAATTATTAGATATGGTAGAATAATGTCACAAATCTATAAGATCAGTCAGAGCGTACAATTTGCAAAAATATTGCCTCTAAATATATACAGTTGTTTGATATAGTTATTATGGTTCAGGTTTGCCCAAAGGAATTCAAATTTACTAGGAAATTTTGGCCCAGTCTTTTCTCTCAGCTTAACCTATTCATGGGGTTATTGTTGTGGGCAAAATATATATCTTGCCTGGAGTTTGTGTGAGGAGAGGCAGAATAAAGATCCAACACATAAATAACTGGATATTTTGGTAGCCATCAATTACTGGCTTGTATTGAAAAATAAATATTTTCAAAACTGAAAACACAGTTTAGCAATAAACAAGGCTGATTCAGGAAGTTTTATTTTAGATATGCAGTTTCCCCAAAATCATTATGGCTAAATAGATTTTTTTTTTAAATTAATTACTGTAATCTGTAGAATGCAGAGGAACAAAGTACAAAAATAATGTACACCTAAAGTAGGAGAACTATAATTCTCTAGGAGTTCTCAGGCTCTGTTCCAATTATCACAGCTAATAATTGCATGTTTATAATAATATTAATTGTAATAATAATGATAATTATATATTTTAATTGGCTTCCAGAGGAGGAGGGGGTATGGAAATTATACTATGCTACAACAGTAGAAAGTAAGCTTGATTTTTCATTTGTGGGAAAGGGCCCAGTATACATATTGCATATTGCTTTGGTAAATAACGCTGACATTACATGCACTACTACTAAACTTTGGTGTTTTGCAATCAGTTTCAGAATACGACCTAAGAGTGGCCAAGAAGCTGTTAAAAGGGGATGGAGGTAAGATGCGCTAATGGCCATCCATGGTTTAATTAGCTCATAGGTAGTAGGATGAAGAAAAGGGACAAACTCAAAAAGGAGAAAGTTGTTATTATTTGGACTTCAAGTTGCCATTACTCCCAACTCCCATTAGCCTCAAATTATTTGTTCCATGGTCTGAATTGAGGGTAAAGAGAACGGAGAGCCAGCAACAACACAAAGACATCAGGCTCTCGTTCTTTTCTGAAATTATAATGATGAAAACTTTGAATAGTCATCGTGTGCCAGATGATTTAGGTATTTATTTTGCCCACCTGCAAAATTCGGGTTTGGCACAGAATTCTTTTGCACATGACTCACGAGCTTGGCCCTAAGCAAACAGGAAGGAGATGTAACCTAAGTGGAGAATGCATTCTTTTTGGACAAGAAAATCAGAATTTACCCCAGCTGTTTGGAAAACAAAGTAGGCAATTTCCTCAGAGCATGATGGTGAGAACAACTGGGCTTCTAATTGCAAATTCTGGCTGTTGCTGGTTTGAAAAAGACCAACCACTTTTAATAAACACATCTTACCACAAAGTGACTAACAAAGCACTATTTTGATCAGTTCACATTAGGAGAAGGAGATAATACAAGAGAGCTTACGTTTGTTTAACAGTAAAATCTCTCTCTTTAGAAAAACTTGGAACACCATAGATATCCATGAGTGCATCTACTCGTCTACTCAATCTTCCAACATTTCAGCCAGCCTTTATCTCCTAAAATGTATAGAACAAAGAAAACAAAGGCCAGGAGAATTTCCAGGCTCCCATTTTAGAAAGGATAAAGCAACACGTCATCATGTGCAAAAACAAAGCACCATGCAGAATTGAAGAATGAGCACGTCTATTACAGAGCCACCCATTAAAAAAACAAGAAAAAAAAAGACAGAGAACTGAACTGATTGGAAGATTTCCAATCACACAGAAATGATTAAGCTGCCTCCCTCCAGTGGCTTAGCTTGAGAATGTCTTCTGAGAGATAGACATTTCTGAGGTAGAAGATTTAAAAAATTAAATAAATATTATATTTCTGTGGACCAGGTTATTATTTTTTTCTTCAAGAACAAAGAATTACAACAATAACAGCTATTTTTTCCAACTAGCCTTCAGTAACTCCCCATATTACTAATAATATTTCACCATACATCAAAAGAAGTTCACGTTGCATCTTTTTTGCTGAGGACCAACATCACCAGCTAAAGGACATAGCAATAGCGATACTAGCTCCTTCTCTGACCTCTGGTTTTATGTTTTTAAAGACAAGATGAAGGTAAACTTTTGCTCAGACCTCAGAAGATGTGCCACAATGAGGCCAACTGAGCTTCATAGGTTAGTATTACATATTGAAAGGCATTATAATCTCAGGGAGGTTGTATGCACCAGTCTCAATGACATAACTCTATAACCCTTTCCTTATTTTTTTTTGAAAGCAATTATATTTCAAGATCAAGAAACCCATTCCATGAAGACATTGTCTTTGGAATTTACCCACTTACCCAAGTGAGGAAATGCCATATTTTCTCTCAAGAACTTCTGTTCATAAAATACTATACATATCAGCCCCATTGCTCCTGAAGCAAAATCACAGCAATGAAGTATTTAGAATTGTAGCTGGATAGGGCAAGAAAATTCCCCAAATAACAGCAGTTCCCTAATTGCTTTTGGAAAGCCAATTCTCTTTTTTAATATATTATCCTTTTTATTAGTTTATAATATAAAATACAAACATACAAAAGCAAATAATAGGAAGAAAAGGGAAGGGAAAAGTGTAGAAAAGAAAGAGAAAAGAAAGAAAAGGCGTTGGCTTCCGACTTCCTTTGGTGCAGTAGAATAAGATAGAAACATCAAACCTCAACTTTTTACATTTATGTGACAGTATAAACTAGCCATTTCTATAACAACTAATCTAATCAGTAAAACCCAAAATCAAAGTTTCGTTGTTTTTCCACCTTAAGCATAAAGTCCAGAAGCGGTTTCCAAGTAGAAACAAAAGTAATTCTGGTTTTTTTTCCCCCTTTAAATAAAGCAGTTGATTTAGCCATCTCTGCTAACTCCATCAACTTTTGCAGCCACTATGCGAATTGAAGTGTCTCATTTTTGCGCGTAAAGTAGTCTTGGGAAGCGAATTCCCAGTGACGATAAATATGTACTTCAAGGAAGGGGTGGCTTCTACTTACCTTTACTACGGTTCGCAATGGGGCCGTGCGCGCTTCTGTGCATGCGCAGAAGCTTCCTGATGACGTCGGGGTCGGTGGGCAGAGCCTCCCACTGGTTTTACTACTGGTTTTATAGAACCGGTCCGAATCGGGGGCAACCCACCGTTGCTTAAAGGGCATTATGTAGATCAGTTCTTGGGACAAGTGGAAAAGAAGCAAACTAAAAGTGAAAAAAGCAGCATGGAGAATAGAAACTAGTATAAGAGGGAGCTTTGAGGCTATCCTGGGTGTGTCCAGCCTGCCTTGGCCATGGTGGTAACTTTCACTTCTTTATCATCCCACATCTGATACTGAAGCAGTTCTACATTCTGCCTCAACCTTAATCATCAATGTGAGGAAACAAGGCAGGGCTCTCGACTCCAAGAACCTCTTAAAATTAACACTACTCTGTCTGTGAGGAGGGGAATAATTCCAGAATAAGCAGTCCTATTTAGCAACATGGAAATAAAGATAGCTTGACCTACTTTGCCATTCCTAAGAATTATTAGTGATATCGATGTCAACTTTTGACCCAAAGAGTGATTATATTTGGAAATAAATGCAACTACAATGAGCTGAGTCATAGAGGCATCCAAGTGTTTCTTTACTCACTGCTTGATGGAGTGTTGCTAATACTGGGAAGAACTCCAGAAAGAAACAATGTCTAAAAGTGAAGGAAAGCAAGTTTCTTCTCTGAACATATGAAGTGGTTGTATGAACCACGCCACTGGTGCCAATATAGCTTTGATCGGCAAGTCAAAGCTCTTCAGACGGAACCTGCAATCAGAAGCCAGCAAGTAATGCTCCATTAAGTGCTAAGCATCTGCATGGAAGTGGATCTTAGTAATTGGAGGACAAGAGCTTTAAATCACCGTGTGGCTTAGCAGATGAAAAGCAAATAAACCAGGGGAGGCTGTGAGTTAAATTATGCAAAAATAAAGGAAATATTTCAATAGTTTTACCTCAAGAGTTCAATTTAAATTTGTTTCTGGCTCCCAATTTCTCAAGAGGTACGGAAGCTTGCAACATGCACACAAACTCCCCTACATACCACTTTCAAATAAGGATCAACATTTGTTATCAGCTGTCATGCTCATTTGAATAACGGAACATATAAGAGCGAGAATACTACATATTCTACATATACTACATATATGCGTGTCATTTGTCAGTACACTCTATGACATTACTGTAGAATGTACAAAAGATAGTTTGATGTAGTAGTTAAGGCACCAGGCTAGAAACCAGAAGACCTTGAGTTCTAATCCTGTTTTAGGCAAACAAAAAACAAAAAATAGTTGGGTGACCTTGGGCCAATCACTCTGTCTCAGCCGTAGGAAAGAAAGCAATGGGAAACCACTTCTGAAAAACCTTGCCAAGAAAAACATAAGGATTAGTCCAAACAGTCACTAGGCATCAAACTTTCTTTCTCTAAACATACACACAATAATGTGCATACATGCCCACGCACACATACACACACATTTGCATTAAAAGTCAGATAGCTTAAACTGGAAAGGCAAACAAGACCATTCAAAGTATACAAATTTTGCTTTTCTGAATTTATTCAAAGCTCTGACAGTTTTTCTCAAGATCTGAGAAAAATTTTCTCAATTCTCAAGATTGAACCAGATCTTTTCACTAAGATCTGATTCAAGTCAGTAATATTCAAGACAACCCCCCCTTGATAAGATTAGGAGGATAGTTAAAATTTTTGGTACAATTCGACTATCTTGGTAGCATCATGATTACAGATGGGGAAGGGAAGCAGATGTGAAATGCTGAATAGGCAAAGCAACTGTTGTCTTCCAACACCCAATCTTCCATAAACACAGCAATCAAGATCAGATTATTTAATGCCATTGTTATACCGACTGCCATCTCTGCCAGGGAGACCTGGAAATCTACAACAAGAATTATTCTAAGATTGATGTCTTCCAACAACATTGCCTCAGAAGGATTCTTTGTATCTCATATTGGAACCATGTCACAAATGAGGAAATTCTACAGAGGAGCAATTCCCGAAGACTCCCTGAGATAGTGACAGAATGAAGAATGTGCCTTGCTAGACCTGTGCTCCACATGAGTGAGCAATGCCCAGCAAAGACCACAATCAATTGGATATCACCAGATGGTCAAAGAAAAAGAGGAAGGCCCAAGAAAACCTGGCACCAAACGTTTTAGGAAGACCTGAAAAACATCAATCTTAAACGGAAGGATGTGGAGACTGTAGCTACGGATCGAGAACTGTGGAGTATGCTTGTAGCCCAATGTGCTTAGCCTGGGATGTGAGAAGGTCTGATTTGAAAGACAAGTCACAAATGACAAGTACTCACTATTTATATTCTGTCAGAAAATTGACAGTGGCACATTTATTACTTGAGGACTGAAACATGAAGTGATTATTTGGATTATCCATAACATAACAAATACCATACTCTGTTTTTCATATTTACTCAAATGATCTAAGTTTTTTATATTAACTCATCATTAAAAATATAATACTTTTAATGGGATTGCTACACATATTCAAATGTTAGCAAATGAAGAGTTATAACATGATGAATATGTATTACTAAGGTCAGAAGATGTTTTGGCACTGATATATCTGGAGTGATATTTTTTAAGCACACAACATGGAGTAGTTTTATTATTCATTTATATGCTGCCTTTATTATTTATTATAAACTCAAAGTGGTGAATATATCTAATACTCTTTCTTTCTATTTTACCCACAATAATAACCCTGCAAGATGAACTGGGCTGAGAAAGAGTGACCAGAAAGAGTCACCCAACTGGTTTTCATGGCTAAAGTGGGATTAGAACTCCTGGTCTCCTGGTTTCTAGCCTGATACCTTAACCACTAGACCAAACTGGCTTTTAAACAAAACAAAATAAAAATTAAGTGAAGTTAATTAAGAAAACCTTCTTCTCAAGAATGGGATAAATCCAGGGGTGGGATCTACTTACTTTTACTACTGGTTCATAACGGATTGTGTGTGCACCTTGCTTCCGCGCATAAGCTTTTGCACATGTGCAGATCGCCAATGACGACATCTGGGGCAGGGTGGGCTACCGGTTCTTGTGAACGGTCTGAACCAGAGGGGCAACCCACCACTGAATAAATCCTATTACCATCAGGTGGTTAATTTATGTATAAATGTTCATCACCGAATGTTCTCATCAACAATGGGATCCCTTTAGGTTCTCATACTTTATCACAAGATCTTACTTCGCCACTATTGCAAATATTACTTCTCTGACTGGATTAAAATGAGATGAACTTTATCAGACAACTTTTCCAAAAAAACTATTTCCAATATCAATACCAACCTGGAAGTAAAACCAAAAAAGCAAGAATTAAGCTATCCAATTATTTTTTTTCACATTTTCAGATAATTAGAAAAGAAATTTATTAATGATCTGCAAGAGGTGTTTCAATAAATCTTCATCTAAGAGCAACATTTTGAGCAGAAGGGTTAGATTGTTACCTTTTTTTGCATTTCAAAGGTTTGCATCACTACTAGTAGCTATTTTAAAAAATATACTTCTAAAAGGCTGTGGATTTCTCTGTTTTTTTAAAAAGATATAAATTTTAGTAAAAAGACTATATATGTGTGTCTGTCTACACACACATACACACACACAATATAACCAACTACTAGATTTAAAAGAAAAATATATCTTAATTTTATTATTAAACTGTTGTTATTTTCTGAATACTAATCTCTTATTGAGAGTCAACTTGTGTAGTGGTTAAGGTATCTGGCTACATACCAGGAGGAGACCATGAGTTCTAGGTCCACTTTAGACATGAACCCAGCCAAGTGATCTTGAACCAATCACTCTCTCTGTCAATCTAGAGAAGAAGGTAATGACAAGTAGCTTCTGAAATCTTGCCAAAAAAACTGTAGAGATTTGTCCAGGTGCTCATCAGAAATCAAAAGTCCCTCAAGGATACCTCCGCAAAAAAAAAAAAAAAAACACCCCACACCCCTTTTATTGGAAATAAATACACTATCAACCAAGTTGTTCTGGATACATCAATTATTCAAATTTGTTTTTAGAGAACAATTGAGTTATGGAATGAGTCTGTATTTGAGTAAATTTGCTAGTTTTTTTTGATCCCGAGTAAAAATTCTGTTCATAAAAAGGTTAGCCTAACTCTACTACACATTCAAGTTCAAACAACCAAACAGCCAACTAACTAACTTTATATCTGGAGACAGAGATAAAGTCTGATGGCACTAAAGGTCTGGTGAGCAAGGAAGATATTTGCAGGTATATTGGCACCATGAAGTGTTGTCTTGCATCTCTAACTTGAGCTTGAACATTATTTTCATTTTTATATGGAAAGATTTATGTTTGTTATACTCACTTTACTGACGTTTGCCTCTTCCTTATTCTATCTTTAGATTTGTTTTGCAAACTTTTTAAAACAAAAGGGTCTACAGTAAGGGTGTCAAACTGGCAGCCCATGGGCCGGATGCATCATGCCCAGGCGATGCCTACCCCAGCTCCGCAAAGGGAAAAAAGTTGTGAAATGTCACATAACAGCAACGTGAAACCACAAGTTTGATACCCATGCTCTACAGTATTAACATATTAACAACCCCAGTTCCCCATGGAAGAGAGTTCAATTGGAAGTGTCCTTGGATAGTTCCTTAGGCCTTGATCAACATATTGCAGGTACCCATGATGAATGTCTTCTGAATGAATATAAGAAACTATCTTCTTTTTTTACTATGGCAGATAGATTGATGGATCCTTTTTGGTTTCTGAGATGGTTCAAGTGTCATTATTACTCTGTAATCTTACAGTAATAAATATCATGTGGTGTCCTAGATTCTTTTGCATTGCCATTTCACATTATACACTACAATACAAGTCAGAGTGGACAATTATAGGGTAAAGAAAGGTTGTGTGAATATTATATCTACAAAGATAACTTTTGCTTACAATGTGATGTTGACCATCTAACTCACAGATTTTACTGATAGGCAGAATCTTCCCATTCAGTTGATCTGGAGTTGATCAGAACTAAATTTTGATTCTTTTGCTTGCAGAGGAAAGTTGTTAAAGCTGTCAGTAGCTTAAGGCTTTGCTGAATGAAGTGGAAATTAAGGTTTGCAGCCCAAGAAAATAGGAACTATTGACTATTAAATGGTAATATCTGCTGGAGACTGAGAATAAGAATTTTATTGACTTTGTTGTGAGGCTGCTGGAAAGGGTTTTTTTTGTTTGTTTGTTTGGGTTTTTTTTTTTTTTGAAATGGCGGTGGTAAAGATTTCTGAGAGGGTTGAAGGCTTATTATCACAAACTTTAGCAAATATACAAATACTGACAATGGATCTTTTTGAAGAAAGGCTAGAATCATTTATCTCTTCGTTAATGGAAAGATTGGAAGGGTATTTTGAGAAGTTTTTTACTCAAATTTGTAACAAAGATACAAGGGGAGATACTGCATTGGTATCACAGATGTCATGTAATATTGAGATGCTAGATCAAGAGGAGGATGAAGTAACTCAGATCAATGCGCCTATGGAGAATGGAGTGGAAGTTTTTCAAATTAAGAATGGAAAGCTGATAGGCTTGAAGGAGTTTAACCAGGAGACATGGAGAGAGATCTATTCGGAGGTTCTGATATAGTTGAAAGGAAAAGGGACAGGAGGCGTTGGGATTTTTAAGACAAGAAGAAGGATTCGAAATGGAACACTACAATTTTTTCACAAAAATGGACTTTCAATCTTAGTTAAAGAGGTGTGCTTACCAAAAGGAATTATTTTACAAATTGTACAAGACTGCAAGATTCAAAAATTACAGCTGAAAGTCCAACAGTTCGTAAAAATAAAAAAAGATGGAGGAATAAGACTCAAGAAGAAGGTTCGTAAGAAAGCCAGGGAAAAATGGAGGCAGAAGAATTCTACTCCTCCTTGGTGGGGAGGATAATACTGGTGGAAAAGATTTACCTTATTCGTATTAAGGGATATGACTTGTTTTGCTTTGAAAAGTTATATTAGAGAGAAAATGAAAGATTTACTTATATTTAGGGACAGGATTTATTTTGGAAATTTATTTTATGTAATGTGATGTGGGAATTGTTATAGATTACTGGTTAAATTTTTACTTATGGTTGGAAATATATTTTGAACAGTTTTTTTTATTAAATCTATAAAAGTTGATGAATGAAAAGGAATATTTTGTGGATGTTAAAATCAAGGTCAGTATAGTTCTCTCAATATAAATTCAAGGGTTTCAAGAAGGATATTATCAAAACTTTTATATTTTGTTTTAAATTACGTTAATGTTATCTAGTGGCTTTGAAGAGAAAAAGTTGAATAAATTTATGTTTAATATAAGTTTATAGGATGGAAAGTATAGGGTTTTTTACAATATACTTTATTGGGGACTAGTTGAAGTATATAATTTTTACTGTGGTAACGTATGTAAGGGTGGGAGATGCGATGGCTAACTGTTATTAGGTTTTGATTGGAATAAAGAAGATCTGCTCATTCTCAAAGATCAGATAAGAATTAAGCGGGACTAACTACTTTCAAGCAAGAACAATTATATTTAGATATGAATTAGGAGAGTTAAAGTGCAAGAGGGAGACAAATTTATAGATAGTTAGTGTATGGTGTTTTCTTTTTTGGGTTTAATAAATGTTTTACCCTGTATTTGCTCTGGGAAGTTGGGGGGGGGGGTTGGAGTAGGAGCGGGGAGGAGGGGGGGAAACTTCAAAAAACTTTTTTAGGTCTTGATGTATTAGAAGTTATAATTTGATGATTGACTATTTGTTTATATACTTATACGTTAGTATGTTGATAATGATATAAAACTTGTTTGAAAAAAAAATAATTTGAACTCTTCTTTTTCTGTAGTACAGCCACATTCACAGCCTTGAAAAACTTTTAACATTCTCTAAAAGTTGTCGCCAGTTTCTAGTGGCTGAACAAAAAAATAAATAAATATATTTAAATATATGAAATAAAGGGGAAATAATATCTAATTTACTAAACTGAGATGGACACTAAATTAAATCCAATGGACCTGGGTTGTTGATCTTTCCCTCTGAAAAGTGCAGGTTGCTGCTCTACAAATAGATCCATATGCATTTCGACCTACATAAAAATATGTCCATATTTTTGTATTCATGTAACTGTTATGTGATTTGACGAGCAATTTTATCAGATAAACAGACAATGTTTTAACCCTATTATCAGAAATATTTCATTATAATCCATTTTTACCTAAAATACGTACCTTTATACACCGCATACTTTGGGTAGCAAAGCCAAACACGAAAGTCTTCTTTACTTGATTTGGAACAAGAATTGATTCATTTATCTACTGAGATTATTTCATAGGAACCTTACCATTTGCTGTTGCTGGGCTTGATCCAGCTACTGTTATCTAGACCAGTATCTTGTGCTTCTTTCCTTGACCAACCTTGTTTTCTCACATCTGGGTGGATTAGTTTGCCTTCACTTCCCTAAAGGAACATTTTATCCCCTGATAAAACACCAAGGCCTAAGCCTAATTCCCTAGATGGCATGACTAAAAGCTCATTTTGCGAATTACTAGCCTTGAGAACAATGGTCATGGTCATGAGTGCATGAAAAATTGTTATTTTAAAGCTTGAGCAATTGTAACCATTATGCCATTTACTTTTTTTACTTCTAAGACTAGATTCTCGGTGCCCAAATGCCACCAATAACAGCCTCAGTTTTGTACCTTTATTTTTCTTGCCAGAACTGACTGTCTGGAGAAGTGTTCTAAATTGTGCCCAGTACAGGCGTAAAGGTTTGTTTCTTATTTTCAGTGTAGATCTGAAAACCGAAACTTTGGATAATTTTTCACTGTCTCTTTAAGCCTTCATGATTGCCAGGTAACTATAACAACTTTCTGTCTGCTTCCAGTTTTTTCCCCCCTCTCTATCTTTTTCACCTTGAGTTCATCATTTCAGATGCATCCTACATAGAACAAAAAACAAGACTTTTTGTTCTATGTAACAATCCAAACTTGTCATTTCAAAAACATCACCTTCTCCTTGTTCGCTGAATGTTATTCTCTTCAGTCCGTTCTGTTGTCTTTTACCTTTAATCAAAATTAATTGAAACAGTATGCTAGGTTAGGTTTAATTTGACAGAAATGTGAATTTTACCAATTTATCAGTTCTTTAATAACCCAAGATTGCTTCACAGTATGGCTCTGTTTCCATAACAATAAAGAGTTTATTTCTCATGGAACAAAAAAAAAAAAAAAGCAGATCAACTAACCTAATCAATTAACTCCAGGGGTTTAAATTTATCTCTCAATGGACTAAATCTTGCACAGTTTAACTAACTCCACCTAATCAGCTGGGATATTAAGCAATCCTTATCTCTCCCAAGACTGAGACAAAATCCAGAGACCTTCCAAAAATAGTGGAAGTCTGCCATCCAATCTGGATTGGTCACCAGAGGTTTAGTCTTCTGAGCTTTCCAGGATCAGCTCCAGCATGAGTCCAAAAGCTCGGAAGACTAAACCTTTGTTCCTGGTGACTGACCCAGATTGAATTCTGCAACGTTATCCTGGCACAAGTATATTTGCCTTCATTGTGAGTGAAATTCTAGGCCAGTAGTCCTCCACCTTTTCTGACGATTCCCTATAATACTCTTTTCCATTGTTTACAAATATGGTTGCATCAAGAATGCATACTGGAGCTATAAATTGAATTGCTGGATGAAATGGAATCTGTGAGACTCTTAAGACTACAGAAAGTATTTATTTTTGGAAAATCTTTGTGGCAGAAAAACTTCAGTAAAAAAATGAGAGGAAAAATTGGCTGCTTTCAAATTGTTTTAATTACTATATTTACCACATTACCAGTGTACTTCTAATTTTAAATAATGTGAAACAACTAAAGACATTTATCATGATTGTTTTTTTTTAAAATAGATTGAGGGATACTAGGGCTTAATTTGATTTATAAGGCCTTTTGATATTAAGAGGAATATTGTAGATATACACTGGCATTTTTTTCCTCAACCATCTGCAATCTATCGCTTTTCTCAGTTTTTATGCATATGTGTCATAACATATTATCTGCGTAAATTGCACAGATAATCTGTTGAAAATTGCATGAGAATTACTGGAGCCTTTTTTGATATTAGAGAGTATTCATTCTTCACCTTTATCCAAAAATTATCAATAACTTTTCCCATAAATTCCAATTAAATTTCAAGATGAGATTGTTGGGTAAGGGTATATCCACTCATTCCTTCAATTGTGTGAGACTAAGATGGAATTGGTTTGATTTTGCTTCATAAAGGGATTTTTCAACCACTTTTCAGCAGATATATTTAGAAAACAGTGCTGAATTTTCTTTTCCAATTCTTCAAGATGCTCAGCAGTTTGTGGCATGACCTCACTGTTGTTTGTTGCAACAATATTTGGGAACATGTCCATATTGTCCTCTGTCATTTTCCAGTCGAAATCTTAACTTTTCTCTCACAGCATTAATTTTGGCTGAAGAAGATAAAGACATTTTGAGCTTTGCTTTACATGCCAGAGTTTACCCTTTTTAAATTGTCACAATCATCCTCTAAAGCAGGGGTCTGCAACCTTAAACACTCAAAGAGCCATTTGGACCCATTTCCCACAGAAAAGAAAACATTGGGAACCACAAAACCTGGGTGGGCATGGCCAACTCAATGTCATTACCACCCAGGCACATGGGGCTCCCTGTGTTTTCTGTGGGATATGGGGGTCTCTCCCTCTCTGCCTCTCTCTCTCTCCCTCCCTCCCTCCCTCCCTCTCTCTCTCTCTTGTTTTTCTCTTTTTTCTTTCCCTCTCCCTCCCTCCTTCCTTCCTTCCTAATTTCTTTTTTTCTTTCTCTCCCCTTCTCTCTCTCATTTGTTTCCCTCTTTTCCCTCTCTCATGCTCTCTTTGCCTCCATGGCCTGCTCACTGCTTTTGCAATACTTTGCGCAGCACACTTAAATTTAGTGAGCTTCACAATGGGGGAGATGGCATCCTCTCCTCCTCCTGGAGCCCATTATGACATGGAGTATTGGCCGCAGCCAGGCCAGGCCAGTGCCTCAGGGCGGAGATCAAGTTATGCGTCTCCCCGAGCAACTGAGGTACACGCAGCACTAATAAGAGCCAGAAGAATCTCCCGCGAGATGAGAGGCAAATACAAGGGCTCTTCCCTCCTGCTCTGGAATTTGGAGCGAGTCTCCATCCCTGACCTTGCCCTTACCTTCTCAGGCCATGCGAGGAATGACTGGGAGGGGAGAGCCAGGGGCAGGGCCAGACAGCTGTCAGGGAGTCACAGCAGGGGGACGAAAGAGCCGCAGGTTGCTGACACCTGCTCTAAAGTAACTTTGCAGACCGAGTATTGTTTGCCATGCACCTTAAAATTCTTCTTTTTGTTCAAAAGTTTTTTTAAAAAATCAGCATTTTATTTTTCAGTTCATAGACATGTGACAACATTTTTCTTCTCAAAAGCCCTTTGGCCTCTGTTTGGAAAAGGAGGTTTGGCAGATTTGTTCCAATTTCGTCATTAGGTTGGAACCTAATTCATTAGAACCACAAGACAGAGTTGAAAGCTACTGCCCCATTGCCCTTCTGAATTCTTATTACAAATTTCTGGAGAAACTTATCATAAACATGCCCATGGAACAAGTGGGCTTTCGTCATAATCACAGTTGTGTTGATCAGGTGCTGAGCCTAACTGGACAGATCTAAACTGGTTTTCAGCGAGGCTTAAAAACCACAGCTGTGTTCATCGACCTTACAGCAGCATACAACATCATGTGGAAGAAGGGTCTGCTTTACAAACTGAGTCATATCATCCCCTATAATATCCTCTATCGCCTAATAAACAACATGTTCAGCTATAGATTCTGTTAGATCGGCGCAGGAATGAAGACGGGACCAGCGGAGTTCATGTAACACGTTTATTAACAGGAACAGAACTGGAGCGGCGCTGCCGGAGCTCTCCTTATATTCCCTCCGGCAGCCGCACCGCCCCCTTGACAGGGATTCAAAACTCCCGCCGGAGGATGCTTCAGCCAATCCCCGGCGGATGTCCTTATAAGGACATAACACTCCTCCCCCCTAGATCTTAAGCTGTCCATCAACAATAAAGTCACGTAAGTAGGCGGGCCGATTGCGTAGTCTACTAGACCTGCGCAGACCATTCGTTGGCTGACAGCCCTCCTGGTCGGAGGGTGCTTCTGCGGCTCCTGTCGCCGTCTCGGGAGCCGGGCTGGATCTGGCCGTCGAAGGTGCGGGCGGTGCTCCCGTACCTCCGGCCAGGTCGCTGACCTCCGCCTGCGGGCGACGCTGGTCTTCTCCATTGCTGCTCCGATCGTTGGATCTCCGCTGTTCGACCGGTCCGGAACTCCTGAGCCACGGTAAGCCCTGGGGGCGCCCTTCGGTCCTCACCGGGTCAGGGTTGGACGGGTCCGGTCGTGGGTGCCGGTTCGGCGGTGGCGTCTGGGTCGGCCCCTCGGGTTCCTCGGGTGGGTTCGCTTCCCTCCCGGGGGTGCTGGTGGGTTGGTTTGGTGTTGGTTCCTCCTCGCCGGTGGGTCGCAGGCCTCCTCCGCAGGGGTGGCGTAGTCCCTCTCTGCTGGGCTGGCGCTGCTGGGTTGGTCGCGGGGTCTCGCCCTCGCCGGGGTGGCGCTGTCCTACCTCGCGGGGGTGGCGAAGGCCCTCTCCGCCGGGGTGGCGTAGGCCTTCTCTGCGGGGTTGGTGTGTTTCTCCCGGTCGCCGCCTCTCGCCGTCTGGGTGTCGGTCGTCTCGGTCGTCTCGGCTCGGTTGGCGCTGGCCTCCTCTGCTGGGGTGGCGGAGGCCCTCCTCGCAGGGTTGGTTTTCGTTGTGGTTGGGGTGTTGTTGGGGAGACCCCTGTAGTGATGCATGGAGGTCTCCCTCGCCGGTGAGTCGGTGGCCGCCCTTGCGGGGGTGCTGTTGGTCTCCCCCGCTCGGTTGGCCCCGGTCTACTTGCCCTTTCTTTGGGTACTGTCTGTTGTCGGACTGGTGCGGTCCGACCTCGCAGGGGTGTTGTTGGGTGTCGTGGGCGTCTGGGCTTCGGTCCCCCTGGCTGCCTTCGTTAGTGGCTGGGTCTCGGACCTCGGGGTGTTGATCCCGGTCCACCCCTGGGTGCTTCGGGTTTCCCTTCGGACATTGCCCCCGGTCTACTGGCTGAGCTCCGTCTCTGGCTGCTGCGGAACCTGGGGCGTCCACTCTCCCGGGGTGTTGTAGGCCTCCCTCGTACGGTTGTGGTAGGCCTACCTCGTCGGGGCCGGGCAGGCCTACCTCTTCGGGGTGTGGTAGGCCTACTTCGCCAGACTGTTGTTCGTCCACTCCCCTCCACCTTTTGCGGAGCTGGTCGATGTGACGTCTCACGACCTGTCCATCTTCCAGCTCTACCCGATAGGACTTCAGGCTGGTTGCGCTGTGAATCCTTCCTTTCAGCCATTTTGGTGAGCCGTGGAAGTTCAGCGCATAGACGGGGTCTTCCACGGCGAAGCTGCGGAGCTGGCGGCTGGCGGTTGCGGGCACCTCCGAGTGGTACTGGGGGTGCAGCCTGTCGAGGGGTGAGCGGAGTCTTCTGCCCATCAACAGCTCCGATGGGCACTTCTTGGTGGTTGCGTGCGGCGTTATGTGTTGGGTGAGGAGGAAGGTGTCTATGCGCTCCTGCCAGTCACCCGGTGCCATCTTGGTGAGCGCCTCCTTGGTTAGCCTCACCATCCTCTCGGCTTGGCCGTTTCCGGCCGGTCTGTACGGCGCCGAGAGGGCATGGCGGATGCCCAGTCCTGCTAGGAACGCCTCCATGGGCACGGACGTAAGTTGGGGACCGTTGTCGGAAACCAACACGTCTGGGAGTCCATGCGTAGCGAAGAGGCGGCGGAGGGCGCGAATGGTGGCTTCCGATGTGGTTGATGCCATGGGAACCACCTCGAGCCACTTGGAGAATGCATCAACCACGATGAGGAGGTGGCGCCCCTGCATCGGACCCGCGAAGTCGATGTGGATCCGAGACCAGGGGCTGCTGGGCATCTCCCAGGGGGTGGGCTCCGCTTGAGGGGGTGCTGGTCGGACTTCCTGACACTGGCTACATCCGGCGACCCATTGCTCAATGTCCTTGTCCAGTGATGGCCACCAGACGTAGCTTCGTGCCAGGGCCTTCATGCGGACGATGCCCGGGTGCCCCTTGTGTAGCGTCTCGAGCGTCTTCCGTTGGAGCGCGGCGGGGATCAGCACCCTGTCTCCCCATAGCAGGCAGCCTTTCATCATGGACAGCTCCTTCTGCTTGCGGCTGAAAGGGCTGTATTCTTCTCCGCTAGGCTGCGCCGGCCATCCCCGCAGGATCCAAGATTGC
Organism: Masticophis lateralis; assembly: GCA_030761175.1. Lineage (NCBI taxonomy): Eukaryota > Metazoa > Chordata > Lepidosauria > Squamata > Colubridae > Masticophis > Masticophis lateralis. The sequence goes on along the minus strand of JAUDYJ010000001.1, from coordinate 201,252,037 downwards.
ACTTGTCAGAGTGTAGGGTCTCTCCTGGTGTGCGTGGCCACGTCTGCAGATGTGACTGGGCAGCTGCTGTCGTGGTCGATGTGCAGGAGCTCGAGGGTGGGGGCGGGATCCTCCACGGCGTCTGTGGACGGGCATCTGCTGAGCGCGTCCGCGTTGGCGATGGCCTTTCCGGGTCGGTGAATGAGGGTGTAGGCGTAGCCGGCGAGGAAAATGGCCCAGCGTGTCATTCGCGGCGACATGAATGTGGGTGTTTGCTTGTCGCCGGCGAGGAGGCCCAGGAGCGGCTTGTGGTCCGTGACTATGGTGAAGCTTCTTCCGTAGAGGTATTCGTGGAAGCGCTTCACCCCTGCGACGATTGCCAATGCTTCTTTGTCCAGCTGGCTGTAGTTACGTTCAGCGCTGGACATGGTCTTCGAGAAGAAGGCGATGGGGGCTTCTGTGCCATTGGGCAGTTCATGGCTCAGGACTGCCCCCACCCCGTATGGTGATGCGTCGCAGGTTAGCCGGATGGGTAGCATCTCGTTGTATTGTATGAGGACGCTGTTGGATGTCAATAGTCCTTTAATGGCCCGGAATGCCGTTTCCTCTTTGTCACCCCACTTCCAGGAAACCGCTTTCCCCAGCAGGCGATGAAGCGGCTCAGCAACTGTGGCTTTCTGTTGGAGGAATATTGCATAAAAGTTAAGCAATCCAAGGAATGCCTGAAGCTCCGCTTTATTTTTGGGGCTGGGAGCTTCATGGATGGCTTTAACTTTTGATTTGGTGGGGTGTATGCCCTTTCCATCGATGAGATAGCCCAGGAACTCGACTTCCTGGACCCCGATGATGCACTTATCCCGTCTCACTCTCAAGCCCTTCTCCCTGAACCGCTGCAGGACGAGCCTCAGCCGTTCAAGAAGTTGTGCTTTCGAGTCTCCGGAGATGAGCACGTCATCGAAGTAAGGCACTACCCCTGGAACGCCTTGGAGAAGGCGTTCCATCATTGATTGAAAAATCCCCGGGGCGGCACTGACTCCGAATTGGAGACGGTTGCACTTAAAGGCCCCCCTGTGTGTGACAATGGTTTGAGCCTCCGCCGTTTTAGAATCCACTGGCAGTTGCTGGTAAGCCTGGGCCAGGTCCAGTTTTGCGAAAATCGTGCCCTTGCCTAGTGAATGCAGGAGGTGCTGCACCACTGGCACAGGGTATGCGCTCTGCTGCAACGCCTTATTTATCGTCACCTTATAATCAGCGCAGATGCGCACAGATCCATCCTGCTTCATTGGGGTCACAATGGGAGTTTCCCATGAAGCATGATCGATCGGTTCCAGAACGCCTTGGGCGATCAGCTTATCTAGCTGCTCGTCTACTTTAGGCCTCAAGGCGAAAGGAACCCGGCGGGGCTTGAGCCGAATGGGGGTTACACCCTGATCCAGATTAAAGGAGATGGGTTTCCCTACGTACTTCCCCAGCTTACCATCGAAGACTTCGCTGAATTCTTCGATGATGGCGTCGAGTTCATCTACCCTAACCTGGTGGATGCCTCCGATGGAAAGCCCCAGCGGCTGGAACCATTCAATGCCCAGCAGGTTCGGGCGGCTGTTCCTCACGATTGTGACTGGCAGCTGGCCCTCGAAGTCCTTGAATGAGATGTGGAGGGTGGTCCTGCCCAGGACGTCGATTGGATTCCCGCTGAAATCCACCAGTCTGGGCTGCAGGGGTTTGAGCTGGCTTTTGGAGATTTGCGGCTTGAATTTCTTTAGCTGTTGCCAGTCGATGATGGTGAAAACGGACCCGGTGTCCACCTCCATGGTGCAGGGCGAGCCCTCGGCCAGCAGCGTCACGTTGAATTTGGTGGCGCTGTTGTTGCTGGTGTGTGCTATGGTGGTCTGATTCACCGCGCCATGCCGGGATTCTTCATAGCCGTCGCCTCTGGGTTGGTGCGAGGACCGTTTGGATGTCCTCTGATTGTCGCGCCGATTCTCTCGGTTCCGTGGTCTGGGTGGTTCAGGGGCTGGATCGGAGGCTCGGCATGCCTCTGCAATGTGCCCCCTCCGCAGGCATCGGCGGCAGGTTGCGTCCCGCCATTTGCAGGATGTCCTGGGGTGGTCGCCTCTGCAACTGCCGCATCATTCCCCGCGTTGGCCATTTTGCGGGTTTTCCCGCCGATATGGCTGAGAGACCTTGTGGACGGCCATCTCGCCGTCCGAGTCTGATGGTGTGGCGGATTCTTCAGACGATTCAGGGATCGACTGGTGGATCTTGTGGATCCCCTTCGCCTTTTGCATTTCCGCGGCCGCGTGCTCCGAGGATTCGGCAGCGGTGGCCTCCTCAAGCACATCTTTGAGCAGGATGCGTTTCCTACTCAGGAATTTTTTTTGGAGGCCCGCATCCCTCATGCCAAAGACGATGCGGTCTCTCAGCGCATTATCTACGTGGTCAAACTCGCAGTTGGCTGCGATTTGACGGAGTGCGGCAACAAAGTCTTTGATGGATTCCCCTTCGCGTTGGTTCCTCTGATGGAAAGTGAACCGGTTCGCTATGGGGGTGCCCGTGGGCGCGTAATGCTCTTGCAGAGCTGCTTGCAGGTCTGTCCAGGACATCTCCTCGATGTCCTGAGGTGCGACGAGGTTCACCGCCATCTCCAGGACCTCGGATCCACAGTGGGCGAGGAAGAGGGCCCTCTTCCTTTCGTCGTCGAGATTGCTGTGGCCGTTTCCGCGGAGAAATTGGCGGAACCGAATCATGTATGAGCTCCATTTCTCCCGTCCGGGATTGAATGGAGCGATGGACGAGAAGAGCGCTTGCTGGGTTGCCATCGTGCAGAATGGCGGCGAATCTCTTCAGTGGTGATGGCGATCGTGCCACGTGGTCGATTCCTCTTAGTCCTTCGTCGCCAGTGTTAGATCGGCGCAGGAATGAAGACGGGACCAGCGGAGTTCATGTAACACGTTTATTAACAGGAACAGAACTGGAGCGGCGCTGCCGGAGCTCTCCTTATATTCGCTCCAGCAGCCGCACCGCCCCCTTGACAGGGATTCAAAACTCCCGCCGGAGGATGCTTCAGCCAATCCCCGGCGGATGTCCTTATAAGGACATAACAGATTCCTTCAGATCCTTATGGGGAACAATGTTAGCAAGTTAAGAAGACTCAACAACGGCCTTCCACAAGGTTTATACTGGCACCCGCACTGTTCAATCTTTATATCTCAGATATGCCAGCTACAAGGGGATGTAAATTTGGATATGCAGATGACCCGGCCCCAGCAGCTCAAGAAACTTGGAAGTATTGGACTGCCTCCTCTCTGACATCCCTGGGAAAATTCTTTGCTGACTGGAGACTCAGACCCAGTATCAGCAAAACAGTGACTACCATTGGACATTAACATTTGAACTACTATAAGTCCATGTATTTGCCATATGCTAAATAAAATAAATTAGGTTGGGTAAATAAATGGGACTTAATTGACATAGATTGAACATAGTCCAATATTTTCACAAATTTGTCTTGTGGAATTTGCTATTTATAGCCAATTGCTATGAATATTTCATGACTCAGAATGTAATCCTGTGATAGTATGACTGTTTTTTCCACTAAAAACACAAAGACATTTATTGACTCAATAAATATCTGTATAAATTCCTACACAGAATTTCCAGGTACATGAAAGGGTTTCTAAGTAGTCAGTCATGACTTTGTAAATATCTTGGACCATGATTGTTCTTCAGTGTTTTTCCAACTTAAGAACTTTGACAGCCTTTCTGAACGCCAACTTCACCTCTGGAGATAGGAGGAGGAGGATATGCCATGATGATTATTAAAAAAAAAACTTATTGTACTTTGAAGGAAAAAAATGAGCATCACTGCAGCATCTGGAAGACTATAAAAATGCTACAGCAGCTCTTGGCTATATGTGCTTAAGTCCAGTGGTGAGTCTATTAACTAAAAGAGATGGTGTTTCTGTCATTCATGCTACAAGAATAGTACCACTATCCAGTGGTGAAATTCAAATTTTTTTACTACCGGTTCTGTGTGTGTGGTGTCGCTTGGTGGGCATGGCTTGGTGGGCGTGGCAGGGAAAGGATACTGCAAAATCTCCATTCTCACCCCACTCTGCGCCCAGCCAGAGGTGGTATTTGCCGGCTCTACGAACTACTCAAAATTTCCACTACCAGTTCTCCAGAACCTGTCAGAACCTGCTGGATTTCACTAGACTGCCACTATCCCTATTTAAAATACTTAGAAACCTTGCAATGTTTTCTGAACAGGTTTTGGCAAATATTAACATTAAGTAGCACTTCCTGCTTTACTGAAGCAATTGGGGAGATGGGATTTCTGCAAATGGCTGTTTGGGGAGTTTGCTTAAAACAGGGTTTTTTTTAAAGCAAGGCTTGCAATCTGCTTGATCTTTTTCTTCTTCTAAATAAACTACTACTACTTTTAAAAATAATGAATGTGTTTAATTAAATGTGTTGGTATTGTCTGCTCCTTAGCTATAATTCTATCCATTCCACTTTGTTTTGAATCACGGTGTTTAGCTAACATTCTTAAACATAACCAATTATTCATCATCAAGGAATCAGGAACAGCTATCTCTCAATAAAACAGCAGTACAAAAATCTGCTAATATCTGTCGTATCTCATCGAAAAGATTTCTTCCCCCTGCATTTGGCCATATACAAATAAAGCTGCAAATTTTCACAAATGTATGAAAGAGACCACTGGCAATAAAATATGGATGATTGCTTTTTGTTGGTTCATTTTGCTGTGTGTTTTTTTTAATTAGCATATCACTAATCAAGCCACAGTGATTCAGGTCAAATTATCTTTTGCTTAGACTTCTTTAATGCATTTTGTATGATGCTTCCTATGAATAAAATTCCCAGACATTAGCCACTACTACCAAGTGTGTACTTCAGTGACCATACATCACGAAATGTGAACTAACTATATAACAGGTCATTTATTTCCAAGCTAGTTCGGAATGTTAGCTTGGCTCTATAAAGCTCAAATGGCTTGAGGCCAGGCTCTGAAAGATTGAGTCTTTCCTATAAGGAACTTGCCTATGATCTACAGTCACCAGGGAACTGTCTTTATGTTCCTTCAGCAAGAGAAACTGGTTCAACTACAACACAGAACAGGACCAATTCTGGAGCTCCCAAAGTAAGACAAGCAAGTACCATCTCTGCTGCAGGTATTTGACTTTTTTGTTTATAGAAATATGAAAGGGTACAGACAGACAGACATTCTTGCTTTTCTTTTGCATTAAAACAGAGCAACTGTACATCGATTTGGAACCCTTATTAGACTGAGTTAGTTTTTGAACATGAATACTAATAGCAACTTAGCAGTTAGCAGATGCCTAGGTTCAAAACTAAGCAGAATTGGAGCTAGTTAGAACATGGATTGGATTTCTGCAGAGACTATAAAAGCTGAAGGCTAGATTGGAAAGTAAAAACAAGAACAAAAACGCACCCAAGAAGCCAGAACAAACCACTTCAGTCCGCATTGCTCCCAAACTACACAGATTTAGCCATGACGTTACCAATAACTAAGTTCAAAAACCAACTTTACTAAAAGAAGTCTGCCTGTGTTGTTTGGAAGCAGAAATTAAAACTGAGTGACATACAAAATTGAAACATAAATATCTTCCCATTTAAAAAGAAGGCCATGTCTCCATCTTCTTTGCGAACATAGTTGAGAAATAGCAGAGCACAATAAGAAGTGTACAAATTGTTCAGTTATTAATAAGTGTCCATTGGTTCACTTGTTCTTGCACAATACTTCTTTTTGGCCATAATGTAATTGTCGCAGAAATGCCATTTTTATTTATTGCTATTTGCAGTTTTTCCACAGACTTAAAATAATCTGCTCATTAGTTTTAGCCTGGCTCATTCTTACTGATAAATAGGTCAAAATGTGCTGCCACGTTAGAAAACAAGATTAAGCTTTCGAAGGAAACATTCCTGGCAATATTCACTTATACCCAATTTAAACATGCAAGTCTCCATAGGGGGGGAAATGGCGGCTTCAGTTCAATATATCTTGCAATAAGCTACTGCCTGCACCTTGCTAATTACATTTCTGTTGAATGCTAACCGTGTTCTGATGCACCTTGAAAAGGGTTGGGAAACAGTTGTTTCCAGGAATCCAAAGGGAAAAATTATGTGCAAAGTAAACAAGGTTTTGCACAATAAATCAACAGAAGCAATATGATTCTCATTTTCATAGCAGTTATATTGCATAGAGCAAAAGTCAAGAAAGAACTGCTGATAGGGTAGGGTATTCTATAAATTCCCATGATTTTCCCCTTAGGCTCTGCAAAATGAAAAGTTTAACATCACTGAAATCTCACTCATATATTGCGATCTTTAAGATTTTATGCAAGATCTTTAAAATCTCTATGGTTCAGGCATATTACAATGATACAGAAGTCTTTAAAGTGTTTTGATTCTCTTAAGAACTTTATGCTATAGGTCTCCAACCAAACCACAAATTCCATGACACAGAATAATCTGTTTTTCTCAATGAGTAGGCACTTCAGCATGATCTCACTATCAGCATCTGGCACTGTGAGAAATGAGGACAGAAAAGTTGACCATAAATAACACTCTCAAGGCCACATCCGCACAGTGCCTTTATTATGCTAGCTCCAGTATATAGTATAGAAAAGGGCTCAAAGGAGGAAACTATCTAGGCCTTGTAGTCAAACAAACTAGAACACATCAAACCTAGACATTATTAGAACTGGGTATGTATAGTCTAGTGAAAAGAAGGACTAGGGGTGACATGATAGGAGAGTTCCAATATCTAAGGGGCTGCCACAGGGGTGGGTTCTACTTACCTTTACTACTGATTCGCAGTGGGATCATGCAGAAGTTTCTGCGCATGCGCAGATCACAATGACGACATCGGGGGCGGGGGGCGGGGCCTCCCGCCAGTTTTACTACTGGTTCTTGAGAACAGGTCCTAACCGGGGGCAACCCACCACTGCGCTGTCACAAAGAAGAGGGGGTCAACCTATTCTCCAAAGCACTTGAAGGCAGAACAAGAAGCAATGGATGGAAATGAATGAAGGAGAGAACCAACCTAGAAATAAGGAGAAATATCCTGATAATTAGAACAGTTAATCAGCGGAATGGCTTGCCTTCTGAAGTTGTGGATGCTCCATCATTGGAGGCTTTTAAGAAAAGATTGGACAATCACTAGTCTGAAATAGTATAGGGTTTCGTGATTGAGCAGGGGGTTGGATTAGAAGATCTTCAAGGTCCCTTCCATTATTCTGTTATTCCATTATTTATTCATACACCTCTTTTGTGGGGAGGCTTAAAAAACAGAGTGACAACAGTAGCATTGCTGCACAAGCCCAACCCCTTTTTCTTATTCATCACATGCATGCCCCAAAGGGACACAATTTGTGGCACAACAGTGCTTTTCATTCTGATGAAAACAGTAACAGCTTGCAGCTACTCTTCATGTCTTCTGTGATCATTTCTTCCAATTCCTAAGAGACAATTCTTTTCACTTTTGTAGGAGTTGTAAAATAATTGATCTGCAAAGCAGGAAGATGCTTTTTTTACATGTGTGTTGCCTAAAAATAATCCCAGTTGTCTCAGTGGAGAAGTGAAGTTAAAAGAGTGAGCACTCTGGAATTGCCCATCACTGAGGAAACATTTTAAATCAAATCTCATCTGGGTTCAATACTTTGATCAGCCAGACTATTGTCCTGGCTTTTGTGTACAGGAAAGCCACAAAGTATCTCAAAGCATTTCGGCTATGGGAAGAATGTGGAAATAGGAGAGATGGTTTTAATTACACCTACCCTTCTTTATTTAGCCAAAGAGTCAATTTACATTAATTGAGAAAAGATCTACAAACATCCATTCACTGTGAGCGTGTAGAAGAATATGCACGCTTGCATATAGGGCTAAGTAGTTGGATTGAGGTAAAAGAGGGGAAAACCATTTTGAGAGAGGATTTGTGCATACGGAAATGTTTTAAGTCTTTGTTGGACTCTGCTACTTTAGACTGCAGGTGGAGAATTGAATGCTAAGCCAGCTTTCTCTCTCACACACATAAGCATACAGCATCAAAAACAACTGGATCATGTGACACTTATGTCTGTACCTTATTTAGATTCTACTTCTCTGTTCTCCAAATGATTTCCCCCTAATGACAGCCACATAAAAGCTCTCAACAATATAGAATTAGCACAAGAGAATGGGTTCATTTTAATATGCAAAATTTATCAAGTCCAAATCTATTAATTCTGGGGGAAAGAGATGTGTGAGAGAGATGTGACAAATTCCACCCTTCCCCCCCCTTTTTTTTTCCTCCACACAGATAAAAAAAAAATCTGTAAAACAAAATTGTGATGAGCCAGCTCTCTGCCAAAGCATCCCGCTGGTTCTTCACATATTCATGCATCTTTGCAGCAGACACCCAAATAAAACAGGCTGTACTCACTTTGCCGATAAAGGGCTGAGAGTATGTTTAGTTTAGCTTCTCATAGGAAAGCTGTCATAGGAGAAAGAGGAGCTGCAGATGGACTGGACCAATGTCGGATGCCACACTGGCATTAGAGGTGGAGTGAAACACCATCAGAAAGGACTCTGCGAAAGAAAAGCTTGAACAGCAAAAGATTAGAAATGGAGGTGACGGCTAAAAGGGCTAAAGCAGACTTAGACAGCGATTGGCTATGGAAGTGGCATTATTGGTTTGCCAGTATTAGCTTATAGAAAAGTGGAAGATTGCTGAAAATAATTGTTTGGGAACCACCCAAAATAGGGTGCTGAAGAATTAAGGGGGCTTGGAGCCAGACATGTGCAGTTTGCTTGCCTGTTCTGATAAAGCTTGGCGGAAATTGCTTCTTATTGTCTTTTAAATGATTACATGTGGGGAAACAAGTTGAGTATCTCTGTGGTCCTACCTCTTTCAATCATAATCATAAGTTTATTTGTCAAGCATATATAAGATAACAGGTAAAAGTATAAACATAATTTGAATACATGAAAAGCGTAAGTAAAAAGGAATATTAGGACAGGGACGGTAGGCATGTTGGTGCACTTATGCATGTCCCTTACAAACCTCTTAGGAACGGGGTGAGGTCAACAGTAGACAGTTTAAGGTTAAAGGTTTGGGGGTTTGGGGAAGAAACTACAGTAGTGCATTCCAGGCATTGACCACTCTGTTACTGAAGTCATATTTTCTGCAATCGAGTTTGGAGTGGTTTACCTTGAGTTTGTATCTATTATTTGCTCGTGTATTGTTGTGGTTGAAGCTGAAGTAGTCATTGACAGGAAGGACATTGTGGCAGATAATTTTATATACTATATTTAGGTCAGACTGAAGTCGGCGTAGTTCTAAGTTGTCTAATCAGATCCCATGTACAGACCCTTCAGAGATAAGTTTATGATGTCAGGACTGGAAGTGGAAGAACAGATGAACTGCAACATTAATTTTTCTTAGGAAAATTTACCTTGGATCTGGCAGTTGTTAGTCCTGAATTTTCTATTATCTTTTTCCTAGGTCTGCCTTTCTTCTTCCCATGACCACTGCATGTGTTCTTGGCAGACAGGCAGGCAGGCAGGCAGGAAGGAAGGAAGATGTTTTAAATTATTATTTTGAAAACTTCTGCAATGCTTTTTTCCTGTTAAACACCATATATAATCAACTATGTATATTCTAGATGCCATTACCCTCCTTTGCTTTTTAAAATAGGCCTTGTTGCGCTCTGCAACTCCTACTATTCTTATGTTCCATTTTTATGCTTTGTTGAATGTTCCAGGAGATTCTAGGCTGACGTCCCTTCCAGTGCCCTCTTCTAACAGTCTATGGTAGTGTTTGAATATCTGAATGGCTCTGCAGTGTGTTATCTTTCTATTGTTTTCTTGGGGGGGGGGGAGATTTCACACATTGCCCATTCTTTAATGCCCAGTGATGGAAAGCACAGAGCTGATTTCATTGTGCAGTTTGTCATTTTGAATATGAAAGAGACACATACACACATGCCTGTGAACTCATAAATCTGTCTATCTACATGATCATGATGCATTATGCTGGAATGATACATTGGCATATTATACTTCAGCTGTTTAACGTGGTCAACATTCCTCCAGAGATCTGTAACAATAAAAATCTGGTCTCTCATTGAACTAAAAGAATGTCTTTCACATATGTCATATATCATATCAATCATATCATATCCTCCCTCCCTCTCTCCCCCCTCTCTCTCATCTATCTATCATCTAGAGCGAGAGAAACATTTAATAGCCATGTGGATTAAAATAATAAGAGGAAAATATAAGTGCTTTTGCTAAAATCATATTTGTTCATTTGTTACTCATATCTCTTAGAAGACTCCTAAACACAATCTGCCAAAGATGAACCACATGGAGCTTTTAATTAGTGAGCACAATAGATGAATTTGAGTGGGATGAAGATTTAAGTCTCTCCAGTCAAATAATGGTGTTCAAATGTCAGCTAGACTGGAGTAAAGGATTACCAGAATCACAACCACTTCAGAGTATTATGTCAAAACAAAGTGAAAAATGTTGAGCAATAGAAGATATTCTCCAGCAATTTCAGTTTAGCAATTCACGGAGAATAACAATTTAATGGCTAGTTACTTTACTCTACAATATTCTGAGAAATTAAAGATAAGATGTATTAACTGTGATAATGAAACCTCTCCATAAAACTAATAGTTACACTGAAATTTAAAGGCCTTTGTAGTGACATCAATTTTACAGAACTTATTCAAACCAAATATGGATTCTTACCTCTTTCAAGGGTAAGAGCGGGCTCAAAAGTTCTACATTGTGTGTGAGGACTTGTAAAGGAAAGGCAACTGCCAGTGACATTACTACTTGGGTTCAGGCATCCTTTTATTGCTACTGTCAGTGAAAGTAAGGGAGGAAATCGTGCCCTCTAAAAAACAAAGTCTGGTGGCCTTTGAAAACCCACAAACAAACTGCAGTCTCCACCATAGCCTCATACGGCACAGGATGATGAAATGTTTCATTCTCTCAGAAACAATCCATCAGGAACCATGTATAAGGGCAGGCCACACCAAAGCTGCAAGATCTTCCTCTACTCCATTTTGAAATCAGTCAAGCCCGTGCTGTTTTCTAGAATAAAAGCAATTGCAGTTATTGTATATACAACAAACTAAGAAACATGAGCCTGAGATGCCAAATGTTTCCCAAAAGATTACGTGTCACACTGACAGATAGTTGGATTGCTGATGATTATAAATAAACTGGCAAAGAATAAAATAGAAGATGCTTTGCATCTCAGGTTCTCTTGTCCTGCTAACTATGCAAATACATTCTGAACTGAGTAGAAATTGTATAAGAGCCATCAAGTAAGCTGTCCCATCTCAGAGCTCTGAAGAACAGAAATGCATATAAAAGTGTGGGCTGTTTTTACTGTGTTTTGCCTTCACATTGTACATGTTGCCAGTTCACAGATACTCACATCTATATGAAGGTCACAGATCATTCTTCATCTGGAATGTGATTTCTTTTGTTTTGGTTTAGCTTCATATGTATACTCCGCATTTAGGCTTTAAAGTCATCGTTTATGGCTTAGCAATATTTACAAATCAGGCCACTATGGCTGTGTCAACCAACATGGTTAAAATAACCATGATTTAGGCTTAAACATGCAATGTGATTAGTGGAAAAGCATTACATTATTCCCCTTGGTTTCTTCACCCAAATAGCATGGCTAGCAAACCACCCTCTGCGGTTTGTTTATAGAAGTATGCTTCTAGTTCGAACTAATCAGAGAATGAAGCCATAAACACACTTAATGCAAGCCAAGAGTATAGTTTGTGGTTAGTTTCTCCTTCATCCTGAATTTTCTAAACAAGAAAACAAATAAACCACAGATGGGCTATTTGCTGCTTGTAGTTGGAAAGTATCCATGGCCATGACTGGGCATGATTTCATTATCCAGCTCTTATGGTTACATTGATATGCAAAGGTTTCCATTAAGTCAAATGGAAAATGTTATAGCAGACCACTTTAACTTTACATATTTTGATCAAAAACTTTATCTAACAAAATCTGAGAACTGAAGAAATATTGAACACTTGTGGTATGGAACCCCTGGGATACCTTGCAGTTCCTCAGATATGAAGCAGAGAAACTTTTAAACAATGCTTTAGCAAAAAAATAAAATTAGATCCAAAAGAAAAACTATGCTACTGTAGACAAAAATGCAATTTTGAAATATAAGTATTTCACTTATTTAATACAAGGAGGCTGTTTTCTGTATCCTGATAATATCGACACATTGGATTTCTGTGGTTTTTCTCGTTTTAATAATTTTTTAAAAGCTACACTATGAATGACCTGAATGAATGCAACTTCCGGTTGGCACCACCGTCGTCGCAGATGGTCTTTCATGACTGCCAGCTCCGCCGCCCGTAAAAAAGCCGCCCTCGCAGCTGAGAGGTGGCTTGGAAAGCTCTCATTTAGAAAATAAACGAGAGGAGAGCCGGAGAGCCCAGGTAGAGCCCCCTGCGAAGCCCTTGGATTGTTTCTGGGGAGGAAGCAGGGAGAGGCTCCCTAACTAGCTTGCCGAAGCTCCGGACTCTGGGACAACTCTGCATTCAAGCAGAGCCAGACAACACAACCAACTCAAGCAGCAAAGTTAAAGCAAGTCTTCAAAACAAGCAGGGTGAAATCTGGACTGTGAACTAAAAAACTGCAAGTATTTATACTAGCCCTGTCATTATATTTAAGAATGGACAAAGAGTGAAAGTGACCTTAAAATGGCGTCTGGCTTTAGTGGAGAGAAGAAAGCTGAAAATGAAAGTGAATACGCCTGTGCGTTCTAATGCGTTATAAAGCAACTAAAGTAATTGCACTTGTCAGAAGAAAAGGAAAATGTTTTTTTAAAGTGACTTTTACCTGTTACTTTTCCCCTAGAGACTTGATTAAAGCTGGGGAAGTTTTTCAAAAGATTCTGTGGTGGTGGAAAGGGGGGGAAGACTTCCTTTCTAGAAAGAATAAGATTGCATAGTAGTATGGCTTCAAAACAGACAAAGTCAGCTCCCAAAGGTGGGGGCTCCCCTACTCATCAACAAAAAGGGCAGCCTTCAAGCTTGCAGATTCAGAGCCAAGAACAGGAGACTGGATTTAAAGATTTGAAGGAATTTATTGCTGTGGCTCTCGTTAAGGATATTGTTGTTGTGTTAGCAACCAGCAGAGTATAGTGCACAGAGAAACGTTGCTGAGAGCAATGAAATAAGAGATACGTGCAAACTGGTTTATCAAAAGTTTTCTTTATAGGAAATAAACAATCTCGTAGTCTTCTAAACAGTCCAAGTCTTTACCGGTTAAATCCAAAAAGCTTCTTACCACACAAACAGTAGTTGGTTCACTCTGGTACACAAACCCCGGATGGTAGCAGATCCACCCACACATGCGATGATAGCAGCTTATCATCAACTGAATACATTACAGTACCTTTCTTAAATACATTTACAACTAATTACAGCATAACTCAGCATTACAGCATGATGCAGCATTAAAACTTAAAGTCACAGAACACATATATTGCCTGGACAATCTGTTAGGCTCAAATCATATCCTAACAGCTCTGATGAATCAAACTGAAACTATGCATCAGAAATTTGAAAAGTCTCAACAGGAGATTAAAGAGATGGTTCAAGAAAAGCATGATAAAATGAAGCGAGATATACTGACAGTAGTGACTGGCTTGTCAAAAGTGGTTGTTCAGATTGACAAAAAAGTGGGAGAACTCAGTTCAGAATTGGAATCTAAAATGAGGGAAACTGATAATAAAATTACTAATGTGGATAATAAAACTCAAAGAATTGAAAACGAATTGACCATGATGCAATTTAGATTTATGGAGTTTGCTGTAAGACTGAGAGGAATAAAAGAAAATAACAGAGAGGATCTGAGAACAGTTTGTGCTGAGGCTCTGGCTGTGATGTTAAAGATTAATCCCTAAGATGTTTTGAGCAAGATTGACAAGGCTTATAGAGTGAATTTTCGGGTGGAAAAGCAAAGACAACTGCCTAGAGATGTGGTGATTTATTTTACAGATAGAAGAATAAGAAATGACATCTTGCAAAAGTCTTTTGTTTCCACGGTCCAAGTGGATGGAAAGGAGATTGGGATCTACAAAGAGCTGCCACCAAAGATATTGAGAGATAGAAAAGATTTTGGATTCCTGGTGAATGAGTTGAAGAAACAGCAAATTCAATTTAGATAGGATGCTCCAGTTGGCATAATATTGAGGTATCAAGGAGAGAGATATCGATTAAATACTCTTGCAAAAGCTGAAGAATTTTATTTTAATATTCTAAAAACTGGTAGAGCATCTCCACGCACGTCCTCATTGATATGTTTAGAGGAGGGTGATAAAGAGAAGGAATTTGAACAAGAGTCTGAAGAACAGCGGAAACAAACAGATGCAGAGGTGGTAGAAGCTCAAGGAGCAACAGGAGGGGGGTTTTTGGATGAACCATTGTTAGATTTCCCTCTGGAAGCTATTTATTTATTTATTTATTTATTTATTTATTTTTAATTTGATTTATATGCCACCCTTCTCCGGAGACTCAGGGCGGCTTACAATGCGTTAAGCAATAGCCTTCATACTTTTGTATATTTATATTTATACAAAGTCAGCTTATTGCCCCCAACAAACTGGGTCCTCAATTTACCCACTTTAGAAAGGATGGAAGGCTGAGTCGACCTTGAGCCTGGCTAGGATTGAACTCAGAGAAATTACAGGCAGCTGATGTTAATTGCTGCCTTTAGTAGGAGGCATTAGCCCTCTACGCTACACAGGCTCTGCTATAAGTGGATCACCTAAGAGTACAAGACAGGTAGCATTGGACCTCGAATTGAAATTGCATGAACTGAAAGATCAACGTATAACTCGTGCAGCTTATAAGCAACTTCAAGAGAAGCAACAGCAGCAGAGGTCTTTGCCACCACAAGATAAGAATGGAGTCAATAGTAAACCACAGAAATCTGAAGCTATGGGAGGAGCCAGACCGAAGACTACCACCTTGGAACAGCAACTTCAGCAAGTGCTCTTAACACTTCAAGAGACCACAAATGACAATTAAGTTTTTATCTTGGAACGTGAATGGACTGAATTCACCACAGAAAAGAAGGAAAATATTTTATTATTTGAAACAATTTAATGATGATGTTATTTGTTTGCAAGAAACTCATATTAGATTACAAGATCAAAAATATTTGATAAATTCTAAATTAGGTGCACTTTATAGCATCAGATCCAGAGAAAAAGAATGGTGTTGTGATTTATGTAAACAAAAGATTGTCAGCCAAAATTATAGAGGCAGATGATTGTGGAAGATACTTAGCAATTGAACTATATACACAAAATGGTCCAATTTTGGTGATTAGAATTTATGCTCCTAACCAGCAACAAGAAAATTTTTATAAATTATTATATTCTAAAATATTACAATGGGACTATAGATCTATTTTACTCATGGGAGATTGGAATGGAGTAATAGACATTAAAAAAGATAAGAAGAGTTTGGCAAAGTCATCAACACATGCTAAATTACCACAGATTTTTTTTTGATATGAAAGAAGATTTGGAACTGAAAGATATATGGAGAGAGCAGAACCCAAAAGAATTGGATTTTACTTTCTTTTCAGATAGACACCGATCCTTCTCTAGGATTGATTTTATTTTAGTTACCACTGATCTACTTTCCAAAACAAAGAAAACAAAGATATTCCTGAGGACTATAACTGATCATAGCCCGGTATGGATAGAAATAGAAATGGAAAACAATGAGAGAAGATCATGGAGAGTAAATGAAAATCTGTTTAGATATGAAAAGAATGTAAATGAACTTAAAAAACAAATGAAAGAATTTTTTGAAATAAACCTGAATAAGGGTACCCCTATTGAAATTGTTTGGGATGCGAGCAAGGCTTATATGCAAGGGATACTGATTCATATGAACTTTAAACACAAACTGGATCAGCAAAGGAAAAGATTAGAAATGGAAGGAGAGATAAAGAAAAAGGAACAACTACTTATAAATAACCCGACAGATAAAAAACTACAAGAAATTATAAAACTTTTGAAAGACCAATTTCAAATGCTTATAGCGGAACAAACAGCAACTAATTTACAATTTGCAAAACATAATACATTTTGTAATGCTAACAAACCGGGCAGGTGGTTGGCTTATACACTGAGAAAACAACAGAGTTCTCGAGTTATTGGTAGAATTGAGTATGGAGGGAAGGAAGTTTTTCAACAAAGTCTAATTAAAGAAGCCTTTTTAGAATACTATACAAAGCTATATGCTAAAGATGACATACAGAATGAACTTATAGATAAATACCTACAAGAAGGTAGAGTTACGAAAATTTCCAGGGAGCAAAAGGAGAGAATGAATCAGCTAATAACAACTGAGGAGATTATTATTGCAATTAAACAATTGAAAACAGCTAAAGCTCCAGGGACAGATGGTTTAACAGCAGTGTACTACAAAACTTTACAAGCAGAAATGAATACCTTAAAGATCTATTTTGTAGCATACAAAAAGGGGGTAAAGTACCCCCTTCATGGAAAGCAGCCTTTGTTTCATTGATAGCAAAAGAGGAAACAGGTTCTACAAAACCGGAAAATTTCAGACCAATATCTCTCCTGAACACGGATTATAAAATTTTTGCAAAAGTATTAGCCAACAGATTAATGCCAGTTATGCAAGAGGTGATTCATCATGATCAAACAGGATTTATAGAAGGCAGATATATGAAGGATAATATGAGGCAAATTATAGACTTATTGGAACATCCTGAGAAGAGTAAACAGATCCCTGCAGTGCTGGTGTTTTTGGATGCGGAGAAGGCCTTTGATCGAGTTAATTGGAACTTTCTATTAAAGACTTTAATAAAGATGGGCTTTGGGGATCAGTTTGTTCAAGCGGTTACAGCAATTTACCAAGACCAAACAGCACAGATTATCATTAATGGAAGTTTAACTACAAACTTTAGTATAGAAAAAGGAACAAAACAAGGCTGTCCACTATACCCACTGTTGTTTATTTTAACTTTAGAAGTCTTGTTGAACAAAATATGGGATTCGAGTACTTTGAATGGAATAGTTATAAGGCAAGAGGATTATACAACAAGGGCATTTGCAGATGATCTGGTTGTTACCCTAACATGGCCTATGGAATCGGTAATCCAGATGAAAGACATTATAGAAGAATATGGTATGGTATCAGGATTTAGATTGAATCAGAAAAAAACCCAAGATGATAGTTAAAAATATGTCAGAAGCTCAAAAGAAGGAACTCGAAAGGAAGGAAGGCTTTGAAATAGTAGCAAAGGTGAAATATCTAGGAGTTCAAGTTGCAGCTTCAAATACAAAACTTTTCCAAAATAATTACGAGGTGTTGTGGCGAAAGGTACAAAGAGACATGGAAACTTGGAAAAAACTGCAACTATCTTTACTTGGAAGAATAGCAGCAGTTAAGATGAATGTTCTACCTAGATTCCTATTTCTGTTTCAAATGATTCCGGTGCTTAAAAGTGATAAACATCTGACTGAATGGCAAAAAGGAATGAATAAGTTTGTTTGGAATGAGAAAAAACCAGGAGTTAAACTGAAAATTATACAAGATGTTCATGAAAGGGGTGGCCTTAAACTTCCAAACCTACGATTGTACTATGAAGCAGCAGCGTTGACGCAAGGAAGTGATTGGTTTGGAATGACAAAGACTGGAATAATGAATATGGAAGGCCATGACTTGGAATATGGCTGGCATGCATATTTATTTTATGAAAATAAAGTTGATAAAGTATTTAAGAGCCATATACTTAGAAACTCTTTGATGAGAGTATGGAAGAAGCACCAGCTTAAATTGGATTACAAAATACCGTTGTGGTTGGATCTTAGTCATATTACACGGAATATAAATATAAAGTCACTCGGGGGGATTTTATACAAAGAGGTACTTTTTAATGATGGGGGTAGATTACAACTAAAGACATTAAATACACTGTTGGAAGAAGGGATTACCTTAACTTGGTTACAGTATAATCAACTTCAATTGAGATGGAGGGAAGATCAAAAAACTGGTTTAATGTTGCATGAAGAGGACTTGGTAAGACAGATAAAAGATAAAGGCCAAATGCATATTAAGAGGGTATATAATGTTTTGCTAGAAAGAGATTCTGAAAATGAATTGGTTAAAGATTGCATGATAAAGTGGGCGCAAAACTTTGCAGAATCAGTTACGATGGAAACATGGGAAAAAATATGGGTCCAGAATGTTAAATTTACACAGTCACAGAACCTGAGAGAAAATTTTTATAAAATGTTTTATAGGTGGCATCTAGATCCCAAGAAATTATCGTGCATGTATCCTAACGTTCAGGCAAAATGTTGGAGATGTGATTGTTTAGATGCTACATAAATTTGTGTTTGTAAAACTTTTTCAATAAAAAAAAATACAAAAAAATTACCTGAATGAATGAATACAGTAAATCAGTCAACAGTGCAACCTGATCACCATATTTTAAATTTTCTTAAGGTTCCAAACACATACCTTCCCATTTTGAAGTAAATCCACTTTAATGATTATCCTCCTCCTTACAAAACACAAAACTGCTACCTGCAATATTCATTTCTACATGTCTAATTGTAGGGTAGCCAGGTAAGTCATTGGTAATATAAAAGGCTGGTTTTTATGACCAAATTTAGGTTTAAAAATACTCTGTTTTAACCATTGTACTGAAAACCAAGACATTATTTGCATTCTAATAATCGAGGAAAATATATTTTAAATTACAGACCCCATGGGTGGATGGTAAAGACAGCTTCATAAGTTAAGTATTCTAACCAGTATTTGATTGTACCAAATTTACTCAAGTAATTTATTCATGAAAGCAATTCAATAGCGGTGGAAGAAACCCAGATCAGTAATATCTTTAAATAGCAATTTCTCCTTTCCACCCAAAGAACTAGAAAAGGGGATGGAGGGAGACAACCCCTCTAACCAAAATTCAAAAGATTTTTTTATGCATGTTAACAGCAGATGGATTGTGGTTGCAGCACACAAAGAGTTTATCTCCCTTATATGTTATTTTGCAGAAAAAAGTGTCACAACAATATAGAGTTTCTTCCTCTGTAATCTGTAATCCGCTAATCTGTAATCTTTTAAACTGTATTTTCTCAGTGAATTATTTAACTGCCTGTGATGTTCCCACATGTGCTTCTCCAACTGTCCATGAGTGACCACAAGAAAAAGAATGGAGCCAGCTAATCTTTAAACTGTGACTAAAATACTGCACATCTGGAATTTCACAGAAGAATTTGTTCATTCCTCCAGATGTCTGGAGCTAAAAAATATATTAATCTATGAAAAAAGCTTTTGGCCTAGCATCTTATATTGCAATACTACCTTAACTGCTTAGGGGAGATTTTTGTCTTTGGCATTTAATCACTTGCTCATTTGTTCTGTGGTTTTTTAAAATCTCTGTGTTGTTCTAGATGTAATATTTCATGCTGTGGCAGCGGTTAGCATTGGATTCAGTAGCCCAATGTTCAGATCATGATTCAACGTTGAGTTCCTTTTGTTCTTTAAAATACTTTAGGATAATACACAAAGAGAGAGCTGTGGGTGTTGGGCTGGATTCCACACAAATTACATTAAAAAGCCAAACCTCTTAACTCAAATTGAAATCAGTGTCAAATGAAATAAAAGACTGAATTTGGCTTTTAAAAAATAACTTGGTTTGCCTAAAGAGCTGTTATGAGAGATAACCCTCGATTTATGATCACAATTGGCACCAGAATTTTGACTAGGTAAATTGGTCGTTAAATGATTTGAGCTTAATTCCATGACCTTTTTTTTGACATGGTTGTTAAGTGAATCACTGCAGTTATTAAGTGAAGCACACAGCTGTTAAGCAAATCCAGCTTCCCCCCTCGCCACCCACCCCCTTGACATTGCTTGACAAAAGCCAGCTGGGAAGGTCACACAGGGCAATTACAGGACCCCCAAGCAGTGGTGGGTTCCTCCCAGTTCTGCTGAGCCGGTAGCAGTGACGATATGACGTCACCGAACCGGTTCTGTCCCCCCCCGCCCCACCCCCACGTTATTCTTACCTTTTATTTGGCCCCATCCCCAATCTATTGCTGCCTCCTGAGTCCCAGTTGATGGTTAGAGGGCTGATGTTTAAACTCTTGCCGCGGGGCTTCAAAGGGCTGCCCTACAGCTGATCAGTGTTAAAAGAAAAAAAATGAGTAGACCGGTACCTGCAAAAATAAACGGGTAGACTAGTGCCTGCAAAAATACATAAGTAGATCAGTGCCTGCAAAAATAAATGAGTAGATCGGTACAGCTCTGCAAGCAGTTAAAAGCCTAGTAGACCAGTACCTCTGCTAAATCCTAAATAATTTGTCACATGACCATCAAGCCACACCCACAAAATAAGCCACGCCTACAGAACCAGTAGTAAAAAATTTTAGAACCCATCCCTGCCCCCAAGATGCTACAGTTGTCATAAATACATACCGATTGCCAAGCACCTGGATTTTGATTATGTGGCCATGGGGATACTATGACAGTCTAAATGTTTTTAGTGCTGTTTTAACTTTAAATAGTCGTTAAACAAATGGTTGTAAGTTGAGGACTACCTTTATTAGACTAGTGCAAGTAAGTTAAGCAAAGTTGCGAAGGTACTAGAGTGCCCCTGCAGTTCTTAAATAGCTAATTTCTCCATTTCAGTGGCCAGTAATGTAATGAGAAATTACCTGGTGAGTAACAAGGTGTTTGCTTAGGGCAAACAGAATTGGATATACACAAGCACACCCATAACAGATTCTGTTACTTTGAAAGTTTCTAATAAAACAGGCAAAAATCCCCACATATTATTTTAAACACTGTCTTAAAATGAAACGATAATCAAATACTGACCATCAAAGAAATTCAACTCCAGAGGCAAGATACCGCACTTCTGTGTAATGTTTTTATCCCTTTCAAAAGATTATATGTCTTCCACAGCTGCTTGATATCTCAGCAGGTCAAGCAAATATGTCAAAGGCAAACAAGAAAGAAGACAACTGGAAAAGGTATTTAAAAATTTTGGAATAGGTTGGTAAAATGGAAGCTCAGCATACGGGTGACTGTGGAATCACTAATTTGCATAAAATTCAACTATAGCTTACATTAAGATTATCCATTGTGGTTTCATTCAAACTCAAAACAAAACAGTAAGACACCCGGTCCCACCACAACCCAAGCTACAGCTTTCCTTGTAGTTAGAAAAGTTTCAGCATGAAATTTAGTGTTTAATGGGACAATGGAATGGACAATGGGACAATGGAATGGAATTATCTCCCTACAACTGGAGAGAAGTTCTGAGAAAAATCTAGCCAGTTTGATCTATTGGTTAAGTCACCAGGCTAGAAACCAGGAAACAGTGAGTCCCACCTTACTGTAAGTATGAGAGCCAGTTGGGTGACTTCCGGCCAGTTATTGTATCTCAGTCCAATCTCCCACACAGGATTGTTGTGGTGAAAACAGGAGGTAGAATGGGTACTGTGCATATTTGCCACCTTATTTACAAAACATAATAAAGAGGGGATTTATTTATTTATTTTTAAATTTATAAATAAATAAAACCACTCAAGGGAAATTGATTTGATGGACAATATAAGGCTGTTGACATATGGAGATAGAAAAATGGCAATTTAAGAGAATACACCTACTTTTCTGAACGACACAGATCCTTTTCAAGAATAGACGTGATTCAGATTTCAAGAAAATTATCTACTAAGATTTCTAAAGGAGAGATATTACCAAAGACTTTTTCAGATCATAATCCTGTGAATTTTGCTGATAAAAGAAATTTTTAGTTCTTTTAGATGGAGACTAAAAGAAATGTTGTCTATGGAGATTCTCAGTTCATGGTTGTCCCAAAGGTGTTTTTTTCAAAAGGCAACTGAACTTCCTGGTTTTCCTTTGAAGACATTTCACTTCTCACCCAAGAAGCTTCTTCAGCTCTGATTGGATGGTGGGGAATGGAAGGATTTATACTCCTTACAGACAGCTGGTCATTTGCATTCTTTTAGAGAGTTGTTGAGGCCACCTGGAGGTTTATCCGTGTTGTCAGGCCAACTGAGTAGTGCAAATGAGTGTGGAACCTTCTTGGAACTGTTGACTACAACGAAGTCCTTTCAACAAAATGAATTATGCGAAACAAAAAAAATGAGTTTTCAAATAAACCAGGGGAGTGCCATGCAAATTATGAAAAGAAAACAAAAAGAAAAAATTGAAGTTACAAGAGGCAGTATTAATGGGCAATGTAGCCTTACACCAAGTGTTTCATCAATATTATTCCAACCTGAATAAAGGAAATGACATCTCTAGGGAAAATAGATGAATATTTAAAGGAACAAATTTTACCAAGGTTTATAGAGGAAATGAGACAGATTATGAATGGATCTATATCAATAAGGGAAGATTGTGAAGCTATAAAAAAGATTAAACTGGCAAGGTACCTGGACCAAATGAATTATCAGGTTTTTATGATAAATGTTTTGGGGATGAGCTTTTACAACTTCTCAAAACATAATAAAGATGCCAAAGAGTTGGAAAGATACTAATTTAGCAGTAATACCTAAAGAGGGACAAGATTTGTTTTTAACTATGGATGATTCTAGTTGATAGATTGAAAATAATTTTGCACGAATTTATTCATGAGGATCAAAGTGGGTTTTTAATCTAAAAGTTAAAGGGTAACATCAGAAATCTGTTGGTTATTTTGGAATATTTGGGGTAACATAATGAAAAATAAGCCACACTGATTTTTTTACATGCAAAAAGGGCCTCGACAATTTGAAATGAGCTTTCTTCTTCAAAGTTTTGGAAGAAATGAATTTTGGAAAACTTTATAACATGGGTAAGGTCGATCTATACTTTTCAAAAAGCACAAATGAAAATCTTAATGAAAATCTAACAAAATCCTTTGTGATTAAAAAAAAGGAATTATACAGGGATGCCCACTGCTTTTGTTGGTTGTTGCTGCTGTTGTTCATGAAATACTGAGTAGAGATAGAAGACCAGGTAAGATTGTGGGAGTAAAGTTTAAAAAAGAAACATAATGGCTTTTGCAGAAGACTTGATATTGGACTGGAAGATCCTTTAAAGAGAATTGAAATATTAATTGGCAAATTAAAAGAATTTGATACATTATCAAATTTCAAGATTAATAAACAGAAGATGAAGATGTTAGCAAAAATGTGATAATAGAAGATCAAACAGAACTGATTAATTTAATGGATTTTAAAATTGAGAAGAAAATAAAATATCAGGGCATGACAAATACGAACAGTAAGTTATTTCAAAATAACTATGTTAAGAATATGAAATGAAGTTTAAAAAGATGGGTTAAGAAGAGAGTTCGTCCTTGCTGGGGAGAATTTGCATGATAAAAATGTATGCCTTGCCTAAAATGATATTTTTGTTTCAGACTGATGCACTATTTAAATACTCTAGTGCCAAAGGATAAATCTAAATTTGTGTGGCATGGAAAAAAACAGGAGTTAAATATTGGTGTCACGAGATGCAAAGGAAAAAGGAAGATTGGGTTTATCTGATTTCAAATCATATTTTGCAGCTGTTTAGTTTGGATGAAAATTTGCCAAACCCCAGGAAGATGCAGTCACCCCACTTGGTGCCCAAATTATGATTATAGGACTGTGACAATGCTGCAATTGTCCTAAGTCTGAGAACCAGTCATAAGTCAGTCATTTTTTGTAATTTCAAACTGAATCACTAAACAAATGGTTATAAGTTAAGGGCAGTGGCCCCCAACCTTTTGGTACCACAGACCAGTTCCATGGAGAGAGGTTTTTCTGCAGAGCGAAAGGGCTATGGTTTAGTGTGCTGCCTGCATCCCATGAATGGGCTTTGCTTGTTTGCACAGCCCGGTTTCTGGCATGCTGTGGCCTGGTGCTTGTTCATGGACTGGGGGTTGGAGACCCCTGAGTTAAGGGTTACCCGTAACTCAAGAAATTAGCCCACATGAGATAATTAGGCAGATGGTCAAAAATATCTAGAAGAAATATTAAAGAAAATGCTTTATGAGCTACCTTTCATGACAGTTACTACCTAGCCATGTACAAAGAAATAACACAGGGTGTCAAACTCAAGGCCTGCGGGCCAGATACAATCCGTGGGGTGCTTAGACCTGGCCCACGGGGCCAGCCTGGAAATAGCAAAGGACCTGCCCGCGGTGCCTCTGCCAGAGAAAATGGGGCATAGGAGGGCTGCGTGCCCCCCCCACACACACCGTTTTGGCCAGCAGAGTGCTGCAGGAGGCATCTGTCCCATCTGCCATCCGCCCTGTCTCCCCCCCCCCCCCAGACCAGTCTGTGGAGGACAACTACAATGCTAATCCAGCCCTTGAAGAAATCCAGTTTGACACTCCTGAAATAATGTATGTCATTGGAATGTAGATGAAGGCTTTGGGGTAACATGATTTGTGAAAAACTACTAGAGTTCAAACAAATATATTAAATGGAAAATAGACCTATATAAAATGACTACTATAATATATTCATGACCATTTGTGTTGCTCTACATCTTGTTCACTGGCACTGGAATTATTTGGAAATTATATTTATTGCTCCTCCCTCCACACTAGCACAAGCTTGCAGAAGTACCAGGTTGAGGAAGAATGGCTTAAATACTGTTCTTCTCTTATGTAAAAAGGTAATTGTATATGTGGAGTGTTGTGGTGACACCAAGAACTAGCAAGGAACCTAAAAGCTATATACAACAAGTAAGCTTTTATATAAAAACAAATCTAACTGTTGGTTTGTAGATACACATATACCTCACGTCATTCAACAGTGGATGACTCTCAAAACAAACATCTGAACTGTTCCCAATATTGCCGCGTGGGAACAAAAATATTCCCACGATTATCCATTTACACTGAAAACGTATCACCTTTAGAAATGCAGTATTTGGGGAAGAAACAACTGCAGCATAATGAATAGCTATAATACTAGTCAAATTGGATGGTTTCAAAAACTGCTTCTTGGTGAGCATCGGAACACGCATGTTAAATAATATAACAGTCAGCTTGTAAGATTAAGCATAGGAGGAGAAATGGGAAGTATGTAAAGTAAAGTAAAAATAGAAGTGCACATAATATGAACATAATAGTTGAGATGGGATATTCTGGAATGTTTATTTTTCTCTGAAATAACCATGACAGGCCACAAAAAAATCTAGTTTCACTTTCTTTCCTTCCACAAAAAAAAAGGGGGGTTAACCAAGGACTGAGGTTTTCTGGTTGTTAATTCTAGGAACCTCCCAGCTTGATTATCAACAAATAAGTGACACATTCTGTCCTAACAAGTAGAATGGGCATTTTATGGCTCTCCAGATGTTGCTGAACAACTCTGGGAATTAAAGAGACTAATCAGTGTGGTGTATAACATCCGAATGCTAGGAATGCTTTCAAAATATTCAGAACATAAATGAATGTGATCTGTTTTTAGGAGCAAGAGATGGTGTGTAATACATTGGAAAGAAAACCGTTTTCTTACTCAATATAATCTGTGTAATCTACTGTCACAGGATGTGGTCACAGAAGACAGTGCTGGTGGTTTCAGGAAAGAATAGACACATTAAGAGGCCTCATACTGTTGAGCAGGAGCCAAGATGTTCAAGCAAAAGTGGCTGTCACTAATAGGAGGTTTCGTGCAGAAGCAATGTTTCTTAAATCTTTCCTTCCTCCCCCCCCTCCGCCCAACCACTCTCTTCATATAGTCTAACATGTGCATAACCATGGGAGCAGATTTTTGGAGACAGTGCTGGAACAGACTTCCCGCAACTTAGTAATGCTTGAGGTGAGAAGCATCCGTACAGTAGCACGCACTTCAACAAACAGCTGCCCCGATTAGATGATCTGTCCTTGTAGAGGTGACATCATGCCAGTCAATTATTCCATAAAGTCAAAAATGCCAATGCTTTAAATGAGAGTTTCTCTTTTAAAAATGTTCTGTGTCATTCATTAGGAGAAGAAGGAACAAGGGTTATGTCATCTGATCCTGAAACAACCACTCCTACTGCAGGAAACCTATCGTTGCAGGCATTTTCCAACAACACAGAAAACTACAGAAAAAGTCACCACTTTAAGCAATAGAAACATTTATAATTGAACATGGGCCTCTGTGGCTTTGCAGGCACTGAAGTGCAGTTGCCACTGGCCATTATTCACCACAGTGCCCTAAGTTGAAGTCCACTTTCAGCCACAGAAGCTGACTGGGTGAATGGGATAGTCACACTCTCTCTCTCTCTCTCAGGTTCAACCTGTGTCAGAGAGTTGCTGTTGTGGGGAAAAAGAAAAAGTACAAAATAAATCTAACACATAAATAAATAATTGAGCTTCTCTGGATTCCAGTTCATTCTTCTGCTGTTGTTATTGTTGCATTTACTGTATTGTTGGGAAGCTGTAAAGGGATTCTCTTCATCCTATAGCAAAACTGTCCGATAAATTTGGTTGAAAAGTTAGCCCAAAGTCACTCACTGAACATCAACTGAACATCCAATTCAATTCCTTGATCACTCAGTTACATCTTGCTATCTTTATTTTTTGCACTTTATTGTAGTTTGATGTCATAAACTGCCTAGAGTCATTGAGAGTCAGACGACACACAAGTTAATAAATTATTATTACATACACAACATTGTGAATTCACAGCTGCTAGTTCTTTACTTGGTGTTGGCCTTCATATGCATTCAGTTCTTCCCCAAAACCCTGACATGTTGTAACATATCACGGTAGTATATTTGCACATTCAAGCAGCATGGCCTTTTGTTATTGACAGATGAAAATTTTATCAATGCACAGATTTTCTAAGTGCTGTCCAAGATTTTTTAGCATGGCACCCAGTATGCCGATAACCACTGGGACCACCAGGGACAGTTTATGCCATAATCTTTAAATTTCACTTTTCAGATTTTGATACTTTATGATCTTTTCCAATTCTTCTATTCTACAATTCCCCTGATATTGCAACATCAATTATCACTTTCTTTTGAACCACAGTTAAAATCTGGTGTGTTATATTTCAAGACTTTATCAGTTTGTATTCAGAAATCCCACACTATTTTAACCTGCTCATTTTTTACTACTCTTTCAACTCTATGTTCCCACCAACTTTTCATTATTGGCACATTATAATTTGTACTATCCAGTTACAGTTATGTTGTTATTAAAGTCAGTTTGTACAGTCTTCTTGCACAAACAGAATAATGATCTACTGTTTCTTTGGCTTCTTTGCACAATCTGAATTTTGAATCATTTCATTTTTGAATTCTGGCCTTGATGCATTAGTTCAAATAACTTGTTCTTGAAGAACCAAAATAAAACCTTCAGTTTCTTTTTTAATGTTCCAGTTATAAGCCATTGGCAAGTTTTATTACTTTCCTCTTGATCTTTTATAGAAATCGACCATGTAATGTGTTTCTTTGCCAGCATTTCCTTGTTTTTGTTACATTATTTTGATATTAATGTTTTGTTTCCTTATGTTTTATTTATTATTGGTACATTTGAACTTGCATTAATGCTCCTTCTTGACTTTGTATAATTAGCCAGTGCATGTTTTTCTTTTTCAACAATTTGTTTCACATGAAGTAAACCTCTGTCTCCATTTCTACACTGTAGGTGTAATCTTTCAATATCACAATGGGGATGAAATAATAATGAATAGTCATCAATTTTCTTGTTTTTTTGGTCCAAACTTGCCAGATTAGTTTGCGTCCAGTTTATAATTCCAACACTGCATCATGTCATATGTATGACCAAAATATTGAGGGCTTTGATAGTCTTTCCGCTGTTTAATTTTGTCTCTAGCAATTTTCTCAGTCTAAATGTATTCTTTACCAAACACATTTTTAACTTGTCCATGCTTGAAGTTATCCAGCTGCAAAAATGTCCAGATACTTACTTATAGGCTTCATCTTGTTGGCTCCTTGATCAATCGGCATTTAAATCCCATTACTGTTTGCTATTTTACCTTGCCTTATTGTTATTGTACCATATTTCTCTATGGCATATCTATATTTGTGCTGTGGTAAAACTTACTTCAGTTTTTGTCTGGATTTTGATTTTGGACTTCCCATAAATCTTCAGGTCATACCTATAAAGAAAATTTGAGATTTTATTACCCTATTTTGCTATTTGATAGCCAAGATTTATTTTCTTCAAAATCACTGAAAGGGGGATCATGGCAATGAGAAATAATAAAGGTGATAATGATGATTTTCAAAGTATTTTATCAATCCAGCATATTGTCTTTTTTGAGTCTCCAATAGATCGTTCCAAAACTGGATTTTTTTCGCTTTAGTTTTCCATTTTCAGAATTTCTATTGCTGTTTATAATTTGGTAGAATCACCTCTGGTTTGATTGAAATAAATGATATTGTTTAAATTGAATGATTTGTGCCTCATAGCACTCAATTTCCCCAGCTACTGCTATTTGTTGCATTATGATTTCCAAAAATTCTTCATTTTTTCTGGTGCTCAGCCAATATTCCCAATTTTTGCTCCTTCATGCTTTTTAAATTACTTGCATCTGATCTTAATGTATCTTGACCTCATGTCTGATCTTCCACTTTGGGAATGAATAAGATTTTGCTTTTAGTTTTCTAATTTCAATACCCATTTCTTTTATAATCACCTCTGCTGTACTTTAGACAAGCTGATGGTATGTTGGAAAGATGTTATTTGAAAGCACATTATTCACATCCTTCATTAAAGGTATTAGGCCTTTTGGGGCATTACGTTCAATGCTGGTAGTCTTTGTCTACTTGTAATTTTGCATATGTCATAATCTTCTCTTTTAATTTTTCTTTAAAGGGGTTCAGTTCATAGGTTGTTTCAATTTAGGCCTGAACTGATTCTGTTATGATTTCTTTTAAGTTATCATCTGTGTAGTTTGTATCAATTGTTTCCTTTGTAGTTGCAGTTATTGTTTTCTGAATTTTTTAAATTATTCTACTACTTGGGGTCTTTCATTTTCACAGTTTTTCCTGAATCTCTTCCAGAATATTTTATTTTTGGATCTCCTTTGATCTGCAAATCAGTTTTCAGTGATATTTCAGTTGGGATAAATCCTTTTCCACTGTTCAAACTTTTGCTTTACATAGCCCTGCTTCGTTGCTTGAAATTTATAATAGCAGATCATTGTTATAATTATTTGGAGGGCTACAAATTCCCATTCCTGTTATCAGTCAACTTTCCTCAGATTGTTTCTTCTTTCAGTTGCAGCTCAATACATTTGATTGGATTTTGGCTAAGGAAAGAGAGCCAGTTTGGTGAAGTAGTTAAGACATCAGGCTAGAAATCAGGAGAATGTGACTTCTAGTTCTGCCTTAGGCACAAACCAATTGAGTGACCTTGGGCCATGCTAAGAAGTCCTAGGAAGAAACAGTCCTAGGAAGGAAACAATGACAAAGTCCTAGAAAGAAAGCAATGGCAAACCACTTCTGAAATCTTGCTAAGAAAACTCAGGGACTGGTCTAGGCAGTCGCCAGAAGTCAAAAAGTGACTTGAAAGCACCAAATATATATATTTTAAAAAAAAGCTGAGGAAGGCTGAATATTGCAGGGGGAAAAAACTATTAAATGAATTTTTGTAGACAGGTTTTCTAATGGCGATGGACATTATAAATCACTACCTCTGTAAAAAGTTACATTGGATGGTATGATAAAAAGTTAACAAAAGTGTTTTATCTCGTTTGACTACTTGAGGGACCATCTGTCTCCCATAACATCTGCCTGACCAATTTGATCCTGCAGGATTGACATGTCACACGTTCTTTTAATTAAACAAGACCATCTCTCAGGGCTCTGGAAGTGGACTTTCTCTGTTGTAGCACCTTCCTCCGCTCCCTTGGTATCTGGATGGCTCCACTTTGTTGTTGTTCAGAAGAGCCTGTGAAGACCACATTCTTCACCCAGGGCTTTGGCAAAGGAGACAGAGACCCCTCAATTCATCCTGCTTGCTATCTTTTATTTTGATCTTTTGTTGATTTTATTTTAATTGTTATGAGGTGCCCAGAGTCACTGAGAGTCAAAAGTCATACAGGTTTAATAAATGATAATCATTTATTAGAGTTACAATTAGAACTAACATTAAATCAATATGCTATAGTGGTAAAGCTGCTGGCCTAGAGACCAAGAGGCTCTGAATTTTATGTTTCCATTTGGCATGAAAACTGGCTGGGTGAATTTGGGCTACAGCCTCTCTCTCTCAGCACAATTTACCTTATGGGGTTGCTTTTGTAGAGAAAATAAGAGGCAGGATCATTATGCACATTGCCTTGAATTGTACAGGATAAAAGTTATAAGTTAAGTTAATTTAAACAATAACAAAAAAACTTATTTTTGTGAGAAGTTTTATATCCAAATATATTTTATTCTTCGTTCAATTTCCATCTTAAAATATTAACAGAATCCACAATGATTCTGAGATCAGTGTTTCTACTAGATAATTGACAATCAAGTTGAAACTAAGCCAATCAACTAAAATTAGCAAACTTTCTCAAACTCCCAAATAAGTTACCCAGACCTGATCCACATACCAAAGGATAAGGTCTGCAAACACAGAGTTAATTAAATTATGTTTCCCAGAGGAACTGCATGTTCACAAAAATAAACATACCTACACACACACACACACACACACACACACCCTTCAAGTATCATCCTAGAATCAACACGTACACACTTAATCCTGGACAAGCTCCCCCTATAAAAATCTGCTGCTCTACCCCATTTCTCTGCAGCCTGTCTATACAAGCAAACTGTTTTGCTTTTAGAAATAAATATTTAGCATATTTCTTCTTTCCTCACAGCTGTCTGGATCTCATTTTTATTATTTATTTTTACACAGCACCAGCTCAAATTGGGACTCCAAATTATTCTTCTGACGTTTTGATCACTCAGTTATATTATTTTAATGGATCCAATAAGCAAGCATAAAATCTAAATGTGAAATCTGGGGGTGAGGGGGAGGACACAGGAAACAAGTTAGGGGGTGTGTGTTTATCTGTGTGCAAGTTGTGCATATACCTTTTATTATTTGGAACTCTTCCTCAGCCTTAAGAACTTAACTTTTCTAAACTTTTATTTGAATCAGATATACCTATTTATCAATATAGGATTTACTCTCAAATAAAGACTTGAGAAAATATACAAAGTTGATATTTTCTATCTTAACAGCTTTTGAGATGGTTAAACTAAACAAAAACATGGCAGCAATTATAAATCAGAGTAAATACACAAATAAACACAGAGCAAATACATGTTAAAAGTCAGGCTGGCCAACAAAAGAAAACCTGGGGGATAAAAGCTGCATTATAATGCAACAAAGACATAATAGAAGCAATTTTGAGGGGTAGAAGACATAGCTAGAACCCTGCAAATACATTGCAGATACTCTCAAAGAGCTAAACACAAATGCGGCCTTGCTCCTAGGTATTTTCTCTCAGGATACTCTCTACCATAGATTGTCTTTTTCTAAGTCAGTGGGTAAATTAGGAAATTAAAAATGGTTATGTGCTGTTATCTATTCCAGAAATATTCATGAAAATAAAGGCAACGAGGATATGTTTTTGCTTTGTGGCATGATTTCATCAGCATTTTATTTTTTTAAATCAGCAGGGACAAGTTTGTAGACATCAAAGGAAGCATCTGCAGATACTCTTGTGGCCCATTCTTGAATTACACTATACCAGTAATGACTATATATTCACATACTTGTTTTTTTAAAAAAAAAAATTATTTGCTGCCTCTGTCAAGTCCATGTTGATTCTTAGCCCAGAGATAAGATTTTCTCCATGACCATGTCGCTAAACTGGCCTTTCAGATCCTATCCTATTTATCCGTGATAAATTTAACCATCTTATGAAATGTATTTTCTCCCCTATAAATGCACTAGATTACAATAAAGAATACGGACCTACACAACATGCTAAAAGCTAGCTTTCTAATTTGTAGCTTGGTGGTGATCCTGCAACCCGATGGCAATTCCACGCCTCAGGCAAGAGGAATATTTCAACTTGAATTACTGAATCTTTTAGGAATGAATAAATGTCGCTTTCCCAAGAACCTGAAATAACCAGATTCTTATGCATTATATTACCCAGATAAAAACCTAATGGATTCAAGTCTTATTCTTAAAGAAGCGTTTCAGGCGATCTTATTATGCTCCAGGGGTATCGATAGCAATCATGATAGAAACGCATTTTGTAGATACAGTTCCGATCTTTTCTCACTGCCACTTCTTTTCTGCATTTAATTTCAAGTGATTTAAATCCTGGGGGATGGGGGAGAGTGATTTTGAAGGTAGGGAGCGGAGCACACTTTTCAAAAGGGAATTTGCCCTCTGCAATCCAGAGAACGTTTCAAATAACTCTTAATCGGGCGTCTCCCCTAATCCCATCGCTATCTTTAATAATACCGAAAGAATTCCGGACATGACTAAAATTAAAAAAAAAAAAAAAAGCACAGCAAATGAAAGCGCGGCACGTGCCTGATGCCTTAAAAGGCTCCTCCTGCTGACTATTACAAAGCATCACAACATCCAACTTCGTCACGTTTTCTACACCCGCCCTCACGACAAGCACAGCACCCGGGCAATGCTTCGTGACGCGCGAAGGGAGTGGGGAGGGCCCTCCCGAGTTTACGTAAGAGGAAAGCGGTGCATTTTGGGGATTGTAGGCCTGCTAGACATCAAGGCCGCCCGCGCTGAGATGGTGAGATAGGGAGTCATTGTTTCAGGTCGACAATACAGAGCGGCGGAGGAAAGACGTGGGAGCAGGGTGGGGGAAGCCAGCCCGGCCTTTTAATTGCGGCTGTTTTGAAGGATTTGGTATTGGTATAATCGGAGGTTAGGCGGAGGGGGTGGGTTGCTTTGTATATATTGTTCTGCTAAGAGGGATTTTAGGCATTCCCCCCCCCCCGAGATTTTCCATAAACCCACTTTACATTTACTCTGCATGGCAGATAATTCAGAAAAAGGTGCCTCCGGGTAAGCCTTCTGGCGACACCGTATTCCGTTTTACAAATAGGCAGCAATGCAGAGTCAGTAACGCAGCCTAAAGTTTGGAAGGAAGGAAGGAAGCCCCGATGTACTCTGCATTTAGGATTTTTTTACTCAGCAGTTAACAGTGAGGACTGCGGCTTTAAGAATAAGCAGGGTTTTAAAGCTATATTCTGTTCAAAGGATTACAAAATTAAATTCTTCTGTGACTTAAGGCGAGAGAAGAGTTTCTAGCTAGGAATTCATGCATGCTTGAGAATTATAAGTAGATGGTGCTTAAGAGGTTTGCCAGTTGTAATAATATATTTTGTGTTAATGCTTCTGATGTGAAGTCTGGTGGGAAACATGAATATTTGGACTTTTCTTATCTGTTGCTGTCCAAATATAAATTGGGCTTCAAATTGTATTCAAATTCAAATTTCCTAGCCTTTCAGTTCTCATACTTTTCAACTAGCCTATGCACCAAAGACAAATTCCTTGGGTGTCGAATCACACTTGGCCAATAAAAAATTCTATTCTATTCTATTCTATTCTATTCTATTCTATTCTATTCTATTCTATTCTATTCTATTCTAATATTCATGTTAAAGGCCAAAACTTTGGTGGGCCCCATATTAAGGAAAGTTACTTATTGAGGATAATTCTGGAAATAATCACGCCTCTCATACTCTGGATAGTACACGCAGTCCTCCAGTTACGACCACAGCTATCAAGCATCTGGATTTTGATCATGTGACCATGGGGATGCTGCAACAGCCCTAAATTATTTTTTTTTTAGTACTATTGTAACATAGAACAGTCACTGAACAAACTGTTGTAAGTCGAGGACTACCTGTAATGCAAAACTATTCAGAAAGACCCATTAAAATTTACCTGAGACATTTTTCCAAACAAACATAAAACTGCAACTTTAAGCTGCAGTTCTAAATTATACAAGAATGTATATCTTGGCAAAGTATTCTGAAAGTAATGATTTCCATTGGGAGGAACCTGAAAGGCAACCTGTATTATTTTCTATTTAGATGGTTACTGTTTTCCGAATAAACTATCCAAACCAGAAATTGGAATTCTTATCAAAATGTCTTCTGATTCATCTTCATCTGCCCCAGCAAAAAACACTTCTTCTGTTGCATTTGATATCCACAATATCTGCCGTCTACTAACTAGAAGATCACAGGGATTTTATACCAAAGATGCTGGAACTGTTTATAGGAAAAACATGAGTCTCTTGAGGAAGCTAATATGCCAGGTAACAGCTATGGGAATTCTTCATATGCAGTACATTTTATAGCTCAGTCTATACAGGTTTATTGACAACTTCTGCATAGAAACGTAGAATGAATTTCATATGTAGATCATAAATTTGAGATTAAGTATGGGTTTAATGCTATTTCCTACACTTGTATATTTACTAAAAATAGAAGCATGAAGTGGTTCTAAAGGAAATATTTTTTTCAGTGATTATTAATGCAATCAAGACTACCAGAGTACTTGGTACTAAAAATTCCAGACAAATCTCTCAGTGCATTCCTATATATAGCTACTTAGAAATAAGCCTTGTAGAATTAGATGAGATTTATTTTCCAGTAGGCTTGTATAGATGGCAGCTTTATTGACTCTTCTGGGTCTTTTCAAAGGTTGCTGCAGTTCAGTCCTACACAGTACATACATCATTATTCCTACTTTTCTATAACCCTGCTTTGTTCAATCTAGTTACTTCTGCTTAATTATGCATAGGACTGAAGCTAATGTTATATGAGTCTCTGGAAAGTTACCATACCATTGCTTACATTGTTTATATGTTATATATATATATATATATATATATATATATATATATATATATATATATATATATATATATATATATATATATATATATAAATTTGATTTATATGCCGCCCTTCTCTGGAGACTCAGGGCGGCTTACAATGCATTAAGCAATAGCCTTCATACTTTTGTATATTTATACGAAGTCAGCTTATTGCCCCCACAAACTGGGTCCTCAATTTACCCACCTTAGAAAGGATGGAAGGCTGAGTCGACCTTGAGCCTGGCTAGGATTGAACTCGCAGAATTACAGGCAGCTGGATCTTAATTGCTGCCTTTAGTAGGAGGCATTAGCCCCCTACGCTATTCAGGCTCCTCACAATATGAACAATAATATAACATTGTTTATATTATTTATATGAGATGTAGTTATAGCATAAACTGGCTCAGAGAAATTGCAAAATCAATTAAGCCTCAAAGTTCCAACATGTGCCAACATGACATCTCAAATGGAACTTTGGGAACATCAGGCCCCAGAGTCTTATTTCGTTGGGGGTGTTACTTGGAACCCTGACATTAATATTGTATAGTTGCACTTTATATTTGACATTGGAAAATAGGTATATTATCTTCCATCTTGGATGCAAAATATGATGTAGAAATGATTAAGCCAAATCTTTTTATAACTCATCGTTTATTTCAGGAGACAACAACATTCAAGAATGTTTGGACTATACAGTCTTCATCTCCAATTTCTTATCACAGTGGAAAAATTTATCTTGACAATTACCGGCGTTGTGTGAGCTGGTAATTATTCTCCTTAAAAACCTCCGTTTCCTTTTAGAAAATATTGAAAAGAGATATTTATCTTTTTCTAAGTAATTTTATTAATTTTAAATGATAAAATTTAAACAGTACAATATTAATATCTAGATATTCACAGAGGCATAGTGTTTGGGGTAAAATTGGGCGAGATGGCAATTCTATAGAGCTGAAGGCTGACTTGCTTACTTGAAAAGGTTCTGTTTATTTGATATAACTCATGCCTAGAATTACAGATCTTTGTTTTTAATTATTTTTAACTTTTCTAGTTTTAGCTTGGGCTTTATGTTTTATTATAAATCTCCAAAAGACCTCAATAGCTAGTGGTAAGGTAAAGGTAAAGTTAAAGGTACCCCCACACATGCGTGTTAGTCGTTTCCAGCTCTGGGGGGGCGGTGCTCATCTTCGTTTCTAAGCCGAAGAGCCAGTGCTGTCCGAAGACGTCTCCGTGGTCACGTGGGTGGCATGACTAAACGCCGAAAGCTCACAGAGCGCTGTTACCTTCTCACCAAAGTGGTCCATATTTTTCTACTTGCATTTTTTATGTGCTTTTGAACTGCTAGGTTGGCAGAAGCTGTGACAAGAAACGGGAGCTCACTCCCGTCACGCGACACTAGGGATTCGAACCGCTGAACTGCCAGCCTTCTGATCGACAAGCTCAGCGTCTTAGCCACTGAGCCACTGCATCCCTAGCTTGTGGTACATTACGTTAAATAAAAAGTAACAAATTAATATCCTGGTATTCGTCTCTAGTAATGCCAGATCAGGCAGAACATGACCCAGGGACTTTTTGGCCAAGGCGGCCCTGAGCAGTGATGGAGAGACATGAAAAAGCAGAACTGAAATAATTGCAATCCTCTGGTAATGATAAAGTTTAGTATTACAGAGTGGCACAGGGAAGATCCTGAATGCTGGGCGCTACGAAGATTTAGAATAGTTCAATCATGGAATTCATCCCCAGCAGATGTCATGGTAGCTACCAATGTAGATGGCAATTATTTGGGAAAGGATATCAGGGGCTATATCCTTGTTTCAGAATTCCCAAATACCAGTTGCTGTGATGCTAAAATGAGAGATCAAATGCTCATTTGCAGGCTGTGAGTTTTCTGGCAGAATCTGCTTGGGCACCATGACTTCTCACATTTTATAAACCTTAAGTGATACAGCATGTTAGCCAAGATAGGACTGTTGTGCATATGTTCTTAGTAAATAAGCAGGACTGTTTGAATAATAGAAAGGGATATATTTTAATTTCCTCCTCCTTTTGTCTCTGTCAGCATTACACCAGAGCCAAGAACAATTTATCAAATGCCAGGATGGCCTACCTCAGAAAAAATAGAAGATGCTTTATTACTGGAATGCCCAGTGGTAAGATTTTTTAAAAAAATAACTCTGCTGAATATGACAAGTAATTGATACCCTTGTGTCATATCCAAAATATCCTCCCTTCTTTTTTCTTAGTTACAAGCACAACAAACTCAGTGAACTCTCAGAAGCATCATTTGATGAATGAAAGAAGCATTATAATACCAAGTTTGGGTTCTCCCTGTTACATGTACCTGCTGTTAGTTGGGATAAAATATGTGATGTGTGAAAGCTAAAAGATGATAGGATAGATAGATAGATAGATAGATAGATAGATAGATAGATAGATAGATAGATAGATAGATAGATAGATAGATAGTTTTCAGGAATATGGTTGGACAAAACAATCAGTTATACAACTCAAGAGTTTATTTTTTTTATTAAAAGTTTTTATTGTTTTATACACAAACACACACATAGTACATCAGTCAATCCGTGTATCATCTCAGTGTTTCTTCAATAACTACTTTTTCACAACTCGAGTTTAGAAGAGGCTACAGTATTTAGCTACTTTCCTAATATTCTGTTTTGCTGTCGGAATATATATAAATTACAGGAAGATGTCGATACATTTGACAAAGTGCAATCCAAAATCTTTTGTGATTTCATACAACTTTAGATGCTCCATGTTTGAAATCTGATTAGTATATG
This sequence comes from Masticophis lateralis, assembly GCA_030761175.1. Taxonomy (NCBI): domain Eukaryota; kingdom Metazoa; phylum Chordata; class Lepidosauria; order Squamata; family Colubridae; genus Masticophis; species Masticophis lateralis. The sequence goes on along the minus strand of JAUDYJ010000001.1, from coordinate 201,214,330 downwards.
AAGTATTATGGTTTGATAGTGCTTGGGGTAGTAAACTGCATATAATAAAGGATAGGCCCAGATTGTTGAGAGAACTGGGGGGGAGGGGCAGTTCTCCTGCCCCCATGCCCCATTGCTGCAGCAAGGACAGATGGGAAGAATGGAGGGAGTGGTTAAAGCAAGTATTGGAAAAGCCACCAGAATCACCAAAGGCTCTGCTTCTGGCCTCTAGTCCAGGCCTTCCTTACCCCACTTCGTGGCAATCTAGCAGCTACAACTGCTCCCAATTTCTTGGTACTAAATTCTACACTATCTGTTCATGACTTCTATAGGGTTCTTGCCTGCATAACTAGATTGACTGAATGTGTGTGACAAGGATTGGGAACTCCTGCAGGAACTATGGGCCCCAAGCTAGTTATTTCACCTGGCTGTAGCACTTATTATGTCCCTGATAGCAAGGAAGAGCAGTATTCAGTGTTGGAAAAGTAGAGGTATTCTAGATTTAGAGTTTTGGATTACAGATACAATAACAGTTTTTGAGTGGGTTTTCTGTCAACATACTGGAAGGAATGATAAATACTTTGTGCATCAGAGTTTAATGATATGATTTAAAATTATAAATTGTATTAATGGGGTTATTAATAATATGGAAGTTTTGTGTGGGTTTTTCCTTTTAGAACATTTAAGCAACATGTTAAATTATTTAAATGAAAATAACTTTTAAGGAATGAGTCCTTCAGGATATTTTGAAATATAACTCTCTTGCTATTGCTTGTGCTAGCTGGGTCATTCCACAACATCTGGAGGGCCGAAAGATTGTTCTTGCCTGCTTTGGTGAATGTATCTGGACGATTTTTGCGGAGGGTGGTGAAAAATCAGTGGCATCTCTGTCAAAATGAAGGCCTAGAGGAGTACAGGTAGTCCTCAACTTACAACTACAATTGAGCCCAAAATTTTTGTTGCTAAGTGAATCATTTGTTCAGTGAATTTTGCCCCATTTTACAGCTTTTCATGCCACAGTTGTTAAGTGAATCAGTGCAGTTGTTAAGTTAGTAACATGGTTGTTAAATGAATCTGGCTTCTCCATTGACGTTCCTTGTAAGAAGGTCACAAAAGGTGATCACATGACCACAGGACACTGTATGAGTCAGTTGCTAAGCATCTCAAATATGGGGATGCTGCAACGGTCATAAATATGAAAAACGGTCGTAAGTCCCTTTTTTCAGTGCTGTTGTAACTTTGAACGGTCACTAAGTGAACTGTTTTAAAGTTGAGGACTACCTGTAAAAGGCATTCCCCCAACTGGCTTTACAGGTAGTCCTTGACTTGCAACAATTTCTTTAGCAACTGTTTGAAGTTAAAACAGCACTAAGAAAGTGAGTCTCGCTCTTACGACCATCACACCATCCTCGTAGTCACAGGATCAAAATTTGAGCAGCTGGCTACTGGCATGTACTTAGTTTGCAGCATCCCAGCCCACCGTTCCAACAAGTAAAACTCAATGGGGAAAGCCAGATTCAATTAACAATTGCATGTTTCACCATCGACAGCAATGATTCGCTTAACAATTGCGACCAAAAAAAAGGTTGTAAAATTGGGCACAACTCGTCTTAACAACCGTCTTGCTTAACTGTGGAAATTCTGACCCCCATCTTTGGTCATAAGTCAAGGACTACCTATACACGAATGCAGCCAATTGTAGTTTATTCAGTAAACCGTAGCATAGAGAACTGTGGCGTAGCATGACATGTGACCTTTCTCTAAATTTTGTAGAGCTAAAGTCCTTTTAATGCAGGGGGAAGTGTTGCCCACGCCTTCAGACTACAAGCCTTCCTGGGCAGCTGTGACCGCTCACAATTGGCTTTTCCGCCTGTCTGCAAATTCAGGAGAGATACTTGAAAAGGTGTACCTCGCTTCCCACTGCAAATTCAGGTAATCGGGGTACGCTTGATATAACACTGTATGGGTGTGTTAAAAGAAATGGAACTCTTCGTGTTTCTGGAAAGCAATCCGGTCTGGTTTCAGTGCTTTAAAATGTAACCCTAAAGAGTGCAACCCATTGTACTCATTAGATTTATTCCTAGATTTCTTCAGGTTCATTATAGGCATGTCTCTTCTCAATTGTCTCTACCTTTCCTACTTGATCTGGCAGAAAAGACATGCTTTGGGGCTGTCGGCTTAGTAGCCCAGAAAGTAGGCTTTTTCTGTCATACAGTACTGTCTTTTTTGGGGGGTGGGGTGGGGGATATCATCTCCCTAAGATGATCTTAGTCCTGTTCCCATTACCCTTCTGTAAAGCCTGGAAAATTTAGTTTTGTGCCTGAGCCTGGGACCCTGAACATGTGATAGAACCCATTATCCAACCTAATTGGTTGGATAATGCCCCACTGCCATGAGTTTTATTTGTTTATGTTATTTATTGTATTGTAAACTATCTAAAGTCACATAGGATGGGCAGCTATTTCAAATACATTTTATTACTATGGGTGGTTGCACAGCCATCCAGATGTTTAGATTGGATCTGGCATTTTTGTCCACCTATCAGGTTCCTTCCAAGGACCTGGAAAAGGCTGATGCTGTTGTCTGTTGATGCTGTTGCAAGTAAAGCTGCCTTTTGCAATTGACTGGGGATGATTTTGTTCTACTTCTGTTTGTGGATCTTTGTGTTTTGTGATTTTCTCCAGTTCTTTCTCTTCTCTTCTGCTGACTCCAGGTGCTGATTCCATCTTTGCTTTCTTTTGCCACAGTTGTTATTATTATTAGACAACAGAATAGAAGATAACAGTACCATGTTTCCCCAAAAATAAGACCCTGTCTTAAATTTTTTTGAACCCCGAAATAAGTGCTTGGCTTTATTTTCGGGGAGGTCTTATTATTTTGGGGCACGTGGAGCAAGATGGGGCTCCTCTTGCTGTCTTACCTGATTTCCAGCTCTGCGTTTAATTATTTTTTGGCGGGGAGGCTTATTTTAGCACATGTGCTCAAAAGCCCAATTGGGCTTATTAGCAGGGGATCTGTTATTTTCAGGGAAACAGGGTAGAAGGACTGTGGCAAAAGTAAGCAAAGACAATATCAATGCAAGCCATTGTAGGTTCCTTGGGTGCGATCCTAAAACATATGGAGAATCACTTGAACACCATCAGCATTGACAAAAATTACCATTGGACAATTGCAAAAACAGCTTTACTCAGAACAGCTGATGTCCTGCAATACCAACAACATTTTGCCCATCCCAGGTTCTTGGTAAGGACACAGTACATGGATAATTATTATTATTATGGTAGTTTGTGTTCCTGCACTTTGACCTATACTGACTTGCGAGTCCTTTTCACTGAAATCAAATGGCTATAATGATACGTTTTGCACTCAAGACTAAGGTGTAAACTTTTAACACAGTGTAACTGTCATTATTTGATAGCAGAGTGCAGGAGGAAATACCTGCTTTGAATCAAACAAACAACATTTTCAAGTGGGTCTTTTCTTGGGCAGAAAACTCTCCTGGTTAAATCAAGCTGTGTTGTTTCTTAGTTAAATAAAAAATTTTATTCCCAATTGGCTTTCTAAAAATAATTCTATTTTTTATGAGTTTCCTCTTTATTTCTTATAGGTACTTAAGTTGGGACATGCCTCAAGAGGTCATGGCAATAAAGTCAACTCAGCTAAAACTCCCAGCAGCTGCACGACGGGTATGTTGACATAGAAGTGTTTATGACTGCTCTCCAAAAGACTTGCCATTGCATTTTAGAGAAATAGACGTGTTGCTTTTTTTTGCCACAGTCGTTATTATTATTAGACAACAGAATAGAATCTTCATGCTTTCCTGGTAACTGCATCTTTAAAGTACATAGACCCCTTATGAATTTCTTTTGAGGTTAGCATACAAGTTACTGCTCCATTGTGTTGTAGGTTACCAACAATACAGTTGAGACCTTGCAAGCATGAGCCACACCTTAATCTAACCTTCCCCAATTTTAATTCCTGGACTTTTTAGGGATCCCTTAAGCGGAGACTTAGTGGGAAGGTTATTTGTCATTTTGAAAGGTGGAAAACAGAGTGCATATGTTTTATAAGTATTCTAGAAAAATAGGAAATGTAGCAATAGCAGTTAGACTTATATATCGATTCACAGTGCTTTACAGCCCTCTCTAAGCAGTTTACAGAGTCAGCATATTGCCCCCAACAATCTGGGCACTCATTTTATCCACCTCGGAAGGAGGGAAGGCTGAGTCAACCTTGAAAACCTGAGTCAAATTGCAGTCAGCTGGCAGTCAGCAGAAGTAGCCTGCAGTACTGCATTTTAACTACTGCGCCGCCACTGCTCTTATGTACATATATGAATATCAGTTTTACACTATGCCTTGCATCTGTTTTCTTAGACAGGCATCCAGCAGTCTGTACTGTACTTTCTTGCTATATTCAGAGTTTGGCCACTTTCATTTGTGGGCATGCTGGAGCTTGACAAAAAGGTAAGTTTATTGTCCTAGTGATGCTCTCCTCTCTAGTAATACCTGAAGGTAGATCGGTATTCCAAGCCTTCCACTGTCCTGAAACAATTAGCAATAGCTTATTTAAATTTAATATTAATGTACCAACATTATTTTGCTTCCAGGAGAGAGGGACTATAGCTTAATGGTGGTTACATGCTCTCCATGCGGAAAGCCCCAGATTCAGTTCCAGGCATACCCCCTGAAAAGGCTCCTAGGATTGACTGTGAAATACATGCAAAGAAATTGAGAGCTACTGAACAGCAGAGCAGATGGTCCTTAACTAGATGGAAAATTGTGTGGTTTGGTAGAAAATAGCTACTGACATCCTTATATGGACAACTCTTGAGGTCATATTTTGTTATGAGTTGATCAGATGCTGGAATCCTCCAGTGATCACTTGACTAATGCAATTTTTTTTCCCCCTGCTCAAACCAGATCTTTGGAAATAGCATGGCAGATGTTTCAGTATCTCATGAAATGCTGATTGTAACGCACAGCACAGGTCATGTCAGATTGTATAGCTTCCAGGCAATCTCTGAACGGGTAATAGCATACAATTACAATACTTTATTCATATATATATATTTTAGTATCACTATGAACTTATATGAGGTTTTTAAGTGAATTTTAACTTTTGCCAGTGAGGGCATTGGGGAGGCAATTTACTATCCACCTAGGCACTAACCAAAAAGCCTTTTTGGATCCAAAGTGAAGGGGGAAAAAAAGATGATTAAAAAACCTCCTATTTTTTTATCCTTTTCCCTTTTTTGTTTCTATTATTCTATTCTATTTTATTACATTTAAAGATTGCTTCGTTTAATTGGGTTTCTTTTAGTGTGTTTAGATGTTTTGTCAACATTTTGCATTTTTAACAATAAAATGCCTGGCTCCAAGCCAATGCAGTGTAGAGTAAATTACATTTAATTTAATCAGCAATGTACTATTGAAGATCATTTGACCATTTTAATTAAAGAAGCAAGGCTATAATTTGACAATATAATTTGAGGATGCAATCTCATGCACACAGTTATTCAGGAATAAATATAGGTAAATCCACACAAATAAGATACCAAACATTTGTTATAAATCAATGTAGACCTATCTTAGATGTGTATGCAAGCACATTATATACTGTGTGTGCAATAGAATTAATCACATGTGATATTATTTTTAGTTCATGGAACACCCGGTGGATTTGGGACAGGAATACAGCTGGAATGGCAAAGTTGGGATTGTGGGAAAATACCCTTTTGGCATTCCGTGTAACATTAAAATAACAGGTATTTATAAAGGCTTATTGTTCATCAGCATAACTGGTTGGCTTTAGATTTTGTTAGCAATCTGGTTGCTTTAGAACATGCTAGCAATCCCAATTGGTTTTATAATCTGATGGTATTTTTATATACTGTTATGTTATTCATATTAGCCCTTCCCAGTGTAATCCTATACACAAGTTAGCTCTTTGAATTCAATGACAATCACTTCTAAGCAGGTGAATACAATAACATTGCAGGTGGTGAGGTTGTGGTGTTAAAAAATGATAGAATTGTTAACAAGTTACCCTGACTAAAATATTAAGGTGATAACAGTATTCTGCTGGTTTCCCACAAGGAGAGTCAATGGGCAAGCCAGCAGGCTAGATCCCACATTGCTCTGGTCTCTCTCCTTGCCCTTTCTTTCCTCACACGCACCAAGCTCTTCTTCCCCCTTTGCTCACACACACACCAAGCACCCTCCTTCTGTAGCTTCCCTGCATTCGCATTCACACGTGTAACCACCAGGACCATGATTGAAAGGAATTTAACGTAGGCACCAAATGAACTTCTTTGGGGAAATGTGCTCTAAAAATGGGACACCTGTCTGAAAAATGCCCCGCTTTGTGTCCATCTGTTCTTGGGTGAGTGGGTGGGGGTGAGTAGGGACACAGCAAGAGAGGCTGTTTCTAGACTTAGTAAATTCATTCTACACTTCGAAGTGGTTTCAGAAACTTAGTGGCAGCCAGTAAAGATGGCAAAGTCCTGGCATATGTAACATTAGCCAAATTAAGTCAGCAGTTTCTGTTCTGAACTGTTTTCAGTGGGAGGCTCATCTCCAATTCATGGCAATAACCCAAGCTGCCTATATAAGTGGTTTTGAAAAATGCTATTTTCCAGACTCATTTCTCCATCAGTATGTATCTGTCTCTTCAAGAGATTTTTTTTTTTTTGCAGTTTTTGTGTTAGCTAGTTATAAAGAGATAGCAGCCATATGTAGCTCACTAGATGTTACTAAACTCAGTTTCTGACAGTGGTAACTAGCTTAACAAAGTATAAAGGATGTCAGGAGCTGTACCGCAACAGTATCTGAAGGACCACTGTTAATTTCTGTTATGCAATAATGCTCTTCTATAAGCTATTGATATGTTTTTAGCAGGACAGTTAAAAACAATTTAGCTTAGCATATGTGTCTCCATATGTAGCACATGTATGTATATATGCACATAGGTACACATTAAAATAAATTGTTCTTATGTGGCTCTATATGTGTGTTAGCTCAATTTTTTAAAAGAAATAAATTATATTTTATAAGTCTTTAACTTCTTTATATAGATCTAGTACAATAGCAACTATTCTGACTTTCAGGACAATTCCATTGTTAAATAAGTTTCAGCAGCATTAGTTAGTTACTTGAAAAGGATGCATTGAATAATGCAGAACTATGTTGCTACTTCCATTCTACTTCCCAGTTCCTGGATTTTACATATTCTAAGCCATAATATGGTTTGAGTTTCGTTTAATACGATATGCCCACTCAACAATGTATTTTTTAAGGTATGGTTTATGGCTTACCGGATTGCATGACTCAGGCCATTGTGGCTTCTTCAGCAAACCATTGTTTAAACTAAGAGCAAATCACGAAATCCCACCTATAAATATACCGTATTTTTTGCTCCATAAGACACACTTTTTTTCCTCCCAAAAGTGGGTGGAAATGTCTGTGCGTCTTATGGAGCGAATATGGGCAACAGGCAGCAGCGGCAAAAATCCCCACCGCCTGGAACAGCTGATTGGTGGTATTCCGGGAGGCTGATCCAACCACCAATCAGCTGCTTGGCAGCAAAAGCTTCAGCATTTCCTAGCAGAGGCATCAGACATGGGGAAGGCAGGCTGTTGGCTGCAAGGACGCTAGCCAGATGAATATCGGATGAACGCTGGGAGACAGAGGCAGATTTTTTTTCCTTGGTTTCCTCCTCTAAACCTAGGTGCGTCTTATAGTCAGGAGCATGTTAGGGAGTGAAAAATATGGCATTTGGAATTTAAATCAGCCTCTACTATCATTTCTCTAGAGTAATTATGCTGCAGTAGAATCAGGACAATAGGAGGACATACAGCAATATATTTTTATTTTTGGACTTCAAGACTTCTTGAAGATGTTGGGTTTTCAGTAAAATTAAGAAACATAATCAAGATTTTGCTTAACTTTATATTTTGATTAGCCTGAATTATTTTTGCATTCAAATATAAACTTTTATTATTAATGGAAATATTTGCTCTGTGCTTGGCAAAATGTTTCTAATGTTTTTAATCACAGACTCTCTGAAAATTATAAAATTTTCATAATTAAAGTTAATAAAGAAACACTTCGTATGAATATTGAGCAGTTTTATATCAGTTTAGCTTTCATGATTTCCCCCCAAAATATAGAAGCAGTAGAATGATGTGCTGAAAATGTTTTAGATAAGATTAATAATTAATTTAGTCAGTGGCTATAGTGCACATATGTCCAGATAGCATAACTGCTTTTCCAATAATGCTAGAGTTTCTATTACTGTGTAATTTTTAATATTTCTTTATAACATTTACAGGAAATTGATTCCTTGAGCTGTTCATTAACTTACTCAGATAATCATTTGAGGTTCTTCTAATTGAATGCAAAGTAGCATGGTTTGTAATCATCACTGCATTATAAAGTAGAGAACTGCATCTTTCCGCACTTAGTGCAAATTCAGAGGAAGGTTTTATTTTGATTGACAAGCAGAAGAACAAGTGAAATGATAGAGTTGTTCATGTGAATATATTTATTAATAATCAGTTATTTTCACAGACACTCCAGATCTTCTTTTTGAAGTCTCATCCCTCGGGAGCGCATTTCAAATTGGAGGATATCCTTGGCATTATATCATTACACCTAACAAGAAAAGTCAAGAAGGAATGTTCCATGTTTGTTCTTTAAAAGATCACACTTTGGTAACATTCTAATGCTGTGAATTACGCAGTTCCCTCAGGAATGTTAATAGAATCAAAATGTTAATGTTTTTTCTTAGATATTGTCTTTCATCAAACAGTTTTATTTCGGTGGCAACATAATATTGAAAGTTAATGACCGTCATAATATTGAAGTATTGGGCATGTACAAAATAATACATGATCAAGTTGAGGATTTTTTAAATTTCATTCTGAAAAGGATTCTGGAAGGCCATATCCCACTGAGGGGTATATCCAAAAGCATAGTGAACAAGGCCAACAGTTATGATCTTGATCTTCATTTCCCCTCCCCATCTGGAATCTATTTACTTATTCATATGTAGTCAGAAATAGGTCGCACTGAATTTAGTTGAGCACATTCCTGGAAAAGCGTGAGCAGAATGTTAATGCTAAAGAGGGAATTTAAATGTCAGTTGATCTCATTCCAATTCAGAATTGCATTTTCATATGTCTCTACCCTCTCCTTAGATAAATCATATAGAAATATTGCTTTCCATTAACTTCCATTTTAGTTCTTCAGATCTTTGCAGAATTCTCCCTGCCCGAGGCAAAAACATCCGCCATACTTAATTCTAACCAATAAGGAATTTAAAGCTTAGTGAATTTGGAACAGGACCAAATGGGAGCAACAGTTCCAGAAGCAGAGCCAACAAAACATTCTAAACATTTTTTTAAACATAGTAGAACACCAAAAAGTCTAAATAAGAGCTGATAACAAATAGGTGAAATTGTGGGTTTGAGCTGGGAAAAAGTGTCAAGATTCCTAAAATGTGATAATCTTCCATATGCATAATTTCCCACAGCCCCTTTAAGAATATTGGGATGTGCGGATGATAGATTTTATCTCAGCTTTTGCTCTTTTCAGTGTTAGTTTAGATTTAAATGCTTAATCTTTAATATTTAAATGTTAGTTTAGATTTAAATTGAAATCTAAATTCTATCGATTTAGGCAAAGAATGGCATACAGGATATGAAAAGTTGTTCACTGGAACCTGACAGGATATCTTTCCACCCTGACAGTTCAGGAAGGATGCTACACATGGGTCCAAATTTAATTAAGTAAGTGATTGCTGAAAACTACTTTGCATCAGGATGAGAGTAATTTGCTAGTTCTGTGTGGGATTGGCTATTCAGTTTGAATATCTGATCAGCAAAAGCTAGGAGCTAAACAGTGGGGTTGGGGTGGGCACAGGTAAATGAGAGCCACAGGTAATAAGGAATGGGCAAGTTAACCCAGGGTTTACATCAGGGGTGAAATCCAGCAGGTTCTGACAGGTTCTGGAGAACCAGTAACGGGAATTTTGAATAGTTCAAAGAACTAGCAAATATCACTTCTGGCTGGCCCCAGAATGGGGTGAGAATGGGGATTTCACAGTATCCTTCCGCTGCCATGCCCACCAAGCCACGCCCACAGAACCATTAGTAAAAAAAAATTGCATTTTGCAACTCGTTTACATGATAGTTTAGATGACAAAGCCAGGTCTTTTAAGGCCAGTAGTGTGAGGATAAGTCTGTGGGCTATGATGTTGCAGAGAAAGACAGCCTTGACAGGAAAGGCTCTCTTTTTGATCCTCCAGATAGCACTCTCTCATGGATGGCACCCGATCATACCTATACTACTGGATCTAACAGAACCTCTCTGGGGAGAAACTTGGTCCCAATCCATGAGGCTTATCCACAATTAAAGTTATCTAGATTAATATTGCTTTTTGAGAGTGGCTCTTTGACCGAAATGTTTCTTAACAATTGTAGTGTTGTGCTTAACTGTGACAAGAAAGATTTTTAAAAAAGGGTTAAAGAAACTGTGACAAGAAAAGTTTTAAAGTAGGGCAAAACTCAACAACTGTCTTGCTTAGCAACAGAAATTTTGGACTCAGTTGTCCCCCATTTATGACCACAATTGAGCCCAAATTTCTGCTGTTAAGCAAGGCAATTGTTGAGTTCTGCCCTATTTTAAAACCTTTCTTATTAGTTTCTTCAAATCTTTCTTTAAAACCTTTGTTTAAAACCTTTCTTGTCACAGTTAAATGCAACACTGCATTAGTTAGTAATAGTTAGTAACACAGTTGTTAATTGAATCTTGCTTCCCCATTAACCTTTCTTGTCAGAAGGTCACAAAAATTAACCCCAGGACACTGTAACCATTGTAAATATGAACCAGTTGCCAAACCCCCAAATTTTGATTCCATGACCAGCAACGGTCATATGAAAAATGGTTGTCACTTTTTTCAGTGCCGTTGTAGCTTTGAATGGTCACTGAACAAATAGTTATAAGTCAAGGATTACCTGTTTGCTATTATGTGTGCTACTCTGTAGAAGCACCTAGCTCTTTCAAAAGATCCTTTTTGAAAAAAAGCAGCCTTTGGCTCCATCGAGCAGTAATTTGTTCAAACAACCACAACTTCATTTTCTACAAGGAATAAAAAGCAGTAAAATTGGTATTTAGGGAGAAAGTACTTTCAGCTTTCCCCATTCTTGTGAATGTGATCGATCCCCATGGGGTTTTTCTTTCTACAGAGTTCTGAAGTTGAAGGAAACTGAAAGTGCCAAGCAGCAAGAAGTCACGGAAGATTTTATCATAGAAGCCAACAGGGAAAATAATGTGAGATTATAAAAGGAAAGCTGGTTGAAACCATTATTCTTTAAGACAAATATATTTCATTGGGAGAGTTTCTTTTTTTAAAAAAACTTTTATTAACACTTAAAATCCAAAAATACAAGTTAAAATACCTCTATAACAAAAATACATCCGTAATAATTATACAATTCAACGTCTTTCTGAAAGCACTTAATTCTTAACTTTCTTCATCTATTCCCACATGTTCCTACTTACTCATTGGGAGAGTTTCTATTCCTGAGGCCTGAGTCAAACATGACATATATCATCAAATATATGACAGTTGGCTGGATTCATAAAACATGCTAAGCACAAACCAAAACTTCCTAACCATGATGTCTGTCCTTTAACTGAATAACTCCTGTTAAAGGATAAATTGTACAAGAGATGTAACATATAATAATCGGGGGGTGGGGGGATCCCCTTGCAGCTATATTTTCTATTTTCTGCAAAAAAAAAATTTTGCAGAAAATTGATTTTAAAAAATTGATTTTTTAAAAAAATAGTTAAAGTTAGAATCTGTGTTCAAATACAGGTAAAATAAATGCTCAGTCAGTGTTGTCCTTAGTTGATCGTGTGTCAAAACAGCACAACAAACCCTCTGTTATCTTTATATTTTTTCATAACAAAGGTGAACAACTCTGTAACAGTAACAGCATCTGGCCGAATAGTGAAGAAGCGTTTTAAATTATTGGATGATGATCCTGAGCAAGAGGTAAATTCAGTTTTAGTTAGTTGGCAATCATTTGATCCTGAATAAAGCAGTCAGAGACATGACTCACATTGGCTGGGTAAAGTTTGCATATGCCTACAAAATGTTTGTGTTTGTATGCCATAATTTCTTAATTGGTATCTCCAGGAATATGTTGGGGGTTGCTTTCTTTTGAAAGAGAAAGAGAGAGACATCAAGCATTTTCATTTTATCATTGACCTCTGATCTGTGAGGAATCTTTCTGTGAGTTATTATTGTGTTAATAGGACTTAAAGAATGTGAGGACTGTTAAATTCCTGAAAAGAGATGTGAGGAATTAACTTGGTTGTTGATTATCTACTTAATCTCGCAAGGTCTTGCCAGAGACCAATTCTATGCTGTTGAAGAGCATGCAGGTCACAAAAAGATGATAAATAATGCAAAGAAAACAGTCGAGATCTGAGCTGAGCAATGTGTCCCTACATCATTAGCAATGTATTTTTGGAAACAATTTTTCACTTTCTATTAGGAACTGTAGCCGAGATGACACAGCCACAAGAATTCTAATTCCTCAGCTTCTGGAAACCATTTCCAGCCTTGTTTCCATGGAAATGAATATAGTTGGGGGGTGGGGGGTGAAAACATGGCAAGAACTGTTTGAGGCTTTTAGAATCTGTAATTCATTTATATTCGATTGCCAAATTTAAAAAGAGATCACAGAGAAGCAAGACCCCAAGTTTTACCTAAAACATACCTTTTCTTTGGTTTTTTACAGTCTTAAATTATATTTTACAGAAGGAAGTTGTTTAAAATACTTGCCTATATTTAATTGGAGTACATAAATTCAAAAATTTCTGCAGTCCATTTTAGACTAAATCTTAAAACATGGGATACCTATATGAGTTATCTGTGTGGTGATTTCATTGTTAACAGTTACATACAGTTATTCATTTGGGTAGTTGCTGCATTGTTGTTTTTCCCAGAACATCTCTCCATATCTTAAGCTATTCGTACATTGCAAATCAAATCCTGATGATGTCAGTCATTCTATGCCCATCTGTTACTTAAGTGGGTTGTAAATGTTGTCACACATAAAGTAAATGAACTAATGTGATGTTGAATTAGCAGAGAGACCTACGATCTATCCCACGCTTAGTTATTGGAAGCTCACAAAGTGTTTTCACACCCACCTCACAAGATTGTAATTGTGAGGAAAAAATAAGAAACTATGTATCTATGTCATGTTGAACTTCTGAATGTCAGGATGCAAATTCACTAAATAAACTTGATAATGTACAAGTAGAAGCTCAGATGAGTATAACCTTGTTCATTGAAATGGAAAGAGCCTACCTGCACTCATTTGCCTTTCTACACACACAATGTTTACAGTAAGTCAACTGGAATTTGAGTTATTAAGGACAACTGTAGAAATAATGCATCCTTCCAGAGATCTCAAGTAAACTAGATTGAAAATGTAGATTATGACCAGATGAATGAGAGTATGAGAATTTAGGGAACTTTTCCTTGTTTTTATGTTTTAAATTTGTATTGAAAATAGAAGATACTTTAAAATGTGACTAATGTGCCCACTGCTGGATTTTTTAATTTTAATTTTAATTTTTATTTTTTTAATTTTTTTTGTGGCAAGACCTTCAAAATTGTCGACTATGAAGATGAACTGAACTTGCTATTTGTTGTGGCTGTTACTCAGATAGGAGTTGATGGGACAGCTCATCTTGATTTCCATTGTAACGAGCAGGGTATTCAGTTGAAGAGTTTTCCTTTTGTGGAGTCCTGGGATGTGGTAAGTATAATTTAGCTTTTCCTAATGTTCCTACTATCAACATACTACAGTAACTTAGCTCTAATGACTTGATACCTTCGAGCCATTTATATGTGCCATTCAAATGCTAAAGATAAAAATTTCCAAGATATGGGACAAGTTAAAGTAAAGGAGTTTTAGAATGATAATAATGCAGCAGTCTGGAAATACACCCAATGCATTCCTCTTGGATCCATCTGATTTCTATCCAGGGCTGAGTTTTGTAGATTTAAATTGGCTGGTTGCTTTGAAGCTATGAGATACATACTTCCCTCCAAAGAACCTTTCTAATTTAAAAACAAGCTTTAAGCATCTTTTTAAAAACAAAGTTGAAGGACAGGTGTTTTTGATAATTGGATAAATGTATAAATGGCGTTTATTTTTTTAAAAAGTCCCCAGTCTGAACAAAAGGGCAAAGCAGGCTTTTCAAGCTTTAACATGGAAAAAAAAATATATGTCCACAGCTGAAATTCAAACAAAAAATGGGACTTACAATTATTCCAGTTCTTGTGTGTATGATATTGGCAATGTGCGAAAAGCTGGCATTGTACAGAATGCCAAGGAAATCTATAGAATCGGTGATGTTTTTAGGCAAAGTATCAAATGTCTGTGTTATTTTAAAATGCTATACACTGTCCTAGGTATACTACCTAAGCATTACGCAGAATGACTAGGCAAAGTATGAAAAAAGTCAAGAAAAGAATTAGGGCTAGCCTTTATTGTAAAGACATATATGAAAATGAAAGAATGCTACCATAGAAGATCCAGTAATTTACCAATAATCTGGAAGTGTTTAAAAAATAAAAAATGTTTTATCACCACAAAGAGTGTGTTGTATTGATGCATTCTCGCTATCATTTGAAGTGTAAATTATGTTTTTGTTCTCCTAATGCAGACATACAACCATGAAGTTCACTTTGATAGACACACAGTGCTCCACATGCAACAAAAACCCCACAGGATGTTTAGCTGTCACGTATACCAGATGACCTGCAATAGTGGAAAAGATGACAATATACAGAAAGGAAAAAGAAGGGAATGTGATTGGTCGAAAACTGGGGGGAGATGCTGAGTATTTTTAGATTTCACCTTGGAGTATTTGTATCTGAATCTGAAGACGTGCAAGTCTCTTTTTATGCAATGTAATAGTAGTAACTGTTATTCTTGTTTGTATAAATGTAATTCTTTTTTTAACTGCCCCCCAGCCTTTGGGCTAAAATCAAATGTACTGTAGTATAAATTATTTTAAATATTTATTTTAAAAAACACTCAAGTAGCAAAATTGTAAATTGCCACAATTTCTAAAATATAGCTCTTTTCTATTAATATTGCTGGGAGAATTGTGCAGAATGCAAATTCAAACTACATTTATGCTGTCATTAAAAAATTGGAATTTAAATCATTCTACTCTATGAAGCAAAGAACACTCTTCAGTTCGGTAGGGGCTTAATCGTGGTTATCTATGCTCTGCTACAGCTAGACATTGTATAAACACTAACTGACAGGGTTGCATTTCTTCTAACAGGCAGAGAGGGAGCTGACCTTAGTTCTTCTGTCAGTAGATAACTGATCACTTGCCAGTCATCTGAAGAAGATTGTCAGATGGGATTCTCTTTAAAAGTAATACTGTGTGCAACAGTCCACTACTAAATGCCTAGGGGTGTGTTACTATTTTACAGTTATGCAGAAGTAGAGTGCTTAAGAGTTAAGAATAGGCTGCTAATTCTCCTGCTGCATGATTTTCCCAATATTTGTGTCTGTCCATTCCCAGGTATCCTGTTTTGGGAATTTCCGGTTTTTAATTTCTTTCTTTTTAAAAGAAAAAAAAATCATTTCTGACAGATATTCCTGAGAATTAATTGTGTTCGATTTCCTCCCTATTGACAGTGTTTTACTGAAAGATGTTCATTTATGTTAGAACATGTAAAACATTCTCACTCATTTTAATATCCTGGCATTCTGGTGCTGAAAATAAATATTTCTTAATAGTCATAGATGTGATTTGCTTTATACAATATATTGTGCAAATTTAGTCATTACAGGTTGGTTTAATACCGTACGATAGATACATCACAAAATGGTATTGATAGTGATACTACCATACTTATTGAATTTATGGGTTTCAAATAGAAAAATACGATTTTCTACTTATGGTTTTATAAATTTTTTAAACTTTATCCTGCCTTTTTTATTTTTAGAAGTAACTCAAGGCAGCAAACATATCCAATACTCCTTCCTCTTCCAATTTTCCGCTCAACAACCTTGTGAGGTGGGTTGGGTTGGGAGAGTATGACTGGCCTAAAGTCACCGAGCCGTCTGTTCATGCCTAAAAACAGGATTAGAACTCATAATCTGCTGGCTTTTAGTCTAGTGTCTTAACCACTAGACCAACTGGCTTTCTTCCTTTTCTCTTCTATTAGCTAGAAAGATCAGAATGAAATCTATGAGGAACATATTTATTATAATTTACTTTGCTCATCTTAAAATGAAGGAGAATTGCTAATGAATAGAACAATAAAAATGTGTAATGTTATGCTAATTTATTATATTTATCAAATCAAATCAACTATTTAAAAATTCAGGTCAATTATGGACTAATCCATCCTGCAATTCTGCTCAATGCATTTTGTGGTTCTTACTGCATAATCATATTCTTTTGGAACTGGAAGCCTACATTTTAAATTTTGGAATTTCATCGCTATACATCAAGCTATGTAAGCCTCTGGCTATGTGACTTGGCTACATTTACCTTCCTATCTGTCTCAGCCAATGCAAATGAGAAGTAACTTGGAAATCATATTTTTAAATTATTCATTATGCTCAACAGTTAAGTAATATGAGAGAAAGGAAGAAATACCAAAAGCTTCCAAATGATCTCTAGGGAGAAAAACTATACTTCAGCTTGGGAAAGGACCAAAAAAATAAATTATGCTTAAATATTTATAGAAATCCTCCAAACATTTTAAAAATAAATAGCCAAAGCAGAGGAGATTGTGTTTCCTTGTTAAATATCTGTTTGGAGATAGAACATAACATTCTGGTAGCAGAAAGTGCTCAGGATGTGGAAAGAGGAATTTCAAAATCACCAGTAACTTTATGAAAAGGTTAAATTTCTAACTGTCAATAGCAACGATAACACTAATAGGAGAACTTGAAAATTACCCTGGACAAATGCCTTAGCAATATAGGCAAAGTTGTTAAGAAAAAATGGGCTTCAACTAATGAATTATTGAAGCTTTATTGAATAGTTATTGAATAGTTTTATCTTCATGAGAATCGGGAGAAGACTGGCTGAGATGTTTATGCAAACTACTTTTCATGGTCTGGACTCAAGCCTTGTTTATCTGATCATTGCCTTAGTGGTTGATAAGCCCATTATTCTCCAAGGACATTTCTCTTTATTCACTACAATGGTGAAATCCTGATAGGACATTAAGTACCCGTGCAGTCCCTCTAATTAGATATACCAAAGGGATAATTGACTGGACCCAAGCTGAAATGAACAAAATTGGTTGGAAAACTAAGAAACTAATGACCATACATCATGTGCTTCACCCAATAAATGACATTTACACATAGAGGTAGAAAAGGAATGTTTTTTAGAATGAAGGAATGAACTAGAATAAGAAAAATACAGTCTGAATGACTGCATCAGGAAATCTAAAGAGTTTACAAAATGCTTACAAAAGATTGTAAAGAAAGGCTCCCAAAGACAACAAAACCTAAACTGGGATGTAAAAAATAAAATCAAATTAATATCTGAAAAAAAGCCAATTTACATCTAAACATTAAGTTTATTGACACTGAGGTCCCTGGAGATTTGATCCCAGTTTTACTTCCTTGTAGCTTTCAACTAGGAAAGGGTCAGTTTTCACAATTTATATACAATTCCATTAAAGTGTGAGTTAGAATTGTTTGTGAATATTCTAGCATCTTGGTTGAACTTGGCTGTAGCTGCATTCAAGACCTTAGCAAAGAATTCAAAGCTGTGCCTCAGCCAGGGAAAAGAGTGCTTAGAGACACATCAGCTTTCTAAATATATCTTGATGTTACACCTTTGCATGCATAACTTCCTTAGTATAAAACAAGGGTGGGTTCCACTTACCTTCGCTACTGGTTTGCAGTGGGCGTGTGCACGCACACTCACTTTGCATGTGTGCGGCACTTCTGCACGTGCACAGAGCATCCATAATGATGTCCAGGTGAGTGGGTGGAGCCTTCCGCTGCCGTTACTACCAGTTTGTAAGATCCAAACCAGTAGCAACCCACCACAGGTATAAAACCTGCCTTGACCCCTTTATTACTAAAATTTGTATCAAGATTAACATGAGCCTTATTTTGTGTCTATCATTAATTGCAGCTTGATTGGACCCCTACATACAGAGGACAGACATAATGTGATCCTCAACCACCTTGCTAAACCATGAGTTAAAGAAATACTAGCATAAGCAACCTCTGCTTATCTGTGAACAAGTAATCTGCAACTAAACAAGCTATCAATGGTTTCTATATATTGTGCAAACCAGAATCACTTTGTATTCCTCCTGGGGAAAAGCCATGGTTTGTTTTAGTAATCTTTGTTATGTTTTGAACAAATCAGAATCCCTGGCTTTCCCCAGACCATAAAAACCTTGTGGACAGACATATTGTTTTTTTTTAAATTCAACACATTGCTTACTTGCTGCTAAGTAAAATACACTGCTCAAAAAAATAAAGGGAACGCAAGCAGAAGACATCTGAGATCTGAATGAATGAACTAGCCTTATTAAATACTTTGTTCGTTACATACAGTAGTTTTATGTTCCATTTAGTTGTTTGATCAGTGTATAAACTACTGTATGTAAAGAACAAAGTATTTAATAAAGCTATTTCATTCATTCAGATCTTGGATGTCTTCTGCTTGCGTTCCCTTTATTTTTTTGAGCAGTGTACATTATCATCACTCTGAATATCACCAGGTATATCACTATGATATTATTTTGCTGCGCACAGAACAAGTGGAATAGAAAGAAAATTGGCCTGGAGAGAGTAGAAAATATAAATTATTTGCAAAATGTATAAAAATCAAATATATTTCAATAGAATAATGAAACAAGGTTACATATAAGGTAATATTGCAAAAGGTCTTGCAATTTACTTGCAAAAATTGTATCTGTAGAAATCACTGTAACTAGAGGACTGAACAAGAAAGAACCAAAGTTCAAAGTTATTTTTAAGGCCCCGAGATAGTGATTATTTGCCATCAAGTCATTTTCAATTCTTAACGGCCACATAGATAAGAACCACACAGATTCTCCAAGACAATCTATCACTAACTTTTTCTCTCAGTTGTGCACTCATTCTCTCTGTTGTTGAGCCTATCTGCTTTGTCTTCTTCTCTTTCTATGTTTCCTAGAATTACAACCTTTTCCAGAGAGTGGGTCTTCATATAGTGTATCAGAATTTGTATGAGTGACAATTATGGGTTAATTTGCTCAATGAGCCATCAGTTTGTTTTCTTGGCTATTCACAGATTGCTCAAGCTTGTCTTCTCCAAAACCAAAATTCAAAGCATTGATAATCATCCTATCCCGCTTCTCTAAACTCCAACTTTTGCTTCCACAGAAGGTCATAGATATAGCAGTAGAAAAAAAAATACATTTCAGTATCCAAAGCAATTCCTAGTGAAGCAGAATCTGGTTGGATCCTGAAATCACTTTGTCCTATTCATGGGAGAAAAATAGACAAATATGTTTCCAGGATCCAATTGTGTACCCCTTAAGAACTATACTGAATCCAGAAACTTAGATCCAACAGAAGGTGTTAATCTTTTTGTTGATTTTGTAAGAGAGCTCTTGCTAATACTACTGCCTAAACCACTCTTTGAAGTTAAAAACTGGTTGGAAGCCATGTTTTAATGAAATGGCAACAGCTGTGTTCTCTGTCGGAAATACATTTAACTGTAGTCCTGTCTACAGAACAAGCCTAATGCATATAGTGTTTGTGTCGTACTAGTAATGTAAGTATGCATAATTTGTTTGAATTTTTTCATTGCATTTTTACAACTTTTTTCCATTGCTGACTGATTGATAGTTGCTTTTTAATTTATTTGAAGATAAAGATTTAGAGTTTATAATGAATATGACCACAATAATGGCTTTAACTTTTACCTTAACTTTTACTTTTACTGAAACTAGTACCCTACTATATTGTTTTACAATTCTATTTAAAGGGTTGTTTTGTTTAATTTTCACTTTGTGACTTTTATTTTTCACTAATCTGTGAATATAGTTAGATTTCTTTCCTGTGCAATCATACCCAGCAATCATAAATTATATTAAATGGAGAAAGCTAATGTAAAAAGAAGGGATGGAGAAAGATACATCGTAAGAAAGTTGAGGTAAAAAAGAGATCAGTGCAAACTCCTGATTTGGGGTGAAAATTAGCGCCTGGGTGTGTCTGAAAGTGGTTAACTGATCAAACATTCCTCTTTCTTTCAATGTTCTACTTCTTTAAAAGTTTCCACCTCTTTTAACGTCAGTCTTACTTCATGCTCTTATTTCTGCTGGATTTACCTTTCCATGTTCTGAAGGACTACCTTGTTTTTTATTAGAGCTTATTCCTTTCTCATTCTAATCCTGACGTAGATATATTAAGATGCAACCAGACTTTTTTGACAGGCCTCTAACTTTAACGTCTTGCGTATTTAAAGCTTTAAGCTAAACATTCTTCAACCGTCTTAAATATCTTGTGCTACTCATAATAATTTTACAAAGTCATATACTCTGTGCACTTAAGAGTGTGTGTGTGTGTGTGTGTGTTTATGTGTAATAAATTTAACTCCCAAAAGTCTGGGTGACTTTTCATACCCAACTATAAAATTAAAACAGTTAAAAGCATAAAATAAAACCTATCAGCCCAGTTCAAAAACAACCTTAACAATAAAAACATCACACACTATCCTCAGGCCTGGAACAGATCCAGATCATAAGAGCTCCTGGAATCTCAGGAGACTGGATGCTGTACATATCTCTGATGGATGTTTTTCCAGAAGGTAAGGACAACAATACAGAAGGCACAATTCATTGGTCCCCAAAAGATGACCTAAAGCACATTCACTCTAACTGAACATACCTGGTGGAGAGAACATACCTGGTGGAGAGAAACAAATACCTGGTGGAGAGAAAGAAATAGAGATAGGTGGCCCTTCAAATAATAGGCCCTAGGCCACAAAGAGTTTTATAGGTAGCAATTAGCACCTTGAATTGCACCAGAAGCCAAGTGGCAGCCAACACAGGTCACGTAGCAGCAATGACACATTGATATAACAAGTGCCCATTACTGCTACTGCATTTTGGACAAGCTGTAACTTTTGGTCTTGGCAGAAACATGACAATAATCCAATTGTGAGTTGATCAGAACATGACTGTCTGTCTGAAAGGTCTTTTGGCTGAGGAAAGGGCACAGGTGATGCACAAGACATACCACTGCAAAGGCCCTCCTGGTCATGGTTGCCACCTTCTCATTAAATCCCAGAAGATCCCCAAGTTGAATGGGGAATTATAACACAGTTTTAAAGCTTTCCTCTTCATCCTTATATTTAAGTAAGGAGGTAGGTTGCAGCAATTTTGTTCTCACAATAGAGTTCCAACTTTTTGGAAAAAAAGATAGGAGCTGAAACTATCATTAGCATGTACCTCTTCTGCAAAAAAATTCAAGAGTAAAAAAAAAAGGTGTTGCACTAAATGATTATGTCTTTTTGTGGAGGCTTAGATGGATGAAACTCTGCATCTTATCTATATCCACTGATCCAATCTCACCTTATTAAGCATATAGGGTTTTCTTTGGCTGGGTTCACACAACTCACATCCTCAGGTTTGATTTTCTTAATTCAATTCTTAGAAGCTGAACAAATCAGAAGTGTTTGCATTGCATAGGTTGGATTCATATAACAGTTTACCTAAGATGTGGCTATTTTTTTATTCAGTTTGTCATATAAACAGCTATGAATTAATCTAAAACCTATATATTTTATGTTTGCTTTTAGCAAACAGCTAGAATTATTCTGCTAGATGACTTAAATAAATGGAATGAAAGAATACAGAAAAACTGACAAAGATACTTGGGAATCCAACAATAAATGACAATAGTGATTGTTTTACGAATAGCTGCTTAGAAAAAGCACTCCTTTCACTTATCACTTTAAACTTATACACCAATATCAAAGAGATGAACATACAGTTGAAAACAAAACTGATTTAATATGAAGAAAGAATTAGTGAAGGATAGAAAGGGATGACAGATTCTCAGAATAAAACAAACCAATTTCTGGTGGGGTTAAGAGTGAAGAAGAAAGAAATGGTTGGAAAGGAAAGAAATGAGAATGAAAGTAGAACTGCAGGAGAAAAATATGATAAAAAGCATTAGAACACAAATTACTGTCACAAAAGAATTAATGGAATGTAGACAAAAAAGGGACATGGAAACTGTTTGGAACAGAATGAAAACTATGATACAGGATGCCAAGAAGTGTGTTGAGTTATGCTAATGGAAAATTTGAAAAATGATTTTTGGTAGAATAATTGAAAAGAAATGAAGAGAATGATTGCTGCAAAAAATTAGAATGACAGGCAGAAATCTAATAAATATGGTTGAAAACAATATATTTAAACAGAACAAGAAATAGATGTTTTGGTAACAGATGAAAGCGTTATACAAAAGCACTTCCAGCAGAGTGATTCAGATTAAAAAAAGTGAGGATATAATTTGGAATGAAACTGAAATGAAGAAATGTTGGAAGGCATTATTTTAAAATTTTGTAAAAATAGTTATAAAGATTTATTTTTAAAAAGTGGCATTGAAATGAATACTATAAATGCTAGTATCCAATAAAACGCTACTGAAAAGCCAATTATAACTACTATAAAAATATTGAAAAACGGTAAGTTATATACCTTGAGAAATTATAAAATACATGTGTGGTTGGCTTACTGAGTGGAGGTATGACTTGTTCAATGTGTGTGTGTACATGTGCGTGAAGATTGCATTTGTACCTGACGCTTGGAAACAATAAGCTTTGGGAATGTTTTAAAATAGAAATGTAGCAAGTGTGAATGCAAAAACTGCAGGGGAATAGGTTTGTTAACATGCTCAGAAAAATGTCCGACAGAATTCTGACCAAAAGGTAACAAAGAGCAAAGTCTGGAAAATTAGGCAAGGAGGTTTGCTTAGCAAATAATTAAACATTATGCATAGAATATGTAAGGCATTGTGTACAGAATAACAGAGTTAGAAGGGATCTTGTAGGTCATTTAGCCAACCACCTGCTCAAGCAGGAGACCTTATACCAGTGATGGCTAAGTTTTCCAGACTGAGTGCCCAAAGCGCAAGTGCGCACACAAATGCACGCTCATGTACCCGAACCCCCCCCAAAAGCAATGCGCATGAGGCCCTTGCACGTGTCCCACTCCCATGCATGTGCCCCTCCCACACGTGCTCCTTCCCCAGCGCATGCGTGGCAGAGACCCGAAGACCAGCCAGCTGGTGGAAGCCATGCACCTATGTGTGGTGGAGCTGAACTGGGGCGATGGCTCACATGCCCACAGAGGGCCCTGTGTGACGCCTCTGGCCCGCGTGCCATCATGGCCCTATACCATTTCTGACAAGTGGCTATTCAGTCTCTTCTTGAAAGTCTTCATTGATGAAGCACCAAAAACTTCTGAAGACAAATTGTTCCATTGGTTAATTGTTCTCACTGTCAGGAAATTTCTCCTTATTTCCAGGCTGAATCTCTCCTCGATCAGTTTCCATCCATTGTTCCTTGTCTGACCTTCAGATACTTTGGAAAATAGGCTGTCCCCCTCCTCTCTGTGGCAGCCCCTCAAATATTCATGTTCTCTTGTTTGTTTATAATTTATGGAGAAATGCTTGTGGCGAGGCCACAGGTGTGTTTGGTTTGGACAGGAATTTGTGCACAAATGATGCTATGCTGGCCAAGCATCTAAATGATTTGAAGCAGATATTAGACTGTATGCTGCAGCAAGGGGTATGAATCTGGAAATTAATGTATCAGAGACCAAGTTGGTTGTGCTTGATAGTAAAAATGCAGTGAACAAATTGCAAGTTATATATAAATACCAAACAGCTAGAGCAAGCTGATTAAAATGTATATTTTAATATTGACTAAAGATAGAAAACTTCATGAAAAAAATTTAAGGATAGTTCAAATGGTCATAAAAAGGGAATAGGCGCTTTATGGTTTGTTGCACGGAATGTTTGTCAACAAACAACAAACAAAAAGGACTGTAAAAGTGTACTTCTGCCTCTTTGTTATGTGAACAGTTGGCTTATGTCAGGAAAAAGAAAAAAATTAAGTTGAATGCACAGGTTTGGATTCCAGGTGTGTGTAACTACCTAATTTAAGTGAGGAGTGAATGAAGGAGTGAGACAGGCTGAGATGAAGTAGAAAACTGAAAATAATAGCTGGAATTGATGAGATACAGAGGGAAAAAGTGCTAAGAGTAAAAGATAATGCATGAATAAGAAGGAAGCAAGAATATAAAGGCATTAAGAAGTATAGCAAGCTCTGTTGGTGTAAATCAGATTTTCCTTTTCTTTTTCTTTTATTTTATGCTCTTTATTCCTAGGCTTATTATTTAACTCTTTTTCTGTGCTCGGAATAGTAATATGCACCAATGGTGGGATTCAAATTTTTTTACTACTGGTTCTGTGGGCATGGCTTGGTAGTAATGGCGTGGCAGGGGAAAAATATGGTAAAATTTCCATTCCCTCCCCACTCCACGGGAAGGTTACTGCAAAACCCCCATTTCCTCCCGATCAGTTGCAACTCGCAAGGCAGAGAATAGATGAGGCCACTATGGGTTCTCCAGAACTGGTTAGAACCTGGTGGATACCTCCTCTGATACACACTCCAAAGGGGAACATTATGGTATGTATATATCCATTATGATATGTATATACCATAATGTTCCCTTTTGGGGTGTGTATCAGAGGAGGTATCCACCAGGTTCTCACCAGTTCGTATGTATATATACGTATGTAGATATATGTATATACGTGCACAGCATGCACAGCGAACTGGGCCAACTTTGGGTCCTAATCCTATACCCAATACTTACAAGGTGTGGAGAGATTCTGGCTACATGCTAGAATGTCAGGGCAGAAATAGCAGCACAGGAAAAGCCAACAAGTCTAAAGGTAGACAGCACAAGGGGCGAAAAAAGCACAGTATCACCCGTAGGCCCCATACCGTTCATGCTGCATCCATTGCAAAAAGCAGGAAAATTTAGAGGAGCTTAAAATCAAATGCAAATACAGCAGGGCTGAAATCCAGCAGGTTCTGGAGAACAGGTAGTGGAAATTTTGAGCAGTTTGGAGAACCTGCAAATACCACCTCTGGCTGGCCCCAGAGTGGGGTGGGAATGGAGATTTTGCAATATCCTTCCCCCAGGAGTGAGGATGGAATGGCGATTTTGCTCTTATCCTTCCCCTGCCACGCCCACCAAGCCACACCCCGCCCACCAAGCCCACAGAACCGGTAGTAAAAAAAATTGGATTTCCCCACTGAAAGACAGTCTTTTTGGCACCGCCAACCCTACAACTTTCACGTTGACTCGGGAAAGGCCAGGATATGGTGGAGTCCAGTCACCGAGCGGTCCCTGCGGGGAGGAGATCGGTGGGTCCTTTGAAACTGAAATCCAAACGGCATCCAAAATAAGCCGCCTTCTCTTCCCTTGGGTTTACTCCTCAATAGCCAACCACAGGCTTGAGCTTGATGCTGCTGCTTTCGGGCTACCAATATCAGCGCCGGCAGCCTCCGAGGAAAAAAAACCCGCCTGGAGACAGCCTAATGGTTCTTAAGCCAGAGCAATTTAGGAGCGCAAACTTTGAGTTCAGCTGATTTCTTAAAGGAGGCGTCGAAAGAAACAGCGGATAAGAAGGAGAAAACAGGCGATCGAGTCTTGAAAGCCCCTGAACTTCCTTCTCGACTCCTCGTGATTCTCCAGCCCGGTCCAAGTGGGAGGAATCGCTTGGCTTTCTCTCACACCCCTTTCTTTCTTTCTTTCCCTCCAGGGGACGAAAGAGGAGGGCGCGCCACGCCGAGGGCTCCGGCTCCCGTCTCCGCCCCGCTCCGGAGTTTGTTTGGGTCCTCCGCAGTTGCGTCCTGGTGTGGAGGAAGATGGAAGGCTACAAACTTTTCCTGGCCTTCCTCGCGTCAGCGTTGCTGCTCGGCTTCCTCTCCGTCGTCTTCGCCCTGCTCTGGGTCCTCCACTACCGCGAGGGGCTCGCCTGGGACGGGGGCTTGGCCGAGTTCAATTGGCACCCGGTTCTCATCATCACGGGCTTCGTGTTCATCCAAGGGATCGGTGCGTAAAGCGGACGGAGTGGGTGGGTGGGCAGTCGAGCGATCGGGGCCAGGGCGGGGGGTGGGGTGGAGAGGGAGGAGGGCGCGAGAAAAGGCTGCTGGGCTTTATTTTATTTTTTTCCCCTGCAAACGCGGTAGCGCACATAGAAGCAAGCGAACTTCCATACCATGCAGGATCCGCTAGCTCCTGTGTGTGTGTGTGTGTGTGTGTGTGTGTGTGTGTGCGCGCGCGCGCGCGTGTGTGTGTGATTGGGGCCCGGGGGGGGGGGGGGCTTCTGGCAGACTGACAGGGATCGTCAGCTTTCCCGTCCCGGGTTGGCACTGCAACCTCAAAAGGTGGCAAGGCGGCGGTGGCAAGTTTAGGATCGCAACTCCATGATGAGTAGATCTCTCGTCGCTGGCCGTGCAAGTTGGACCTTTCCCAGGATGGAGGGGAAACCCGCAAAGGGTTCCAGGAATTCTGCCTTGGCGGACCTGTCGTTCTGCCTCCCACTCATACCCCTGCTTGATTCTTGAAGCAGGCTCTCCAGACCCCTTGGGCCGGGAACGGTGCCTGCTGGCACCTTTTAGCTAGAAAGTAAGCCTCACTCCCACTGCGTCCAACCTAAGGAGTAATTCTGAGTTATGCAGTTGGAATTGGAGTTGGGGAGTCCTTGGCGCTCCCCGAGTTTGCTTTGCAGACGCTCCATTACCCAACTGGGTAAACATACTTAAGAGGTGTTGCAAAACTGCCAGCCAGATTCCGAAAGAGGACTGTCGCGACGCGCATATTCTATTCCTCGGCTTTTCTGTTTACCCGTATAATTGGTCATATCTCGTCCAGAGCAAGAAGGGCGTGGGGTATTCAGGCCTCCCTGTTTTGGGTTTTTTTTTCCCCCTCAGTGACTCTGCGTTTTTAATAGCAATGGCTTTGGAACCGTTAATTCTCTGCGGCGACTGTTTCACTGAAGCCTTACCTGACTTGAAAAAACGCAAATGTCACAACTCGAAAATGCTAGTTCGCAAGCAGTTGCAAATATGGGCGGGGAGAGGGAAGATTGCTACAAATGTGACTAATCGGGATTGTGCCAAAGAAACCAGTGTCTGGTTTACTGAAAAACCCCATTGTGTTATGATTATACACTTCCCTCAGTTTCTGTAGGATTGTTATCTTAATATATATTTGACCATCTTGATTCTACTTCTTGAAAGCTTACAATAATTTTATTTCACTGATGATGCAGGAATCAGCTCTGTAGAATGCCTTGTAATTAATAATCATCTTGTACTGAATGCTAGATTTTGTGTTATTTAAAATAGATTTAATACTGTAATGGGAGGAAAACCCAGCTAGGGACTAAGCACTTAGTAAAGTAATATGAATGGCGAAAAAAAGGAATCTTAATTTCTTAATTAATTTCTTAATTTCTGATAAATATAGGAAATCAGATTTGGGCTTGTAAATTAACTGTACAAGCTGGGAGTTGTTAGGTCTTCAGAGGCCAGAAGAAGAAAAAATAAGAGATTTTAAAAATAAAAGCAAGCCATAAGAAAAGTTATGTGCTTAATTTTAACAAATATTCAAGTGTGAAGGCTATTGCTTAACACATTGTAAGCCGCCCTGAGTCTCCAGAGAAGGGCGGCATATAAATCGAACCAATAAATAAATAAATAAACTAATTAATTAATTAATTTTTGTTCATGGAAGGGTCAGTGTGCAATTTATCATTCACCTATTAGAAGATATGACTGCTAAATCTTTTAAACTATAGTGTGCAATATGTCAGGTACTGGAAACTATACCTTGCCCATTGGCATCTGGTCATGCTCACAGCCAGATCTTGGTTCTTCCTCCTGACATGCTGCACAATGACCCCCTTATATTATATTCATTTACAATAACACTTTTGGAAAAAAGGTATTTTTAGAAAGGAAATGTGGTATGTTGCAGTTTTGTATGAAATTACGCTCACCTATTCAGAAACAAATACAAAGAGAGGTAGGAGTCTGTGTTCTCAGGATAAAAGGGAACAAAAAGGCACAATTTGCTTCCTGGTAAATAGGAGTGTTGCCAGTGGCTATGTCACCATGGCAGCTACTACTTATGAAAAATGTACATAACATATTCTCAAGTATAGTCACTAGATGTGTCCCATCCCATCATTGCCTGATCTTATTAGTTCTCTTTATTTCTCTTTCTATACAGACACACAAACACATAGACACACACAGATGCATACACATTCATTCATTCATTGGGGTTAGAATGGCACTTTAAGCAGATATGCTGGCAATAGTTAACATTCTTAAGGGATTTTTCCCCCTATTCAACTGGATTTTATTTTGGTTTCCCATTGTTACATAAGCAGTATCTATTGTATATCCAGTATGTTGTTCCTAATATTATTTTATCTGTACATTATTCATGCCAGTAAAACAATTTGGATGGAAAAACATGCAAACTATTGCAAGCCTATGATGATGTAAACAATTTGGCAGGTGTGTTTTATCCTTGATTTAAGATCAGGGATTACTGTGATACTGAAGTTGGGGGGTTTTTTTGGTCTTGGTTTCTATTTGTTTTTATATACTACCCAGGTTTGTGGGGTAAATTATAAGTACTGTTAAAAAAAACAAATAAAACACTATAAATTCATATAGGAATAAATTGGTTGAGGGTTGACAGAAGTGGATTGAGTTTATAACATTCACACTATACAGTGGATTACTGTAAATAATATAATTTTTAAGTACTAAACATAGTACCATACTTATATAATAGAAGCTATTTGCACAAGTTAACAGAAGGAAAAGTGCATAGCATGATTGTGAAAACAAAGAGACTCCTGAGTTGTAAAAAAAAAACAAGGAATGGGGAAAATGGCTAAGTAGTGAATTTTTTTTCTAACAGTGTATTTTCAGTTCAGCCAAGGTGCTACTATTTAGGGAAACTTGTGATTCCAGTTTTTATTAGTGTCAACTTCTGTTATGATAATCCCAGTATATCTTGGCAAGATCGTACTAAGAAAGGGTAGTCTAAATGTTCAAATGTTATGAATATTAGAGGGCACATGAGGCAGAATTACTTAAGTATTTTATGAATGCTTTACAAAAATTCATATGGGGAATATATACCAGAGTAATATGTTTTATATATATATATATTTGGAATTAAAATTTTTGTGGCTAAGCAACATGGTTCTTAAGTGAGTCATGCTCGATTTTATAACCTTTTTAGGCACAGTTGTTAAGCAAATCACTGCATTTGTTAAGTGAATTCCACAGCATTAAGCAAATCTGGCTTTCCCCATTGACCTTGCTTGTCAGAAGCTGTCTGGGAAGGTTACCAATAGGAATCACATGATTCCGGGATGCTGCAACTATCATAAATATTTGCTGGTTTCTAAACGCCTGAATGTTGATCATGTGATCACAGTGAAGCCATGACAGACTTAAGAGTGAGGCCTGGTTGTAAGTCATTTTTTTTCAGTGCTCAAGGAGTTGCTAAATGTAAGTGGTTAAGTTTTATGCTTCTTTACATAATACTTATTACAGTGGTGCTAATAAAAGGCAAATGGCTGATTTATCAAAATATGATTTGGTAGCAAAATAAAAACTGTATTTAAAACCGCCATTTTTACTATCAACCTCTTAAAAGATTTTAACGTAAGATTATCCCTTCAGTTTGAATGGGCTTTTTTTTTTTTAATTTTGGGAGAAGCTATGAAACTGGAGTGTATGCAGTTAACTTAAACAGTGTCAAATGTCAATATTATATTTCATATAGGCATGGGGAAATGGTCTTTTTCCAGGACATTCTATTTGGGACAGAGATTTATTCATGATTTTTATAGCACAAGTCCTTGTCACAGGTGATGTGCATGTTAGTAAATATTTAAAGATATGGCTCTTAAAAAATATGTATTAGTCGTCAGATGGAGTACTTTGTTCCTTTCTTTTTGATATCAAGAAGCTTATCTTAATGTTAATATCTACCTACTCGTGTATTATAACCAATGTATTATGTGCTGCTGCTAAATTCTCTTCCATTTTTTTACTGGCCTAATTAGAAGATAAATAAAATAATCTACTCGGGTCATTCTGTGACGTGGGCTGCATGAAATATACCTTTTATTCAGTCACACTCTCTCAGCCCAACTCACCTCACAGGATTGTTGTGGGGAAAATAAGAGGAAAGAATATTAGGGATACTTGCCACACTGAGTTATTAATAAAAATAATAAAGTGGGGTAAAAAAAGTAACCCCACCCCTGTAAATTTTAATGGAAGAATGTCAGTGATTCATCAGGTTCCGTTCTGCAGCTTCCTCCCCCAGAACCCTCCTCTCAATGGGTAAACACAGTTTTCCTTCCTTTTTTGCATATTTTGCTATGTTGTCTTAAGGAACCTATTTGCATAAGGTTAAGCCATTTATTTCTCCTCTAAAGTCCCCCAAAATTCTTCTGGCCCAATCCACTACCAGAATGTAGCCATTTACTTACTATGCATAATCCAGTGAGGTTATCATGCAGACTAAGTGTTCTGCCTTTTTAAGATGAAATGTGCACCAGGTTTGTTTGTTTTTTAACAGAGTTCCTTGTTGTTTTATGAAAGATGGGTGTGCTATCTGATTTCCAATGTGCATATAGCTGATTTCACCCAAACAGTTTAGTAAATAGTCACAACTGGAGATTCTGGTTTGTCAATCCTAACAATTCAGGATTTGTAAACCATCCCAGAATATATAAGCAAGAGACAACTTTATTGGTTGAATCTGGTATAGAAGGAGCACCCTAAGCCAGGAATTTTAATTTAAAAAAACAGAAGATTTTGTTCAATGTGTTGAGTCAGGCCATCTATCTAATCTAGCATGATTGCCAGTCAGTCTCCAAAAATTTAGGTACAGAACTTTATCACTCTGTCTCTCCGATATGTCTTTTTTCTTCTAAAACAAGATCATTTTAAAAAGTGTGTGTGTGTGTCAATATTTTAGTTTCCAATTAATCTGAATTCTTTCCCTCAGAAAAGGGATAAACAGTAAAATGAGAAAGCATGACCTATTTGTTGAAGGAAATTCTCAAAAATGTTGCATGTCATTAGAATAATGCAAGAACAGTTTTAACGTTCCTAATAAAGTTAGTTTTGTTTTGTTTTAACCTTCAGAATTCTTCCTTATTTCCCAATTGCAGCAATTATTGTATACAGGTTACCATGGACCTGGAAATGCAGCAAATTTTTGATGAAATTAATCCATGCTGGGTTACATACCGTTGCTCTGATACTTACTATTATTGCCCTGGTGGCTGTTTTTGATTTCCATAATGCTCAGAAGATTCCTAACATGTACAGTCTACACAGCTGGATTGGATTGACTGCTGTAATTCTTTATGCTCTACAGGTTAGATGTCAGTTATAAACTATACTTAAAAACAGAATAAGATTATTTTAACTTCTATCAAAATGTGCTGTGTATACATTAATTTTAACAAGGGATTTTGTATTTTGCACTTCTTAGACATAAACCTTACAACTCAATATATTAAGCTTTGCCGAATGAAGGTGAATATAGGTGTCCCAAGATAATGTTGTAGGATCCAATCTGGGTTGATCATCGGGACTGAGGGTGTTGTCTTCTAAGCTTTCAGACTTGTGCTGGAGCCTCTAGAGAGAAGTTCCCTGAAGATGGGCTCCAGCACAAGCTCAAAAGCTTGGAAGACGAAACGTCGGCCATATTGACTGACCCAGATTGGATCCTTCATTAATCTTTGTGTTCATTGTAAACAAAATAAGAGATATAAGGTATTTTACCTTTAAGCAATTGGCATTCTGCTGCAGAAATCTGTCCAGGAACTAAAAATATTTTCTTAATAAATATTTTGTAATTGCAATTAAAAAAACTAGTTTGCCAAAATCTTGCAGATTGTAAAATAACACTTAAACTTAAAGTTGTTTAGCTTCTTAAAAAATATGAGAAGAGACAAATTATTTGCCAAGAAATGAAGCCAGCGTAAGTTTTTGTAAGAGGATCTTTTTCATAAGAGGTAAATTTAAAAAGACAATATCATACTCATGGTTTTGTGTTGTTTCTGTTTTCAGTAGTCTCTGAAAACAGTCTTCCTATTTTAAGTATTTTTAGTAAGGAACTTTTTGGTTCTTCAGCTTTTATTAAATTTTTTGAGAATGTTGCTCTTTCTATATTCAGAAGTGTTTCATTTTACCACCTTTGTAGAGTGTTTTTCATATAATTTTTACAGGGTATCCTAGAAATACGATCAGACTTCCTTGTTTTTAATAGTAGGGAAGGAAGTAAATGTATATCATTTAACGTAAAAAATTTATATATAAGTTGGGGAAGCCGTTGCCCTCTAGAAGAGCTGCATGGTAATGGTGGGGAATGTAGTTTAGTTCAACAGAATTTGGAGTTCCAAAACATTCTTACTTCTTCCCTAAATCCACCTAGAGGAGAGGAAAGGGTCCAAAAGGATGATTGTAGTCCTGAGCAGCTTGCCCCAATAAGCAACTAATTGCTCATTGTATTAGAAAGCACACATTTTAAAAAGGTGGCAAAAAGATTTTGCACTGGTAGCCACTCCAAGTTTCAGGATTGTGGCCCAAAGCCGTAAATTTAATGGTAGTATTTTTAGGGAGTTTCTATTCTGATTCTATGGCTTGTAAGATGCAAGACTTTACAGCCCGGCATATCAAAATAATACATACAGGCTATGCAATTTATTTCTATTTATCTATACTTCATGCCAGATGGCTTGATTGGGAGTATAAAAATGTAATCCTTTATCCATTCACACAACCAGTCACTGAATTCTGTGGGTGTGTTCCTAATTCCTTACTATCAAGCTCCTCTCCAGTCTGAGAATTCACATTCTCAGGAATGGGCCAAAAATGATTGTAAATAAAAATGACCATACAGGTAGTCTTTGAGTTATGACCACAATTAAACCCAACATTTATGTTGCTAAGTGAAAGATTTGTTAAGTGAGTTTGCCCCATTTTACAACTTTTCATGCCACAGTTGTTAAGTGAATCAGTGTAGTTGTTAAGTTACGAACACGGTTGTTAAATGAATCTGGCTTCCCCATTGACTTTGCTTGTCAGAAGGTCACAAAAGCAGATCACATGACCCCGGGACACTGCAACCATCATAAATGTGAACCAGTTGCCAAGCAACTGAATTTTTATCAAATGGCCATGGGGATGCTGTAATAGTCATAAGTGTGAAAAACGGTCTTATATCACTTTTTTGTAACTTTGAACAGCCACTAAATGAACTGCTGTAAGTCGAGGACTACCTGTTCTTCCTGGCTAGAGTAACAATTTAAGGTGTTTAAAATTAGTGGGGAATACTACTGACAGATAGGTATTAATTTAACATCAAAGAAACTCTTACTGTGTTAAGATAAATAAAAGAAATAGGAAATAAAAGAAATAAGATAAATAAAAGAAATATCAAGATATTTTTAAAATAATAATAAAAAGAAGAAATAGCCTCTGCTCTGTCTGTTTAGATCAGCCATAGGACTCTTGGCCTTCCAGAAGAGTGTCAACCCCAGGCTCTGCCAACCACCCCCTAGGGTCCAAGAATGCTATGCAATTCTGGGCGAGGTTGGGTTTGATGGGCTGAAGGTTCTCCCTCTGCCTTCTATCTTACACAGTTTTCCCTTTTAACTTTGTTTTAATTGGTTTTTAGCTTGTTTTTAACCATAGCTTTTATATCATTATGTGATGGGTGGTATAAAATATCCCATGGGTTTTCAAAGATTTCAGCAGATAATTTAGGAATCAAATTTGGCACTGCCTCATAAATTATTTTCATGTTTGTTTTTAAAGTAATGTATACCGTTGCCATTTGCTAAGTGTTATCTGTATATCAGCTTGTTTTAGGCTTTGTGGTCTTCCTACTTCCCTTTGCCCCGACTTCTCTTCGGACAGCTCTTATGCCAATACACACATATTCAGGTCTTCTCATTTTTGGAACAGTGATTGCCACAGCCCTAATGGGAATTACAGAAAAACTTATTTTTGGTCTGTAAGTATTTATTTGGATGTCGCTAATTTTTTTTTTTACAATGACATTTACTAATTGAGCATTGTTAATTTGTTTCCTTAATTTTTTCCCTGAAGGAGAAAAATTCCCTATAGCAATTCCCCGGAAGAAGCTATTTTTGTCAATGTTCTGGGTGTCCTGATTGTCGCCTATGGGGCTGTAATTATGTGGATGGCTACAAGGCCTCATTGGAAGCGCCCACTCGAACATGTTTTCCAAACCCATCAAAGAATTGGAGAAGGACTCAGTGAGGATGACTGTAATAATCCAGATTTGGAGTTCAGCAGTGATGGAGCTGCTAGGAAAAGAAACCCCAAATCTGATGACGCTGGACAGAGATCAACTATGTAAAGAAAGTATATAACAAAATTTGCAATGAAGAAAACTCTCTCTCACTATTCTCAGCTCTTTGACACGCTATACTTTCCTTTATTAATATTGTTAGAATTTTCTGAATAAACGAGAAGAGTTAGTAAAGAGTTTAATTTTAGAAGTATCTATGCTCATATGGTGCCACTATGGTAACTTGTACTATATTTCTTGATAATTTTTTTGGGGGGGGGGGGAAATCTGAAATCACCAGGTCAGCTACATGAAATGCTTTTTCATTGTTATTGACTGATGGAAGAAGTACAAGATGAACAATTAGGTTTTAGATATTGGAAGAAAGTTATGAAGAAAGGGAGGAGGACTCCATTGAATAAATTGTCTAAAACCCTTGATATTTCTTTAATGTTGTTCAAACTTGTTTCCATAACCCTATGGAACTTCTGGCCATCTTGGAAAGCTGAATAATTGATTCCACAATTCATTCACATTCATTTTCTCTTGACTTGTGATGTTGCTTTCCATTGGCACTGGAGAAGAACTATGTATTCTGCAGTTCAATATTATGATTAAGATGGCCAAAGAGAAGGAAGAGAGAGGCAAAGCAGGTGGTTGTGTGGATGATAATTTGATTACCCTGTCTAGCTTCTTTTTTCATGTAGGTGCCAGCTTCTCATACAAACACATCTTCTAGTATCACAGAAAACTCAGACATTATTGCTATAAGGCAATTGGTATTGTTTTTCTACAACCACATTTAAATGAATATTGGCTTTATACAGTAACTCCATTATTTGGATTAAATATTATGTTGGAGTATTTACAGTTTGTTCAGATTATGAGGCAATATAATGTAGAGTAGGCTAGACTAGGCTAGACTGGAAGGGACCTTAGAAGTTATCTAGTCCAGCCCTCTGTTCAAGCAGGAGAACCTATTTTCATTTAAGTGACTGTCTAGACCAGGGAGTGTCAAACTTGCATTGCAACTTTTTTCTCCTTTGCTAAACTGGGCGTGGGTGTGGCCAGCGCATGACACATCCAGACCATGGCTCGCGAGTTTGACATCCCTGGTCTAGACTCTTCTTAAAAACATCCAATGATGCAGCGCCCACAATTTCTGGAGACAAGCTGTTCCACTGCTAGGAAGTTTCTCTAGACCTAACTAAATTAAAGCTGTGTTACTTTAAACTCTTACTCTTAAAGAATGCCTTTTCAACATGTACATTCAGGAGTGTTTCAGAGAGAAAAAAATGAAATAATTTTTTCCATGGATAATAGATGGCCAGCATTGTGTATATTTGGCAAAGAACAAGCCGCCTCTCTGATCTCATTTTCTTAATTAACAACTGAAGTTGTTGCATTCTTCTAAATTGATGGCGGTTACTACATATTTTGATAAGCTACTTATTTTTAGGAGGAGGAAGAGCGTTTATTTTATGTATAGATTTCAACAAGCTTTCTTCAGAAAAACTATACAGTATTGAAAATAATTGGGACAATCAACCTCCATTTTATGAGATGATGCTGTGTTTTAGGATTGCCCAATTTGTATGTTTTGATTTGTGAGGTGTGCAAAAGATCAGGTCCACAGTGGAGGTTCAATTAAACTAATTTATTGCTAAAAGCCTATTCGCAGGAATCTTCTTAGCTAACATATAAGAGTTAGATAAGGGTTAACAGCATTCAAGGGAGGGGGGGCTTGGATTTAGTTCTCTTGTGGCTATATAGGGATTCTAGACTGGTTCCCCTTTTCACTCCACCCCCAGTTTCTTCCATCTCTTCTCCTACATGCTTCTCCTTTTACAGCATCAGGTGACATTAATCCTAAACCAGCCCTCCCTGTGTCACTACCAGCTATATGCCAAATATGTAGTGCTTACATTTTTCCAAGGACATTTAACACAGGCTTATATAGAGGATTAATGGCATTTTATTTTTGCTCTTCATAACCTTATTTAGAAATTATTGAAGCTAAAAATGCCATCTATGTTTACTTTTTAGTTTAACAATAAAAACTAGCTAGGCCAGGAGTGTCAAACTCAAGGCCTGAAGGATGGATCTGGCCCACAGGATGCTTAGATCTGGTCCACAGGACCACCCTGGAAACAGAGATATGGCCCACAGGGTCACCCTGGAAACAGCTCCGTTTTTGATGGCAGAGCGTTGTAGAAGGCCATCGCAGCCAAAAACGTCACTTGTGAGGGCCATTTTCACTGGCAGAGTGCTCGGGCCACCACAGGCGCCCCCGACACGAGTGACATCGAGTTGGCCATGCCTATCCCGGTTCCCCGAGGTTAAACACAACCCTGATCTCACCCACAATGAAATTGAGTTTGACACCCCTGAGTTAGCCTGTTGGAGGAACCCTTTAGCTATTGTTATAGAGGATGTTCCACAGAATAAAAGACAAAACTTAATCTTATCCTAGGCAATATTGAGAAAATGTATTCAGCACATCCTTGATTACATTTTGAAAAGACCATCTAAATGTATATCTCGCCAGTATGGAATGAAGTATGTAACTGGACTTTAGGGAAGCTAATCCGATTTTTGAATTATCATTGCAGCTCATTTGGAAAAAAGATCAAAACTATAGCAGTAAATTGAGAGCCTTAAAAGAAAAGTACTCTTCTCAATACTTTTAACTGACTTCCAAAATCGGTTTGGCTTTTACTCTAATTTGTAATGTAAATTAAAACATTCGTTCTAGTGACATCTCGGAAAATTACTACTTAGTTTCCGAAAGAAAACAAGAAGATATTTCATGTCAGTGTCCTTATCCTGACTAGTCTGCTATTGTGGACAGGAAAAGAAAGTGAGCAATTAAATCTGTCAACTTTCTGTGCCAGAAATTGTCTTTTCTATCCTGATTTGCTGCTGGTTGCAGTGTTACTGTGAGCCATTATAAGAGTGATCTTAGGAAACAGTGGCCCTTCCTCAAACTTTCTTTTCAGACAAGTTGGGATTGCAACTTCCAAAATGAAGAATAATGAGTTGATATCTCAATATTAGGTGAGAACTGCTGTACTGTAGATGATAAGGCCCACCCCAAACATTTTCATAGCCATTTTCTATGATAACAGCTTTAGAGAAGCCAAGGTTCTTCTCAGCATATTAACCTGAATGCTCAGTAGGGTAACGGTAGAAGGTGTAAAACTTGGCAAACTCCAATGTCTACAGAAGACAGTGGAAAAGAATAATGTGCGTTATGATAGCCTTTATATTTTGAATTTTTAAATATAGCAGTATTATTGACACCAAAGATTGTCTCATGGAGTGTTTCTCAACCTTGGTAATTTCTATGATGTATGAACTTCATCTCAAATTCCCCAGTCAGCATGCCACACACCTTAAAATTGCCAAGGCTGAAAAACACCAGTTTTCTATATCAGTGGCTGTATGTGATCCACATTTCTAAAAGAATGCATGCTTTACTATATATTAGAATAAACAGTTTAATTTTTAATAAAAAGTGAACTTGGATATTGCCAATATTACCATAGAAATATTTGGAAATTCATTTGAATATGTGGGATCAGTAGTACTTTGTAAAGTAAAAATGTAAATATTTTTATATTGCAATAAAAACTATTGAAGAATGTACAGTGTTCTGTGCTAGTAATAATGGCTAAACTGTATACTGATTTGAAATAGAACATGGAAATTGTAGAGGATGAGTGACAATCGTTTTTTCTCTAGAATAGGTGGCAATTCCTTCTTATCTGATATTATTAAGATGTGTTGATTCCTGAGCCTCTGAGTGGATTTTGAGGATAAACAAAGAGAGAAGTCTGTTACACTACTAGTTTACTTGGGCAATGCTGGATTTTTGTCCTAGAATTACAAATTTTTGTCCTAGAATTGCAAACTTCAGCTGAATTCATTATTTAGACACATTATTTTCTTTTTCAATTTATTGGAACCATAAAAAAAAAATCCTGCTTGCCAAGGAGTCATGATACCTCCAGGATCTGAACACAATGCATAACTATCATGGCTGATTAGGCATATTGAATATTAAACACTTATGGCTGTTTAGGAATTAATACAGGCAGCTTATTAACATTGTTAAATGCCAAAAGTAGTTGAAGACTCTTTTTTTTCAGCTGGTGAGAAAGAGATGGCAAAATACCACTAAAATAAGATAATGTATATGTGTTGATTTATTTTCCCATAATGAAAAAAAACCCTTACTGGCGATCATATATTAAACTGGATATTAGCTTTCACACGACAAGAAATTACAAAGAAACAAAGTAATCCAACAATGTAATAAACTACAGTGATTTCCATTCTACCAGCAGTGTATGGTAACTCGACCACATGAAGATAATTAAACTGTCAGTTATTTATCATACCAGCTCCCTCTATTTTCACAGTTGCAATTTAAATAAGTTAAAGTACTATACTTTTTTAATGCAGCAAAAAATTAAGAAAGCGAGTTTATTTTGCATTGATCATATGTAATTTTTGGAAACCCCAAAGTAAGAATTCTCTCCCTATCATAAGAATGAGCAGGGTCAGAGGCATGACCTTAGTGATTATACTGTGTATATCAGAGGTGGGTTTCAGCAGGTTCTGACCAGTTCTGGAGAACCAGTAGCAGAAATTTTGAGCAGTTCGGACAACCGGTAGTAAAAATTCTGACTGTACCTGCCCCCATCTATTCTCTGCCTCCCAAGTCCCAGCTGATTGAGAGGAAATGGGGATTTTGCAGTAACCTTCCCTTGGAATGGGGAGGGAATGGAGATTTTACAGTATCCTTCCCTTGCCATGCTCACGAAGCCACGCCCACCAAGCAATGCCACGCCCACCAAGCCATACCCACAGAACTGGTAGTAAAAAATTTTGAAACCCACCACTGGTGTAAATATACTTACAAAGTGCAAACTCTTAATTGGGGTAACAGCAGAATGTAAATGATACACTTGCAGTCATAAAATTCAAATCTTGATTGGTATTTTGGTGCCTGAGGGAGATTTCTCCCCCCCTCGGTCTGTAGGGCTCTAATGTTTGAACAAAAAGGCTGGGTGCTGAGAAAGGAGAATTATTGTAAAGGGGATGGAGAGCAAATAGAAGAGAACGGGGGTATGGGGAAAGGAAGCAAAATGACGCAAGGATATGGAATGAGGAAGCTGCTCACAAACTGCTCCAGCCTTTTTAAAACAGGCCAGCAATCAGAGACATTTTGACTCCTTTTATATTCCCAGCGAGTCTTAAAAACGCACTAACTGGGAAAAGCAGTTTCTAATATGGCAAAGTTTGCTATCTGTCTCCCAGAGTTGAAGACCACTTTGTAGAGCCGAGAACAGAAAGAACAATCCCCTTAATGCAATGTCATGGCACAGAAGAGTGAACAAAGAAAATACAGTCAATGTATGCCAAGACGCCCTAGAAAAATACCCAAAAATTTAAAACAAAGCACAGATCTTGGATAAATGTGAGCATTTGTGAAACCACAAATATTTTTGGAAGAGAATATTTGTAGCTCAGGTTTGAACTGTGGGGTCCTTGGCAGGAGTGGGTTCTAATTACCTTTACTACTGGTTTGTAGCGGGGCCATGTGCACGCTCTTCTGTGCATGCGCAAAAGCGTTTTGGTGATGCCAGGGTTGGTGGGTGGAGCCTCCTACTGGTTTTACTACCGGTTCTATAGAACCGATGTGAACTGGGGGCAACCCACCACTGGTCCTTGGGTGCCTCCACCCGCAGGTCGCCACTACCAGATCGTCCGAACTGGTCCAAACCAGCTGAATACCACCAGTGGCCCCCACCAACACTGACAGCCACTAGTAAATAAAAATGGAACAATTCCTACTCCCTTCTATTAATGTTTAAATAAAATCTCATCTTTTGAATTTTCACTTCAACCTTCATCTTGGTGCAAAGCTTATGCAGCAACGATAATATTATTAACAAAAAAAGGATAAATAACAATGCAGATGAGTGAGGGACTAAAATATTATGTATGTATTCATATATGGACATTGTATCATTTCCCATTTTGGTTTGTTATACCTATTTATTACTTCAATTAATTAAAGACAAAAATGGGGGGATGGAATATGGAGTAGATGAGCAATTACAGTATGTTCATGATGCCAAATGTGTAATAAGATACATCCCATTCTATACAATCCAGCAAGAACCAATTCTCTTCTTTCAATGAAACATACCTTTCACTTGTATTGACAGTGAGCGAACTATCCTTTTTACGAACAATTGAGTTATGAACTATCCCAACAGTTAAAATAAAGACTGTTAAGATTATGAATCTTTTCTTTTTCACTTAAAAATAGTCCTCTCAATAAACAAAATTCAACATAGACTGAGGATTACCTTAATGCAATATGAGTTTGATAAATGTAATTACCCTATTTTATAAGAAGTTCTGGACCATAAGACACACCTACAGTAGCTTTAGAGGAGGAAAACAAGATAACAAAAAATATGCCTCTGCCTCTGCCTCCCAGCCCCAGCACGTGGCTCGTCAGAGCTCCGCTCCATTGTGCCCACCACTGGTCAGCTGAGCGACAGCTGGCTCCCGGCCTCCCATAGCCCCGCCGTTGCTGCCTCCGCTGGGGAACGCTGAAGCCTTCATCAGTGTTCGCCACTTATCACTGCCACCGCTGGATGCCGCTGCCTATCACCACCTATCGCTGCCGCCACCTGTTGCTGCTGCTGCCTATCGCCACCACTTGCCACCACCTATCACCACTGCCGCCTATCGCCGCTGCTGTCTGTCGCTGACGATAGGCAACAAACAGAAGCGGCGATCCCTGCCGCCTGAAACAAGTGATCGGTGATATTCCAGAAGGCCAATCCAACTGTTGATAGACAGCGGTGGCAAATAGCAGCGGCAATAGGTGGTGATAGATGGCGAAAGGCGGTAATAGGGTGACAGTGGCAGTGAACGACGGCGGCAACAGGCCATTTGCCACTGCTGCTTGTCCCTGCCGCCGTACCAACCCCTCCCCCCAGCTACCACGGTCCAGTCTGTGATGCAATATTCCATAAGACGCACAGATATTTCCAACCACTTTTAGGAAGGGAGAAGTGTGTTTTATGGAGCGAAATATACAGTCATCTCTCCTGTTACGTTTGGCTTCTGTCTGTGGTGAATTTCCCCCAGCAACATGCCCAGGTTCTAATATTATTTCAATGTTTCCTAGGCTAGTGTCATATGTGAAATTATTCTAAGAATGAAAATCTTTTGCGACATCATAACTGCTTATTTTGTACAAAGATAGAAAATATGGATAGATCTCACCAATTTGAATGTCACCTGCTTCTGCTTTTTGGTATTATATCTCTAGAAGAAAGACTAAATGCAATATAATACATAACAATAAGAGCTAAACTCCGTGATGGTCCCAAATGCTTTTGCTCAAATATTCTGCTTATCCTTGGTGATCTTCCTTTGAGTCTCCTGCTAATAGAAGTTGATGGAATAGCTGCTGCAAGGGAGAGGGTCAGCAGGTAGCATGCTGTCAATCTCATCTAGCCTCAGAAACTCAACAAGATTTTATTTATTTATTTATTTATTCTCCTTGCGGACTCAGGGCGGTGAACAGCAAATAAAAATAGTACACAAAAGTTAAACAATTTCTTTTAAAAAAAGCATGTAACTTTGGCTAAAAATTAAAACCATTAACCATTAAATATTTAAAATACCCAACCCTATAATACAGATCTTAAAAATTCAGCGGGGTCAGGCTAGACCAGCAAGCTGAAAGAGATGAGTTTTCAGGGCCCGATGAAAAGTCCGGAGGTCAGCAATTGTTCTCAGTTTTGGAGGAAGATCGTTCCAGAGGGTAGGGGCTGCCACAGAGAAGGCCCTCCCCCTGGGGGTCGCCAGCCGGCATTGTCTGGCTGACGGCACCCTGAGGAGACCCTCTCTGTGGGAACGCACCGGCCGGTGGGAGGCTATTGGCGGCAAAAGGCGGTCCCGTAAGTAACAAGATTGTGTCCATATAGCCACCAGGAACTGAGTTTGACTTAAGGTAGGTAATTTAGTACAGGTAATCCTCTCTTTATGACCCCAATTGGGACTGGCAGCTCTTATCACTATGCAAAGTGGCCAATAAGCAAAATATCAGGTGACCCCACTATTGTAGCGACAGCAGTTTTGGCAGTCCAAAGCTGCAGTCGTTGAACCATGATTGTTAAATGAAACAACATGTGTGACCAGAACTTGCAACCTCCTGCTAACTTCCTCATTGACTTTGCTTGTTGGAAATCAGGTGGGAAGGTTGCAAAGGACAATCGCATGTTTGCTGGTCAGTGCTACCACAATAAATGCACAATGGTTGCCAAGTGTCCAAATCACGATTATGAGGCCACAGTCGCAAATCTGAGAACCGGTTTTAAGTCACTTTTTTCAGCACTTACCTTGAACCTTAACTTCAAACCAGTGGTGGGTTGCTCCCGGTTTGGTCCGGTCCTTGTGAACCGGTAGTAATGGCGGTGGGAGACTCTGCCCACCTGCCCGGAAGTCATCATGGATGATCTATACATGCGCAGAAGCACGCCTGTTGCGAACCAGTAGTAAAGATAAATGGAACCCACCCCTGCTTCAAACACTCACTAAATTAATGGTCAGTGAGCAAGGACCCTGTTTTAGCTTTACTCTGGTGAATTTACGGCAGTTGTGGATTTCACTTATCTTTGCTACCAGTTTACTCATGCACCACTTCTGCACATGTGCAGAAGCCTCTGCGCATGCGCAGAGCATATTTGATAATGTCCAAGTGGGTGGGTGGAGCCTTCTGCCGGCACTGCTACCGGTTTACCTCAACCGGGGCGAACCTGTAGC
Source organism: Masticophis lateralis (assembly GCA_030761175.1). Taxonomy (NCBI): domain Eukaryota; kingdom Metazoa; phylum Chordata; class Lepidosauria; order Squamata; family Colubridae; genus Masticophis; species Masticophis lateralis. Next base: position 201,170,944 of record JAUDYJ010000001.1, on the reverse strand, counting down.
AATCCACCACTGATTCATGGGTATATTAATACAGTTTTCTTGGAGACGATAGTACCTTATTTACACAGGCAATCCTAGTTTAGCAACTGCCTTGGACAGCAACTGTTTGCAATTACAACAATGATGAAAATGTAACTCTGCAATCAATTCTCATACATTCAACCTTTACAGGCATTAATTAAAGCAAAGAAAAGCTGAAGTAAGCACAGTTGATGACTGAGTCACCAGTCCCAAGTGTGGTAGGCTATCTGCAGAAGGTTTTTAATCAACTAGCCTGCAATTTTGACATTTCTTGATCTTTCCTCTAAACTTTAAGAAAGTGTACTTAGCATTCTGAGATCAAATCAGAATTCCTTTTCACTTGTAAGATTTGCTTGTGAAATACCTCCAAAAACCCAAGCTGGGAATCTTTTAGCATTCCTCTTCTCCCAATCATTTTTTTTATTTTTAAGGCCTGCACTCTTCAAGTGCAAAAACACTACTGTCTTTATAATTTTTTTAATAATAGCTTCTCTGTACTACTTAATGTATTTTATTATTGTTGTATTTTTCCTTACAATAAAACCAATCCTGGATAAATTGTCATCATCATCATGTTTGCCTAATTTCTTCAGATATAGAACCAGCCATTGTTTCATGTTACACTCAATATATTATATATTTTCCTTTAGTGTATATATAAACAATATCCACTAGATGGCAAGCATTATCAAATTTGTTTGTCAGCTATCTCCAGCCTTCAGAAGCCCCTGCTCTTGAAACATCCTACGGTACAAAAAAGAGAATTGTTGCACTAACATTTATAGCCATGTATCTATAAATAACCCAGTGCTCTCCAGATGTTTTGAGTTGCAATACCTACAATCCTTTGCATCTGAATTTTCTGAGTAGGATTGATGGAGAGTGAAGTCCAAAACACCTGGAAGACATCAGGTTGTCTATAACCCTGGCCTATATTTTCCATTTTCTTTGGAAGGATAGATACCGAAGCTAAAACTCACTGAATTGGCCACCAAATGAGATGAGAATTCATTGGCAAAGACCCTGATGTTGGGAAAGATTGAAGGCAAAATGAGAAAGGGGCAGCAGAGGATGAGATGATTAGATAAAGTCAACTATGCAATGAACATGAATTTGGACAAACTCTGAGAGACAGTATAGTCAGTGCAGAAAATCCCAGGACTGGATGGCCTGGCGTGCTATGATCCATGAAGTTGCGAAGAGTCAGAAATCACTTAGCAACTGGACAACAATATATTATCTATTTATGCTTCTTTCTTCATAGTTACAATGTCAGCTGCCTTCAGGATATATTTAGTCCAATGTTCTTGATTATTTTAGTTGTATTTGTCCACAGGAAAGGAACCCCATGTGTGAGATGGATCAGTGTCAGCCTCCGCCTTTCCCTGCTTTGGCTGTCATAGTAATGGAGGGAGGGGGGTTTAGGTAGCTGGGCTATGGATGAATCTAAGAAACGAAACCAATTCCTAAGCTGTTATCAGGCCAACGGACACTGCATTCCTGGATGCTGACACGGCCAGACGTATGCTCCCACCTGACCTCTGGGAGACCTTTGGATTGGATGATTTATGGTGGACAGTGGGAGGGGATGCTTTCTATATGTAACTTTCGCGCTTTTTGCCTCAGAATCCTGCTTTCCATGGTTGCGTTCATTTCATATCTAGTAAAAGTACATACTTTAATCTATGATGAAGTCTGGGTTTTCCTTTCCTGGATACTGAAGGAAGCATATCCGACATTCAGTGAAAATATAGATTTAGTTGAACATTTGAAATGAAAAAAATAAAGTCAAATTAGTTTGCAGATACCCAAAAAGGGATGCATACAGGACATGGTGATTAAAAATCAGACTACTTTAGATTACAAGAATGTCTTGATTTGACATTAAAAAGAAATGAGCATACAACAGTGCAGTTTCCCAGAAACACCTACCAAAATCATAGAATGTATATTTTAAATAGTTGTCTTTTTTGCACTTTGTTATCTCACAGGCTTTGTCATTTTCTGCTCTCTCTTTGGTACAGTGTTTCTTGCTAGTTTTAATTCCACCACTTTTAGTAGCTGTTTTAATTGATAGTGTTCTTTTTTTATTATAACTTACTATGACCATTTTTAGACTTGTTTTTATTCTCCCCTTGAGAGCTGTAATAGGGCAAAAAGATGAATAAGAAGCTTATTTTAGAAATCTATGGTAATCTTTTAAAAGGTTAACATCCGAGCATACATTAAAAAAAAGAGAAACATGAAAAATCAGGTAAGTAAAAATGATATCCATCCTCGCCATTACAGTGTCATTTCTATCACTTACATATGCATACCTGATTCATCAAAATGGCTCCATGCTTGCTATATATTACAGTTTGAACAGATTTTTAGTCAAAGGAACCCCGCTGAAATGACAACAGTTACAAATGGTTTTATGCAGAAATGAAAATCGTTCCCTTATTAAGCTAGGCCAGCAGTTCCAGGCCAGAGGCTTTTTTTCTGGCTTTTATTAGATGCAGCAGAACCCAACATTGTGGCTTGCAGAAAATAATTGAATAGAACAATAGTACTGTTTACCTCCCGCTCTATTTGCTTTTATTCTCTCTCTGGGGGAAAAGCCATTAGCCATCCTTCTGCTCAATAAAGTTGCTCCTTCTGGCAGTCCTGTAAATCTTGGCATCTCTCTCCGAAGAGAGCAAGTTAAATCAGCGGGAAGTTTCTTCTAAGAGCAACAGGTAGCACGAAAAGAAATACCAATCTTTCTCAGTGTTTCATTTATGTCTGTGGAAAAAAATAAAAAAAAATAAAAGCACTTTCTTCCTGGAAACCGGTAGATATTTGCAGGGGTGGGGGGATGCCTTTGATAATCAGCTTCAGGAGAGCTAGAGTCTCTGAAATTTTGCCATCTCTTCATTTGAAGCTATTATATTTCAGATAGGTCAACAGTAAGAAAGGGCTTCCTTTTTTTTGTGCAAGTTCTCATCCAAGTTACAAACTAAATTCCCCTCCCCGATAATAAAAGAGAAAAAACAGGTGTGGTCCTGTAATTGGATAGCAATTACAGTATCAAGACTACAAAGGAGAACCTGTTAATGCCATCAGTCCATCATCACGCAGGAAAAAAGGGGGGAAACCCTTAGGGTACCATGGTAGAGATTTGTACCAAGAAAGGGACACATTCTGGCTGGATTTGCACAATTGACACTGAATTAAGCCAATTATTCAATCAATTAACTTCTATTTCATTTCCATTTTTATTTCTTTTAAGACAGGTTTTGTTTTGTACCATGTTGAATTCCATCCCCCCATATTATACCCTCCCACACACGAACGATTTAAACAAAAATCAAGAGTCTTTGGTAGAAAAACAAAACAAAAATACTGAGCCTAGATTCCAAGATCCAGACAATTTAATGAACCATAAATTAATCACAAGGGTTGGGTTAGCAAAATACATTAGGATCAAAGGTGTTTGGCTTTTTTTATAGCTGAATGTATTTCACGGGTATAGCTACTTAATGTAATGGAATGAAAAGGAGAGATAAAAAAAAAAAAACCAAACTGAGAAAAATATAAAAGCCACAAATCAACTGGGTCGGTTGATGTATGAATTGAAAGCAGTTAAACTCTCACATGATTAGTATGAGTCACCATTTTCTTCTGTTCTGAACTCCGAACTGTGTTTTCAATAGTTCTCTTCTTTAAAATTACTAATTTAATTATATTTTCAATTATCATGTATGGAAATTATTTCTTTGCATTTATTCTTCAAAAGTGCACTACACATAGCCAAATCAAGCAAAAAGTTAACTTTTTATTTGTGAAGTGTTTTTTATTAAACGGGTTTTTTCTTAATATAACATTCAAATAGAAATAAAGATAAAGGGGGAAAGGGGGAAGAAAGAGAGAAAAGGAAAGAAGTGGATAAAAGGAGGGGGGGAAAGAAATAAAAAAGCAGTAACTTTCAACTTCCTTCGCAGTAAGATATATAATACAGTTATTATATCAACTTGTTACTTACCTAAAATAGTATTAGCCACTTTTATAACTATGACTTACATGTCAAAAACCAAAATCAAGTTTCATTTTTTTCTTTTTCAAGCAGAAGGTCCAGAAGAAGCCTTACTCCCAATATAAGCCCTATTTAAGAGCCTCCCCTGCCAACCACTTGCCCATTTTGTCTGGTTGCTTGCGGTGCCATGGCCACGAGGTGAGGTGGAGGGGTGGAGCTTCCCCACGCACCCCATACCGGCTTACCTCAGGGCCCCTGCAGCCAGGCCATCCATGCCCTGACACCTGCCTCACAGCAGCAGCATCAACAGCCATGTACAGCAGGAGCCCACGTGGCCGCTGGCCCACTTCTTCTGCTTGCTCGCAACTGCAATAGAGTGGGGGGCTAAGCAGTGGGCTGGTGCTGCAGCCGTGAGATGAGGCAGATGTCAGGGCATGGATGGCCTGGCTGTGGAGGCCCTGAGGTAAGGCAGTGCGGGGTGTGTGGGGCAGCTCCACCCCCCTGCCTCACCTCATGGCTGTGGCAAAGGCACAACATTCAGCTTCCTGCTCTATTGTGGCCTCAAGCAAGCAAAAGTGGGCCGGCAGCCATGCAGGGTCCTGCTCGATGGGGCTGCTGGAACCACCACCACAAAACATGTATTGGGGCATCGGTGGCCTGGCTGGGGGGGGCTGAGGTAAGCTGGGTAGGGGGCAGGGGGCGGGGGGCAGCTCCAACCCCCCACCTCCAACCCCCTGCCTTGCCATGAGCAAGCAGAAGAAGTGGTGTTCTCATAAATGAAAAAAAATAAGACACCATCCAAAAATAAGCTCTACTGCTTATTTGGGAGCCCAAAACAAAATAAGACCCAGTCTTATTTTTGGGGAAAACACAGATAGTTATTTTTCAGATACACATGTATCTGCAGGCATTTAATATGTAGGTCACAATGATTGGTATTTCACTGATTAATAAAAAATAAAGATGTGCATTTATTCTAATGTATTACAGCTATTGTTTTGTGGCTGATGTCAACAGCATCATTCATATTTCCACAAAGCATCAGTTGTGTTCTCATTTTACTGAAAGGTAAGTAGTTGATAGCACTGCTCAATACTAAACATATAGCCAATATAACTTTTTTAATAGACAACTTGTCACTGTGGAAATCCAGCCGTACAGAGAAAAGAAAATGACAGAATACAGAATAAAAGAGCTGGAAGGGACTTTTGAAGTCTTCAAGTTCAACCTCCTGCTCAAGCAGTAGATCCTGTACCATTCTGGACAAATGACCGTCCAAACTCTTCTTAAAACCTCCCGTGATGGAGCACTCACAACTTCTGGAAGCAAGCCGTTCCACGAATTCATTGTTCCCACTGTCAGGAAATTTCTCAATTCTAGTTGGATCTCTCTTTGATAAGGTTCCATCTGTTAATTCTTGTCCTGTCCATGGGTCTTTGGAGAATAGGTTAACCCACTCCTTTCTGTGAAAGCCCCCCAAATATTGGAAGACTGTTATCATGTCACCTCTAGTCCTTCTCTTCATTAGACTAGACATATCTAGTTCCCTCAATTGTTCAGCGTATGGCTTAGCTGGTGGTGGGTTTCAAATAATTTAACAAGTGGTTCTCTGCCCTAATGATTTCTTCCAACAACTAGTTCATCAAACTGCTCAGAAAGTTAACAACCAGTTCTCCAGAAGTGTTGCGAACTGACTGAATCTCAGCACTGGGTTTAGCCTCCATTAAGCCCCAATTAAACCATTAAAAGCCTCTGTCTTTAGCTTTTAAGGAATAAGTCTTTCGTAATATTTTTCCAAACTGCAATAATAGTCCAGGTCAAGATAATGTACACGGCATTTAAACTTCACCTTTAGTTTAAAGCACTGTAGTAATTATAGATTCAGGAAAATCTGAAATAATACCTATTTTGCAATGTCAGTTATAATAGAAATCATACTTATACACTCAGAAGTATACTTATGGTCTATTAAGACAACAGTAAATGTATAACTTCCTGCTCAGAGGATAAAAGCAAGATTTCTTTAAAAATATTTTTTGTATTAAATCCTGGGGCACATAACCCCAGTGACAAAATTATAGGGCATCCAACAAGTATAACTTAGATTAGAGGACATCCTCTTCTCTATAATTACAATTTATGCAGTAATGCACTAAAAGTGTGTGGGCTGAGAGGGAAAAGTTCGTAAAGCTATTACGAAATTTCACAATTTTATGTTTGCCAATTATCAGCAAAAAGTGTCCTAGAATTACAACTCATAAATTGTAAGTAAAGCAAATGTCTTTTTTAAAAAAGTACCCCATATGGTTGATCCAGTTTGTTTTAACAGATACTGTAAATATGAAATTCTTTGGAACAGCAAAAATGGAAATGAATGCCTAATGATTTTAAACTTTGTAAGGAATGAAATCTGGTGTTCAGACTGATAGTTGTGATGTGTCCAGGGTTCTAATAAAGAGAATCAATATCTTGAAATTATTTTACATATACATAACTTTGAATACTACCAGGGACCAGATAGGACAAACAGTATCTAAATAGAGGCTGTCTTTTGATTAACACTCACAGCTCAATCCTCATTCACTCAAAAATGCCCTGGGACTTAAACACTGGGACAAGATAAAAGATAAAGATAACCTAAATTTTCTTTTTATATCATCTTTGCAATTCAAGTCGATCTCGATTTACGGCCACAATTGAGCCCCAAATTTCTGTTGTTAAGTGAGACATTTGTGAAATGAATTTCGCCAATTTTATGACCTTTCTTGCCTCAGTTGTTAAGTGAATCACTGCAGTTGATAAGTTAGTATCCCGGTTGTTAAGTGAATTTGGCTTTCCCATTGATTTTGCTTGTGAGAAGGTCGCAAAAGAGGATCACATGAACTTGGGATACAGCAACCATCATAAATATGAATCAGATGCCAAGCATCTGAATTTTGATCACATGATCATAGGGAATGCTGCAAAACTGGTCATGCCACTTTTCTCAGTGCCATGTAACTTTGAACGGTCACTAAATGAACTGTTGTAAGTTGAAGACTACCTGTACTCCTCAGAAATGAGCTTCTTTATCTATCTTCTGTCTTATGCTCTATGGCTATGCTCTACAGAACAGAGCAGCATTTCTTAATTTTGGTAACTTTAAGCTATGTTGACTTCAACTCTCCAAATTCCCATTGCTGGCTGGGAAATTCTGGGAGTTGAAATCCACACAAGCTCAAAATTGCCAGCATTGAGAAACACTGGAATAAGAGCCTCCCAGTGGTGAAATCCAATTTTTTTTTACTTCTGGTTCTGTGGGCATGGCTTGGTGGGTGTGGCAGGGGAAGGATATTGCAAAATCTCCATTCCCACCCCACTCTGGGGCCAGCCAGAGGTGGTATTTGCCGGTTCTCCAAACTACTTAAAATTTCCTTTACCAGTTCTCCAGAACCTGTCAGAACCTGCTGGATTACCCCCTGGAGCCTCCTAATATCCAAAGGAATGTAAAATTCCTCCAGGATTCATCCTCACATTTTGTGGCCTTAACAATGTTAGGTGAAATACCAGATGTAAGTAGCTCATCAGCCCTCAGGGCTACTTGAGAGTGTTCCAGTTACTTATTAGTATTCGTAGATCTCCAGATGGGTTTCCTCTATTGCATTAAAACAATATTTCTAAAACTTGACAACTTTAAGATGTGTGAATTTAAGCTCCCAGAACTTCTCCACCAAGTCATGGAACTCCAAAATTTATTGGCAGAGGATTTTTCCTAAATCCAATTATACTACAGCAAAATATACTAGTTATTGCATGCTTTGCCACGCCTTCCAGTTAGATGACCCAACTCGATAATCAAACTAATCCATTAGTTCATCTATTACAGTAACCTATATTTTATCACTTAGTCTCAACAAGTCAATGGATGCCTTTTCCCCCCAAGGCCAAAGGAAGTGAACTCTGAAGTCCACTTATAAACTGGAATACAGTATGTCTGATAACTCTTTATACTGAATAATTGTTGCTTCAACAACAGAGTTCATGGGGAGTCAATACAATGTCCTTCTGACGTGTTTCTTGGACTTCTCAAACCCTGTGTAACCTTCACACAGGTGTGCTAAAATTGTGGAATGTAACAGGCAAAATATAATGAAAACCACACCTTTGTATTCTAAAAAATAAGACCAAAGGCCTAAAGTGTCTAGGTATTGTGTTCTGTTATGCATAGCCTTGCATTACCCCATAAGCCTCCTTAAAACACCTTGAGAAAGTAATGGGCAGTTTGTTGCCAGGAGGGATGGCTTCTTTGATGCTTTGCTCTGTGCTAGCCATGTGGATTTCAAGATCACAACCCTCCTCAGTAGTTACAATTTGACTTGTGAGATATGCCTGAGATAGAGCATCTGTCATTGTGAAATCTTTGGTGGAGTGTTAATTAAAACTAATTTTCTTGTCAATATGGTGATCTGCTATTTAATAATTTTCTGCTATAAATTTCTTCCAGATGGAAATGAAATTGTTTGCATCCAAACTGCCTCTTTTTTATCAGCAGACATTTGTTCCATAAGAGTTAATGCATACGGTGAGTATATGAAAGGCTTGTCATGTTCCTGGAATAAAATAGTATCAAACTACCATTGGACTTATATAAAATTGCAGAACAGGTACTATTCTTGGTACATTTTTGACATTATTATGCTTATTCTATTTGCCCAAATGTCTAATTGAATAGAGTTGATTTCAGTGATTCTGATCCTAGCAAAGAACCAAAGAGACTTGGTAGAATCACCATAAAATGTATGCTGTTCCTAGAAAGCTCAGCTTTTGCAAATCCTTATGGTATTGCACTAAGAGCTTCAATTGCAATCGGTAGGACAATCAATTTTTTCCTCCATAATACTTCAACCTCAATTTGTATATCATGATATTTTGTTATTTTCTCCTGCTGTTTTTCATCAATTCGACCGCTTCCAGGTATTGCCACATCAATGAACCACACATTTTTTCCCCCATAACTGCAATGTCTGATGTATTACACTCAGAGTTTGAATTTTGAAATCTCACACTTTGTTCTCATTTTGCAAAACTTTTTCAGGTGCATGGTCTCAGTGGTTTTTGCAAATGGTAAAAAAAAAATAATCAAATTTTCCACATAAATTGTGGTGGACAATTTTTGCAGTCTTACTATGGTGTTTGTACTGTGTTTGAGTGATTTCACCATGGCCATTAATGAGATTAGCTGCTCTCCTTCATTTTACATAATACGTTCCATTTCAACTTTAATAGTATTGATTTGCAGAGCTTGTTCTTAGTCTGGCATGATTATTTGTTCAATTTCGTTGTTAAGTATTCCAGATTTCATTTGCGGCCATGTCAGAATTTGATCTGTTTTTCCGTTCAGTGTCATATGCAGTGGTGAGTTGCCCCGGGTTCACACCGGTTCTATGGAACTGGTAATAAAACTGGCGGGAGGCTCCGCCCACCGACCCCAACATCATCAGAACACTTCTGCGCATGCACAGAAGAGCGTGCGTGCGCAGCCCCGTTGCGAACCAGTAGTAAAGGTAAGTAGAAATAGGTCATATGTTATATGATATAACTGATTTGTTTTCCAGAACTAGGTGATGGCTAATCTGGTATGGAAACTATTGTCTAATTTTCACCATTGTTAAAGGGTTGTGGGGTAGTATGGTGGCTCAGCAGTTAAGATGCTGGGCTTGTGGGCTGGAAAGCTGACAGCCCAAGTTTGAGACCCGAGCTCCACATGACAGGGTGAGCTCCCATCCTCGCCTCAGCTCCTGCCCACCTAGCAGATCGAAAGTATGCAAATACAAGTAGATAAATACATACCACTTCAGCTGGCCACATGACCATGGAAATATCTTCAGCTAGCACTGGCTCAATAGCCTTGAAATTGAGATGAGCACTGCTCCCTATAGTCGCCAATGGCTCATGGAGTAAAATCCATAGGACCTCCTTTACCTTTTTCATTTAATCAGTTGTGGCATGCCTTAATCTTGATTCTCAGTTGAGCTCTTTCTGGCATGAGTGAACTTCCGGGAGTTAAGGTCTCACCAACATCACTGGATCATACAAACCTACTACCACAATAAGATAGATTTTTCATAATACTATTTGTTACTGTTATTATTTTTACTACATGTATGATGTTCTACTTCCATAGACCCTGAGTGGCTTACAGTAGTGATATACCAAGATAAAAGCCAAAATCAATTATAAACAGAAAATCCAACATGCCATCATTGAGAGGTTGTATAATCTTACCTATCTCCAAATACTTTCTTGAATGTTTTGCTTTTACAAAAAAAGCCGGAAGTGGTTCCTGTAAGAACTGTGGGAAGAAAGTCCTTCAGCGAGACTCCATCTTACAACTCACTAGAAGTCTGTCTTGGAGTTTATTCTGACAGTTTCCAAGCTGCTTTTTTTTTTCACCTTCAGATTATCTGTGAGGTTCTTGTTTCTTTTGATGGCCAGCTCTGTGAGTACCAAAGAAGCAGTGTAGACTGGGAGGTCCAAGAAGTGGCTTTCCCTCAGTGATAAAACACTGAACAAGCCCTTTCTCGCAGATTTTACTGGAGAGCCAGATTCAACTTGGAGAAGCTATAACCAGGAATATCCATGTCCTTGAGTCCTGAGGTTCTTTAAAGATAAGAACCAATACACTGAATTGCATCCAGAAGCTAGTAGACAGCTAATGTATTTCCTGTGAGATGGAACAAGAAGGAACATACCATAACTCTCTGTAACTACTGGGGAATACTAATTTCCTCACATACAAGACATTTAGTATAAAACCAGAAACCTCTTCTACTGTATGTACCATTGTAGGCACTCAAATCATTGCATAATTTAGGTAGCTTAGTTAAATAATATTTTTATATGCTGAACAATTGTAGACATGTGTCAGTATTTCTCAGAATTGCATTATATTCTATGAGCCTTAAGCCACACTAGTTTTTTATGGAAGAAATTCATAAAAGCTCATCCTTTCAATACAGTGTCTTTTAAAAAAAAATACTAGAAAAAATGTGAAGTAAGGATATAGGTTGCCAGTTTTTTGCTCTCGACTTTTGATTAGTTGGGGAAAGCACCGATTGGAACAAGAATAATTCACAAACTCATAGCACTTAAGAATAGCAACTGTGATGGTAATGGTGGAATCTTGTCACTAATCATTTTGTCAAAATTTTGGGGATAGCTTTTGGAAATATCCTTAATGTTATTTATTTCCCTCCTTAATGCAATAGCCAACAAAACCATGGTAACACCATGAGAAAGTTTAAATACTGTCAGGGTTCCAGAAAACCCCCAACTCCCATGCTGCCAAATACCATATCACCTCTGCTTAAATCTAGCCTTAATAAGAAAAGTTATGAGTAATAATCCATAGAATAAATAATTTAAGGACACAACTTCTAACATTATGACATCTTTTTTTCTGCTTAGGATATTCTTTTGCTTTGTTGATTATTTCATTGTTGATATAATAGCTTTACTCTGGGATTTACAAAAAGCATATAGTCATATGACAATCTTTCAGGTATTTAAAGACAATGATACTGTATATCTCTCCTCTTCTCCATGCTAAATATGTCCATTGCTTCTAGCCAATACTTGCAGATTTTTTTCTTTCTAATCTTTCTGTCTTAACCCATCATTTTAATTATTTTCCCTTAGACCAGGAATGTCAAACTCAAGGCCTGGAGCTTAGACCTGGCCCCTGGGCCTGCTCTGGAAACAGTGAAGGACCGGCCTACAATGCCTTTGCATGCGGCCCTCCTGAGCTCTGTCTTTGCTGGCAGAGGGTTGCAGGAAGCCATCACAGCTGAAAACGGAGCTTGCGAGGGCCACGGGCAGCACTCCAAAGCTCTGTTTTCGCTGGCAGCGGGTTGCAAGATGCCGTCGCAGCCAAAAACGGAGTTCGGGAGTCTGTTTTCGCTGGTAGAGCACTCGGGCCACCACAGGAGCACCCAATATGAGTGATGTTGAGCTGGCCATGCCCACCTGGCCCCCCAAGGTCAAACACAAGCCTGATGTGGCCCGCAATGAAATCTAGTTTGACACCCCTGCCTTAGACATTCTCCAATTTTTCTTCTTTCTAAAATGCAGTATCTGGAACAGCATACAATATTCTAGATATAAAATCTTTGATTTTGTTTTTTCCTATCCAAAAGTAGGACTTTGCATTGGTAACTGTATAAATTACCTTGCTGGATTTTGCCCAGCATTCCCGTTTGCCATAATCATCATCAATATTGTTGCTATTCTCTAAAGCCTTTGCAGATTTTTTGTTATCTGAAAAAATGGATAATTTTATTTTCTAAAGCTCAACTAACATGTGTATAAATATATTGAATGAGACGGGGCCTAGAACAAAGTCCTCCGGTACATTGCTCAACATCTCTTTGAAGCTTGACATAGAGTCATAGATGGACTCTTGTGGATACAATCATTCAACTAGTTCTGTATCCTTTACCATAGCCTAAATTGTATTTTGCCACCTTCTGTACTAGAATCTCACGAGAGACAGTGTTGAGTATTTGTTGAAATCATTTTAAATGGGTACAAATCAAGATACCAATGAAATGAATTTGTCACTATTCCCTGTAAGGCCATATTTTCTGTATGATCAGAAAACCAATAAAACAGTGAGAATAAATATACCAAATTCTATGGACTAGATGCTGCTACCAGTTAACAAAACATTAGCGCCACATCAGGAATCTGTTTCCAGCTGCTATTGATTTATTCAGCAACCTTGCATCTGGGGAAAATACTTCCAAAATAGACCCAAATTATTTTGCCATGAAACATTGATGCGTACAATGTCTCCAGGCTAGGATGTGCCAAGCCCCCTTCCTGTTTAATTGGTGCTACAAATTTTAATTCAATTTCAATACTTAACTGGTCTCTCGGTATCCATTATGACATTGTCACCTACCACTGAAGCAGTCCTGATGATATGTTGTTTGAAACAGGCATTTTAAAAGCCCATGGGATTAGTTAGGTCAGAAATTATGCACTGTGCTTTATTACCATATTACTGGAATTACATGCAGTCTAAACATTGTGTTTTTCCTCATATATATAATCACATCACGTTAAAATTTGATTCCAGGAGACTTAGCTAATTAGTTTTCATCATCTTCACCTTATGTTTACATTGCCTCATTGCTGCTGCAAGTCCCATGTCAGCATTTTCCAAAAGAGTTTGTCATATGGAATTAACCCTCACTTCGCTAGTTGCTTTGAGAGAATTGTGTGTATTTGCTTCAGAGTCCAGTTTCTTTTCCCAATATGTCATTCTCCAGGTGAGTTTGATCACAGCTTCCATAATTACATTAATCATGTGGCTTTGGAATTATGGACATTATAATCAATGTATCTGGAAGTTATATGGCAGGGTAGATGATTTTACTAAAGTCACATCCACCTATCCTAGACTACTAGGCAAGATTCATTTAATAAAAAGCACTACCACATACATGTGGTATTTAGTTCATAATTCACCTCCAGCAACTTTTCTGGTATGCATATAGTGAGGTAGTGAAATAAAATAATTGATTTGGCATCTATTCCACTATCCCTTTCTTGTCCTCACATCCCTTACATTTGCTTGGGAGAATGGGAAAGCAGTATGGAACATGATGGTCTATCGCAGGGGTGTCAAACTTGATAACATTGAGGGCCGCATCAGGGTGGTGTTTGACCTGGGGGGGCCTGGCCAAGGTGGGTGAGATCAGGGTGGGCATGGCCAGCTTGACATCACTCCTGTCGGGGGGCACCTGTGGTGGCCAAGGGCTAAGGCAGGACTTCCCTCAGACCCTACCTCACTCTCATTATAATCTCCTTCCTTCCTTCCTCCCTCTCTTTCTTTTCTTCTTTTTCTTTACCTCTTCATTCTCCTTTATTCTTCCTTCCCCTTTCCTTACTTTTCCTTTCTTGCTCTCTTCCCATCTTTCCTTCTTTTTCATTGTCTTTTCCCTTTCTCCTTTCCTGTCCCTTCTTGCATGCTCAAATGCAAAAGGGGAAACATTTCTCCTTTTGTTTTGTTTTTAGTTTGTTTTGCTAGCCCTCTGCCAGTGAAAATGGAGCTCGGGGGATGGGCATGCATGCCCTCCTGACCCCATTTTCAGCCACAACTCCTGCAGCCCTCTGCCAGCGAAAATGGAGCTTGGGGAGGGGCATGCTCTGTTTTCATTGGCAGAGGCACTGCAGGCCAGTTCTTTGCTGTTTCCAGGGCAGCCCCGCAGGCCGGGCCTTGAGTTTGACACCACTGCTCTATAGGTTCCCTTGATTCAACACCTTCAGTGATAATATTTTTGTATTATTTATTCACAGCTGATACTTACAGGCCCTGCTCTAAAAGCAAGAACCAGTTAACAAACCAGGAGGTTAGAACATCACTGAACAACTGGCATATTACATTGTGCAGCAGAACAGATTTGAAAGACTGCATTTACAAGTGGTCCTTGACTTATGACTGGTTGCTTAGCAATTGTTCAAAGTTACAATGGACACTCCAAAAGTTACTTACAACCTGGTTCCGAAATTCTAAAGGCTCACTCGTGGTCCCATGACTGCATTTCAGGCACTTGGCACCAGTCTGCAATTATGGCCATTTGCAGCATCCTGTGATAATATTTACATTTTTGCCAAAAACTGGTGTTTACTTCACTCCATGGCAAACAGTGCACTTGTTTAATATTGCAGTGCTTGCTTAACAACCTTGAATTCACTTAGCGTGATGATTTGCTTAATGAGTGACGCAAAAAAGATTGTAAAATCGGGTTGGTCATGTAATGACCCACTTTAAGACTGTCACGACCTACAACCATAATGGGCAGGCTCCTGTACAATTGTAAGTCTAGGACTACCTGTACTTTCCCCCATGATAAGAATGGAATGGAATGGAATGGAATGGAATGGAATGGAATGGAATGGAATGGAATAGAATAGAATAGAATAGAATAGAATAGAATAGAATAGAATAGAATAGAATAGAATAGAATAGAATAGAATAGAATAGAATCTTTATTGTCACTTTAAATGCACTCTAATCATCATACATTAAAATGAAATTTCATTGCATTCAGCTCTCAAAAGATAAGTATTATACGTATACCCCCTCACACACACACGACACAGAGAAACATCACAGTCTAGAAGTTTAGATCAGAATTACTGATCTAAAGTTTTTTAAAAATCCCAACTGTATTACATGTGTGTGTTATTTACAGTATATTTTCATTGTTGGTTAAATTGCTTGTCAGTTTTCTGACACAGTAATTAGATTATGGTAGATCAGCTTCACTGTGATGAGAAGCAAATGTTCAGACTCTGATTGCTTATTTAAGCAAATTAGTTTGGATTGGAAATAAAATGTTGGTGCTGGCTTAAACTTTAAAATAACAGCGAGGAAACATGCAAGAAAAACTGTAGTCCTTGCAGTACTACAACAAATCCTCAGTGGATTTAGGAAATCTTATTGCCAAATTAAGCTTCTCTGGTAATGAATAGCACATCCAAAATGGTTTAAAACCAGATCTTCTTAACAGATTTGGTGGGGTGGAACCAGCCCAGTGCCATACAATTATTTTGTTCATATGCCAAGTAGCCATGTCAAAATAAATGTATTCATACCGTGTTTCCCCGAAAATAACACCCTGTCTTATATTTTTTTTTGAACCCTAAAATAAGCGTTTGGCCTTATTTGCTAAGGGCTTGGGCTTATTATCAGGGGATGTTTTATTTTGAGAAAAATAGGGTATTTCTATGTACATGCATATATACATATATAACATGTATGAACATGGGTCCCCAGATGGCACCTAACAGAACAGTATTACAGCCAATCTTTGAGCTAGAACGTGGCGATATTTCCCGAATCCAATTTTGGCTTGCTCTGGGCAGAGATAGCAATGCCAAGGCCGTGAGTTTGAAAAGCCAACCAAGAGTGGCTAATAGCAAGGCCATTATCTCAAGGATGATAAACATGCTATGCCATGATGTCAAATATTGCCTCTCCTGCCAGAAACCATTACTTTTTTTTAGTGCATAATGGAGACCTTTTAGTGCATAATGGAGACTCATGATGCACACTGTTGCAATGATGTTGAAATATTTATTCCTTTCTAAAGGTCTATTCATGTAATGGAATGTGTGTGGATCAGTGTAGATTGCTCCCGGTTCGCACCAGTTCACAAGAACTGGTAGTAAAAATTTGTAGTAGTTTGGAGAACTGGTAATACCATTGGCTGGCCATGTCCCCGAACTGGTCCCCGGTTTAGTTGCCACTCACTTACCCCGCCCACCTCATCATCCGAAGAGGTTGTAGGGGAAAAAAATGCCTTTAAAAGCCTCTGGTGATCCCAGCTGAGTTGCCTGATTGTCAGAGGCTTTCAAAAGCATTTTTTTCTGAAACCTCTTAAGGTTGTAGAAAAAATGCTTTTAAAAGTTAAAAAAAAAAAGTTGGCCACGCTCAGTCAGTCACATTACCCCCCACCAAGCCACGCCCATAAAATAAGCCACACAGAACCGGTATTAAAAAATTTTAGAACCTACCCTGGTGTGGATGACCTTGAGGAATGAGGGGAAGAGATGCTGCCTAGAAAACTATCAGACAAGAGGGCAGGAGCCTTTAATAAGTTAACAGTCAAAGGAAGAAATTTAGGAAATATCTGCAGACATGGATTAAACAGTTAAAATTGGCAGTGGGAAGTTTCTGCTTCCAGACTGGCAGGATTCTGTTAATGAAGCCTTACAATAAAGTGTCTGGTTTACCCGGGAGGACTAACAATTCCAAATTGTAGCAAACCACTCTGATTATTTTCAGATTGATATTTTTATAACGATGCCTAGTCAGTTTGAAAAGCAATTGGAAATAAAAGAACAAGGGAAGATGGGGAGCAAATTCCTTTTGAAGAAGCAACGGTATTGCAAATCCCCTGCACTAAACCATTAACCACAATTTACCAACCATGTTTACATATTCCCCCATTTACAAATACCTGTGTTGATTGAACTACAAAGTGGTTCAATGGTTTTCTTGTTTAGTCCAGTGTACTGAATATCATGATGTAAGACTTGATGGAGAACATGGGACCCCCGTATAATGTAAACATTAGCAGACATAAACAAAGCCATATTTAAGGTGGACCACAGAAAACACTGGAAGCCATTACAATTGCAGATAAATTGCACAAAACATAGTCCTGGCAGGGAAGGAAATAAGCTATAAGGTGCACACAAACTGTGCAAGAATTAGAAATAAGCTCTCTGTTCAAACTTCTGCTAGTACAATTCTTAAAGAAAGAAGTGAGAAAGAAGCGATAACTGTGTATAATACAGGACAAGGCTGTTCTTATCTAAATCAACCACTGTGTATTTCTAACAAGGTATGCAGGAAAAGGTAATGAAATATTTGAAAACCAACGTGATAAATTGCTGGAAAACCCTATGATCACTGATCGATAAACTTCAAAGCTCTCTTCAGCTGTTGGTTTTATTGCATTTAACAACAGGAAAGTTTTCCTTTTGAACAGCTATCACCTCCCACCATAATTACATTTACTAAATTATTTGATGGGGTCAATTGATTCTAATGCTACTGTTATTACCTCAATAAAAAGCAGACAGTGTCTGTATTGGTACATGTTAATGACTTTATATGATCCAGCCTCACCAAATTTGTTACCAATAACTATGCAATGAATCAAAAAAGCAGGTCTTTTTTTAGACTCACTGCTAAAGTAGGAAAAAAATGGACACTGTTTGAGTGTGCATTTGCATATTTATGCTTATAAGCATGTCTCTATATCAGGGGTGGGTTCTACTTACCTTTACTATCGGTTCGCAATGGGGCCACGCACGCTCTTATGCGCATGCGCAGAAGCGTTTTGGTGACGTCGGGGTCAATGGGCGGGGCCTCCCGCCGGTTTTACTACCGGTCCTATAGAACCAGCGTGAACCGGGGGCAACCCACTACTGCTCTATATGTGTCCTTGTTTACCAATTACTCTTCAGCGACTGTTCAAACTTACATTGGCAAGCAAAGTCAATGGGGAAGCCAGCAGGAAGGCAGAAGTCGCAGTCAGCTGAGGTCCTCACTTAATGAACTTCACAGTCCTCACTTAACGAAAACTGTGACTGCCAGAACTGTGATAACTAAGGGCACATTCACATGGCTTTCCAATTTACAGCTGTGTCAAACAACAACAGAATTTCTGATCCCAATTAGCGTTTGGGGCAGAGGTGAGGATTACCTGTAGATATAGGTATGATTTATATAATTGCCCAATCTCATAGCTACAACTCAGCAACCGGTAAAGACTAAAACAAACCAGGAAAAGTAACAATCTATATAATAAATGTTTGAGGCCACAGATGTCAATATTATCACCCCAAATCAGTCTTCTGCAGGTCAATGATTACTTCACTAAAGGTTATAGACCATAATATACCACACAGGTGCAGATTAATAAAATAGATTTTTTTTTACATCCCAATCTAGGATTTAAAGAATAATAAGCCCCAAATCATCCAGCAACTTCAATGCCTAAAGGAAGAGTAGAACCTGGGTTTTTCCACTTTTGATCCAATACCTTAACTGTTGCACCTTACACCTTGCCATACCTACGCTGGTTACATACACAAATATATACATACACAGACACATTTCTTTCCCTCTTTCTCTTTTTCACATCCTCCCTACAGTACACAAAATAGCACAATTGATGCTATGAGGTTGAAGAAACACTCTAATCGCTTAAGGGAAGCCTTTGCTTTTGAATGCAGATTAAAAAATGTGCACTCACCAATAAATAATGTAAACAGAATGAGTTTCCTTCATTGCTTTGTAGAAATATTAACTACCGAATACCCTGATTCGCGTACAAGAGACCCAAACATTTGAAGGTCACTGGAGTGAATGCTGTTTTACATCAGTGTAAAAATCAATACAGCTAATGGTGAAAGGCAAATTAATATCAGGAGAGCCTCACTGTTTCTGGAATAATTATGTTCAAATAATCAGCATTTGCTGGTAGAGAATAAGGAAGCAGAACATCTCCCTATGACCCCACATTCACCAGCTTATCCAAGGAAGCTAATTATCACCAAATATTTCCTGCCCTGTATTCCATTCAACCCAGTAAAGGATCAGTTTCCTTTGAAGCCCAGCAAAGCATATTCCACATCATCTTATGCAAAGCAATGACCTTACTGATTCAAATGCAAAATTCACCGGGACAAAGTGTTCAGTAGAAAGATTTCATTTCCACTGAGGCAGAAAAGTATTTGCCCGTTTCTCATAATGGCTCTGCTATAAACAACCTGGATTCTAATCAGCATGAAGATAGAATGGCAATAAGGTTCTAGTTGAGGTGTTGTCATCTGAAACATTACCTCCCCCCCCCCACCACCACCATATACATCTATTTCAATAAAATCTCAACTACATTTCAGGAAGAAAGAGAAGGAAATAACTTTCTACTCATTTTAATGTCAAAAATGTGATGCGTTTAGCAGTGTCTACTTTACCTGAGAACTGCAGATGTGCAACCGAGGCGCAAAGGTTTCATCATTTATGTTATTTCCAGCAAAAATGAAAAGTGCTCAATTCTCTGAACTGGAACTGGTCCATCAATTTCTCCCACCTCCTACACTTCTCTTGCGATCATTACTATGGCGTATCCCTTCTAGGATGCCTTTGATTCTTTCTGTCAAAAGTAATTTGTCCCCTTAATGGAAATATATAAAATTTGTATTAGCATTATAAGTTTAAATGAAAGGTCCTTGGGAACATTTTATAGATGACATTTCAAGAAAATGCCCAGTTGGAGTATTTTCAAATACCTTGGTTCACAGTGTTATTTAGCAAAAAAAAAAAGATGTCTGTGGATGAGTGGAAGCCTTTTTAACATTTTGTTCTTTGTTTTTAATATTTATTTAATCAGATAGCAAGAAATGCAAGAAGTAAAGCAGTAACAAAAGTTTGCCGTTTAAAAAAAATTATAGAGATAATGAGGTTTACAAACAAAATTAAGTGCTTTCAGCTTAGTGAAGACTTAACACACCTATTTTTGCCTCATATCCTGTTGAAAACAAGGGGGAACATGCAGTGCTACTGAATTTTTTTGGTCAGGGCAATTAATTTTTCATACTCCAACAAATGTTCATTATTGCATAAAATATCTATCTATATACTCCTAAAACTCTGGTGTCTGCTTGATAGCTTGTAACCTTCATGTGGGAAAAAACACTGCATAATAGGACAAAACAAAGGTATCCCAAATGAACTAACTTAGAAAACCCTGGGACGCAGTACTCCTGAGGGAATGAAATTTGGAGATTTCTTTTCTGCCTCAGCTGCTATTCAGTGCTGTGCCACACTGCCATACTCACGTGATCCTCCTTTTTAATGTCCACTGACAGTTTCTCATAAGTCAGTGGGGAACCCAGAAGGAACTGATATGATTGCTGATGTCCCATGTCACCTTCCCACTTATGGGAAGCTTGCAGGGAGAAAGTCAGTGGAGAAATAGTGCACTCTTCACCAGTCCCTCTGTGCTCACATCATATTAACCACACACACACATTTCTTCACTCAGTCCTTCAGTCCTCTACCTGGCAGCAGGTACTTATTTGCTTGCTAGGGAGGGAGGGAGGGAGGAAGGAAGGAAGGAAGGAAGGAAGGAAGGAAGGAAGGAAGGAAGGGATTTTCAATACTCTGTGCCAGTTTCTCACAAGGAAACTCAGTGGGGAAGCCAACAGGAAGTCAGAAGTCATGCCTGCTCCTAGTGCATTTTGCCCAGCCAGTTATACTATTTCTCTGTTTAAGTAAGGAAATATTTCTGAAATATTGTCTAGTAATAACTAAAAATAATGTTCAAATCCAATATATTTACTCAAAAATAAGGAAAACGGTTTAAGTATGTCTTTCTAGTCTCTGATTTTAAGATTAAAAAGTATCTCCACTATTATGGAAGTATTGTTACAGAGACATTGATTAGGTAGCCACTAAATGGCTTAGGGCCTGGGTACTTACAAGATCGTCTTTTGCCACCAATAGCCTCCCACCGACCAGTTCATTCTCACAGGGAGGGACTACTCAGGGTACTGTCAGTCAAATTGTGCCGACTGGCAACTCCCAGGGAGAGGGCCTTCTCTGTAAGGGCTCCGACCCTTTGGAATGAACTGCCCCCTGATATACGAAACATCGCTAATCTCCATGCTTTCCGCTGTACCCTCAAGACCCTGATGTTCAAACAGGCAGGGCTAAGCACGTTAACTGGGAATGATTAAAATATTATATAATTCTGGGTTTTATTTATTTGGGCTAAACTATGCTATAATTTTAATTATCAATTTTATGATGTTTATGTATCTTTTATTTTTTCTTGACTGTACACCGCCTTGAGTCCTGCGGGAGAAAGGCGGTATAGAAATATAATAAATCAATCAATCAATCAATCAATCAATCAAGTATTTTCTTGCAGCAGTTTCAGTAATAGAATTAGTTGATATCATTTAAGTTCTACAAAACAATATAAATAGGCAGAAGTTTAGATAATAATCTAGAGGAAATAAAATGACCCATGAAAGGGGAAGCTTAGTGGTGTCCATTTCCATCAAAAAAGATTAATAAAAATTGTGGTGAATAAACCTTTCCTTTCCTCTACTGATAGCTTCTTTCCACCCATAGAAAACTTGTGGATCAGCATCAGCTGAACCTTCATTACAGAATTCCTTGTAATAAACAGACATTTCATATCAATATTTAAATCATATTTCTTCTGTATGCACAAATATTATGGTGGGTAGTGATGAGAGACTCCACAATACCAAACATTATATATAACCATTTATAGAAAATGATGGACAACTGTATTCTTAACATGGTAATAGCTACTAATATTGTCAGAAAGATTGACAATGTTTAAAAGATATTTCTTCAACCGACACCAGGATTACAGTGTTAGGTTACCTCACCCCAACCAGAAAACATAAAATGCTTTTCAATATCTCACTGTCATCCTTTAAACAGTATTAGCTGCCTACTAAGGCAAGAGAACAAAAGGATTGCCAACTATTTCTGGCACTGTCATCCAAGGTTATTTCCCTACTGCTGACACAAATTGTTTTTTGGTGAAGGTCAAATTATGTAATTTTCAATTCTGGTTAGTTAGCATATTTAAACATCTTAACAAAATTTAAGGCTAAGATATTGGAGCAAATGTTCTGAAAAGCCCAGGTCATGCAACAAACAATAATAAGATTTGTTTGGGTTTGTCTTAGTGTGCTGTGTAAACCCAGCCATTGTAGTTTGTGAGCCATTATTTATGGCTTAGCGTGTTATATGAACCTGACCAATAAGATATTCAACAAACCATGTATAAACAAACCATAACTTTTAGTATACCCTTGTTCTACAGCTCCTGTAGGATAATCTGAGATGCTAATTTCTATAGATCTATAGTTGCATCTGGCATTACTTATAGATGGATGTGACTACCGGTACTGATTTTTATAAATAAGATTCTTTACTCCTAGTTATAGGAGTAAGCATAGTTATACGCTATGATTGACACTTTTCTATAAAGACTTAATTGAATACAGAAATATTACTTTTGGTCCACTAAACAGCCCCCCAGAATTTCCAATCCACGATTCTATTGTTTGCTCAGAGATAACCATGTTAGGATGAGGAGGTTCTAGATGCAACAACTCTAGCTGGTAGTGACCAAACCTTAATGCCAAATCCAAGAATATTTGAGTGGCATCCAGCACTTTATTTCAGTGGGAATAACTTCCTTTGAAATCAATTGATTTTTCTTTCATTCATTCAATTGTGTCCAATTTTCAGAGAGCCTGGACTAGTCCCTGGAGCGTTTTTTTGGCAAGATGTTCTAGAAATAGTTTGCCCCTTGACTCCTTCCCAGAACTGAGAGTGAGTGACTAGCCAAGATCACCCAGCTGGCTTCCTGTCTAAGGCAGGAGTAGAACTCACCATCTCCTGTTTTCTAACCTGATGCCTTAACTACTACACCAAACCGGCTCTCTTGGTTGAATTTACTTCTGAATAAAGGAGCAGTACAATGGCTTTAAATCACAGACAAAAACCCTAGGGGAGAAAAAAACAAACCCAGAAGCACTTATCTACATGTGCTGGAGAAAATTTCAGAGAGCCCCTAGCAAAGCAAACTTTCCAATATCAGCATATCACATATTTCCAGCAACAGACAGAAGATGGATTCTGAATTCACATTGTCAAGCCGGCCTACGTAGACAGGTGCCGCAGGAAAAAACCCATTGACAGCATCGACTTGCCGCATCGCATGCCGGGAACTGTAGTTCTCTTTCAGCATCGAATTTATAACATTGAAGACATTCCTGGACATTCTTTTTTTCAATCTAACCTTATTTCTTCCCTTCTTTGGCAGAAGATGTTTCATAGAATTAACAAACTTCCGGCCACTTGTGAAATCTAAAACGCCACCCGCAAGGCCCGAAACAAACGAGGACGGATTTCTCCACGCCTTTTGCATACGCGCATGCGCGTCCATCATATGTATAACTATGCGACCGAGAGCCATGACCGATCGCCTGTTCCGTCGGCACGGGTTATTTCCGCGCATGCGTGCTCCTTTGGAGGATGCTGAGCTGTCTCCTGTAAGAGACCTTACACGGCGGCTTTCCCCTTATTTGAAACTCCAGCGGCGGCTTCCTCCGTCCCTTCCCGCTTTTGTTGAAGGAGCGCCTCGAAAACAAGGCGGCAGCGGTCTGAACAGAGGAGGGCCTAAGTGACAGGTTAGCCTCGGGCAGGATAAGCCAATGCTGGTTGTCTAAAATCAGTGCCTCGCGGGCCCAGGGCGGCTTCTGGCTGTCCCGCATCGCCCAAGTGGCCCCGGATGGGCGGGGCCCTAGAGGATGAGGAGGGCGCGAGCCACGGCCGTTGGGGTGGGAGGGAGAGGAGGAATAAGGCGGGCGGGGGAAGAGGGGGGGAGGAGGGGGAGGAGGAGGAAGGGAGGGGGCGGGAGGGCGGACGGTTTTTACGGGCAACGCCCGGCAGCCGACCCTCTGTTTATTTCGGCCGGGTGTCTTTGGGAGCGATTCCTCCGGGCGTCCCCGTGATTTTTTTCCGAAGAGGCTGCTGGGTGAGGCCTCCTATCTCGCCTCCTTCTGAGAACTCTGTCCTCGGCTTCTCTCTCTCTCAGACACACACACACTTAGATACACACACGGCGGAAACACTCCCTAGTTCCTATTTCCGGAGCGGTTTTTCTGAGGGAAATACAGGTGGTCCTCGATTTACAACAGTTCCTTTGGGGACCGTTCAAAATTACAACGGCACTGGGGAGAAAAAAAGTGACTTATGACCGTTTTTCACAGTGACAACCTTTGCACTATCTCCAAGATGCTTTTTCAGGAAGCCACTGGACTTCCTTGGTTTTTTTTTTTTTTTTTGAAGACATTTCGCTTCTCATCCAAGAAACGTCTTCAAAGAAAGAAAACAAAAAAATTCCAGTTGCCTCCTGAAAAAGCACCTTTGGGACAACCATGACCTGGATGACTGAGAATCTCTACAGACTTTTGACTTTTGCAATATATGCAACATATATAGGTATATGCATAATTTTTTATTTATTTATTTTGTCATGTTTCTAAGGTGTATATTGGAGGCGGTGACCCTTTGAGACCTGTATGCAATGAATTTTCTTTTTTTTTAAATTTGATTTATATGCCACCCTTCTCCGGAGACTCAGGGCGGCTTACAATGCGTTAAGCAATAGCCTTCATATTTTGTATATTTATACAAAGTCAGCTTATTGCCCCCACAAACTGGGTCCTCAATTTACCCACCTTAGAAAGGATGGAAGGCTGAGTCAACCTTGAGCCTGGCTAGGATTGAACTCAGAGAAATTACAGGCAGCTGGTGTTAATTGCTGCCTTTAGTAGGAGGCATTAGCCCCCTACGCTACACAGGCTCTGTGTAGCATTTTAATGAAATTGGTGTACATTCAAAGTGACAAAGTTAGTCTAAGTTTTAAGTTTGCAGCATCCCTATGATCACGTGATCAGATGCTTGGCAATTGGTTCATATTTAGGACATTAGCATTGCCCCAAGATCATGTGATCACTTTTTGTGACTTTCTGACAAGCAAAGTCAATGGGGAAGCCTGATTCACTTAACAACCGAGTTACTAACTAATCAACTGCAGTGATTCACTTAACCAGTGAAGCAAGAAAAGTCTTAAAATGGGGCAAAACTCACTGAACAAATGTCAAATGTCAGTGACATAAATTTCAGGCTCAGTTGTGCTTGTAATTAAGGACAACCAAGCATCTTGAGCGCTTAAAAGAGCAACACATTTATGTCTCTGCCCTAAAAAATTACAATTGAAAGAAAACTTATGTCAACCCTTTAGGCAAGGAACAAAAGAACCCATCAGATAGATCCAGATGCCAAATGTATTCCATAATTCACAGCCACAATATGATTGGACACTGATTTAACAAAATGTCAATGGTAATGTATGATTAGGGTCTGAATGTTTTCCTTGCTACAGAATGAAAGTTAGCTGTCTGTTACTACTAGTCCCTACTATCCTGCCTCTGTTGGCTTTGTCTCAAGGCCTATGGTGACTTGCTGTCCTCTGAGAATCTGGACAAAAACTAGAGGACTTTATACATCTTGAGGCTGTGCTTCAACAGTGTTGGAATAAAGGGGGGAAACTCAGCTTTATAAACAGTACTGCCAAGATGAACTAAATCTGTTTAGGTAAATATATATAATAACTGTAAGGTGGCCAGTGGGATATTGCAGAAAAATATGGATGTTTGAGCTGGTGCTGTGGAAAGATGAAAGGAGGGAAAAGACAAAGCTATATCATTTGCGTTTTGTATTGATTGAATCAGTTTGTTCAAATATATGTAGTCCTGGTATTTCTTAATTATCCTGATATTAAAACAAATAATATCAGGATAATTGTTTTCTTTATTATATATATGTTTATATATAAAATTTTTGTCGCCATAAATGCATTTAAAAATCTGGAGAAGCACAAACGTGAAGGAAACTTGTCTGTTTTGAGTTCCTGGAAGGATAATTTATTAAGTCAATTTGCTTAAAAATGTTGACCCAAAGAAGTTTTCTAATACCTTTGCCTAATAGTAAGGGCTTCTTTGAAATATGTATTAAAGGAAAAGAATAAGGTTATAGCAAAGAGTGATTCAACTGAATTTATATATATAAAAGTCAAAAATATTTGCTGGCCTTTCAGAAACATTATTATAAATAATTCTTTAAATGAAAGTAGAATGTTCCCTATTCATATGCCATTAATTTTGTCATCCAGCTTCTCTGTTTCTAATTTTTACGTTAGCTTCTCTGTATTTTTATTAAATTCATCTAGAGATAAATATGGAACCATATTTTGTAGTAAGCTATTTTATTTTAACTAATAGATATACCAGTACTTATAGAAAAATACTTAATTTTATATTTGATTCATGTTATTGACAGGATTCTAACTATGTCTGATAAAAGTGAACTGAAGGCAGAGTTAGAACGTAAGAAACAACGCTTGGCTCAAATAAGGGAGGAGAAAAAAAGAAAAGAAGAAGAAAGAAAGAAAAAGGAAGTAAGAATTCTTTTTTCAAATTACATCTAGCAGATAATTTGCTTACATGCTAAAATTTCCTAGTAATTTTTTTTAATAATAGTATGTGTCAAAGTTTGACTGCAGTTAGCAACATCAGATACCAGTAAATAACAGTAGTAATTTCACAGAATCATTTTTCTCCCCAGACTTTACATAGCTCAATATATGGATTGTTTTATCTGTATCGCTACACTACTAGTAATTAAAATATTTCTGATTAAATATAACTAAGGTGTCATGCTCAAAAAGCCTTCTTATCTTACAATAGCTTCAATTAGTGACACTTCCAAACTGATATCGTCATGCATCTTAGTGGTATACTTCCTGACCAGAAGTATTCTTCTGAGATAAGCCACTCTGCTGTATTGATTAATTTTTAAGGATCCTAGAGATACATGAGTGTCTTTATTTTTTCATTCAACTCTTTTTTTGATTTTTGCATTTTAACAAGTGTTAGAACTTCTTGGAAATTAACAGATTGTTTGAAAAAGTATGTTGAGAATTATTATTGATATTAAATTCCTATGAAACTCTTTCTAAATTGAGGAATGGGATAATAAAATTTGCTATGTCAGAGCAAAAGAAAATAAGTATTTCTAGAATGTGGACAAATTAATTCGTTACTAAGTCTTGTTCCATAGTAAAATTATCTTCTTTTTTTACAAAATTATTCTAAAAAATCATGAGAACTTGCTAGGAACAATTTTTTTACTTATCATCAGTAAACAATATAAAGCTCGTATGAAGGAATTTTGAATAACTGTATATCTTATGACCTGGAATATATTTTTGTTTGGCCATTTATGTTACAAGTACAAATACAAATTTACAGTATAAGTGAATTATTGATTGCAGGTTTACCTGAGTCCTTATTACTGCTATAGGAACCTGGAAGCTGAGCCTATTTTTCTGCATTGATCTTTAGGAATAAAGTGTTGAAAGTGTTTGTCTTGGCTTATAATTGTATAGTTTCATCCCCACTTACCTCACTATGGCTACTAAGGATGTACAGTGTTTCAGATTCAGTAGATATTTTGGAACACATACCTCTGTCATTAAAGCAGTCATATCTTATTTCCATTCTATGGCATATCTGTATTTTAATGAGTCACATTAAAGTGGCTGCTTCTTCGCAGATGCTGCATTTGCATTTCTGTGTGTTCAAAAACAATGCACGGCCTGAATTATGTTCTACTTTTCAAAAAATGGCTAGAACTTATATAGTCCTTTCTCCCTCTTTTTTCTCTGTATTTCCATTTTTAAGATACTTTCTATTATCGATTTTAGCAATACTAAATCATAACGCAGAATAATATAAAAATAGAAAAGAAATATCAAGTGTAAAAGAAAAGAATCTATCTCTTCCTCCAAGTAGGGTTGTTGCTATAAAATTTCTTATCCAGACAGCCAGGTAAGACTTTCAGTAAAATATTACGGATTTATTATCACCAAATATTTTTGTTTTAAAAAAATCTTATGCAGTAAAGATGTGAAATAACATATTCATTTTAATAAAATACATAGACTGATCAGAAGAAAGATGCCCTTCCTGCACAAGATGAGTCTGACCTTGAAAAAAAGAGACGGGAAGCAGAAGCTTTGCTTCAGAGCATGGGTTTAACACCTGATACTCCCATGGGTAAGAAGTATACAGAACAAAATGTCATGTAAATGTCCTTTATGCAATTAAACGTTAGCATGAAACTTGAATTACTCACTCATGCATGTACCTGATGTGTGTTCATTATCACTACAATTAACTTAGGACATTTCTCAGAACACATTATTCTGTCTGATTTAGAATTATTTTATTAGAATAATACTACTGATTTCTAATTCTTCCATCTCTTTATATTTCATCAACTAAAACTAATTAAGACTATTCCATTAAAATATAAAATCAATGCAGCAAAAGGATTGGCAGCCTAGACCTTCCAGATGTTTTTCACTACATCCGGATTGTTTAAAATTGCTACTCCTAATTTAAATGTTGCCAAATAAATATTTTCATTCTTCTTTTTCTAAGTAATTGATTGAATGAAGAATGGGCTTGTCAGTTCATAGAGTAGAAATATGATCCAGCAGAAACTTTTACTAGAATTTGGGAAGAAGCTGGTTTTAGCTAAGTGCACTTCAGCATTGAGAGAAACTTTTGAAGAGATTATACCATAAATCAGAGTTAATTTATATCCCTTCTATCATTTTCTCCAGTGGAAGCATCCCATGACTCCAATTCTACTGATAGGACCCCTTGTGAAACTGACATTTCTATTTGAAGTTTTTTTAAAGTTTATTTTAAAACTCTTATAAGCCTAATACTCTTTTAATAGTTAACTATTGAAGATAGTTACTGCCTATTAGCACAAGGAGTTAGAACTATGCCACAAGAGGGCATTGCAACATTGCAGGAAACTACGTTATTCATTTATTCACTCAATTCCATAGCCACCAATCTCAGACAAGTGACTACTACTTGTTTTTGTTCAAGTTGTTTGAATGGGCCAATTTCTTAATGAATAAAGTAGTTCATTTTGGGTGCAAAAATGATTTATTTCTTTTAATATAAATCTTAAAAATGAAGGATATATTTTGGAAACAGCTACCTAGAATGATAGACCTATTTTAAAAAACAAAATATAAAATTCTATATTTTTTAGCATTAGAAGCATTTAGGAAGTCTTTTAAGCATTGGTTTCAAGAGTACACATTTTATTTGTTTTAAAAATTATTTGTTCTCTGAAAAAAATAGTCAAAGGTAAATTGACTATAGGTGCAATTTCAAATGTTATTTGGCTATGACATTTTTAAATTTTAGATTAGAAACTTGGGGAATTTCACTGCAAAAGGTAACATTCCTGGTCCATATGAAATAATTATAAAGGTCTCTTTCTAGTTCTTCTTGTTCATGCATACATATAATATGTTACCTACCCCTGGAATTTCTGAACGCTGGGGCTTATTTTCAAATGTGTTAAGGTATTCTAATTGAAAGGAAGATCTCAACCTTCATTAAGCACCAGAAATTACTGTGCTTGATTTCTTTGGATTATAATTAACTGCATTATTTTCTGCATCTTTATTTGGAAGTAAACATTGCTTTATTTGGTAGTCCTTATTGCTTAGTAAGTTCTGCAAGGGTAAATATTTTTGATCCCTTATATGAAATATTGTCATTCCTTTCAGTATTATTTTAGTTATGTAGTTCATGTGTAAGAGCACCATTAACCACATAAGGTTCCCATCTGTTCATGAGGGTTCTCATTATCCTTAGTACCAGGAAATGGAAAATATTGAAGTAAATAACTATAGTTCTGCTTATAGAGATCAAGAACCATAATGCCATAGTAGGCAGTTTCATAACAAAATGGGATGTTTAAAATTTAAAATTTTAGTTTTTAGATCCTGCATTAATTTAATTTTAGTTTTTAGATCCTGCATTAATTTAAATTAATCTATGAACTATTTAGTTTAGTTTAGTTTAGTTTATTAGATTTATATACCGCCCTTCTCCTGACGGACTCAAGGCGGTGAACAGCCAAACATTAAAACATTAAAATACAAGCAATATAAAAGTTAAAAATAATCTAAAAACGTAATTAAATCAAATTTTGGCTTCTCCAAATTTAAAATCCCTCATTTAATAAACAATAGTTAGTCAATTTTATTAATTAAACCTTAAGTGCTAATTCAGCAAGATCTTTCATTTTGCTTTGTTAATGCAAATTTTCAATGTGTTTTGAAATTCTAAAAGCAAAACTATTATGGAAATAAAATAATGCTATTTCTACTGGTTGCATTTTTTTAGTATTTCTTATCCTTAAGTAATGACTCCCTGCAAATGTGAAATTTCCATTCAGAGTGCCATGAACAATAGAAAAGCTTTTGAAACTGAAAAAAAAATCACGTTATTAAGTATTTTAAGTATTTCAATCTAAAAATATTTCATGAAAATTACTGGGAATGAGAGAAGTTTAGTTTACTATGAGATTATTCCTGCTAATGTAAAATAGCCAGTAGATGGCAGCAGTGACTAGTTAAAATATTTAGAGTTATAAAACCTCTAACTTCACAATGACAGAGTATTGTACAGATTAAAAATATATAATATAAAAAAACAAAAAATAAAGAAGTATATGTAAGAGGAAAACAAACATGCCCTAATCAGAATAGATACTTCACACCAAATAGACATACTTCAACCTATATCAAAGCTTGGGGAAAAATACAGGTTTTCAGAAATCATTTAAAGGCTTGCAGAGGCAGGACTCAGGACCATCCAAACCTCTATTCCAAAGAACAAGAATCATAACAGAGAAGGTCCATTTCCTAGGTTCCATCAGATAAATTGATGCAGCTCATGTGACAGAGGAAGTATATGGGCAAATAAGCATGTAGCCATAATTGCTTGTACTACTGTATTCTGGATCAGCTGCAACTTCTAAGTTGTCTTCAAAGGCAGGTCAAGTAGAGTAAATTGCAATAATTCACGTATGAGATGACCAAGACATAAATTCCCGTGAGAAGGGATTCTTTATTCAAGAAAGGTTGCAATTGGTTATATGAGTTGAATTTGAGTGAAGGCTGTCCTTCACTCCTGTTTAAGCAGGATGTCTTAAGTCCAGGAGGATGCCCAATTGTGTGATAGTTCTGTATTGGGAAATACCACTAATTTAGAACCAAAGATGGAAAATTTCGAGCTCTGGAAATAATATGCACCCATAGCCTCTCAGGATTATCAGGGTTGAATAGCCTGCCTACCCCATTCTCACCCCTAATCCAGTTTTAAACAAAAACTCTTGATTTTAAGTCAACTGTCTCTTTTTAAAGGAATAAATAATTGGTTGAATTAGTATCTAACACTGGTTGTGAGGTTCTTTTTTCCAAATTAACATTTAAGGTACAGTAGTGAAAGAAATGTATGCAAATTTTGCTAAGATTTTATCAGTTTCATCAGTTCTGTAATAAGATTAAGCTGTATAAATATATTTCACCCTCCATCAGTGCTTATATTTTAATTATCTGAGAATATTGAGCAAGGCTGCATAGTGCAACACTGGAACAGGAATTGGCTCTTTCCCATTTTCCTTTATTGAAGTATACTGTGTTTATGACTTTGTAAAAGGACACTGTAGATCAAAGCCAATATATTTAACCACAATAAGGGTGAAAATATATTTAGCGTAGGAATGTTTTTCTGTGAAAAATTCTGTTTTCTCTAAAATCAAAACAGTAAAGAACATGGAACCCTACTCTCTTCAGTAACTAAAATTTAAGATTAACCACTGCCACTTAACATTTCAGAATTTTTTAAATAAAAATTAAATGTGAGAACTAGAAAACAGAGAATGTACTGAAAATAAATTATTTTCAATACATAACAGCATATTTTACAAGTCCTTACCTGCAAAAGGCCCTAGATTTCAGCATCAACCTCTTCTAAAACTAGTTGCAGAGAGGTAATTTTCATGGAACCTGCAAACCACCCAGAATTACCTTGTAGGGGAGATGGAGGGATAAATAATTAATAAATTAAAATAAAAATGAATAAATAACCTTGTCTGCTATTCTCTTGTTCTTCTGTAGTTTTTCAAGATAATGTCTGGAAAGGATAATCATCTTGTTCTTTCTCTCCTGATTCTAATAAAACCTTTCCTTAAAACTTATGGGAATTTTACACAATACATAGCATTTTTAATTACTTAATTTCTAAGAAAAGATTGTTGCCATTATATTAATAATCTATATTTTCCCTTGCATTTTAAGTAAATTACATCTTTTAATATTATCCCAAAATGCATTTAAATGGCAAATACTGCATGAATGTCCAGCATGATATGTTAACATTGTCTTTTCCCCTTTTTTTCTATTGTTCATTTTCATCCATTTTATTTATTTTTTTCTTTTGTTTACCATCACTTTTTTAATGCTTCCATGTTAAATTAATTTGGAAACATCCTAAGCTGTGCAACCTCTACGACTAGTAACAGCGGATACCTGTCTGTTTCACTATTTAGTCCCTCCTCCTATGTCTCCATCTTCGAAATCTGTGAGCACACCAAGTGAGGCCGGAAGCCAGGATTCTGGTGATGGTGCTGTTGGTTCAAGGTATGTTTTCTCAGAATGATTGATATTATGAAGTATAAAATACTTTGTTAGGGTATTTTTCAATAATATAATACATGTATCAAAAGATATAGCCTGTTCTTCTTGGCATATCACAAGACATATCCCAATCACTTTCTCCTCCCTCTATCCAGCAGAATTTGATTGCTGTCTGAAAGTGGAGGCCAGTGCCTTTCAGTTTTTCAAGACAGCATTTTTCCATTAAGCACCATTGCCAAAATGTGTTTTGAACTGTACTAAATTCTCAGCTAAAACTTTGGAAAACCAAATAAGAAAATGAAAGTGTTTAAGTTGAAATAATGACTAGCATGTATATACTAAGGAAAGAGAGTCTGTATAATATGTAATTTTCTAAAGGTTCCTAATGTTTCTAATTCCTCTATTGATATTTTCTTAATATTGCATCTTGGAGTGGCATACATTTGAATAAAACACAGCTTGAACAATTTAATTAAATGATTCAAGTTTTTTCATTTCTACAGGCAAAATAAGTAATCAGATATTTATTATCAAGTATTCTTTTTTAATTCTGCGGTATGTCAAAATACTCTAGTGCTTGGCTTTACTTCATGAAAAAGCTAGTATGTCTGATAATTGACAAAATTGTTATTGGCATGGGATGAGATGGGAAAAGCTGTTGGTTTACTAAATAGATTTGAAAATAACTCTATGTCTTCTTATGTGGCCTTCCACTGCTTTGTATTTATTGATTGTGGTGGTATCTATTAGGTGTTCTCCTGTTCATCATTCCTTGTCTTTTTGAGATGTGCCATCAGATTTCTCATTTTAATGTCCCAAGTTTCTACATTTCTACCACTGTACTAGTTTTTTTTCTTTTAAGTAGCTGTCTTAAAGATTTAAAAGATCCATTAGGGCAAATTTTGCAAGAGGTAAAAAGGAAGAGAAAGGGCTACTTCTATTAGTCTAACTAGCTATGTTCCAAATTCTACAGGTTGAAACATAATGATTACTACTTGATTTTTTTTTAATCTCTGATTTATTATTAAGAAACATAGTAATCTCTAGATTTATTTAACCACAGCCAGTTTAACATAATCATGTGGTCACGTTAATAATGTAGTGTAGGAGTTAATTATGCCTTTAAGCTATAAGTTTCATCTGTACCTATAATACTTGTATGAGTAGAAGACAGGCAGATCCTATGGAGTGTTGAGTGGGTGCTACAGGAGGTTGCTGCAGGCAGGCACTATGGAGGGCAGGCGAAAAAGCAGCAAGAACAACGTACGACCTCCTCCTGACTTCTGCCTTGACTTTGCTTGTGGGTAAGTCAAGGAACATTGCAAATCAGATCACATGACCACAGTTTGCTGTAATGTTGTAATAAGAACCTGGGCACCAAGTGCTTAGATTGGGAATATTTGACTTTGAGGATATTGTGACAGTCAGAACTCTGAGGACTAATCGTAACTCCCATTCATTCAACACCATTGTAACTTTGAATAGTTGTTCAACTAATAGTTGTAATCTGAGAACCTGCAGACTGATTTCTTTGCATTAATTGATGTTATTACTTACCTCGGCATTCTCTGTCACAGGATAATGTCAAAGGACGTGTTTATTGTAGGTTTCTTCTGATAAACAGTATACCTTATAGATTCAAATGTTATAGCAAGTACAGTTCTGAATATAGTATCGATTCTTAGTATTTTGGTATAAATTGGAAAAAGTAGCTTATAGATTTTTTAAAACTACCATTACTTATATTTGCTTAGAAATGCTAAATAGCGCCCAAAAATTGTTTGCTGAATTTTATAGGTATAATTGTAATAATATTACTACATTTAGTCTATATCAGTGATGGCTAAGCTTTTTGCCATCGCATGCTAGCAAACGGGCCATTTTCAGCTTCCGGGGGCTAGGGAAGGCCGTTTTCACCCTCCCCAGACTCTTAGAGAGGCTCTGGAGGCTAGGGACAGCAAAAAACGGGCCTTCCGGTCCCACTGAAAGTTGGCAAACAGGCCATTTCTGGCCTCTAGAGGGCCTCCAGCGGGGTGGGGAAGGCCGTTTCCGCCCTTCCCAGACTCCTAGAAAAGTTCTGGAGCCAGGTGAGAGAGAAAAATGGGCCTTCCCACCACCCCCCGAGGCCCTCCGAAGGCAGGAAACAGCCTGTTTCCCTACTTCTGGTGGGCCCAGAAGGTGAAGCTGAGGTCGTGTGCCTACTGATATGTGTATGCATGCCATCATGGGTCTATATTGTCTAGAAAAATCCACTATAATCATGCATCGGGAAGCTAGTTCAGTGTATAACGTATGAATGAATTGATTAAAAGGCACTTGAACAAAAAAAAAAAGCAAGATCAGCTTTTAAAAGAATGGATTATTTAAGATTACCATAGTGTTAAATGTATACAACAAATAAAATATCTATAGGGCCCGGCATAACCTTATAGGCATTCCTAAAGGCTCTACTTTTAAAGTCTTCTTAAAAGTATTTAATTAACAAAACTAAAAAACATAAAACTAAAAAATCATACATTTTATTTTGACAAAAAAAATTAAGGCAAAATACATAATTTGAAAAGAATATTATTAAATATAAAGATAAAAATATATTTAATAATTCTTTTACCAATAACAAGAAATCAGGAAGGTGGCAGAAGCATTAAACACCAGTATTAGTAATAAAAGATTATAAAGAAATGGCCTATACAGCTGCAAAATTATAAAAATGAATTATTCATCTTATCTTTTATTGCATGTTGTTAGGAAAATCTCCGAATACACATTCACATATGAATTTTAAATTGCCCTTGGGAAGTTTTCAGCTGGCTCAAAGTTTTCTTGTCACTGATATGGTTGATTTGATAAATCTGAGTGATCTTTCTATGATTGGTGCCACATCTGCATGACCTGTCATGATTGCTGCCAACAGTATTTAAAATATTTATTTATTTATTTATTTTATTATTAAAATTTATATGCTGCCCTTCTCCCATAGGACTCAGGGCGGAATCCTACGGGATATGCCTTAGATAGAAAATATGCCCTGGATAGATAGAATTTATTATGGTGACAGACCAGACTTCAAAATAAAATGTTAGAAACAATGCAGGGTAAGAATATTACATAAGTGATGCTGCATTCAGCAAAACATGTGAACATTAACTTTCCTCCTGATTTTAAAACTGCAGTGATGAATGGAATGATCTAGGTAGTTGTATGGAAAACAGTTGTATGGTTGGGCAATATCCTAGTGTAGGTTTCCATCCTGTCCAACAGTTACTGGGGAAGCTACATGCTAAAATTGACCTCAAAACCTTAGACATGTAGATCAATTTGGCAAAGCTTCCCCAACCCGTCATGGCACCCCTTCAGTCTTTACCAAGAATTGCCACTGCTTTTTGCTTAATGACCTGCACATTTTAGGGTTACAACGACAAGCAGGATTGCCTAGATTGCTGTCACTAAATAATACAGTTGGATGATGTCACACTTTACAATCAGATCGTTTAGCAATGGCATCCCAATCCTAATTGTCATCATAATTCAAGAACCACCTGTTCATTTTTGGGATGGCTAGCCAGAAATTACACATAACTGATTCCTTGCCATCCTTCAATAAGATTTGCTTTGTGATTTTCAGTGCAGCTAGGAAGTAGAATGCAATTTATAGAATACTTCGAACTAATCTTACTTGCTTACTAGCCTTTCTATGTCCTATAGCGGTAAGCATACTGCAACCATTTCATCCACAATATTTTATCTGGTAGAGATATTCAAGCCTGATAAGTCAGCTTTTTAATAGAAACCCACTAAAATATGTAGTCTTCTATGATTTATTTGCTAATTATACATTTATATAACAATTCTCTTTTAATAAACTTATAATTCATCAGTTTCAAAGATAATAATCCCATCTTGTTGATATAGTTTCTACGAACTTATTTTATTAAGCTCATTTAGCTGCTGATAAATTTACAGTGATTTCTCTTGATGGTGCAGCTTGGGCTGTCAGGCTATAATATGTCATTTTTTCCTTCTCTTTGTGTTTTCCACAAAGTCTGCTTTTTTTGGATCAACCAATGTTAATCAATTGGTTGCGACTGGAATTGATCAAGTGGCTTATTGCCCAAGCCTGACATCATGAGCTAAGAGAAAATAACTCATCCCAAATCGCCCAGCTGTCTTTCATATTTAAGGCAGGACTAGAACTCACAGTCTCCTGGTTTCTACTCTGTTGCCTTAACAATTAGACCATACTGGCTCCCTTGCTATAATATGCCTTCTCTAATCATTTAAATTCGTAAGAGAGTTAGGAACATTTACAAAACAAGTCAGCATAGTGTGTTTGACCTTTTAATGTCCCCAGAAAGCATAGTTAATGTAATCTCTTATGAAGAAAGCACAAATAGTTCTAAACCCTGAAAATTTTAAGATCAAAGAAATCATAGAGTACTGGTAAGCCACCTGCTTGATTTTTCAAATATAGGTGAATTAATTGAGTTTGAATGAATAAAAAAAGTTTCCTTATTTTGCTATTAACAAAATTGATTAAAAACAAGTTTTAAAATATAATAAAATTAAAAATATAATAAAATCAAGATTAGGCAATGCAATGTATATTCTTGAAACCTTGGGTAACCAGGAGAATGAGAACTAATAAAAATATTAATTTTTTAAAAAACAGCAGAAGTTAAATTATTATTCTAATTGAGCCAGGAATTGTGGTCATAAATCATTGCAGTTTTTTAACCTCAAGTACCATCTTTTATATGAATTTACCTGAGGACTTATGGTTGCATCTGCTGTTTATCCAATAAAAGTACTTGCTTTTTGTGAATCTTTATTAAGAATCTCTTTCTTAAAGGATGTAAATGAGAATTATTGGATTTAAATTTTTATATGAAAGATTTTGAATAATGGAAAATAATGAAGTGTAAGCCAGTTATACTCAATATACATGGGTTTCAAATTATTTTCAAGTTGCACAAAACCAATTTCATTATACGCAGAAAATCTGTGTATTCAGAATGTAAAGTTGGCCTTTTTGCATAGGAGGAGAAAGTGGGAGTTAAAAAATTGACTGAACATTCCTTATAATGAAGGTAGGACAGAAAGCTAAAAAACTGGAGAAAGATGTAAGAGAGAGGCAGAGTAAAAAAGGAAACAGAAAGGT
Organism: Masticophis lateralis; assembly: GCA_030761175.1. Lineage (NCBI taxonomy): Eukaryota > Metazoa > Chordata > Lepidosauria > Squamata > Colubridae > Masticophis > Masticophis lateralis. Next base: position 201,133,002 of record JAUDYJ010000001.1, on the reverse strand, counting down.
AGAGGATTTAATTAGCACATATAAAAGAAAGAGACACTAGTTGCCTTTGAGACTGAACAGAGTTCTGTGCCTGAAATTATCAATTTGTATATATTATCTATTCATAAGATATTATAGTTAAATAGTTAGAATTATTTATAAACATCCGTTCCTCTAAATAAATGAAAGACAGAATGTAATAATTCTACCCAACATTGAAAATAACATTCCTCAAAGAAAAAAGCTGATAAAAACATTAATATAAACACTTGTATCGTTTTTGGGCAACATGATTATATCCCAATAATAAATTTGGAATAATTATGCTGTTTCTGACTGCAGACTATTGGCAATATACATAAAAATAGTAAAATGTGTATGCATATTTAAATAAAGCATTAGAATAAACTATATGAAATATATTTGCTTTTACATCTTTATTGCAGTATGTTGCATTGTATGTTTGTCATATGAATATACTGGCTTTTGCATTGTGCTGTGAGACTACTTTTGATTCACTGGAATTTAAGCATATGTAGAATAAGTTTATTAAACATGCTGTTTTCTTGACATTGGATGTTTTGGGTTGGTTTTAAATTAAATGACATAAGCCCAAGGCTGTGCTTAACCCGTAATTATAGCAATGTCATGTCTTAGAAACACTAGTAGTAGTATATCCCAGTGGAAAAGCATTTTTTCTATACCCAAAGATTTATGTGTTGACTCATTTCCTTTACCAATATGACAATTTCCTGAACATATTTAATGCTTGAGGCAAGATTACAATATGTTAATGAAATGGATCAGATGGCACTACTAAATCTGTGTATCTATTTTATCAATGTGTTAACATGTTTTAATGGTTTTGAAATTATAACTTTTTGAAAATGTATCTACTAATACTATCAATTGCACCTAATTAAAGAAAACTTTGTTGGCTAATTTTAAAACATTTACTTTGCATATATTTCCACATGAATAAAATTGATGAACATAGATTTTATAAATAATTAATCTAGTTAACATTAATACTTTAAAAATGTAGCATATTAAGTTTATGAAAAGGCACTGTAAACTATTTGATTAATATAATATTGCAGTCATAATTAGGGGTATCATATATAGACTGCAAAAATCTAGGCAGCAGCAAAAACATGGTTTTCAAATGTTGATAGCCTGTATATGATATTACTAGCAATACTAATTGTATGTTTGTATTTTAATTGATTATATATTGCATGTTTTCCTGTAGCACTGAATGTCCACTTGATTTTCACTAACCTTTTGGCACTTCTTTGTTTTTGAAACCATAATATGAGTGTAACAGTAGCCTTAACATTTCATAGACTGTATTTGCTTCACTAATCTATGGCCTTTTTTGCTAATGCTGCATGGTTGTCCTTCAACCTGTGTATTAGGACGCTGCATTGGGATACTGATCCATCTGTTCTACAGCTCCACTCTGATTCCGATCTGGGGTACAGCAGAGTTTTTTTTATCTTCCATCTTTATGTAGCAATTGTTTATATATGTTCAAAGTAAGATTCCTAAAAGTAATGAGTGAAACCATTTTTCTTGTGATTAGGTAAAGATATTAAGCAATAATATAGTGTTGAATTTGTTAATCAGCAGTTTTTAGAATATATTTCCAAACAGTATAAAACTAGAAAACACGTGTTTGGAAAAACTGACTAACATAATTGGAAAAAAAACCCTGTAAATACAACGTAAATTATAATTCTGGATTGTCACTTTTGAATTTACATACAGCACTTTAAGTTTTACTTATTTACTAAATGTTCTTTCTAGATTTTAAAAAATAATTTATTACCTTTTGATATTTGTAACAAAGTATGAATTTATAAATACCAGTAGTTTGTCTGATCACAAACCTATAGTACAGGAATTAAATTGGCCTATCATATAGGAGTAAAGAATAAATGTGAACTGCAATGGGAAGAGTATAATATAAATATGAAACTTTATTACAGTAGGTAGAATAGAACAGGACTATTGGGCTTTTCTACATTTTTGAGAAGCATAGGTACATTATGGCCAAAATACAGTAGGTATATATTCAGATGCTTAATGGGAACTCTCTTGGGATGTATTATAATAGTGCAGTACTTTGGATTTAATTTTGAAGAGGTACTTTTCATGAATGCAAACATGGCTCTTATCTGCAGCTCCTTGAAGATGTCTGGTCTGTTTCTATGATCACACAGCTGTAGCAGAAGCCCCCCCCCCCACCCCAGTTACATGTTTCTTTGCTTTCCGGAGCATCTCTTTCAAATCAAATCTGTACATTCCTATCATGAAGTTCTTCAGGAGGATAGGATAGGATAGGATAGGATAGGATAGGATAGGATAGGATAGGATAGGATAGGATAGGATAGGATAGGATAGGATAGGATAGGATTGGATTGGATTGGATTGAATTGAATTGAATTGAATTGAATTGAATTGAATTGAATTGAATTGAATTCTTTATTGGCCAAGTGTGATTGGACACACAAGGAATTTGTCTTTGGTGCATATGCTCTCAGTGTACATAAAAAGAAAAGATACATTCATCACGAATCATAAGCTGTAACATGTAATGGTAGTCATAGGGTACAAATAAGCAATTAATAAGTCTCTAATACAAAAGTCATTGCACAATGGTATCTTAATTATTGATTTCAACATGATAAGATACTTTATAAGTTAAATTATAGTTCTACTGAGTTAACATATAAAGCACATGCTTTATATTAGATTGGATCTAGACTTGCACATTATTGTTATTATTAGCATTTATATATGGCAGAATAATAGAGAAAATGATCAAGTAAAAAAAACAGTTAGCCTGTAGTGATGTTTTGGAATTCTTTGGAGGGTTTTTGAGACTATGGGACTGTACATGACCATCTTGTTCATAAAATTCTGGAATGAATCCATTTTATTTACCTTTAATAGCAAATTATCCAAAATCTACTAATATTTATGCCATCTGAAATAGTATAACAAATTGTGATCCCTTTTAGTTTAGTTCTATTAATTTTCTGTCAAATTTTCACATAGAACTTCTCCATCGAATACTTATGTTGGGCAGGATGTTGTAAACAATTCCTTATAATGTTCCATTTCATTTTCTTTAGACGTGGACCTATTAAACTTGCAATGTCCAAAATTACTCAAGTTGATTTTCCTCCTCGAGAAATGGTCACATATACAAAGGAGACCCAAACTCCAGTTATGACTCAGCCTAAAGAAGGTAAATATAAATTTCACTCTTTACTGTTTCCTTATACATAAAGAACATCTTTCAATATAAAAAGACTTATATGTGACAAGGTAAGTGTCATAAACCTTGATATAAAAAATAAATTCAATACTTTTATTGTGGAAAATATTAAAAAAATATTTGCAGAAAGGAAAACGATTATGTCAAGAAATTTAAATTTGTATAGAATTCTGGCTTGTTTCTTAGGTGCTCTTGCCTTCATTTGATATTTTGATAAAGTATCATAGACAGGTCTTTTTCTTTTAGAGAAATAAGGCTTTGCAGAGTTTTTTTTTAACATAAAATAAATTGCAGAACCAGTTATAGTCACAAAGGCAACAAAAGGCACATTTATAGACAAATAAGTGGTCATGCACAATTATAGCTTTAAAAAAGTTTTTTGAAAAGTTAGCATATTTGGAACATGTAAAGTGGCTTTATATTTTGACACTGGGATACGCTGTGGCAAAAACTAAAAACTCCTGCAACTGTGTCTCCAGAATGATTTCTAGGCTTCCTCCTCCACTGAAGCCTAGCATTCCCTGAATGTTAAAAATGTGTTCTAGAAGACTGGGTAACTATCTAGAACATGGTTGTCAAACTCGTGGCATCACATTGCCCTCACGTGACATATCGCAACATTTTTTCCCTTCGCAAAAGCAATTGGCAATTGTTCTCTCTTTTTTGTCATAAATAAACAGATCCAATTTTTATATGCATATACTGATGTAGACAAAATTCCATAGGTGGGGAAAGGTTTATGAGGATTATGATTGGGTCTCCATGTACTTGAAGAGAAAAATGGACGTTGGCAACAGATTCATAGTGCATTGGTATGGTTAGGAGAGCACTGACTATTTGAGCCTCCCCTATTTACATTTTGTGGTAAAAAGGCAAAATCCCATGGGGGGCAACCTACTTAGGTCAGCATGGAGTCAGAGAGAAATTGGACATAGGTGTGTATAAATATTTAGAATGATTGCTCATTGGTCTTTTATCAAGTAGACTGGTTAGATACATTCATCACGAATCATAAGATACAGCACTTAAAGGCAAGTCCCAGCTGACTTGCTTGATCGGCAGAGGCTTTCTTTTTTCTTTTTAAGCCCCTGACGATCCCAGCGGACTTGCCTGATCGGCAGAGGGTTTCTTTTTTTTTTTTTTAAAGCCTCTGATGATCCCAGCTGAGCCGCACGATCATCAGAGGCTTTTTTTTAACTTTTAAAAGCATTTATTCAACCAAAGAGGTTGTAGAAAAAAATGCTTTTAAAAATTAAAAAAAAAGCCTCTGATGATTGCGCGGCTCAGCTGGGCAATTGGGGGGCCAGGGATTTTTGCTACCAGTTCTCCAAACTACCCGCCTCCATCGCTACCGGATCGGGCAATCCGGTCCGAACTGGGAGCATTTCACCTCTAGTTTTTGTGCTATATATCCTATTTATTCATTTATGCATTATTTATGTATTCCTGTTAGACTAAGAACTGGGGGGGTGGGGGGGGGAATCTAGAAGGCAGTGGTAAACTTCCTAACTATTGGTTACAGGGACTTTGCGTCAAATTCAACTTAAAAATTAAAGTGGAAAAGGAGTAACTTAAAGTATTGTGCAAAAAATAAAATAAAATAAAGAAGTAATAGGTCAAAAGAGCAGCTATAAAAGAATATATATATATATATATATATATATATATATATATATATATATGATCCAAACATAAAGGAAGAAAGGAAAATTACCTTTCTTGGGAAGGAGGAAGGGGAGGTTTTGTTTTGAATCTTCCAGTTTTCCCAGAATAGCTTACGAACTTCAGCAGAAGCTGTAGGAAGCAGACTTGATGCTCAAAAGGCCTATGATGCATGCCCGTTGCATGATTTGCTTGAAAAATTGTCTATAAAAACAAAGATATCTTTTTTTTTAGAATCTGAAAATGATTAGGAGATAGTAAAGATTTGGTTCATTAATGATCTTCTCATTCTTAATATTTTCAGGTTTTAACAATTGGAAAACAATAACTCCATAATTGCTCTATATTATAGCTCTATATTATATATACTTGAGCTTCCATTTCTGGATGTATTGTTCAGTATAAAAGTACTAAATTATTACCTATACTTAATTCTTACAATGCTCCCATAACAAAATAATATATCTGGACAGAATACTGTGTGTTAATAATTGTAATTTCCAATCTTGTACTGTATTGTGTATGTAAAACACAGTAGACCCCTGATATGAATAAATACTCCCAGAACATGGGGAAAATAAAAGTCACCATACATAGTGATTTTTCTTAATTGCCTGTGCAATGTTTTGAAGTAGTATTGATCAAGTTTAAGATTCAATAAAATATTAGTCTCACATGCTTCTTTCCTCTAAGAAAAAAGTGTGCAAAGGAAAAGTAGTCAAGTTAACGCAGAAGTTAGAGGTTTGATTGTTGATGTGTATCCTCAAAGTGACTTCAGATTGCCTGTCTGTTATTCCCCAATACAAGTAACAATCAGTTAGCTTCCATTGAATGAAAGCTTGTCGTTATCTTGCAGTGTTACTGATAGGTGTCACTGTCAGGACTTTGATGCATAGGATTTTTAATAGAATGAGAAAAGAAAGGTAAGCAGGGATGCAAATAAGGCCTCTAGCAGAGAAATGAATCTAACCATATTATCTCAACTTAATGCTTTAATATTGTCAAACTTTAATCATTTGAAAAATTTTAGATCTATATGTAATACTAAAAGATTTGACTAGGATGCTTCCTTTTACTATTTTTAAGAAGTATCTGCCAAAAACAAAATAAAACATATAGTAAATGTGATCTGAAGACACTTCGGCTTAACAAAAGACACCCATTTCACAGATGATTTAACTTTGATTAACCTACTCTGCAACAACAGACCACACAGACAACTGGAACTTCATTCTCTTGGAGTCATTGCAAGGCGCTGTCTAATTTACAGCCTGTTTTTCTTCTCATCTCAACAAAATACAGCACAATTTTGATGTTAACACTAAGTAAAAATTCACTGGTTCATTTACCATTCATTGAGAAGAGATTTGGCATTTTAAAAGTAACTGCTACTTTTACAGATTTTTAATGCTTGCCTTGTAACCTTAGATCCTCTGTCAAGAAAAAACATAGTAACCACTTAGTATATTGTAATAAATATTCATCAGTAAAATGATTTGACATGTAGTTTCACTCCTCATTGTTATGTTCTTGCATGGCAGTGTAGCTTTTAATGTGAAATAAATAAAGCATTTCTGCATCATTGGGGTAAATCTTGAATGCTGAATAATAAAAGATTACAGCAATGAAATAAAAGAGCTGGACATTTTCTCAAAATATTTTCAGGGCCTAATCCAGAATGGTACAGCTGGTGCATATATATTAGATTGTAAGCAATACTGTTTAACTTTTGCTGCTGTATCCTGATTTTAATTCAGGATAATACTGTATTTTTAACATTTTGTACATAAAATATTAGTCATGAAAATTGAAAATATTAGTCATGAAAATTGCCATTTTAAATAGTACATTCTGTGGGATATATATATTGGCAAGAAAAAAATAAACCTGTATGACAATTTAATTATAAAGTTTGGATAATTTTTCATCTTTATTCTGTGGTCTGTTTTTAGTAGAACCATTGGTGTATATGGAGCTTTATTGAGAAGCACACAAAAACGGATACTTATACCTGCACTTGAAGAACTTTTTTTTTAAAAAAGTGGAAGTGAGATCAATAAGGGAAAGATTTTGTGTTCATTGATATATGAATAGGCTTTCTTTCAGCAAGGCAAGAAATTAAAGTAGAATTCAAAGGCTTCACAAGACCTGTTGGAAGGAGAGAGATATCTACATTACAAATGAATATTACAATATGAACAATAATACATATATTAATATATATACCCAAAAGAAAGGGTATGTTTATTTAAGAGAGCAGGTATAATCTGGATACTATGGTGACAAAGCTGGAGAAGTAGATTTTATAGACCAGTATATATTGAGGGGGGGAAATTAAGTAGGTCTATATTTTCACAGTGTTGTACAGGATTAAGCAGCTTAATGTGGCAATGGGTTGAATACAAGGAACAAAGAAGGCAGAAGCAGCAGGAATTTCAGATGTGCTTGCCATTATGCCAGCACAACTGCATCATTTAGGCTAGTGCGTAATAGACAGAAACCTCATCTCTTGGATCACAGTGATGTTTAAAAGCATCAGGCACTGCTTGAAGTACTTCAAAGGCTCTGTGTACTATTGGGTAAAAAGCAGGAATAGGACTTGACAGCTAGAGAATTTTCTGGTCACATAGTTAGCCCAAATTTGTTGACCTGCAGAAGGATGATTTAGAAAAAGCTATGGCTTCTTGCCAGAATAGTAGATTGTTCTAAAATAAATACCATGTGTGTGTGTGTATTGAAGTGAATTTATAATTCTGCTGATTTGTTTGCATATCAGCTTAAATTTAAACTACTAAGGAATAACTATTCTTGGATATCCACTTAGTTCTCTTAAATCTTTTGCTAGTATGCTATTAAGTGATAATATGTAAGATTAACAGGATGAAGGTTTGTTACTTATTTAGTGGCGTTTGCATATATCTTAAAAATAAGTATTAAACTGAGATGAAAAATTGCTCCAGTGCTTGCAAGTGTATTTATGTAATTGCGGTAATATTATTTCTAGGGCTGAGATTCAGTAATAGTTATTCCTAAGCATTGACAGCAAATAAAGAATAAGGACGAGGAGGAATTTGTTTATACATCTGTCATCTACGCTAAAAATGTGAAAAGGGAGGGGCAATTGATTATCAGATTTCATCTCTGCAATATATGTAAATAACCAGATCACTCGGGCAGTAGTAGAGAGCTGCCCATCTGCTTTTGACAAGGATTTGACTTCTATCGCAGAAAATGGTACTTAGAATTAAAATGGAATGGCAGAGGAAGGAAGCTGAGATTTAACTTCTAAATGTATGGAATTTGAGCTTTGAACAACTTATAAAGGTCAAGGGGGCATTCCTGTTCTGAAGTCACAGTGGCATTGTTTGCTGTAGCGTGTCTACATACAAAAAGAGAAGTCCACACTTAATTCAACCAAATTATTTAATCTAGTCATTGCTTTGTAATTTGCTATTCACAGTCTCATTATTAAGCGAAAATTATGCATTTATCAATTTTCTCTTCCCCAATGCTTGGGTGGAAATCTAGTCTCTTGTTTGGGGCACATGGCATAGAATTGCTCTGTTATCCAGTTTTCTGATTAATAGTCCATTGTATGTACAAATTCATCTAAAAAGGAGCAGTGTCTTTCCTTTTCTCTGTGTGATTATTTTGTCCAAAAAAGCTTTCATTTTTTTTAAGTAGCACAAAAGCTGTAATTGGCAGGCTTTGTAAGGAAATGTCAATGTGCAAGAGAGTGGAGATCACTAAGAATTCTTTTACGCGTTCTTTCCCCTTTGCACCACCGCCTCCTCAGCAGGGTCACTGAGATCACTAGCTTTTCTTGAAATGGCCATTTTCACTGGCAGGTGCATTATACCCTGTATTTTCAGATTGTTTTTCCATTCTGAATGTTTGGCAGGTTGATTGCTCTGGCTGCATTGACGGAGAAAGGGCTGACAAATGTGGTTGGGCTGGTTGAAAAGACAGTGATTACTGTTTTCCTTTGTGGCTGATTGAGGCCCTTGAAAGGAAAGATTTTAACCTTCACCATTTGGTTCAGAAGTATGAGCATATATTGAAATTGTTCATGCCATTTATCCTAGTTCTGTAAACTTGTCAGAACGTAAAAATTGCTCGATTTCATATAATGTGGGATTGGCATACGTCATTATCATTTTGATTAAGTTGGAGTTTGTATTATTGTATGCATTATATAGTGTTATTTAAGACATTTGTTCCTTCAGATATAGATTTATATTTTTATTGATTAAACTAGAGTTAGAAAGATTTTTTTTTCCAGATTTTGCTTCAGCCTATCACTATGTGTGTGGCTTGGCAGCTGGTAGAGCCTACAAGCTGTATTTTTGTTTGCAGGGTAAAGGCTTGTCTCTGGACCTCCTGGAGAGTTGGTAATTGCACAGACTTGCCATTGGAGAAAAAACATAATTGGAAGCAGTCAAGCAGAAAAATGCTGTGCCATCCCATTGCCACCTCAGAGCGGGGATAGACAATCCCAGCAATACCATCTGGTTGCTGCTGTCTAGTCAGCTGGCCTGGCTGCTGGGACCATAGCTTGGCAGCTGGTTTGCACCTCTTGACCACTCTTCCCTCCCCCCCCCCATGACTTTGAACATGGGTCAGGGGAATGGCTGTAACAAATAAACCCCTGTTGAATCTTGCCTCATTACGTGCAAGAAGGCAGGATGCAGGCTTCTGCTTCCATTCTCTTCTAGACAGATGACATAGCTGGTTAACGAATGAAATAAGTATTTTAAGAAAGATACTTTGAGAAACAGAACAAAAAGAGACAGGAAACATATTTTACAACACCACATTGCTCTTTTTAAATTTTCTAGAGGCTTGTACTATTTACAAAATGTAACAATGCAAAAAATGCTACATATATTCTCAATATTTCAAAGCGTTAATACTTCTTATTATTTATTGCAATTAAGGAAACAGCATTCTACTTTTAAAATGCTCACTGGTAAACATCATAATGATAATGTGGCTTGCAGTTAAAATGATAGGGAAAAAAAGATAATCTCTCTTGCTATTGTCTTAGTAAAATTTGCCTTTCCAGCTAGCATCATCAAAACTAAAGAAACATCTTTCCTTTATGAAAAACTTTTTGTTATTGAATCTATATCTAAATAAAGCTATGGTTCTGAGAGCTGTGTTAAGATGCTTGATTTTCATTATTTATATATCAACATGCAGCATAAAATCACATGGATGAATGTTTCATCTGCAGTGACAAAGCTGGACAAAAGTTAAGAATTTAAAGTGAAAATCTATGAAAAGCTACCCTATACTGCATGTTTAGTTCTGATGCTGTGTTAGAAAAATCACTAAAGTTTACTCACAGTGACAATATATTTGATTATTTTTTTCGTTATTTAATAAATGTAATCCCAGATTACAATTGGCCAAGCAATTATTGACAACTTTCCTCTTTACTAGATGAGGAAGATGAAGATGATGTAGTTATACAAAAACCACCAGTTGAACCTGAGGAAGAAAGCATTTTGAAAAAGGAGGAAGAGGAGGAAGGTATAAATATTTTATTTCTTTACATCCATTCATATGCCATTTATTCTAATAACTCTGGGTGATTTTCAGTATATAAAGCTAAAACTAACCATAAATACTAAAACAATAAAGAAACAATTAACAATCATAAATAAAAACTAATACTGCCAACAGGAAGCTCTCCCTACTTCAGTATTCTCTTAAAGAGTGCTATGTTCCTCATTTTTAATAATATGAAGGAGGAAGCATATCTGACTCAAATTTCTGTTTTCATTTTGTTGTGTATGTTTCTTTTTACTGTATAAAATTTGTATTTATTAAAGTTTAAAGATTTAAAAAGCATTGAATAAAATTGCAGCTGTTCACTGTAGAAAATCTTAAACCCACACACACTAATATTCTAATCATTAAAATATATTCATTTTAGTCTCTTGGTTATAAATCACAATCTGTCTCTCTCCACAGTTGCCCCACATGAACTAACAGAAGAAGAAAAGCAACAAATTTTGCATTCCGAAGAGTTTTTGAGCTTCTTTGATCATTCTACAAGAATTGTAGAAAGAGCTCTTTCTGAGCAAATTAATATTTTCTTTGACTACAGTGGTCGGGACTTAGAAGATAAAGAAGGGTAATATGGGAATTTCTAAAATACGTTACTCCATTTGTTTTAATTTTACTGGAAATGATTCTAAGTCTGCCCTCTTCTATTGTTTTATTTTTTTCCAGAGAAATTCAGGCAGGAGCTAAACTGTCCTTAAACAGACAGTTTTTTGATGAACGTTGGTCAAAGCATCGTGTTGTTAGTTGCTTGGACTGGTCATCTCAGGTAACTTTACTTAATCTAATAAATCTTCCTTAGTAGATATTATTTTCCTTATTCTCTTGACAAAATAGATTTCCAAGAAATAAAGTTGTGTTTAGTAACTTAATTTGGATTTATTTGAATGTGTCTTATTTAAAGCCAATAACAGAGAATCTTTTATTTTTTTATCCAGTACCCAGAGTTGTTAGTAGCATCTTATAACAACAATGAAGATGCTCCTCATGAGCCTGATGGAGTGGCCCTTGTCTGGAATATGAAATATAAGAAAACAACTCCAGAATATGTCTTTCACTGCCAGGTATTGCAAGTTCTTATCTTTCAGGGTTAAAGATTTTGTATTAGTGAAAGAGGACAAGACTTGCCTTTTAATTATCAGCATAATGATTTAATTGAGAAGACATGAACTTCAAATGTAACCCATTCTAAGCACATGTTGATATCTGAAGGATCAAACTCTTCTTTTTAGCATAATGTGCCTTATTTAAACTTACACAACTTCATACTGTGTAAAAGATGACATGACGTTCTGTGCATTAAGTACAGAATCATTAAATAAGATACCATTACAGCATTTATCATTAAAAATATATAATCACATATCAACTCAATTTGTATATTGAAAACAAATATACATATCCTAAAATTTAAGGGAAATAAAGTTAATAAAGTTGAAATAAATTAATAATAAATTATTTCAACTTAAAATGATCTAATGTAGATGTACAAGTTGGCCGCAATATAGGTTACTGTAAAATATTTATTTCAAGTCAATTTATATGGCTGCCCATCTCCCAAATGCAAGTCTGAGCAGCTAATGAAACAACTAGTGAAATAATAAATGTAAGACATAGACAATATAATATGAGAGCTGAGAAAATCAGAACAAACTCATCTGGGCTCAACTATCTTCCTGACTCCCTGCTTAAGAAAGTAACCTTAAGCATAATAATGAAGTTTCATTTCCCTGTGTTATATATTTAATGTGGTATAGCATTTCATAGGTTAAAAGATGATCCATTAATGTGTCTTTTTCTGATATAGTCATTCCTGAAGTCATTTAGGAAATATTTCTAGTAAACTGTCATATTCAGAAATAACATTTACATTCTTTTTTCACTTTACAGTCAGCTGTTATGTCTGCTACATTTGCAAAATTTCATCCAAATTTGGTGGTTGGTGGCACATACTCTGGACAAATTGTGCTCTGGGATAACCGTAGTAATAAGCGAACACCAGTTCAGAGAACTCCCCTTTCAGCTGCTGCTCACACGGTAGGGAATGGAAGAGCTATATATCTTCATCACCCAATCCCCTTTCAGGATAAACAGTGTTGTGCAAAGTGTACAGAAAGAGTGTGAAGCAGTAACAAAAGAAACTAAGGCAAGACATAAGAAAAAATTACTGACTTATTCAGTAATCTAGGATAGTGCTGGGCTTAGAGCATAATGGGATAAAATTCAGAATGTGTGAAAAAAAATATAACATTCAAGAAATGAGTGTCTTATATAAAAGATACTATAATCCTATTTGAATTAAAGTTTTTGCTGAAAGGATCAATTCACCATTTCACATTACTTGGTTCTATGGTATTTCCTATCATCTATATTTGTCTCTCTCCAGGTTCCAAGGTCTCTGAATTTTTCATTATGAACAGGAGATCATATTTTACTTGTTCCTTAGCTCTCACTTTCCCTTGAGAAGCACATTTTCCCTGCTGGGAAAACATGTAGGCCTGAAATGAAAGTATTAGCTATTCATATTTTCAAAATCTAGACTGTCTGGTCATTCCTTTGCTCTGTGCTTTGGAATGTTGATAGGTATACCATGCTTTTACATCACTATAGCTGTTCGTTCTATTTCGTTCTATTTTTCTTTTGTTCCATTTTTATTAATATTCAGTCTTTCTTTTGTCATAACGTCGCTTCCTAATGTTAGCATATAGGAAGTATTCGCTTATTGACCACTCATTCAGCAGTTGTTCAAAATGACGGGTGCTGAAAAATAATTTTAAAGCTAATTTGCGATCATTTGCAATTCTTTGCAGCATCTCTCAATCACATAATTGCCATTACTATAAGTAATGGATTTTTTCCTCCACACATCTCCACGCACCCCTCAGAGAAGAGAGATTGGAGTGGAAAGGATTACAAGAGAGTAACCTATTTGCCCTTCTAAATATCAAAAGCAATACAATTTTGCTGGCACTGGGAAAGGATCAGGCAAAGATATCTTGATTGCCTAAAGAAATCAATTGTTTCCCCCACCCCACCTCATAGAGCAGAGAGATTGGAGAGGAATAGATTTCAAGAGAGTACTGTAAATTATTTGCATAATGACCCCACGGCTCCCAGCCCTGGGCTGCCTTGCAGTCACATTGCTTTCAATGTGTACAAGACAGTAGACAGGTATTCAAGCATTCTAAAGGGCAGGGCCAAAGATGTGGAACTGAGAAGTCTTGTCTTTTTCCAGCTTGAAAGAGCAGTCACAGTCACATAATTTCCCGTTTTGTGTCAGAGTTGCTGGTCCCAATTAGGATCAGTAAGTGAGGACTACTTGTAATTCAAGAATGAATCTTTAATCCTTCCTGTACCACACTGGTTTTTGTACTTTTAGTGAAATGTCTAATCTTGCAGGATTGCTAAGCAACCAAATCTAGATCTTAGTTTCTGGGGAAGGTCTGGTGATTAACTGTAGAAAACAATAGGTTATTAAGTCCCTGGATATCTTTCTTGTCCTTCTTGCCTGATCATTTAAAATTTAGATTTGCATTTATTTGAAGGCATCTTAAATTTCCATAGAAGCTTTGTTAAACTGTGCTATATGATCTTACTTTAGCATCCTGTATATTGTGTAAATGTTGTGGGGACACAGAATGCCCATAACCTTATCAGCATTTCTACTGATGGGAAGATTTGCTCATGGAGCCTGGATATGCTATCACAGCCGCAGGTATATTTCTTATTAAATATGTCAAACATTTATTGTTATATCTGTTTCAGGAAAGTACTGCAAATAAAATACATGCTACTGCAGTATGAAATGTCTAATATCCCAGTCCCATATATCTAAAGATTCTTTTTTGAATTCTGAGAGCTGGCATGCAGTTCAAAGTAGTATAGAATTTGTACTGAGGATATTTCAGTTCACATGCTTATTTAAATATAGAAACTCATTAAATGATTTTAAGTGATAAACTTTCGGTCTAAATTATGTTACAGACCATCTGAAAAATAGTGTGAAATATGTAGTACATTTGTCTTACTGTAGATATTAATAAAATATACATTCCATAGGTTGAGAAAAAAATCCTACATTGTCATCATGTACTCTGTGTTGTTTTGTTGTGTTAAATACTTTCAGCTGGATAATATGAATAAAGCAAGTATATAGAATAAAAATGTTTTGTAGAAGGCTAGTATCAGAAATACTCCCTGATCTTAGCAGAAAAGTTGTTTGGGAAAACAGAAAACGGAAATATGATATCATTCTCTCCAGGATAGCATGGAGTTAGTTCATAAGCAATCCAAAGCTGTTGCTGTCACTTCTATGTCTTTCCCTGTTGGAGATGTCAACAACTTTGTCGTTGGAAGTGAGGAGGGCTCTGTCTACACAGCATGTCGCCATGGCAGGTGATTAGACCCTGGGATTTCATTTTTTCAGCCACAAGGTGTTGCATCTTGGGTCATACTTTAAGAAACATTAATTTTCAGATTGCTGGTCTTTAATTGTCATAGGATGATTATATACAGTTGCACTTCTCTAAAAGAAATTGTAAGAATTTTAAAAGAGTATCTATTTAATAATTAAAATTTTCAATTAACTTCAGCATCTCATTTTTTTTCTAGATAAGAATAGCTTTTGAGCGTTGATGTGGAATATGCTGATTAATCAAATTTGGAGGGGAATTGTGGCAGAATATCCTAAATTCTTGCTTTTGTTGATAATTATACAGTACTATCACGCACCAGTCGTAAATTGGGCAGCTTGTCTCCTGCTGTTCAATCTGTTTTGAAATTGTATAGCTGTAGCTTATCTATTGCTTTCTTAAATGAAATTGAGACTCTGGTCTCTTCTCAAACGTACATCAGCCCATGCTGTACAGTGCTTTGGGTTAGAACTAACCAAAATTGGTAGTTTGCTCTGAAACGGTTGAGGGTTTATCATCCCTGATTTCAGACTGAAAATTACCCAAGGAGGAAATGCATCTCTTGGGAAGCTTGATGTTTCTTGGAAGACAATAATGTTTTAATTTTTGTGGGCCGAATATTTAGTTGGAGTTTGAAAAAACAAGCTATCTAGGATATGTAGTATTTTGTAAACATTATCTTTCAAAGCATATGTCTAGCTATTTAATTAATACAGTTTTTTATTAATAGTGCTGCTGAGCTTAATTCAGTTCCATGGAATATGCAATATTGTAGAAATAATTTGTGATGTTCTTTGTGAACTGTTAAATAGTACTTTGTATGTAGAGTTTTGCATCAGTATTTTTTTCTTTTTAGAATAAATTTGTATCTCCTTTGTATGCATTTTAAACAGCAAAGCTGGAATCAGTGAGATGTTTGAAGGCCACCAAGGGCCCATTACAGGTATCCATTGCCATGCAGCAGTTGGACCTGTAGACTTTTCACATCTATTTGTAACTTCTTCTTTTGACTGGACTGTAAAGCTTTGGACAACTAAGGTATCAGTAGATAAATATATACAATCTTGTCCTGTATAAAAACCCATCTCATGGAAATTGCCTGTGTAGAACTAAGTTTTCTGTCAACAAGCTTCATTGAAGCATCCATGTTTTAAATCATTGGTTCCATAATACAGTATATGATTGTAATATAAGAGTAAAACGTGTACAGATCAGATCTATCCATTACTCAGCCTTCTTATATTGGCTGAGGTAATTCTCATAAATATAGATCCCTATAACCATTGTAGCAGTTTAAAGTTGTCATTAGTATGTTATGTTTACATTATAGTGTATAACAGCATTACACAGACACTACATGCACACACATAAAATGAAATAATGGTATTTATTTATTTTATTTATTGGTTCAATTTATATGCCGCCCTTCTCCTGAGACTCAGGGCGGCTTACAATGCGTTAAGCAATAGCCATCATACTTTTGTATATACCTGCTTAGTAGGGCTTTTGGCCCCCCCAAAAGCCCTACTTTTGCCCCTCCCCCCCCCCCGATGTTCTTTTTTATACAAAGTCATCTTATTGCCCCCACAATCTGGGTCCTCATTTTACCTACCTCGGAAGGATGGAAGGCTGAGTCAAAGTTGAGCCGGGTGAGATTTCAACTGGCTTTAATTGCAGGCAGCTGGCAGCTAAGTGCTACTTAACAGCACTTTAGTCCGCTGCACAACCAAGGCTCCTATCTTGTTTGTTTCATGAATATTATAAAATTCTGCATGATGAAAGTTCTAATAATAGAATAACAGAATTGGAAGGAACCTTGGAGGTCTTCTAGTCCACACACACACACACACACCTCCACTCAAGCTGGAAATCTTGTACCATTTCAGACAAATGGTTGAAATCCCTTCTTAAAATCCCTTCTGTGTTAGCTCTGAGGAAATTAAAATTTGCAGCTTTATTAATGTCTAATGTTATTGTTAAAATTACATTTTTTGTTGTTAGTTGCAAAATTGTATCCGACCCATCGCAACCCCATGGACAATGTTCCTTCAGGCCTTCCTGTCCTCTATCATCCTCTGGAGTCCATTTAAGCTCACGCCTACTGCTTCACTGACTCCATCCAGCCACCTCATTCTCTGTTGTCCCCTTCTTTTTTTGCCCTCAATCTTTCCCAGCATTAGGCTCTTCTCCACTGAGTCCTTCCTTCTCATTAGGTGGCCAAAATATTTGAGTTTCATCTTCAGGATCTGGCCTTCTAAAAAGCAGTCAGGGTTGATCTCCTTTAGGACTGACCGGTTTGAACACCTTGCAATCCAAGGGACTCACAGGAGTCTTCTCCAGCACCATAGTTCAAAGGCCTCAATTCTTTGGCGCTCAGCCTTTCATATTAAAATTACATTACTATATTTATATAATCTAATTTAGTACAAATTCCAAAAATGACTCAGTATTTTTTCAAATCGAGATACTTCAAGCTTTTACTTAAACTTTGCCACTAAAAGAATTACTTGATGACACATAATGAATCAACAATCAAAAGACAAAACATGGCTAAACTTTCTTCAGGATTAAATGCAAGCCTTCAGTGGTAGACTGCCTTAACCCAGAGATATTCATTTTGTTCCCAGACTCATTTCTGCAGCCAACAAATTGTGTTACAGATAGTCAGTTCTCAGCATTGTAATACTTTTTCTCATTTGAGTACTAAAAGATATGTTATTAACTCCACTACCTCCAAAATACACAAAAAGAATTCAGTATTCCATACCCTCTCTACTGACCATGAACCATCCTTTGGTCCTGAAGCCAGAAAACATAGTTTAATAATAGCAATTCCTGACTATCACAAATCTTGTCACCATGCCTTAATTATTTTTGCTTCAGTAATTGCAAGATATATTAATGCTAAATGTATTTTTTTCCTAGAACAACAAGCCTCTATATTCATTTGAAGACAACTCAGATTATGTTTATGATGTGATGTGGTCACCCACTCACCCTGCCCTCTTTGCTTGCGTAGATGGAATGGGAAGACTTGATCTGTGGAATCTCAACAATGATACTGAGGTAAAGCAAAATTGGTTTGGTATCCCAAGACTGCATAGTAATTGAGCATATATTCAGAAAAATATGTTAAAAAGTCATACATTTATTTTATCTTCTTTGGCTCTTCACCTAATTACCTCACAAAGAGGACTTTAAGCTAAACCTTTAATGTTGTAACTGGCTAATTTTTCATGAAATCAGTTGATTTGGATTATCTTGATCCTGTTCTGTTAGGATACAGACTGGGTATGGGACGGAAAAAGTACTAGCCCTGCTTTTGGAAGATCTCTTGTGTGGAGGGGATGGGGTAGTGCATCAATCCATGCCATTCTTGACCTCTCAGAGACTCTTGATCCCTCAACCATGTTATCTTTCTGGATCAGCTCAGACGGCTGGGGTCGATGGCATGGTATTGTGCTGATTTGCCTCATTCCTTTGGGGTCAGTCCGATTTGGTACTAATTAGGAAGAAAAGGTCCCAATGTCAGCCCCAACTATGTGGGATGGCACAGGGTGGTGCTTTCTCTTTTCCTTTTTAACATCTATATGAGGCCACTGGGTGAGCTTATCCATTGCCATGTGTACCAATTGTACATCTCTGCCCCTGGCAAATTAAGTGATACCATGACCCTGTTATCCTAGTGCCTTAAGACTGCAAGAGTCTGGATGGGGAGCAATAGGCTTCAACTGAACCTTGGCAAGACTGAATGGCTTTGGTTTTTGGGACCCTCTGATTCCAGGACTATGCCACCTTTGGTGCGAGATGTGGTTGTATTATCTTAGACAGGCTCTCTGTGCAACCTGGGAGTCCCTATAGATTCACAACTCCTGATTAGTAAACAGATTGCATTCATGGCTAGAAAGGTCTTTGCACAGCTTTGTCTTGTGCACCAGCTGTGCCCATTCCTGAATCAGCAGGCCCTGCTTACAATCACTCTTTCCCTAGTCACTTTCAGATTGGACTACTACAATGGGCTTTACATGGGGCTGCCTTTGGAAAGTATCTGGAAGCTTCAACTAGTTTAGCATGCAAGGGTGTGGGCAATTATGTACACTTCTACAGCCCATGTTAGACATATGCTCTGTAAACTGCACTGGTTTACTTCAAGCTCCAATTCAAAGTGCTGATTTTAACATATAAAGCCCTTATGGCATGGGCAAGGGCAATCTAAGATAGGGGCGCCCAACCTTTTGAGCATCAGGAACCAGTTTTGTGGAGAGAGGTTTTTCCATGGACCGGAGGAGGCGTGGTTTCTGTGCATGCACAGATGAGGCTTTGCTCATTTGTGCAGCCTGGTTTCTGATGCACCGCAGACCAGAAGTTGGGGAGCCCGATCTAAGGGACCACCTTTCCCCTTTTACATCAGCCCTTCCCATCAGATTTTGCAGAAGAGGCATATTGCGGATGCCTTCAGCTAGGGATTTACATTTGGTGGGTTCAGTAGAAGTGTCTTCTCTATTGTAGTGCCCATCTTATGGAACAGTCTCCATTCCCTCCTCCCATTAGATTGACTTTTGATCCCTTTTGATATTCTGTAAGATCCTCAAGACTTCGTTATGTGACCTGGTCTGGGCTTCTATAGAAACAGAGACTTGGCTAGATGGCTCCATTTTGAGGGAGGCATTTTTTTATTCTCTCTTAGCTTCAATTGTATTTTGTTTTTTTAGGGTATTTAATACTATTTTTTATATATTTGTCTTCTCTGTTTTGATATTTTTTTATCTATTGTTGCACCTAAAGTCCCTTGGTGAGTTGGACAGCTATATAAATTTGATTAATAAAACTAATAATAAGTTTTAAATAAACACAAAATGAATGACTGTACGCGTGGCTTATGCTGATAGGAATATGCCGTGACATTGTTTCACCTAACTCTAGCACAGGGTAAAACCAGGGCTTTTTTGTTATCTGGCATGAATACAGGTTCTTTGTAACAGATAGTTGGAACGGTTAAGCTTCATGAAGCTGGTATTCCATGTATTGCTAAAGAATGCAGTGCTATCAGTTGCTGAGCACTGAGCAAAACCTAGGCATGATGTTCTCACTGAATGCTTTAAAGCATCAGACTCTGAGTGTATTTAGCACTACTTTTGTGCAGCAATCAGTTTCGCTCCCTATGATGTGCTTGAGTGGAAGAGGATTACCTATAATAAAGTAATTTTTCCAGTGTAATTCAAACTCAGCATATCCAGGCAAGGTTTTATCCAAGCAAGGAAGAACTCAGTAACTTGGAGCTGTCATCTTTGAAGGCTTGGTGCTCTAATTCCTATCATTACTAAATCCATCTTCCATTGGGCCTTGTGTGGGTATATCAGAGAGATTTATATCGTTAAAGGTAAAATATTTCCTTCTCTGTTGTGTTAGGATAAGGTACAGTTAGATAACTTTAATGGTTATATTATCAACTGAATATTTGTGACAAATCTAGCAAAATTCCAAAGAGGGTATAAATCATGATGAAGCATTGTTGTTTCAACTGGGGTAGGTGCCAACAGCAAGCATTACCGTGGATGGAAATCCAGCCCTTAATCATGTAAGATGGACAAATTCTGGACGTGAGATTGCGGTGGGAGATTCTGAAGGACAAATAGTAATTTATGATGTGGGAGAGGTAGGTAATTTTCTAACTTATTTTGTTTTGCTTCAATAATAAAGAATGCATAGGAGTCATGTTTTTGTTTCAATTTAGAAAGTGTCTCTGTATTTAAAACTTGGGCAGATTTAAGTGCGAGTGTGTGTGCATGTGAAGATAAAAATTTAAAGAAATTATCATGAATATAGTTTTGTGAAGCAGCCTAAAATTACTTCAACTCTTCCCCTATTTCTTGGAAACTACTGCCCAATCCAGTTTCCCATAATGCTCCTGCTCATTCACCATTCCTTTTTTATTCTGGAGGCATCCGATGGCAACAATTAGCAGGATTTTCAAATTACAAACTTCTTCAGAAAAGATTGCAAGTTATCCAGAATCTTTCATGTTGCAAAATAATGTAAAAAATTGTCTGTATTCACCGAGTTTAAAACTGGAGAATATGAAAGGAGAGATACTACACAACAAAGATACAGTTTGCAACTGAGTTTAGGTCAGAAACCAAAGAGGGTTGCTGTTTGACTGCTTTTGTGTCACTTCAGAATCCTTTATATTTGAGTTTGAGGAAATTCTCCAGTGCTGTCAAAGTAGTTCAAACTAATGGTTGTGGCTTAGGTTTGTTTTATTGGTTTGGACAGGTAAATAGTTTTCAAATTTCTTTTTTCTACATATGGTCTTACCAGACAGTAGAACAGCAGGTTGAAAGTACAATTCTTCTAGAAAACAGAAAAATGTGAAATATATTATTCCCACCCTATGAACTGTTTGTGTCCAGTTAGACACTGGCTAGATGCTTCTGCCTAGATCTTTGCTCACTGTAATTTCCTCATTGTAATGGAGACGGAGCCTACTCTTGGGGTTGAAATAAATTTTTCATGTTCATAAAAATTCAGGGAACCTAGAAATGTATGTTTGTTTCAATTCTAGATTTTGAATACAAACCAATATTTTTTTTTAAATCAGCATATTCATATGTTTACTAACACCTCCCATATAACTATTTCTCTACAGCAAATTGCTGTTCCCCGAAGTGATGAGTGGACGCGTTTTGGCCGGACATTAGCTGAAATTAATGCAAACAGAGCTGATGCAGAAGAGGAAGCGGCAACTCGAATTCCTTCTTAAAATTTTACAGTGGATTCTAGCAGTGAATTTGGGAATGATCTACAAAGAGCTTCAATGTAGTAGCATGTTCTAGCCTGCACCAGCAACTTGAACGTGAAAACATACAGTCAACTATGGATTTGACAAGTGTATAAAGATTACTGAAGCAGATCCTGTGAAGTTGCTTTTTAAAAGCTAAATCACATATTCTTAATCTAATCTGCATATATTAATATTTATCCTAATTTGGCAAGTCATATTTTCAGTTGAAACACTACTTATATTGTATATTTAAAGTTACTTAGGCTGTCCAATTTTCAATGGGATTTAAGTAAGTTATGTAAACCTATCTCGGGGGGTGGGGGCAGATTATGGAACTGCTTAGAGTTACGGTAGTTACACATGTATCTGTTCACAGCAACCTTTATCCTATATGTTATACAATAGGCTCCCATGGTGGTAGATCATGTAAAGGAATAAAAATAATCTATTAAACCTTTTTTAATTAATGGAAAATTTCTAAAATTCCTTGGATTTTTTGTTAAATTTGTGTAGTTAGTAAGGATTCTTTATGAATAAAATACACGACGTTTTTCTCATATCCATTTAAAGACTTGATTTTTTTAATAGGATTGTGTTACCTACTAATAATTCACACAATAAGATTTGTAGGGGAAAAGGAATCTAAAATGTGCTTTCTATTTATGCCTATAATAAAAATGAAGGATACAAATGATTTTTAGATTTAAAACTTCATTTTAAATTGTTGGATTGTGGATATAGCTTGCATAATTCTGCCCAGAAAGAAAAAATGAAATCTTTTTGAAATCCTGTGACCACAGGATAATCTGTAATTTGTCTGGGAACTTTTCTAAAATTTAAGAGTCAACACTTCATTTTTTTATGGTAAACTCACAACAGTCTCATGTGACCAGGAATAGAACAAAGTCTCTAATTTCCAGCCAGTTTAGATTACTTGTGGAAATATTAGAAAATAAAGCTTCAAATAAAATATTTTAGTACAGTTGTAACATTTTGTAAACTACCCAGCAAATTGGCCATAAAGTAAGCTATCTTAACCTTCAAGATTTTGCATTGCTATAAAGTTGAATTCGACATTGATGGTAGTTTCATTTTTTTGTAAATGCCAGTTACTCTCCTGTGCAATAAGACTTTTCCATTAGTAATTGATTAGCTTCTGAAATAAGTGCTTACAGGCTTTTACATATAGCTGCTTAGAATGGGTGTGCAACCTGTGGCATGAATGTCACATGTAAATCTTTTCCCTGTTCCTTTTTTCCCCCCAGATGTACCTGATTTTGTTGCCTTAATTGAGGAGTAAAATGGCATATTTCAGGGATGTGTTTGGTGGTGGGGCAGGGTGGGTAAAATAAATCAGTGCATATTGGAGAAAACTATACACTCAGATAAATCCATTGGCAGATTTGCTGACTCTGAAATTTTTAACCCAACTGTCATGAAAAAATGTATCATCCATGGATAAGCCTATCCTCAAAATTTTTGTATGATTTAATTTTCACAATTGACTTATCAGCAGCTGGTGCATTTTTTCATGATATTTGGGTTAAAAATTTAAGGATCTGCTTATCCACAGAGTATCTGCTAGTATATAAGAGAGGTATTGTGTTTTAAAGAAGCTGTGGGAACAACCTATTATACATACTCGCAGATAAGCCTATCTACAGATAAGCCAAAACCAATTTTTTGGTAGATTTTGGCTCCTAAAAGTCTTGCCTTATCTACCACTATATATAGAAGGCTGAATATCTCAATCCAGTTTCTCACATCATGCCATCAAGGCACTCTGCAGCCATTAGTGTTATTTTAAAAGGGGTAGATATTTGAAGAATAAAATTGCTTATTTCAGGGTAGAACACAGGATGGTCTTGTTCAGGTGGAGCCTTTAAAATGATACACATAGATACAAAATGGAATATTTTGAAAAAAATCTTCCATTCATATGGATTTCTTGGAATAGTGATAGATCAGCTTCGTTGCACATATTAGTAACCAGATTTTCCAGCCTTTGGGAAGGTTGAGGTTGTTGTTTTTTTGGGGGGGCAGGCTTTTTGCCCCATTTTCCTATGAGGCTTCAGAAGTGAGGGGAGGGAGTTGCCTTACAGTTTGTGTAAGATCTGAACTTGAGGATAGTTGGTGATGATTGGCAGTTTCCTTGGAGGCATCTATTAATTGGTTGCTGGGAATGGTGGTGTCTATTTTAATGGGTTTACCGCATCTGCCTGAGGTCTGGATCAGGCATCGGAGTTAGTGGTAGATTTTAACCAGCTCTATTGAACTGTTGATGATTCACTACCTCAGTATTGATCTCCCAAAGACAGAGAGCCTGATTCTAAGTAAGTCTTGCATTTTGTATCTAGCACTTTTGTATTCTTGAAATTTTTGAAAGCTGTATCTGCATACAGGAGCTTATGGATGTACAGCAGAGTTCCTTTTGTAGATAAACCCCCAATTAAGGAGGAAATAGTCACATGGGTACATTGCCTGAAATTCTGTTGCCTTTGCATATTGCCATGGCTTCATCATCAAGTAGCTCTCTGCATTCACCTAATTACTGACCAAACAATAAGACCCCATTTCCAGGTCTTAAAAACATGCTGCATTTTCCCCCTCAATCTATAGTGGGGAGGCTAGAGAGATTACTAATTCTTCACCTTCTTTGGGCTTTTTAAAAATTGTACACATACTCTTTAAAAAAACCACTAAACATCAGAGTATTAGAATATTATTGAGGAGCAATGTTCTAAGTTAATTTTGTTTTCTTTAAAACTTAGTCTCTTAAAGATTTGGTGTCAAAGAAAAGACGCTACAGGGCTCTGGTTTTAAATACATTTTATTGTCACATGATTTTTAGTAAAACACTTTCAAAACAGTCTGTACATTTCAAACTATTTAGAACTGCAATATCTCTTTCTAGAAATGCAACTGCAATTTCAATGCCATAATGATGTCTCTGTACAAAGATGTACAATATGTACAGTAACATGGAGTGCAAGCTGTGCAAAGCCAAGCCCTGGGTACTAATTCAAGCCATCAGAAGAGGAGAAACGATCAATGGCTTGATCGTAAAGCCTGAATCAATCTCCTGTGTGCGAACGACAATTGTATCTTTGTATAGAAAGAAGCAATGATTCAGTCTCCATTCAGTAAAGTGTCATGCTGGAGAGCCAAGGACTGTTCTCGGATCTGTCCTTTACGGTCACTTTTACCTGCTGGAAAAGTCAGCTCAGGATTCAAGCTGCTGCTTTGGTTTGCACAGGAGTGGCACTCGCTGCTCGAAATTTTGGAAGAGAAAGCCCAAATTTGTTTTCAATTCCAGCAAAAGTAGCTGTGGCAAGCCGGTACCCACCAAGGTGATCAGGATTAACAGGAGGCAGGCCTGAGATTCGTGACTTGGGATGAGGTTCTGAGCCAGAGGGCTTGCTAGTAAGAGAGAAACAAACATTGGCCACATTCAGCTACTGTTAGCATAACTATTACAGCATGTTCTGTTTTAATCCTAGTTCATTGACTACAACAGTGGCTTGGCTCACAAATATATAACTAAATAACCATGACTTACTGCACCAAAACCAATAATTTGAATCCATTTTTTGTCACTGCTAAGTTTTAATGCTGATGGCTTGTTCACCAGGTGTGTGTGTATCTGATCACATGCTTATCACCATCCTCTTACATAGCCACTATCAGGGCTAAGGTGTACGTAAATCCAGGCCAGGTGATTCTTCCCTTAGGAAATTCATAGCCGTGTTAATCTATGTAAGATCAGGCCAAATGTTAAAAATACATGTTTCTTCTTTCCAAGAAGCACTGTTTTGAACTGATGGTTTACATTAAAGCTGCAGAAGTTGACCCAGGCAAGACAGCAGGAATAAAATTAGCAAACTGATCAATTTTCTTTTCTTTTCTGCAATGGAGAAACTGCATACGAAGTATCAGGCTGCCTGGAATTTTTATTGTATGTCCTTTTCCCATGAAATGGTAATGAACATATTATTTGATGGAGTCTTTGGTGCTCTCTGAGCTTGGTGGTTTGCTTGCAGATGTTTCAACAGCCAACTAGGTAACATCATCAGTATGAGTGAGTATATTGCACCCTTTTATATACAGTAACCTATCCTGCCATTTTTGGGGGGTAGTGTGTTTAGTGTTGGGTATAAATAGCCTTAACCATTTCCTGTGATTAGAAAGTATACTGGGTAGTAGTTACTCTGTTCTTCATTTATTACCTCACTATTTATCCATATTTGTAAAGATTCTATTTAACTTCCAATAGCACATTGATGGCTAACCTTTTTGCCATCGTGTGCCAAAAGCGGGGGTGACACGGGGAGCGGTCACATGCAAACCCCACTCCCGTGCTCCCCCTGCTTTTGGCACGTGATGGCACAGTGGGCCCGTTTCTCACCCTCTCCAGGCTTCAGAGTCTTTCTAGGAGCCTGGGGAGGGCAAAAACGGCTTTCCCCAACCCCCCGGAGGCTGGAAATGGCCTGTTTCCTGACTTCCGGTGGGCCCAGAAGGCCCAAAAACCAGCTGGCCAGTGCCCACATGCACTCTGGAGCTCAGCTAGGGCAATCCTCATGTGCCCACTGATATGGCTCTGCGTGCCACAGGTGGCACATGTGCCATAGGTTCGCCATCATGGCAATAGCACTATGACAATGATCAAATCTGGGGATGGAAGTTCTTCAACCTTTGTCATTTTACAGTTGTACTTCACTCTGTGGCACTACAGAACCAGACGTGGACAAATTTTGACTTGGAATCAGTGGTGAAATGTAAAATTTGTTACTACTGGTTCTGTGGGTGTGGCTTGGTGGGGGGGGTAATGTGACTGGATGGTGTGGCCAACTTTTTTTTTTTACTTTTAAAAACATTTTTTCTACAAAAAATGCTTTTAAAAGCCTCTGATGATCCCAGCGATCATCAGAGGTTTTTTTTTTTTACTTTTAAAAGCATTTTTTTCGGCCTAAGAGATTGTAGAAAAAATGCTTTTAAAAGTTTTTTAAAAAAGCCTCTGGTGATCACGCAGCCCAGCTGGGCATGGAGGGGTGGGGTGGGGGGTGCAGGAATTTTTGCTACCGGTTCTCCGAGCCACCAGCCGCCATCACTACCGGATCAGGCGATCTGGTCCAAACCAGGAACATTTCACCCCTGCTTGGAATTCTATCCAATCCAGTCCTGTTTGAACCAGCTGGTCTGCCGTGTTATGGCATCATTCTCATAAAAGCATTTAATGAAACTTTAATTGTATACTCTTCAATACAGGCACTGCTCTCTATGAATAGGAAAGCTCCCTCTGATTCAAATTGCTTTTACCTGATTATTTTCTGTACTTATAAAAACAAAGAAAAGCAGAAATACTAGACAATTTACTGAGATGCATCAGTGTTGTAATGGGCTGGTGCATGTCAACATCCTTTAAAATTTAGATGGTCACTTATACTTACATGCCTCCAAAATCCACATACAGCCAGCGCTGCAGAAGTTCGTAAGTCACTAAAGTAACACCAAATTGGGGTGAGGATCTGAATACGCGGGCTGTTGAAAAAGAAGAGTTTAATGTAACACACATATACTGAAAACATCATCCGCCTCTCATAACCACTGTTATGGAAAGCATAAGAAGAACAAGAAATAACAAGCAAAGATAA
Source organism: Masticophis lateralis (assembly GCA_030761175.1). Lineage (NCBI taxonomy): Eukaryota > Metazoa > Chordata > Lepidosauria > Squamata > Colubridae > Masticophis > Masticophis lateralis. Next base: position 201,105,660 of record JAUDYJ010000001.1, on the reverse strand, counting down.
CAGAGGAGAGGGGAGGAAAGCTAAATTTAGTTTACATGACAGCCATTCACAAATACCACTCCATCGTTTTTGGTACTTGAAACCACAGTTGCTTTCACCATGTCCCATAAACCACTTCATGAACTGTTTTTTGTCCTTTCAATTTCTACCTCTCTCCCCCTTCTCTCCTTCTAAGAATCACAACTCCATCCAAGTATGATTTCCCTCTTCTCAAGACATTCAGTCTTCCTTCTCCTATTTGTTTGAGCTCAACTCTTGTTTATTTTCTCTATGTAACCAGGTCACCTCAACATACTTTCCTTTAAACTGGTCATTCATTTTTTTAATTAATCCACAATAATCAAGGAACCATTCATTTTCACCACTCCTTGTTTTTACCCATACCCACTGCGCTCAACTTGCTTTATATTCTCCATACCTTTCCGATCCTACCTTCTATATAACAAAGTGGGCTGATGTTCATAAAAAAACAGTCATTTCACTTCTTGCAAAATACTTTCTTTGGAACAGATCACACATTAACCATTATTTTTATAGGCATCTATACATCTTAAAAATTCTCCCATTTTTCAAAAAAGTCTAGAAAAATAAACTCTTCTACTTGCTCCAGGTTTTGGGGACGGGGGTTGCCACTTATAAATGCTTTGCAAGTGTTCAGATCATTTCCCATGTCAAACACAACTACTTTGGTTTTTGATACATTAATTCACAGATTCATATTCTGCCTTGCTTCTATCTCACATACACAGCAAATTATTTGGGCTCCCAGGTAACAACACAATATAACCTGTTACAAAAATACAAGCATATTCCTGTCCAAACCTCTTGTATCCCTGTAAACATTTCTCTTGTGTCCCTTTAAACACATTATAAACAAGGAATGGAGTATGACATATATTCAACTTACTTCTCTTCTATTAGAGTCAGGTTTCCATGGCCTACTGTAAGGCCAGTAGAGTTAGGGTTGTCTATATCTCCAGAGAGAGGCTATTACATAGGGCAGGCACTATTCTCAGGAATTACTCTTTTCCTATTTCATCCCTATAAAGCCCCAGGGGGATGTGACTCATTGAAAAAGAGCAAAAAGTCATTAGTATGCTTACTTTACTCCTAGCCAAGGAGATTATAGCATGGAAAGGCTATGTGATCTTGCAGCACTGTGTTTGGATACATGTTTCTGGTTCAGGGTTGGTTTGTTATATTTGGTTTTTATTTTTTATTATTACTGTGAGATCCTAGTATTGTCTTGTCTAAGATAACTGAACATTTATTTTTCTAAATAAATAAATAAATGTTGGTGAGGTCCAATTATGCATCTCTGTCCCAGGCAAATTAACTGATGCTACTGAGGTTCTGTTCTAGTATCTGAAGGCTGCAGAGGTAAGGATGGAGAAGAAATGCTTCATCTTAACCTTGGTAATATGGAATCACAGTGGGTTTTAAGGCCTCCCAAATGCTGTGAGTTGCCATTTTATCTCTGATGGGGATAGCACTCTTCCAGGCAAAGTTGGTGCAAATTTGAGAGCCCAGAAGGACTCATAGTTCCTGCTCAAATGGAGGTGACAGTTATAGCTGGAAGTTGTGTACCAGTTTGAGTAGGTTGTGTGTACCAGATATGCTTATTCCTGGATTGGGAGGCCCTACTCACAGTTATTCATGCCATAGGCATTAAAGACTTGGATGTGCCTGTAAGCATTGGAACCAGGAGATTAATCCTGTTGATAGATTTGTTGTTTGGTCTGTGTGGATTAATATCAGATTTTTATCATTATGAGGTTTCTATTGTTTTATTTTTAATGGGTTTTAATCCTCCCAAATCCTGTGACTTTCCATTTTATCTCTGATGGGGATAACTGAGATGGGCAGATGTATTAATGCCTTAATTAATATGACATCCAACTTTCTTAATAATTAAAAACAGTAGCAATCAATCAGCTTGTATGCATATTGGCCAGCATTCAAGTACAATTAAAGCCAAATCTTAACAGAAATCTGTTTATGGTGTTCTGTGAAAACTAGAACCTCTAAATCTATCCTGCAAATCATCACTTTGTTGTCCTCATTCCCACCGATGAGGCAGCACATTCAATGTACTGACAAAGATATGAAGATGGATCTGAAGTTGTCAGAGGTGGAAAGAGCTGCAAGGCTGGATCCATCACTCTCACAATTTTAATACCATTTATTAATATAGGTAAGTTTCTCTACTGATCAAGATGTGAAATCCTTTTCTTGCCTGCAGCTCCCTTCCAAAAGGCAGAAGGTCCTTCTTCCCGAAGTATCTTCGCAAAGCAATCAATAACTCCACTGTATGTTGTCTGGCCAGCCCGAGCAGCTACTTGCAGTCTTGTCTTGATGACATCAGCAGGAGTCACCAAAGAAGCCGCAGGCACACCTTTGGGAGAAATAGACTTCAGCTGAGTCTAAGTATTACCAAAAGTGAGAAATAGTACATAGAAATACCTCTGGGAGAAGTACTGAAGTTTTAGAAAAATAGCTTCAGGGTTTCATTCAGAGCTGTTACAAAGGAGGAGCTCCCCATAACTTTGAATAATACTGATAGGTTTTAAATATCCCTGTACAAGTAGTCCTTGACTTACAATAGTTCACTTAATCACCATTCAAACTTACAACATTGAAAAAAGTGACCTATGACTGTTTTTGACATTTACAACCGTTGCAGCTTTCCTATGGTTATTTGATTCAGATGCCTGACAGCTGACTCATTCTTATGACGGTTGCAGTGTCCCAGAGTGATGTGATCTTCTGGCAAGCAAAATCAATAAAAAATCCAGATTCACTTCACAAACATGTTACTAACTTAACAACTGTACTGATTCACTTAACAGTTGTGGCAAAAAAAAATGGTAAAATGGGGCAAAACTCACTTAACAAATATCTCACTTTGCAACAGAAAATTTGGGCTCAATTGAGGTCATAAGTCGAGGACTACCTGTATTGGACAAGGATGAGCCCAAAAATGTTTGGGCCACATTTCTTCTCCTCCACCCCTACTCTGAATATTTTTCACTGCAAATCTAGCAACACAGTAGATTGCACCAATTCTAAAGAGCAATTCCTACAAGCAAATGTCAGTCCTTACTTGCTCTCAATCAGTTTGAGTGCTATATGCACACAGGCTTAGAGAGGAGGAGGTTGCTAGGTAACCATATATGAAACTTAGGGGACCTCACATGATCAACAAGAACTAGCTTAATATATTGTTCTTAACCGAGTGGCAATGCGCCTAAATGAGAACCGCCAGTAGAATGGAGAGGAGAAACTTCAAATAGACAAATAAGTGTCATTTTTTCCACACCAGGAACAAGGACGAATTTCCTCTCTCCTTTTACAGAAATATTTTTAAACTTTCTCCTTCCAACTAATATGAGTGCAGCTTCCCAAAACTGAATTGAAAACTGCCTAAATTGAGGTTTTCACTTTGCATACCCTGCCAAAATTAAGAATTTTGTACCAAATGTAGAAAAAGGGCATAAATTATTCTTACTGCCTTAAAAAATGATCACCCCAGATGAGAGCTTTGAAACAAGGGCGAGCCCCAGCCAACTCGCCAACCCAATTTGACTACATGTTGCTGAGCTGCATTAAGCTGTTTATCCACATTATGCAAATGTAATTAGCCATCATCAAAATTAGGCTACCTCCCACCAAGGATAAAGGTGATCAAATTTGGATTAAGTTAAACACAATAGTATATTAGCTTCCTCTACGTGGTCTAATGAATATTAAATGTTGCCAAGAATTTTAATGTGGGGGGTGGGTGGGTGGACTTATTTGCCAATTACTCAACAAAGTTACCTGCAATAGCACCAGCTGTAAGGAGATTAAGCCCTCCCACGTGACCATTTTCATCTGCAAGCATCAGTTTACAATGAGCGTACACAGGAAAATAGATTGCAGAAAAGGGAATGTCTCGGAGAAAACAGGCCTTGGCTCCCTGTCACGTGGAAAAGCGAAACAAAGAATGAGTCAGTCACGCATACAGGAAAAATTCTCACCGCCTCTGCTCACAAGGGGACAGGGCACACATCTTCTATGTAAATGTGGGGAGTGCAATTTATTATAATGCCTAGACTGCGTTGGGCAAAATGCTTTTGTGACCCAGCAAACCAGCTCGATGATCTTCAGTCCTGAGGAACTAAGAAAGTTCCAAACAACTAAGATAACAAAGATGGTACCAAAGAAAAGGCTTTGTGCTTAGATAGTGTTGAGACAACAAGGCAAGGGTCAGGAATACCTTCTTTGCTAAAAGAGTTTTTAAGAGTGTTCTGAGATGGCAGATCTCTTTGGTCATTTGTTGGATGGAAATAGAACATGAGAGAAGAACAATTCCATTCTAAGACCAGAATGGTTTTTTTGGAGGACGATATGGGCCAGATGGAGGTTACACCTTTTGCCACATTCGTTCATCTCAAACATGGCCTCTGTTTGACACATGAACATTTGGGATGAAATGCCCTCTACTTGAGATCTTCCAATTACGCACCCACACCCGTCAAATCCCATTCATGTACATTGATTCTGTATTATTCTTCTAATGCACTACAGCCAAATCCAAAACTCAGCTGATGGAGGAAGATCTGCAAAGCAGGAACTATGAATGGCTTGGGCCAATACCCATTGGATTTTTTTTTCAATCTATGGCCATTTCTATCCTTTTCAAAATCCATTATTTCAATTAAGAAAGGGGTAGGCTGAAGGGTCCTTGGTGCTCTCTTGAGTTTGATTTTCTTGTAGACGTTTCATTACCTAAACTGGGTAACATCATCAGGGTCGTGATGATACTGCCTAGTTTGGGCAATGAAGTGTCTGCAAGAAAACAAGCTCCGAGAACATCAACATCATTTCAACCCTCAGCTACAAATATTCTCCTTTACTGAAAAGGGCTAGGCTGACAATCTGTGCAAGCCTCCTTTCAGATAATGTGCATAATAAAACCATGAGAAATGGTTCACGTGCTTTTTCTTTAAAAAAAAAAAAAAAAGGAAACTGCAGTGAAATGTTGTTGAAATTGCCCTTAAGGGAAAAAAAAATAGTCTCTGCGTGAATTTTAAGTTGAAAGGGAAGTGGCTGTGCAACATTCTTGGGCTGTCGTCACAAAACCATAAACTAACATGGGATTCTATTTTATATCGAACCAACGGATTCTATTTTATAAGAGCTGCTTCTATCTGTTGAATTTACATATTAGCCCCTTGCCCTGGCGAAGGGTAAAGGAATACATCTCCTAGTGTAAGAAAACGAATAGCTTTTGCTCCATTACCTCTTATTTACAATGATGGAAATAAGCAGACCTGCAGGGAAAGCATCTTGACTAGCATCTTTCTAAAGAGCAGGGCATCTTGGGTCTGGCTATTCTTTTTTTAAAACGAAATTCATTCTAGACAAATCCCTCCACTTAACTCCTAAAAGATTTGAATCCTGCTAAATTCCACTACCACTTTCCTGTCGTCGTATTAAGACAAAGAGAGTAGCCCGCTGTGAATACAACAATAGAGACAGCAGAGCTGCAACAGAGATGTTCAAATAATTTGGGGCTGCACAACAAATATAAAAGAAAAGCAAGAAGAGTCTTTCTTTCTTTCCTCCCTCCTTCCCCACCCAGAAATGGAAAGCAGCAGAGCATTGCCAATATCCAGCAGGTCGGCCATATTTTATCTCTGTAGCTTTGGGAGAAAGTGCCCATGGAATAAAGCAGAGGAGACTTTCCACACAAGCTTTGGCCACCAATATAGAGGTAGCCCTCAACTTGCAACCACAATTGAGCCCAGAACTATAGTCATACAGCATTGTAGTCATTAAACAAACCGGCCATGTAATCCCAGTTTTCCTTATTGTGGTTGTTATTGGGAGCATATGGTGCCTCAGGGGATAGGAGAGACCCTGGGTAGCTGAAGGAACAGTTGTAAATTGAGGACTCCCTGCACAGGTGGATTTGTTTTCTCCCATTTTTGGCCAATGGATCCCCATGCCAGAAGAGAATATTTTCAAATGTGAAAAGATTCCCCTATAGCCCATCCCATATGAAGGTTTCCTTGGTATGGGGGTGGGGGGGATTATTTGTTTCTTTTAACAGCCTCCCTAGCATAGGATAAGAGAGGGAAGAAGAAAAACCAATTAAGGATATACCTTATACAGCCCAAAAAGCCCCAAATCCTTCAGAACGGTGAGGGCACTAACTCTGGGTCCAGTGGTGATTTCTCCTGCTACCTGCAAGCGAATCTTGACAATCTCCAGTGGGTTCGTGAAGATGACTTGTGAACCTCCTGCCTGCAAAACCATAAGAAAGGCAGCTCAGATCAGCTACTTCCCAAGGTCAGCTACTGCCCACCAAGCCTCCAGGCCTGAGGTGCAACTGACTGTGTCAAATACACTATCAGGAGGTGGCTAAGAATACCATGTACCTTGTTAACTTGAATGAGAGTCCATAATTCAGGATCAGGGTAATTTTGCAGGAAAGGAAAAAAAAACCATCTACCTCTCAGGTGCCTGGGTTTTAAACAATTGGTTCTATTACTTACAGCAGCATTTATATGATCTAGTTATTCCAAATGATTTACCCCAAACCAATAATGCAACAAGTTTGACAAAATTGCAAAAGCTAAATTGGTCGGCGCATTATAAATTAAATCAACAGTAACTAAAACAAGATGAATTGCGGAGTAGCATACTTTCAATCTGTAACAGTGTTTCTCCATCTTGACAATTTGAAAAAAGTGTGGGCTTTAGCTCCCAAAATTCTCCAGCCAGCATGGTATAGAACACTGAAGAAAAGCCCAAGACAGGGAATAAACAGCCAGGTATCGTCTGGATCACAGGCTTAATAAGGGTAGCAAGCCAAACCCATTGTAGGGCCACTGTAGAGCCTCATACTGGCTCTACACACAGACCATATTCAGTCCCTGGGGGTGAGGAAGAGAGGAAACATTAGATATGTAGCTTACCAGCTACTCCCCTGAGGAGTTTGCCACCTCTTCTTTTAATACCAGGAAACAAAGATGCAAAAGCAGTCACAACCAGTGTTAAGCAAGCATATAATCGCTAAGTGAGATTTTGATATTCCAGTATTCCACCTTTGTACTAAAACCACTCACCACAAGGGAGAATAGCAACAGCAACAGAATTAGCATTTAGACCTATATATTACTTCATAGTGTTTTAATGCCCTCTCTAAGCTGTTTCCAGTGTCAGCATATTGCCCCTTACAATCTGGGTCCTCATTTTACGGGTCTCAGAAGAATGGAAGGCTGAGTCAACCTTGAGCAGAAAGTCAGGATCAAACTACCTGGCTTTGGGCAGAGTTAGTTTGCAATACTGCATCCTAACTCTGCATGACCATTGCAGAATAGTCCAATGTCAACGTCCTATCCTTCTGGAGCTGGGCACAAAAACCACCTCCAAGACATACCAAATTTCTTGATACAGTGCTTCAAAATATTAGGCGGTTTTATTTATTTGTCATATTTAAGACCCACCCATCTCTCTCACAGACATCATCCTTGAGTGGACTCCCTTTTCCAAAACTGCACTGGAGGTTTCCCAACTCTCTGGAACCCATGGCATGGAGGAAGATGTCACAGCAGACTTCATGGAAAAACTGACCTACCAGCATTGCCTATTCTGTAGGTGGACAGAAACCCCTGGGTGGGAAACCAGGACATGTAGTTGTCATGACAGATGGAAGATGAAGATGATAAAAGGGTAGCTTGACTTTTTTTCCCCCTGTATCTAACCAATCCGCTTGATAGTTAACGACAAGATGACATTTTGTTATTTTAAATAAGTGGCATGGCTCTTAGGCTTGCCTGTGAAGCTTTTTACCATTTTCCCTGAAAATTCACTGTTTAATAGTGAGTAATGGGTGCGTCTCCATCACCACATCTGTTACAATAAAAAACAGAAATGTCTCTATGTGTGGGGAGGAGGGGTAGATACAGACAGAAACAAACACACTTTAACAATTTTTCTAGTCTGGACATGACACAAATTTAACAGCTGTCAAGTTGTTTTTTTTTAATATTTCATTAGTAGAGCAGAAGCATTATCCCGCGCAAGATGTTGCTGCATGAGCTATTCCCTCCTAAGTTGTGCATTTTAAGCCAAGACGTCCACAAAGCTGCATTTCAAATTTCACGGGAAGATTTAATGTGACAGTTTTGCTCCAGAAGCACAGAAACAGACCGGAATGGGGTACGTTTAGACTCTCCCTTGGTAAGATTCACTCCTGGCAAAATGGAACAGATTATGGGACCTTCCCACCTACTTTAATAAAACCCTTTGTTATTTTCTTAAATGTATTCGCCAGCCTAAAACATGTGTGGTGCTCTAGTTGGCCACAAATAGTTAGCATTTTTTTCTGTTCATTTCTCAACTTCTTTACACTGAGGGCTGTTGGAGAGGCAAAAAAACAGCACTTTGGTAGAAATAGGATCTGATCAATATGATCAGAATTACAGAATTACTGTACTGAAATTACTGATCAATATTGCTTAACGCATTGTAAGCCGCCCTGAGTCTCCGGAGAAGGGCGGCATATAAATCAAATTTTTATATATATATATATGTGTGTGCCATGAAACATCTTGATATACGTAGGAAAATCCCTGGCATAAAGAAATATACACATAAAGACCTACGCAAACAAAATAATATATATATATATATATGATCAGAAATTACTGTAATTCTTTACCTGTGTTGATTATTGCCATTCCTTTATTTATATGTATATTTTTATACACACACATATACATTAACAAATTTTAACAATGGCCTGTTTTTAAAATAAGATGCTTAGTTATATAAAATTAACGAACTGAAAATTCTTACCTAACAAATACAGCCTTATTTAATTCTGCGAGGCCTGTAAATTCCTGCCTATTCACTTTGTGTTTTATTATTTTTGCCTCTTTCCTGTTTTTTAAAATTGTGTTTCCTTCCTAAAAATATTCCATAATTTTTCTTCCCTCCCCATGTCCCCTGGTCCAGCAGAAATAAGAGCCAGCCTGCATAAACAGACCGTCAACCATTTAAACTGTTGCTAGTCTATATTATTCACACTATGGGCAGTGGAATAATGTGCCATATTGGTCTCAGCATGATAAGACATGGCTCCTGCCAATGCTTGAATTAAAAACTGCCTAGGAAATCTATAGCCCCTGCTTGAGGTCTGTAATAGAAAGCAAGTGTGAAGTAAATAACTCCAGAAATAAGCCACCCCTTTCAAATGGGACATTCTCTATCACACGCCTAGCCTAAGCCTCACTATTTTCACATGAAACACAACTCCTAAACTTGACAGACAACTTTTAAGGCTGCACATGACAAACTCAATTCTGAATGGAGGTTATTCATACCGCTCAGGCATAGGAACAATCCAGCCTTCCTTAGTTAACCTCCACGTCGTGAAAAATAAAGTCTCCACGATGAACAAATAACAAAGAACTGGAACTGACGGCAAAGGTTATGAGAGGAGATGCCGCCCCAGATCCACCATAGACACTTCTCGACATGCCAGAGGCTGAAGGAAACGCACCAGTGACCCTGCAACAGGAGACCTCTTGCCCTTTCCAATTCCACCCCGAGGCACCAGCCACAAGAGACAGGAGGGTGGACAGTGGGGGGCCTGTTCCCAGCCACTCCTCTGCTGCTGCTGCTGCTGTTCAGCCCAGACCATCCCAGGCTAACATATTTTCCCTGCACAGGAAGGAAACCCTTAATAGAGACTTCCTTCAAAGGCTTCGGGTGCTACATCCACTGTCTCCTCCAAGCCTTGAAGTCTCTCTCTCTCTTTTTTTACAGGCTCAAGCAAAAAAAAAAAAGTGACAAGGAAACATTTCAGGGCAGAGTCAAGTTGTTTGGAATAGGTAATGTCTTTAACAGAGTTGGAAGGGACCTTATAAGTCATCTAGTCCAACCCCACCCCCCCAGCTAAAGCAGGAGACCCTGCCTACACCATTTCTGACAAATGGCAGTCCAATCTTTTCTTGAAAGTCTCAAGTGATGAAGCTCCCACAACTTCTGAAGGCAAGCCGTTCCATTGGTTGATTGTTCTCACTGTCAGAAAGTCCCTCCTTATTTCTAGGTTGAATCTCTCCTTGGTAGGTTTCCATCCATTATTCCTTGTCTGTCCTTCAGGTGCCTTGGAAAACAGCTTGACCCTCTCCTCTCTGTGGCAGCCCCTCAAGTATTGGGAGTCTTTGCAACTCCTGGTCTGCATCTCGTGAGGGTTTCCGAAATTAGAAACTCAGCTATCTATCTATCTATCTATCTATCTATCTATCTATCTATCTATCTATCTATCTATCTATCTATCTATCACAACTTTTTTTGACTTCTCATGTCATTTGCATGCCAGGATAAAACATTGAACTGGTAACTGGGAAGACATTAATTCACATTTGCAATACAGGATGCCATAATCAGATAAAAGTAATTTGAAGCTCAGCATATCTGCTAAAGGGAGAGAAAACTAAGAAACATCTTAAACTTTTTTTGCTGGATTCACAATCCATTCCCAGGTTTGCAAATTATGGCCTGGGAGAAGGAATGGAGAACATGATTAATGGAGGCTTTGCTAAGTGTGAATCATATTGTGCTACAAAATGATATTAAGTTAGGAGCCTTGATTATCAGACTTCATTACAAAAAATGAAATTGCTAACATTTGTGACTGAATACAAGTCACAGCAGGGGGGAAAATATCCTAATAAATGCATACCTGAAAACATCTTTAAGCTGGTTTCTTTAATATGAACCCAGTCTAATTTAAATGTGCATACATTTCCATAAAAATTACACCGCTTTTAACTGTGCAGATTTCTTCACACAACCTCAGCAGACTTTTCCCTCCCCCATTACCCTCAGCAATGCACCCAGTTGTTGGAGCAGAACTACAAAGGGGAAAGGGTTAGCAGATGTGCTGAGCTTCGAAATACTTTTTATCTGCAGCGTGGAAGCGATTCCAGTGTATATGATAGAGACATTCAAGGGGCCTTCCAGAACAGATGAGATTCTCTCATAGTAATGAAAGACTGCTTGCTTGTTCCCTTTCCTCAAATTTAGATTTATAAATGGACAATTAAAAGAATGAAGTATCAACAGAACTGCCACTCATAATCAAGAAAAACAAAAAAACAGTGTTACTTCAAGGCTGCCTCCTTGAATTTACAGCTGGCAAAGGTCAACAGCTTTCTCATCCAAAATTTAGATAACAAGCCAAAGCAGTATAAATCCATCCTGCTCAAACAGAAGTTAATACAGTGGCTATATATAACCCTCAGTGACTTACTGTTCATCTCTAAGATGCTTGGAAGGGTCAAGCATCTTGAATTGGTGACCTCCATGTCACCAATTCATTCTCTCATTCTGGTGATCCAAGAGGCCACATTTGATAACTACTTTCCAGGTTTTTAAAGATACAAAGGTTGTACTTAGCAATTGTATAGGATACCATCCTACCAAATATTTAAAATAACAAGTAAAGGCTGGGCACTTTTGCAGTGCAAAGAGCCTCAGATAGCTCAACAGGCTAAAAGCCTGTTATTAACATTCAGCTGTCTGCAATTATTGCAAATTCAAGGCTCAAGGTTGACTCAATCTTCCATCCTTTCTAAGGTAGGCAAATTGAGGACCCAGTTTGTGGGGGCAATAAGATGACTTTGTATAAAAAAAATATACAAAAGTATGAAGGCTATTGCTTAACGCATTGTAAGCTGCCCTGAGTCTCCGGAGAAGGGGGCATATAAATCTAATTTTAAAAAATGTACATTTGAAGAAATAAATACCAAATAAAGTTTACACCTGATGTTAAAATGTTCTGCAACCTGCTGGGAAAATACTATCCTACTAGAAAGCTACAGCTAAATGATAAAAATCACAATAAACTGAAATACTTGCATCTCCTATAGATTTCGGTAGGATTGAGTTAAGTATATATGTTTAAAAGTCTTTCCCATCAGACTTAGAAAATCACCAATAGTTGTTTGTGGATGCTCTTCAAGAGCTTCCCTCAGGGAAAGCATGGCTAAAAAAAGTTAAAGGCTAAAAACAATTTTGTTTGTGGCACTAAAAACTGTGAAAACACAGATATTTTCATTCCCTATCACTAGAGAAAATGATATGTGCTACAAATAAGTTAATGCTAAGATAAGAAGATTTCAAGGATTTTTAATGTTGATTTTGTACTACTATATTACTTTTGGTTTAAAATCACTGCCATCATAAAACCATTCTCATTTATATATTAATTGCTATGGTACAAATTACTGCTTAGCCAAAAAACACCCCAAAACCTGTTGTAGGTTGTAGAAATAAAAGTCTCCATATCAGCACTGGCCTATTTGTATACTTTTTTCCCAACTACTTGGAGAACAATATTGCTTTATATTTTAAACCATGCATATGTGTTTGTCTATATGTGCATAGTCTACAAGTTGCTGATTATTGGAAAACCTGCTTTAAATACATGTCTCCAGAAGTTGGAGAATGTTCAGGTCAAGCTAGAATTTGACTTGATTCTAATTATCCAGTTTGTCTTAATTGTGGATTAATCATGGAGTTAATGGTGATATATTCAGACAAAATTCTCCAATCTTTGTGATTCTCTTAACTACCCAGATTTTAGTGGGATAAGGGGAAAGACCCAGAGGACATAAACGTCAGCACATGTCTCTCATTGATAATAAAACTGTCAATTTCTTCTAGGGAAAAGAAACTCTGGAAACCAAAAATGTACAGGAACAGTTGCTTTGATTAATATATATATATATATATATCAAATTTATATATATATTTATATATATATATAAATCAAATTTATGTAGCTGCCCATCTCATAAGAAGTGACTCTGGGCAGTGTACAATAGTCAGCAGAAAAGAATACATATATAAAAACACAAATTAAAAAAAGAAAAATCAGCATTAAAAATGGAGATGATTATAATTAAAAATACGTAAAGTGGGAGGGTGAGTATATGTACTTCAATAATGGACCCAAATAAACAAGTCTTTGATTCTTGGGACCCTTGATAGCCTAACCAGAACTTGAGGGACTGGCAGGACATTAAAAGGGATGGAGCCCATCTAATGTTTAGGGAGGTGGGGGAGAAAGTTTCATAAGACAGGTGCCATATCATCTGGAACCCACCAAAGCTAGGTCCCTGGCAGATGGTATCTGCAGCATGTTCCTCTCTTCTGGATCTAATGGGGTGGAATGATATAGTTTGAGAGAGGCATCCCTCAGATGACACAGTCCTGCCCATGAAGGAATTTAGAAGTTAAAATCAGCACCTTGAACTGGACCTACAAGCAAACTGGCCACCCATGAGGCTTGCAGTGCAGAGGTATAATATGTACTATCCTAGGAGCACACATAACTGTGTTCTGTACTGGTTAAACTAGCTTCTGAATACTCTCCAAGGGCAGCCCTATATAGAGTGCATTACAATATTACTCTACAATACAAAGCATTTTCAGATTTTCTGGAGGCCCTGGTTAGCCAGGCTTAACCAATCTGTGAAAACAAGTAGTATTTATCATAGCAAATGGATGATGGCTAAAGCAGTATCAACTCTGTAGCATAAAAATGTCCATGAACTGCTAGAATCTATCCTATTTAAGCACCATTGTATCACCAATAGGAAATGCTGATTGGCACATTCTCACCTTGAAACTCTAGCAGGTCTTCCCATGACTTAGTTAATAACTGTATTAAGCTGTCACTGTAATACAAACAGAGGGACAAACAGACAGTGGAATCCTTTCTACAATGTTAGTACTTACACAGCCGCCTGCGAGGATCTCTGCAAACATTGGGATGGAACCATCTCTTTGAGTGAATTTGTCTCTGACAAAGTCATTGACCTAATTAAAAAAAAAACCATACATTTTATACTGTTACATCGCTTCCCATAATTTTCACTTACAATTTAATACATTAAAAAGACCTGAAAATCAAAAGCAATTCCTTTCAAAGATATATTACAATGTTTAGGAAATATGTGCATGTGTACTGCAGAGGTGTAAGCCCCAATGACTTAAATTTCTGAATAAATGCATATATGTACCATAAATCTTTCTAAAAGAAAAAGAGGAAAGGAATTTGGTTGATCTTTAATAGACTTACTGTAAGCTTTATGGCTTTTTCTGGAGCAACACCAATGAGCTGTGGAAGTAACCCTGTATAAATAAAAAAGATTTATCACAATCACCATACCTAGACATACATAGATAGCACAAACATTTGGGTTTTCAATACTAGTCCATTCACTTCCCTATGAAGAACTTCCATGGACAATTATCTTCACAAATATGTTAACATAACTTTTTTTAAAAGAAAAATTCTCACTGTACTACATCTGGCAAGTCTATTGTTTATCAGTGGGCATTTTGATGATTTGATGATATTTTCATGAGCATCAATTCCTGCTGAAATCAACTGCACATCCTTCCCCCAGGATTTCCAAACTCTTCTTGCAATATGTTCTCAGTATATATTACAATCCTCTTTTCAATGCAAAAAGTCTCCTTGTTGATTTGATCAATTGGCAAGCAATCTTTTGGAGACTTCATTCATTCCCATTAAATTATGACTTTTTTTAAAACTCGGAAATAAGACAGGAACCCTATTGAGCCTAAAGATGCTTGAATGAACACAATCAAACAAAGTCCTTTCAAGTTACTAATTCATCAGGTATCAATGATGGGACTTGAATCCTTGGAATCAGAAGTCATAATACAATCCCTTGCATCCCTTTCCTACCCTGAATGGGTAGGGATGGGGGTGGGGAGGGGATTGGGAAAGCTCCAAATCAGCAGAGATCTCACATCAAGTTATTTTGTTCAATTTGGGGCAATTCCTTCTTTCTACCCCAATCTTCGCCAGCCTCTTCTAATACTAAGGAGATCAGTCCTCTGAGCCACCCAAGGTTTTACAGATACTGTGACAATGTAGTAAACAAGAAGAGACAGGAAGCGTTTTCCATGAGGAAAACCTATTAGGTTTTGGAGACTATTAGGTTTTGGAGACTAAACCTTTTGCTAGGTTATAGCATGTTTGCTATAGTACCTTTTCAGACCAATACAATGTATTAAAAGGTCATGTCATCATTTGAGAGGGCATCTGATGAAGTGAACTGTAGTTCACACCAAAAAATTGCCTTTTAATAAAATGTGCTAGTCTAAAAAGGTGGAACCAGATTCCATTCAATTTTTTGGCTACCACAGGCTAACATTCTACAAAAAAAGGAATTGTTTACAAATAGAGGACTCCAGGGGGGGAAAAAGGTATGTTACTCATGCTCTCCCCAGTCACAAATCAGTTTCTATAGTTGTTTAGTGATGAGGATGTATCCTAATGATATTGTTAGCGTTTCAGAAAAAACTCTGCTCCAATTAAAACCTCTGAGGCGAGCATTTTCTCAAAATTCCATTTATTAGAGTAGGTATACTGGCACATCTTGGGAAAACCCGAATCTGAGAGTTCCGGGTTTTCCCTCAGTAAATCAAAATCCCTCAAAACCATCCCCTCACTCATCTGTCGATCACATGCTCCAATCACCATCCTTCCCCTCACGAGATAGCACTCCAACCTCTCCTCCAGATGCAGGTTCGTCCTGACCTTGACCAGCAGGAAGAATGCTATTTTGTCTAAATACAAACCCTCAGTTAAATCCCCCCTCCTACTTTCCCACACATGAAAAGGTAGCAGCTTGGAAGCTTCCGGCCTAATATGGCTTCCAAAATTGACAGATACAGCAGCTCAGTGTTTTGCAATCTTTAATCCCATTAAAATAGGTGGCGTGTAATTGCTCCATTCCAAATATAGCTTCATCTTCTGACTTCAGAACAAGAACCAATATCTAGATGCTGAGCTACCTCCCAACCCAGTGGGAGCTCTCCTCATTTTAGGAGACTTCTCAATTCAGAGCACACAAGATGAGGGCCACCCACAATGCCCTTTCAAATTCCCTGCAGACAAATTTGAAACACACCCATTGCTCCCTTACCTCTGTAAAGGCCAAAAAAGCCCTCGTAGCGCAAAACCTTCTTAAAACAATCGAAACTGTTTTTGTACATCAGCTCTCCTACCACCGAGCCAGTGGTACGCTGGTTCTGCATGCGAGTCTTTACCAAGTCAATAGGATACACAGCGGTAGCTCCCACAGCTGAGAAGAACAACCAAAAAAGGACATCAACTTGATACTCTGATTTTCATTGTGCACACCCACAAAAATAGGTCCTAGCTGATATTCATCTATCACCTTGGGTGACTGTAATTATGTCAGCCTTTCTTCACCTAGTGTCCAATTCTTTAATACTACAAATCCCAATACCCAAGACATCTCTGGAGAACATCAGGTTATGGGAGGTTCTTCTGAACCAAGAAGAAAACCCAAGGAGGGAAAAACAGGGAATGTTTAGGAGAGTAGAAAGTGAAATGGCTGTTTCTGAAATCTACTTCTGAACTATAATCCTAAACAGTTTAGATTAAATATTCACGTTTTCTATTTCATGTTGCTGCTGAGATCTGGCATTAAAATCAGGTTCAGGTGCCATATCTGACCAAATTAAACCTGTAGCATGTTCCTTAAACCTGTGGCATGGCAGAGAAAAGAACCTGCTTCTATCTTCTAATTTTATATGGAGACACTTCTATTTTGGAGAAAAATTATCAGGTCAGATGGAAGTCATTAGATATCAATATTATACGGATCCCCTTTTTCTTCCTTCTATTTCTATTTTTCTCCTTAGTGTTTTTTTTAAATCACTGTAATGTATACATTCATTCATTGTGCTACCCTTAATGTGTTTTGGTTGTTTGCTCTTACTAACACAAATATAAAAGGAAAAAGTGGGAGGGAAGAGCAGATGGAAACTCTGGCTTTACTTCCTGAAGAAGGACAAGTATTTGACCCCGTTTCTCATTTTCTAACAAATTAGAGTCAGTTTGGCATAGTAGTTAAGACATCAGTCTAGAAACCAGGGCACCATCAGTTCTACTCCCATCTTAGGCACAAAGCCAACTGGTTGATCTTGGGCCAGTCACTGTCTCTCAATGAGTCGATGGCAAACCACTTCTGAAGAAAAAACTTGCCAACAAAACTGCAGGCATTCTCTGCGAATCGAATATGATTGAACTGAAGGAAAAGTTTAAGAGGTGTTTGCATTTGTACTTTTTGAATAAGTATCCCAAATCTGGAACATCTTGCCACTTGAAGTGAGATCCAAAATCACCCTTTTAGCCTTCAGGAGAGGCCTTAAAATCTGGCTTCCAAATTGGCTTGGGACCCCACTGGGGATGGTTTTTGCTGGAGGAGATTGGCGGAGTGGTGGATAAAAGCCCTATTTATGTTTTTGATCTTTAATTTTCATTTAATTGTTTTTTATCTTTAATTTTCATTTAATTCTTTTTGATCTTTAATTTTCATTTAATTCTTTTGTTAATTTTAATAATTTTATATTTATGATTTTTATGACTCTAAGTCACTTAGAATCACTTCAGATAGTGAAATGGGTGGCATATAAATTGAATGAATCAATGAATGAATGAATGAATCAATCAATTAATCAATCATTCTTTTTGAAGATTTGGGGCCTCCATGTGTGGCTTTTGTACCTATAATGGGGATTGAAATAGTACCACTAAGTTCCTAGGATGTCGTCAGGCTTCCACATTTCTTCTTAGCTGTGTCAATTTACTTCCTCTGCAGCATTAAGTCTGGAGGAGCCATCAGATTGATTAATTAATTAATTAATTAATTAGTTCTCAAATTAATTTTCAAATTAAGTGACCATTTCTCCCCAGCCCTTGCTGTAACAACAAACACAGCAAGGCAACAACAATATGGAAAGTTTATTTATTTATTTGTTTGTTTAGTTTGCTGTTCATCTTGCTGCAAGGCAACTCTGGATCACTTATATATAAAAGTAAAAAAATCATAAAAATCAATATTTTTAATAACAATAACAATACAAATTATAATTAAAAGATGTGGAGGGGAGAGACAGGATGGCCAGGGCAGGAGGAGGGATCTTCTTCAATCTTCCAGTTGTTTGAAAAATTAAATGAAATCTCCAATTGTTCATCCTATGTTTTAAAAATCTACAGAACAAAATTCTCAAAGGTGACAGTGCTTTGCAGATGTGAGTGTATTTTACAGTATCCTTTTGGGAAGCAAGCTAGTAACTAATGGAAACGATCACAATTACTTACATTAAGAGATGAAATGTCATGTTTTCCCTTTTGAAAACTGAATAGCAGTTCTACCAAGATTTAATTTAAAAATGACTCTGAAACTGCATCTGAGAAGATTCCTTACGTCATTATACAAGTTTGGCTTCAAAAACAGACAGCCACAGAAGCCACAGTCTTCATGTATTAAAAAAGAAAGAGAGAAAACAAAAGAAAGAACAATTCAGACTTCTCTTTAGAGCCCCGGTGGCGCACTGGTTGGAATGCAGTATTGCAAGGCAAACTCTGCATTCCACATCCTAGAGTTCGATCCTGACCGGCTCATGGTTGACTCAGCCTTCCATCCTTCCGACGTCATTAAAATGAGGACACAGATTGTTGGGGGCAATATGCTGACTCTGTAAACCTCTTAGAGAGGCCTGTGAAGCGGTATGTAAGTCTAAATGCTATTGCAATTTATAACTTTACCAATCCGGGGGAGCAACCAACTCTATATCAGCAGATCTACAACTACACTAGCCAGATAATATTACAACAGTCTTGAAACATTCACAGTCACATGTTACTTACCTCCAGCAACTGAGCCCAAAGTGAACCTGTAAGCCGACTCAGCTATCTGGACCCAGATAGGCCTGCCCCGATCACCATAAGATTGCTGTGTGTGAAGAAAAGAATAGGACAGAAACAGAGAGAGCAAAGGAGGAAGGAGGGGAGGGGGAGGAGAAGGCAAAGGTAAGTAAGAGTCATATATGAAATTGGTCAAAAGCTAATTAAGGGCTAAAAGCAGTTGTGGCCTGAGTGATGGTAAAAAAAATTTTTAATCCACTGAAATAATTGCCTTTCTTTCAAGATACAGCATTGAATCACAGCTTTATTTTTTCATAGCAAAAATAGTATCTTTCAAAGATAATAATCCTGACTGGGACTAAGAAACAGGCACATAATTAAAATACTGGGGCTGCTCTAATGTTTGCTCTATTTTGTAAAAGAAAAATGAAATACGTGCTATAGATAATATTCTGACCAACGTTAAATCAAATTTGCTCCAAAAGAAGGCCCTTTTAAATATATATGATGAAAACAACAAACAAAGATCCTTTCAAACAGGTTTGTTCCCTCTTCCTGTGATAATCCTAGTCAACTGTTTTTAACAGTTGACAAGAGTTTCTTTTTATCACGTTTCTTTCATATGATATTATCAATAGCAAAGTTTTCATTCCAAGACCTCTATATGTTATGATACTTATGTACAATTCCTACACCCAGAGCCACTCCGCTGAACATATCCACAAGGAAGGTAGCACCATTTGCCTCCCTGGAGGGGCCACTCTTTCATGCAGGAAGAAGCAATTATCTGGATTCAAAGCAAATGTGATACCTGTTAGCAACAGCGTATACTTGTGCCAATATGCCAGAAAAGAAGTACTGTAATCTATAAACTCCTTAAGTTACAATGAACATATGAAGAATACTGAGAAATTAAGAATCAAAGTAATGGAGTGGGTTAAGAGGCTAGACTTGAAGCAATGAGATCCAAGTTCAAATCCATCTTCAGCCATGGAAACTTCCTGGCCTAAAGTCACCCTTTCTTAGCCCAATCACTCTCACAAGATTCTGTGAATAAAATTAAGAAGGGCCATCATGAAGAACTGTTTTTCTCAACCTTGGTATCTTGAAAATAGGTGGACTTCATGCTGGCTGGGGAATTCTGAGAGTTGAAGGCAACTTATTTTAAAGTCACCTATCTTGAGAAGCACTGGTTTGGAAAATAAGGCACGATAGAAATGCAATAACCAAAAAAAAAAAATCTGCCATATGGCTGGGAACTAACAATCTTTACAACAGTGGAAAGGAAGAAGAAATCCTGAATGTGAGATTATTATCATTTTTTTTCTGATTTCCCCTTTCTCCACCTCACCCTTGTTCTCAGTGCAGCCTCTATTCCTAAGGTTACTATTCAGGCAATAAAAAAGCTATAACAACACAGATACTCTTTTTTCCTTCTGATGCAAATATAACTTACAACCTATTTATGAAGATGCTTACTACATCCCATGGATTGCCTGCATTCAGATAGAAGATGCAAATTAGAAAAATTAACGCTATGGCTTTCATAGCATGAATATTTATAAACAGAAAATGACTGTGACAAGCATCTCTCCGCAAAGCTCCCGCACATGGATATTAACCAGCAAAACAAAGACATTTTTCCAGTGATCATATCAGCAGTCAGTGGGATAGAAAGACCAGCTTTTATTTTTGTTTTCAATGCAAAATAGTCAGAAAGGATAGGTTAATAAAAGTGGAGAATTCATCACGGATAAGCAAGTTCGGGCTGCATCCTGCTCCCTATTTCTTTCTCCAAAAGCCACTCCACAGAGTGCAGAGGGTGCATCCCAGAACAGAGGTCCCTCACAAGGCCTGCTCCCCTTTGCACTGCAGCCTGAGCCTATCCAAGAAGCAGTCAACAGTGCTATGACACTGGCATAAAGCCACAGTCTTTCCTGAAAAGACAGAACACAGCAGAAATGAGGGATCCTTGATGCTCTCTGAGCTTGATTGTTTTCTTGCAGACGTTTCATTACCCAACCGGGTGATATCATCAGTGCTAATCACAAACAACCAAGCTGAGAGAGCACCAAGGGCCTCTCATTTCAACCCTCAGCTACAAATAAACTTCTTTATTGATACAGCACAAATATGCTGGGGTTCATTCTATCTCAACCTGAGACTGCAATTTCTAACAAGTCACCCTATAACCATAGGCCACAATGGGAAACTCTGAATTACGTCTCTATAGTCTACTGCAATTCTGTCATGATTAGACTTGGGGACTTGCCTCCATTAGTTAACATGACTATAAATCCCCTGTCCATCACTTGCTTTTAGGTGACTGTGTTATCCAAATCCAATGCAACTCCTTCCAGCGAAGAAGAAAACGAATATCTAACTTTCCTTATCTGTTTTTTTTCAGCCAGAAGAAATTTAAGATCAAATCCAATAGCAACGTAGCAAAGAACTCAGAAAGTGCTTTGTAACCACATGCCTCTCAGAGGAGAAGAGCATAAAATAAGGACAGTACATGGCTAAGCCACGAAATAAAGCCATGTTGTCCAGATGTATGTCACCCCACAAAGCAGAACTAAATCACAAAATAATTCTCTCTTCACTAAATGTTTGATCCAAACAGCATTTGTATCAAACAAATTCTATAAAAATCAATGAAAATGGGTCATTTCTTTTTCTTGTGTTCTCAAATGTGTTAATTTTGCGTAAATGGCAAAAGACTGCATTTTACCTACTCATTCATTGGAAGCATTAATTGTAACCTCTACTTTCTCGCATTAGGTATTCTTCCTGCAGACAACATAGATGATGTTAGTCCTTTCCTGACTCACAAATCTATCTAGTGGCTGCTTCCAGAGTAACCTGTTAATGGGGAAAGCACATGGTTCAATATAATAATTTCACAAGGCATCCAGTCATATTGCCTGCCTTTAGTTATCAACCCATATTATTTCCCTCAATGTCCTTTGTGGCTTAGCAGAGATAATTTGTTTAGGCAGAAAGACCTAGAGCAAAAGAACAAACCTCAAAAAGTATAGATAGTCAATGCTAGTATAAAACTGGATGGGTGGAAAGCTTAAATCAGAATCATCATATTGATCAGCTGCCCCACATGTTTTCACTCCTCTGAATGCCTCAGTTGTGAATAGGATTTACAGTGATGTATGCAGCTTTCTACAATACTGGGATTTTCAGCATTTTGAAATGTTATAAATTTGCTTTGAAACTAGTTTTTCATCTCCTCCCTGTTTATCTTTTCATATTTCATATTTAAAACAAAAAATATTTTCCTGATATTACAAGTATGAACCTATCTACTAATAAAAACTGCTTCTTAGCAGTATACCTTTACATTGTGATGATATGGAGGAAAAATAATATGGCAGTGGTCTCTTAAAACAATGACCTTATGCCGTTGTTTTAAAGGCTTTAGTGGAAATTACAGATTGTTTCATTATCAGGAATCACGACGTGTATCATTTTTATAGGAGAAATTGGCAAGCTGGATTTACAAATTTCCATTTAACATTGTTTTTAAAAGTACCCGTGCGAGTATCAAAAATGAGTGTTCAACTTCACAACATGCACTATGCTTAGAGAAATTAAAAGAGGTGAATAAAACAAACATAATCAAAATAAATCCCAGTACGATCTGTCCATTAGTAGCGTTTACATTAAATCATCCTGATTCAGAGCCAAGCAATGCTGAATCTTTTATGGATTCAGTAAACTAATACAGACATCCAATTTATTTTTATATAGTTTTTCATCTCAAAATGACAAGCAGAACACAGAACATACATTTCTATTCATTTTAATGCAACCAATTTAAGCAGTGTTTTCCCACAATCAAAGTTTAAATAATAAGCGTGTAGCATTGCTATGGCAACAAGTTTTTTTAAATAAAAAAAAAAGCTAGCAAGCAAACCTAAGTAAAATTCAGAAAGATAGTCTAGGTAAATTGTCCTGGTCAATCTCCATGATAATTAGTTTAACAAATCTTTCATATGTTGATTGTTAAAGTATAATAACTGAGTGGCATTATTGGCCAACAACAGAAATATATTGAAATATTAGAGGCAAGTTAATTTTGAAAATGAGTTTTAACACAAATAGATAATGCAGTCATTTGCAAACAGAGGAACTGGCATAACACAGACTCATAAAAATAATTCCACTAGCCTGTGTTTTCTTCCAGAACAAATCACACTCTGGCAGTTTGATTATATGCTGTGAGTGCTGAGATTTATTCCTTTTAAATGATCACCTCAGAGGTATTTCTGTTATTAGGAATTATTGGTTTTAAGAAATATAAAAACACAAGCTTTTGCATGCACAATTGTCAGGGGTCAGGCAGAAACACAACTGCTTATTTTTATGATAAAGAGCAACTTCCTTGAAAATTTGGGTTGAGGGCCTAGAGGCACTCCCATTATCAGAGAGTTGTCTACATCCCCCTGTAAGGCAGCTACCACACCTCCGAGGTCTTAAAAATATTAAGACTGGTAGAAAAATTGTTTGGAGAGCTCCTTAAAAGAATGGAACAGTTTTGCTTACGCCATTCACTACTTCTGTCAACCCCTTTATTATTATTATTATTTGGAGCACTATGAAAAGCATTTTAGTAGTTCAGCAGAGGTGTTTTTTGGAAAAAAAATCAGTGGATTGTTCATTTTTTCAACAAACGTCAATAAAAATGTCATTCTTTAAATGGGGAGGTATTTAACTTAATCTTAGGAGTTTTAATGCCCAACCATTTACTGGAATTGGTAGACTCAGCCTTTCCCTGAAAGCACCTACCTGTCTCTGCAGTTCCGCCAGGTTGTAAGGTAGGGCTCCTTCAGCCAAGGGTGCAATTCTCTCAATATCTGTCAGTGTCAAGCGTCTACATACAAGTGCAGGGAAAACAGATCACTGTTAAAGAGAATTGTAAATAAAAGGTACAATATATTCATTCCAGAATCCAGAAAACCATTACTTCAATGATATAGAAGAGTTTTCATCCTAGTCTATCTGTCTTTCTTGTAATGTATAGAGAGCCCTTTATATGACAGCAATATTAAGATATGCATTCATCGCCTATAATTCATAACTAAAAAAACTAAAGCTGTCTCTCAATAACAAATCTGCCATGGCTATATACCAAAACATGGATGTTGTGACCCACCAGAGCTGGCAGCAAACTCAGACGATGAAGAGGTTAGGGGAGGAACTTGGGCTAGTTCTGGAGTTTGGGGAAGGCTGTGGTGGATGCTCTGTGTCAGACACAGAGATAGAGCCAGGGCCGTCCGACATTTCTCAGCCACCAGAGAGGTAGCTGCCTTTGGAGGCTGATATAAATGAAGAGGAAGAACGGCTGGGACCTGTTCCAGATGCACATATGTGCAGAACAGTTAGGAGAGGAGAACAACGGAGGACAAGGAGTCAACTCAGGAAGCAAAGCACATGTGGCCGCTCTCCAGCTGGGGAATAAATAGAAGGAAAGGGGAGTGGTTGTTGTAGGAGACAACAGTTCGTATTTCTGAAGATTTGGTTCATTGTGTTTCGTCCTACAAAGACTGCTTGCCAGAACTTAATTTGCAGCCTTTCGGCTGGGAGCTCACAGCCGCAAGGAACTGATAGGGTCTATTACTGCAATTAACTCCTTGAAGGATTCTTGCCTGGACTTTTCTGTGGGTGAATGCAATTAATTCACAAAAGGTAAATAAAGAAGGGTTTTTCGTGACAAGAAATCTGTTTCTTGCTTCTGCTAAGGCTGGGTCAGAACAATGGAAGCATATGTTGAAGTATCCCCTACTCAAACCCTCAAGATCTCTCAAAACTCAGCAACCTCCCACAAAATCTTACAAGATGGTGCAAAATTCAGTTCCTCCATTTTGTGATATCAAGGATAATATAGATGATGATGATTATGCTGAAAAGCTTTCTCTCAACCTGATTCCTATATTATTTTCATAATTCCCAACCAATAAGGTCTTTGGCCAATTGTGTAGCATAAACAATCTAAAGCAGGGGTGTCAAACCCAATTTCATTGAGGGCCACATCAGGGTTGTGTTTGACTTTGGGGGGCCAGAGTAGGCATGACCAGCTTGACTTCACTCATGTCAGAGGCTCCTGTGGTGGCCCAAGTGCTCTGCCAGTGAAAATGGGCTCCTGAGCTCCATTCTCAGCTGCAATGGCCTCCTGCAACCCTCTGCCAGTGCAAATGGAGGTTGCGAGGACTGCATCCCTCCTGAGCTCCATTTTTGCTGGTGGAGGCACCACAGGCTGGTCCTTCACTGTATCCAGGGTGGCCCGGCAGGCAAGATCTAAGCACCCCATGGGATGAGAGTTTGATACCCCTGATCTAAAGGGTATAAAGTTAGGGAAAGTGCTGTGAGGAATATCGTGGGACATCAGATCTCTAATTTTTAATATTAGACAATCAAACAGCTGGTATACAAAAGAAATAAATTTACCAGCAAAAAAGAGTTTTGAGTATAGTAAGGTTTCAATCTTTCATGTATGTATGGTAATATAAAATGAATCAGAACACAGACTGAATATCCATATTGCTCCCCTTTAACGTGGGGGAAGGAAGTAGGAAACTAGATAAATTCTTGTGTATTCTGGTTCTCTTGCCAAATTACATGTACTCTGGTTGACATCTTGTCTTCTCAACATTTCATCATTCTACACCATCATTCTATTTTCTTTAAAAAAAAAACTTCAAGATTACC
Source organism: Masticophis lateralis (assembly GCA_030761175.1). Lineage (NCBI taxonomy): Eukaryota > Metazoa > Chordata > Lepidosauria > Squamata > Colubridae > Masticophis > Masticophis lateralis. The sequence continues at coordinate 201,080,159 of JAUDYJ010000001.1, read as the reverse complement.
CAGTAGCATTATACAAATCAGACAGCTGGTAGAGAATATCAATTTCCAAAGGTGTAACTTGTCCAAATTTGATAGCAGACTGAGAGAATTCCTCTGTTTTTAAGATATTTTCAAAAAGAGAAAGAACCAATTATTCATAATTCATTGTTTTTAATGCACAATCTAGCCTTTCTCACTTAGAAATTCTTGGTATTGTTCTTCAAACACATCTACAGGCTACCAGATTGGGAAAGCTTGATCTCTACCATTTGGCATACAAATTTATACATCAAAATACAAAATTCACAAAATGAATCAACCAAATAAGCATTGAATCCTTTACAAAAGGGCAGCCTTGAAACTCTGAATAGTTTAGTTTAGTTTAGTTATACTTATATGCTGCCCTTCTCCCGAAGAACTCAGGGCGGCTCACAAAGATAAAACAATAAAACAGTAAAATTACAACTAAAATACTCAATTAAAATCCCCAAAGGATTAAAGTTAAAACTCCCATCAGATCAGCAAATTTGTTGGAAAAGCCATGTCTTCAGGTCACCGCGGAGAGTGGAGGTCGGGGGCCATCCAGAGCCCAGTGGGTAAACCATTCCAGAGGGTCGGTGCGCCCACAGAGAACGCCCTCATCCTGGGCGCCATCAGCCGACATTGTCTGGCCGATGGCACCCAGAGGAGGGCAGTCCTATGTGAGCGCACTGGGCAGTTGGAGGCAGGCAGAAGGTGATCCTGCAAGTACCCTGGGCTCATGCCATGAAGTGCTTTATAGGTAAGTATCAGCACCTTGAAGCAGATCCAAAGGACCAGTAACCAGTGCAGCTCGCGCAGGGGAGATGTAATACGGGAGTAACGGGAAGCCCCCGTAACAACCTGCGCGGCCGCATTCTGGACCAGTTGGAGCCTCCGGGTGTACCACAAGGGCAGCCCCATTTAGAGGAATAGAACTGACTCTGTGGTTTACATAATGTAATCTCCTTCAAGTATATGTCTATGGAGATTCTCAATCATCCAGGTCATGATTGTCTCAAAAGTGCTTTTTCAAGAGGCAACTGGACTTTCTTGTTTTTCACTGAAGATGTTTCACTTCTCATCCAAGAAGCTTTTTCAGCTCTGAGTTGAAGAAGCTTCTTGGATGAGAAGTGAAAAGTCTTCAAAGAAAAACAAGAAAGTCCAGTTGCCTCTTGATAAAGCACCTTTGGGCCTTTCAGGTATAGTAAATGCCATGTGGCAAAAGTAGGAAGCACAAGTTTAAATATAAGTCTCACAGAATATCTGATACAAGTACATTCATTTAGGTTTCACATCATTCTAAAACTGCAAAAGCAGAACTTTCTATCTAGCAGTATGACCAGTATTATTCAATATTTGGCTTTATTTTATTCATATAAAAGTCCATTGAGATTGTCCTTCAAGGGAGGACAATCTTCCTTGACAAAGGAAGGAAACCTCTCAAATGCCAAGATTCATAGCAGCCAGAATCTACCCTACAAAAAGAAAACTTCCAAAGGAGTATGCCCATCGTCCAGGATTTGACCAACAACATTATGACATCACTGAAGAGGTACAGTCATTTTCAGCCTGGTATTTGGTAGTCTTGCAAAAAACAAAAAATAGATTGTTCTGAAGCTTCTAAGGATACTTCGGAGGCGCAAAAGCAGGGTTTAGGGGGCCATCAACTGTGCATATACTGCTCTTGGTTTTTCTAAAACCAAGTTATTTTTTAAAAATATCCCAATACAAATAACAGTGGAGAACACAGAGGTCTGTCTTTTGGTTTCTCTCAAGGATGACTCTATGAAATGTGTTGTACTAAGAAAATTTACAGGAGATGGGGGCACACTGCTTAATAATGTCACAGGAATTATCCAGTTCTTGCGAGACAAATCCCAGTGGCCCTTCTTGCAGAGGATTCATGTTTTACAGACAATTTTACGTGATTGATTGATACAGTTGCCCATCTAACGCACATGATTCTAAGAGGCCTACAGTAAAATAGACAAAATATATAATATTAAAGAAAAACACATAGCAGTTAGGCACCATCTCAACAACTATCCACACAGTCAGGAGATGGGCTCTGTCAACCCACCCCAGCCCCCAGGCTCAGGCACAAAACTACGTTTTCAAGGCCAGCATGGATGGGGCCAAACCAATCTAATCTCAGATGATGTTTCAAAGGGCAGGCAATTATATAATATGATTTGGGTTCAATTAAGCCAGGGGTGAAATGCTCCCGGTTTGGACCGGCTCGGGTGAGTAGGTAGCAATGGTGGCAGGCAGTTTGGAGAACCAGTAGCAAAAATCCCTGCCCCAACCCCCCCATGCCCAGCTGAGCCGCGCAATCATCAGAGCTTTTTTTTTCTTTTAAATGGCTCTGACGATCCAAGCTCTGATGATCCAAGCTGAGTTGCCTGCCAATCAGGCAACTCAGCTGGGATCATCAGAGCCTTTTGAAAGCATTTTTTACATGGTTTTACATGTAAAAAATGGTTTTAAAGTAAAAAAAAATTGGCCAAGCCCACCCAGTCACATAACACGCCCCACCAAATCACGCCCACAGAACCAGTAGTAACAAATTTTAGATTTCACCCCTGAATTAAGCTAACTGAAGACCAAAAGATCTGTATCATCTCTCAAATTTATATGCAATCCCAAAACGCTTCCCAAAGTCCCAGCCAACTTAAAATATTTAGAGATGGGACTTTATTCTGCCAGACCCACTAATTGTTCGTGGTACAGCTCCCAAATCAAGTGCAGTCCCTGTTCTACTCTGATTTGGCTCTTTGACATCTCAGACAGATGACTTTCTCCATTAATAGAAACTTATTTATCTTTATTTCATCACCAAATAGTTTCTCCAAATACATAAAAAGGGCAAAAAAAGTGTTGAGAATGCACTTTTCAATAAAACTCCACAGGAATCTTACAGGTTATGTGTGGGACCATTTACTGACCATCCCTGCCCTCAGGGGTTTAGAGTCAAAGATAGGATGCTCCAGCTTTGTTTCCTATATAGCATTAAGTGTCAGTAATCTAAAAAATAATGAGGTTGACTCCTTTACCTTTTGTAACTTCTACATCTTTTCTAGTGCCTGCTAGGAGACTGTATATCTTTCGAACAAGTTCCATGTTGTTCAACAGAGCATTAAAAGCATTGAAATAGGAAAAGCTGACTTGATGCGAGACAGATCCACCTGCAGCCTTGGAGAAAGCAAAACACAGCAAAGTTACACAGAAAAAATAGTTATGATCCATTTAAAACAGGGATGTCAAACCCAAAGCCCGCAATGTGGTTGGATCTGGCCACGGGGCCATCCTGGTCTACCCAATGTGAAAAGGAAAGATCAGGTCAGCATGGCTTCGGCCCAGTCTACCCAGTGCAAAGAGTAGATCAGGCCAACCTGCCTGGTTTACTCAGTGTGAGGAGGAAAGATCAGACCAGAGTAGCTTTGGCCCAGTCTACCCTATGCCAAAAGGAAAGATCAGGCCAACATGGCCACGAGAGATCCAAGTCCAGATCCCCTTGAATTCCTTTGACCCTTTTCTAGCGCCAATTTAGTGCCGGCTTTTAGCTGACCAGATTCTTATGTACAAGTATGAGCAATAAATCTTTCTGAGCTACAACTCAACCTAAGGCTCTGATCCTTTGGGCCTGACACTAACATTTAGACCAGTTAGGAAAATCTGTGGAACTTTTGTATTCCCAGAAAAGTCCAGCACCCATCCATTCCATCCAATCAGCTTGGTAAATGAAAGTGGTTCTTCAAAAAATATCTAGAAAGTCACTGAACTTCTTCCCCAGTTTAAATGTGCTAGTCTTCAACTCAACGGTCTGACATTAACTAGTGACATTTTAACATAACAGTTGTCATATCAGCCATACAAATATATGTTAAGAAATATGAAGAGTAGGATTTGGATGGATGATTGATCCCAAGTCTGAAAAAATTTAAATGAAACAATTTTAGTAGTGAAATTATATACAAGCTTTCAAGTTTTATGGGGGGCTATTAACACTTCAAAAACTACAGAAAACTCCAAAATGTTAGCTTTATTTTAATTGTACCAAATTCTAATTGAAAGACTTGGTTTTCTCACCACCAAATACTATTACCATTCTCCTATTTTCTAGTTCTGCAAATATGTATTAATGTTGTTATGATGGCCTCATTAAAACAATCCTAGTAGGGCTAAAACAATGTTGCATCAGTGACAGATTCTTCTTTATTTCCAAAGACAAATATTACAATCTGAGCAACAGCTGATCCAGATTGCTGGCTACTTACTGAGACTAGGTTTTCTTCCACAAAAGGAGTAAGCATGTGTGGACGGATAGTAACCATGATCTCGCTGAAATCTAGGCCAGTGATCAAGCCAGATTTGTTTTTGTCTTTCAGCGCAAATGCTTGTCTTGCATGTTCTGACTGCAGCTCCTGAAATCATAGTACAAGGGACAATGTTTGGTAAATTTTATTCCAAAAACCTATGAGAATAATGCATAGAATCCGCACTGATTCAGTCTTTTCTCTGGTAGCTGCATTCTTGCATTCTTCCCATCCCCCAAAAAACACCCCACTAAAACTAACAGAAGAAAGCAACACAAATGGAGTACATCATGTGTTGTCATGTTGTAAGGATAGCAAGATTATTAACAACCATTTTTCTATTTGCGATAAAATGCAAAATACTGAAAACTGAAATAGCACTGCAATTTATTACTATTTTGTAAACATGATCTTGTGCTCAACAAACATACATTATGTTACGGAGAAAAATAAATAAAAAGTAACTGACCTGCAAAAACTGAGTGAATTCTGAGTATGTCAGATGTTTCTTTCTATTATGTCCAAAGTGCAATCGAATGAATTCACAATCCCAGTTAAAAGGGATGTGATGATGAATAATGGTCTGTCCAAATATTTCTTTTACATTTTCTTTAAAAAGAAGAAAAATGTTAGAAAATAAAACGTCAGCCTTGCTTTACTTTCTTTTAACAGAAAATGAAATTACTTTTCAAGAGCTGTTCAGAGATCTTTTAAACATATATAGGTTAGAAAGCTATTTATTTTTGCAGCACAAAAACAAACTTTATATAGATTATTTCCAAATTCCACTTCTCTGTTTATATTATGCAGATCCGTGAGAATCATGATTTTTCCTTGTTCAACTTTAATTAAGGAGCAATTTATTTTGTTCATTAGAAATACCTGGTGCTTTGCATGCTGATATAAAATCAGTGTTGTGTTTCTTGATTCTCCGTGTCAAATTAAGACCTTATTGAAAAGCAATGAACACCCATATTTCTGTATACCACAATATTTTCCAGCCTATGCGTGCTGTGATTGAGAGTTGATGATCATATTCACGCTTGTGCAAATGCCACTATTATGTATACGTATAAGAAACATACGGCAAATTGTGTCATTAGCAGCATGAAAAATACATTAACTGTTTCAGATGATTGCTCTGAAAAAACTGATTGTGACAGAATGTTATATAAAGAATCAAAGAACAGTAATATTTAAAGTATCCAATTACTGGGCCTATTTTGCCTTGGACAGTGAGATGGGTGGCACATAAATTTAATAAATAAATATTTGCTAAACAACATGAATTTTCAGCCCTGTAAAGTATGTTGGGATCTCACTCTTCAGGTGAAATCTTCATTATATCTGATCCAAGGTATTTTCTCAAAGTTGCCCATCAAAGCATCTTGCTGGGCATGGATTTGGGGTTAGGGAGATTTGCCTCTATGAATAAAGGGAGAATTGCCTACATACAGTTGTTTTGTGTTGAAGGAGGATGTATAGGAGCTAGAAACTATTTTACTTCTGATATACTTCCATACTAATCTCACATTAAGCTGCCCATTAATGTCATGTGCTCAATGAGCTTCATAGTATAACTTAGTATTTCATAAGTGAAGATTCTTACCCCTTCATGAAAGGGACTGACACTAAAACTACACAAATGACAGTACAGAAACCTCAACTTGGTCTTGTAAACATTTCACTTTTAAGGGTTTTTTTCCCTCTTTCAAAATATTAAACCCTGGAGTCCTCCCATAAAACGGGAGTCAGTATATATATTGACCTTCATAAAAGTTTACAAGGTCTCTGAGACATAACTGTTCAAAGGATTAATCCGCAAGTTACTTCATTCTCTAAGTGACCTGCCCATACCAACCCATGAGCATAAACACCTGAAATTCATGCTTAAAGTCACAGCTACCAATTTCTGCTCCCAATGGAATTGTGTTCAAAATGGCCACAAAAGTCACAGGATCATGAGAACAGGATCGGAATGGAAATCATGGTGAACTGTTGGAGCCCCTTTACTGAATATACTTCAACACACCTTGTTGATAGATGATGCTATATGCAGTTGTTTTGTTTTATTCAATTTGGAAAAATATACTGTATCAAAATAAAATACAAACAGTATAAACATAACTATATGCTCAAATTAAGCCTGATAACGTGTTAGCAGGATACAGCCATGCCCTTTTCTGGCAAAAATACAGAAGTCGTTCACTTGCCCAGGAATAAAAAGGCTGCATAGTGGCTCACCCAATCGTAAAACCAAAAAGTTGGGGAGAAGCAGGAAATCTGGAGTGCATCGAAAGAGATTTCCACGGGTGCGTTGATTACTATACTGACAAACAACTTCTATGTTTTTAGCTAGCTCGGAGATACTTCTTGTTCTTTGTAATTTTACGTCCAACTGACTGTGCGATTTCCTCAGAACTTTTTCTTAATACTTTATAAGGTATAATTGGAATTATAATTTCATGTTATCTTGTGATACTCTACGTTTCCAAACAGTACATTGGGGCTTGATTCAACTTGTATTTCCTTCAGTGAGAAAAAAAAATGGAAAAAAATTGGAATGTAATATGTACTACAACTATAATCCTGTCTCAGGAAAAAAATGAGCTGAATGAGAAGAAACCTGCCATTGTTTTTATAGATCACCTCATGAATTGGCAAACAATAGAGGGAAATATCTCAAATTCTTCATCAGCCTGACCGGATTATTTTTAATCCACAAACCATGTTTACTTGATTGAAGCAGTCCATTCCCACATATACATTCAAAACTAAAACTTTTGAGGGCCTACTTAGAAAAGGAACACATACTGCTGCATATATACTCAACAATGTTCCCGCCACTTCATTGTCTTCAAACAATAAAGGTAGGAATTATATATAATATAGAAGTACCCCTGAATACTTTCCTAGCAAATTATCTCCAGCAAAATTGCCTTTTCATTCTGGCAGCCACAAATAATACTGCAACATTCTGAATGGCATTTGCTTCATTATTCCATCATTTTACAGAACGGACAATGCTTTCAATCAAAGTGAATCAGTTTTGGAGTCAACTCAAACTACACTGTTTTCTGCAAAGTTACCAAGAGTAGTAAAAATGCAATAGAAAGGTAAGGGATGCCTGGTATTTTAGTAGTTTCTAATATTTAATGAACCAAATTACACTTCTCTTATTCTCTTTTAATGTCAGACTTCTCTATTTTACAGAAATTTCCATTCCTAGAAAAGAAAAGGAATTCTTTTACTATGGTGATTCCAAAACTACTATATAGCGCTTCTTTATCTTACATCAGAGTTTCTCAAGGTTGGCAACTTGAAGGTGTGTGGACTTCAACTTCCATGCTCATTGCGGAATTCGGTTAATTGAAGTCTACACATCTTCAAGTTGCCAATGCTGAGAAACATTTTCTTAGATGAACCGCCCAGACATCTAACCTCACAGCCTTCTAATGTGGTGAGACAACAATTCCTAAATCCAATCCTATGGTTCTAGGAACTGTACATTTAACCCGTTGAAAAGTTTGATAAGGCTTGTTTTGTTGTAACAGAGCAAATAATTAGTGTGGAACTCTTCAGTAAGAGAAATCTGAAACTCGTGCAGACAGCAACAATTTCAGGAAAAATCAGTAGAAAGCATATCAAATACATTGTTAAACTATTTTTTTTTTCTATTTGGCATACTTAATTAGGAAAGCAAGCATGTGCACAAATCAATCTACTCAGTACTAGCATGTGAACACAATTTTTGTTCTATATGCATAGGGACTTAGTTTGATCTCTACAACATGATTAAGTTGCGTTGTATGCAAAAAGAACTGGAAAGGGAGATACACAGGTAGACCTCCCATTCCTGGTGATTCCCAGCTGTGTTATGCCAATTGGACAGGGTAAATGGGGTTGGTTCTTTTTACACACATATAAAATGTTCAGAGGGGACTATTAATACAGAAAATAAGTGACTTACATCCTCAAGCATAAAGTGTGGTACCTTTAACAGAAAACATTGGATAATGCCATTAATTTAATTATATTACAGGCCTATCAAAGCCATTAACATTCAATGTTTACCATCATAAAAAACTAACCAGGAGCAAAGCCATCTGAGGGCTGATTTTGGTATTAATGAATACATAAGAGAACAGGAGTAAAATGCAAACAAAACAGAAACAAGACAAGAAAATCCATACTAGCAAAATATCCAGAAGGAAACTTGACATGCTAACTTTCAAAGTTTTGAAAATGCAGGCCAGTCTTATTTCTTGCCTTATTTTTAAGCACGTTTCTTTCCTTTCTTCTAATTTAAAGCAGCAAAAAAGATATATTCTTCTTTCCTTACTCATGGATCCATCAGTACTATGACTGATGTCATGAAAATGGAATGCTGGGGAAAATATATTTCTGGGACATTTACAGAGCAGGAGCAGTAAATAACATCTCACATCAAGCAGCTGATGTTTTGGCAAAAAATGTGTTGATAACGAAGCTTTAAAATGTTATTCTAGAAATTCAGGGAAAACTAATTACTTGAAGCTAGATTGGCCCAAAGACAAGCTTTGCACCAATTATTTTAGGAATGTCCATGCACTGCAGTTAGGCAATTATGTTGTGTTTTTAGCATGACATAGGTCCAGCATTCAAATCTACAAAGAAATATGCAGTTTCTTCTGCAATGTTTATTCTGAGATTTCTGAAATAAAAACTCAAAATATACTCCTTTCCCATGGCATAAATAATATTTAGCCCTAGATAAGCTCTTACCAAAGGTCACTTCGCCATTGCCACTCTTGTCAAACAACTGGAAAGCAACAATGAACATTGCATCTGGTGTGCATAAAACTGACTCAAATGCCAAAAACTCTTGGAAGGAAATTAACCTGCGAATCAAAAATCACAAATTTTAGGGTGGAAGGAGGTGCAAAGATGGGGTAGAAAATATTTCAAGAGGTTCAGTTATGAAACAATCAAATCTTATCAAATCTAGATGCTAGGCAAAATGCGGCAAATCCTAGGAAATTCAAACTCTAAGCAACTAATCAGAAAGCGGAACAACTCGCCACGACCAACTTGCTGTGGGACAATTTAACAATTCTATTTAATTATTTAAAAGAAATGAAAAATATTTTAATTTTTCCCTTCACATTTCATCCTGTCTCTTCTTTTGCATCCTTTCTTTAGTGATTCTACTCCACCATTTCTTTGATATTAGTGTAACTTTTGTCCTGCAGCGACTTGTCCCGCAGTGAATGTAGCAAGTTGGTTGTGACGAATTGCCACAGACCTAATCAGAAGCAGGAAGGTTCTCTTCCTGGTATGCTTTTTAAAAGGGACAAGGCAAATTCCACTTTGGCTTTGATCAACTTCCATCTTGGAAGAAGCTTCCAAGAAGCTTCCATCAACTTCTACCAGATGAGGAACACATCCCAACCTGGAAAAAGGCTAGAAAATCATTAAAAAAGCGGCCATTTACTAAAATATATGGAGCTAGATACAAATTAGCATCCTTTTAAAATTTATATTATGGATTGATCTCAGCTGGAGTTATTTGGATCTTTAGTCCTCCAGTATTTTGTTCTGAATATGGGATTTGCCTTGATGCATATTTGTCCTGGGAATTTAGATATTAAGGTCTCCAGGATTCACTGTTCTTTCCCTTTTCTTTTCTTCTTCAATGCTGAATTAGCTCCTTAATCTTAATCTACATAATAAACAACACACATCTTTCTATTGAACTCAGCTGTTTTATTCCCTTACAAGTTGACCTATCATGCATCTCAGCCACTCCACTTGCTGTATAAAACAAAGAATAGGAAGGAGAACACCGAAGTAAAGATGTTCAGAGAACTTTACTAGCCTATAGAAGGCAGGATTCTCCTTTAAGTCTGCAATGCAGCCAGAGAGAAATCAAATAAAAAAAGTGACAAAAGAACAGAAGTGCCCAACCTGAATTCCTAGAAACAAACCAAAGTCCCAGATGCAGCCTTCATGGACTTCCAAAAGTTGTCTCCAAAATGTAATATTCAAAATGAATAAATGCATAATTGTTCATATTAAATTTAAATCAGATCATATCAAGCTTAGTTTTTGTTCTTTCACCAATGACTATTTTGGAGATGTAGCTACCAATATGCTAATAAAAGACAAAATGCAACTCCAGCCTCTCAATGCACCTCTATTCTACAGCAACATTTACAGCCCTAGTAAGGAGATCTAATAGGGGACATGGTGGCTCAGTGGCTAAGAAGCTGAGCTTGTCAATTGAAAGGTCGGTAGTTCAGTGATTCGAATCCCTAGTGCCGTGTAACAGGGTGAGCTCCCATTACTTGTCCCAGCTTCTGCCAACCTAGCAGTTCAAAAGCATGTAAAAAATGCAAGTAGAAAAATAGGGACCACTTTTGGTGGGAAGGTAACAGCGTTCTGTGTGCCTTTGGCGTTTAGTCATGCTGGCCACATGACCACAGAGACATCTTCAAACAGCGCTGGCTCTTCGGCTTTGAAACAGAGATGAGCACCGCCCCCTACAGTCGGGCATGATTAGCACATATGTGCAAGGGGAACCTTTACCTTTTAAGGAGAGCTAATTCGAGATCTAAGAAGAAAAGCCAGCATGTCCTTTTATTGCAGTGATATAAGGTGTGATTTCTGGCATGGTTAGAAATTAATTTAACACATCTACTTGGCAACTTATAGCTACTTATGCTTAATGAATAACACGATAAAGGAAATAATAATTTAGAATAGCAGCAAAGGTCATATCTGCCCACCAAATAACCCTAAGGAATTTAAGAGGCTTTTAATTTTACAAAAATGAAATTTAGATATTTATTCTGCCAGCCACCCACAAAAAGGGCTACATTTAATTTTGTAAGTAACCTTTAATTGCCTCTCTATCACAATCCTCCAATGGCATTAGTGGCCTTTGCACCCCACTGTGTTTAATTCCTGAATATTGTCCAGAAACATCTGCCCTTCTCGAAAATAAAATTGGAGATCCAAAGAAAGCAAAATGAGAAAAGGACACCTGCTGAGCTGCTCTAAAACTGCATGGGTTAAAAGGTTACGTCTGAAGAGAATGGATAATCTGTAAATTAGTCTCCATAAGCAATTTAAAAATAAAAATATTGTTGGCAAGAAATACTTAAAAGAAGCATTATCTTTGATTTGGCAAATAGTTTTCTTTGCCATGTATAATAACATTTGTGATTCAGACTCCAGAAGCTTAGCTTGTCAAATTATCCTATTCTTTTTAATGCCCAGAAATGTTATGGTATCACTAAAATATGCAAGGTTTTGGTAATCTCACCTCGAGGCTTATAAAAAAATACCAAACTCCAATAAGATGTTTTAAGATTTCAGTACTCTTACAGTTTATCAAGATTTGGGCATTTTTTTAAAAGAATAATTTTAATTTTAATTCATTTTAATTTAACTGGATAGGAGACTCAGGGGCACTGTTTAGGGATAATATATTGTCCCAACACCTGCTGAGACTGGGTAGTTGATCTCTACCTTAGAGACTACTATATCATGCTGTTATTTAGTCTATTTTTTTCCAATATTCCCATATCTGCTCACAGAAACAACAAACACAGTATGGTTTCTCACTTATTAAAGAAGTAATCCAAAGATGCTACCTGTATACATAATTTAGACCATAGCATATAATGGCTTAATCTTCAATTTTTAAATCATTCATTTATTAGATTGATATCAGGCTTTTCAAGCAGCGTGCATACACCTCTCTTCTCCCATATCTCCCCCCAACAGTTCTTTTAAGACAGGCTGGTCTAAGGAAGAAAGACTAGCATGAAGTCATCCAGGGAACTTCTGTGTCTGAGGTTGATCTAGAACAGGCATAGCCAGCTCGCAACCTGTGCGTCATATGTAGCCCTGGATGTGGCCCCGTAAGATTGTAACTTTTAACATTATTGTGTGATTTTTATGAAAAGCTACTATATTATATATGTAGCCCAAGACAATTCCTCTTCACTCAATGCAGCCTAGGCAAGTCAAAAAGTTGGACTGGACTGGTCTAGAGGTTGGACTGGCCTGATCTAGAGCCTGGATCTCTCAAATCCCGGTTCAGCCCCTTTAACCATTATAGCTGAAGTGACTGTTTTGAAAGCTAAATAATAGTTTCTTAAACCAACAGAAACTGCTGTAACATAAAATTGCAATTTAAAATGAAATCAAAGATCGCAATTAAGTGGTAGATTGCTCACCCATCTTTTGTCTGATCTGCTACTCCTGCTAATAAATCCACCGTTTTAGGATTATAATGAGGTTCAGTATACAGTCCCAAGTATCGCCGCACAAAATCGTCAGGTGTCATGTAACGTTCTCCACCTTGTTCAACAGTGGCATACTAAAGACAAAATCAAACAGAATTATTGTATACATTGTCAGCATCTGGAATAGGATAGGATAGGATAGGATAGGATAGGATAGGATAGGATAGGATAGGATAGGATAGGATAGTGAATAGAGTTGGAAAGGACTTTGGGGGCCTTCTAGTCCAACGCCCTGCTCAGGCAGGAAAACCTATACCATTTCAGACAAATGGTCATCCAATCTCTTTTTAAAAACCTTGGAGCATCCACAACTTCTGGAGTTCTTCCACTGATTAATTCCATTGATTAACTGTCAGGAAATTTCTTAGTTCTAAGTTGCTTCTCTCCTTAATTATTTTCCACCCATTGCTTGATGTCCTGCCCTCAGATGCTTTGGAGAATAGCTGGACCCCCTCTTCTTTGTGGCAGCCCCTGAGATATCGGAACACTGCTATCATGTCTCCCCTAGTCCTTTTTTTCATTAAACTAGACATACCCAATTCCAGTAACCGTTCTTTATATGTTTTAGCCTCCAGTTCCCTAATCATCTTAGTTGCAAATAGAATTGTTAATATCATAAGGTTGTCATTAAGGTTATGCAAACTGCTTTAACTTCTCTCTCTTTTTAAAATGATTGGATTAAAAACCAGTGCTGCATGATCAGAAAGCAAGCTTTTCCTTTTCTTCTCCAGGCGAAGAAGTGATAGAAGAGATGTCTAGAGTATTGCAGGAGGAAGGTAAATCAAGGCTACAGATTCTAGCTGAATTAAAATACAGTAAATGTCATAAAAAGGAAACAAAAATAAAGGAAATCGATACAATCTAGCAGTCTGAAGTGCAATATTATAAACTGTTTTGTATACAAGGCACAGAATTAAGACTGAAGTGGACCGTAGAAAATGGACCACATTTGATTGAATAAAAACATTACTTCAGTTTCAGGGCCGAAAAAGCTTAGACTAAAAACACTTATTGGATTCCACACAACATCAGATCCTTTTCTATCAAATTCTTGGTTGCATAGAAGAGAATGCATGCATGCACAAATGTTGCCCTCTTTCAGATATTGTTGCTATATGTGGATATCTGAAAGAAACTGACATCATCTAAATAATGTTGGCAGGAAGTAGAATTTACCATATCTGTTGGCCTGAAAAGAAACCAAAACAAATGTTCACATTTTCTTAAGCAGTCTCTAAAAGTTGAAATAATCATTCCTCATCAAACTGAAGGCTCCTGGCTAGAAAATGCAACTCTTGAAGTGCCTAGACAAATGAATATAACTAAGTATATTTATGTTCTGGGGGAAAAAAATCCATGTAAACAATGTGTCAAGTAATCTAAACTATACAGAGTAAGCCACATAAACCAAGAAAGTAAACCAAGTAATTTTTTTACACTGTTTATTCTGCTGCTGAGGCCCAAATCACAAAGCATTTGGATTAAATATAGTCTGCTACAAATCACAAAAGCTGTGGATTGATAACGGGACAGTTTTAAAAGTTGTATTATATATATATATATAATATATATGTTATATATATATATAAAAATATATGCATACCACTGCCATACCAATTGTACTAAAATCCTGCAGCTCTGCATGCAATCCACAGATGTCACACACAGATGTCCATTCTGTTTTACATGATGTTAATATTTGGGAACTCTCCAGGAAAAACATGTCTTTATTGGGGAGGCAGAGATATAGATTAGACTGTAATAGGCGAGACCAGAGAGGTTCCAGAAACACCTTATTTTTTATCCAGGAGTCAATGAAAGGTAATATAGCAATGTGACAAGTCTATCAAAGTAGACAAGCAATTTCATTTTGTCCACTTCAAGCCTCCCTAATCGTTTCCTTTTCTTTTTTAGATGAATCTCACTCCCTTTCTAGGCAAGCAAAGTATATAACAAAGCCCTCTAGACTCGCATTTGTTCTCAAAAGCATTAAAGGAAGTAAATACAGTACAGGTAGTCTTCAATTTACAACCATCACTGAGGCCAAAATTTATGTTGCTAAAGTGAGAAATTTGTTAAGTGAGTTTTGGCCCATTTTACGATTTTTCTGGACATATTTTCTGGACATATTTGTTAGCTGAATCACTGCAGTTGTTAAATTAATAACACGGTTGTTAAATGAATCTGGCTTCCCCATTGACTCTGCTTCCCAGAAGGTTGCAAAAGTTGATTATATGGTCCCAAGACACCGCAACTGACATAAATGTGAGTCAGCTGTCAAGCATCTGAATATAAATCGCATGACTATGGGGATGCTGCAATGGTCATAAGTGTGACAAAATGGTCATTAGTCACTTTTTTCAGTGCTGTTGTAACTTCAGTCACTAAATGAACTATTGTAATTCAAGGACTATCTGTATGATGTTTGTCACGTTTCTGTGCGTATTCCCTCCCACTTCACCTGCAGTCGCAAACTGCCTATTTTAATTATTCCACATTTAAAGGAATTCAACATGCAGCTTATATATTAGGAAACAAACTGGTAAGGGAACTCCTTTTTCAATTTATGACAATATTTCTTCTATTGGGACTGCATAATGGGGGGAGAGAGGAATCTGAGGCTAGAAGTAAGTGTGATTAAATCTCTAACAAACTTTTCTTTCTCTCTCCCATTCAAGTAGCAGGCTTTTAGAGAAGGGACAAATAATCTCTTACCAGAGAATCAAAGTCTTCAAGAGAATTTTGGAAATCATGACAAGGCCCAAATGAAAATAAGCTCAAGGATGCATGCCAGAGACTTAACATTCACATTCCAATTGAAAAGCTCTCTCTGTGTGTGTATACTCCATCCAAATAATATATTTGTTCACTTTCTACGGTTTTAAATATTGTACTTGAAAGACAGGATGTGCAACTTAATAAACATTAATTAATCAAAGCCATATTTGAAATGCAGAGCTGATTTGCCACCATAACCAGGGTAAACCCAGGAATGACAAGGGCTCTTAGCCACTTTGAATGGAAGTTGTATTTAGAAGTATTCAGAAAAATGAGGGGGGGGGGAAATACAGTAGCCTTCCTAAAACGGATTCCCTTGCACATGGGCCAGACTGCAACACTTACTACCCCATTCATACCAATGGGAACTATTATCCAACATAACTGGTAGGCACTCGGGAGAAAGCTGATGTATAGTGATATGGTAAGTCCAGAACCTTTTTTGAACCGATAACCAGGGGTGGGTTCTACTTACCTTTACTACCGGTTTGCAATGGGGCCGTGCACATGAGCTCGCTTCGCTCTCGCATGCACAGAAGCATTTTCATGACGTCAAAGTTTTCATGACTAGTGGTTCTATAGAACCAGTGTGAACTGGGGGCAACCCACCACTGCCGATAACCCACAAATTCACTGGAAAGTTACAGAGAACTCTATCTGAAAATTAACTACTTGGATAGCTCAGCAGACTAATGCATTGTGCATTGTGATTAACTCCAGCTGTCTGCAATTACTGTAAGTTTGAATCTCACCAGGCTCAAGGTTGACTCAGCCTTCCATCCTTTCTAAGGTAGGTAAATTGAGGACTCAGTTTGTGGGGGCAATAAGCTGACTTTGTATAAAATATACAAAAGTATGAAGGCTATTGCTTAACGCATTGTAAGCCGCCCTGAGTCTCTGAAGGGTGGCATATAAATCAAAATTTTAAAAAAAACTACTGAGCTCCCAGCTGACCTGACTAACACTCACGAATGAACACTCACAATATTGTGGGATCCAATCTGGGTCAGTCACCGGGACCAGAGGTTTTGTCTTCTGAGCTTTTGGACTTGTGCTGGAGCCCATGGGTCACCTCTGGTCCCGATGACTGACCCAGATTAGATCCTGACTAACACTCACCAGAATTTCCCAATACATCTGGAGCAAAGCACTTGTTTTTTCATTTAACCTGATCTAATCTGGTTTAATTTATATGGCCACTCAACTCACAAAGTGACTCTGGGCAGCTTACAATTATATACAAGCCAAAAAGAAAGATGGATGAGTGAATCTCCTCCTTGCTATGCTCTTCCAGCAAGAGTCCAAGAAAAGACCTCAATTGCATATCATTCTAAGGGAATGCAAGCTTTTCTACTATAAAAGGGAAAACCCCCAAAACTAAAGGACCTCACAACTCACAACCACTCCTATCTGGACCCCA
Source organism: Masticophis lateralis (assembly GCA_030761175.1). Lineage (NCBI taxonomy): Eukaryota > Metazoa > Chordata > Lepidosauria > Squamata > Colubridae > Masticophis > Masticophis lateralis. The sequence continues at coordinate 201,063,351 of JAUDYJ010000001.1, read as the reverse complement.
ACAGACTCCAGACATCAAGAAATAACAGCATTACTTGGCTGGCTTATGGTGGAGATGAACAGCTGGTATCAACAGCCTTTGGATGATACTTGAAACTATAATTTTAATGGGTTATGCTAAACAAGACTACTGGATGCAGCAACCATAGAAAAATAGCTACGTTTTGTCACTCCAATGTGATTTTAAGAAATAATTTTATTCTGACTCAATCAGATTTACTCTTTACCATCCTCCTGCAGCAGATACCTCTTCTATCACTTCATTGCCTGGATATCTCAGAAAACCAAGGAGCTCTCCAAGAGTTTTTTATGGAAAGACTCCATACAGGTCCAGTCCAAGGCCATGATTACCACGTCATTCCATACAGCAATCAGGACATAAATTGAATTATGTAACATAGGAATAGCCCCAAGTTCCTTCTGAAACCCAGTAAGGTTCATTAATGGGGTGCATCATTCAAACAGGCCCTCCCTTGATGTGATGAAGACTGACTGTAGAAAATTCAGAATGGCTTAATAGAGCCATTTTGTTGTTCATTGAAGCCTGCATATTAATTATAAAAGGAACAAACAATGCTATCCAAAATGGGAGGGGGAGGGAATCCACAATTTTCTGTTAGAATACATAGTTAATTATAATTCATCTAACAAATAATTCAATATTTAATGTTTGGATTATCTTTTTCCTCACACACCAAGATTATATTTATTAATGTGCACATTTACTTACTAAATTGATGCATTGTATTTTATTGGTGTTTTTAATGGGTACTGCAAAGAGTCACTGTAAAGAATTGAATGGCCCTATATAATTAATAACATACATACATACATACACACACACACACAGGCTGATTAATTTTGAAAGATTTAAGGCTTGCAAAATATCACACAATATGGTTAAGGTTAATAAAGAACATCAGTCAATTAATGTACTACCTACGGTACTATAATCAGGGGAGATACGGTATCTGAGTTCTTCCTTTCCCTGCTTTCTGGAACTCCCCAAGTCCCATGCAAATTTGTGGTAGGTCATAAAAATAATGCCTAAAATAAGTATGTTAAAAGAAGTGCATTTAATGCACATGTTTTGGTTAAAACTTCCAAAATGAAAACATCTGCCCTGAATGAAGCAGATGTAGAATTGAGGGGAGCCACTAGTAAAATATATATATATTGACCTATGGAATGAAGATAGCATTGTTGAATTAGACCAAAGGTTCATCGAGGTTAGTGTCCTATTTCGCAGTTGCCAACCAGATGCATTTGGAATCAACTAGAGTTAATCATATTATAGTATTGATAAAGCCTGGAAGCTGAAGATATTTATTAGTAGCTCCATTGAAGTACCAATAAATAACTAATCTAGTTTCTTCTCCCTCTTTTTTTTTTTAATTTGATTTATATGCCATCCTTCTCCGGAGATTCAGGGCGGCTTACAATGCATTAAGCAATAGCCTTCATACTTTTGTATATTTATACAAAGTCAGCTTATTGCCCCCACAAACTGGGTCCTCATTTTACCTACCTTAGAAAGGATGGAAGGCTGAGTCAACCTTAAGCCTGGTGAGATTCGAATTTACAGTAATTGCAGACAGCTGATGTTAATCACAATGCTTTAGTCTGCTGAGCCACCAGGCCCCTATGTTCTCTTGACATGCTATAGCTCTAGAGGCTGTCCCCTATTGTAAGGAACTCTCGCTTTCCACTGCTTCACAGTTGCTTTTCTCATAATTTATTCTCCATATTTTTACATAGTGAAATGTAACGGCCTTGGAAATAACTACAAGTTGGGTTCACACTGTTTTTGAAGGAGTGGAATATGAAAACAGTGGTAGTACTGAAGCACCCGGAGAACAAGAAAATGTAAACTGAAACAAAACCAGAATAGTACTGAAAAAAGATTGTCTATAAATATACCAGAAAAGAGGTATGTTCCAGAAAAGGATACGGGTAAACACATGGACTTTGAAAACAGAGAAAAAGATAAATGGGGACATGTTGAATTTTTGGTTAGATGCAAAAGACAAGAAAGCAAAGTAATAGAAGTGGATTTGAAATTTCACGCATAAGATATGAATGCAAGACAAGATGAGTCAAGTATAAAATGAAACACTGTTAACATGTAATGTAATATTTTTTTCTCATGTTAATTCTGTGGTGCTCCCCATCTGACTTAGTAAAACCTAGACCCTGTATTTACTTTACCACTGCAGATCAGGGATAGAGAGGAGACATATGTCTGCAGTCCTGTAATGCTCTAGAAACAACCCTCTTGATCATTTTGTCTCAATCCTGTCTAGACAGGAAAGGTAGACAAATATTCTTGTTGGATGCTCCCAAAAGAAGTTAATCCCAATGGTGTCTAATTGATACTGCCAGTATCAAATTGAGTAGAATACCCAATTAAAGCTCTTTCTGCATTATCCTTTGTAGAAATATATTTACTAATTTTCTGGCATGCCACCAGAAAACAGCACATAAAAGGTAAAAATATAGAAGCATGCAAACATCAAACATTTCCTGCATCTGATGAAACAGATTATACTCTAAGAAACCTTTAAAAATGGTTAAGGGCTACTAGAAGTCTCTGTTATTTTATCCAGAGCTATCACAGATCTCTCAGAAAAATATTACTCACCTGCAAAAATATGTTACGCAGTTCATTTGGATCTGCTCTTTTGGTTGTCTGAACCTATAAAGACAATATTGAAAAAAAGAATTAATAGTTAATTGGTCAAGTTATTCAATAACCAAGGAAGAAACCCTCTTATTGTAGTCTTTGATAAAGGGAGCAATTATCTTATCTAAACGATAAAATGTTTACAATATTTACATACAGTTTTGTTTCATTTAACTTAAAGCAAATGAGGTGCTCATATAATTGTCAAATTCAGGAGGAATTGGCAAGAAAAGAACAGACTGTGTAATAAAGAAAAGTAATAGCATCAACAGGATGCTTCTTGATGATCTTTTCTTGATGCTATCAGTCAAACCACATTGCATTACTATTCCATCTTTCCCTCTTGAATTGACTTTTTGTGGAAAAGATAAAAATAAAACAGAATCATGAAAAACCAAGAAAAAATTGGCAGTAATATCGGGCCTGCAATATAAAATTCTATGAACAAAGTAAGACAGGGCTATAATAAAATCTCGTGTGGAATTATCAAAATGTTCTAAACAAAAGGCAGTTGTGTTCTCAGGCAAAAACAACAAAGTAAAACACAAACATGATCTTGTAAATGCCAGAAAGTACAAGCAGCCTTCCTCCAGTAAAGTAATCTCCTTCCTGTTCCAAGAAGCAAGATCATATAACCTCTGCAATACAGCATGTGTGAGAGAATCCTACTTTACTACGTATATGGATATTTTTCCAGATGGACTTCAACTGAATAACCTAATCATCTATAAAATGGCCCTACACAGTCTTTTGCACTGGCCACCTACAAACTTTGGGGAGAAGAGAACATCAAAATATCCATGTTTGTTATATATTAGTGACCATTTCAATCCTACTAAATCTTTTTTTCAGAATAGTGAATAGAAAAATTCTATCTAAATTAGAAAGTTCATTGGGTTCCACATCCAAGAAATGCAACATAACTAGCATGTATGTAGGACTGAAAATCAGATTTGTTTCCCTTACAGACTATCCAAACCTAAATTGCTTAATGAGCACAAAGCTTTACTTTTATAGATCGAAGACTACATCGGCACATTAAATATAATTGTCAACTTTTTCCCCAAATAATCCACCCCTCAACATTCCACTGGTCATTAAATCAGATTAGAAGACTACTCCATTATGCCCACAAATCTGAGGCTGTGAAGAATGTGCTGTGTGCAAAAAAAACCTGGATTCAAACTGAGGTGTATCCAGAGGCAGCTTTTAAAGACTCCTCCCCGAATCTGTTAAGAATCTCTTCCAGTTACTGAGCTAGATGAACCACAATTCTTTAAGCGATCCCAATGTCAACTATGAAGACCCCAAGAGGCAAAACTCTCAGGGAATCCAGGAGAGGCAGGGAGAAGATATTCCACCTTGGAGGATGCATGGATGGATTTGATCATTACACCACACTTGTCACTAAGTAATCGGGAATAGCACACATACTGTATTCATAGTTACTAAAAACCAGGCTGCAAGAAGAGCGTGTAGCCTAGATACATTTGGCAGCGGAAAAACCAGGTTGAGGAAAGCCAAGCCAAGTCATCTGGAGTTTATCCTTATCCAACGTGCCCTCCACCAGACCTCTACGGTAACCTTCCCCAATTTGGGACTCTTCATATATGCCAGACTTCAACTCCCAGCCTCAGGGACGATCCTATTCTGACCAAAATTCCGGAAGACACCGGTTGAGGAAGGCTGCTGCATATAAGTTGCCCCTTGGCTCCAACGGCAGGAATATTGTTCGAGAACCCCCGCCCCCCTCCGCCCGTCCTTCTCTAGGGTCATTTTTTTTAATGTCCGCTTTTCGAAAGAACCCCCCCCCCCCCGCCGTCCCTCTAACTAAAACTATTCCCGTTCCCGCTGCGAGGGGCCCAGGAGCGGGGTGGTGGTGTCGAAGCTATTCTCGGGGCTGGCGGGACGGAGCCTCTTGTTCCCCCTCCCTGAAAGGCGCGGGTTCGCCCCGCACACCCTTGCCCGTCGGCTGGAAGAAGCCGCCCGTGCCAGCCGGCTTCTTAAGCAACAAGCAGAGAGAAGGAGAAGGAGAGTCACCTTGACCGCCATGCTGCGCTCGGGAAAGCGGATGGAGGAGGTGGTGGAGGAGGAGGAGGAGCCTCTCGACGGCGCTGTCAAGCAACGGGGTGCGCCGCCGCTGCCGGCCTACTCCAGCCGACCCTCTGCCAAGGAGGCGCCTTAGCTTAAGTTCGGGCTCCGAACTTGTCCCGGGGTGACCCCGGCTTTGGCACTCCGTCGCCTCAACGGGCTTGGTGCTAGAATGCCGGGCGTCCTGGACACTCCGTGTTGTAACAAGCCGGCCCTTAGTGGGGCCGGCGGGGAGCGAAAAGCCAACGTCCCTTTGCGCTACGTTTGCTCCGCATTCCCAAAACGTCGAAGTCCCGTCGGCTTTAGCAAGTCGATTAGCCTCCCGAGTGCCACCTGGGCGCGGAGAGGGCGTTGTCACTCCAGTTGCGTCTGGAATGCAGTGGGAATGCCGAGCCCTCATGATCGGCGAAGGAGGACCCAGATGGTTGGGGGCAATAGGCTGACTCTGTAAACCGCTTAGAGAGTACTGTAAAACACTGTGAAGCGGTGTATAAGTGCTATTGCTATTCTGCTTCCCCACCCCCCATTTCATTGCTGATAAGGGGGGGTGGGAATCAGCTTCGCTTTATGTAATGTGGCTTTCTTCGAAGATATGTTGGTAAAACCCACATGACCTTGTGTGGATTAATGCAGTTGTGCCAGGGTTATCATTGGGATCTGAAGTTTAAAATGCTCACTGTAGAAGGACTACTGAAATTGTTTCCACACTTGTACCCAACTATAAAAAAGTCACATTCAAGGGCAGCACTATTACATTTGGAAGGTTAAAGGTTACTTCAGTTCAGAAAAGCTAAAGTTTGGCGGTCCTGCTCCATAAAATCAAAATTTGCCTCTCTTGAAAAATAATACAGTTCTATCAAAACAATCATGAAAAGCGGTAGCAGCAGCAAATGTGTTAGTTTTTATTTTTAATATGGTAAATATTAAATATAACTTGTATAAACAAAAGTTCTTTTAGGCTCCTCCATCATTTTTAAAAGTGCAGAAAGACCTGAGAGAAAAAAATTAAGAAACACTGATCTAAGGTATCAATCAGGCTTATCCCCTACCTAGAATCTAGCAAACCTTTGCAGACACTTAGATAGTTCTGGACTAATAGAGACCAGTAGTTAAAATATCTCATTTCCATTGTTCAGTTGCTTGGGAGGGATTCAAACTCTCAAACCAAGGCTTTTGAGTCATAGATGCTTTTCCCACCTGCATTTAACTATGGTACAAATATCACCAACATCTTTATTCTCTCATGTCCCAATGATGTATGTATGTATGTATGTATGTATGTACTATGTAAGTATGTGTGTGTGTGTGTGTGTTTGTTTATAAAATGTATTAACCACCCATCTTACCTCAAGGTAACTCTGGGCAGCTTACATTCATAAAAACTGTACAAAGATAAAAGCACAAATAAAATACTACACACAGCCAAATACAGCAATCTATTGTTAATCGACCACACCTGTGATTGCATTCTGATGCTGCCCTATTGGAGTCTGAAGTTAACTGGCAGAGCCAAGTCTTTGAAGGTGTTGCCTTCATTTCATCATCAACTTGTGTATAAGATAGCCTTAAGCAGTCCTTAGTTGTGATTTCCCCTTAGGCCAGCAGTAATCAGTACCAGTTTTGGGGAATATCAAGTCTGATACCATTCATGCTGTCAGTAAGTCAGTCACATGACCCACAAGACACAACATCCATCAGTTTTGTTGGCTACCTCAGGCTGATGTAGCATGCCTCGTCCCCTTTCATCCCCAGGTGTTTTCTTCCAATGAGGTTCCATTTTTCTCCTCCGGATGCAAAGAACTGCAGAGGAGCTAAGTTTTGAACGAGTCACGCTCTCTTGGAAACTTGTGACAATGGTTTTATAAAAGCCTCAACTTCTGCAAACACACTGAACAGCTGTTTGGTGGGTTTGCCCATACACATTTATTTAAAAAAAAAAAATTTAGAAAGCCGGCATCCTAGTGAATCTGCTGGATAGTTCAGTTGACTTGCTGATGAGAGCAGTTTTGAGATAACTGCACTTTCATGCTGTTGAAAAGGTGTGGGGAGGCTGGGAATTAGAACCTAGCTAGCCTGCTTTCTCCTGCTTTACCATCCAAGTCTTCTCATCAGTTCTGCAAACCCTCTGAAGAGCTGTTCACTGGGCTTGTTGGGGTTCTTGCACATCAAAAGTAACAATTTGATAGTCATTAGCAAAATAAGGAAAAAACAGGAGCAGCATTTCTTGCCCAAAGAATAATTTCCAGCCTTTTGCATGGAACAAGTGGGAGAAAGAAGGACAGGAAACTTGAATGCTAATTGTTACATAGCGGACACCATTTTTTTTCTCATAATTTCATAGCTTCATAGGTTTGCTACATTAAATCTATCTGATCTTTGTGTTCTGAGAAATATATTGTTACTACATTTTGCATTCAGCCAATTACAGTAATCTAGCAACCTTTTTATGCTCTCTTCACAAGATGCAAACTTTACTTTGCGTTTTCTTGACCCAGACTATAGCAAACTGACTCTTTTGTCGGGCCATTGACTTTTTTAGCACTGAAACCAACTTGTTGTCCCAAATGACCATATGGTGCAAGTAAACAACCAACCAGCACACCAAATAGGACAGATTCAGCAATTGTCACGTTCTATACAACTTCCTGTGACTATGTTGCTTTGATCCTGGAATTCCTTGCCAAATATAACTTCTGATGCTCCAAAGGTCCTTATTACTCTATGACAGGGCTGTCAAACTCACAGGCTGTGGGCTGGATGCGTCATGTGCTGGCTGCGCCCACGCCCAGTTTAGCGAAGGGGGAAAAAGTCGTGATACATCATGTGACCGCGCCATGATGTGAGTTTGACACCTGTGCTCTATGAGATATATTCCTGACAATATCAGTTTTCTGAATTTTATTACTAACATTGGTACTTTGTTTGCACACTTTAATGTCTTAATTTAACTCAATCTTAGAGAAAGTCTCAATTTTATATAAAATTTTTAGTATCTCTAGTTACAAATACCCAGGTTTCTAAAATAGCATACACCTGTCAAGTGCTCATATCTTCTTCGTTATCGAAGCTCATTAATTCTGCTAGATCACTGGAGAATAAGTAGGTGATGAATGGAAAGTTCTGAACTGTACAAAAATAAGATCAATCATAGTTTGCTGCTTTCAGATCTTCAATCCGTAAGGACTTTTACAATTTTAAAATATCTTTACATAATTTTAAATAAATACATATTTTCAATCAACAGTGTTATATGGAGAAAACAAGAAAAGTTGAACCAAGAAATCAGTAATTTGAGAATGTTATCTAGCACAGGGGTCACCAACCTTTTGGACCTCAGGGACCACTAAATTCGTAATTTTAAATCCTGTGGACCACCAATATGATCTGCCTAATGACCGGCTGACTGGCTGTGGCTAGGTGGTCATGTGACTGGGTGGGCGTGGCCAACTCCTCACCTCCCCGCCCAAGCTCCTTAGGGCCCCAACAAGAAACAGTTGTTGGAGCTAAGCAGCCACCATGAGTTGGCAAAATAGCTCAGTTCAAACTGGACCTGACCGAGAAGGAGGCTCAGCAGAAGCACTTCATTGAAGACTATGAACATAGGCTTTCCAAGCAGAGGGAAGACCTGCGGGATGCAAGGTCAAGTACCGGCACCTGGAGGCTCAGCGGGCTGAGATGGTCAGCCAGTTCAAAGCCATGATGCAGTCCCACTGTAACAAGGCCCACCGGCTCTTTGCCACCAGCAGCACTTCCCTCCAGCCTTTGCCCAAAGCCCCGCACCAGGAGGCCAAAGCAGACCCCAAGTCAGAATTTCTGCCCCCCCTCCAACCTACACAAAAAGACCTTGAAGGGGGAGACTCTCTGCAGCAACACAAGCGTTCATTGCACGTATTTGGCCCAGGGGTCATAGTTAGAGGACCCCTGATTTAGTGCAATATTAAAAATGCAAATAATTTTTCTGCGGACCGCCAAATTTTTCTTGTGGACCACCAGTTGGTGACCGTAGATCTAGCATATTTGAAAGCAAGATTTGATATGTTACCAAATTAAATTTTACAAGGCAGATTGAGAATATTCCAAATATTTTTTAAAAAATCTACCCCTGTGAAGCAGGAGTAGCTATTAAATCATGAAAGTTGCACAAAACAAATAATGTATTCTGTGTTAGAAAGATTAGCTTAACTATTTTTCTGTGAACACTGTAATTGTTAGACTGAACATACTCTTAACAATTAAGAATTTGTATGGTTTGTAAAAGCACATGATTCCTTTATTTTGCATGTCCTTTTACAGTACTTTGCCTGAGAGATGATTAGGCCTCACGTCCTGATCTTCTATAGCTTTTCAGCCAGTAGAACTTGGCTGTAGCAATTATTAATTTTGAATATATTGGGAGGAAAAGTATCAAAGTAGCATTTGTATCATTTAAAAAATACTGAAAAAAACATATTCTAAATTCTGTTCTATGTGTCTTTAAAGCCTCTAAATTACAGTCACATTTAAGTAAACATTTATACAGTAATGAAATTTAAATACAGAATTAGCATAATGTTATACCTTCAACTGCATTTCCCAATTTACTTCCCATTATTGCTCACTTGTATCTTTTTCATTAAAAGCTATGCATTCCATATTCATAAATTTGTTACTGAAATATTCACATCATTATATCTCCATTTGTTATTTCTTCTTGGATTCTGTTACTTGTGATTGGCATATTATCCTACAACATCAGATGTCTTTATTACACTGGATTGGAAATTCAGTATGAAGGTGAAGTTTAAGTCACTTCAACTGTTTAATATGCACATTAAACACTAATTTCAGCCTTATCAAAATGATCTCATCCCTATGATACTCTTGTTCCAGAGCCAAAATAACAGAACTAAAGCAAGTATAGTAATTGGAGAATCTGACTGGTTGGCTTAACTATGTTGCCATTGTATGCAAAGTGATGTGAATGATTGGAGATCTCTGACCTTTAACCTCGACTGACCAGGTAATCCTCGACTTACAATAATTCATTTAGTGACCATTCAAAGTTACAACAGCACTGAGTAAAGTGACTTATGACTGTTTTTCGCACTTACGACCATTGCAGCATCCCCATGGTCATGTGATGAAAATTCAGACACTTGGCAACTGACTCATATTTATGATGATTGCTGTGTCCTGTGGTTATGCAATCACCTTCTGAGACCTTCTGACAAGCGAAGTCCAATGGGAAGCCAGGTTCACCTAACAGCCATGTTACTAACATAACAGATGCAATGATTCACTGGGGCAAGAAAGGTAATAAAATCTCACTTTACAACTGTTTTGCTTAGCAGTTGAAATTTTGCGCTCACTTGTAGTAAGTCCAGGACTACCTGTATGAAAGACTTGTGCTGAAGCAACTTATCATTACACTATAGTTTGTAATGACGTGAGAGTTTTCATATCTCTATTAAGCTGGTCCAGAATGTGGCCGCGCGAGTGGTTATGGGAGCCACCCGTTGCTCCCGTGTAACACCTCTCTTGCGCGAGCTGCACTGGCTCCCAGTGGTCTTCCGGGTGCGTTTCAAGGTGCTAGTCACCACCTTCAAAGTGCTCCATGGCTTAGGACCGGGATACTTACAGGACCGCCTTCTACCACTGAATGCCTCCCACCGTCCGATACGGTCTCACAGAGAGGGCCTCCTCAGGGTGCCGTCGGCCAAACAATGTCAGCTGGCGACCCCCAGGGGGAGAGCCTTCTCTGTGGGGGCTCCTGCCCTATGGAATGAGCTGTCCCCAGATATAAGGATCCCCGACCTCCATGCCTTCCGTTGTGCTCTGAAGACTCTATTGTTCCATGAAGCCGGCCTGACCGAATAAATTAATTTTAATGGGTTTTAAATTGGTTTTAAAGTGGTTTTAGCTAAGGGTTTTAATAACGGCCAAATTGCTTTAAATTATTTTAATGGTTTTTAATTTTTGTGTTGGGTTTGTTTTAATATGGCTGTACACCGCCCTGAGTCCTTCGGGAGAAGGGCGGTATAGAAATGTAATCAAATCAAATCAAATCAAGCTATATATAAGCAGGAATGATCGGGTTTGAATAACATTACTAGGCTTAACTAAACAAATTAGATCATGGTCAAAGGCTGGTTCTACTACTTACCAAAGGCTGGTTCTACTACTTACCAGGGTAAGATGAGGGGACAAATTAAAACTGCATGTGCCTATCTTATATCCTTTGAATACCCTGTTGTTTTACAATCTTAACATCATTCTTTATTCATCCACTACCAGCCAATCACCACTATCAAAATCAGATGTAATCCAACCATCTCCACAGGAACCAGGAACCATGATTTGGCCCTTTCCATGTTCTGTTATTTTGTGTGTATGTGTGTGAGAAAGGAGATTTAATTATTCCCAAAAGCAAACTTTTTTTGTGGGGGGGGGGGCGTAGGCTACACAGAAATGGGGTCCAGAAACTTTGTTTTACAGGGGGACTGATCCCTGGTGTGGGTTTAGGAGATGTGAATTGTGTACATGCTGGTTCTAATGTGTGACTCTGTCAGAAGATAATTGTCCTTCCTGTGCAGATTGAAATGCTCCTACCCTGGGCTTTGATCCTGAGGTGCATGTTAGGATGTTGTCCTGAGGATGTGAGAAGTCCAGAAAGGAAGATTGTCCTCAGATATGCAGATTCCTTGTGTGGGATTCTATTAAAGTTATGTACTGGGATTACTTGAGCCACATTTTATACTCCATTTTACTTATTAAATTACATACCATCCATTTCACCAAGAGGTAAATGGCTTACAACAAAACATTAAATATTTAATAATATTTTTAGATAAATTTTAACATTAATACTTATTAACGAAGATGGCAAGGATGAGAGCAAGATGCACATAGGGTGAAGATGGAATCTTAATCAATTATTAACCACTTCCAGAATGACACGCCCTCATCAGAGCCAAGGGCCAAATGGCAGAGCCAAGTTTTCAAGATCTTTTGGAAGGCCAAAAGGATGGGTGCAGATTTCATATTTGGGGGCGGGCATAATATTCCAGAGGGCAGGGCCATGGAAGAAAAGGTTCTTTAGCTGGACCCCATCAGTTGAAATTCCTTGACTCACAGGGTACGCAGCATCCCCTTCTGTTGGCATGGATGGGATGGGCCAATCTCATTGGGATGAGATGGTTCCTTGGTCAGGACAATACAGACAAGATGGCTATTCTAGCACAGATATCTACTTTAAAAATTACTTTAATTTCATAGTGGACTAAAGAGGTAGTGATTATAATATATAGTACTGATGCATGCAAGCAAAATGTATTGACTCTTCAGAATTTTTTATTTACACAAGCTTTCCTGTTTCTTTCTAAACATCTCTTCTTCTTCCTCAGCATCATTTTAGCCATCATTCCATTGGTCAAAAATATGTTCCAGAAGGGCAAATGAATGAACTTATTTGACAACCTGAAATAACTGGAATTCTGATTTTATGTAGGTCACAAGCAGAAGTTGCAATAAGGTACTGAAAAGCAGAATGATCTTGCTAATTCCTGTGAATTATCATTACTACATTCCATTATACTCTATCCTGTTTTATTGTTTTCCAAACACGGTTTTTGTTTTCTAAATGTCCTGTTCCTTTGACTGAATTTTATGGAAAGCATTCTAATAGCAGTGCCTTCACTTTGGAATTCCTGCCATGTTTTCACATACAACCACAACTGAGCCCAAAATTTCAGTTGCTAAGCAAGAAAGTTGTTAAGTGAGTTTTGCCCCATTTTATGGCCTTCCTTGCCACAGTTAAGTGAATCAGTGGAGTTATTAAATTAGTAACATGGTTGTTAAATGAATCTGGCTTCCCCATTGACTTTGCTTGTCAGAAGGTCTCAAAAGGTGATCACATAACCCCAGAACACTGCAACCGACATAAATATAAATCAGTTACCAAGTGTCTGAATTTTGATCACATGACCATGGGGATGCTGCAATGGTCGTGTGAAAAACGGTCATAAGCCACTTCACTCAGTGCTGTTGTAACTCTGAACAATCACTAAGCAAATGGTTGTGAGTTGAGGACTACCTGTGTTGTTTCTTTCTCCTTAATCCAGTAGGTATTTCTGAACAGACTAGCTGCCCAATGTTTTATATTGGTAGTATTAGAAGTCTATTATTTTTTATGTAATTTTTTAAAAAATGATTATATTTTTATTATTAATCATATTTCTATGCCGCCCACTCTCCGAGAACTCTATACTAAAGACAGTATACTAAATAGCATATTGCCCCCAACAATCTGGGTCCTCATTTTACCCACCTCGGAAGGATGGAAGGCTGAGTCAACCTTGAGCCGATGAGATTTGATCTGCTGATCTGCTAAACTAGTAGTCAGCTGAAGTAGCTGCAGTACAGCACTCTAACCACTGCACCACCTCGGCTCAAGAAAGGCATGATCTTCAAACATTGAAGAGTTTCAAATATGAGACAATTGATGTAGGTCAATTTATGTAGGTCACATGCAGAAGAAGGAGAAAGTACAAAGTTTCATCCTATTGCTGAATTGCTAGTGCTAGCTAATACTGCAATGCGGAATTTTTAATGTATACTGGCAACAGTTCGTAACACAAATTTCACAAGTCATCTCGACCATGCCAGTGTCTTTTAATCAACACCCCAAACCGTATCTACCTTTTCTTCTCTTAATATGGATAATTTGTTGAGATAGAAAGATTCCAAGTAAAAGCACCATTCTTTGAAAAGTTACTGAAATTTCTGAAATCCTTGACTTGTGAAGGTTCAGGACAGGCTTCCAATTCTACAGTAATATTCACCACCTCTTCCTTTTTCATGCTGACAATTACACCAGCATTATGACCAGCAAATTTGAATCTGTAAACTGCCAGAATTTTAAAATATTGCAAATGAACTGTGTTGAAAATTACTTTATGCTTCCTCTTTATGTATCTCTTCATCTGAGCATTTTTTGTACTGAAGTGTGAAAACGTTTTTTCCTGGACTATCTAGTGCATGGGGTGTCAAACGTGATTTCATTGAGGGTTGCATCAGGGTTGTGTTTGATCTCAGGGAGCCGGGATGGTCCTGGCCAGGATGAGCATGGCCAGCTTGGCGATACTCATGTCGGGAGCGCCTATAGTGGTCTGATCACTGTTAGTGAAAATGGGCTCCCGAGCTCCATTTTTGGCTGCCACTGCCTTCTGCAACCCTCTGCCTGTGAAAATAGAGCAGCCCTCCCGAGTTCCATTTTTACTGGCAGAAGCACTGCGGGGCGGCCCTTCACTGTTTCCAGGGCAGCCCTATGGGGGCCGGATTGGGGGCCGGATCCAGCCCCTGGGCCTTGAGTTTAACACCCTGATCTAGTGGGATTGCATTAAACTGATGACCTTCTGGGATGATGACTCTTCAACATGCAAGCCATTGATCCATTATGCCCTAAAGGATTACAGCTTGTTCTCCCTACTATTCAACACGTTGATAAAAATGTTAGGATAAGTCATTCCAAGCTTTGAACAAAGACTATAAACAAGTTAGTGCAAACACTTCTACTGCTCCTTATCATCTAAGTTTAAACCAGTAGGTACTACCCTTGAGTTTTCTTGGAAGAAGGAGACAACACTGAAATTAAGACCTCTATGAGATCCTGTTTTCAAACAGTAGACTTTCAGCAACAAAGGTAACAGGATAATAGAATAACAGAATTGGAAGGGACTTTGAAGGTCTTCTAGCCTAATCCCTTGCTGAAGCAGATAATCCTACACCATTTCAGACAAATGGTTGTCCAATCTCTTAAAAACTTCCAGTGTTGGATAGCATCATTGCTAGACAATGAAGTACATTTCTTCAGAAGTTTTGTTTGGCCCCAACTTACTCTGCTTTTAGAAAATCTGTAGAAATTCATCTCTTTATATATCAAATATTCTAACTTTACATTAAATGGAACTAAGTCATCGAGCCCAATGCCAGAAGGTCCAAAATGATGTAAAGAATATGTCTTAGGCTTTACCGGTTGACCAGCCCTGGCAAGTTTCCAACAAGTTGATTCTTTCCACTTCCAAACATCTGAGAATGGCAAATAAATCTTTCTCTTCTCTCGTCATGTAGAGAGTAGTTTAGCATTTTCTGTTAGTCTGCTGTGCTCTTAGCTCAAGATGAGATTTGGATGGTTTGTTCCTTTCTACTGGAATTCCTTGCTACTGGGTATTGCAATTAGTCTCCTGCTCTCCTACTATACCTACCAACTCTTGCAGATCTCTTCCTCCACCAAGGGTAAGTCCAGAGAAGTTTGTCCAGAAGAGCTTGTTTCTACCACCCTTTATTATCAGTAGCTACTAGTAGGTTTGACTGTTTCATTGGCTGGCTGATTTTGGGGCTATTCCTGCACAGGGGTCAGCAATTGATTCTTGTTTGCACTGCTGTTCTCCACTTGTCTCAGCTTTTTGGATACCTAACCAAGTTACGTTATTCTCCCAACTTCTCATGAAGCTTTCTCTGCTTTGGTGACCTTCAGTTCTTTGGCACTGCTTCAAGCTAAATGATCCGTGTGTCTCAGCTGCTCCTTCAATGCTCTGCTGTAGAATTCTGTGGGGAGGAGGTTTGTCCTCCCTGAACACTACAATATAAATCTATGTCTCTCTTCCTTTGGATCTCTGACTCCCCGGAATCCTCTTCTTCAAATTGTTTTCCAAATCTTCACACACCAGTACTATACCACCATTTCAGCCCTTCCCTGAGTATAAAAGAATCAGCCTTTAAAGACTTTCTGTGTTAGATATGCTGGCCTGTGTGCCACCCGAGACCACGTGCTTTCTGCAGAAGTGCACAGGTATTTCCAGTTGGAAATGTTGACATAAATTTAGTCCTTATGAAATGTCTGTGGCCATGATTTTGCAACTACAGTATTTTTCCACTTCTCATCCTATATTAACCTTAACTATTGACACTTTGGGGGCAGGGAATCACTTTTTTTTTTTTTTACTTTATAAACAAGCAGATTTTCAACAGCAAAATCCACTATATGTGTTTGAGGATATGATTTTTCAGGAGAATATTGTTAATCTTTTCTCCTTGGGACAGGAAGAATTGCATTGAAATGGCTCTCTCCCACCCTCAGAGAAGATTTATACTGTCTTTTGATAATAAAACTGTTGGTCATTTTGGATTTTTTCAGAAATGCACGTTTTGTTCCAAAAGGTTTTTAGTAGCCTTTCATCAGAGATTGTAGAGACATAAAATCTTATCTCTTGTCATATTTGCTAATGTCCTAAGCCTTTAACCAGGGAACCAATTGGACTGTTACATCCTCTGATTTCCCTGAATTTATGGTAGTATAACATCTAAAAAAACCAAACAAATGAAACTACCTAGATCTTGTCAAGGCTATTTACAAATGTATGGCTGTGATAGTCACCTTCAAAAAAGGCCTGCTTTTTCTCTCTCTCCACTAATCCTTCCAGAAAATTTATTGTTCTCTTTTCTCACAGAAGTGTAATAGAATCATAAGCGAAATGGATCACTTTCCATTCAGGAACCTGCCAAACTGCAGCACATTACTTAAAAAACCCCCAAATAAACACCATTTATGTTAAAGAAAATATATTTGCATTTTATGAAGCTGACTGTGACCCAAGAATCTGTTAAGGGTTAAGCTGCTCAGGGTTGACTGAACCACGAGATAGGCATCAAATAAAATTGATAAATAAAAAAAATAAAAAAGTTACATTTTGGTGCCAGTCTGAGTTTGCAAGGAAACCAAGATGACTAGGTAGCAAAAGTCTGCAAGCCTTCAATTCTAATTGAATTCTAATTCCTGCACTGTATTCTTATGATTTCATGGCTGACTGATACTTGCTTAAAAGGATCCTTGAAGTTAGCTCTCAACTGTTACAAAATTAGCACCTTCGCCCAAATTAGGATTAGCCTCAATCAAAGGTTATCTATTTTGCAGCTTCCTCAGTCTTATATAGCAATTAGGTTTATCACAAATCTTATCCAGATCTGTTCTATTGAGAAAGTCTTCTTATCTCAGGAAGTTCTAGAGCTTACTTTGATTAAGGAAAGCAGTAAATGTGGCTCTTCCTCCTCCTTTGTCCACAAAAACATTTCTGTCCACTATTGAATTTCATATAGCAATTGATTATGTTCATTCATTTTGGCTGCCTTGTGCTCCGTTTCCCACCAAATTTATTGGGGTTACTAAATGATAGTTGAGAGTTATCTCTGCAGATTTCTGTACCCACATCATAATCGCAACAAGGATTTCATGTCATTCAATTATGGGGGGGGGGGAGACTTTTTGGACAAGAGATTTTAATCTAATTGCAGGCAAAAAAGGAACAAAGAGTGTAAATTTGCTGAGATTTTTGTATGTATTTGTCTGACAACAAAGCAAACTTTTGATATCGAGGGGGTTGTAGGAATATCTGCTTTTGGGTTAATTGATCCGTGATCTGAGCTAGTTGGTTCACTTTGATAGCTTTCTGAGTCTAATATTGATGCTTACAACTTAATCAACGATTAATAATAGTTCCCAGGAAGTTGGTAGCCATTATTCACATTGTAAAGTAATATTTGAATAGTAATGGAAGATAAGGACTATCAAAATGATAGTCATTAAGACTTTGACACAATTTCAGACATTTGACTCAGCATGACTTGCCTAGGCACTAGGTTCATATACTGTATATTCAGTTTAAGGCTCTCCAACATTTGGCGTCGTTAGATAAGAATCTTTATTACATAGTAAAAAGAAGTCACTAAAACAATTGGTTGTTTTCTATGGACATGGAAGTTTAATTCCGGCATTTGTTTTTCTTGCCCTTGCACAGTTTATCAGACTATTTGCCCTATGCTTCTTAGCCTCAAAGCTGGGTGACTATGGATTGCTGTCATAATTCACATCTCCCATCTGACGAATTCTGGATGTTGATACCTGCAACTGGGCATCTTCAGTCAGCACCTGGTGAAACATATATTTTACTCTTCACACATGCAGGAGTGTGAGCCACTAAAATATGAGTCAACTGTTCCAAAAACTTCACTTAATGGCGGAGGAAAACACAGCTGAGCATTATCAAGGGCGATACCTAGAGCAGGGTTGTCAAACTTGCGGCCCAGGTGCATCACACACTGGCCATGCCCATGGCTGGTTTATCGAAGGGGGGAAAAGTCACGATACGTCATGTGATGTTGCCATGATGCTGCGAGTTTAACACCCCTGACCTAGGGTTACAATCCCTTAGCAGTTGATACCTCATTACAGATAGCCCTCAACTTATGACAATTAAAATTTGGGGCCTAAAATTTCTGTTGCTAAGTGAGACATTTGCTAAATGAGTTTTGCCCCATTTTGCAACCTCTCTTGCCAGTGTTGTTAAATGAATCACTGCAGTTGTTAAATTAGTAACACGGTTGTTAGGTGAATCTGGCTTCCCCATTGATTTTTGGATGAAGAGAGCTGAGGCAGAATCCTGCTTGTGAAGCCAAGTGCCTCTTGAGCAACTATTAAGCAGTCAGATAAGTTAAATAACCCAAAGGAAATCAGGGCCACTCCGAGTGTACATAAATATCAGTGGTGAAATCCTAATTTTTTTACTACCAGTTCTGTGGGCGTGGCTTGGTAGGCGTGGCAGGGAAAGGATACTGCAAAATCTCCATTCCCACCCCACTCCAGGGGAAGGATGGTGCAAAATCCCCATTCCCTCCTCACTCCTGGGGGGGGGGGAGGATATTGCAAAATCTCCATTCCCACCCCACTCTGGGCCAGCCAGAGGTGGCATTTGCTAGTTCTCCAAACTGTTCAAAATTTCTGCTACCAGTTCTCCAGAATCTGCTGGATTTCACCCCTGATAAATATATATGCATGCATATACATAGAATTCCTTTTTGCAATCTGTTACAGTATTTATAGATACATAAATTTATATTTAAATAAAAACGAGAAAGTCCAGTTTGCCTACTGGGGGGGAAAAAGCACCTTTGGGACAACCATGACCTGGATGACTGAGAATCTCCATAGAGATTTACCGTATTTATATCTCACCCAAACTTTACGGTATAATAATATAAGAAGGTGTCACTACTATTGCGACGGAGAAGCAGAATGAGAAGTACGAAAAATGACAAGTTCTGGCGCTGGAAATTTCCTCGGAAAAAGACTGGCTGAAAGATCGAGTTGGGCGGGGCTATCCCGAAGCGCTCCCAATTCTGAAGGGAAAGGCCAGCAATAATGGAGAGGGGAGGGATGTCCAAACTGCGCATGCGTGTGGGAAAAAAACTCCGCGGACGTCGCTCCGGTCTCTTTAGCGCCGAACGAGCGGAAGGGCAATCCCTTTCCCCCTCCTCCCTCCCACCCACCCGAGCATGTCATTTCCGGCGTGTGGGCGCGCGGCTTGATTCGCTCAATTTGGCTGGGTCTGTTGACTTCGCTGGCGCAGAGGCCGCCGCCGTTTGGGAAATGGCGGGTAAGGAGGGTCTCTCCGGGCGCATAAGCGGGGCGGGTTGAAGACCCGGGTCTCCGGCCTCCGCTCGGTGCCCACTCGGCGAGGGAGGTTTCCAAGCCAGAGTCTGGCAGGTGATGAGCGGGGAAGCCCACCCGGTTTCGACTCTTAACCTGCCGTTCCGGAAAGCTCTGCTGGGCGGGAAAGGGCTCTTTCTGCCGCGGGGAAAGGGAAGGAGACTCGACCCCGCTGGTGGAAACGGGGTGGTTTTGTCTTGTCCTCCAGTTCGTGGCTGTTTCTCAACTCGCTTTGAAGATCGACCGCTGACGGCCAGTTCACAAACGATTCGGAGGAGAAAGGGGTGTGCTTGGTCCTTCAGGGTTATTCCCGTGGAGTGGACCCGTGGTTGATTAGTACAGGTAGTCCTCGACTTACAACAGTTCATTTAGTGACCGAAGTTGCAACAGTACTGGAAAAAAGTGACTTGGGACCGTTTTTCACAGTTAACAACCTTTGCAGTGTCCCTATGGTCAGGTAATCAAAATTTGGACGCTTGGCAACGGGTTCATATTTATGATGGTCATGCAATCACGACAAGTAAAGTCAATGGGGAAGTCCAATTTGCTTAACAACACTTTAATAACGGCAATTGTTAAACATGACTCGCTTTAACAACGGCAGTGATTCAGGGAACAAAGGTGACCAGAAAAGTTGTAAAATGGAGCACTTAACAAATTTCTCATTTTAGAAGAAAAATTTTGGGCTCAGTTGTGGTTATAAGTCAAGGACTGCCTGTAATGAGGTTGCACGGTTAATGTAAAGCATTAAACTCTTCAGCTCATCGACCCCCTCATGAAGTTTCAGATTGTTCGATGACCTCCATGTATTCATGATGTGAAAATAATTTAGCAAATATTACTTCAATAGCCCTATGAATAATTATAACATCGACCCCTTAGATTGTTTCCCTTGGAGATTGATGTCAACCACTTTGGATAAACCTGGTGTAAACTACTGAATATTATAGGCCAGGTGTGGGTTCTACTTACCTTTACTTTACAGCCCCGTTCACAGTGGGGCTGCGCACTCTTCTGAGCAAGCGCAGAAGCTTCTACGCTTTGATGATGTCGGGGTCGGTGGGCGGAGCCTCCCGCCAGTTTTACTACCGGTTCTATAGAACCGGTGCGAACCAGGGGCAACCCACCACTGTTATAGCCCCTACCTTTTCAGCTGTTGCAAAATAGTAGACTGAGCCAAAATGGGCAACCATGGTGTGACTGTTACATCATTATCCTAAACAAAGAGGATTCCCCAAGTAAATAACCACTAAATGTGGGCATCATGTTTGAAAATATCGGAGCGTATTACTCTAACACAGCTTTTCCCATATTGGTGCTCTCACAATCCATTATGGCAGTTGACAGTTTAATACATCTGAATTTCATTAAGTTGAAAAAACAAGTATTTGGCAACAAATATCTCAGTGCCTCAGTGTAACTTGGGAAACTCCTGTTCCTCAAAAACCCTGTAATTCTCCTGCTTATGTTCTTTGAAACTTATTATATTATAAACTCTGTTCTAGCATTAGGCATAAGTTTTTGTCTCTTTTTGGAAATGAAAAGCTTATAGAATCTGCAATAATTATAAGATACATGCTTTTACATATCTATAGATATTTTAGATTTTAGAACAGAAAACTAGTCTTCCTAGGGTGATGATCTCTGAGTGTTGCAAAGTCCCTGCAGCCAGGAATTGATGAGTGACGGGGACATTGGGATATAACACTGAGACACTGACTTTTGCACCTCTACCTTGTTTCTGTCTTCATTCTCACAGGGAGGAAGAAAATGTTGAAAAAAACCACTGTGATTGAAGCTAAAAATGTAATTTGCAGTGACACGGATCTTTCCAGATATTTTGAGTTCCTGCAGCATCTTGTCAGCTAGTCTCTATACCTGGTAGTCAGAATGGGAGTTGTAGGCCAAAGCCTCTGAGAAATCCACGGTGCAGAAAGTTGCTCTGAAACATAAGTAACTAACTTCTGGCATGGGTGAAGTTACAGCAAATGTCACAAACCTGAATAAGGCTACAAAATTCTATTTGTTCCAACACAAAGTCAAATGAATAGTGGTTTGTGTATAAGTTTTCAAGGAGATGTTAGGTAGCGATATTTCTGGAATAGTTTAGTAAATTTCTATGATGAGGACCAGAGAGCCTTTAAGGTTTTGTCTTAATTCATGCATTCTGTGATTTAATCACTTTTTTAGGATGCCAGCCACTGTTGTAATAATTTGAACTAATATGTATAGGTTCTGAAACAGTTCATGCCTCTTTTATTCATTAATTGTATGAAAGGAACTTTGTATAATTATCAGAGAATAGAATTGCACTGCTCTCTTTTCTAGTAGTTTTAAGTGCCTTATTTCCTTTGAGTTTAGTGTATTAGATGTCTTTACTAAATCTCAGAATAGCATCTGCTCATGTTACATAGGAACAAGATACAACAAACAAGATATATTACAACTAGAGGACATTATCACTTAAAAGTCTATATGGTCATAGATTGAGAGTCAGTATTATGCTTCAGTTTCTTAATTGATACAAATGTTATTGCGTTAAAGCAATAACACTGAGGATCCCAAAATAACTTTTGTTGGTATTGGTTATACTTATGGATATTTGCCACATTAACTATTAAAATTGACACATTCCTACAATATTTATTGAGTATCAAAAATAAAGTATTAAACAAATTAACAAATACTTTTCATAAAAAACTATTTTAACAAATTAAGAATAGTAATGAGAAAAGTGCAACTGTTTTACATTTTTGCAAATATCTGACAAATAATTTTGAATTTGCAGATTCATAACATAGTCTAGAGGGTACTCTCAGGGAGCCTAGGACCACTCTCTAAGAAACACTGCTTTAAGGGATCATTCATAGATGCAGTAGCTATTTTGTCAGTCCTTGAAAATAGATCCTATTCTCAATTGCATAATATATTATAGTGGTGAATAACTATTACCAGGTTGAGATTTCAAATACATTTATGTCAATTTTCTAGCCTAATATAGGATGAATTATAAATAAAACTGTTAGTGGAGTATATAAATAGTTAAGTCTTCAGGTGCCTGAGTTACTTTATTCCACCGTGGAATAAACTAGAACAGACTTGTGATTGCTGAGGTTGAAATTCTGAGTTAACTGGGCAGGATGAAGTCTTCAGAATATAGGCATAGAATTTTTAATAACTGAGGAAGACAATATACTGTACTATATTTTCAATTTAACGGTCTTTCCATATGCAGAAAGTAATGAAAGGACAACTATCTTTCTCCAACCTGAAATGCATAAGTAAAAGTATAGTCTCTCCCAATTTGTTGAGCTTCTGAAGGTACAATGCATCTGTAAGGAATCTGAAGAGGAAAACTGGGTCTTGCCCCTTGCTTTGTGGCAGTGATCCCCAGAATATGGTGTTTATTATTGGTTACTAGAGTGGATAATTGCCAGCTTATGAAGCCAGATAAAGTTGAAGAATTTTCCTATAATTGTGATAAGACCACTGAAGTTTCAATCTGTTCACAAATTGGATTTTGAGGAAGCGAACAAAGAATTACCCTAAATTTTCTATGGGGATGGTTTGAGTGTATAACCAGCCAAATTCAATTCTATCCAGCCCTAATGCTTGATACACTTTTACCTCAGAGGCAGTGAACTGCTATCAAAACAAAAGGCAACCGGACTATATTTTTCCCCTTGAGGAAGACATTTCACTTCTCATCCAAGAAGCTTCATCAGTTCTGGCTGGATTGGGGAGGAGAATGGAAGTATTAGTTGTGACATTAGTTCCTTCCTTCCATTACAACCCCCCCCTCCCAACCATGCAGTCAAAACTGGTGAAGCTTCTTGAATGAGAAGTGAAACATTGTCTTCCTCAAGAGGAAAAAACATAGTCCAGTTGCCTTTTGAAAAAGCCCTTTTTTAAGATAACCATGATCTGGATGACTGCGAATCTCCATAGACACTCTCAAAACAATACCTACTTTTGGAGTGTAGCCCACAACATGTGCTGGTATGACGCTCAAGCCAATAGAAAGTGCACACTTTCACAGTAAGAAATTTGATGAAAGAAAAACAAGAATCCACTTGATTAGGCATACTTCCTTGACCACACATTTTATTTCTTTTCGACAAATGGCCTAATACAAACATGACATATGAACTACAAGATCATAGAGAGGAGTTGTGCTTGTTAGACCATCTTTTAAGGTGCTTGTTTCCTTCCTTGATATCCTTGGTTTTATTTAAAATAAAATAATATGTAAGTAAAATATTTGTTTAAGTGCTTTTTATATTGTGGTAAAAACTGATTTAAAATTCTTTTCCCTAGGTCTCTCTGCTATGGAAAAGAAATTGGCTGAGTACAAGTGTAGTACAAACGAAGCAATTCATCTAAAATTAGGTAAAAATTTAAATATAGCTCTGATGGAACCCACTATTTCAGCAGTTTTTGCTAAATAAAAATTGATTTTTAAAGACTAGCAAAGTATTAGTAGTCTTTCATGTATATATGTGCAAGCATCTTTATAGAATTACTGTAACAGTAGAATAATATGGTTTCTGTTTTACTTATTTAATGATTTGTTGCATCTCTTGCTATGTGCTGAATATATTTGAAAGTTATCTGGATGAGTATTGAACAGAGAAGTAGGCATTTTCTATCAGATGGGTGTTAGAACTGGGCTTAAATATCACTTCAGGTCAA
Source organism: Masticophis lateralis (assembly GCA_030761175.1). Lineage (NCBI taxonomy): Eukaryota > Metazoa > Chordata > Lepidosauria > Squamata > Colubridae > Masticophis > Masticophis lateralis. The sequence continues at coordinate 201,039,368 of JAUDYJ010000001.1, read as the reverse complement.
AATCATATTCAGGAAAGTTGGTTAATTAGCAAAGCTAGAAATTAGCAAAGCTAAGATTTATTGCAATCAGCATCTTGGAATTGCTGATATTTTAAAATTTTCTTAGTCTTATATAGGTAGTTCTCGCTTACCAGTAATACCAGGAACTCAATTGCTAAGCCTTACAGTCAGAAGCCAGAGTGAAGGTTACAAATTGTTATCATGGTTATATTACTGTGGGACACAGCATAATAATTGTGAGCTGGTTGCTCAGTGCTGGAATATAAGGATTGTCATAAGTGTCCCTTGTTCAGCAGATTCATAACTTCAAATGGTTGCTAAACAGGGACTACCTGTATTCAGTTGATTTGTGTACGCATTTTTGCTTTCTGATATGGAAGTGGCAATGTGTGAAGAAGCCTTAGGAATTCAAGACTGTTTAAAAGATATGTGATAAAACATAAAAATACTGTGGAGAAGATAATGGAAAATAGATTCTTTTCCATATCACTACATTCTGAATCAGAAATTGTAATAATGTCAATCTGAAATTGTACAGGATCTACTTATTTAATGGACTATATCTACAGTAGAGTCTCTCAAACTGATTTTCTGTAACAAAGAAAACTTTGCTGTGACATGTATTTGAAACTGAAGAAAGAAAGCATTTATCTATTGGGGCTGGAGCAATTCTGTGTTCCCAAAATGCATAACTAAAGCAACATAGAAGGTTTTTGATTTCACTCTTCCAAGATGTTCTCTTGGTGGTAGCAGAAAGCTCTGCTTGCATTAGCACTTATACTCTGCCAGTGGTGGGATTTGAGAAAATATATTGTAATGTCCTAATGAGGAATGCTGGAGTTTTACAGATTGCTAGATAACCACAATTCCATTGTAATAATGCCAACTGAAGTAGTTGACTCCATCCTATTAGAAATGAGTTGTGGGTGAGTGAGTTTAAGAGTTGAAAAATATTAGCTCAGTAGTAGATAGGATTTCAGACACAGCGTAGCCTCTCTAGATATACAGATACTCCTCCTTTTTATACTGCTCTTCCCACTGATACGATTTCTGTAAATTAGCCAAAATATGTTTGGCAGACCACTGCTAGCTATTCAAATGCAAACAACTGTTTTTCTCATTAGTCCGCTTCCCAGAGGATTTGGAAGATGATAGTACAACATTTCATCCAGAGTTCAGCCATCAAGTTTTTGGGGATGAGTAAGTGACATAAGATATTATAAAAAATAGTTTTAAGACATTGGATTTTGTTCTGATGCCATAAAATTTAACAGTAATGTTTATTAAATTGCATGCAGTTCTTTCAATAAATATATGGATCTATAATTATTTTTGCCATATAATTAGCTGTGGTCAAGATCTACAGAATGCTTGGCATTGCTTCTGTGTTATAAGATGATGTGATCGGTGTGACTGGGTGGGTGTGGCCAACTCAACATCACTCACTCCCACCCAGTCACATGACACACAACCCAGCCACACCTACCCAGCCGGTCATTAGAGTATTTAACCAGTTGTTAAATTATTTGCCACACCTGGCCCTGCCTCACTCCTCCCCTCCCAGCCACTGATCTTGGGTGTGTTAAACCCCGCTCCCCTTCTCTGTCTCTCTCTCTCCACTCTCTCCTTTTCCCCTTCTCTCTCTTTTCTCTCCTCTGTCTCTCTCTCCTCTCCTTTTTTCCTTCTCTCTCTACAGTAGGAAATGGTGGATGGCTACTTCTGGCCTTTGTTAGTGCTGTGCGACCATCCTCTGCTCCAAGACACTAGCCTCACCTGTGCTGCTGTCAAACTCCACATGCCATGCCTGGGGAGGGGAAGGAGCCCCTGAACTGGTGCTGAGTGGTGGGAATCTGATATCCGCAGGCCAACCAGTCTATGAGCAGCGCGCCGACAATCACCTGGTCGGCGGGGAGCGGAACACCAGCTATTCAGCGGGGAGGCAGGGCATCATAACACAGGCGGACTGCAGGCTCTTCAGGAAAAGCAACTGACATCTGGGAGACGAAAGCGAGCCGATGACTCTGCTGCTGTTGCCGGGGCGAGCGGGGGGCAGGGTCGTATTGTGGCTCTGCCTTGTAATGGGCTCCAGGAAGAGGAGGGGACCCCATCTGTCCCATTGTGAAGCATGCTAAATTTCACTGTGCTGTGGTGGAGGTAGCAACAGCAGCAGCGTCAGGAGCCGCAGCAGAAGGCTGTAAGAGTCACATGCGGCTCCCGAACCGCAGGTTGCTGGCACCCATTCTAGAGTTTCCTCATGAGGAGCAGCTATGTAGAGCACATGTGGGGATCTTTTGCCCTCTCCTTGTCCAATCAGTCAGAATCAGAATAGAGCTGGAAAGGAATTTGGAGGTCTTCTAGACCTTATACCATTTCAGACTGGTGGCTCTTCAGTCTTTTCTTTAAAACCTCCAGTCATAAAGCACCTACAACTTCTAAAGGCAAGCTGTTCCACTGGTTGATTATCCTCACTGTTAGGAAGTTTCTCCTTAATTCCAGGTTGCTTCTCTCCTTGATTAGTTTCCATCCATTGTTTCTTACCTTGCCTTCTGGTGCTTTGGAAAATAAGTTGACCCCCTCTTCTTTATGGTAGCCTGTCCATGCTATCAAGTCACCCACAGTCCTTTTCCCTAGACTGGCCATACCCAATTCCTGCAACCATTCTTCATGTGTTTTTGTCACCAGGCCCTTAATCATCTTAGTTGCTGTTCTTTGCACTTTTTCCAAAGTCTCAACATCTTTTTTGTAATGTGTGATCAAAATTGGTTGCAGTATTCCAGGTGTGGAATTCACCTAATCTGTACTTGTATTTTTGGTTTTTCATGCCTCGGTGTAAAACTTTGCTTTTCTCCACATTACATTTCATGTTGTTGGATAGGGCCCATTGTTCAAGTCTGCTGAGACCTTTTTGGATCTTGAGTTTGTCTTCTGGGGTTTTGGTTATCCCTGCCAGTTTAGTGTCATCTGCAGATTTGATGAGTTCCCCTTCTATTCCCTCTTCTAAGTTTTTTATAAAGATATTGAAGAGTACTGGGCCTAAGACAGAATCTTGTGGTACCCCACTGCTTTCTTCCTTCCATGTAGACATAGTACTGTTAAGGACTACTCGTTGAGTATAGTTTGTCACCCAGTTACTAATCCATCTAATGGTGATTCTGTCTATCCCACATTTTTCTAGTTTACCAAGATGTAGGTTGTGGTCTACTTTGTTGAATGCCTTGCTGAAATCCAAGTATACTATGTCCACAGTATTTCACTGGTCTACTAATTTAGTCACTTTGTCAAAGAATGAAATAAGATTGGTTTGGCATGATCCATTTTTAACAAACCCAAGCTGGCTACTAGTTACAACTTCATTTGTTTCTAGATGTTCACAGACATGTTTTTTTTTAAATTTTTCTAATAATGTTGGATTGATGTTAGGCTGATTAGTCTGCAGTTTCCTATGTCTGTTTTTTTTCTTCCCATTTTTGAAGATGGGAACCACATATCTTTTTTATTCCTCTGGCAGTTTCCCTGGTGCTCTGAGATTTTTTTAAAAGATATGGTATGGTAGTTCTGAGATAACATCTGCCAGCTCTTTCAGAACTCTGTGATCCATTAGGACCCGGTGATTTATATTTATCAAGATCAGACAGGTGTTCTCTTACCATTTTCTTGCTTATTTTAATTTTTATATCTAGCCTGCCTTTTACAGTTGTTTTTGGTAGATTGGGCTATACTAGTTTCTTTTTGCCTGAAGATTGATACAGAGAATGAGCTTTCTCTCTACAGTCTGTTACTTCCTTGCTATTTTCTCTCTTTAGTGGACCTACTGTTTCCTTGATTTTTCTTCTTGTTACTTATATGTTGCAAGAAACCTTTTTTATTTTCTTTGACTTTTGTTGCAAGTCTTTGTTCATTCTGAGCCTTTGCTTTCTTGACTTCATCTTTGCAGATACTGGCTATCAGATGATAATGCCTTAGTTATGTATCCCTCGTTCCATTTTTTGTACTTATCTTTTGTGTCTTTCAGTTTATCAGAGAGATCTTTGTGCACATTACAGTGCTTTTGGAAGTTCCTTAAAGTTTAGAAGTAGTTTTGTCATGTGAAACAATAGGCTGCTATTTTAGAAATATGAACCTTAATGTCTTTTGGGTATGTGGTTCTTTAGATCCACATAAAGCTAGAGCTTAATTGTTATGAATGTCATAGCATTCACTTTTTCTTATTGTTTTAACTTGTACACCAACATAATCTATTTCACATAATCTATTTCACAGCATTAACAAAAATACCTCAATATAGTTTAAGCATCCTTGGTAAACAGGAACACATTACTTTAAATTAAGTTTAAAATCAAAATAAAACTGAACAGCACCAACATTAGCAAATCAACAAGTCTATCTCTGTGTGTGTGTGTGTGGAGAGAGAGAGATAAATTATACCAAGAGGTGTTGTCAGTATTTTGATGCAGTATTGGAAACTATTGAATTTCTGGATGAATGAATTATTCTGAAGTTGAATCCAAACAAGTCTGGGTAATTATTGTCCATCACATGGTCTGACATCTCCAGTATCATTGCCCAGGAAAATACAAGTTTGCAACTTGATTCTGTTGGATGGGAGTTTCACCCAACCTCAGTAGGTGCATCAGTTGCTATCTTACCTAAATATAAGGACCTTGCAATACAACTTACACCCTCATTTGCATTTTCCTGAATTAATACAATGTGCTGTATTTATGGTTGCCTGTGAACATCACCCAGACACCTCAGAATGCAGCAGCCTGACTACTAGACAGCCTGTGCCAATATAAGCACATTACAATAGTGCTCTAGGCTGTGCACTGGCTTTCTGTTGGCTTTAAAGTGCTATTTTCGACCTTTAAAGTCCTGGGCTTGGGTCTGAGGTATCTCCAGGACTGTTTTTAATCTGCTACAAGTTTTGTAAAATGCTTAACCTGAGTCATTTGGAATATTTGACTTTGATTGCTGCCATCCATTTATATATAAGGTTTTTAAAAATTATTTTTGAATTTGTTTTTTATGTACGTTATATGTGTATTTATGCTATAATATTACAGCATAACTATTAACATGTTTTGTTGCTAATACCTGAATACATTAGGGAATCTTATAAAATAATACTAAAATATTTTTCTTTGGATATTCATGGCAAATGAATTATCTCAATGAGAATAATTTTGTGATTGTGTTGGCACATCTCAGCAATGATTTGCTCTGTGTTTCTAGCTCAATTGTTTTAGGTGAATAAATCACAATTTGAAACAATTAATTGTCAATTGCATCTGTGACTTGGAATGATATATAAATATTAATGGTTTTCAGGATTATTCTTGGTTCATTTTTATACTCTACCAAATACAGTAATAAATCCCTAGAGGTACAAAGCAGGAACAACTAAAATGGAAATACTGAAATCAGAAGTTGGCCAAACATCTGAATTTCTCATCTCCAAGATTGTCTTGCTCAAGAAACTATAATTAATTAAAACAAATTGTGGGTTACTGTGATGTATAATAATTATCTTAGGAATTTACTAGTTTTCAACTGTAGAAGAGCGTTTCAGTAATTCAGTTTGTGTTTCTCCTACAGTGAGGTTGCCTTTGGTTACAAGGGACTGAAGGTTCTTTTGTATTACATCGCTGGTAACTTGTCAACACTGTTTCGCATTGATTATACATCAAAAGTTAATGAGAACTTCGAGTGTGTGGAGGTAAAAGCAAATATTCAGATGTCATCTAAACTTGTTAAGGTTGCTTCTCTTCATTTTTTTATGATCACGTTTATTTCCAAACTCCTTCACTATCACAATCCATATAACTTTTATTATTGTACTTGGAATAACGTTTAATGAGTATTGTAAACAAGCTTTCTAGGAATTTGTCATCCTTCGTTGGAAAGTCTGCTTTATACAAGTAAATTGCATACGCATCAGAAGTCTTAACGTTATTTCATGCTTCAAGTATATACGCCTGAAGAAATTCTCACTTATATGCTTATATTTATTTGTATCTGTTAGTTTGAAATAGAACTGATGTAAAACTATAATTTGTCTGATCTCATGGGCCACTTCAGAATTACCATATGGCAGCTCTAAACAAAAGTGCTATTTAAATTGTTGGTCATTTCTGAGTATTGCGAGAATGTGATGATACTAGGTTTACTCTAAGGTAGGAAGCTACATCTCCTTTTAATCAGGACCAAAATATTGTTGCCTTTCAGCATTTGATATTGGTATCCTTAATTATCAGGACTAAAGTAGACTGTTGGGCTCAAGAATTCAAAAAGTTTCTCAGGAATTTTTTTACTTATGTGTTGGTGCTCTTTTTTACTTTGAGTAACTAGGACAATGGGCAGAATGCCCATGGAATGTTTTCCATATTGCAGAGTAGTTTAGATATATTTTAGTTTGTATTTTGACATTTTTTGAGATTGAAAGTTAAGATATAGATTATAAATTTAAGCTAACAATATGTGAAAAAAACCCTGAGCCGTAAATATATTGTTTTATGTTTAATGTGGGGGAGGGGAGTTTTGAAATTATGTTAATAAAACATTACCTCAGTGTTTACATTGAATCTACTTTTACTTGTTCACAATTTTGGCAACTCAGGCCAGGTGTTTCAGTTGATACAAAAAAATGGTAGACTGTTAACCAGCGCACAAGACCAGAAATATTAGTCTAAGTTTTGACAATGGCTTGTTTTTATGGCATTTTACCTGTATCAATAGTTGGCGAAAGTACCTTGTGAGAAGAAAGACAGGATATAAATCATAAAAGGAAGAGCTATCTTTTTTAGTTCAATGCTGACTTGCATGAGCCTAATAGGATTTTTAACATGTAGAATAAAAATGTACTGCAGAATAATGCTACATTAAAAATAGTTTGGTTTTCATCTCTTGGCCTTCTCTTTTTATTATTAGAATAGTCTCTAAGAGTTACTTTGGCAATTTTAGTACAGCTCAATAAAGGCAGTCTTCTTGTATCTTTACACACAGATTTAGTTTAGAAAAATGTCTTTTAGCCTTGTCCCCACTACTTTAATCAGTTGCATAAGATGAAAGCAAATTTGTAGAACTGTGTACATTAATTACACAACAGCATCTTAGAAATATAAAGCTGATATATATGAATGTTAATAGCATCAAGACGTTAAGAATGAAGTATGCAAGGCCTGAACTCCATCCATACTCTACATCCTAAAATATAGCTAATAGTGAAGTATTATTCTTTTGCAGGTGCATTGCTTCTACTTAGGGGATAATAGTTGAAAGGACTGCCATTAGCAGTGTGTTGTATTAGCCTTTTGTAGTGTATTTTGTCCTAAGCATCTTAATTTCCCAGTTTTGAATGCTAAGTAGCAAAGGTCTTGGTTTAGAATTAATACTCATCATGCATGTAAACGGTGTGAAAGAGCTGCTTAGTAAGTTAATACAAAGTGTTCTTGTGTCAATCCTTATGGAAATAGATACAATACAAACATTACAGCTGAACTCATGACAAACTCCATTAAGTAAAAACCTGGGCTCATTGTTCAGAGCATGGTTTGAATAGAATGTAAGCTCATTTTGTTGAATGTAATGTCAGGCTTTTAGGAGTTGTATTGAGGGGGGAGGGTTTTGTTAAGTTGAGACCAATTCATTAAGTTTTATTGCCTGGTGAGAAGCAGCAATACATTATTGTTAAACTTCATCAGATATTCATGGCTAAAGAGAAGTAGTAAACGTATTCAATCAAGTGGCCGTTTGGGGGCCTGAAAAGGATTATGATGTCTGCTCAGCTGATAGTCTATCACATCTACTTTGACTATTTAATAAGGCTACTCTTAATTCAGTTGTGCTTATAAAATGGGTACGGTTTTCCTCATCCTTTGGTTAAATTAGATTTAAAAATAAGTTCTCAAGACATAGTTGTTTGCAGTCTTTATTAAATTGCTAAAGTAATTTGAGGTAGGACAGTATTTTCTGGGCTTTCTTGATATTTGCCTGTTTGTGTTTTTCTTGGATTCTAATTTATATATGAGAGTGAGAAAAGCGTTGATCTTTATACTGAGGCTAGCAAGCCCTAGTTTGTGTGAGTTGCTTTTGCTTAGCTTCTAGGGTATAAGAATGGATTGAATATGCACTGCTCAGAAATAGTGAATGTATGGGAAATATGTCTTTTTAAATTTTCTTTTTGTTACTGGATAGTTACATAGTTGTATTTTATCAGAAGTTTTCAAATAGCTATGAATAAAACACCAGTGCTGTTTTCACAATTTTTATTTCCCAATACTGTATGGAAAAATATTATTACTGGTGCTCCAGAGCAAGCGTGGATAACCTGCAACCTGCAGAAAATCAGTTAGCATGGTTTCCTGCCATTTTCAGGAAAGACAGATATAAAAACTGTAGTGTACAATAACACATTCTATGCTTTTTTTTTAACCCTTTGAAAGCCCAGGAAGAAACCTGAAATCTACTGCGTGCTGACCAAGTGTACAACATAGTCTCACCCACATGCCATTGTTTTTCTTCCCATTGCTGCACTCGACCGTCTAAATATTGATCATGCTATTGTAAATAATCAGTATATTATTAAGAATATACAGATAGTCCTAGACTTACAGCAGTTCATTTAGTGACCATTCAAAGTTACCTCGGCACTGAAAAAAGTGACTTATGACCATTTTTCACCCTTATAACTGCTGTAGCATCCTTATTGTCACATGATCAAAATTCTGATGCTTGGCAACTGGTTCATATTTATGACAGTTGCAGTATCTCAGGATCTTGTGATCAGCTTTTGCAATCGTTTGATAAGTAAAGGCAATGGGGAAGCCAGATTCACTTAACAACCTTGTTATTAATTTAACAAGTACAGTGATTCACTTAACAACCGTGACAAGAAAGGTCGTAAAATGAGGCAAAATTAACTTAGCAGCATGTCTCACTTAGCAATATAAATTTTGGACTCAATTGTGATCATATGTCGAGGACTACCTGTATTGGGATTAGGAAATGTGTTTTTTCTTAAAATAAAAATGCATATGTATTCTTCAAAATCAGTGTGTGTGTGTGTGTGTGTGTGTGTGTGTGTGTGTTTAAAAAATACATTTTCTATAATTTCTGCTTTCTAGGGTGTGGGCTTTTTTATTACAACTTTGATTTATAGGTACTCCTTGACTTACAACCATAATTGACCTCAAAATTTAGGTTATAAGTAAAGTGAGATGCCCACATCTCACTGCCTTGCACAATGACAGCAATCCTGGCTGTCACCATTGCAGTTATTAAGCAGACATAGCAAAAAAGCAGTAGCTCCCATTTTTGCACAAAAAGGAACTGCAGATTTCGGCTGGAGAAAGAAAAAGCTTAGATCTTTGTGATCCAAGTTTCTTTTCTTCAGCCCAGGATTTCAGTTCCCTTTCCCTTAATTGGCAGAAGGGAACTTTGCCCAAATTCCAAGCAGAATTTTGTCACAAAACATTTGCAGTATTGGGCATTTGGCAGCCCCCACAAATGAGAGGGAATTGCCTCATTTCTGAAGATTGGGTACAAATGCCCTGTGCTGCAAATGCTCCATGCTAAAATCCTGTTTGGATTTCAACCTGGGCTTTTTCAGCCAATCTCCTTGAAAGCAAAACTGCTTGGTGAACAGACTTCACCCTATGTCGGGTGCAGTGGTGGGCTGCTGCCGGTTCAGACCGGTTCAGATGAACCGGTAATTTCGACCAGCACCACCACCCCTGGGTGCTATCCCATCCTATATATCTCACTTTCTGGTTTGCTCGCCCCATGCATGGAGCCCAGCTGATTTCCACGCCTTGCCCGCTCTTCACTGCGGCTGCCCGAGAAGGTTGCTGTGACCTGCCAGTGGCCAGCAGATCTGGCAGCAGATTTGGACAATGAGGAGGTTGAGGAGGAATATGGGCCAGTCCTGGAGTCTGGAGAAGGCTCTGACGATGGCTCTGTGTCAGAAGTAGAGATGGGGCCAGGGCCATCTGATAGTTGTCAGCTGCCTTTGGAGTCGGACATCGGTGAGGCAGAAGAACAGCTGGATCCTGTTCCCAGTATGCACATGCACAGAGCTGACAGAAGGGAACAGCTAAGGAACAAGGGTCGGCCCAGGAGTAAGGCCACAAGTGGATGGGGAATGGCCCCTCCCATAGGGAATAAAGAGAAGCGAAGGGGAGGGGAATTTACAGGAGACAATTAGTTCATTTGGGTAAAGATCTGTTCCTGCATTCTTGCCAAGTATTGTACGTTACAGTGTGGAGTCTGAAAGATATTGGCCTGGCCTCTCTCCAAGCCTGGCCACTCTCCAAGCCTGATATCTTGAAAGACTGTGGGAGAGGAAAGACTTTGGGGAGAGCAATTCACTGTAAATTAAATAAAAGAGGTTTATCAGGATGTGGACTCGGCTTTGTGCTGCTGAGGAAGCCTAGGTCAGAACAAAGAGGTGCTGGAAGCCACGCACATGAAATCACCATGTGTTTGAAACCATGCACAAGCAAAGCGCGCATGCGTGCACACGCTCACATTTTCGGTTTTGCACTAGGTGAACCGGTTGTTAAATTATGTGAAGCTCACCTCTGGTCGGTTGAAATCAATTCCAGCAGGCAGCACTGTGACTCTCAAAAGAGGCTGGGTGAAAAAGTGTCACCCAGTGTCCTTGATAAGAAAAACAAAGGTTTGGCAAAGAGGCACTTCCTTGCACAGGATGAAACCAATCTGTCAGACCCCTCTATTGCTCTTAAGGAGGCTGGGTAAAAAAGCCCTCCTGAAATCCAAGCTTGGATTTTGTGACATACTTTTTCGGCCAGCCCCCAGAAACCAGAGGGAGTTCTCTAGGCAGGCAGCAGCAGCAGCTTGCAATCTTCTCTGCTGGCTTCCCCACTGACTTTCTGGGGAAGCCAGCAGGGAAAATTTCACATGGTGATCATGTGATTTCAGGGCACTTGAAATCTGCCTTAAGCACAAACAAGTTTCCAAGTGCCCAGATTGCAATCATGTGACCACAAGGGTGCTGCAATGGCCGTAAATTTGGGCATGAGTCTGTTCAGCTCCATCATAATTTTGAATGTTACTGAACAAATGGTGCTTAAGCGAGGACTACCTGTACGATTTCTTAATTATTTTTAAGAAGAAATATTGTCCAAGTCTCAACATTTTCTTTTATGAAATAGCTGACACCCATTTCTGTTTGTGCTATTTTGAGGAAATCGTTTTATCTATTTTACTACAATCCTCTGTCCTCCGACAACCAGAAAGCAAAATAGCTATGGTAAATATTTTGCTAAACTAAATGTTTTGCTTAAGTAGCCATTATTGAGCATCAGTGATGATATAATGATTGTGCCTTTTTTGTTTCTCATCTTTTTGAAAGTGGAACTAAGAGTTTCCCTTAATGAAACCGCTAAAGTAGGAAAAATACAGCAATTTTCTGATGAATTTTAGAAGGATTCCTTCAAGGGGTAGATATGAAAAATATTACTTTACATTTAACTTTCCAGTAACTGAATTTATATTCCCATTGCTTTTTCTTCTTTGTTTTCAGGCAGATGATGTGGAAAGTAAGATTAGAGAAATTATTCCCCCAGGCTTTACCAGAAGTGTAGATGACTTGGTATCTCTGCTGGAAAAAGAAGTTAACTTTAAGCCATTTGGGATATTATTGCATACATATTCTTTGCATAATGAAGAAGCAGGTGAAGATATAACATATCAAATATATAAGGTAAAACAAAAAGACATATTTTGCCCAAAGTGACAAATTTTCATGACTGTTTAAATGACATTCAGTTAATTGTTTGCGATATATGTAAAAAGACTTCTTGGGGGGGGTGGGTGTCATATCACTTTTTGTGCACTCATAGTTGCCTGCCAAAGAATCTGCATATACCCTTCTAAGAGCTCTTTTCACATCTGTGAAAAGTTTCACCTGACTTCTTCTAGCTTTTTCCCTAGGCTGACATGACATGCCCAGGCTTTCGAGAGTATCATGAAAGGCTTCAGACCTTCTTGATGTGGTTTATTGAAACAGCGAGCTTTATTGACGTGGATGATGAAAGATGGAACTACTTTCTAGTGTAGGTACAATTCTAAAGCAATAGTGGACCTTATTACCTCCATAAAGGCTGCATTTTAATTGTGGCTGGCCAATTATTGGGACAGTATAATGATATTTTTCTCAGGACAGGAAAAAACTATTGTTTATCAAGCTGGAGTTTGCATCCATTATGTTTCGCAAGACCTTGAGAATAGAGCCAAATTAAATACTGTTGTCCACTGGCGCTCTGAATGTAGGGCTTAAACAGTAAAATGAGCTTTGCCTGTGTTTTCTTTTACTTGCCACCTATTCATCGTTATAATAGGCAAGTGTGGTGAAGTGCTGTAAAGAGGTCTGATTTATCCAAGTTGCTGCACACCAATTAAGTGAATTGTACATTCAGAGCATAGCAGGTGTACCCATTGGGCCCGCACAGAGTAGCTTGCTGACACTGAAAATTCAGTCACAGAATAGAAAAGAAAATGGACACTGCATGGGAGCGCGACTGTAATTGACCTGCTTGGCTTTCTGTTTTATCTGCAGATTTGAGAAGTATAATAAGGATGGAGCGACACTCTCTGCGACTGTAGGCTATATGACAGTCTATAATTACTATGTGTACCCAGACAAAACCCGGCCACGTGTAAGGTAATTGGAAGCATAACACGTGCCTTGCCTTTTATTTCAGAAGAGGGGACTGTTGAAATTCCCAATAATAGTTGATAATGGTTTTAATTTTGGTTTTAATTTGGGGGGGGGATATTTTTTTATTGAAGATTTTGGTTGGCTTTGCATTTTTTAAAACTTAGTTCTTTGCATCTAAAATGGGAAAGAATCTCAAGAGTTAGTTGTATATGAACTCCTTTATATGGCAAATCATTATAAATAAGTTTCAAAAGTAAAATGTATAGCTTTCAGTTAACTTCTTTTTTCCTTCTTCCTGTAGCCAAATGCTGATATTGCCTCCGTTCCAAGGAGAAGGCCATGGAGCCCGGCTATTAGAAACTGTCCATAGATACTACATGTCATCTCCTACAGTGCTTGATATAACAGGTATGTGAAATGTATCTTCATTAAAGCTACTAGTTTTTTAAATTCATCTGTCAAAATGAAGTGAACTTTCAAAGTTCAACTAATCAGAGGTCAAGATAGTACTATCTTACATAAGAACTGTGTATAATATAATTGTTCAAATCCTTTTCTTACTGAGAAGAGTGCATCATAGAAATCCATCCCTTTTGCTCAAGGATCACCAGATAATTAGGCATTTTGGTTGCGAAGTACATAGCTGGCTTGACAAGGAATCTAAGTTGTTTGGGGTAGGAATGGTTAATTGCCTTGGAGAGATTGTTTGCTTGAGGCAAACTGTTAAATCAAAAACTACTCTTAAGGAACTTATTTCTCTTATACATACAGTTGTGTTTTTAAACATGAGAGATTAAATGTATGTGTGTCTGAAGGAAATGAAAAAAATCCTGTAAAATGATTTTGGACTCAACTTTTGAAAAGGTGCAAGTTGACTATAGAACAAATAAACCATAACTTTATTTTTAAGTTAAAAAGTAAAATATACTAGCTTCTCCAAAAAGATAAAAAAAATAAAAACTTACATGTAATTGTCTCTGATAAGTATCAGAAATATCATGAGGTGATATTCAGGAAAGAATCAGACATTTCTACTATTTTTATCCAGGACGTAAGTGGGAAATTAATCTTTATTGACTCTTACCCCTTCACTTCACTGTCTGAAGCAGTCATTCCACATCCAGAGAAATTATAGGTAACAAGGGAAAGTAGTAAAAATTGCTTCATCCTCCTTTCAGTCAAGAGAAAATATAGTTTGAGCAGAAAACTCTAATAAGACTGTGCTTCCATGGATGGTAGTCTCCAAGCCATTGTTTTCTAACATAACATACAGAAGAGTACCCTCTATATGTATATAGAAAAAGATAGTATGGTATGTTAGCAAAATAAATATAAATAAATTATATTCACATGGATCCACAGATTCCTCTTTTTTATCTATAATTTGTGGCCTATCTCACCATATGGCTACTCTACCTCTTTGCCAATTATCCTTTATGCTGCAGATTTTGCCATATTTCACAACTTTTTTGTAAGTACCTGTCTTTTAGAAGGAGCTGTTAGAAGGGGACAGTCATAAAACTATTTTCCACTTCAAATATTTATGATCCAAGGCCCTTTTGTGAAAGGAGCAATTATTAAACTTCTTTGGTATCTGCTATACTAGTTCATTTGAACTCATATTTGTCCCTGTGGTATACTGAAAGCATGAGATAGTCTTTATAAATTGTTTTTGTACACTTTCAAGTTTTGTGTTTCTTAAACAAAAATTGATATACTTTCACAAGCCACTTTTCAAAACCCACAGGGTCATTCATGTATTATAATGTAGGGCTGTGCCCATGCTTTGGATTCAAAGGCAAAGGAGTGTTTTGGAGTGGGCAGGCTCCTTATATAGCACTTGTCTGCAACTCAAAGCAGCTGTGTCTTTTTCTGGGATTGCATGTCTGTTCCCTGCAGCTGCTGAACAGTCTTGGGAAAAGATATATTTGGTCTTAGGGATTGCAGACAGGTGGTACATTGGTGCCTCTGCATGCTCCAAGTCACCTTTTTGCTTTTCAGTCTGAAGTATTATGCAACCTTATTATAATATGTATTTTAACATATTCCTCACAAATCAGTGAGGGATTATATTTGATGGCAGGATAGTTGTGGGGAAAGAAATGCTGGTAGCATAAGTGTATTGGAAGCAAATCACTACCATGCAAATTTTCAGCCTCATTGTGTGCCTTTTATGCAATTGAATGAATGTGCTCAGAAAAACTCATCTGTATATTGCATCTAAACTGTACAATTTAAATTTTCTAAATTTTAAAAATGGCTTGCCATTTGATGGTGGCAGGGTAAAAACACAGAGAGATTCATGTAAAGTTAAATAATGTAATTAACTTAGAAATATACCTGAATGGCGAATGCATAACTGTACTTGAATTTCAGTCTTATTTATAAAAGCCATATAACCTCACACGATATCATTTCGTCACCCTACACCAAATTTTTTTCTAAAAAAAGATATTGCCCTAGCTGGTGATTGTCAGACCTCCATGGTAAACCAGACAGGAATCACAACTAAGTGTACTAAATCTACTTTAATGAAGTCTTGTCATAAGACTACATTAAAAGAATTGTGTAAGTCTGAAATTACAAACTTTCCCTCGCCACTTTTAAGGTGTTTTTTTTCCTAAGTTTCTTTCTCTGAGTGTGGCTGTAGCCTTCTTTCTCTCCTGTCTGATTATTCCCTAGCCAGTATCTCTTTCCCTTGTCCCTCAAGGTCATCCACATATTCCATATCATTCACTAAGAGTAAGCTAAATGTCAATTTTAAAAATTCTATCTGAATTTTTTTTATAAGATACATATTTACTGTGTTACTTACAGTACATAGAAATGGAACTGCCAGTACACATTGTAACAGACAAAACAGGGCTCTGTCTCATTATATGGCGCATGATGCGTATTTTTCAGTAAAAGTACTCTAAAACAGATTAAATTGCCCTGTAGAATAATTTGCTAGGGAACATGCTGTTTTTTGACTAGGAGCTTGAAATGCAGAGATGGATCTCTGTTTTTCATCTATTTCTCATTGCTGCTGTTAAAAAACAACTGGGTTGGACAAATGGGAACAGGATAGACAATTAAGAAACTGAGGTGATATTGAAAGTTATCAGGTGGCTATATTTAAAAATGCATCAAACTAAGGGATATACCCAAGATAACTGCATTTATAAAATAGTTATTGATGAGCTGGTTAACTTTTTGATTAAATTCTAGCAGTTTCAAGGGACATTTTTTTATTGGGAGCTGCAATATGTAACAGCATAGTTTTGGTATAAGAAAAGAACTACCTGAGCAAACTAAAGTTCTGTTAGGACTCTTGAGTTTGACTTGTGAGAATGGTGGTATCCGGCATTACACAAACAGTATCCTCCTTCTCCTACCCCCTTCATGTTCGAGACCTGTATTGGTACTCTGCTAGCCCTCAATCTTGTGGTCATAAGCCGAAAACTACCTGTATATTATTCTGTCAACAAAACTGCACCATTTCATACAGCCTAGCTTCCTTAACTTAATGGTATCGAAAGAGATAAATTCCTGACATTAGTGCTTAGGGAAGAAAATGGTTTTATTACTTAGCATTGTTACTATCCTGGCAGGTTCTTGATAATAAAATGTTTTGTCACAAGGGCTTACTGTAGATTCTCAAGATTTTACAGATAAACTCAGTACAAACTACTTCAGGTTATTTTTCCTTGTATTCAAAAAGCCAGACATAAAAGCAAGCAAGTTACTTTTGTTAAGAATCTAGTCTTGATTTCCTAATTGCATTCCTTTGTAGATTTAGCAAGTTTATTTATATCCAGAAATGTTAAACTTGGACCCTCCCACCTATGCTTTAAAAACAAAAAGGTATAAATTTTATGAAGATTTTAACATAGCTAAAAGATAAACATGAAAATATATAAATAAGGTAGAAAACTGAAGGTAATAGAAAAAGTTTAAAAAACAGTACAGCTAGAAAAAGAAACAGGATAATTAAAGAAGTGATTTCCAATCTTCTTTGTAGCAGCTACAGACTTTATTATCAGTACTCCCTCTTTAAAATTACATTACAAAAATCTCTCTGTCCTATATTCAACCCTTTTTTCAATCAGCAAATCCAGAAATCACAATTTCATTCTTTTTTTCATTTTCGGGGGGGGGGGGGAGGGAATCCATAAAAGGTTTCCAATCTTGTATAAAATTACTTGTTTTATCCCTGGCCAGACCAATCAGTTTAGCCATTTCTGCCAATCCACCTCCTCTTTTCCATTTCTAGATAAACATAGAGGGTTTAGGATTCTGAATTGCAGAGTGACCTAATCTTTCCTCTCTGCTTAATATTATGTGACATAAGTATTTTCTGACTGGAATGCGTATGCACTCCATAATGTTGACTTAATATATATGAGCACTGCTTATTTTATAATTTAGAATTTTGGAGGGTCTTACAGATACTGGGAGCAATTTTCCCTTTTCCCCCAAAACCCTCTGGCTGCCAGCTGGTTTTACTCTAGTTGGTAAAATCTTTGATCTTTCATGCTCTTCTATCCCAGGAGGCTCATCTTTCCAACTACATCCCACATCTTCCTCTTTGGGTCTTCAGCATTCTTCTCTGGATTTACCTTCAAATCAACAAGTCTTCAATGTAGTTACTGCCCAATTTATGTCAGGTTTCACAGCTCACATTTTGTTTTGTTTTTTTAATTTTACCTCATTCATTTTTCAAGTTCTTTCCCACTTCTTGCATTTTTAAGATAATGCATCCAATGCCAGTCTAGGATTTGTGACCCTTCCCTCTTTCCCCTGCAGGAACACTTTCTGTATAAAACTAAATCTCTCTCTCATCCCATCTTTTCCTTATCAGCAAAACTAGCACAAAGTGTTTATTTGAATACATGAATAGCCTGTATTTAGCTATGGCTAAATTGAGGCCATTGCACGTTCGTTACATTCGTTGTCTGGTCCCAATACTCGCATGGCTTCTGAAAATTTGGATGCAATGAACATTCATTAAAGGCCTTTACTGAGACCATACTGACAATTTGTTACATTTTTTTTACACAAAAATAACTTTAAATCAAAGAATGGAGTACTCGGTAATAGTGGCTTCAGTTTTTAAGAAATATTAGATATATTTATTATATCTAAGTAAATTACATTGTATAATTTTGCCTCCCTTTTGATTCAGAGTTAATTCAAACACTGAGACTGGCAAATTTAATTAAACCAACATAATGGAATTGATCAAACCAGAGTACATAAACACTTTTTATATAACAGTCCAAGTTTTAATATTCATTTTGTTGCTCATAGACTGAAAGAGTTCAGAATTGGGAGATATAACAAAAAATTCAAAAATGTATTAATTGGATTGATTTGGTTTCCGGGACCATGGCCCAAGTTATCAGGATGAGGAAATCCTGGAATGAGATGGGCTACCCCTTATAAGAATGAGTAAAAATCTCTTCTGCCGAAGACTCACAACCTTGGTCACAGTATCTTTAAGTAAAATCCTATGTGGAAGGAAACCAAAAATATGTAGGAAAAAATGCTTCTTCACCACAAGGGATTGCTCTTTACAGTGGCCTATTAAATCAACCTGTGAGATATCAACAAAAAATATTCAAAATTCATGGCTTTCATTATCAAATGTGGATGCATACATATGTATGTATGAAAAGTTAAATATGCAAAGACAACACTCTGGGGATATAGGACTAGAATGAGATATAGACTAGAAATTCATTTAATGTCCAGTGTTTAGAATCATCTTGAAAACAATTATTTAAAAATGTTTTAATGGTTAACTTCATCCTCAGTTGCAGATGCCTAAGAATGACACTTAAGTATTATGATACATTGTTTTATTGGTTGCATTTGTGTTTATATTGCAAATCCCTACGAGTTTTTGAGAGTGTAGTAGTATAAGGCTAATGAATGTATGCAGTACATTTAGCTAAGTAAAATGTAGGAAATAGATGTGATGTATGTAGAATGAAATGGGATGTTACTTTATCTGAGTCATTATTGGAATATTCAGAAGACGAAAATGGGAGCTAGTTTTTACAATCTATTATTTTTGAAATGTGTTTATGTACATCTTGCAAAGTGTTGTTTTGGAGTGGGGCAGTACCAGGGTTGGGTATGAATTTGCAGGACTCGGAATAGATTATGAGGAGGCTTAAGCATGTAGCAAAGAGTTAAAGTTTTGAAGTGAGGTTAGGAACTCTTCAGACGTGGCCGGGAGAGGTTTTGCACAGATAATAGATTTAATAGATTTATTGTATTTACAGGTGGTTCTCGTTTAATCATTCAATGACCATTTGAACTTGGTACTGAATGTCACTGAACAAGTGGCAGTTACAATTGGTCCTCATATTTATGGCTGCTCCAACTTCCCATGGTCACATGTTCATGATTTGCAACCTTCCCTGCTGGCATCCAACAAACCAAGTCAATGAGGAAGCTGGCAGGAAGTCACATAAGGTTCTTACTTAATGACAGCAACCAGGACTGCCGGAACTGCCATTGCTAAGCAGTGTGGTCACATGGTTTTTTTCAATTTACAACCACATCTCTTAATGGAGTTTCTAGTCCCAATTAGCTTCATTAAGGAAAATTACTTGTATTTAGATTTATTAGTTGCCAAAGTCTAATGGATTCTATCTCGTGCTGATTTCAACTTTTTCTATATGAGGAAGCACTCCTTATAGTAATAGAAATGGGAGGTGCACTTCAGTCTCCTCCCATTTCTATTACTGTAATATACTCTAGTTGGGTCTGCCCTTGAAAAGTATTCAGAAGATGCATCTTGTCCAGAATGCAGCAGGATGCAGCATTTCAGCAATTCTAGGTATATCATAACACATTCTTGCCTGCTACTTGAGCTGCAGTAGTTTCCAGTGGGTTCCAGATGCACCAACTTCCACTGAGCTTCAAAGTGCTTGTTATTGCCTGTAAACTCTACATGGCATAGGACCATGTTACTTGCAAGGCCACTGATCTCCAATTGCTTGTGCTTGTTGTTTGTGCTTGTGTTGTCCCACCTGCCCACTGGAACAGCATCAACCCCTACCACTTTCATAAAGCAATGAAGATATATTGGGTATTTGAATGAGAATGTTAAGCAAACCCTGGTGGTAGATTTGCTGGATCTTTTTTTTTTTTTTTTACTGGAAGGAACTATGGAATGTTTGCATGCCTTGGGTATGGGTATATGGATAATCGCGACAATTGAATGGTCTTGTAGTAGTAACTTATAAAGGGAAGCTTCTGCTTGCAAATCTAACAATTGTCTTTTTTCTTCTTTTAGCTGAAGATCCATCTGAAAGCTATGTGAAATTGCGAGATTTTGTATTAGTAAAATTGTGTCAAGATTTGCCCTGCTTTTCTCCAGAAAATCTTAAGCAAGGCTTCAGTCAAGATATGGTAATAGAAGCTCAACAGAAGCTGAAAGTAAATAAGGTATTAATAATATTTTAAATGTATCCAATATTGACATTTTGCAAATTGGTGTCCTGTTTGAAGAAGTATTCTATATCCAACCTGGGACTTTGATATATAAGATTTTTGTTGATTTCTCTTTTCCCTTGCAGCTGCAGGGAGTGTAGAATGTTAGAGATATAGGCAATCCTCAATTTATGACAGCAATTGGGACCAAATTTATGTTGATAAGCATGAGCTCATCATCACTAGGGCTGACAATCCTTACAGTCCCGGTTGCCACTGTTAACTGAATTCCATTATCATTAGGCGAGGCAATTTCTTGCCCACTTCCCACAACCAAAGTCACTGGGGAAGCTGGCAAGAAGTTGCATGTCCCAGACTAGCAGGCAGGGGGTGGGAATGAGGAGATGTTGTCGTAAGTGTGAACTGCTTGCCAAATGCCCAGATTGCAATCACGTGACCAAAGGGGTGCAAGGATGGTCAAAATACTGAGGACAGGTTATAACTACCATTTGTTCAGCACTGTCATGACTTTGAATGGACACTGAACGAATGGCTCTGGGTCTAAGAGTACCTGCAAAGTGCCCTTAGATAAGGAATTATTTACAGAAAGACTACATTGTAACCAAAACTATATATAATAGTTATGTTGAAAACTAGTACAGTACAGCTTCTTTTACTGATAGGTTCTACGAACATCATATGTTTTAAGGTAGCTTTTTGAATTTTTAGACAAAGTTTCTAGGTCAAGAATCAAGATAATATTTTTTCAAACTCATGGTAATATTGTATTGGTTACCAACAATCAATTTCAAATTGTTGAGATCTGACTTTTGTATAGTTATTCAATAAAGCCTTTGAGGAATTTAGGACATCAATTTTCTAGGGAGAAAAGGTTCAAAAGGTTCAACTGTTTGAAACTTACAGATTGCAAGATGAAAATAATGGTCTGCTATGTTTTCACAATTTATATCTTGCTGAGGTTAGGTTTTGAAACATTTAAATTTTATGTATTGATCTTACTATTTTAAACAACCTGGAGTTATGTAGGCTAGGTGGTACATAAGTGCTAAAAATGAATAAATAAGATTTGAGAAAGTTAGGTCCTTGAAAAAGGAGGATAGTTAAAAACTAATTTGATGAATTGTATAGCGACTGCTGAAGTTTAAGGAATGGAAACAGTAGTCAAGAAGAAAAGACAGTAGGAAAGATTTTTAACTTTGTACATTGGGAGCAATAATTCCAACTCCTTTTATCATATGTTTTTCCTTTTACTCTTAGCAACATACACGGCGAGTTTATGAAATTCTCCGGTTACATGCAACAGACATGAGTAATGCGGAACAATCAAGAAGTTATAGATTGGATGTAAAAAGAAGATTGATGGGCCCATATAAGGTAGCTTTTCTGTCATTTTAATTTTTTATTTGAATTTCTCATGAGGGGAAGGAGTGAATGAACACTTTGTCCACCACTTAGACTTTCCCAAATACCAACTTCCTTTCCTTCTTTTTATTTTGTCTGAATATCCCTTCTCCAAGTTCTTTTCATTTTCTGCTTCCATTCCTGATAAGGAAATATCCAATTAGCCTTTAATTTATTTTAGTAGAATGCAAATCTATCATTTCATCACAGTGTCAACAAATTGGCAGGAGGTGGTGAAATGTGGTAATGTTGTTCATATGTGTAAATCCCTTGTTTTCTAGAAAAAGCAGAGAGAGATTGCCAAGATGAGAAGATGTTTAAGGCCAGAAGAGTTGACCAATCAGTTGAACCAAATAGACATAAATTTACAACATAAACAATTGGAAGAGACGTACCAGCAACTTATTTCAGATTATCGACGAGTCCTAGAACGACTTGCTCAGGTCTGAGGATTCTCTATAAGAAACATGCAAACTTCTGCCTATTGCATTGGGAAATACATTCATGATCACTGCTCCACTGCAAAATTTCATGTGACATTTTAATCACTTTCGAAATGACTGTGGTTTTCTGTATTTTGGATTTTTTATATTTTTGTGTTGTAGATTCTAAAAACCAGTATCTCAATCTACTGGCACTTTGCTGAAATAAAGAAAGTAGATTACAAGCATTAACAAAACTGGTCTGAATCCCTGCATAGTATGTGTAAGATCTAGCTTACCAATTGAGATGATGTAACAAGATACCAAAGTACAATGGCATAAATAAAGATTGCAAGCCCTCTCTCACCTTTGAGAATATTCGGATCCATGATCCAAATCACTAAAGTCTACAGCATTTCACAACATAATACTGAATGGTTTAACCATCCTGCAGAACTTTAGGTGCAACATAGAAAGGCATGGTGGGGAATTTAAAGACTAAAACCTAAAGTACCTCCCCTCAAATGTATGGTCTGTCATTCTAATGGGCCCAATGCCTCAGAGTAAAAATTGTGATGAATTTGTGTACCAAACTGAATAAAATTAGCACC
Source organism: Masticophis lateralis (assembly GCA_030761175.1). Lineage (NCBI taxonomy): Eukaryota > Metazoa > Chordata > Lepidosauria > Squamata > Colubridae > Masticophis > Masticophis lateralis. The sequence goes on along the minus strand of JAUDYJ010000001.1, from coordinate 201,016,806 downwards.
TAACTACATTTAATGACTGTTACCATTTGTGGCTGAAGCTCACAGATCACATAGTATTACAAGTTTGCTACTTTACATGAGTTAAAGTATGGTGGTCAAAATTTGGTATAAATATGAAGTGCATTTGGGAACTAAAATTCTGTTAACATGATATATAGATACATCCCATGAGAGGGCAGCAGATTCTGCTTGACCTTCTACATCAAATTCTTGCCTTAAGGTTAATTTAGCTTGATCTGGCTCGACTGGTAGATTAGCAGAACTGGAAAAGTCACAACATAATTTCCTATGGATTGCTTTTTACACAAGTGTATTTGAAATTATCTGGCAGTATTAGGTGGACCGATCCAATACAGTTACAGAATAGCTTCATCCAATTAGACCAATTATCTCAGGTTTATTGATTCCTGCTTCTGTCAAAGTCAAGTTATGGAAGCAGAAAGATGTAGGTGATGGGTAGAACTGAGCTCCAATTTTATTGGTGTGGTGGGGGATATTGAGATTTTATCAGAATCAGCTGACTAACCAGCTATTAGATACAAAGTATTAGTATATTTCTGATTTCAGTTCAAAATATGGCAATTAACATACTTAAACTTATTTGTAATTTGGTTGGTAATTTGCCTGGCTGCTAGGAGGGACAATAGAGACCCGGTTCAGTGCCTCATCTTCCTAGTAAGATTCCTCAGAGTAGCAGGAAGGACAATTTCTTGGTTGTAGCCATGTGACTGTGGAACTTCACCCCCAAGAACAAGAGCTTAATCTCAGATACTCTTCAAAAAGTTTGTAGACCTGGTGGTGGTTGTAATTCAATGTATTTTAATTACGTCTGTTCTCCTGGTATTATAGTAAATTTGTGGCAGCTTACTTCCACACAAATACTTTAATCTCTGTAATAACATTTTGTATGTTATCATTTGTTTTGCACAGTCCTTATCACCAGTGGTGGGATTCAGCCAGTTCGCACCACTTTGGGAGAACCGGTTGTTAACTTTCTGAGCATTTTGGCAAAGTGGTTGTTGGAAGAAATCATTAGGGCAGAGAACCGGTTGTTAAATTACTTGAATCCCGCCACTGCTTATCACCCAGAAAGATGGAATACACAACATCAATAAATGCAATTTCAAAACTTTTGGGGCAGTGGCAGGAGAATGTACAGAAATCCATCATGCAGTAATAGTTGGCAAAGTGCAAGTATCTCGACTAGCTCTATAGTTTTCTTGGCGACGATTTTTGGAAGTGGTTTGCCTTTATCTGATACCTATAGCTGAGATAGAAGGACTTACTCAGGATGACTCAGCTGGCGTGCTTCCTGTTTCTAGCCTAACCATTGTACTAAACTGGCTCTTAAGTCAATCAATCAATCAGTCATTATCACATGGCATTTGGAATGCCAGTACTACAGATAGTCCTCAACTTATGACTGCAATTGAGCCCAAAATTTATGTTGCTAAGTGAGACATTTGTTAAGTCTATTTTGTCCCATTTTACAACCTTTCTTGCCACAGTTGTTAAATGAACCGTTGCAGTTGTAAAGTTAGTGACACTTATTAAGAGAATCTGGCTTCCCCATTGACTTGGCTTGTTAGAAAGTCGCAAAAGGGGATCACATAACCCTGGGACACTGCAACCATCATAAATATGAATCAGTTACCAAACATCTGAATTTTGATCATGTGACCATGACCATAGGGATGTTTGCAATGGTCCTAAGTGTGAAAAATGGTCATAAGTCCCTTTTTCAGTGGGGTTATAACTTTGGTCACTAAACAAACTGTTGTAAGTCAAGGACTACTTGTATATTATCTGGGGAAAATATAGCAGCTCCAGATATTTAGAGACCAACTAGGACTGCTCAGAGCCATGTGGTCAAACATTTAGTGAAAAAAATCAACACCATATTTTCACTTTACTTGCTGCCTTTTTCCTGGGGGGCTGGGGGGGGGGCTCCGCATCCCATTTGTGGATAAAAAGGTGTAGAATTTCAGGGGATGCCCAAAACGAGGTAGGTGGGTGAGTCCCAAGTGAGTATCTGGGGACTCACCTGAGTAATCTGCTTGCTGAGCAAGAGGACTCAATTCCATTCGCTTCCCCCTCCCCGTTGTTCAAAAAAGGCTGATTTGTCCTAAGAAACCAAAAGTATTGAAACATTTCAAGGTTTCCTTCAAAGGAGAAAGATATCCAACTATCCTTGTCTACATCATCCAAAGGATGCTGCTGGCTTCCACTATAGCTGTACAATATGTCCCAAAGGTGCTTTTTCAAGAGGCAACTGGACTTTCTGGTTTTTCTTTGAAGACGTTTTGCTTCTCATCCAAGAAGCTTCTTCAGCTCTGACTGGATGAGAAGTGAAACGTCTTCAAAGAAACAGAAAATCCAGTTGCCTCTTGAAAAAGCACCTTTGGGACAACCATGACCTGGATGACTGGGAATCTCCATAGGCATTTAACTGTACAACAGTTGCAAACCCTTTTGTATTTAGGCAGGCCATGTCTTTTCAGCAGGAGTCTTGACGGAAAGGGGAAAAATACATTTCAGAGTTAGTAACAACATAATTTTTGTTTTTTTCAAAAGGCAAGCAACTGGACTTTCTAGGGTTTTCCTTGAAGATGTTTCGCTTCTCATCCAAGAAGCTTCTTCGGTTCTTTAAAGAAGCGAAACACTTTCAAGGAAAATCCAAGTTGCCTTTTTTGGGGGGAGGGGGGCACGAATCATCTTCGCGTTCCCTGCTCTCCAAGCAATCGTGTGAAAGGAAGACGAGCAACAGCCGAGAAAGAGGCGGGGCTTCCTCTCGGCACGTCCCCTTCCCTTTTCGCGCGCCCGTTTTTGCCTCCTTCGCTTGAATTGCCGTCTTCTCCCTGCTCAGTGGCGGGCCATGGGTGGGAGTGTAACACCGCTCCCACGTGACCGGCGTGTTTATGCAAAATGGCGGCGCCCAGGGGTGCTGTTGGTATGCTGCGGCTGTTCACGGGTAAGTGCCTTCTGTGATTGTCTCAGAGCCGACTGCGGAGAGCGATTCCACAGGCGAGGAAAGCGGATGCCTCGTATTGCACGGCTGAAAGCTGACTTATAATAGCTTTTCTTCTAGCAGGAAAGACTCGATTAAGTCTTTCTCCTTTTATTTAGTAATGCTATTATTTTAGAGAAACTCAGAATATTAATTGTCAGGGGGGAAAAATCCAAAGAGTTCCAACAAAAGTAACTGATGTACTGTACAACGTCCTCTTCTCCCCACGATGAAAGCTTTGCTTGAAATTTGCTGCTGGAATGATATCTTAAGCATGCTTTCTTGTTACTTGTGCTCCATCCTGACTGTAGAAATCATGGTATATAGGGATTAAAAGATTCCTGTAACTCTATAAACGGGAAATATGCTTTAATCTGAATTGAAGTTTGCAAATCTTGATCGGTGTCTGGTTATCTAAAGCGTGATTAATAAGTGGTGAGATATACCTAAAAGGATTTAGATCCAATTTGTACAAATGTGATCCTACATTGTGTTGCATCAACAGAATTTGCTTAGTATAAATAGCTGATTTTCGAAATTTAAACAGGATTGGAGTTGGTTAGTACTTGAAGGAGGAACTATCAGGGAAGTCAGTGGCAAACTGCTTCCATATTGCTGCCAAAAATCCCACATGTTATCCTGTATCTATGAAATCACCAGGAGTCAGATTTGACTTGTAGGAGGGGTTGCCTTTATAGATTTTTGTATTATATTCTTGGGCTTCCATTAAAGACTCTTATTGTTAGATTAAGTATAGATTTGCAATGACAATTGCAGCCAATGTGTCTCTTCGATCACAAAGTCTAACTTTTGTTAGATTGAAAGCTATATATAGGAGTAGTTTGAAAGAGATGTCTGATGAACTTGGATACTTTTTCTTTAAGAAAGCAAATGTGAATATAATTTTAAAGCAATTCATAAGTTGTCTGTCTAAACTCTGGCATAGCCTGTCTACAGGAATATGATTGATTGCACTATTGGAGTAGATTGTAAATGTTCTGATTATGCATTGGAACAGTTTTCAAGGATTAATAATTTCCTTAGAATAATATTCTAATTTCTTAATAACAAAAATCAGGATAATACTCTGAAACACATCTTAATGGTCATGAGAGCCTGCAGTATCCTTATATGCACTGATTTGCTGATTTTAAAAAGCTAAATCATTATGAAGTAGGCACTCTCTGCATCTTCTGATAAGTGGCTCTCAATCTTTTAAACTATTCCATTTCAGATAAAAACTCGATTTATATTTGGAATTCAAAAACAAATAGGAAGGCTATAGCTGTATTTGTGTCTCCTTGAAAGTTCAGATGTTGACCTGTAAAAAAACAAACAAACAATAGTGTTTACAAGTAGCCATTTGATGTATCACTTCTTCCTTCTATGTTCATGCTAGTAAAGCATGTTTGTTTCTGCTTCTGAGGGAAAAAATGTTATTTAATGAGCGATGGTCAATAAGCTAGTATGTATTTCCTTGCTAGTATGTAGTATGTATTTCCAACCTATGTTAACAAGTTAGAATATAGAACATAGAGTATATTGAACATAGAACATATTAGATATAGAACATAGAATCATAGGCCTGGAAGGGACCTCAGTCTTCTTCTAGGCAGGACAGTTTATACCAGTGGTGTCACATTGGCAGCCCATGGGCCAGATTTGTCATGCACAAGCCATGCCAACTCCAGCTCCACAAAGAGAAAAAAACGTCATGAAATGTCACGTGATCGCAATGTGGCACCACGAGTTTGACACCCGAGTCTTATACCTTCTTGGACAAATGGTTGTCCAGTCTACTTTTGAAAACATCCACTAAAGGAGTACCCACAAATCTGGGAAGCAAGGTATTCCATGGATTAATTATTCCCACTATGGGAAAAACTCTCCTAGACTATATAGAATTTCTGTCATATCCCAGAATATGAATGTAAGGCAGAATTTACTTTTGGCCATTTATACATGCATACCCATATGTACATATAAATAGATTGCATTTTTTTGTTATGTATTCTGTACTCTTGCACTGGGAAAATAGAATCCCTCTGATGAACTGATTATTAATGATAACAATTTACAATGATAATAAACAAGAGAATAGGAATATTGGTCTAACTGTGAAATCATACCGTGCAACATTAAAAGAGAAAGAGAAATAAAAGTTGCAATAACATCGCAGTGTATTTATACAAATGAAATAAAAAGGATGGAATTCAGCTAATGTGTTCCACCAACTCTATCTTTTTGTTAGCAGAATGAGGCAGAGATAAAAGAATGTTTAACAATTCTCATTTCCTCATACAGTATTCTGTTGCTCCCCAGTTTTTGTCCAAACTACAGGTGGCAGCAGCAACTTGGTCAGTAAGTTCCATAGTCACTAAGTAGAAAATCACATGATGCAGCAGGCTTAGGAACTTATTTCCCTTAGATCAGAGGTCTCCAATCTCTGGGCTGTGGCCCACTACTGGGCCGTGGCCTATTCAGAACGTGGCCTATGGTGGGTTGGCGCACACATACAGCTTAACTCATGCACATCAAACTGCATGTGTGCATGTGCCGGACTGCCACTCACACAAGTTGAGCTGTTTTACTAATTTGGCATCCTCTATATCAGGAGTGTCAAACTCGCGGCATCACATTATCATCACGTGACGCATCGTGACTCCCCCCCCTTTTGCTAAAATGGGGGTAGGCATGGCCAGCATGTGACACATCCAGCCTGCAGATGTGTCACACACCACTGCCCTAGATGGTTCCTCCCATTTCCTTTTTCCTCTTTCTTTAAAATAATTGTGTCTGTATCTGCAAGACAGCCTCTTCAGAGTGGTTTTGCTCTATTCACATATTCAAAAGTAAACCTCAACTTAGCCAATAAAGGTAATTCAAGGATTGCATCATGCAGTCTATTAAGAATTGACAACACAATCTTATATATGTCTATTCTGAAGCTAATCCTGTTGAACTAAACGGGCTTCTTCCCATGTGTCAATATGGCTAGAGCCTGAAAAGATACGTATTTGCATATGAATGAAACAATCATTTCTGATTTGTGGGATTTCTGTTCACTTTGGGGAGAGGCAACGATAAATTTGCCCTCTTCAAATTTATAATTTTCTATGCTGCAGTAAGGAGATGGAGTGTTCTGATATTTTGGAAAAGAGGCGAAGAAACAGATACATTTCTTAATCATAAATTGAATGCATTCAGTATTAAACCTGCATTCTCCCATGCATTGACCTAAATAAAAGTACCGAGGGTACATGTGTAAAACAAAGAAAAAGGAAATTTTACTGAAATCTGGTCAAATTACCCTATGGATGTTGAAAACCATCGGATGTAGCATTTTATAATTTTCATATTATTTATGGCCTAATATATACTCTCAGTATTCCTTAAAATGAAAAGTAGTTAATAAATACTGTACTGAAGATTCCTATTATTACAAGATATTATGTGATAATAATCTGTTCCTTTGACTGTCAGTTCATATCATTACTCTAGGTCCGTGATGGCGAATCTAGGGCACGCGTGCCACAGGTGGCACCCAGAGGCCTCTCTGTGGGCACACCAGCCATTGCCCCAGCCCAGAGGCACCCCCCACTGGCCAAATGGTCTTTGGATCTCTGCCGTGCATGTGCAGGGATTGGGCGCATGTAGGGGATGCGCACATGCATGTGTGGGGGGAGAGGCGCATGCGTGGGGGGGATGCAGGTTAGTGCAGGAGGCTTTCCAGGCCCAAAATAGGGTGCAGGGGGGCCTCACGTGGCACCCCCGTGCCCCGTTTTGGCTTCCAGCTTGGTGCAGGAGGCTTTCCAGGCCCAAAACAGGGCACATGCCCCGTTTGGGTTTGGAAAGCCTGCACCAACCTGGAAATCAAAATGGGGCATGGGGGAGCCAGGGCACATGGGGAGATGCATGCGCAGGGGTGGGGCGCATGCGCAGGGGGCGCTCACATTGCATTTTGAGGGTTCGGGCACCTGCACCTTTATTTGCGCGTGCATGTGCGCTTTGGGCATTCAGCACCAAAAAGGTTAGGGTAGGATACTGCAAAATCCCCATTCCCTCCTCACTCCAGGGGAAAGGATATTGCAAGTCTCCATTCCCACCCCACTTCTGGGGCCAGCCAGAGGTGACATTTGCCAGTTCTCTGAAATACTCAAAATTTCCGCTACCGGTTCTCCAAACTGCTCAAAATTTCCACTACTGGTTCTCCAGAACCTGTCAGAACCTGCTGGATTTCACCCCTGGCTTTGATATCATTAAAAGTTAGGAGGCAACACGTCACAACTCTAATTCATTTAGAAGATCTGGTCCTCCTAAAGAGGTCTATAGTTATGGAGTAATCAAGGTTGACATTGCTTTCGATGGTGCTACAACCTTCTGATTAAAATTTTGGCTACCAATGGACAGACTTCAAATTTGCCACAACTCCTTAGGTTTACAGCAGGGCTGAAATGCTCTCGGTTCGGATCAGATCGCCCGATCTGGTAGCGATGGAGGCGGTTGGTTCGGACAACAGGTAGCAAAAATCCCTGTCCCCCCCCCCCCCCAGTTGCCCAGCTCAGCCGCGCAGTCTTTTTTTTTAATTTTTAAAAGCATTTTTTCTACAACCTCTTCAGCTGAAGAGGTTGTAGAAAAAATAGTTTTAAAAGTTAAAAAAAAAAGTTGGCCACGCCTACTTAGTCATATTACCTCCCCCATCAAGCCACACCCACAGAACCGGTAGTAACAAATGTTACATTTCACCATTGGTTTACAGTATATTAGAAACCCAGAATCTAGTAGAGCAACTGATCTCTCCTTTTTTTACCTTGGAGGAAACCTTGAAATAATTTTCAGGTCTCAAGGAACCCCTGCAAAAAAGCATGAAAATTTCACAAAACAATTTACTTTTAACCTATATATTGTTTTAAAAATTTTACAAGAGCAGCAAGCCAGCAGCTGATACATGTACCATATAAAAATCCCTATCATTGCAGTCACTAACACTAAAAAAGAACACTAAAAAAGAAACTTTTTTTTTCATCAGAGTCTATCATAGAACCAGGACTTCTGAACAACCCCAAAAAGGCTTCCGTAAAGTTTGGAATAAAAATAATGTATGGAAGTCCATGTAAGAATTATTTTTTATTAATATTACCAATGTACAGGGAGTCACTTTATTGCTGCTGATATTAAATATTTAAGAAGAAACCATATCTCTATCCTCTGCTCACCATGTCATAATCAAAAATTATAAATAAGTCATCCTCTGGGATTATTCAGTTGGTGCCAATCTTCGATATTTGCTACAGTCCACATTATTAGCTTGTGAGAAAGTTGAAAGAAAGTCTGCTCAGACATCACAGGATGTTTTGCTGCCCATGAATTTCTTTCTTATTTAAGCAGGTGGAATAAATTTTAAGATGAAAATATGCTGTTCTTGGTTACAGGCAGTCCTCGACTTATGACCACAATTGAGCGCAAAATTTATGTTGTTAAGTGAGTTTTGCCCCATTTTATGACCTTTCTTGCTACAATTGTTAAGGGAATCACTGCAGTTGATAAAGTTAGTAACCTGTTGTGGCCCCGTCCTCTGAGCCTATCCCTTTGGAGGAAGGCAACTCTGAGCAGGAGGAAGAGGAGCCAGCCAGATCTCCCAGCCCTCCCCCTCTGGCACCGGCTCAGGTGCCAGCTGAAAGAGAGCCAAGTAGTGGGGAAACAGGTGTCTCAGATGAGAGTGAGGGAGAGACGTCATTCCTGGACGCACGCCAAAGAAGGCGAGAGAAAAGGGTACTGCAGCTGCGGCGTATGAGGAAATCCTGAGTCATTGGATTGGAGTCATAGGATCCATGACTCACTGGACCACACCCAGAAGCATATCTATTTAAGACAGTACAATGGGTCACGAAGTTCGTGACGAACAAAGCTAACTGCACAGCTAAACAAACGGAGCAACCTCGTAGTCTTGGAAGCTGGATGAACGGCAAAGCTACGTAGGTGATTTTCTTGTTTGTGTAAACCAATAAAGTCCTTGGCAGACGGTGTGCATATCGCTGCCAAGGTTGAGATAAGAACTGCGGAGTGTGCCAAGTGAGTCTTAACCCTCGGCTGGCTGTGTTTTTGTGGGTCTCTGAAGGGGGGGGACAGATCATCTTGTTCGTCACCCAAAACTCCATCGTTAACCCACGATGGACCAACAGCTGCAGCAGCAGGTACAGCAGATGCTGGAGGCCAATCAACTTCTGCAACAGCAAGTAGCACAGCTAACTGCACAACTTGCTTTGGGAAATGCTCCTGTAGCAGCTCCACCTGTTCCCCTTCCCCGTCCAAGATGCCCAGTGAACATGCCAGATAAGTTTTCTGGACAGCAGGAAATGTTCCCGGCCTTCTTGGGACAGTGCCAGCTGTACATGGCAATGCGGCCGGAGGATTTTCCGGATGACCGGGTTCGGGTGGCTTTTATTATCAGCTCCCTCTCTGGCACTGCCGCCCGATGGGCCACGCCCCTGTTGCTGCAAGACAGCCCCTTGCTTCTGGACTATCAGGGCTTTTTGCAACACCTGCGCACCATGTTTGAGGACCCCCTCCGGGTGCAGACGGCAGCGAGGCGCATCAAAGACCTCCGCCAAGGCAAGCGCCCCCTGCAGGACTATATTGCGGCGAGGCTGGACATTTCGCCGCCTCGTGTCCCCGGAAGCGGAGTGGATCGCTCAAGCCTGTTCCGGAGCCTCGGCGTGACCAGCCGGGAAACGGGTCAGGCCTGGCCTAGGGGAAACTCTGGGTCAGGCAGGTGACCATGCCCCGCCGGAGGCGGCGGCTGTGGACTGTGAGCCCCCTCGGCACCTGATTTTGAACACCCGGGTGTTGTTGGCTAACCGGTCGGAGGGGCTCCAGGCGCACGCGCTGGTGGACTCGGGGGCCACCACGAACTTTATGGACCAGGCCTTTGTGGCCCATTACAAGGTTCCCTTGGTTCCAGTGGACCCTCCGTTGAGGGTCGAAACTATTGATGGGCGGGAACTTGTGGCGGGGCCCATCAACTTCGCTACTCAGCCCTTGCGCCTTGCCATTGGGAACCATGAGGAGGCGATCCAGTTTTATGTGACGGCGGACCTGCACTTCCCCTTGGTCCTGGGGATGGCCTGGCTTCGGGCGCACGACCCTCAGGTGGCGTGGTCGAGAAATGCCATCTCGTTCCCCAGCCTGCAGTGTGTCGACCACCTTCGCCACACCTGTGCCGGCCAGGACGTCTCTGCCCCGAACGTCTCCTTGCCTCCGGAGCTGACATCCTTCGCCGACGTGTTCAGCGAGAAGGAGGCGGATCGCTTGCCCCCGCACCGACCCTACGACTGCGCGGTGGACTTGATGCCCAACTCGCCCCTGCCCTCGGGACGCCTGTACTCCATGTCGGAGCCCGAGCTGGCCGCCTTACGGGACTTTCTGGAAAAGAACCTGGCCCGTGGGTTCATCCGGCCTTCGACCTCCCCGCTCTCGGCCCCAGTCCTCTTCGTGAAAAAGAAGACGGGGGACTTGCGCCTGTGTTGCGACTACCGGCGCTTGAATGCCATCACGGTACGGAATCGCTATCCCCTGCCGCTGATCCCGGAGCTGATGGAGAGGTTGCGGGAGGCCTCGATTTTCACCAAGCTCGACCTCCGGGGAGCCTACAACCTGGTGCGGATGCGAGAGGGGGACGAGTGGAAGACGGCATTTGGCACCCGATACGGACACTTTGAATATACCGTCATGCCGTTCGGGTTGACCAACGCCCCCGCGGTCTTCCAGCACTTGATGAACGACGTGTTCCGGGACATGCTGGATCGGTTCGTGGTGATCTACCTGGATGATATTTTGATCTATTCCCGGACCCCGGAGAGTCACCTCCAGCATGTCTGCCAGGTCCTGCAGCGCCTGCGGGAGCACCAGCTCTATGCGAAGTTGGAGAAATGTTACTTCTTCCAGACTTCCATAGAGTTCCTCGGGCACATCATCACCCCCGAGGGCATCGCGATGGACCCACACAAGGTGGCGGCCTTGCGCAGTTGGGAACCCCCGCGTCGGGTGAAGGACGTCCAGCGTCTGTTGGGATTCGCCAACTACTACCGGACCTTCATCCCGGGCTTTGCCACCCTGACCGTGCCGTTGACCCAGCTCCTTCGGAAGAAGGTTCCGTTCCAGTGGGGGCCCCCGCAGCAGCAGGCCTTCGAGGTTCTCAAGCAGGCCTTTGTCACGGAGCCGGTCCTGAGGCACCCCGATCCACACCGTCCGTTCGTGGTTGAGACAGACGCGTCCAACGTGGCGATTGGAGCGGTGCTGCTACAGGCTCCGGTGGATGGTGGCACTCTTTTTCCCTGCGCTTACTACTCCCGGAAACTCACTCCTTCCGAGCGCAACTACACCATCTGGGAAAAGGAGTTGCTGGCTATCAAGGCCGCGTTCGAGGCTTGGCGACATCACCTCGAGGGGGCCCGACACCAGGTGGAGGTGCGGACGGACCATCGGAACCTGGAGCACCTCACCACGGCCAGGAATTTGAACCAGCGGCAGATCCGGTGGTCGTTGTTTTTCGCCCGGTTCAACTTCCACGTCACATACATTCCGAGCCACCTCAACCAGAGGGCGGACGCGCTATCCCGTAAGCCGGAATACTTTTGCCCAAAGGACTCCCTTTCCCCCCGGACGGTGCTGCCAGCGGACTCCTTGGCCGCGGTCCAGGAACCGGTGGACCTGCGGACTCAGGTGCTGGAAGCGCAGCGACGGGACGACTGGTCGCAGCAGCGGAGAGCGGACGTCGGCCCCGCGTCCCCATGGACCGTGGAGGAGGGCTTGCTCAGGCACCGGGGTCGGCTGTACGTGCCCACAAGTCCGCTCCGAGCCCTCGTCATGAACCAGTGCCATGACAACCCCGCGGCGGGGCACTTCGGCTTCTTTAAGACCTTGAACCTAGTGACGCGGACTTTTTGGTGGCCTCGGGTACGGTACGACGTGCACGCCTACGTGACGTCCTGTGTGCCATGCCGACAGGCCAAAGCCGCGTCCGGCCCCCCTCCTGGACTCCTCCAGCCGCTGCCGACACCGGAGAGACCGTGGGGAGCCATCTCCATGGACTTCCTGACTGACCTGCCCCTGTCCGCTACGTTCACGACCGTCCTCGTGGTGGTGGATGCGCTCACGAAGATGGCACATTTCATCCCGTGCCGCGGCCTGCCCTCAGCTCGTACCACGGCTCGCCTGTTCCTGCAACACATCTTCCGCCTCCACGGCCTGCCGGACCGGGTGGTTTCGGATCGCGGGGCCCAGTTCACGGCCCGCTTCTGGAAAAGCCTGATGGCTGCGCTGGAGGTGCAGGTGTGCCTGTCGTCATCACACCACCCGGAGACTGACGGGGGCACGGAGAAGGTCATTGGCATACTGGAGCAGTACCTCCGCTGTTTTGTCAACCAGCAGCAGGACAACTGGGCCGAGTACCTTCCCCTGGCGGAGTTCGCTTTTAACAACTCCCAACATACCTCCACCCAGATGACACCGTTCCATGCCAACGTCGGGTACCATCCACGTTTTTTTCCGTTGACCATCATGGACTCCCCTGTTCCTGAGACCCGGGACTTCCTCTCGGAGCTGCAGGCGGTGCAGCAACTGGTGCGGCGGCAGCTGATCCGGGCGAAAGAGGACTATAAACGGTTCGCCGATCGCGGCCGCCGGGCGACGCCACCGCTGGAAGTTGGAGATCGGGTGTGGCTGTCCACGAAACACCTCCCCACGGACCAGCCGGTGAGGAAACTGGCCCACCGCTTTATCGGTCCCTTCCCCATCGAGGCGGTCATCAACCCGGTGGCCTATCGGTTGACTCTACCCCGCTCCATGCGGCTCCACCCCGTTTTTCATCGGTCCCTCCTGGTCCCTGAGACTCCCACTAGCCGTCTCCGCCGCCCGCCGCCGCCTGCCCCCCCAGCCGCAGCCGACGAGGACGACGCCTCGACGTATGAGGTGGACAGTATTCGGGACTCCCGTTGGCTGAAGGGGCGCTTCCAATACCTCATCGCTTGGAAAGGGTACGGGGCCGAGGATTTCACCTGGGTGGACGCATCTGCCGTTCAGGCCCCTGACCTGGTGCGGACTTTCCACGAACAGTTCCCGTCCCGACCCCATCCCGACCGTCAGACCCGGGGGAAGGGCCCTGCGGTGGGGGATAGTGTTGTGGCCCCGTCCTCTGAGCCTATCCCTTTGGAGGAAGGCAACTCTGAGCAGGAGGAAGAGGAGCCAGCCAGATCTCCCAGCCCTCCCCCTCTGGCACCGGCTCAGGTGCCAGCTGAAAGAGAGCCAAGTAGTGGGGAAACAGGTGTCTCAGATGAGAGTGAGGGAGAGACGTCATTCCTGGACGCACGCCAAAGAAGGCGAGAGAAAAGGGTACTGCAGCTGCGGCGTATGAGGAAATCCTGAGTCATTGGATTGGAGTCATAGGATCCATGACTCACTGGACCACACCCAGAAGCATATCTATTTAAGACAGTACAATGGGTCACGAAGTTCGTGACGAACAAAGCTAACTGCACAGCTAAACAAACGGAGCAACCTCGTAGTCTTGGAAGCTGGATGAACGGCAAAGCTACGTAGGTGATTTTCTTGTTTGTGTAAACCAATAAAGTCCTTGGCAGACGGTGTGCATATCGCTGCCAAGGTTGAGATAAGAACTGCGGAGTGTGCCAAGTGAGTCTTAACCCTCGGCTGGCTGTGTTTTTGTGGGTCTCTGAAGGGGGGGGACAGATCATAACCCAGCTGTTAAACGATCATGGCTTCCCCATTGACTTTGCTTGTCAGAAGGTCGCAATAGGTGATCACCTGACCTTGGAACACAGCAGTGGTCATAAATATGAACCAGTTACCAAGCATCTGAATTTTGATCATATGATCATGGGGATGCTGCAAAGGTTGTATCTGTGAAAAACCGTCATAAGTCACATTTTTCACTGTTGTAATTTTAAACGGTCATCAAACAAACAAGTCGAGGACTACCTGTACTTAAATATTATTGTAGTATCATGTTGTGTCTGATCTTTTTTTTAAATATTTATTGTTTTATCGTAAAAGATAAAATACAAAACAGTAAAACAAACAAAAGCGGACGTCCAATCCTAGCAACAATAAAAAAGAAAAAAAGTGCAAGAAAAGAGGAAAAAGTGATCAATTAAATTTAACATTTAATGTGTAGGATCCACCCCCTATACATTGTGTCTGATCTTTTTATAAGTAAAAATAACATATCTACATCTCTTATCTGATTATTCTTTTTTCAGGAATTGTTCTTCAATCTACTAATTTGCTCTGTTTTCATTCTGTTGATGAAGGATTAGAGGATTAGAGAAAGGTTTGGCAACCGATGGGCCACATGCAGCCAGCAGGTGTCTCGTCCAATTTTCCCTAATCAACTGGGAGAAGTGAACAAAAAGTCCGCCTCCCTTCCTCTAATGGGAGCAAAGAAGCAGCAGTCTTAAGTAGAATTGTTGGGATGAAGGACCCAGCAAGTCTTTTCCCTATTACTTCCATGATCCTGAGGTTGGGTTCCCTCGTCACCCTAAGCCATGGTTCATTGAGCAAGCCATAACACCTCAGTAAAACAAAATACTGAGCCATAGACAACAGTTAAGGTTCATAAACACAACACTTGGATTTACAAATTAGTTTGCTGAGAAAACCAACGCAAACAGAATTATTATTACATTTGTGAGAGGGTTAGGGTTGCTTATTCCTTGCTCTTGTTAGCCGTGATTGAGTAGCAATCTTGAGGGGGAGAGTTGCTAGAAGGGCAGAAAACGTCTCACTGCTTCTCCAGTCATCCAGTGCAATAGCACTGTTTCCATTAAATTTAAAAGCAGTGAACCCATATTATGGAAGAGAAAGCCATGAAAATTCCTCACTGCATCTCAGCATACCTGCTGCTTATAACAGAGACAAAGCATAATCTTGAGCAAGCTTTCTTGCATGAATATGTGGGGGACCTGAATGCTAGATACCACTTGGGCTCCCATGGGTAGGCAACCTTCAATTTTTTAATGCCCCTCAACATTGCATTATTGGAATTTGGTGGCAAATTTTTAAAAACTACCATTTTTTTCATTTTTTCTTAAAGGATAAAATAGAGGCAAGCCTCTGGAAGATTTAACATATTAATTTTATTTCATTAAAAGAAAAGTAGTCTAAACATAGCAGAAAAAAAGAAAAGGCATGCATGTGATAAAATCCCAACCCTATTTCGCTGGTGACATCACTACCCTACTTGCTGCTCTAAGTGGCACAAAAATGAAATAGAAAAAGAATGCAATAAAACTAATGGGACATAAAGAATGGAATAAAACCAAAGAGAGATACGATCCATAACCTCAAAATAATTACCCTCTACTAGTTTCAGGGAAAATTGGATTTTAGTTTGGGGAGAATGATTTCTTCATTTTGAAAGAATAAAGACGGTATTTAATTTTCCTGTGTGCTGCTCCCACTATCCATTGTATGGGTTAGGCTTCAGCCTTTGGCAAAACAACTGAATGTTACTTTAAGAAAAACTTCCCTTTCCTGGCCCTAGCCACACCCCCTAGTCCCATGATACCCCAGTCTTCGCTCAGTTGCTTGGCGAACGCTGAAGTGTTTTTGGGAGCTCCTCACTAGGAAGGTATTTTTCCCTTGTTTCTCTCCCCTTTTTAGTTAAATTTTAGCTGTTTCTTTCTCCCTTTCCTGGGGCTTATAGGCTTTTAATTTATTTTTGAATTGTTTTTTTGCTCTCGGGGCTTTTCTTTCGTTTTAGCCTACAGCGCTGCGGGGGCAGCAGCGCTGCTCAGCTGGGCGTTGGGCTCAGAAGCCCCGGCTGCCCACGCTACATCAGCTCTCGTCGTAGAGCCAATTTAAAGGCAACTGCGGGGCTTTTTTTGCTCGTTGGAAGCAGCCGCGTCTCCAGATAGGAATTCCAGCTGGGCGTCAGGCTCCGAGGCTTCCGACCGCTCACGTGGCTTCGGGACCGGCGCCGCCATCTTGGGAGGCATCGCGGCGGCGCTGCCGGCCTCTGCGCAGTCGCAGCAACCCCCGAGCAGAGGCACCAGGTGGGCGGCGGACTTAGAGGCTCCTGACCGCCCATGCAGCATTTTCAACAGCCGGAGGTCCATTTTTTTTTTTTTTTTTTTTTTTTTTGCAAAGCTGGACAAACAACAAGGAAGCAACACTGCAGGAGGTGCTGAAGTCTTATCGCACCTCGGATCAAGCTGAAGCCGGAGAAAGCAGCGAGCAGCCGCGGTTCGCCCAGCTAGCCCTGCATAGTGCCAAGTCATTTCCAACCTAATTTCAGCGGCATCTGGCAGGACCCTCGGGCCTCCAGTCTAAGTCCACTGGGCACTTCCAGCACCTCGAACCCGGCATCACGTGGCACCCGCCATCTTGACGGACGCTCGGGCCGCCATCTTGGCCAGCCATTTACCTCCATAGCTCCTTTGGTGCAGAGCTGGTCCTAGGGACCTCAGGCCACTTGGTGAGACCCTCGGGCTCTCAAGGGCCACCCTTCCACCTGCTGCCACTAGAGGCCTGCAACAGCAAGGGGGTTTTCCTTCCTGGCTGCATCTCTCTACAAATTTTTCAACATATCAGAGTCTTCTGACCCGGAGCTAGAGTTGAGCCCACCGCACAAAGGAGCCAAATCAGCAAAAAAGAGCCCAAGGAAGCGGACTAACACATCCAGCCTCAAATCCAGGGCAGAGAAGGGCTTGTCTACGCAAGATAGAGATGCCCTAAGACGCCATAACGCGCTGGAAAAACAATGCGCCAAGGCGCAGAAGGCACTGTCTGTGTCCCCTGCTAGAAACATGGCTCCCACCCCTGCAATAGAGCCCGCTCCAGCAATTGCAAGTCTAGCCGAATTGGCTAGGACTCCAACCACACCAGTCAGGAGCAGCATAGGCTCCCAGTCGCGGGAACCCTACGCTCCTCTTTCAGAGAGGCCCGCACCCCACTCGCCACAAGTGGGGGCAAGGCCCGCAAGAGCTCCAGCCATCGGGGTGCAGGGCGTGCCCTTTCCGACTTCACAAGTGGATTTTCAGGCCATGTTCTCGTTGGCAATGTCTTCCTTCCTGGTGGCAAGTTGGCAGCAGGCAATGCAACCACAGCCACATCACTCCACCCAAACAACGCAGCATCAAGCTCAGTCCCAGGGCCTCAGCTTGCAACCACAGGACTCCTCCGATGATGAGTCAGACCAACCAGAAGACGGGTCAGAGGACGCAGAGTTTTCAGAAGATGAGGGGCTGGTACCCGACTCTCCAGCCTTCACGGGCCTCTTCCGTCCTGCTCTTTTCAAGTCCCTCCTTCACAAAGCGAGGCTCACAACTAATCTGGGGGTGCCAGGGGAGGAGAAACCCGCTCCTCCTCCACATCAGGGCCACATGACGCCCTTTTCAAATCCTCTAAGCCAGAGAAAGATTACATTCCCTGCCCGCAGCTGTTTGTGGATGTGATCCAGAATGCCTGGGGACAGCCGGCTTCCTTCACCGCGCCCAGCAGTCTAGACAAGAAGCTGTATTGTTCAGCTCCAGAATTGGAGGACCTGTTGTCCCTCCCAGCAGTGGACCACCCAGTCGCAGCCCTCTCTACCGGCTCTGTCATTGCCACTGACACCCTAGAAGGCCTGAAGGCAGAGGATAAAAGGATGGAGGGGGCTTTCCGCAAGACCCACCAAGCGACATCCTGGGCAATCAAAACATCCACAGCCACCTCTTTCTTCAGCAGAGCGGCCCTAATCTGGCTCCGACAGATGCAGGAAAGGCTACCCCCAGATGATGTCAGGCTGCAGCAGGACATAAACAAGATCATAGCTGCCACGGAATATGCCTCAGATGCCTCCCTTAATTCAGCTAAGTTTGCTTCCAGAGCTCTAGCATCCACAGTCTCGGCCAGGCGACTCTTTTGGCTGCGACCCTGGAAGGCCGACCTCAAGGCCAAATGGAAACTTACCGCAGCTCCATACAAGGCCCCGGATCTCTTCGGAGCAGCACTAGAACCAGTCCTAATCGAAGACAAAGACAAGAGAAAAATCCTCCCCTCCACCTTCCGCCGACAGGAGAGGAGATACTCACCTTACCCTCCCCCTCAGCCCTTTCGTGCAGGCTCAGGACCCAGGGGGTCCTTCACACACTGCTCCAGTTACCAGGGAGGTGACAGGTCCCACGACAAACATCAGTTCCGGGACCGCAGCAGAAACCAACAATCCAAGCGCCCCTTCCGCGGAGGTGGATTCAAGGCGCCCAGGAGGGGAAAGTGACTTACAGACCGGGGGCCCCGTAGGGGGAAGGCTCCTCTCCTTCCTCCAGCAATGGGCACACTCGACAACAGACTCCTGGGTCAGACGCACCATATCTTTGGGCTTATCCATCGAATTTGTAAGGCCGCCGCCGACTCGCTTCATTCAGTGCCCGATCCCACAGTCCACCGAACTTCAGGACCTGTTGTCCCAAGAACTCTCACACCTTCTACAGATCCAGGCTATAGAACCTGTACCACCAAGCTTCCAGGGGTCAGAGTTCTATTCGAGCGTCTTCCTGGTCCCCAAACACTTAGGGGGATGGAGGGCCATTCTGAATCTGAAGGAACTGAATCTCTACATACGATACCACAGGTTCAAGATGCACTCCCTCCAGTCCATCCTGGCGGGAGTGAGGAGAGGGGACCTCCTCCAGTCTGTCAACCTCAAGAAAGCCTACCTACACGTCCCCATTCATCCAAATCACAGACAGTTCCTGCGCTTCGAGTATGGGGGCCAGCATTTCCAGTAGCGGGCGATGCCATTCGGACTCTCATCGGCTCCCCGCAGCTTCACCAAACTGGTGGCAGTGGTGGCAGCAAGGCTAAGGGCCATTCCGGTAAGAGTCCTATGCTACTTAGACGACATCTTGATTCTTTCCACCTCTCAGGAGCAGGCAGTCGGAGAGATGTTCCGCAACCACGGGTTTACGATCAATCTAGAGAAGAGCCACCTACAACCCTCCACCCGAATCCTCCACCTGGGAGCGGTGATAGACTCCGGCAGGGGGCAAGTCTTCCTGTCCCTGGACAGGTTCCAGAGTATTCAAACCCTAGTGCACCAGACCTTAGCAACACGGAGAGTACCTCTCCTACAACTGTCATGCCTACTGGGGAAGATGGTCTCCTGCTTCGGCATCGTACCGTGGGCACGCAGACACGCGCAAGCCCTCCAATGGTTCCTGCTGCCGTTCCAACGAACAGGGAAGGCCAACTCAAACCGCAAAGTCATACTCACGCCCAAGATGAGATGTTCTCTCAGATGGTGGACCTCCCCCTCTCTCCTCAAGGGGTCAGAGTTCCTGGAGCAGAACAGGCTAGTCCTCACCACAGACGCAAGCCTTCGAGGGTGGGGGGCACACCTCCACGACCAGGTGGCTCAGGGGCAGTGGTCCCCATGAGAACAACACGACAGCATCAATCTACTGGAGCTCCGGGCAATCAGACTAGCCCTGAACCACTTCCATGCCGCAGTACGAGGTTGCCACATTCTAGTCCTGACAGACAACATTTCGGCAAAGGCGCACATAAACAGAGAGTGGGGCACAAGATCTCGTCGCCTCATGCGGGAAGCTGAACTTCTGCTCCGTTGGGTGGAGAGAAATCTTCTTTCCATCAAGGCAGACCACATCTCGGGGTCAGCCAACGTAACAGCGGACTGGCTCAGTCGGACGACAATAGATCAGGCGGAATGGTAACTCCACCCTCAACTCTTCAAACAGCTGACAATCTGCTTCAACCCCTCCACCATGGGCCAAAAGGTGTCAGTGTCCACAATTAGCAGATGGATCAAGGCCTGCATTGCTCTAGCCTATGAGCTACACTCCAGACCTCCGCCGGGCAAGATTTTGGCACATTCGACCCGAAGTGCAGCCACGTCAGCGGCCTGGGCCACTCAAGCATCTATTGCAGACATCTGTAGAGCGGCAACTTGGTCTTCGTTATCTCCTTTCATCCGCCACTACAAAATTGACTCTTATGACTCAGCTGAGGCCTTGTTCGGCCGCAGAGTTCTTCAGCAAGTCCAGGCTGGAGAGGACACTACAGGCAGTCAGCTCCCCACCCAGGGAGTTGAGCTTGGGTATATCCCATACAATGGATAGTGGGAGCAGCACACAGGAAAATGGACGTTGTCTTACCTGAATGTCCCTTTTCTGGGCGCTGCGTACACTATCCATCCCCACCCGTAGCTGGGCTTCCTTCCTGTTGGTGTCCCTATACTCTTTTTGTTCCAGGTTACATGTTGTTAGTAATAAAATTTGGTTTGGTTGTTACTTACCTTGTTCTTTCTCCACACCTTCGTTCAGACTGGGGTATCATGGGACTAGGGGGTGTAGCTAGGGCCAGGAAAGAGAAGTTTTTCTTAAAGTAACACTCAGTTGTTTTGCCAAAGGCTGAAGCCTAACCCATACAATGGATAGTGTACGCAGTGCCCAGAAAAGGGACGTTCAGGTAAGACAACGTCCATTCTCATTATGAATTGTTTTGCTTTTAATAAATGTCCTGGGCATTGGTTTTATATCTGTGCTGGATATTCCATTTATTTGCTAACCTCACCAAATTGGAATTGAAATGTGCATTTCACAAAACCAAGAAGAGGAACAGATGGTGATGGTTGACTGTCAACTCCCTGGTCTGTATCTTCCTGTTATTGCATGCTGTGGAAAGAAGACCTTTAGTTAAAACAGTATACTATTTTCATTTGTTATCAGTTACAAGCTTCTGAAAGAGCTTTCTGATCACTACTATTATCGAGTGGCGCCTAATTTTTCATCAGTATTAGACAGGCAGACTAGCTGGATCTGAGCCCAAATTTACCATTGTAAGTGGTGAACGTGATCCCTTGTGTTAAGGAATTCAGGGGTGAATATTGGAATTTACATGGGAGTTGAAAGAAAACTGTGTTCAAGGCTCAGCTCTCATTTTCATCCTCCTCTTTGTAGTTGTTATACATTATATTACAATCTTGAATTATGGTACCAGATGAAATCCTTTTTCAGGTGTCAGTAAAGTTTCATATGTAAAATAAATACAACCCATTAAATACACGCTGAGTCTTGATTGCTGTTTAGAGATGATCTGACAACAGTGACTAAAGAAAGCAGAGCTTATTTATGTCAAAAACAATTAATGATAACATTAACAGAATAATTTTGATCCACCCATTTACACGGTGCTCATTCCTTTTGAAATCCGGGTAGCTATGCATATTTCAAAGTTGAGGAACAGTTGCATGGTTCTTAAATTACACATTGAGCAATGAGGCCAAGTAGGATAATCTATAATAGAAGAAGATGTGAATACATTTGGATGCATAATATCTGAGGCCTTTCATACATTATTATTATTTTTATATTGCCGTAATTAAATTTTTCTTGGTCGAAGGAAAGTGTCAGAAATATGATTTGAAAAACAACAGAAGCAACAGTTGCATATCTAAATTAGAAATAATAGCAGAAACAGTATCAAAAAATGACAACAAAGAATAAACAACCTTCCTCCACTCAAATGTTTTTCAACATTGCAAATAATCAGTATCCATAGTCTACCATGGGTGTTAAGTTGCATATTGTCAAACAGTTTTTGTGACTGACTATCTGGAACCATTTGTTAGTAGATAGCAGATTATTATGTCATGTCTGGATGTGCTTGAGGAAAAAAAAACGCAGAATGTTGCATTGCATAGTTCAGGTCCACTAAAATGGAGCGGCATCCAGGTTTACAAAGTGGTGATGAGATAGGAAAATATTAGATTATCTTTTTTTGGTAAGCTATTAATATATGGTTTGTGGTGAACTGCCTTGAGCGAGAATATGCCAGTAGTGTATCGGTATTTAATGAACAAAAAATTTAAGCTTCTGTAAGTAGAAATCCAACTTGTAATTTGAATCTATGTTCATGTAAAAAGTGAGTATGAAAACAAATATTTTCTTTTTCCAGCTTTCAAAAAATTTGTCTGTTCTTGTTTCATAATATAATAATGGAAGATCATATGAAGTTCATAAACAAAAATACTTTCATTCAATTGTTTATTAATAGCAGGGATCCCATATGTCTTCTCTATGTTTTCCAGAATCTTGCTAACTACATAGAAAAGGCTTCTCATCTTTTTTAGTTTTCTTTCTTTCTTTATGAAATAACTATGTTTAGGCTGCAGTTTTAATTAGTTAAAAATATTGTAATGAAACAGGAAATTGATAGAATGCAAAACATCTTTCAGCCACATTCAGACTTCATGTACTTAAGAATTAAAAAAATGACTTGTGGCTGTAGGCCAATCTGCTTTGTTTGCAAGTAAACCCACCTATCCAGAAAAAAGTGTAAATAAATTGTAAATTGGTGTGGTCAAGAACATCCTGGAGTGTTAAAGTGGGTGGCAAGGAGCTTCTGGGGCAGCCCCATGTAGAGCAAATTGCAGTAATCTAAATGACAAGGTGTTTGTCACTTTGCCAGGGTTTTCTTCTCCAGGAAAAGATACCAAAGCCTCAGCAACTGAATCTGGGTATAGCTCCTCTAGCCACAGTAGTAACCATGGATCTAGGTCTAGGATGACCCCCGAATTCGACATCTGCTGTTTCAGAGCTAGTATTGTCCTTACAGAGCTACCAAGCCAGAACGTTTCTGCTGGGAATTCATCAGTTCTCCCCCTCCCCTCAATCATTATGGCCTCCAGATATAAAGTTAGGACTTCTGCTCCATCAAGGCTTGACCTGGATAGAAATATGTAGATAAATAGACAAATAAATCTATCTATCTATCTATCTATCATCTATCTATCTATCTATCTATCTATCTATCTATCTATCTATCTATCTATCTATCTATCTATTTTTGTGTTATTGATGACACCTTCTCCTGATCTGATTGTTTATTTCTTTCAGTGGCTTGAATGTTAAATATTAGGGCAGAGCCAGAAAAGATCTTCTGTAGCAGGGGTGTCAAACTCAATTTCATTGAGGGCCACATCAAGGCTATGGTTGATCTTGGGGGGAGGCTGGGGGGGCATGACCAGCTTGATGCCACTCCCCAAACTGCTGGCATGTTTCCTCTTTGCATTGGGTAGACCGTCCTGGAAAATGTCAGGGGCCAGCCCACAGGCCAGATCTGACCACATTGCAGGCCGCATCCGGCCCGCGGGCCTTGTGTTTGACACCCCTGTTTTATAGCATTCCACATTGGAGTAGGCAATTATTCTCCAATTATAACTGACTGGAACCCACTACCCACCACTACAAAACAGTGCTCTCAGTTTTCAGCCTGGGATGGTGGTGGTGAGGAGCCAGAAGGATACTATACTTGATAGTACTGAATATCACTGAAAGATTTCATAGAACAAGAGGGATAGACTCCTCCTATTGAAACTTAGTTTCATCCACCCACTATTGCGACCATTACAGGGTCAGTGTCATGCCCAAATCTGAATACTGACTGAAAGGAACCCAAATAAACTACTTCCAGGATGCTTTGCAGTTGGAAAATCACATTTTTTAGAATCTTCCCTAGAGGAAGAAGTTAGTTGATGAATGAATAATAATTGTTGCACCTGACTGATCCAGAAAGACTTCTTCAGGAGAAATCTACCCCACCACCCTAAAGGAACCAGGAAGGTCAAGGGTCCAGTTCACAAATGGCAGCATTCATACTGCCCAGTATCCTTTCTATTTTCTTACGGTTCACATAATGAGAGAAATCCCACCAATATCACAGGGTTCTTTCTTGATTCTGCCCATGAAGAATCAAGATTTTGAGTTATTCTCTCAACAAAAAAATTGATCCAAACTCTCACAGCAACCTGTTACCAGGTTTTGCTGATTCTGGGGCCTTACAAAAGGAACAATATATTTATTATACTTGAAATAATTTTGTATTTTCCTGAAAAAAATACTCACAAGTGTGAAATTAAGAACTGGAGACTTGTATTTTATGCTTCTGAGATGTGACTTGCAGCACCTTAACAATGGATCACAGAAAATGAATTAAAACAATTAACATAGGAAAGTGTGACCTAAGAGTCTTTTTTCCCACCTCTAAAAGCTAGGATATAAAAGCAAACTCTCTTTTTTGCTTCGCACAGTAAGTGTATAAACTTCATAAAGAGTTTAAAGACATTTATTATGTGTTTGTAGGTTCTCTAACTCTGCATGCGTCTCAACTTTTTCTGTGACTTCTTTTAAAGAAAGTTATTGCTTTACATCTGTCATGTGTAAATAATCTTTGAGTTTGTAGAAAATCAAGCAGCTGTCCACCATACAGGTAGGTCTCGATTAGTGTAGATAATGAATCCCATGAAATGGTTGCATTATTCAGATTTGCTCTATTCAAAGTGATATTTCTATGGGAAATAGAGTAATTGGTTCCAGCTTGATGGAAATAGGTAATTAAAAATGTTAAGCATAAATTTGTATATTATTAATTGTATATTGTTTATTAATGAAATCCTATATAATAGTAAAAGGAGAAACCCATATCTAAAGTGTACTTGTTATCTTCTATATTCTATTGTAGTTCTTCAAAATGGTCCTCTTCTTTTTTTGAGCTTTCCTCAGCTGAAACAGTCTTTTCGCCAGTTTCCACACACAACAATTAGCATCTAAAACCCCAATTACAACCTGCTGTATGTATAAGAAGCAGCCAGTGATTCCAGCATGTATGCATAGCTTCTGGAAAGGGCCCAGACTTTTGGTTGTTAAATTGAGTACCATTATCTGCTTTGAAACAACCTTCTTCCAAATATATTGTTTCCATAAATAATGGGTTATTTATATCACCCACACATGCAAAGAACTGCCATTATTCTCCATCTAACAAGTGTGCATAAATCTCATTTAGATAAGTGGCACTTACATCACCAAGCAGCCTTTGCATGATACACTGACCTTCCTAGGGGCAAAGACTTTAGGACATCTTACTTTTGAACTGGAACTCAGGAGAAAATAAAGATTTCACAAATAATATATCAATTGAGAAACATACAGATGAAGCATGTGTTGGAATAATGCAGAAGTAATATTGTGGTTACTACTTACTTATGGTACAGCAATATCATCTTGTTTGAGTTGATGTCTCTTGAGATTTGGGACATGGCTGTGAAGTTGGTACCCACGACAATAATGACATTGTACCTAATACTTTCAGACAAGTTACTGGTGTTTGTAACTGATGTATTTCAGACAAAACTGAAAATTTTCATCAAAATTGATGTGAATTAAAATCATAATGAAAGAGGAAAAACTTGCTACACATATCAACAGCTCGTTGATATATTCTTAAAAATTGCTCCGGTTTTAACCTGGACAAAGGCACAGTAGCTGGGAATGTATATAATTTATTTAGATTTATATCCTGCCTTTAATTTGCACAACCCAAGGAGGTGTACGTAGTGATCAGTAGTTCCAAAAAGTACCATGTTGAGGAAGAATACATTATCCCCAATACCTAATATAATCTACATAGGGCTAGACTTTATCTTTGGAGTTGTGCCTGCTCCCCTAGCCTATGGCCACTAATAGGAATAAAAACAGCTAGTCCTCCATGATGATACTTCACTTTGAAAATTCAACTAGTGTAAATGAGTAGTTTTTCAGAAAGCTGACCTTGATTGATACAGTAGTCCACTTATTAGTAAATTGGAATCAAAGCTGTAGCCTCCGAATTACATCAAAAACTAGTTATGGTTTACCACCCATTTCTTCAAAGGTGCAATTCAGCATTCCCCAATCTGATCTTGTCAAGATGTACTTTGCCACAAATGCCATATGTTCAGTGTTGTCACTCCACTAATCTCTTCTCCTACGCCTAGCATTGGTGGCCCTTTTCATACTAATTGCTGTAACCGTTCATCTTAGCCATTTAAATCCTAAAATTCCCTAGTGTAACCTAATCTAAGAGACCCCAGAGTTTCCCCACAGGGATCTGCAATCCTGGAAATCCTCTATTAGAAACTAGGACTGCCAGATATCAGGCTGTTAGAACAGTGAAAATCCCAACCTTTTTAATCTTAGGTCTCATTTTCCTTGCCGTCATATCATCATCTGAAGTCAACATTTGTTTTGAACTGAAACATTCCGATATTAATCATTGACTGCAATTCACTTTTTATTTCTTCTGAAAGGGTCTCTATTTGCACTTCTACTTCATTGTCACCCAGTCCTTTTATTTTGTCTTTGCTATAAAGCAACACACTTCTTTGAACCGTGAGAAAACACTGGAATGAATTAAGCTGCCCATGGAATGTCCATAGAATAAAGATCAAATTATTACCTCAGAAAAATACTTCAAAATAAGTTGGTCACAAATGCTAGTTTTCTTTCTGAAAGAAACTGCATTTGGAAAGGCTGGTGTAATTCTCCGACCTAGCGCCCACAGCAGTCATGATTGGGAGTGGCAGGTCTGGTATCCAATTAGACCGAGCCTACTGAACTTTTCTGGCACCTCCCCTTCCTGTTAGTCCAGTTTTTCAGCTCGGTCTAATTCGAGACCAGACGTGTCTGTAGATCCCTCTCGCCTTTTTTGGCTTTTCCTGACCTTCTACTGCAGCTTCATCTAAAACAGTAAGATCCGGCGTGAAAGGCAGGAGCCTGTAGCCGCCGAAGGCCTCCTAAGGCAGGAGCTGCCTCCAGGCAGCTCCCGTTGGAGCGCACGAGCTAATAATCCTTTAGCTCTGCCGCTTCCTTTCCTCTCTCTTCCCCTGGGCTCTTTTCTTCGCTGGGAGCTGCGAGGAGTGTGTCCGCGCTCCCAGCGATTCCCCTCTTCATTTCGGGCTGCCACGACTACTTCAAAGGCCCGCTCATCAGCTGTAAGGCGCGGGCGCCATTTTGTTTCCCCCCCCACTCGCCGTTTGATTCTCCGGCGCTCCAGCGGCTCTCAGGCTTGTTTTAGGTGCCAAATTTCAGCAGAGGAAGCGCGAGGAGGGTGTCCGTCTTCCCCTGCACCTGCCTGGGGGCCCTTCCACCGTTTTCTGGCCCCTCGTTTAACGCGGCCGCCATTTTGTTTCTGGCGCGGGCGCCATTTTCTGGGCTCTATTTTGGCGCCATTTTTCCGTCTCCGGGGGCTTTTTCTAGCGAAGGGGAAGTGCGAGGAGTGTGTCCGCATTCCCCTTCTTCCTCCAAGACCCCCCCCCTCTCTCTCTCAAAAAAAACGGAGCCCTTTTATTCCTGAGGCCTACAGTGTCAAGCCTCTCAGCAACCTCGCTTAAGGACCTTCTAGCGAGAGAGAGAGAGAGAGAGAGAGAGAGATCAAAAAAAGGGGTCCTTGTCTTTAGAGGTTTGCATTCCTCCTTTCTACTGGCACCTTTCTCTGTATAGAGAGCCAGTCCTGAACATGGCAGATCCTCCTCCTCAGAAACCAGGCTGTACCAGATCGAGCAAAAGGCCAAGGGTGGAAGACCCTGGAGAGGGCCCCTCCTCTCAAAGGAGCAAGAGCAATCCTTCATCTGCCAAAGGCACTTCTTCATCCAAATCGACCATGTCCAGGGATGAAGGTCGCAGACATAAGGCCATGGAAAGGGCCTTTGACAGAGCTCAGGCCAAGAACCTGCCCCAACCAAGATCAACGACAGCAGCTCAAAGGAGCTCTCCCAGTTGCGCTACTACATCATCTGTGTCCGCCCGGGAGGCTTCTCCCCATCGCACTACCACCTCTCTGTCTCCTGATAGGTCTCTGGCAGGAGATTCGGTTCCTTCTCAGGTTGCTGCCTCAGTCTTTCCGGCATGTCCGGGATCAGCTACTCAACCACTACAGTCACTTCCTAACCCCTCGGTTAATCCAGGTTCTTCTGCTCCAACCTCTGCTGACCCGCAATCCTTCCTCCAGAATCCTCTCCTGCCTCCAGATATGAGGCTTTCCTTAGCTGATTTGATTTCTGAAGCCATCCGGCAAGGCATTGCTCAGGGCCTTCAACAACATCATGTGTCTTCTTCCCCTAGGCAAGGGGATCATTCTCGCCCTCGCTCCCACGCTCGTACAGAGGAAATCACGGAGGACCCCTACGATCGGGACTCAGACAGCCAAGCGTCTCTATCGGAGGGAGAAATTCTCCCTGACCAGGACCTTTCCGAGGATGAAGGGCTGGAACCGGACCAACCGGCCTTTGTGGGATTGTTCAAACCTCACATGTTTCGGTCCCTTCTTCACAAGGCCCAGTTAGTCACCGGTCTAGGGACTCCTGCCACTCCTCCTGAGGCTTCCGCGGGGTCTGCAACCGCATCCTCAGCCCTTTTTCAAGAGCCCACTGCACATTCTGACATTGTTCCGGCGCCTAAGCTCTTTTCTGATGTCATGAAAAGGCAGTGGTCCAATCCCAGCTCTGGACCTGTTCCAAATAATCTGGACAGAAAGTTTTATAATGTTTCCCAAGATTACTCTTCTCTGTTGCAGGTCCCCTCAGTGGATCCTCCTGTCGTGGCCCTCTCTTCTTCCTCTCCCCTCACCGGTCCCTCCGAGGAATGCTTAAAGCCAGAGGATAAGAAGGCGGAGAGAACCCTCATTAAGAACCACCAGGCCTCTGCATGGGCTGTCCAGGCATCTTCGGCGGCCTCGTTTTTCAATAGGGCCACTATTCTATGGCTAAAGCAGCTGCAAGAGCGCATCCCTGCAGCGGATCACCGAACTCATCAGGACATCAATAAAATCCTAGCAGCCGTGGAGTTTTCCGCAGACGCCACTCTTAACACTGCCCGGTTCTCCGCCAAAGCCATTGGAACCTCAGTCACTTCCAGACGTCTCCTCTGGCTACGAAACTGGCAAGCGGACACCAGGAACAAATGGCGCCTTGCTTCTTCTCCTTATTCCGGAGACAAACTCTTCGGAGAGCAACTAGACCCCCTCCTGATAGAGACCAGGGATCACCGCAAGATCCTCCCTGCTCTTTCTCGGCGTTCAGATCTTCGCCACCAGAGGTCCTTTCGCTCCTCTTCCTTTCGACCATCGGAGTCTGCCTTCTCGTTCCAGCGTCAACAAAGGAGCTTCCCTTCGAGACAACGCCAACTCGACAGTCAGGTTAGGCAAGGCCCCCGATTCAATCCCAAACGGTCCTTTCGGGGTGGGAGATCCAGGCCCTTTCGGAGACCTCATTAATTACAGCCCAGATCCAGTAATTGGCGGCCGCCTATCCCGGTTCGCAGATCAATGGGACTCAACTACCTCTGATCTTTGGGTCAGAAACACCATTAGATTTGGCCTGTCCCTGGAATTTTCTTCACCCCCTCCCAACCATTATTTACCTTGCCCTCTATCGGCTGACCCGGTTAAACGGGCCCATCTCGATGAGGCCATCCAGCATTTACTAACCATCAGGGCTATCCAGCCGGTTCCCGCTAGCCACAGGGGTCTAGGGTTTTACTCCCGTTTATTTTTGATACCAAAGTCCTCAGGAGGTTGGAGGGCTATTCTTGACCTAAAGTCCCTCAATAAATACATTGTTTATCATCGCTTCAAGATGCAGTCTTTAAATACCATCCTACTCTGCATCCGCAATGGAGACCTTATGATCTCCATAGATCTTACTGAAGCTTACCTCCACATCCCCATCCTTCCCTCCCACCGTATATTTTTGCGTTTTTCTTATAATGGCTGCCATTTCCAGTACGCGGCCCTACCCTTTGGACTTTCCTCTGCTCCTAGGGCGTTTACTAAAGTCATGGCCGCCCTCGTGGCACATATTGCCTCTGTCCCTATTAGGGCCCTTTTTTATTTAGACGATATCCTTATCCTCTCCCAATCTCATTCCAAGGCTATTCAGGATGTCTCCTCCACCATTACCATATTGCAAAGTCACGGTTTTTCTATCAACTGGCGTAAGAGCCAGCTGTCCCCTTCTACTCACATTCAACATCTAGGTGCTCTCATTGATTCGTCAACCCTTCAGGTCTCCCTTTCCCTTGACCGCCAAGTTAGCCTGTCTGAATTGGCTGCCCGCATCCTGAGATGCGGATCCTCCTCTCTCCTGGGCCTCTCCAGCCTTCTGGGCAAGATGGTATCAGCTTACGATATTGTCCCCTGGTCTCGCCTACACAGCAGGGAGCTCCAGTGGCTTTTACTCCCGTTCCAACGGACCAAGCGTGCCACCTCAGCCTCCAGAATCGCCTTGCCCCCTTCGGTAACAGACTCGCTGACCTGGTGGACGTCGTTGGCAGTATCCCGGGGCTCTTTCTTCGGGCAAGCGACCAGGGCTGTGATCACAACAGACGCCAGCCTCTCGGGCTGGGGAGCCCACCTGGACGTCCACATGGCTCAAGGCCTATGGTCCCCTCCAGAACGGCGGCTCAACATCAACGTCCTGGAGCTGCGTGCCATCTTCCTAGCCCTTCTGGCCTTCGAGTCTCATGTCCTTGGCAAAGATGTCTTGATAGTCACGGACAATGTCTCGGCCAAGGCGCACATCAACAGGCAGGGCGGGACTCGATCCCGCTCCCTACAGAAGGAGGCAGCCAGGTTATTCCTTTGGGCCGAGGCTCATCTATCCTCGATCAAGGCCGAACACATATCGGGGGTAGACAACACTCAAGCGGACTCTCTCAGCCGTTTCCAGATCGATCCCTCCGAGTGGAGTCTGCACCCTCTCCTCTTCGAAGAGCTGATATCCCAATTCGGGACCCCAACTGTCGACCTGTTTGCCTCGACCTCCAATCACCAACTGCCCCGGTTCTTTTCTCGCTTCCCCTGTCCGGGAGCAGAGGCTGTGGACGCCCTTCGCAGCCCTTGGCCGGTGGGTCCGCTTCTCTATGCCTTCCCCCCCCTTTCAGTCCTATCCAGGGTAATCCGCAAGATTCTGCTCGAGAAGGCGGAGATCATCCTTCTGGCCCCCCACTGGCCTCGACATCCATGGTTTCCCGATCTGATGTCCCTGTCGGTGGCCCCTCCCTGGAGGATTCCCAACAGCGAAATAGTTCTCCTTCAAGGTCCTCTCCTGCACCCGGACCCTCAATCGTATCAACTGACCGCTTGGAGGTTGAGCGGCGCCTCCTCGCTAGAGCCTTAGTCTCTCCGGACGCCATCACTATCATCCAGGCAGCCAGGCGTCCTTCTACCTTGCGCATATATGACTCCACCTGGCGTTCCTTCGTCAAGTGGTGCTCCAAGAAAAGAATCGTTGCTACGGAGGCGTCCATTGCACAGCTTATAGACTTCCTCCGGGACGGTTTCTGCTCAGGCTTGGCTCCCAACACCCTCCGCCGGCAGGTGGCGGCTTTATCCTCCATACTTTCATGTGGTTCTCCAGCTACTTTAGCCAATGATCCACTGGTTCATTCCTTTTTACGAGGCGCTACCAATCTCCGGCCTCCCGTGATCCACCGGTTCCCTACATGGGACCTCAACAAAGTTCTACAAGCCTTAACCGCTCCTCCCTTCGAGCCTCTCCGCACAGTCAGCCTGAAATATCTCTCCTTCAAAGTTTCCTTCCTAATCGCTATTACCTCCGCACGTAGAATTTCCGAGCTGGCAGCCTTGTCGGTTCGTGCTGACCTATGCATCTTCCATACAGACAGGGTAGTCCTCAGGCTCGACCCGGCCTTCATCCCCAAGGTCAATGCCACTTTCCATCGTGCACAAGAGATCATCCTCCCGGATTTCTGTCCTTCTCCCAGATGTCATCAGGAGGCGGTTTGGCACAAGCTGGATGTCCGACGGGCTCTCTGTATTTACCTGTCTCGTACCTCTTCATTTCGTCGATCAGAAGCCCTGTTTCTGTCCTTCCAACTATCCTCGATGGGTGCGAGAGTCTCTTCAGTCACAATAGGCCGTTGGTTGAGGGCCACCATCGCATCCGCTTACGAGTCACAATCTCTTCCGGCCCCGCGCAACATCACCGCTCTCTCCACCAGGAGCGCATCTACTTCCGCAGCTTGGGCCACACAAGCATCGGTGGAGGAAGTCTGCCGGGCAGCCACGTGGGCGTCTGTGACCCCCTTCGTCCGGCATTATCGCCTCAACTCCTATGCATCGGCGGATGCAGCATTCGGCAGGAGAGTTCTCCAAAGAGTCCGGCCTATCCCGCCCTAAGAGACACCAAGCTTTGGTATGTCCCAATCATGACTGCTGTGGGCGCTAGGTCGGAGAATGGGCGTTGGTCTTACCTGATACGCCCGTTCTCGATGAGGCGCCCACAGCAGTCAGCCCCGCCCTTGGCCGTACTGGGATTCATGGGGGTGGGTGGACTCTCATTCTCTTTCTTATATATCTACAGACACCTCGGTCTACTGAACGAACTCGCCTCCAAACTGGACTAACAGGAAGGGGAGGTGCCAGAAAAGTTCAGTAGGCTCGGTCTAATTGGATACCAGACCTGCCACTCCCAATCATGACTGCTGTGGGCGCCTCATCGAGAACAGGCATGTCAGGTAAGACCAACGCCCATTTTAGATATTCTGTATATCTTACTTACCAATAACCAGCATGGTGCAGTGATTAAGCTGCTGGTCTAAGAGAGGGAGATCTGGGTTTAAGTCCTTTGTAGGATTGAATAGCCAGTCATTCTTTTCCAGCCCTAACCAGCCTCAAGCTTTGGGATAAACCAGATGAAAAACTATCCCCCTCCTCAAATCATATATTGATAGGCTGCATTGTAAGAAAATGTAGGACAATTAAGAACAGCAGCAAAACATATTTAATATTTGATTAAATTTTCAGTTTATAATTATACATCATTAAATATTGAATCTAAAATCATGATATTGACTTTGAAATTTATAACGCTGAAGGAAACAGCTGTCATTTTAGAGACACCCATAAATGTCCTGAGCATTGACAAAGGAAACTTTCATCAAGATGAATAAAGCATCCAGTAGTAATGTTATGTTTCTGGTTTCTATTTCCATTCAGATTCAACAATACATCTCCCTGTGCAATACATAAATTGATTGAATAAAGAAACTCCTTTCCCTAAGGATGCCATGACATACAGGTAGTCCTTGTCTTATAACCATTCATTTAGTGGCTATTCGAAATTACAACAGTACTGAAAGAAGTGACTTATGACTGTTTTCTCCCTTTTACAACTATTGCAGCATTTGGTCATGTGATCAAAATCTGGATGCTTAGCAACTGGCTCATATTTATGACGATTGCAGTGCCCCATGGTCATGTGATCAATTTTTGCAACCTCCTGACAAGCAATGTCAATGGGGAAGCCAGATTCACTCAACAGCTGTGTTGCTAAATTAACAACTGCAGTGATTCACTTATGGTCAAGAAATGCCATAAAATGAGGCAAAGTTCACTTAAATGTCTGCTTAGTGAGAGAAATTTTGGGCTCAATTGGGCTTGTATATCCAGAATTACCTGTACTAATCACATGAAGTGCATATATTGTGTTTTTTAGCCGCCTTCTCCTCTACAATGTTGAGGGGTTACATGTCAAGAAAACAAATTGCGAAAAGTTTCCCTAAGGTCCAAAATTGTACAATGCTAAACATTAGCTGCTGAAATCCGGAACCACGTTAGGTAGGTAGGTAGGTAGGTAGGTAGGGAGGGAGGGAGGGAGGAAGGAAGGAAGGAAGGAAGGAAGGAAGGAAGGAAGGAAGGAAGGAAGGAAGGAAGGAAGGAAGGAAGACAATCTGTTGGGAATGGGTAAGGATAAATTGTCATGGAGAAAATCTAAGTGGTCATTAGGAGTCGAAAGCAACTTCATGGCACATAATAAATCAAGAGAGACTGCATTCTTTTCATAATGTTTAGAATAAAGACAAACATCTAAAACCCCAGGCAAAGTTCCAGGTGGCTACTTGCAGTCCAGGAAACATGTCTTATTATTGTGCACAAAATTGAGTGCTGTGTATATGCAAACTGCTGCAAGTGAACAATGTAATTAAGACCAGGGACCTGTTTCTGCACGTTGTCATCTTCCTTTTGAATAAAGTCAGACTATAAAGTTGCTCTCTTGTGAACCATCCATGGCTTCCAGAGGGCCGTTTAATGCAACAGTGGTTAAAAACTGCATTAAGTCTGTAAATTCTGAATAAAATTGTGGTGGTTGAATTCAGGTTGATAAAACCTAATCAGAAGATTTCTGGGTACCACTGGAAGATGGTTCCTTTCTGATTCTGTACTATACTGTTTTTCCCTGCATCATTGTTCTCTTTCCTTTGTGACCAACTATAAAGATACTGGGAGGGGAGCATATACATTTTGGGACAGAAGAATGAGTGGAAGCAAATGAGTTTTCAGGTCTTTTGTTTATTGGTATAGTAAAGATAAGTCTCACAGCAGTTGTGCCCATTTTTACTTCTGTGACCCCTTTTCCCCTTTGAATTTTCCTAGAGAAATACCTGTTCACAAAATAGATGCTATTATGGATGTAGTAC
Organism: Masticophis lateralis; assembly: GCA_030761175.1. Classification (NCBI taxonomy): domain Eukaryota; kingdom Metazoa; phylum Chordata; class Lepidosauria; order Squamata; family Colubridae; genus Masticophis; species Masticophis lateralis. The sequence continues at coordinate 200,982,468 of JAUDYJ010000001.1, read as the reverse complement.
CATTTCATTCATCTAATGGGTTTGCACATTGTGATGAACATGATTTGTTTAACAATGCCTTACTGTTAAAAAAAATACATTAATTGCATATTACATTATATAAATTACATTACATAAATTACCTTAATTACCTTAATTAATAAACCTTTATTATAGCCATAAACATCTTCAAGCCTAAATGGTTCTTGTATATACAGGTACACGGAAAAAGAAACCTCAACTTACAACCACAATTGAGCCCAAAGTTTCTGTGGTTAAGTGAGACATTTGTTAAGTGAGTTTTGCTCCATTTTACGGCCTTTCTTGCCACAATTGTTAAAAGCAAAGTGCTGCAATTGTTAAATTAGTAACACAATTGTTAACTCAATCTGGCTTCCCCATTGATTTTGCTTGTCAGGAGGTTGCAAAAGGGCCTTGGGACACAGCAACGGTCGTAAGTATGAGTCAGTTTGCCAAGCATCTGAATTTTGATCACATGATCGTGAGGATGCTACAAAGGTAGTAAGTGTGGAAAAACGGTGACATGAGTCACTTTTTTCAGTGCTGTTCTAACTTTGAACGGTCACTAAATGAATTGTTGTAAGTCGAGGACTACCTGTATTTTTAGCTAAAGGTAATTAGATTCGACCAGTTCTTTTCACCTAAAAATGTGCTTACCTGTTCAGAAAAAAAAGACAAAGATGAGCTGGAGTGCTAGATTCAATTTAATTCAATTCAAACCTTTATTGTCAGAGCACAACATGTGTACCCTGTTTCCCCCAAAGTAAGACATCCCCTGATAATAAGCCCAATTGGGCTTTTGAGAGCATGGCAATAAGGCCAAGCACTTATTTCAGGGTTCAAAAAAATATAAAACAGGGTCTTATTTTCGGGGAAACACGGTACTGTGAGATTGGCTGAGCCTCCCTTCGTGCTAGAGAACTTTCTAAGGGATAGGTGTAATTTGGGATGGGTTATGACTACCCAATTCCAAACAGATTTAGGCAGCTTACACTTAAAAATCCCCCAATGAAATAAAAAAGAACATAAAACAATGCACAATCGGAGAAAAGAAATACATCACACCAGAACAAACCAATAGGGCAACAGTCTCCAATCTTTCCATCTCGGTGGACTAGCGGCAGCAACGAGGGTGGAGGGAAAGGATGGTTTTGCTTGCACGTCACTTTCACAAAAGCAGCTTCGTGCGTGCTAGCCCACCACTTCCATAGCTTGGTTTCAAATGGGCTGCAGGCTGGTAGAGAGCCTCAGACCGGCCGTTGGGGACCCCTGCAATAACGGTCTCAAAAACTACTGCAGAGCCTGACAGAACAGATCTATTTTCAGGGATTTTCAGAATATTATCAGGGTGAGGAACATACAGATCTTGGAGGGGATGACAGACAAATTGTTTAATTGAAGGGACATGACGTGCACCCACTTTGCCTACTTTTCTAGGGAAGACAGAAACTGTTGAGAGAAAAACGGCCTATGAAGGGCTTTTTGGGTAACCAGCACAAAAATCTGTCTAGCATTATTTTCCAGACTGATCAACACTGGCCAGTGACAACTATGCAGACAATATACAGTGTCTCTGCTGGAAATATGCAAAACCTAAAGAAAGGTTCTGTGAGCTTCAACAAACACAAAACCGCCTTGATTGTTACTCCTGCTACTAAAGTTCATTCTTTGGCAGGAACAAATTGCCTCTGGGACTGTTTCTCACCCGTTTCTTCCCTATGAAAATTAGTTTCATGTTGTTTGCATTGAGCGGTAATAGATTCTCCCTGAAGTATGCCCTGGTCTCTCGCTAACACAGAAGACTTATTTGGTGGCGGACGGGTAATGCAGAGCAGCATATGAAATGCATGCTGTTGGTGCTGCAATCCAAGCACTTTAATGTTATTTTTAATACACCTGTTTTGAATAAAAAAGAGTCACGAAATAGGGCCCTCAGAGAAGCCTGTTGAATAGATGATTAATTGCCTACCTGCTGATTAATGAGATTGGAGCTGCTGAAGTTATCTAAGCCACTTTCCATGGTTGTTACAATACATGGCAGCAAAACACCAGCTGGGTTTTTTTTTCCTCCTCTTCAAAGTACGAGTTGTGGACACCTGTTCTTTGCCCATCCCATTGTTTAGCCACTAGGTTCTTCTAACCTTTGGGCCCTGGCACTTAGAAGCTTGCTGCTTGCTCTAAGAACAAATTTACAATGTAGATGTGCATATGTATTGTGGTAATCTGCAGGTGCTAATTTCAGAGCTTACTGTCTCTACACAGATAAATCTAACTAGACTTTCTCCACACTGGTTATCCTCTCCTTGCCTCTCTTCTTTTCTTAAAGAGAAGAGGCATTTAGAACAGTACAGTACTCGACTTAGAATAGTTTGTTCTGTGACTATCCGAAGTTACAACACCCCGGAAAAAAGTGATTTGTGACCATGTTTCACACTTACAATCGTTGCAGCATCCCCATGACAACATGATTAAAATTCAGATGCTTGACTCATATTTATGATGGTTGCAGCGCCTTGGGGTCATGTGATCAGTTTCTGCAACCATCTGACAATGGGGAAATCAGATTCCCTGAAAAACCATGTTACTAACTTAACAACTTGCCGCAATTGTGGCAAGTAGCCACAGAAATTTTGGGCTCAGTTGTGGTTGTAAGTCGAGGAATACCTGTATCAGAGCTTAGAACTCCTTTCTCTTTTTCCTGGTGTTGAGTAAGAATAGGCCATCCCCAGGTTCTGGGGTATAGGCATGGGGTAACTTGATCTCTGGGTATCTGATACTTAATGGAAATTTATGCTTAGGCAGCAGGGAGAAAACAGGTTGCTGCAGATCTCTGAAATATTTTTAATTTGGATGGTCGGGAAACTATGGCTCCTGAAATTTTGCAAAAATATGATCATTTGGATGCAATGGCATCTCTGTCCTTTTTTGACGATAAAAGTCCAATGGATTCCAAGAAAATATTGGCAAGGAAAATATTTATCTTCTTTGTTTTTTATAATTCCGCAGCTTACAGTAAGTTTTGTAATTCTAGGTGACTCCACGGAAAAAGAAACCAGCTTTCTACTTATACCTGTTACTGTTTAACAAAGACCTTTCAGCCAGTTTGGGTTAAAATGGCAAGTTTGCCATCTTAATCAAAAAAGTGAAATGTCACCAGGGGGTGACACGTCTGATCAGGTTTGGACTAGTTTTAACGGGTTTGTTGCATGACTGCAAGATAACGAGATCAGGTCAGCCCAATCGCTTCTCTGCCAAAACAATATCCCATGGTGGCTTTTCAGTGTTAGCAATTGTGTGAAATCTCCCATCAGAATCCTTTGTGTGCTTTTATAGAGATGTAGGGTCTTCTATTTCTCTCTCATTTCTACCCAGGCAAGTGTCCTTCAACAGCTCCTTCATCACCAGTTAACCTAGCAGGGGTTGTGATCAAATGTCATCATTCCATGCCATTGCACCCAGTGATTTGATGCAATTTATTTTTTATGACTCTGTGGAGTTTCAAGGCTGCTTCAGAGTAGAGGGGGAAAAAAACATGATGGGTGAGATAATGTAGCAAAATCCTTGTGCTATATTTCACGTAAGTTGATGTACACAGTTCTCTGCTCATCCTATCCCCAGGGCAGGGAGTAACATTCAGATATTTGGAAGATAGAACATATCTTTTTATTTTTTATTTTTTGGCCTCAGTTAATGCAGGAATAGCCCATAGTTCAATACTACAGGATATGCTTTGTTTACAGAGGTGTTCAGTTCCTCAAGTTCAGTTCCTAACTTCTCCAAGTCAAGGGATCAAGAAGCAGATGATAGCAAAGATCTTAGCCCGGGGCTCTGGAGAATTGCTGCCAGTCAAACCAAATTACTCTTTTCCTGCATGGGGCTCCTCATAACTCTCCTAACTTCATTTGATACAACCAATAGATGATGAAATCCAACATACCCATGTAGACTAGGTTGAGAAAGGTTGGAGAAGGCAGGGGCAGGTGAAGTAGGCAAACAGGTTATCACACAACATGGCCCTTGGCTGAACACATCTCTGGAGGCCTGGTTCAAACAAAACAAAAAACTATAAGGCACGATTTACAAATTAAAGTGGCTGAGCTCACACATTATGTTAAGCAGAAACTATATGTTATGGTCTAACACATTAAATGGTTAGGTGTGAAGTAGATTCCTTATGCTCTTGGGTTTGGGAGCTATTGCACAGAAACTGCGTAGTACAGAACTGGTGAAATGGTGTGTATGTCTCTATGAATTAAGTAGTTCCAATAGCTCGTTGGTGAAATTAAGGTAATCAATGACCTATATTGGGAAATAAAATTTGTACTGAGCTGTGAAATGTGTGTGTTTCAGCCAATCCTGAAAACAAAGAAGAAAGAATGCGCAAATAAATGCATTAGATAATTAAAGATGGTAATATGAAGGAGGAAAACATAGGCATTTAGGAGGAAAAACCAAAGGTACAGATTAGGTGAAACCTGACTCAAAAACATTAACTGTCAGAGGGACCTTGAAGTCCTAGTGGATGATCACTTGAATATGAGCCAGCAGTGTGCAGCAGCAGCCAAAAAAGCCAATACAATCCTTGGTTGTATAAACAGAGGCATAGAATCAAAATCACGTGAAGTGTTTTTTACCTTAGTAAAAACCATATCTGGAATACTGCAACTAATTTTGGTCATCACCCTACAAAAAAGATGTTGAGACTTTGGAAAAAGTTCAGAGAAGACCAACTAAAATGATCAAAGCCTTGAGATTAAAACATGAAGAACAGTTGCAGGGTTTGGGTTTGGCTGGTCTAGAGAAAAGAAGAACTAGGGGTGACATGATAGCAGTATTCCAATATTTGAGGAGCTGCCACGAAGAAGAGGGGGTCAAATTATTCTCCAAAGCTCCAGAGGGCAGGACAAGAAACAATGATTGAAAGCAACCTGGAATTAAGGAGAAACTTCCTAACAGTGAGAACAATTAACCAGTGGACAGCTTGCCTTCAGAAATCGTGGGCGCTTCATCACTTGGAAGTTTTTAACGAGACTGGACAACCACTTGTCTAAAATGGTATAGGGCAGTGATGGCAAAGGGAGTGCACGGGCGTCAGGACCGCAACCCGGAACAGGAGTTGCCAGGGCGCATGCACGTGCCTGAAAATGAACTTCCAGTTTCAGCTACTGAACTTGTGGTTTCAGCCAGCTACTCTTCTGGGTTTCCAGTGCGCGTGCGCACACAACGATCAGCTGGCCAGCATGCATGCTTACACAGGAAAATGGAAGACCAGCTCTTCCAGTTTCCAGCACTGCCACATACAAAAAGGCTAGCTTATCATAGCACGTACATGAGCGCCAAAAACCCAGAAGAGGAACGGGTCATGCCGCGCATGCCAGGGGACATGGCTCCACATGCCACTTCGGGCACGTGTGTCATAGGTTCGCCATCACGGGCATAGGGTCTCCTGCATGAACACGGGTTTGGACTAGAAGACCTCTAAGGTCCCTTCCAGCTCTATTCTATTCTATTCTAAAGGAGAAAAAAAGTGCATTGCTATTTGCATGGTTGTAAGGAGGAAAACAAGACTCCAAATGTTTTGAACAAAGCCTACTAACTGGATTAAAATATGTGAGTTCCTTGGATACCAAGAGGAAATCTTGCAGTGTCTGAATTAGAGATAGCAACAGGCCAGGATTGAAAGAGTCAGTCTGTGAGAGCTGGATGCTTCTAAATTTGTTTTCAAGACTCTTTATTTGCATTGACCGGCCCGCTGCATGCTCAGTCCATGCTCAGAAGACATTCACTTCTGCACACTAATATTTATTTACAGATTACAATGTCCTGACAATTTGCTATGTATAAAAAATGGCCTTACACATGACAGTCCCTTCGTTTCAGAATGGAAGCTGCAGGCTTGATGCTTTCTGGGAACCATTCAGTCTCATTTTACTTTCTTCAGTCACAACCTGAATTCTTACCAATAAATGCCTGTATCTATTTTTCTCTACTTCGTGTTTGCCACTGAGGCAAGTTTCCTTTGAGAAAAACAAACAGTGGATCTGTGTGTGTGTGCCATGTGCTGACAATCTATTGATCCTACCAATCATAGTGGAAATATAGTCCCTCAAGTGCAAACACAAATGCCTCCTTTTTTAATTTTTAATTTGCCTAGAATTTGGAAGTAGTATATGCGAGTGGTTTTAAAAACAATTCTCATCTTTTCAACACTTTTTTTTTACATTAACTGTTTGAATGATTAATGTTAATAAGAAAATACTCTTGACCCATTTAACATTGGATAATATCCAGTGTTCAGCTGAAAAATGAAATACACACCAAACATTAAATCTTAAGCTTTCAGGCCAGTGAACTATACAAGTATGTTTTAAATTATGAAATAATTATATAGCATTTAGCACTAATAATAGTATAAAATATTACTCAAGCATGTTTACTGTCGGCTTTAAGAAGGACTATAAGCTAAAAATACTATTATTAATTTAGCTACAATGGATAATTCACAGCACAATCCCATATGTGTCTCCTGAGAAATAAGTCGCTTAGCTTTTCTTTTTCCTCCTGCTTTTTGTAAAAATTCCTTGTGATGAAAATCCATTTGTGATAAACCAACGTTTTTATGTTAATATTTTATATACCGTTTTGTGTTCCACTTTAACATAGTAATATTAATTTGCGAAAATAAAACATTGATTTTTTTCATAGCACAGTTTATCTTTAATTTTAAAAGGCAAATTAGTAATAATTGAGATGGGAAAAATCATTTTCAGCAGCAGTTAGGAAACAAAGAAAACAATCAGAGCCTTTAAAATAAAACCCAAGAATGTTATAAAGGGGGACATAATTTGCAGCACTTCAAAATATATGTCAACTTAAGGATGCTGAACTTATTCTGTGGGATTTCGGTGGTTAGTTACCTTTTGACAGTTTTATAGGATGTGTAAGTGATTTATAATTATTTGTTTCTTGTATGTTATATTGGGGACCTTGTCTTCAGTTTGCATCTAATATAGTTTCCTTCTCGTGCTTGGGTTTATGTATATTTTACCTTGTATGATTGACAGTGATTGAGCAATTTTTATGGAGTGCTTGCTTTTTATCTATCAGAAATGATGCATGTTGATAGTGCTGAAAAAGTAAACAATTTTACTTGCATCACATTTTTTGATAAACATGGATTGTTTTTATGCAATAAAGAAAGAAAAATGTATAGCTATAACAAAAAAGTGTATTCTTTGATTTTTTTTCCTGCTTCAAGCAGATTTGTAATCCTGTCTGTTAAATGTATTCATCTAATCAAATGCCACATATGTATGGATAAATATTTCTAGATATCCAAAATTGGAACACTTTAATGGTGGTATGACATGAAAACAAACAATGACAATAAAGGCACCAAACTTTGGTCCCTATTGGACTTTTGCCTGGTAAATTTTCCTTGCACATTATGTGATTTGTGATACAAAAATATATTTTCAAACTCCATCTGCATCTTATAAATGTCAAGCAACTTGTTGGTTTCACCCATCACATCCCTGCCCATCCACAGCCCTATTAGTTTGCACACCCCAAATGACATATAAATGTCTTTGTTTAAATTTTTGGGGAAAATACCTTAATTTTACAGTGGAATCAAAGTTATCTAAAATATACTCCTTTTCATGGGCGTCCTGAGGAATTTATGCTTGTAACTTGCATTTGTAAATTCTTTCTCGATAGGAGGTTAACCCCATAATGTATAAAATAGTGTTTTCTGATGCTTCAACTGCTGCTTATAAAACAAGATAATGCAGGTAATTAACCAAACCTGACACAGAGGAGGAAATACTCACTGCTAGATGTCATTTCCAAGCAAGCAGCATTTTATTAAAAGCTTCCTTTCAGATTTCAACAACTGTTATTGCAGTTGCTCAGGTGTATTGAAGTTAGTATCACAAAGTTGCACTTGCTGAATTATAATGTGCTTTATTTGGTGCAAGAATGCTAACAATCACTTGGATATGGAAAGTCAAAAAATATTCACCTACATCTGCAACACCCACTTACAGTTTTGTTCCTCTGGGTTTTTTCTAAAGGAAATATTATACTCATTAAAGGTGTTTTAGGAGAGTACAGTATTATGAAGTAACCTTAAGATAATGGCATTGAAGGAATTACTCCCGTAACACACACACACACACCAATTTGTATGTATTAGCATGCTGGACTACAAGTATAATGTGTACTTTACACACAGCAATAGTTTTTATAGTTATAATTCTTTTTGTTGTTTTCACTTTTACAATAGATAATAGGAATTTTTCTAGGTAAATTGTATGGAGATCTGAAAATATGCATTAATCTGTTCCCAGTGGGCAGTTTGGGCCCCAATCTTCTAACCATTATTTACCTTAACATCAGTTCATTAGGAGGGTTGTGTATATAATTTAAAAATCTAAATATTAGACTTGATGAGCAATGGTTCCCTATTACAACTGATAGAGAGGTTTATGGGTTTTGTAATAGTAACAGTGGAAATTTTTACTTCCTGCCATGTCGGGTGGATTTTAAATCCTTTAATGCATTAAATATAGTAACAATCTGTACTTTCTCACAAACATGTTAAGGTTTTCCCATTTTAAATGAAGTGCTGGCAGTTTAATAAGCTGTTTTTAACTAGGTTTTTAAATGTTGAAATTTGCCAGATGTCAGTGGCTTGTTTGAGCCTTTATTCCCTTGGTAATAACCATGTGTGAAGTCTTTTTCAAAAAATGCTCTGTCCAGCCTTTGGATCCAGTGTTTCATTTATCAGCACTGATGCCTTATTCTGCACAAGACTAAAATTATTTATGTAATCTTGGCAGAGAAAAGGAGTACAGAGATTATTGCTTTCTTAGGAATCTTTTTGCTACGCTGAGAGTAAAGATATATATCTTTCATCAAAGAAATACCAGTGGTGTTTTTTTAAAAAAATGTTAAGAATCTCAGTTTTTAAAAATAGAAAGCCCTTCACATCTAGTCATGGTTTTATTAATAGACAATGGATTCCCTTTGGTGAATACATGAATGATAGAGGCTCATAAAGCTTTGCTATGGTTATTTTCCTCTCTGGCTGCTAGAGCATTATGTTTAACGAAGCATTAATTTAACTAATCTTACTGTCTTCTCTAAAAACAAACCACAAAATTCTGAACAACTGCTAGAGCAATCATCAGGGGAAGATTTCTGAATTTGTTTTTAACAGTGTAAAATGAGATGTCTTCTGTCTTCCAGGCTTGTTAAAGTTGCACAGTATCAATTGCCATTGATAAAAACCGACTCCAAGCCAACTTCCTGAGGGAGCTCTGGGGGAAGGGTCATAATTTGTCATGACCCAAGCACGATTACTTGAATGTTGTTATTATTGGAGTAGAAGACCCTTAGGCTGTCATCCTTCCTGTTCAGCAGCCTTCCCCAACCCAGTGCTCTCCAGATGTGTAGCTCCAGAATTCAACCCCCATCACTCCTATGTCTTAGCTGGAAATGCAGGATTTCATGTTCAATACATCTAGAGGGCACATAATTAGGATATATATGTATGTATGTGTGTATATATATACATACATACACATTTACAGTTACATAGGAGTTTGATTCTCTAGCATGTTCCAATTTTCTGCCTTCCTACTTTTTTTCCTGCATAGCACAGGGAACTCCAAAAAAAAAAAAAAAAGGCAACCCCAAAACCCAAGATTCTCAGACACCATGCTTTCTGAAGAATGTTAAACAAGAGAGTGAGGAAATTAAAATAAATTGTATCACAACTGGAAATGTCAAGATGACATGTAAGTTACTACAAAACCACAAAGGAAATTTAGTACGTAAGCGTAGCCCGGCAACTTTTAAACATATTAACGAAACTGTTTGTTCACTGAGAAGAGTGTCTGAAGAATCCTTGTTCAACTTGAGGCTGTTGTGGAGTCTAATAAGTTCTGAATTAAACTTTGATAGTTGCCTCAATTTGTGTGGTCATAAAACTACTGCTAGGTAAGATTAGTGGTCCATTATACACCGTGGGTGGCCGGCCAGAAGCATGAGTGCCACATGTGTTACAGGAGCAGAAATACATTGCATGCTTAGACTCTGCAAGGAGGAGTATGGGTCTGACTCTGAGATCACAAGGCCTCTGCTCCTGCATCCTCTCTAGCTTTCGTTTTTTGGCTTTGCCAAACTGTACAATCACCTGGAAGGAAGGGATCAGAATGGCATTCATGTCTACGCACTCAGTGCTACAGAGATGCATTTTCATACTTGGGATTTGCTGAATATTTGACTGCAGTTAATCTGTCAATTCCAGAAGCCTTAGTAAAATATTTGAAGGAATAAGATAATGTCTTGCCCATTTTCCTTGTTGCTATGCTCTACAAATGGTATAGAACTTTACTTCCCAAATTTCTCACTGTAATGCTTATCAGAGGCTTCGTTGTGTTGAAATAATTTCACATTCCAGAGAACCATCAAGAAACTATCAATGTACAGGATCAAGTACAAGGATACAATAGTAATAGATAATAATCCTTTGTTCACCACATATCAAACAGCCACACTCCTCCTAATCTTCTCAATCTGACAGCCCCCAAGCATATAAGATTGCATCTTATCATCAGCGCGAATGGCCATTCCACATATTTGGAGACATCAGTCTGAAGAAGGTTGTCCTAGGCTTTAAAACAATTTTGCTTGAGAATCCTTCTAGTTATGCAGTAATACATTGAATAATGCTAGACTTGATAAATCCTTTCAATTGATATGAAAATAAACCTAGGCCATTTCCCCCCACTTTCACTTGCATTTTAAATAATTTACTTCAAAATGCATTATCCACCCAGTTCAAACTATTAACCTTTGGATTAATAATTAGTGGGTAATGGAGTAGTATAATAAAACTGCTGCTTTGCATATGTATTCCAAATCACTATTTTTGCGACCATGTTTGTGTGCCATTACTTTTTATTCCATTTCTATTAAATGACCTTTATTCTGCATAGCTAGCCAAAATGACCATTATGATGGTGGAAAACAGCAGATAGATTATAGCATATTATATGGCCTGTATAGAATAAAATGTATATATTGCATGATATGTAGTGTGTATTGTGGAGCCTGTATTTGGTATTTGTGGCTAAGTAGGGTATGCAATTTTGCTTATCTGACTTGAGAGAAGCAAAACAAGAACCATCTCTGGCAACTATCTGAGCAAGACTATATAACCCATTTTTTAGAGCTATCAAATATACATCATCTATGTAATTTATGTTTTGATATTGTCAAATCTTGATTTTAAGTTTTCTTGAATGAAGAGAAGCATTTTCTTTTACAGAGAAACTAAAAGTGTTTCTGAGGCGCTACTGGAGTGGAAATTACTCTGGATCAAGCTGAATTGTTTCAAGGGAAGAAATTATTTCAGCTTCTTAGCTGCCATATTTATTCTTGCAAAATGGTAGAAAATTAAATCATCTTTACCTCAATTTACCAAAAATATGTGACATAGCTCAGGTTGAAAAAAATTACAAACCTTTCAAAATGAATGGTTTATTCAGCTCTCATCTCCATTTTTTTTAATGTTATCAATAAAATAGTTGCCAGATTATTAGCTTCTTGGCTTCTCTTCACAGACATTTTTCCTGATAGAAACGCCTGATAGATGGTTAAAATAATAGTAAATCTTTCTCAGATACTAAATAAGTTTATATATACCTCCCAAATTGATTTTCTCTTTTTCCCAATGTTTACTTCTGTGTTGTTTTCTTATCATTCTGTTCTTTTTAATCCAATACTTTGCTAAGCAACCGCTTCAGTTAATTTAAAAATAAGAAAAAGCTGTGACCAGGGTATGATCATTAGAAATTTCTTCCTTCCATTTAATGATACGCTAGCTAGCAGGGTTCAATTCAGTTCCACAGAACTGAAAATTGAAGAACAAGTACACTTTGACTCATTACCACAATTGGGACCAGAACATCTGTCTCTTAAGTGATGTAGTTATTAAGTGAGTCACACCTAATTTTATGACCTTTTTTTGTTGTCATCATTAAACAAATCCAGTTTCTTCCATCGACTCTTCTTCCCAGGTGGCTTATCAGAAGCCAGAAAGACTTGTTTGAGTTGGTTCCTTTAAATCGATTAAATTAAAACTTCTCAAATTTCAGAAAATTGGCTAATTTAAATTTATTTCAAAAAATAATACAATTCAGAGCCTCAGTTTGGTTTGCAATGGCGAAAATGGAATGCAGAGAGTGACCAGCGCTCAGACTCTGCATACAGTGATATGATCGCTGTAGTGGCTGCCATTACCGCATGGCAACCGCTCACGCCAGAATTCATCCCAAGGAGGGATCTCAGGAAGGTATTGTGGGTGCTGGAGAGGACCCAGGCTTCGTTTCCCTGCCATTTCTAGCTGCTGGAGAGCAGCAAGCAGGTGGAAAAGCGCTGATCACTTAGCCAGTAACCGCCATTTTGTGGACGGTGGCCATTTTGTTGCAGCACACTACGCAGCAGAAATTAATCGTTTTGAGCAGCTGGGCAGTACTTGGAGTAAGGGTCCTTCTCCGGAATCCTAATTGTTGCAGAGAATCGTGGTCACGCAAGTAAAAACCGTTTCACTGATTTATAAAATATTTTGAAGTGTTTGGCTGCCATGTTGCTGGGATCAAGCCCTAATTACCTGGGCATTGCTGCTGCTGCTTGTAATTACTGGCTAACAAACCACTTTGCTGGTTTGGGTGTGATTTGAACTCTGATCTGCGCAGTGAGTAAATCTTTCAATTTCTATTATCTAAAGCCTGTTTTCTTGGTTAGTCATGGCACATAGTAGTGATTCTGAAAACTCTCAATATCAGGCTGATTGTCCTGTAGTAAAAAAGCCCAGATTGAGATCTAGCGAGGCTTCTGTTAGCACCCAAGCCAAATCTTCTAAATCTTCATCTGTAGTTGCTGAAAAAGATGCGCTGAGGAGATAGAAAGCCTTAGAAAAGCATTTTGCAAAGGCCCAGCAACAGGCTGCAGCTTCTAAATCCCCTGAGGGTTCCAGGGATCTAGGAGAACCTTCTAACCCTTTATCTTCAGAATTGCAATTGCAGGAAGTGCAGGAGGATCAGCCTAATTGGTCTCCCGCTGTACCTTTGGAATCACAGGGGTTCCATGCAGTTCCCTTTCAGGAAGGATTTGTCCCTGACCCTCCTCAGTTTCCTTCTGATTCTTCTCAATGGCCTAGCAGGCAACGTTCTGCGCCTTCAGCAACGTTTACTCCCACAGCAGTGGGGTTGCGGGCCCCAGAGGTAACACAGCAATCCTTATTCTCAGACTTACATTATGCCATTGTACAAACCATTACTCAAGGTATTGATCAGGCCTTGGCACAAAGGGGATTGTTGGCTCCCCTAAATCCAGAACCTCCCAGATCAGATCCTATGCATCAACATTCACATAGGAACAGAGATTACAGGGAGGGATCACGCCATGCTTCTCTATCACCTCATAGCGAGGCTTCACTGGAAGGAGAGGAGGAATTAGGTGAATTTGAAATGTCTGGGAATGAGGGGCTTGCTCAGGACAAACCTACTTACACAGGTTTATTCTGCCCCCATATTGCTTTGAGTAATAATAAGACATTATTACTCAAAACAATAATGACTGCTAATATGGGCCAAACGGAAAGGCCCGCTACAGATGCCAAAGGTTCCCAGGATCTTTGTGCCAGTCTCTTTACTGAGCAGGTTACCAATCAGGAAGTTATTCCTTCCCCAAAATTCTTTGTAGATGTAATTCAGAGGCAATGGGAACAACCTCTGTCTATCCTGGCGCCTAGTGGCATGGACAAAAAAAATGTATACTGTGGAGAAGGAGCTTGAGGAACTTCTTCAGATTCCCACAGTGGATACTCCCTTGACTAATTTGGCTTCTTCTGCCATTCTTCCTTCTGATACCGTGGAAGGATTAAAGACTGAGGATAGGAAGGCGGATTTGGCTGCACGCAAAACAACCAGTCAGCGGCCTAGGCAGTTAGGTCCGCTACAGCAGCTTCATTCATGTCCAGAACATCCTTTTTATGGTTAAAACAGATATAGAACATCCCCAGAAGATATACCTCTCCAGCAAGACATTAGCGAGCTGATATCTGCATTTGAGTACACAGCTTATGCTACCATTAATGCAGCAAAATTTGCCTCTAGAGCACTAGCGTCTAATGTGGCATCCAGGTGTTTGTTATGGCTGCAACAGTGGCAGACACAAGATCCACAAGGCTTAGCCTTGGCACCTTTTAAAGGTTGTCAGCTTCTTGGAGAAGCTCTAGACCCCATCCTAGTGAAAGGGAAGGATAAGAGGAAGGTTCTTCCACAGCTGACTAGGAGGCCTGACAGGCGGTCTACACCATATTATCGTAGGCAGCTCTTTCGGAACACCGAGGCGGGGTTTTCCACCTCCCCCTATCATAGACAGTACCCCTATGGGGAGAATAGAGCACAGGATAGGTCAGGGTTTCGAGGCAGATCTCAGCAACCACATTCCAGGCGGCCTTACAGGGGACGCCCCTACCGCCATTCCAAATGACTCAGGGTCTCAAATCCTGATTGGCGGCAGGTTAAAGAGGTTTGCCGACCAATGGAGGGATACCACCACGGATGTGTGGGTATTATAAACAATAACTCTCGGACTGACCTTAGAATTTTGTTCCAGACCCCCTCATCGATTCCTTCAGTGCCCGGTTCCCAGGGAGCCCAGCAAAAAGGCCATGATGGAGGCTGAGATCCAGCATTTGCTGGACATCAAGGCCATCAAACTGGTACCAATTGGACAAAGGGGTTTGGGGTTTTACTCCGTACTCTTTCTGGTTCCCAAGAGCTCAGGCAGCCAAAGGGCGATATTGAATCCAAAGAACCTCAGTGTTCACATAAGATACAAGAGGTTCAAGATTCAATCTCTTCATTCAATTCTGGGTTGCCTCAGACTAGGAGATTATTTAACATTGATAGATCTCAAGGAGGCTTACCTCCATGTCCCCATATGGGTATCTCACAGGAAATTTCTCAGATTTGCATTTGCAGGCCACCACTATCAATATCGGGCTCTCCCCTTTGACCTATCCTCAGCCCCATGTACCTTCACCAAATTACTGGACGTGGTAGCAGCACGTCTGAGGGCACATCCCATCCGCCTACAGTGCTCTCTAGACGATGTGCTGATCCAGTCACCGTCTCTCAGGCAGGTAGAGTTAGATCTTCAACTCACGATCCAGTCTCTGCAGGACCACGGCTTTTCAGTCACCTGGGAGAAAAGCCATCTAACACAGTCCACCAGGCTTATTCATCTGGGGGCGGTGATAGACACTCAGTTATCTCAGGTGTTCCTGTCTCAAGAACGACGGGACAGTATAAAGGACTTAGTGAAATGGTTCAGACATCAGTTTCAGTGCCCCTATTAGGCCTTTCCCAGCTGTTAGGGAAAATGATTTCCTGTCTAGTTCCCTGGGCTCGCTTACATGCCAGGCCCTTGCAGTGGCTCCTTCTTCCCAGTCAGAGGTCAGGGCACAGCAACTCACTGGGCAGGATCAGGGTTCCCCAACAGGTTCTACGATCCCTGGATTGGTGGAAGTCGAAGACCATGGAAGAAGGCTGCTTGTTTCGAGATCCTCCCAGAGTGGTCCTGACATCGGATGCGAGTCTATTCGGCTGGGGAGCGCACCTGGGGACCCAGGTGACTCAAGGACGGTGGTTGCAGCAAGAACTATGCAACGACATAAATTGGCTGGAGCTGAGGGCGGCCCATCTGGTGCTCCATCATTTTTGGTCTGAGTTGTCAAATCAGCATGTTCTCCTGTTAATGGACAATGTCACGGCCAAGGCGCATGTCAACCGCCATGAGGGTACCCGCTCTGTCCTTCTTATGGGCGAGGCAAAGAAGATGTGTCTCTGGGCAGAATGACATCTACTGTCCTTGTGGGCGGAACACATTGCCGGGACATCCAACCTGACAGCAGATTGGTTGAGCCGGAGGACAATACTGTAGATCAATCCAAATGGCGGCTTCATCCAGAATTATTCCACCTCATCACAGTCCAATTCGGGACTCCAGCCATGGACTTGTTTGCCACACCTCAGAACACTCACCTGCCTTGGTTCTTCACCTGGTTCTGGTCTCCAGCAGCAGAGGGCACCAATGCTCTTTGTTGTCCGTGGCCACCCAAACTCCTATACGCCTTTCCTTCCATTCCTCTGCTCCAGAGGGTGATCTGGAAAATTCTGGAGGAGGAGGCAGAGGTGCTGTTAGTGGCACTGCTTTGGCTGAGACATCCATGGTTCGCAGACCTGGTGTCACTGTCGATAGCACCTCCCTGGATGTTATCACTGCACAAGGTATCCCTCAGCCAAGGGGCCTTTCAACATCCAGACCCTCAGTGTTTCAAGTTGGCCGCTTGGCGCTTGAGCGGGAGACCCTCAGGAAGGGACGCTATTTACCAGAGGTGATTTCTACTATCCTTGCATCTCAAAAGGCATCCACAACCAGGATTTACGATGCCACGTGGGCATCGTTCAGTCGTTGGTGCGCCAAGGAGCATCTGATACCAACTTCCGCCACAGTTCCACAGGTCCTGGAGTTCCTGCAGCAAAGCCTGAAGAAGAAGTTATCAACTAATACCCTTCGGCAACAAGTTGCAGCATTGGCTACCATCTTGCCAGACGAAGGACCTATCTCTCTTTCTCAACATCCCAAGATCCGTAGCTTTTTAAAGGGAGTTGCCAACCTGTTACCACCAACTGTACATAGATTCCCGACCTGGGATCTATCCTTGGTTTTACAAGTGCTCACCTTGCCTCCTTTCGAACCACTGCAGACTATCATGCTTAGACTGTTTACATTTAAAGTCATATTCCTGGTTGCGATTACATCTGCCTGCAGGATATCAGAATTAGCAGCACTCTCAGTGCACCAGAATTTATGTATCTTTCATCCGGACAGAGTCATTCTTAGATTGGACCCTACCTTTGTGCCAAAGATAAATTCCTGATTCCACAGGGCACAGGAGGTTATTTTGCCGGATTTTTGCCCCAATCCACAACATCCAAGAGAAAAGTGATGGCATACACTGGATGTACGCAGGGCCTTGAAATGGTACATTAAACGTACTGCCTCCTTTAGGAGAATGGAGGCCTTGTTCGTGTCATTCCAGCCCACTTCGATGGGAAAGAAGGTGTCTTCATCCACCATTTGGCGTTGGCTCGAGGTTTGTATTGCTCTAGCTTATGAACAACAAGCTCGTCCAGTGCCACGTCGTATCACAGCGCACTCTACTCGTAGTGCTGCCACCTCAGTGGCCTGGGCTACACAAGCATCAATTCTGGAAATCTGCAGAGCTGCCACTTGGACTTCCCCTTCACCATTCGTGAGGAACTACAAGTTGGATCGGTATGCATCGGCTGAAACAGCGTTTGGGAGACGGGTCTTACAGAGAGTCCTGCTGGCCAAGGGAACCCTGGACCAAACTGCTTCCCGCCCAACATCATTTTAGCTTGGGTATATCCCATGCTTGGACTCTCCAAGCAGTGCCCAGGAGAATGAACGTTGGGCTTACCTTGAACGTTCGTTCTATGTGCACTGCAGGAGAGTCCAATTCCACCCTGGCTGGTACGGGTCCGGGGTCCAGGAGTGGTCAGTTCTTCGAACGAACTGCATCTTCCCTGGTTCCGGTTTCGTTGAAAAAACTGAGGCTCGGCCAGAGGAGGAGGGCGTGGCCAAAGAAATTCCAACTCAGTGACATCAGAACAGATTGATATTAACCCATGCTTGGACTCTCTTGCAGTGCACATAGAACGAACATTCAAGGTAAGCCCATCTATGGTCTTAAGGGTCATAGGCATAGCCCTCCTCCTTCTCCTTAATGGCTTCCAACTCACCAATGTGGGCAAACAACATGGGAAGATTGAAGAGATGCCTTGAATTATTTCCTTCTGGACAGCTATAATTACAATGACCATACATCCCTTATTATAAAGGACAGTTCTTTATATCAGAAAGCTACCCTTTAGGTTTATTTAATTGAATGGTTTATCTCTTTGATTTTCCTCTTGAATTTTCCTTTGTGAAATCAAAGTTATAAACACAAGCAATTGTTTGTTTTCCTTTTTCAGATTTGCCCCTTTTTCAAGTTTGTCCTTTATTTTTTTACATGAAAAATGTTCAATGTGCTTGTAATGTAGAGCAGTGACCCCCAACCTTTGGGACACCAGGGACCCGTTCCGTGGAGAGAGGCTTTTCCACAGACCGGAGGGGGCGTGGTTTTGTGTGTTGCTTGTATCCCATGGATGGGATTTTGCTTGTTTGCGCAGCCCAGTTTCAGGCATGCAGCGGCCCGGTGACAGTCCCCAAACTAGGGATTGGGGATTTCAAATGTAGAGGAGCAAAGAGAAAGATTAAGCAAATATGCAGCCATTATTAGTGACAAGGACATGACTTAAATTTATCTTTTTTTAAGTCTAGGGGAACAGCTATTTGTAAGGCAAAGATGTGATTGGCATCTTGCCCAATGGCCTCCCACACAAAAACTGATGACTTCAGAGATGTTTTAGAAGTTCTGTGCATATCTTCTACTAAATTAAAAAACTGAAGGCATGAAAGTGGTGTTAAGCATTCTGAATATTTTTTTTCTTAATACAGATGCATGAGAGAGGCAGGGTAGATTGGGAGGGTTCCTGCCTGCTGGATCAGTCTTCAGGGTGGGGGAGGAGAAATGCAGAATTATCTTCCTTGGGGGCTAAACATTTCTAGTAAGAATCTGTCCATAGCATGATTTCCGGCCACAGAGAAGAGTGCAAAGCATCTGGAGAAAAGGAGACTTTCTTTACCAGCTTGTTTCCTGCAAGTTAAATTGGAAGACCTTGTCTGTGCAAATAGATTTCAAAATAGAGCCTGCCCTTTGACTGTGTCTGTAATTGCACAGCTCACACAGTGTTTTATTTGGCTGCCAAAGTAGTTAACCCCTAGAACTTAAAGGCTATGGATGGCGTGACCAGCACGGGTGTGCAGACATGACCATGTGAATGCCTTGTTGTTTAAATAAGCCTGCTTACACCAGACTCTTCTTATAAATCTGGGAGTGGCGTGAATCACACAAACACACACACGCACACATACACACATCTAAAGTATAGATAAAGCTATTGGGTATGCAGCTAATGAGATTATAGTAGCTAACTTTCAAGGAAGAAAAAAAGTTGTTTCATTGCTTTGATGTCACCAACATCTGTCAACAGGGTAAATTTGCTTTTCTTTAATTTCAAGAGCTCTTGTGCTTCCTTCTATGTCCAATCAATTTAAGCTTCTGCCTGAGGCACTCCCTGTGTTGTTCTTTTCTTCTACCAATGTGCAGGTTATTGCATGTGAAATGTGAGCCTCACTTCTCTTGCACAGGTTACAAAGAGTTGCAAATAGCCTTTATCATTTTTATGGGGTGGCTTTCAAGCGTATGTGCATTAATCCCTCTCTTCTATTTACACAGATCATTGTGTCACTGAGCATTTTGGAACTTTCCTTCATAAAATGTGTGTTATTTCTTATTTGTTGCAAGATTTGGTAACTCTGTTTTTTAAAAAAAACTTGAATAGCTAACCAATTAAAACGTATATCTTCCAATTTAATTTGTTAGACTCCATGTGTTCATCCTGTGTTCTTTTTCAAATTTAAAACACTCATACCTGTTGCAAATGATCTTATTTTTTATAAAGAGAGAGAATTAATCAAGAAACAAGATTAAACTTCTGTGGGTAAATGTTAACTATGTCAGCATGATAGCCGTAGATAAAGCAAGTAATTTTATGCTTGACTGAGCAAAAGTCTGTTCATCCAGTAATCAATTCCTTATCTTGGATAGCAGGATGGCCATTCTTCTGAATATCATTTCAGTTATTTATCTGTGATTTGGTACATGGATGATATCTGCAACTTATACTAATATAGTTTAGCATTTTGAAGAGTTCAATTTTTTGCATTTGAATATATGTGGGTGGGCATAAATGTATACTGAAATAGACACATAAATTATATAAAATTATATGAAATTTAATTCCTGCCATTACACTGAGAATCTACTGTGGTAACCTTTCAGCATGTTGATTGAAGTTTAAACAAGTTTTTAAATAGCTTGATGAAACATGAGAGAATTTGCACTAATGTAAGTTGAAATTATGTGGTTTTCTGATTCTTATAGCTCTTTAAAACATAATTATTGTTGCTACTATTAAATTAAGTCTATTGGAGTAGGGTCAAAATGAATCTGGTTGACCAGAAGAAAAATCATATGTGAATTACTAAAATTTCCTTAATTAAGGGTCATTATGGAATACACATAAAAATCCTTACTACTAAGTGAGTGAAATGGGAGCATTTCATTATATACTTTAACACGCGCGAACAGATAACAATTAAAATAAACCTAGAATAAAAAAGGGTAATAAATGTGAAGCACACTAAGTGCAATAAAAATAAAAAATACATATTTTTTATGTTTATTGTCAGACCATTTCTGTACAATATCTTTAGTCAAGAGAAATTATTATCTAGTATATTTTTCATGACTGGAATTGAGGGAAGTGAAATCCTGAAGATTAAGCCTGCTAACTAAATATTATTTATTATCATAAAGATATATTGAGAGCTATCAAATTTACAGAAGGCACCAACATATTTTTTTCTGATTTATTATTTCAGCAGTAAAGAAATGATGTTAGGTTTTTTTTTTTAATTTCAAACACATTCTAATTGGTTTGTTTTGTTCACTAGCATCTGCCATGGCTTGCTGTTCCTAAAATAAGATGGTAAATAATCAACACACAGCACCACTTTTAGGGACATTTTTTTCAAAGGAAGTATTAAACCTGGTAAAATATTTTAAAACTAAAATGTTACATAGTCTTTCTGAAAAGTTTCTAAAAAACCATGTACAATTTCTAAAACAATGTTTGATCCACTTAGAAAAATGTATTTAAGACACTAAATGGTTTAATGCATGAACAAGATATTAGATATTGGTTATCTTATTTGACATAAGTTGACAACCACTGAGATTTTTATAAAGTAGGGGACAGAATTATGAATTGGATTGAAGAATGCAGTCAATGATTGAAGAAGGCAGTATGGCAAATTGTTGTGAAACTTGGCAGATTTGAAGATTTAAAATAACATTCTTTGTCAAGGAAAAAAAATCTAGTGCAATTAAGATTTCAGTTTCTCTGAAAAGCTCTCCTCAAGATGACTTTCCTCGATCAGCCTTTTTAATTGTGTTTTCTAATGCAACGTTTTATGTTAACACAGTGGAAAAAAAGATTAATTTTTTGTAGTTTAGGCTGCATTAAATTAAATAGTGCTTTCGGATATGATATGCCTTGTTGCCGATGGTTGCATTCTGTGGTTTAAATCAAAGCAGGTTTCCATTTGTGCCTAAACAGCTGCTGTAGAATCCTCTGAGAGAGAAAAAAACAGAGCTTTGCAAGTTGTTTTCCGCTTGTAATTAAAAGCAAAGAAAAATCCCTTGCTACAGCTCTTGGCAGTCACAAGAGGGAGCTGGGGACTTGATCCACATCAAGAGCCCAAGAAACCTATCTCTTATCAATACCCACCAGATAAGATCTGCCAAAGCAAGCGGATGCAGCCTCTTTGGACCGTTCCGGTTATAATCCTGTTTTCTTCTACCTTTATACAGCAATTCATAACATTTGGCTTTTTGTGCAGTATGTTTTAAATCCTGTCTTATAAGTAACAACCACAGAACAGGAATATTTCCCTATGTTCTGCTGTCATTTGATTACTTGCTTTTAAAAATGTATTTCTTGGGATTGCAATGAAAAATAGAAGAAAATGTGGCCATTGTCAGTGGTGGGAAATCACTGAATTCTGTTTTCCATTAAGTCCAGAAAGTCAGGTCCTAAGGTTGGTACCACAGTTAGAGTCACATAGATCCTTTTGATGCCCAATGAACCTGCTGTCCATCTCTATTTTTTTAAAAAAATAATGTTCCTGAAATTTTACCAAGTTTCCTGTCCCGGCCTTCTGAAGAAAAGAAGACGATAGAAAGAAAACAAAAAAGGAGAGGGCAAGCAAAGTGGCAAGATGAGAAAAGGGGAGTGTTCTCCCAATAAAAATAAAGGGATGTAATAAAAGGAGAAGGCGAGGCAGGTGCAAAACGTCATCCGTTTTCCACATGGCCCAGATTGAACACTGCATTACTTTTTGTGTGTTTTCCTTTCCTTGTCACCAAAAGATTGTCCTACTTTTCCACTCTTGGTCTTCTCGTTAAAATTTTTGTGGTAACAAAATTGATGGGGAAGGAGTTGGTATTCTCTAAGACAGTTACAAATAATAGGCATTTTTTTTCTTCAGTGCTGTCCCATAACATTCCATGCAGTACGCTGGCTACATAAGACATGGCTGTTTTAAGATCTCCCAGAGGAAAAATCTATCTATTCACTTGCAGAGAGAATAGGATAACTCTCCCAAAAAATTTTATTAGTTATAGGTTTCCCAGTCCATGATAGATAATTGTTAGTAGTGCCAAGTGTTTATATGCCCTCTAAAAAGTTGGAGAATGCTGGAGATGATAGACATTGAAGTTAAATATCTGGAAAGTTGCAGATTTTCTATCCTTAATCATGAATCATTTTAACTTGCTTGAGATATAAAATTATAAACTTTGTTCTGTCGTATTTATCTTTATAGCAAGTTAGGCTATGTAAGTCTATGTCTGTTGAAGAATTTAAAACCTTAATGGAGGCAATTCTGAATAGTGATGTCTCTTGGAACCGCATATCACTGAATTCAAAAGTATGCTGGTTTACTCCCCCTTCCCACCCCCGTCCTTCTTTAAGTTTCTATCCAGTCAAAAAGGGCATTTTGACAGAAACTTACTTTTTAGATAAGGAAACTCAGAAATGCATTCTGGTGATCAGTGGATTAATTTAGCATAATTTGCAGCACAATTTCATGCATATTTTCATAGAAAGTGTGCCATTATGTCCACGGGCTTTATTGTTCACATAGTATTGGATCCTTGGTTCGGTGGACCTTATTTAACTTTTATATAATTTATTTCATGTTGGCGTATTGAGTAACTATCTTCATAGGGATCTCCAAAATATTTAGCAGGTGCTGTGAATAATTAGTTTTTGTTGTATGTTCTGATGATAGCCAAGGAATATAGTTGACTCAATTTGCAATAGCAGTTGCTTTTATGTTGCTAATGCATTTTTGTCAGCATAATCATTGTAACTGAAGAAACTTTGCTGAGATGCAGGGTGAAATGTCGTTCAAAAATCCTGAGCAATATTGATCTCCTGGAGCAGGAGAACCTGACTACTAAGAGAATCTGGGTTATCTCTATTCCAAGAAATCCATAGTAACTCACCACTTTTCCAATTTGTCCCCTGATCAATACTTTGGTATTGATCTCCTGAAACCAGTAGAACCTGTATATGAGTATGTAGAAATGGTGAACGGTTATAAACAGGGATTGGAAAGCATACCTGTGTTTATTGCTCTGTTCTGAGAATCTGCCAGTGTGCCAATGAACAGTTTATTGATGTTCAATAAGAAGAGAGAGAGAGAGAGAGAGAGAGAGAGAGAGAGAGAGAGAGAGAAGAATAAATCTTAACCATGTGAAAGATGCCTAATAAATTCTTAGATGCTAGATGAAAGAATGTAAACAAGATTTCACTTTTTTTGGAGGGGGGGGGTCAGAAGCATAGCTTAACCCTACTTATAAATAGCAGAATAAAGCATGCAAAATGATCAATGAAATTTTTGACTATATAGAATGTATATGCACTATTTAATTGATATTGATTTAATTTTTATTTTTTTATAACTGGTATTAGTTTATTAGTTTACAGTATTTTGTATTTTAATGTTATGAACTTGAGGGTGAATATAATTGTAACACAGGAGGGAAGAGAGGGATGTAGTTGTAACAGCAACTCATGGCCTTAGAAGAGGCATGAAAGCATGTTAGAGCTGGCTTCAGTAACCCATATGGGAGATAGCCCAGTAATGTATTTTGGTATGAGTTTTTGCAAGGATTGAATTTTTACTTCTGGAACATCTAAGCCAATAGGACCTAATAAATGTACAGAAAAGAGAAGTTGAATCAAATCAGCCTATTTTCCAAAGCACCTGAAGGCCAGACAAGAAATAATGGATGGAAACTGATCAAGGAGAGATTCAACCTAGAAATAAGGAGAAATCTTCTGACAGTGAGAACAATCAACCAATGGAACAGCTTGCCTTCAGAAGTTGTGGGAGCTTCATCACTGGAGGCTTTCAAGAAGAGACTGGACTGCCATCTGTCAGAAATGGTGTAGGGTCTCCTGCTTGGACGGGGGTGTGGACTAGATGACCTACAAGATCCCTTCGAACTGTGTTATTCTGTTATTCTGTCTAGGTTCTCTTGCTTGAGCAGGGGGTTGGACTAGAAGATCTCCAAGGTCCCTTACAATCCTGTTATTCCTTCCCATATTTTGGCTGGGCTGATGTTGTGATCCATAAGCGGCCTGTGCGGATTGTAGCTGACTCTGACAGCAAGGAGGCTGATGTAGTGTGCAGCTGGCACTTGAGTCTGACAATGAGGAGGCTGGAGAAGATGCGGTGCCAGAGGCAGGGATTCAGCGAGGGCCTTCAGTACCTCCAGAAGCTCCTTTAAGTGAAGAGGAGGAAGAGGAAGAGCCTCTTCTTGATGCACGGGCATGCAGAGCGGCCAAAAGGCAAGAGTGGCCCCTCAGGAGGAGGTCTCCTCAAGAGTAAGGCTTGGGGCTAATTGACCACTCCCTTAGCCTATTTAAGGAAGAACACCGACTGAAGCAAATTGTAGGGAACAATTTTAGTTCACTCTATTTTGTGTCTGGATTCTCTGCAAATTGCTTCTGGGCTTTCTGCCAATCTTAGTAAGATTGTGATTACTTTATCTTTGGTTTCTTGAAAACCAAAGATAAAGTAATCTCCTTTGTTTTGAAAATGACTGAGTTATTTTAGTAAATTAAGTTTTGTACAAACTTTGTGTGTGCTGTATTCTTTGGGGTCCGTAGCTGGAGCAGAACAGCTGATTGAGAATATAGGACAGTGATGGTGAACCTCTGACAGGCAAACATACAATGTTTTAGGTGACCATGCCAGTGTCCACAAACAGCCAATAATAATTATTCTCTAAAGCACACCCATTCTTCTGCATTTTTTAGAAGGCCATGTGAAATAGAGGAATGCTCTTGCATGGCTTTTTGAGCCTCCAGAAGTGCCATGCCCTTGTGTGGCTTCCAAAAATCACATGAGAATGGGGTGTGCTTTTACACAGTTTTCGGAGGATGCAGAGGCTGTGGAAGAACATTCTCCAAAGCCATTCAGGAATAAAAGGCTTGTGTGACCTGGAGCAGCCTTGGGTAGGCCTCAGGAGCCTGGCAATAAAAGACAGCTGGGCTGTGAGGGCAGTTGTGTCATTCTCCAGGGCTCACGCACCTTGGGGAATGATGTGCTACAACCATTTTGAATGGCAGTAGTGGTGCTGTAGCTGAAGTCAAGGCCCAGGCCTCTATCTCAAGCCTAGTTGTCGCTGTTCAGAGGAGGCCTAGATGTGTCAGAGAAAAAAATAGTTTCTCTTTCAGTGGAGTGTGTATATGTGTGACATGCCAGATGAATCAAGTTAGGCATTTTCCAAATTGTTGACACTTGAGTCCAAAAGGTTCACCATCGCTGGTCTAGGAGTACTGGAGAATTAGTAGTATTGTATCACAGAAAAATCTGTTGAGGAAGAAAGTTAAAGATATCCCTTATTTGCAGGTTAGAATTTGGGATGTTAAAAAGATTGCGATCAAAAGGCCACTTTATAAAGATAAATAAAGGAGAAGAATAGGCATTACTTTATGGCATTATGTTACATGAGGTAGTGTGCACTTTGAAAAATGAAGAGAAAAAAGACAAGCAAGAAATAGGTGAAGTTTGCAAGGGAATGGAAAAAGCACACTATTTTAAAAATAATAAAAATGTATTTTTTTAGGCTGCAGTAGGTAATTAAAAAGCTTCAAGTTTTCTTGAATCAAGCCTGGGTTTCATTATTACATAGATATGTCTAAATCATATTTTGTGCAATAGTAGATTGCAATTGGCAATAGTAGGTTGCCAATGGCAATTGAGTTGCCATTGCCTTCTTCAGTATTTAATTTGCTTTGTTAGTTGATTGCTGTTTAGAAAAAAAGTGTGTTGTTTGCCACCAAAATTGTGGTTCCTGCTGCATGATGCAGGGATCAAAGAATGCATCTTTACAGTGAGTCTGGCCATCTAATAGTCCGAGTGGGGGGTTTTGCTCAGGAGAAGAGATTTTATTTCCTAGCTGAGAGAAGAATACACAAAGTCTGTACAAAGAAATGATTAGAAAACATCTAAAAACTCTCCATCATCTCTAATATGAACGAGGAAGAACAACTAAGGGATGCTAAGTTTGAATCTTCCTCTTTCTCCAATGCTTCTGCCATTTTGTCCATTGAAAGGAGCATACTGGGTTCAGGAGATCATTCTACTTTCCATCCCTGTCACACAATTGATCCATGAGATCAGTGGGAGAAAATGCCATTTGTGCTACTCTGCTTATCAGTGTTGTCATTCATATTGTTTGAGCTAATATATATCACTTCCACAGCTGCAGAGTTATCTACCAAGGAGGAAATGAGTCTCTGCAGATTTTACTATGCTAGTCATTGCCAACTATAAGGGAAGGTATTCATCTCCATTTTGAGAACATGAGCCAGCACTACCCAAAGATATTTTCACGGTCATGTGGCTAGCATGATGTTGCGGAGCCCTGTTTCCGCTCCACCAAAGTGGTACCTATTTATCTACTTGCATTTGCATGCTTTCGAACTGCTAGGTGAGCACAGAAGCTAGGTGAAGACAGACGCTCACCCTGCTGCATGACATTCAGGTCTTGAACCCGGACCGTTGGCTTTCCAGCTGACAAGCCCAGCATTTTAACTGTTGAGCCATCGTGTTGTGTATCTACCAATGAGAGATTGCATGTATTCAGTTGGCACTCTGAAATATTCAAAATGTACATTTTCATGCATCTGTTCAGGTATCTTTCACATTTGTCATTTATATTTTTACAAACTTAGGAATGGTCTACTGACTCATAGAAACCAAGAGGAAACCTCTTTTCCTTGTTACCAGAAAATTTTCCTTAATATTTCCATCTTGCTTGAAAGATTTGGGTTTAAACTCCTCACAATCCATTTTCTACCCCATTAGTCCATGTACTAGGCCTATGGAATAATGGAGAAAAGAAAGTTGCCTGTAATATGTTGATCCTTGGTCATCCCTTGAGGCGCTATACAAACCTAAGCCATTTTCATTTACTTGCCTAGAAAGAACATTATGAACCCTGCAGAAAGTCTTAAAATGGCAGCTGCTATTCAGCCTGGTCTTTTGTTCCGTATTTTTTGGGCTCCTGAAAGGAGTGTCCCACTGCTCTAATTACAATAAATGGGTATATTTCATGTATTCTGTATTTCATATGTTCTGTGGAATACTAGGAGGAGGAGGGA
This sequence comes from Masticophis lateralis, assembly GCA_030761175.1. Lineage (NCBI taxonomy): Eukaryota > Metazoa > Chordata > Lepidosauria > Squamata > Colubridae > Masticophis > Masticophis lateralis. Next base: position 200,954,887 of record JAUDYJ010000001.1, on the reverse strand, counting down.
ACATAAAAGAAGCCAAATATTTTATAAATGTAAAGTGAAAATGTCTCTATAGCTACAAAGGAGAGAAATTAGTAGGATTGAAAAAGTACTATCTGCAAAGAAACCCATGGTTTTTTTTTTCCTCAACATTCTAAAATATATTTTGAAACATTTTAAAGAAATCACTGCATTGGAGAAGAAGATGCAGATAACACAACACTGGATGTTCAAAATGGAAATTGTGCAGCTCATGTAGCCCAGAAACTTTTCTTCTTGCCTGCCAGGTGCCATGCCTCATCTGATTTTATTTTGGGCTATTTTTATTACTTTAATTAGAAAAATAAAATAAAAATCCTCCATGTTTTGAAATCAAGCTCCAACCATGAGGATAATCCTTATGTCTAAGAATGTTTCTGTGCCCCTGTATCTAGCTCTAAGGCAGTCTTCGAAAATAAAACAATATGGGGCTACCACCACCGCTTTCTTTGAAATTATGCCCATCTGCCCAGTAGAAAAGGAAATAAACTGAGATGATAGACAAGATGGGCAGGAAGGTGCCTTGTTTGTTTGCCTTTCATAAATGAGTAGGCATTTGTATTTGTATTTAATCACACCAAATGGTAGCTCTTTGCTCAGTGTACCTATAACATGTGCGTATACCTATAATTTGCTTGCTCAAAAAAGGTTGGGGTTCCCTGTTGTAGAATTTAGCCTGGATATAGTGACATGGCAAATCATGGCTTTTATATTGTTCTTTAATCAATTTTTCTACCTTGATGAAATCCTCCAATTCAGGATGGAAATCCTGCTAATCATTTTTTTTTTTAAAAAAAGCTTATTTTATACTGATTCTGCAAATTGTAATCCTCAAATATCCAGTATTCTGGTTCAAATTTGAATTCAGTGAGATTTCTTCCTGAATAAATGGACTGAAGATAATTCAGAATTTTAAATCATGGTAATTATTTGGCTTACTGATTAATTAGCTTATCTTGCCAAAATAATCAAATTATTTTGCCAAGTAATCTATGTGTTTCTTCTGGCATATTCAAACAGATTAATTTGCTTAGCATAGCTTACCTTATAGTTAGACAGAGGAGGTGGTGATAGCTACCTTTGATACTATCATTATATAGTGTTTGTAATTTTTAGACCCAGTTTGGTATAATGGTTAATGCACCAAGCTAGAAATTGAGGGACTGAGTTCCAGTCCTGCCTGAGGCATGAAGTCAGCTGGATGACCATGGGACAGTCACTCTCAGCCTTAGGAAGCAGGCAAGAGCAAACCAAATCTGAAATCTTGCCAAGGAAACTGGAGGGAGTACTTATCAGTGCTGACTCAGGCATAAAAAAGTATTTTTATCTTCAACATAGAACAGCGGAATCTTAGATCTTCGGAAGGAAAAACTTCTGATACATTTTCTTGACTAAAGTGTAACCCTTCAGACAGTAAAATATTTTGGGTTGCTTGCTCCTACTGCTCATTATCGTAACAAGTACACCAGTATTAGTTCCTTTTGGAACTAATATGCGATATGATATGATATGATATGATATATGATATGATATGATATGATATATGATACATACATACATACATACATACATACATACATACATACATACATATATGTTTTCTTCTCTTATTGTAGGCCCTTTATGTGTATTTCTCCTCAGCCGGGTAATTTCCTATGTAAACCAAGATTTTCAAATTTTGATTTTACTGAGCTATGGCTGCATTTTGAAAATTTTGGTTTATGTAGGAAAATACCCGACTGAGGAGAAATACACACACACACACACACACACACACACACACACACACACACACACACAACTATATTATATAACTAATATGCTATCCTTTTGGACTCCCCTCTTCATTTTTTTCTTTACAATATTGTACAATTTCTAACATCTTCATAATAGCAAGGAGGCTTAGATTCAGAGATGTCTTTGGCTTGCACAAAGCAGCCTCACTCACTATTTTGTTGCAGCCCCCTTTGCTCCTTTATCTTCCTGCTAAAGATGTGTCATTGCCCCAGCAGAATTTTATGAGTTTGTTGTGAAATCTAACTTATTATTGGTGTTCTTTTCTGTAATATTATACTGTGTGCATATGCATGCTGTGCAGGCATTTTGGAAATGATGGCTAAATGAAGTAGAACTAGTAATTACCAAAAAAACCCCACCTCATTCAGAATGCCAATAGAAAGAGTCGTATCTTTTTACTGTAGAGTAAAATTTAGATGAAACCTTTGTTATCATTGGCATGGGAAAAATCTAATGTATTTGCTTTGATTGGCCTGGAGGAAGGAAGGAAGGAAGGAAGGAAGGAAGGAAGGAAGGAAGGAAGGAAATAGGTACCATTAAAAGATAAGAGTCTCCTTTGAATTAAGCTTGGTTCATGCTTTCTTCATAGTTTCTCCAAGTATAATTTTTGAGCTTCTCAATCCTGAAATTTTCTGATGATCTCCCATCTAAATGCTAACCAAATCCAACCTTGCTTAGCATTTGCTCAGCCAACATTGCATAATTGGGTTTTTTTTCCCCTTAGAGAATGGGAGATGCTTTCTAATATCTATCTAATATCACAGATGGCCTGTGATATTAGACACTATTATCTCTCCTTTTATAATACACTAAATAACTAGCTTCCTTAAGCCTGCTGGTTGTAGATTATAAGAATGTGATGTATCTTAGTTCCTCCCAGGTTTTCACTGGAATTTAATATGATGTGGCTGATGACAAGCCACAATCCTCTATCGGATATGTTAATTGATTAAAAATAAAAGGTAGCCTTGTTTGAGCCACACTAGATCATGTTGCATCAATGTCATATCGAGTGATCATCTTCTCTGATTGTGCATATGGTATAGTTGCAAGGGTAGAACAAAGCCAAACTTTCTTTTAAAAAGTATTAATGTTGTCATTAATATGATTACATGGTAATAAATGGTAATTTATTCCATTGATGCAGATACTGTACCATATATATTTGTCCACAGGCCATGTGACTGGCTGTCAGCGTATTTTCTACTCATCAGTTAATCATATCTACTTATACCAGTCAAGCATTCATCAAAGAAGATATCTTTTTTGCCACAGACAGAAAAATGCTTATAAGGTAGTTTGGCCAGCTGATGTTTCTCCTCCTCATCCCGTTCCTAAGGTACTATCATTTCTGTTGTTCTATTGCTACTTTCAGTAGTCAATATAGAGATATATTAGATGAATAATCAAGTATATCCCAACAAGTAGCAGTCTGAATCATTATTTTGTTATCAGGGCTGGGACTTGATACCAGAACATTGGTGCACAAAGTAATGCTATAGTAAAGAGAGCATTCAGTCAATTTCTCAGCCAGTTTCAATTTGATACTCCTGCTGCTGCTACGTCCCAATCTCTTGTTTTAAAAAAATGATGAAATTGGTTATAAATCATGTAAATTGGAATTGGCCATACATCACCAATCCTTTTTATATCCATTTTAAAATTAGGAAATCCAAAAACAGTCGTCTCCATCGTAAGATTTATTGAGTAGCATGCTGCCAGCTAATAATGTTCCTATTAAAAAGTTGTTCAGTTGTCATATGTATCTTTACAAACTATTATTATACTGCTTATAACATGCAGGAAGATAGAGATGCAAAGACCGCATAGTATGTTTCAAAAAACTGATATTTTTCATTGTTTAATTCTTGATTCAGACAGATTCTTGGAAAATGCTGTTTTTGTTTCATGTTCATTAACAATTTTTGAAATGTGATGGCTTTTATCATTGAAATTACTTTGTAATTTGTAAACTATTACTTTCAAAATATTGGAAATATTTTTGTGTGTATTTCTGTGTGTATCCTGTTGTAAACTTCTTTGGAATTGGATCCCTGAAGGCAACATGGATAGGTTCTTATTGTTTTCTTTGCAGTAAGCTGATGAAAGTGATCTGTCACTGTCGTCTTTTCATTTATTTGAACAATTTGTGGGACTAGTCTAAAGCCTGGGATGTTGGATTTTTTTCAGCTTTGAGGGAGTTGTGAGCTTGGGAATGACTTGCCTCTCAGAGGATTCTGGTACTGCTGAACTAGAAGGGTGAAGAAAAGTCTCCTGCCTGCCTAGGCATTGAATGCTATGGTGCCATTACGGTACTGGTATTACACCTAGCCTAGGTTGGATAGGGTAGAGATGATCCACTCAGCCAGCCACAGAAGCTCCTAATGGTTTGGGGCATTGTTCACTATCTTAAGCTCCTGAAGAAAAGGAAGGAGAGAAATCTAACTCACAAATAAATGAATAAAATATGGGCCAGTCCAATATCTTTCATGTAAAAAACCTAACAGATCAGGCGGAGTGCATACACACACACACACACACACACACACACACACACACACACAGAAAGAGAGAGAGACATGAAGACACATATCCATATACACAGACCTATGCACACACTTTATGTTATACATGTGCAAGAGTATAGCAAAATTTTGAGTAACTGCTACATTGGTAATTCTTCTCAACAGAGTCAGAGTTCTTATCCACTTTTATGGAATTCAGGCTTTCTCCTTTTCGTTCATACATCAGTTCAGAACTCTGCGAAGTTACCTCGCTTGTTTTGAAAACGTGAATTTTTCTTTTCTTTTCTTTTCTTTTTTTTAAGGCGAACTAGAAGTGAGAGTGCCATTAGGAACCTTTGGTCTGAATGAAAAGCTGCTGTGGTACCTAGAATTTCAGTGCTGTAGGGCTAACAGGCTCTGCAAGTAACAAACACTGTGAAGTTCAAAAGGGCAGTGAGACAAACACTGGGGCAGGCTTCGGGGTTTGCCCTGATGGCTTAGGAAGGTCACTCCGACAAGGGTTGAGAAGGGGGGGCTCTATCTGAGAAAATGATCCCATTGTCATGCTCCATGTTCTGATCTTCATTTTTGTTCCTTGATTTCCAAGCATATAAAGCGGCCAGACTATGTGACGACAGGCGCTCTGCCTGACATGGGAGACGAAATAGACCTTAAGAATGAAGATCAGATTCAACGGCTTCGTCAGGCTTGTCAGCTGGCCCGTCATGTCCTGCGTCTGGCTGTGAGGAGTGTAAAGGTAACACAAGCTTAGCAGCTCCTGGCTTTGCTTTTTGAAATTTCATAACATTTCCTTTTACATATATACATTTCATAGTTACTTATTGTACATCATAAACTCTGCAGACTGATCACAATAGAATTCCTACTTTTCACATATTCAGTAAACCAGCTTGATTCTTCATAAGTTGCCTTCCTTGATCCATCTCCCCTCCTCCTCTGCCCTCCCTGGTCTATATCCATATCAAACAACCAAAATCTAATAGATGCCCTGAAAATTAAGCAGTTTCTTTTTTGAGTATTTGCTTTATTTGGCTTGTATGTTTGGAATTTTTAAATTCCTGTCCTTCACACTGTGGAAGGCCAGAAGAAGACGATTTGTGCCTGTGAGAAATACAGAAATTCTGCCGCCTTGACTATAGGAAAAAAGGAGAATAAGAGCTTGTCTTTATAACCTGAACAATTAAAAGCACATTATTAAGCTCTGGATTTGCTCTACTCAAAGCTGAGTAGAGTTTATTGTGTATCCGAAGCTTTCTAAAATCCTTGTGGTTTAATAGTCAGGGTTTGGTGTCCAATTCTTTTGAATAAATGTATCAGCAATTTGTGTTACTTATCTCTGTGTGAAGGCAGATGAGCATTTCCATTGTTTGGTCACAGGCAGATTCTTGGTTCAAACTTGCTGATTTTCAGCTTCTATAGGTATTACATTGTTTGATTTGTACAGTACAAATAGTCCTGTATGCACGACCACAACTGAGCCTAAATTTCCTACTGCTAAGCAAGACGATTATTAAGTGAGTTTTGCTCCATTTATGACCTTTCTTGCCAAAGTTGTTAAGTGAATCACTGCAGTTGTGAAGTCAATAATACGGTTGTTAAATGAATCTGGCTTCCTCATTGACTTTGCTTGTTAGAAGGTCACAAAAAGGGATCACATGAGCCCAGGACACTGAAACTGTCATAAATACATATCAGCTGCCAAGCAGCCAAATTTTGATCATATGACCATGGGGAATGCAATGCTGCAATGGTCATAAGTTTGAAAAATGGTCATAAGTCACTGTAACTTTGAATGGCCACTATATAAATTGTAAGTTGAGCTTACCTATACTGATTATCTATACTGTTTTGGTATATATTTTTCTGTCTTCCTCTTCCTCTGGACTAATTCTGGATTTGTAACTTGTTTGTTAAAGCATACCATGACACAATGTCTGTACTGTTTATTACATTAAATCTATTAAAAATACAATCTCGGTGGGAGAGGAAAAAAATCACATTTTAAAACAACACACATTTTTAAAAAGTATGGTTACTTAGTGCATTTACATTCCACATTTTTCCCAGATTCCCAGGAGGTCTTCTCTCATTTTACCTCCACAACAATCCTGTGTGGCAGGTTTGACTGAAAGGGAGGGACTAACTCAAATTCTTCCAATGAGCCCCTAGTGAAGAGCTGAACTTGTCCAATGCTTAACTACTTTTCCACATATGTTAATGGTTATATTGTGGCAATAATTTAAAATTGTGTATTTTAGCTTTTTTTTAAAGAAGATTGGGAGGCAGAGAAGAAGCCCTACATGCTTCCTTCAGCACTACTGGCCAGATTAATATCTCATTATGCCTAAATTGAGGACACTCTTTCAAAATTATAAACTGACGAATGCACAACGGGGTATATAAATATATATACTCAGGGCCCAAAAGGCCATCTAACTCCCAAATTTTGCAGCTCAACTTGGCATGAAATGGACAAAAATGGACAGAAAAAAGAACTTCTGTAGTGGGAAGAGGTTCTGCCTGTCTTAATCAAAAATCTGCAAAGTTCCATTCAAACAGTTCAAGTGGCAAACATGATTGTGTTTGAGTTGTGCTCTCCTCAGCGTCTCCATTTCCTGCATCGGATGAGGAGAGCACATCTTTCTCCTTCTGTCCTGGCACGGTTACAGAGGCACGGTTGAGAACTTTTTAACAAACTGTATCACTGTTTGGTTTGGTGGCTCCAGCACCTCAGATAGAAAGCCCATACAGAGAGTGGTAATGACAGCCGAGAAGATTATAGAAAGCTCGCTTCCTGTCATTCAGGATACTGCTTATAAGTGCTATGTGTTTAGAGCTCAAAGCATTGTTAGAGACCCCACACACCCACTTCACGGTCGGTTTCTGTTACTCCCCTCTGGGGAGGAGGTATTTCTAGCAAGACTTCTGTAACAGCTTTGTTTCCTATGCCATCCATCTGGTAAACTCGCATGATTCGTTTTTCTTGCCATGTACATGTATACATCCGAACTAGACTGTGTTGTTTCTCTGTGTCATATAATATATGTGGGTATATGCATAATTTTGTATTTATTTATTCTGTCATGGTTATGTAGTGTATATTAGAGGTGGAGACTCTTTGAGAACTGTATGCAACAAAATTTCATTTTAATGTATGCTGATTAGTGTACATTCAAAGTGACAAAGTTATTCTATTCTATTCTTTGCTGACCTATCCTTTAGGCATAAAGTATTATCAACAAATTAACTGAGACCATCTAGCCAGAGAAGGGGGCAGAGATGGAAAAAAGAAATGGAGTGCAGTGTAGAAAGAAGATGAATTAGAATGAGCAGAATGAGCCTGTCAAGATGTAAATGTAACCTAAAGAAGTTTCTAGTGAAGATGAAAGGAAAATAAGAGCTAGAATAGAGAACAAAAAAAAAGAATCAGATGGCTGAAATCACAAGCACTTGAATATGTCAAGCAGCTGGATTAAGGACCAAAACAAAAGGTACAAGATATGAATAATGAAGCCCTAGAAGAATATTGCAGTAATGAAGGTGAGGCTTCATAAGGTTTTAGCTATGTCGCAAGGTAAGGACCAATTTTTCCAATGTTCCAAAGATGAAAACAAAAAGTTTGAATGAGAGACTGGCTGGATAGAAAAATTAAGATGAGAATTGAATGTTACATAGAGGTTATCGACTTGAGTGGGCGAAGAATTATTCATTTTAAGAATGAAAGAATGGTAAAGTTAGATGGAAAAAGCAAAAAAAAAATAAACACATCAGTGATGTTCAGATGCTGTGATAAACATCTTCAGGAAAAAACAAAAAACAAGGCCAAACTGACAAAGGAAATTAAAAGAAAGTTAAAATCAAAAGAGGAGGGAAAAAATGGAAGCAATATAGAAAAGTAAGAAGAGTTAAGAATTTGAATTCAAGGGAAAGAAATATATGAAGTGAGTAATGGACAATTATAAACTGATATTTTAAAATTTGTATTTTAAAACCAATAAACATAGATAAAAATCAAAGAATTCAAACAAGAGGAATAAAAAAGAAAGAGAAAAATTGCAGCCACAAGACATAGAAAGCTTTGCATAGAAACATTGATGTGGTGGATGTCATTCCATCAGCAGATGTGTGCCATAGACACAATCCTACACCTTTTCAATTTTGCCTGCCCTTGGAAACTACACAAGGTTAGTGCTTGGTTGGAAGGCCATCAAGGAATTCTTGACTGTAAGCTAGAAGAGAAATTTTTTAAAAAGAATATCTCAGAAGAAGGCAGGGACAAGCCCCCTTATATGTATATAAATCCATTGGTAGCCAGACATAGAGCGATGTCTTTATTTTTTATTTAAATGGAATGAAATCAAAGAACAGCCCACATAATGTTAAAAACATTTAAGAAGTGGAAAGAAGAACAGCTAAAAAGTAGGACCTTATTAAAGAAGGGATAAACAATTTTGAATGAGTAGAGTATTAACATAAGGTCAACTTAGAAGACTGTGGAAAGGAAAGGTTTTGTTAAATGACAGTTCAGACAACCCAAAGAAGAGAAAGGAGGTGTGTGTTTATATAATACGATAGAATAAAGAACAGATGAAAAGGTATTTGAAATAGGAATGAGAAATGGGAACAACAATAAAGTAATAATAGATTTTCATTCTGCTGATTCCTGTTCAATATTACATTTCACCCTTCATGCCTTTTTAAAAGATAATGAATAAGCGGTAAGGTATTCAAACAGACTCATTTGTATCCCTTGTTTCCCACTTTTCTTTTCCATCATTTCATACCTCCACTTCTTGGTAAGGTTGTATACTGAAGGGGGGACTTTGATGGTTCTTGAAAAATATGCTCTGTACTTCTGCAGACTTCAGGGTTTCCTCAAGCATGCCGAGATCCCCCTCTGGTTTCTCTGCAAACTAATTTTGCCTCCATTTTTCTTGGCAGTGAGTTTTGTATTAGAGAGAATGGTATCCAGCAAGAACTGCATGAAATAATACAAAACGGGATAAAGAGGAAAAAAGGAACACTAAAAAGAGAACAATTTAACCCTTTCCCCATACTTCATTTTCTCTAAAAAGCTGCTCCAGTTGAACTGTTACTTAGCCTATAAGTACTAGGATTCTGCAAGTTAGGAAGAACTTTTTTTTAATGATGGCTTTAAAACCAACTGATAAATTTATAACCTACCGTATTTTTCAGAATTTAAGGCACACTTTTTTCCCTTCTAAAAGAGGCTGAAAATTGTGCATCTTATACACTGTATGTAATTTTTTCAAAGCTTTTTTTCAGACTTAACAAGGTGCTAGCAAGTGAAGCAATCTATGCTTTGCCTGCTCCTTCCAACTCTCAGCTGTGAAGCTTTTTTTCAGCCCTTAAAGAGGCGCTAGCCACTGAAGCTCTTTGCCTGCTCCCTCCGACTCTCAGCTGTGAAGTTTTTTTCAGTCCTAACAAGGTGCTAGTGAGTGAAGCGATCTCTGGGGTTTGCCTGCTTTTTTCATTGCTTCTCTCTCCAAAGATTAGTTGTGCTTTAGAAGCTGTTTTTTATCCCCAAGGAGGGGATAAAAAACATCAAACTAATGTGCTGAAGCTGACCAGACTGATGCTAGCCAGATGAATACCTGGTAGGCAGATTTCCCCACCCCCCTATTTTCCTCCCCAAAAACTAAGCTGTGTTTTATACTCCGAAAAATACGGTAAGCAGTTTCTTCAAAGTTTGTGTAGGGCTCACTGATTTTTAAAATACAGGACACTGTACATTGAAAATTGAAAACTCATTCCTTTTAAGATCATTTTTGAGTCACTCCTAGACACTGGAACTGAACTCTCTCCTTCAGAATCCAAACCTGAAATATTCATATTAGATCCTGCTGAGTTTTCTATGTCAAACTACTGTTGAATCAAATATTATTTAATATGTTAATCTAGTGCAGCCAAAGTTTTGATGCAAAAGCCAGAGGGTTCTGTATGAAAAAAAATCACAACAAAAGCAGTCGGTGAAAGTCAACTAATGTTACTTTAGCTTCTTTAAAATGAAATATACACATTTGCTAATATTGCATTGAACAAATAATGCAATATTAAACTGAACTTAGGATTCCATATATTATCCTGGTTCCAGAGCAAATATATATAATATGAAAGATTTAGGAGAATGTTTAATATTTCTGTTCATAAATCTTTGATTCTAAAATAGTCTGCTTTTAATAAAACAAAGAATTCAATTTGCAACAAAACTGCTAAGGTTCAAAGATTTAATCTATAGTGTACATATCTTATCATCAAAGGTAGTAAATGAATACTTTCCTTTTGTTTTGCTGTTGCGATTTCCATACAAAATCCATTGAGAAGTAGTTCATTCTACAGTCTTAGCCGTTTTTTTAAAAAAGAAATCACTTTCATTATTTAAACTTGAACTTATTTAAAACTAAATGTAATTTTTCTTTGTAAAATATGCAAGCGATATCTTCGTTTATAACAGAAGGTGAGTTTGTGCGTACGTGTTTGTTTCCTACGTAGACCAAGATTTTTTGAAATTGGCAGAAGAAAAAAAAAGAGAAAGGGAAAAATGTATAAGAGAAAGGAAGGAAGGAAGGAAGGAAGGAAGGAAGGAAGGAAGGAAGGAAGGAAGGAAGGAAGGAAAGAAAGAAAGAAAGAAAGAAAGAAAGAAAGAAAGAAAGAAAGAAAGAAAGAAAGAAAGAAAGAAAGAAAGAAAGAAAGAGAAAGAAAGAAAGAAAGAAAGAAAGAAAGAGGTAAAGGTGGGATACAGAATTTGACCATGACTGGGGTTAAAATGGAGGAAAAATAATAATGGCAGACTGAAAAATATGAATCATAATTTTAAAAGTACCTGGGCTATAACTTAAAGGAGGGATCACATCCCTCCTATTTCATCTGCAAAAACAGTTTCCACAGTGAACAAGTATCCCACTGGATTCCATTCTAAATCCTGAATGTTAAGAAGCATGTTAATGGAAGATATATGTTGATCAACGATATTTTAGAAGATAGGATGATTTCTTTGATATGTATTTAATCTATCAAAAACCCAAATAATTTAATGTAATTTTTGAATCTGATAAAGGAGAAATCATGATGGTAAGTGACTTTTAACTGAATATGTTATGCTGCTAAAGACAGTAAATATATTTCCCAATTTTTAAAAAAAAAATGTTTGGAAAAGTTCCACTTCATTGAATTACTATGTTTCTATTTCTCTCAGATTGTGCATCATACTTACACAGAATATATTTGCTTCTGGTAGCTCCTACAGTCTAATATGATTCTATGACAATATATGAGATTTATTCTAGCATTAGAAAAGTTGGAAAAAAACTCATGTATTATCATACTACACCTTCTTAATTTTGTGACTCAAAATCCAAGATTCAGCCTGCATACAAAAAGTGAAATATTGAGAGAATTTTTTTATCAACATGTGATATCATATAAGTTAATTAACATGCAATCCTGGGTATATATAAGACTTTTGTCATTTCTTTTGACTAAAAGAAACAATATCAATTAGAACTGTGATTAGAATGTAATATTGCAGGCTAACTCATTGCTCACTCCAGGAGTTTGATTCTGAATGACTCAAGGTTGACTCAGCTTTCCCTCCTTCTGAGGTCAGTAAAATGAGGACCCAGATTGTTGGGGGCAATATGCTGACTCTCTAAACCATCTACAGAGGGCTATAAAGCACTATGAAGTGGTATATAAGTCTAAGTGCTCTTATATATCAGTTCTTTCCTTTAAAAAATGGCACCAAAGGATTCCTTATATTTCCCATTCCATGATTAGAGACAAGTCTTCAACTCAAAGGAAAAAATCAGGCCTTTGATATGCTTCTACAACTGGGTTCTGCCAAAATCAGATAATCTCAGCTAACAGGAACTTCAATCCAAAAGATTCCTAAAGTATCCCATCTACAGTAAAATATCCCTGCTGGGGATATTTAGGAGAGTAGGAATATTTAAAGGAATTTTCAGTTTGATCTATACTTTTCCATCCCATTCCTCACAGTGAGAAACAAGTGGAAAAAGAGATCTCTTCCAAGAAGAGCGTAATACCATTTTATATCTACTTTGCCAGTTTGCACCTATCACTGGATTTTTCAGAATAGTCCAACTTTTAGAATTTCTTTTAATTATGCAGATCATCCATGCTGGAAAACTCCATGGTTTTTCTTACTAAATCTTCCTTCCTAAGAAGGCTTTTGATAGACCTGGATGATAAATCTTTTTATCATATTTATCGCTCAGAGTTGGGATTCAAATAATTTAACAACCAGTTCGCCCAGGGTCAGGTTGGCTGGGATGGGAGGCATGGTCCATCCCGGTCCTCCAGCTCCGTCGCACATGCGAGACGAGCCTCACGTGGCTGCCAACCTAACCCTGGGCAAACTGTTTGTTAAATTACTACCACTCCTGCTATCAAAGTGAATCCTGGACACTGTGCTGCTCTGCAGTGGAGAAACGGGCAACAGAGCGCCCTGCACAAGAGAAGGAGGGGGAGCAGGGAGAAGAAAGAGGAAAAGTGGCCTTCTTCTTCTCTCGTGCCAGCCGCTTCATTGCCCATTTCTCCATTGCAGCAAAGTCCAGCGCCCACTAATCACTTTGATAGCAGAGGTGGGTAATTAATAACCGGTTCGCTGGAAGTGATGCGAACCGGCTGAATCCCACCACTGACTAAACTGTTCTTTAATTGTGCAAGGTCATTACAATATTGCTAATGTTATTTCCAGTCTTTTTCCTAATGTTCTCTAGTGTGGATAATGTTCTCTAGTGTGGAATCTACCTTTTTTTCATAACTGCTGCAACTTAAGTTCACATTTTCATTACCCTGTCCACTATACTCTAATATTTTGTTTTTGATTAGTTATACACAACTCAGACCACCATTAATTTATATGTAAAGTTAGGACAGCTTGCCCCTGCGTGTATTATTTTATATACATATTTAAACTGAACCACGTTTACCTCAATGTTGATTCACCAGTTTGAAGAGAGCATTTTGTGGTTGCTTTTGTTTTTTACCTCCCTGAATGGTTTGTTATAATTTGCAAACTGGTCTTCCTCATGACTTCCTCCCCAGTCAAGATCATTTATGAACAAATTAAGAAGCACAGCTCCCAATATAGCTCCTGAGGCATTCTGCTTTTTATTTCTTCCTATGAAGAAGGAAGAAATCGGCCATCTACTACTATTTTTTTTGTTTTCTGCTTTTAGCCAATTGGCAGTCCATAAAAGGGCAGATCCTTTTATTGTATGATTGCTAAGTTTACTCAAAAACTTAGTTCCTAGTTTTATTCAAAGACTTTTGGTGGCGATATTTGTTTTAGGTTGAGAAGCATTTAGGAAAATTATTAGAGAGAATCATATTATTAAACTATGTTAAATAACATCTATTATATGCAGGTGGCTAAATGAAGACATAGTATTTTATGACACCATGTAAAATTGCAGGTTATAAATTAAACAGAGCCAAGGTGAAATTAATGGAAATATTTAACACTGTGACAATGAAAAAAATAAACAAATTGAATAACTTGAAATGATCAGGCAAGCCTGAAATGTTCAAAACTACAAACTCTAAATTAAATACAATTATAGGGGAAAATACACACACACACACACACAATTTGAACAATGCTTAACTTCACAGTGTTGCTCGATTAAAAATGATACAGCCATACAAATTTCCCAGGTGAGATATCTTTAAAGACCTGGCACTCTGGCAAAATTAATTAACTTATTTTGCATTATCAGATAATAAATTGTGGTAGAATCTGCAATACAGGAAAGACTAAAACCTAAAAGACTCATGTTAAATGCAAATATTATACAATATGGTTCGGTAATGAGATAATGGTAGTAATAAGGGAGATCACTTAAAACCAAGAACATGCAGTTCTTTTCAGCCAAGAATTTCATTTCCAGGAATCACATTCTAACAAATGGACAGAGCCAGAAAAGATAATACATTACCAATAAAGGAGAATATGTATAGCTCAGAGTTGAAATGAAGGGTCTGTGGTGCTCTCTGAGGTTGGTGGTTTTCTTGTAGATATTTCATTACGCAAACTAGGTAACACCATCAGTATTAATCAGTGCTAGACTAGCACTGATAATGTTACCTAGTTTGGGTAATGAAACCACCAAGCTCAGAGAACACCAAGGACTCCTCAGACAGTACATTTGATAAGAAAGAAACTTAAATAAATTACTTTTGAAGCAACTGCTCTCATGTTAAGAATTAAATTGGTGACAACTTTTGGAGAAACTCTTCTAAGGTTTGGGCTGGGGAAGTGGCAAACTCATCTTAAGATACTAAATTGCATGTCCTCAAGTTTAATAAATATTGGAATGAATAGTTGTAAACAGCAACTATCAAAATTGTCTTGACCTATCGAGAAAAACATAATAATATGAAGATTAAAAGTAATGGATTATGAAAACATACTTTTCATTGGCTTTTGTGAATAAGTTTTGATTGATAGTGTGCATAGGTTTTGATAGGCGGAGAGATATTGCTAGTTACCTCTTTAAACAAGGGTATGTGAAAAATGTGATTTTATATGATGGACAAACTGTAGTGGTTCCAGTTTATTCAGATGGCAGATTATAAGTACCACGTATAATGTTATAATCACTCTTTCAAGTAGTGACTTTAATTTTAGTATTAAATATATTTTTAAAAAATGAACTTTGGAAATAAAAACGTTTAAATGTCTGTTATCAAACATGCTGCCTGTTTTGCCAAAACAGATTACTTTAGTATTTTAATGGAAATTGATATTTACAAGTGTAAAATCAAACTCTACTTGGGTTACTTTTAAAAAGAATTACTAAATCCATGATTAACATAGTGTGTAAAATGTTACTTATGTAGTCATATTTCCATAAATCACTAAAGATTGGTTAAATAGGCTTTTTATCTAAAATGCATCTTATTTTTTCAGTGTGATGCACGTAAAACACATCTATCAATGAAAACTAAT
Source organism: Masticophis lateralis (assembly GCA_030761175.1). Taxonomy (NCBI): domain Eukaryota; kingdom Metazoa; phylum Chordata; class Lepidosauria; order Squamata; family Colubridae; genus Masticophis; species Masticophis lateralis. The sequence continues at coordinate 200,939,554 of JAUDYJ010000001.1, read as the reverse complement.
TTTAACGGCAGCAAAATTAATCACAAGAAAAATGCTACTAATTATATGTATGGATTAGTAAATTGGGGCAAGCAATACAATTACAGAAAATCAGGCAGATTTGCACTAGTCCAAGATTTTTGAGCAAATAGAATCTGTATATTGAATACTGTACTGATTATTCAAGGAAACTAATGCCTAATAATGTTTCCTAATACCTCAATCAACTATTTTCACAGAATTTTAATTTAATGTTAAGACGCACTTTCATTTCATTATTATATATGAATTGATAAATTGGTTTTTTATATTATTTTGTATACTAAAATGATTAGTATCATTCTCTTTTCCTTATTACAGTTTTACTATTGTTTACTCAGTGGTTTTATTTCAACCATAACTAAAAAACCCTCCAAAGATTATACATATAGACCGACACATTCATAAAATATAAATTAAATATGTACAAGGGACATAATTGGAGAATTAATTAACAGCCATATATACCAATAGACAGCAATTTTATTGCCTTGTTTATTTAGAGGTTGCATCTTAGCTGGAAGGCACTGAGATCACGGCCCATCTCTGGAATTGATGGGATTCTTACTGTGAAAGAAAAGTAATAGATTCAAATTGCTGAAATCCATCATGTTTTTTACCCAAACTTTGTTATCCAAGTATGATGAGATAACAACTTATCTCTTTGTTTCTCCCTGTCGTCAGTCACAATATCTATTTTAATGAAAAATGGAATTCCTCAATAGTTTTGTTTCTAATCCCTAATTCTTTTGGTATGTTGCAGGTAACTGCCCTTCTTCGTAAAGTAAGAAAGCTACAGATAGTTTATACCCATCATAATTCCTTTGTTAAAGTATCATATTCATGGGCTTATAGCTCATTCAAATCACAGCCAATTTTCACAGGAACACTCAAAGCCACTTCTTGACAATGAGAGAGGTTTTTCTACTAAATTTCAAAGTTCAGCCCTACCTATTTCCTAGCTTGGCACTGTTCCAGGAAAAGGAGTTGCAATGATAATATTTAAAGTTCATTTTCCCATACTTTACTTATATTCAAACATGATATGGTCCTTTGTTGCAAACTCTTACCAGAAATAATCAATTCCAGTATAACTCAAAATCTAGAAAATTTGAGCTGCAAAAATGAATGTTTCTGGAAATGATAGGTATCTAAAATTGGGGTGCTGGATTGGAAATGCTAATATGGGAATATCTGCTGCTTACATTGATATAGACACTGCTTCCAGGAACAGGTTGAAATATTAAAATGGGATGGCAATTCTAAAGGCCGGGAGTAATATAGTTAGCAATGCACAGTGAAAAATCATGTGGATGGTGGGAAAAATAAAATTATTTTGCCTAAGCTGCTAAGAAAAAGATGATTGTATGGGAAAATGCAGATGTGGTTAAAATAAAATACAGGAGAACCATATGGTTTTCCTGAATTTATATAGCACTCTCAACAAACGTACACACAGGGTTTTAGAAAATCAGATGAGCAAAAAAGCAGGGCCTGATACCAAGTAATTGTGTTTCTCTTATGCCTGGGAATGCAAAAGAGGATTATGTGAACAGAATGCACTTAAACCATGTGAACAAGGACAAAATGAGGTATTTCCTAGGACTCCGACTATTGCATAGCAAAGGATTCACTTTCTTAAGAGTGGTGCCTTTCTTGTTCTGTATGGGAGCTTCCACAAAGTCTGGATGCAGCATGACACAATCTGCCATTTGCAATATCCATTTCTTCCACTTCAGGTCAGAGTTAGAGCTGGAGCAGGATGCAGTGGCAGTGTTCCCTCAAAAGATCTTGAAGCAATGGAATAGTGCTTGAAATCTCAAATCTTCCCTGCAGCTAAAAAGCTAATACTATATGTTGAGAGGAGAAGTTTCAAAATAGGTAGTTGTTTACTTCAGACAATAACTTTATTTAAAGAAACATTCACATATGCAGTCATAAAAAGTGGTAGAATATATTTGATTGTACTTTCCTGACCTTCTGCTGCATATGTAAATCTGATCAAAGGAAGCTTGGAGAGGCGACCTTGCCTGTTAGTGGTATTATGGAAGGGGTTGATTGGGCGGGGGAGTCCTAGAGAGGTCCAAATGCTTCCTGGAAGAATGCATTGATACTAAGCCACTCAATAGAAATAGAGTGTGTGGGTTTGTTTTTTTTTAAAAAAAAGCTTTAGCCATGTTTATTTAATATGCAGACTGCATTAGGCACTTAATTCAGCACAAATTTGAAATTGTGATCTTTCAGGTTGGCATGACTACAGAAGAAATAGATTATTTGGTTCACCATGAAATAATCAAGCACAATGGTTACCCGTCACCTCTAGGATTTAAAGGTTTTCCAAAATCTGTGTGCACTTCAGTAAACAACGTGGTAAGCCATGGAATTCCTGACAGGTACTCATGTTTTTGTTATTGCAAATTAAGATTATGTGGCTATCCATATCATTTTTCCACGTTACCCTCTCATAACATACTATCCATTCAGCCTACTTAATATGCCACATTACAGATCTTTACATATTCCATGTGGTTTGCATGGAAGTTCTCCGTTAACCCAAATGAATCGAGATGAATACAGCAGCCAAGCTCGATTACTATATTTTATCAAAAAAAAAAAGTACCACCGGTTGCTGTGCAGTAAGAAAATGATGTTGGCACTTATCAAAGGGGGATAATAATAATAAAAGCAAAGATTATTGCTTCGCCATCTCTTTTCCCAGCATGATATAGTACCTCAGTCTGGGATATATCATCAAAAACAGAAAAGTCACTCAACAGAAAAATTATACTAATTTTCTGGAAATTTAAAGGTGGAGTGTGTGTGTTAATTATACATGAATATGTTGCTAATTATTAATGAATATTACCTGTTCAGAAAATAAGAGGTGCCAAATGTCACTCTTTCCATGATGATAAGATAATCATAATGGTGATTTTTGTTCCTTTGCTTTATATTATGGATTCTTTCTTTTATTTAAATTATTGTTTGGGGTTAACTTGAACTGGTAGAAATCTCAATATTAAAAGTAGTTATCCCCTTTGCCTCCTTCCATTCTACTTGACAATTATATTGATGCTTTTCATGTGGCTTTGGGGTAAATGGGATAAAGTGTATTTGTTTTGTTACTCTGTCTTAACTAAGATTTGCCTGTCACCATTAAATATATCTTTTTTTCCCCTTTCCTTTCTGATTATGCTTAAGCCGCCCTCTCCAGGATGGCGATATTATTAACATTGATGTCACAGTAAGTAATTTGTTTATTATTATTAACAATAATGGATCGATTTTCAAAATTTATAATCACAGTAGGAAGAACACTAAAACACAAATGTGCAAAGGTTTTACTCCAAAGCTAAAGCAAGAGCAGTTAGTTTCTTCTTGTATTGTTATTGTTGTTTTCTCCTCTGTGTGCTTATTCTGATTAGACCTAGGCTTGACTTGAATTTAGGGCTGGAATCAGATTCACTGAGATCAGTGTTGGCCTAAGTGAAATGTCAGCCCAATCCTGCTATGTGTCATGTTTTTGAGAAGATGTAATTGTTATTGATCCACCGTGTAGTTAATGCAGAGCGCCCCAGTACTGGGGCAGCAGCTGAAGGCAGATATGTATGAGATGAGCTAACATGAAGAAAGCCGGCATTTTTCCTTCACTCTGCCAAGATTGATCTTCCTCTTCCTGCTGATTTTGAGTGGGGCCTGTCATTATCTTACTCTGTCATTAGAGGCTACATTGGCCTGTGTGTCAGTCTATTTGGACAGCAACCCTTTGGCTGGCTGTGTTCCCTACATTTATTAAAATCCTCAAAGGTAGCGTTGTGTTCTGTTTGTGGCGTAAGAGCCTTGAACTCTTTACTCATGAATGCACAACCTGATCCACAGCTCACTTAATCCAAAGTACTCAGGTATCCCTGTGGGACTGATTCCGTTTCAACTCAGTTCCTTGACTTAGCTGGTTTATAGAACCCACTAGGGGCATAAGGTACATATGTAGACTTAAAACATGGCAAAAACAAACGTTTGCTATGATGAGTATTCATTATAAAATGTATTGATATATGAGCAAAGAAAACATGAGTTTATGTCCTTATTTGCATATCTTTAGAAAAAGTAAATATTTCAAAAAATGTTATTAACATATTTTTCTACAATTCCTGAAATTTTGAATATATTTTCCCCAGAACGTTGAAAATTGAAATCCTATGTGAATTGAATTTATAAATGTTGAAACAACAAATGCTTCCTTGATTTTAATAATGGCTTTAGTTTTATTACATCCTACAGTACCAGTTTTTTCAGCTGTCTTTTTTTTATCATAATTATTGCTTTCTCAATATTTACATCTTTTTCTACAGTCAGCTAATTGATCTAAAATGCCCATTGTCTGTCTGTGTGTGTGTGTAACTTATGAATTATAGCCATACTTTTGATTATGTTTTAGATAAGACAGTTATATTATTATGTTACAGTAAGTATTAATTTGTGGTTAGGTGCAAAATTCTGTGTTCTGACCCACAGAATATTTTATTATTTTTTTCTCTCCAAAGAAGCTGATCCAACCATTCTGGTTCTTCAGAAATGTATCTTCCAGGAAGTGTTTCTTGGTTTTCTATTTGGAACCCATCCTGTTTTATTCAAAATATCAGAAACCTCTTCTTCTGTAAGATTTCTTTTCAGAAAATTATAGCCACCACCAAAATAGCCAGATTGACCAATACAAGGAGAAAAGCAATGTGTTCTGGGGAATGCCAGTATGTTATATAACCAGAATGTGGAATTTTGCATGTCCCTTTTTGTGTCTCAGGTTTTTGATTAAGCACGTTTACCATAATCCATACAACACTAAAACCTTTAATATCAGCTATTTAAGGGCAAGTATTCAAAATGTATATATAAACCTTAATCTCAAGAGTTATATGGTGACCTGATAAAGGAGAAGGGGGGGAGGGGAGAGAGCTAAAATCAGCCCCACCAAAATATACGTTCCAGAAAAATAAATTCTCAGTTCAGCCATAACACATTTAGAAGGCCAAGGTACTGGGAAAGCAAAACAAGATATATAAAAACCATGTACATCAAATACTGCCTCTTGAGCAGGGGGTTGGACTAGATGATCAAGGTCCCTTCCAACTCTGCTACTGTTGCCTTTGTTTTCTCAGAAACCTCATTGTCTTTGTAGTCCTGCCCCATCACCTCATGGTATCCCCTTATTGCCTGCCTCACTCAATCATGGCCACCTACACTGTGCATACATGTTTGACGGATCCAAATCTTACTTTATGAAAAATGCTTTTCTACACATGTATGTGAAATGTGTCCTTTTCCCAGGAATACCTAAGTTTTCCAGATACCTTTGATGGGATAATGTTAAGGGTATACTATCATGTATTAGGGCACTGAATTGGGAATTTCATAAACAGTGGCATAGGCAACCTGATGCTCTCCAGATGTTTTGACTCCTATAAGCTCTGATCATTCATCATGCTGACTATATCTTGTGGGAACTATAATCCAAAACACCTTCAGGACATCAGACGGTATGCATTAGGGCAATGCATATGGCCTTTTTTAGACTTCAGCTTTTAAAATTTGGAGGGAGGCATACATGGTCCTGGGGCATTGCTGCTCCAGGTGTTTGTTGTTCATTTATTTATACATCCAGTGGCTTGCACATTCTCCCATGGGTTTGTTGCCTAAGGATTTTTCCCTTTAAAACTTGAACACTCTATACTCAGGCATTTCCTGTAGCTGTCATAGTGGTCACTACAGCTGTTTGCATGATGAAAGCTACAGGAACTGGCTAAAAATAGAAAGTTCAGCATCTCTCCGGATCTGGCAAGGTAATCAGTTCTGCTTCCTACCTGTGATTACTGCTTCCTGTGTATGTTCACTGTTTCTTGGTTTTCTTTGAATTAGGTATAATTTCAATGGCAGCTATGTCCCAAAGATGCTTTTCAAAAGGCAACTGGACTTCCTTGATTTTTTTCCTTGAAAACGTTTCACTTCTCATCCAACAAGCTTACTTCAATTCTGACTGAGTCAGAACTGAAGAAGCTTCTTAGATGAGAGGCAAAACATTTTCAAGGAAAAAAATCAAGGAAGTTCAGTTGCCTTTTGAAAAGCATCTTTGGGACATAGCTGCCATTGAAATACCACCTATGCTTGCAATGGAAACTAAAATCTTCTGGATTTATTGCTCATGCCAGTTTCTCCCTGCTTAGGGGTCACCTATTTTTTCCCTAGCAATAAGATGTGAATTCTATTGAATGCAGTGACACTTACTTTTGAGTAAACATATTTTAAACTGAGATCAAGAGTCAAATCACACAGTGCATTCAGCATATGAATGCTGCTTTCTTAATGTTTTCATTTCACCCAGATGAAGACCACAGCATGCAGTGAGTGGAAGCTTAATCCTTTTCCATATGTTACTATTTCCCTCTTTTTTAAAAAAAACAAAACAAAACACTTTGCCCAAATATGCTGTAGCTGAATAAGAAAATAATAATAAAAATCTTTAACTTGCACTTCAGCCCACATTTACTTGCTTCATTCTCAGTCGTTTAAATTCTAGTTAAAAGAACTTTTGATCATTTGAAAAAAAAATCTTGTTAATAAATTTATTTTTGAAGTGACATGCATATTTACCTTTGTGTCCAATCTAACAATTTCTTAATTTTAATTTCAAGTATTTCCTTAGCAGAAAATCTTTGCTCTTACAGTAAAATGGGGGCACATTAAACATCCAAGGAAAACCACTTCTACAATTATTGTTTATCCTTTTTTGTATAATGATAGAAAAGATTGCTGCTCTGTAATAATTGGTTGAATTTAATGAATTTGAGGAAGCATTATTTGATTTTTCCAAACAGCATAAGTAGGCCGTTTTATAGGTAGAAAAAACTATTATGGGCCAAAAAAGGGACAATTACAGTACATGACATTTTAGAATAATTTGTTTGTGATTGTACACAAGATAAAATGATTAACTAATCAATCAAATGTAAATGTTCTTCTGTAACTGCAGATTTTTAAAGAATGAACTAAAGTTCACTTATTTTGGAAAAAATAGTACCTTGAAACATGTTTTATAAGCTTCAATCACCTGAGCTTCATATGTTGTTTAAAGGATTAGAGAAACAAATTAGTTTACTTCAGTGGCTATCAACCCATCACAGCTCTTAACCAGTAATGATCAAACAGTTATTTCATAGGTTAATAGACAATCATAATTTAGCAAATGAAAACAATTATTATAATCCCATTTTATGTATATTTACTTGAGAATCTGCCTCTCTGTATATAAGGAGTATTTTAATGGAAGCTTGTATAGAATATCTCAGATTTTTGCATGGGATTGTGTTTACTAGCTTTCATTAATTTAAAAAGAAACATTTAAGAAAGCAAGAGGCAGCCAAAACAATGCTTCTCAGCTACACCTTATTGATCGGTTTTTTTCAGATGTAAAGCTTTACACTAAGCTTCTCATCTGTTGAGGAATCTATAAAACATTCTAACATAAAATCTTTCAGTTATTAAAAGTTCCACTTCCATAAAATCACAGTTACAAGAGGAATATTTTTATGTCTGAGAATGTTGTTTCCTGTTGCATGAAAATTCATGTCTAGATTTATGAAAGAAGACTATCAAATAACATTTTTTTAAAAAATCATCAAATGACAAGGAGTTAAAAATGCTGTCTTAGATTTGAATAATCTAAGTAATTAATAATCTAATCTAATAATCTAATAGCCCAAAGGTATTGAAAGCATAGCCGTTCATACCGATAATGATGTAGCCTAGTTCTCAAATACAGTCTCTCTTAATTTTAATAGACTATTTGTAGGAGGAATTCTATTATTCCCAAATGTCTGTTAAATATGAAAATACCATTGTGATAGTTTGTCATTTGGTTAATTATACCAATGCACATATTACATAAATTGCTATGAATGTGGCAAACTTAAAAACAAAAGTAACTGCCTCACCCAAATTATTTCTGATGAAGCAGAATTATTCTTTGTTTGGGGAAAAGGTTTGGATGCAAATTTGGTCTGTTGTATCCAAAGTCTGCTGTGGGAGTCCATTAAATGGAGGCTTGACTACATTAGAATAAATAAGTGCCCTCTGCTGTTCTGCATAATGATTTGCTTTTTATTTATTTTGCACATGTGCTAATGCAAATGACAAGTGTAGTTCATGATAGATTTTTAAAGAAAACTTGTAACCTGTTCCATAGGCCATAAGTACTTGCTGTATCTGCTGTATCTTTAACATCATCTTGAAAGCCATGCCTGCTGTTGTCTATTCTTTGCTGGCTTACTTTATATTTTCTATCACAAGCAGATCTAACCTGACATAACAGATAATAGGAGTATGTTCATGCGAGAATCATGAGATTAAAATGTGTGTGAATTCAGTCACTTGTCAGTAAATGAGGAAAGAATATCAAATGAGAAGTAAGGGTGACATACAGATGTCTCGCCTTACACTGATGACCAGCTGTGGCTAAAACAGTGGATGAGGCTTCCCAATCCCCACCTTTGCTCTTCCTTCTTACTGGAGAATTTGTCTATTGGCAAATGTTTCTACCTTGACAAATTTTATTTTTCACTGTGAGATCCTATGGACATCAGTGGAACCTACATGACCAGTACAGAACTGCAGCCTTAATTTGAAATTATTGTTTTTGTGGTTTGCATCTGGGAAAGAAACCTATGCCTCTAATGTTTTTGTGAGGCAGTCTTCAGAGCTGCTAGTATGATAAGAGAAAATTTATTTTTCTTTCTCTTCCTTTTTCAAAAGTCTAATCCCTATTTGATTTGGGAGTTTTGGTTTTGCAAGTTATGCTGAACTGCCCCTGAAATACACCCAAGGTGTACCCTAATTAAGCTTCCATCCGAAAGTCCCTGTAAAAGTGTTTCTTTTTACATTTCTGCATCTGTTTAGGTGTATCTCAACGGCTACCATGGTGATACATCTGAAACGCTGCTAGTGGGGAATGTGGATAAGGCTGGTCAAAAGTTAGTGGAGGTTGCCAAGAAATGCAGAGATGAAGGAATTGCAGTTTGCAGACCTGGGGCTCCTTTCTCTGTAATTGGAAACACAATCAGGTAAGCCTTATGCTGAGGAATAATGGGAAAGCTACCCAAATAGGACAAAGGCTATTGGTGACTTGGTTTAAAGCTGATGGCAAGTTTTATGATTCAGAATCATCATTTCAGTCTGATATCACCATGTGAACCCCGTTGTTTCCCCAAGGTGGTTAAATGGTGACTTATGCAAGACCAGGTCAGGAAAACTATCTGTGTAAAAAAAAAAATGTTTCTAAAACTGCACTCACCCTTTCCTCAATATATTCAATAGTAGTTTGGACTGCATTAATACAATATGACTGTATTAAGATTTATGCCAGTTCATCTGTTTCTTGCATGATAACAAATAGTGCCAAGTAAGGTGTTTGTTAATGTGATGAAGGACTTCAACATTTCTCCTTTAAGCCAAGAAACGCATGAGTGTAAAAAAAATGATGACTCCTTTGGGACGGTTCTCTTCTGATCTTGGTAAAACCTGATAACGTTATATTGGCCCATTGTGTTCAACATGATTAAAATATATTAACAAGATTTTTCCTAATTTCTGCAGGGGTCTTTTTTGTAAGAGTCCATCTTGTTTTTTTCCTGTGTTTACTAACACTATTAGGAGAGGCATATGTATCTTAAGGCTATAAAACATGCATTGCTAAGCATCCTGAGACTATGCTATTTTTATACTTCCCGCCCCCTCCCCCAAATGCTTTACAAAAAATAAGAAAAGAGAGCAGCAAAATATCAGTTTGATGTATTTATAGCTTTAAAAATATTGTAACAGAGTCTGAATCAAACTTTAGTAAAACCACTTTGGGTTATATCCGAGAAGCTTTTATTGAAGACTTTGTATAAAATTGTGTTTTTGACAGTTTTAAATTATAGGCTAACTAGCCTGGGGAAAAAGGATAGTGTCTTTTCTGTTCTTTCATAGGAAATGTTGAATCAGACCCCTACTGGGAAAAGAAATTTAATGCATATCTCACTATCTTACTGTCCATGAATATAATAGAAGCGAATTCAAAATGTAGTTTTATTTTTGCAAATGGGATGAGTCGATGCACCTCCGTATTTTTGAACACCTAGAGTTCAACAAATTTACTGGTGGTGCGCTTGCATTTTAACAAAATTTATGCTCGAGTCGAAGGGGGCAGAGAAGACAAGATTCTTATTCAAGCGTTCTCTCGAGCACGGCATTCATGGCAGTGTCTAAAGGGCATGTCAGCCTTTGATTCTCTCTGAGAGGTAATTATCCTTTTCCTGTCACAGAACAACAAATGATAGCTAACTACAGAGGCACATTTGCAGTAGTCACATTCATCAACTGCAGGGGGAAAAAAATTCAATTTAATTGTGCAACACAGCTGCACACAGGCTTTTTGAGCAGTTGTGTTGTTCTCCCTGTCTTGCCATTCCTTCCTACCAGATCTATTTTTTAAACTTTTTTCCCCTCCTTGCTTTTTTTCCTTTCCCTTCCCCCTCCTCTTTTTTTTTTTTTTTTTTGTCTCTTCTTCCATTTTTACTCTCTGTACTTTCTTGTTAAAGTAATTTTCCTTTGTGGCTCTCATTCTTTTTCCCCCCCATTGAAGGCTATGAATGTAGAAAATTATCACAATTACTCATATAATTGAGCCTCTTTGTAGCAAGTGCAACTCCAGTAGCCTTTCTCCATCATGAAAATGGTTTCATTATAGGGTTTTTCATATTCTCTGACACCATCTACCCAAAGGAACAGGCGTGCAGATGAGATGTGCTAGGAATAGGGTAGATCAGGAAGGTCACAGTGGGAATAATTAGCTCTGCTATGGAAAGAGCATCTAGGCCTTTTACTGCTACATAAATGTACTGTCCATGGCTTTTAGGCACAAAAAAACTTACTAACAAATGGAGCTCCCGCCTACTACTTTGAAAAAAAGATTTGTATCAACACTACAATTTTCCATCATTAAGACTAATAACACAGAGCCTCGTATACATCAAGGGGAATAAAAAGAAAAATCTCACATTCAAGTGGCGACTGGGTGCTGACCTTTGTTCCCCTTTTTTGTGTACGACTTAACTCTTTACAAAAAAGAGCCACACGCCACACCAATAGGCAGGTGAACTCCAGCCAGTGCTGGCGAAGTGCTGTGTTCAACTTGAAAAATTGGAGAAAGCTCCTTGTTGGATAATGTGTTTCATTAGATTCACTCCATTAATTCTGGCCATATTAAAAGTGAGGCAGAAGGATCACAACTAAAAGTAGCTTTAATCTTTTCCTTCCTTCCTTCCTTCCTTCCTTCCTTCCTTCCTTCCTTCCTTCCTTCCTTCCTTCCTTCCTTCCCTCCCTCCCTCCCTCCCTCCCTCCCTCCCTTCCTCCCTTCTTCCTTCCTTCCCCCCATTTTTCCTTTACAGTGCAGAGATCAGTATTTTCGCAGCACGAAAATATGTATGCAAAGCTCTGTTGAAAAGCAAATTAAACCAGATTGATCCATAGTCACAACTGCAGACAGAATAACAAATCACAATCAACTGGCTCACCCCCCCCCCCTTTTTCCTCCTTCGATATTTCCTTTTAAATTTATATATGCTACTTTTATTTAAATCTTCCTGCAACTAAACTAATTTTTCTGGCCTAGGTTGTCATATATGTCTGAGTATTGATATTTTTAAACTCGCATAAACAAAACTACAAAGGGGGAAATGTGTAAAATTTTCATCATGTTTGTGGTGATACTCATTAAGACTGTATGTCTTCTATCTGCCCTGTGTTCAGAACGTTTGTAGATTTTTTTAAAAAGACACCATAGTGCTTCCTACATATTAATATATAGGATCGATGTGAATATGGTCTGAATTCCAGAATGTTCTGTCATTTTATGATTTGATCTTAAAGGCTCATCGCTTAATTTGGGCTTAGATTCAAACAAATGAAAATATTTATGAAATTTGTATTACACATTAGCCAATTCTTAGGTGAAAAATCAAACTGCTTTTGTTCAAATCCCTTACATTGCTCACCAAAATTCAAATGGAAAGTATTGTGATCATAACCACTTAGGGGTGTTCTTTACATATACCATAGCCTTTTTAATGTGATTATTACAACCACATACCAATTACAGTTTTTAAAATAGAGAATCTGGATCTCTGAAAATGACTTACAGAACCAAACAAATATAAGCATAGTTAAATCAGGGCAATTTAAACTCTGTGGTTAACATTATTGAGATAAGAGTATCAATAAATGATTTCTAAATGTTTTAAATTATAAATACAATGTTTTGATATTACCTTAGAACAATACAAAGGCAGGTTTTTTTGTTTTTTGTTTTAAAAAGAAATCTGTTTCTATCAGATTATGCACATTTAAACAATAAGTGGCTCAGGCAAAATAAGTCATTTTAATGTCATCAGTGATAGATTTTCTTTGACAGCTACTGTAAATTACAATTACACTCCTTCTCCTTTGAAAGTAAGCATTGCAATAAATTATCTTTTATTTCAATCCATCAAGTCTGCCTTTCAGAAATGGAACACCTCAAATAAAAGTTCAACGGCAGTGTAAGAAAAATATAGTAATTTGTGTTAGTTTGAAACCAAAAATGTACCTTTCTTTACAAAAAAAGTCCACAATTGTGGGTTTTCAAAAATATGGTTAATTATACCTCATCGTTCGTTGTCATTAGAGGGAATCCCAGAAATTGTACATTCCATTAGTCTAGGACTGTTATAAAAGGGATGCCTTAAAACTCCCCCAACAGACAGTTGGGTAAGCCAGTAGAATACCGCTGGCCAAATTAACATAAACTATCCTTTGTTTAAATATCTTTAAAAATTAGATTATATCTGCATTGCTATTTGCGCTGTTGATTTGTAGAACTAAACCAAGGCAACTACTGAGAATATGTGGTCTTGGGGCCCTTCAAATGCTAAGAGGTAGGTCTTCATGTATTGATCTTCTGTTTGTACTTTGGGGCATTCCTGTCCTGCCCATCCCCCCCTCTGAATGGTCCCAGAACCCTTCAAGGACTCATTTGAGACTATATAAACAAATTCTATTTCTGATGCCACTAGTACAAATTAGCATTTGATTCCATCATATAAGTGATAACCACTGTTTGGTCTCCTTCTCTCCTGGAGTGGCCTTCATTTTTTTCCTCCTGATATTAAATCACTTAAAAGAATTGTTTTAAATCTGATAGTTACCGTCTTCAGATTTTTTCCCCCTAAAGTAGCATGCTGTTAGCTGAAACAAGCAAATACTTCGTTCCTCTGAGAAATACATACAAAATACAAAGAAAAAAAAAGGTGTAAACTCATATTTCAGACCAGAATGTCGATAAAATGGGGAGCTTGATTCCAGCCATGGGAAATAGATGTCTTATGTGTTGAAATATTAGTTCAGTACTATATTTGCATGGGTAAATTGAAGCTGCTTTTTCTTGCACCATAATAATATGGGGCAAGAAAATATATAGCTCTAATTTAGAATCAGTTCATACAGGAAGAGGACACTGGTTCACATGAGAAAACCTGAACAGCGTCAAGTAGTCAGATTTTTGAATTGTGGCTGCATTGATGTTGTTGGTTTCATGAACATAATTACATTTTTAATACATTGTAATCACATATGTTCAATTCAAGTATTGTTAACATGATCTTTTTTTCATTAAAAATATACCCATTTATTTACTTTTATTAAAAATATTTGTAGACCGTCCATTATCCAGAGGATCTTGTGACAGGCTGAAATTTGGCATGTGACAGATAATGCACTGTTTAAGCTAGAACAAAGGTTGCAAGATAATTGTACTGCGGATTTGCAATTCCTCTGTGTTTTCATGCATGCCTCTAATTGTTTCTTTACCTGCACTGACAGTCTAATGCTAACAAAGCTTTGGCTTGACCTGTTATTTTTGTATGCGGGAGGCTATTAAAATCTTTCAGAAAAGCAAATCCACTGTGAAGTTGTGTGAGATAGTACTGTTGTATGAGGAAGATCCAAGATATGCCTTGTAGAATTGCTCCTTTTCATCAATTAAACAAAATAAATAAAATTGCTCAAATCAATTTTCTAAATGCTGGGCTCATCCATATGTCCTGGTTGCCATGACATTAAGACATCCCACTGTTTGCAAAGGTCCTCACTATGGTGCCTCCATCTTCTTGCCAACCCACTGAAGCCAGTCCATGGCATTTGATTTGAAAGTAGTGTTTTCCCTTCTGTTTCAGTGGGAGAACTCTCTAATAACAGGTAGAGGAGGTCAGCTGCCAGCTGGAGCCCATTTGTCCTGTACTCTGACTTCCAGTCTGGTTGAAGGGCTCATAACCATTTTTGGTGGAGTCTGGTATGGGACTACTAATCTCATCTAAGACCAACAGGTCTACCAGGAGCTCAATATTCCCATCAGTAAGCAAAAGTGAGAAAGGCAGATCTTTGACCGGCAACATTTTCCTTTGATGGGCACGTGAGGTGAGGGGCAAGTGGAAAGGAGTGAACAGAGCATCCTGATCATATTCTGGCTAAGATCTGGAAGTAAGTCATGCTGAACTAAGGAGGGCTCAATCCTGATTGTATATTTATATTAAATGAACCTTACAGTGGGATTTATGAAACTCAAAGATTTACTGGAGTCAGAGAAAAATAAAGACACACATCCTAAAATACTCTTCTCTTTCCCCTTCCAATAAGCACAAATGGGATGCTCCATGGGATCCTTAAAATTTGACTGCTCTGTCCAGATATATCAATTTGGAAGTACGTCCCACATCTTTCTAAAGCAGGTGTGCAAAGAGGCAGCCAGAATAATTATCTGGAGAGGGTAGTGTACAATTTTCTAAATAGGAAGGCTAGTTTCAATTGGAAGGAGGGTGTTGTGGTAGCGATCTCTGCTCCATCATATGTCCAGGGGAATGACTCGTTCATTTTCCCTTTGGTAAGTATTACTGGGTGGGAGGGGAAAAGATGACAGTTTCCACCAATCACTGCCCTGAAACTACTCCAAGTTACTGTGGATTTACAGTGCTTATAGTAGTAGCCTCTTCCCATTTATATCAACCCACCTCTATATATCTGACAGAGAAGGCATGCTGCAGACATCATCTGCTAGGGATTTACATTTGGTAGGTCCTAGGTGACAAGCCTTCTCTGCTGTGGCTTATACCTTATGGAACATTCCCTCTCCTGAAATTAGGTTGGCTCCATCTTTTGCTCAGAAGTCCCTCAAGACCTGGTTATGTCATCAGTCTTGGAGTTTCTGGGGAATTGGAGATATATCTCAATGGCTCTACTGTATAGAAGTGTATATATTCTATACAGTAGAGCCATTGAAGTGTATATATTCATTCTTTCTGATGGCATTCATATATTTTTAATTTTAATTAACTTATATTTTTTAATATTGACTTTTTATACTTTATAAATGCTTATTTTTATGCATATACTGATTTTTATTTGATTGTTGTATGCTGTCCAGAGTCACTTCTCATGAGACGGGATGCTAAATAAATTTGATAAATGAATGAATGAATGAACATTTGACTGACCCTGTTCAGAGCCTGATTTGGGTTTTCTAAGAGTGCAAGCCACCTCTGCCCTTCTGTAACTAACTTTTTCAGAAAAAGCTGCTTTGTACTTCAACTGCAAGAAATAACAGAGGCAACTGGGAACTTCTTAACCATAAAATACTTCAAATAGATTTTATTTCACTTCAAGCTCAACATCTCTTTCCCCAAAGCGAAGTAATTGTCACTCCCTCGTTGTGCTTTCCTATCTCCGTTGAGTTCTGGTGAAACACAGACTCATGGGGTGGGAAGGGACCTTGGAGGTCGTCTAGTTCAGCCTCCAATACTTGAAAACCAAGACAGTACTCCATTTTCGGTAGACATACTCTCCCTTGCCTGCAGTAGTGGGTTTCAATTTCTTTCGCTACCATTTTGCTCATGGTCATGCGCATGTGATGTTTCTGCGCATGTCAGAGGCGGTTGGGCAGAGCCTCCTGCTGCTGCCGCCGCTACCAGTTTGCCCAATCGGGGATGAACCGGTAGCAACCCACCACTGCTTGCCTGCCATTTGAGCCATCAATACTACGGTAGCATTTTGAAAAAGAAAGAAAAAAAAAACCCAAATTTTTTCTCTAAAGTTTTTTATAAAGAGTATTCACACTACCAGGTTGTTTTTTTTTTCCCTTCGATCTTAAGTGAGGTGGGAAATGCCTCCATAGAGCCCTGTTTCTACACAAGCGTAGAGCCCATGGGCGTCTTCCCCTTTATCTTCGGGCAACTTGCACTAGACTGAGGCTCTAAACAAGGGAAGTAGGTCAGCATCTAATCTATAGAGGTGCTTCCTATGCCATGCAAGTTTCATAAGCAAGATCTCCTTTTGCAGTGTGACGAGATCTTACATGCTCTGAGTTGCACAGAAGGTAACAATAAGACCTGGGTTTTGATGGCACATTTACTAAATATCAATTTGTTATTATTGCAGACAATAGATTCTTGCAGCATACTGAGCCATAATGTCTCCCCCCCTGCCTTTTTATTTTGGGTTAATCTGTTCTGCAATCATACCTATTGTGGTTGCAAACCCAATTTATGACCTCATCCGAAAACCAACCTAAATATTACTTTGAAAGTAGCTGAAGAAGGACCGGACAGCCTGAAGTATACTGATTTTGATATTGGTCATTAATGAATAATAACCTTTCCACAGACCTTTCTTTATTTTTATATTCGGTTTTGCCATTGTAAAAATAAAACCTGAGGTGGGAGGGGCAGCAAAAAAATGTTGACTAAAATACCAGAGGAGGACAAGCAAATATATTAAGGAAAAACCAAATCATGTGTAATATAAGGAAATTATTATTATTATAGTTGCATATCCAGATAATAATTTCCATTTATTATTTATTAGTCATTGTTATTATTATTTATTATTATTATTATTTAAACTTACAGGCCACCTGACTCTCAAGGACTCTAGGCAACTCAAAGCCATAAATGAAATTAAAATAAAATCATTTTAAAAAAAAGATAAAAGATAATCTTAACAGTTCTGAAATCCGACTCTGTATAGAGTCAGTGCTTAATAAGTGTTGAAGACGAATAAATGAAATGCTGCTCCTGTACAATTTTTGTCTACATGCATCACATTTTTTTCTGTGTTGATAATGTTAAACAGCCTTTGTCTTCAATACTGTTGTCATGCCAATAAAATGTAGCAACAGAAAGCTACATATCTTGATCAACTTGAGCCGGTTCAGTTGAAATGTTTGTTACTTTACACCTTATTGACCCAACTAAGAAAATAGAAATGATTTGTTTAAATCCGAGTGTTCTAAATCCACTGATTTGGCATAAGCGTGAATAAAGTGCTGGAATTGAATTGGTTGCGAACCACCATAATAGAAAACTTCACTATCGTCTTTCAAGCTGATAAAGATGATGATCCTAGTTCCAGTTGCTGGCATTTTGGGCCGTGGAACATTTTTGTAAAATAGTAAGCCAAATAAGAGGAATTTGTCCTCTTCAATCAGGTGTAATTTGCAGTACAGTAAAACAGCATGAGACTTCGCTTAGGCAGATACCCATCTATTGTTAGAATAGATGCTCAATAAGACACATCATGCAGAAGTACACTACACTGCAGCTCTGATTATTTATACATTAGCCCCTGCTTGCTGCTGATCCACAAAAAAGAAGAAGGGGGAGCCTGGCTTGCAATAGACTTTATCTCCCATCCGGATGGTGTCCTGGAAGGCCTTAAAGTCTGGCTGTTCTCCTGGGCCTTGAAGTCAAACGGGTAGAAGCTCTGGTTAGCTGTGCTTGACATCATGCTGCCTATGTTTAGGGACTTCTCTTGAATTCTTTTGTCTTCATTTTCTATACTGTATTTTTTTTTTAACCTGCTTGTATTTTTATCTTGTCTTCTTTTTATTGGGAGCCACCCAGAGTCATTTTTAAATCAGGCAGCGCCGAAATCAAATCAAGTAAATAAATACTGCTCTTTGCGTTCATTTCCCTCCCTCCTGCCCTGCCTTGTTAATCTCTCAATATTTTGGACTACAAGTCCCATAGCTATCAGTGCAACACTCCCGTGGAAAGTGGGAGAAACTGATATCATAAATGGAAGGTCCTTTTTTTAAAAAAAATTGATTTATATGCCGCCCTTCTCCGGAGACTCAGGGCGGCTTACAGTGCATTAAGCAATAGCCTTCATACTTTTGTATATTTATATTTATACAAAGTCAGCTTATTGCCCCCAACAAACTGGGTCCTCAGTTTACCCACCTTATAAAGGATGGAAGGCTGAGTCGACCTTTAACTCTGAATGTGTGGTATTGATTGCCTCAGAATCTTGTTCCTATTGCCCTGGAGTCAAAAGGCTTCTCTGACAAAAAAATTTTCAGTAGAAAATATTGAGAACAAGGAAAGGAATATTGTCATCAAATACCGACAAAGGACAGCCCCAAATCAAATGATCTTAAAGACATGGACATTTTTATAAATGTATGGAAGCTTTTTTGATATTTTCATCATTCATAAGCCCAATTTTCTCTCAGTCGCACATACATCAGAATTGATCACCATCACAATGTAGCTCCCATAAAGGAGGTCTTCTCTGCTGGTGGTGTAGCTTTTTGTGCTCCCAATATGCAGAGGCATTTGTTTTTTGGGTATTAGCCTGTGCCAAGCATTCAGAGAGATGCATCACAAAAAGATCTGAGTACGAGCAAAGGCTCAGCATAGTTGTTTCAGGGGCATTCCCAGGAGGGAAGAGAGCTGTGTGTGCTGGGGCAGTTGCATGCAAAGATGGGTTGTAGGAGCCCACAAAAACCACAGCTGAGCTTTCTGGAGGTGGCAGTTGCCCCAGTGCTTCTTACTCTCAATGAATGGTTTTTTTAATGCTCCCTTGAATCATTTGCAGAGAGAAACATAGCAGGAAAGTCAACAAAAGTCAGCCCAGAGGACTTGTTTTCAGTGAAACGAAGAGAGGGAGGCTTCAGTTTTATAGCCAACAAATGCGGTGCACACATGTTGTCTGTCACAGGTTTATTTGTTCAGTTTCTATAGCTGCCCATGCCCATCTCAAGCAAGTGACTCTGTGTGATGAATAATCATAAAACAATTAAAAACAGCTACAAAATAATACAAAATTAACTTCAGGTATTCCTTGTCTTACAACCATTTGTTTAGTGACCATTTGATGTTACAGTGGCACTGAAAAAAAGTGACTTAGGACTGTTTTTCACACGACTGGTTGCAGCATCCCCATGGTCACGTGATCAAAATTTGAATGCTTGGCATGTATTTAGGATGGTTGCAGTGTCCTGGGGTCATGTGATCATCTTTTTTAACTTTCTGACAAGCAGAGTCAACAAGAAAGCCAGATTCACTTAACAACTGTGTCACTAACAACAACGGCAGTGATTCACTAAGAAAAATTGTAAAATGGGGCAAAACTCACTTAACAACTGTCTTGCTTAGCTACAGAAATTTTGGGCTCAATTATGTTTGTAAGTTAAGGACTTCCTGTGTATATGGCAGCCAGGGAAAAAATAATCACAGATATCAATACAGCCAGGAAATGGGGTCCTTCACACATACAGGGCTCCAAGCCCAGGCACACTTCCAGATCTTTAAGAACTTACAAAAGGCCGTTCTCAATCCATAAGAGAGAATGTTTCAGAGCGCAAGGGCTACCTTAGAGAAGGCACATTTTCTATTCCTCACCGGTCAACTTTCCATGTTAGTAATGCTTCGTTAATATTAATTCCAAATTAAAGAATCATGTTTTTCTCCAATACATTTAAATGTTCTGTGCTTAATTTGACAAATTTTTCATATTCCTACAATTGGTTTTCACCTCTTTGGTAAGACATCAGCTAGACATCAGCAATTAATCAAATAATTATTGGAGAAATTTAAATTGATATTTACATTTTTTAAATTTTTTTTTTATTTTTTGCCCTGCAAAATTCAATCTTACTCAAAATTGAAGAACTAAGAACTCTGTTTCCTTGGCTTCTAGATTTAATCTCGCTACAACAGCCTTTGCAATTTCATTCTGCTGTATAATTTGTATGTTGTTTGGAATATTACTTTGCCTCCTTTCTCTTTGGGTATTCTTTCACCTGTTATTTCCTCAGTTTCCTGATTTTCAGTTCCTTTTCTACGTTTTCGGACTATCTAAATCTACAGATAGAGTTCCCCCTCATACCACTCATATCTTCTCCTTTCCAGGTTCTTGCCCCAGGTTCCATGTCACCTACTTTCTTGGCTTGCTTCCTTTTTTTTCGATGGCCGTGCAAAGCTATTCCTTTCCATAAGAGATTTATTCTAGTCAGAGAATTATCCTTTATTTCCTTTAGTGTAATAAGATTGTACATATGGACAGCTCTGGCTTGATGAGCTTAGTTGTGAAGGCTTTTCCATTCATCACAATCATTGAATTAACCAATTTTAAAGGCCAGAAATACAATATAAAGCAGATTTTTATATATATCAAACTATATTGGATCAGCTCTTTAGACCCAACATAGGAGTTTAAATTGCTTTTGGTGAAGTGTGCTTACTTTTCGCCTCAAGTCAATCTTGCACAATAGCACATCCAGTGGCGACACTAAATGACTACAGGATTCCCACTGATCTAAAATGGGCACTAGATTTCTGACAGGTATTAGAAACTGCATCCAAATGAATGGAACTGCTTGGAGTGTAGTGGTGATTATATATATAAATCACATAAATAATTCATACTGAAGTTTACATATCCCTTGTTATATCTGTCAACTAGGAATGTGCAAATCATGCAAGGCCTTATTTGAACTAGTTTGGCGGCAATTAATTAGAAGGGATGATTCAGTTTGAATGGAGACTTTGCATAACCATAACATCATCTCTCAGCCACTGATTTATTGCAGAGATGGGAGAACTTCAGGTCCCAGGATCTGTGTGTTTTAATTTCAACTCCAAAACTAATGGCAGCTTAGTAAAAAGCTATGCAGTTAGGATTAAACAGTTTGAAAGTCAAAACTTATTTAAGTATCCTATTTAAGAATTTTTAAAAAATCTTTAAAAAAAGCACTTTAATGTTGCAAGATAATAGGTATGAATAAACCCAAATAAAAAATTAATCCAATTATTTTGGCACTAGCAAACTTGGAGAAAAGTATAGAAATGTAAAAAGGCTGTTGCTCCATTGTTGAAGAAGCAGACTTATTATTTTCTCTTTAGCGTGTTCATTTTTATGCATAAGTGTGGACATTGTTAACTTTCTGGCTTCTTTTCATTCTCATTTTTCTTGGGGACTCCAATTAAACCTTTCAAATCCTATCAAGACAGATTTTCTACCCCGTCTTTTAACTTCCATGTTCCTGTTTCTTTGTGTCATTACTTAACTCTCTGTGACTATTTAGGTGATCCATAAAGACATTTCAGCTATCATGCATTTGAGATCTATACTCTGCTGTGCCCCAGAATCACGCAAAATACTGTAATAGCTAAAGATTTTTGTTGGTGTGTTGGTAGGCAAGCAGTAGCTAATCTATAGAACCTGTTCAGAAAAATCCATTCAAGGTGTTATCTGTGAACATAATGAAAAGCTATTGACCTACTTCTCCACTTTGCAGTAGTTGGGAGTCTTCTGTATCCTGGTAGCACTTGATTGTGGCCATGCGCTTGTGAGCATTGGGGCAAAGGGCATGGCCTCATGTGATGTGTAAAATAAATGGGAGAAAAAAAACCAATTCCTCGCTTTTATAGACACACAGGTTGGTGTCTTTGAAACAGAACCAACAAGAATATTCAGGGAGGGGGGGTTAATATACGATAAGTTCTCAACAATACCTCCAAATTGTAATTTTGTAGAGCTGACAATATCTCATGCCAACTGAACTCCGTCAACAAACATAATTCTACATATAGATGGCAGCATTTTAAGACTGCTGTTTTTTTTGTGCATGTCATTTCTTCGTATAAAAAAAAGTATTAGACTCAACTTATGAGTGCCAGTGGTCACAGCCATCTCTATCACGTTCCTGGGGCAGTGTACAGTATGTACAAATAGAATATTATTTAATGAAAAAACTGGAACAGTAAGACCATGTTTTCAACTGTCTTTCCTTTTACGTGACTGACTTTCAGTTGCTATGGCATTATTAAGGGTATT
Source organism: Masticophis lateralis (assembly GCA_030761175.1). NCBI lineage: Eukaryota > Metazoa > Chordata > Lepidosauria > Squamata > Colubridae > Masticophis > Masticophis lateralis. The sequence continues at coordinate 200,917,303 of JAUDYJ010000001.1, read as the reverse complement.
TGCCTTGAACATTCCATAAAATATTCTATAAAACATGGTTGCAGTCTTCAAATGTGAGAAAATTGGGAATTGGGGGTGTGAAAGTATATGTAGCACCAATTTTTCCCACAATGCATCTAAAATGGACCTAAAATGAGGCCACCAAGCAATAACAAATGTGTTACTGTATATGCAGTCATATGCAATCCCAGAGAACTGAAAGAGGTCCGGTCTTTCTGAGAAGCCCAAAGGACTGAAAGAGGTCCTGTCTTTCTGAGAAGCCCAAAGAGGATTAAACCCAGTTAGCAACATTAGGAGCCATCATATGCTGAGTGAATTGGACAATATAAAGACAATGGGAATTGTGGAATCCAGGGGCTCCATGGTTCAATCCTGAGCTATGTATGTTCTCTTATATTGGAACAGTAGGAATTGAATTAGCTTGAACCCTTAACAGTTTATTAACCCAGAGGAAGACACATCATGTTAATGATGATGAAGTTGTATTGCAATGGTATAGTAGTGGCCAAAATTGTGGGAACCTTTTGGGAAAAGTTTATTTTTGAGATTTGATGGCTAATAACACCCTTTTGGGGGGAGGAGTAGTACCATAAAATTATATATCAATGGAAAGATAATTTAATTTATGGAAAGATAATTTAATAAAGAATATAATGCTTTTCAACCTTTTTTCATGGATTCTAGATTTTAGGCCAAATTCCTGCAGTCTGCGCCAAACACTTCACACTGGATTGCGCCATTTCATCTTATATACACCTAGATCTGTGATAGGTTGCTCCTGGTTTGCACTGGTTCGCAAGAACTGGTAGTAAAAAAATTTAGTAGTTCAGAGAACTGGTAAATAACATTGGCTGGCCACGCCCCGGTCACCGCTCGCTTACCCTGCCCACCTCATCAGAGGCTTTTTTTTTTTACTGTTAAAAGCATTTTTTCTACAACCTCTTTGGCTGAAAAAATGCTTTTAAAAGTTTAAAAAAAGTCTCTGATGATCACGCGGCTCAGCTGGGATCGCCAGAGGCTTTTAAAAGCATTTTTTTACAACCTCTTTGGCTGAAAAAATGCTTTTAAAAGTTAAAAAAAGCCTCTGATGATCATGCGGCTCAGCTGGGATCGCCAGAAGCTTTTAAAAGCATTTTTTTACAACTTCTTTGGCTGAAAAAATGCTTTTAAAAGTTAAAAAAAAGCCTCTGATGATCACGCGGCTCAGCTGGGATTGCCAGAGGCTTTTAAAAGCATTTTTTCTACAACCTCTTCAGCCGAAGAGGTTGTAGGGAAAAAAATGCCTTCAAAAGCCTCTGGCGATCCCAGCTGACTTGCTGGATCGTCAGAGGCTTCTAAAAGCATTTTTTTCTGCAACCTCTTTAGGTTGTAGAAAAAATGCTTTTAAAAGTTAAAAAAAAAGTTGGCCACACCCACCCAGTCACATTACCCCCACAAGCCACACCCACAAAATAAGACATGCCCACAGAACCGGTAGTAAAAAAATTTAGAACCCACCCCTGACCCAGATTATTTTCTTCTGTTACCTAGGCACAGTTTCTTAATTTTTCTATCACCACTTGCTGTTGTGCACCTTTTCCTGCCTTTACCAGTGTGGTTTTGTAGTGATTGAGTCTCCTTATAACTCTTCAAAACTTTAGAAATGCCACCTTTGGTTAAGTTTCCACCAATTTTTCTTCTAATTTCTATATAACTGTAGCCTTGTTCACTTAATAATACTATTTTACATCGCTTTCTTGGTGACCAGTCAACTCTTTGCACTATTACTTTAATTTTGTTACATTTTACAAGGTTACTAAATGAAAGAACACAAAAAACTCCAACCAATTTGATAGCGATCACATAACACGCTGACAAATGTCCTCATCTCAACTTCAGTACATGACATCAATAACTGAATCCTACTGTGATCTGATTGGCTCATTGCCAAAACAAGATGACATCTGGATTGGCTCTCTAAACACTCATGCTCATTGGCTACAAACAGATGAAGGAAGGCTACTTGATATCAACCTAAGCAAGTTGTGCTTCCTATTTCTGGTTATTTGACTAACATTTCATAGAATACAGATAATTGAACAAACTTCGTTGCATTATATTCGTGATTAAATTATCTTTCCAATGACATATAATTTTATGGTACTACTAAAAAAAAGTGGTGTTATTAGCCATCAAACTTCAAAAATACACTTTTCCCAAAAGATTTCCACAATTTTGGCCAGTACTATAGGCAGCAGACTGCCATCCAGTTGTTTTCAACTATTCCTCCTACTGTTCTTTGCTATTAATACCAGGCTAGCTATATTTGATCAACATTTGGAGTTTCTTACCCCAATGTGTCGCAACATTTGTTTGCATTCTAATCTCAGGTTGCTAAGCTATGGTGTTTTTACTTCCAAGATTCGCACTCATAATTGGCAAGCTTTGCCCTAATTCCTATTATGCTTTCAACATAATATATTGGACAAAAAGTTCACCCTCATTTAACTAATGTAAAAGATCATTCTGGTACCCCATGCCTAATTCTTACGTAAAGTTCATTATATTTAAAACTGCAGGGGTGTGATGGCTCAGCAGTTAAAGAACTTGCCTGCAGGAAAGCTGTCAGCCTGGGTTTAAGACCCAAGCACCATACAATGGGGTGAGCTCTGTTTACTTGTCCCAAATCCTGCCAAACCAGCAGTTTGAAAGCATGCAAATGCAAGTAGATAAATAGGTACCACTTCGGTGGGAAGGTAACAGCATTTTGTGCACCTTAGTATAATCATGGACAATGGACAACAGTGGCTCCCTCAGCTAAGAAACATAGATGCACACCAACTCCTAGAGTCAGGCAGTACTGGACATGGAAAACCTTTACTTTTACTTTTTATGTTTAAAGCCACAAGCACACAAAGCCATTAACTGATCCCTAACTTTTGCAAACATATGCTAATGTGGGTAAGTGCTGCTTTTTAAAATATTTTATTTTAAAACTCCATAGGCAGGGTTGGCCACAATACTTTTGTCAGGCCTTAGGTTTCAATGTAATCCAGTGGAGACAGCAACATAGTTTTTATTTAAGTGCATGAAACAGCATTTGAAAAAAGAAGTTGCCTGTCATCTCTATTGTACTTCCTACTTGTGCTCTGGGAATGCCTTTAAAGGAAAATGGCAATCTTCGGCTTTCTGAGTTTCTTTTGAATGAAAAGCAACAGTTATCCAGCTCTTCTGATTCTGCAAATTCTGGAGATAAAGCCAACTCCACTCAACTAAAGGGAATCATGGCTGTGATTTGGTTTAAGACCAGAGATGAGCCTATCGATTTGGGGTTTTCTCATTGGGCTTTTCTCCCTTTTGTAAATAGATTGCTTGCTTCATCAAACATACGAACATTTTTTTTAAAGAAATCAGAATTAAACGTGTATGTGTTTTGAAAACCATTTCTCCAAATGTGCATTTTACTTTCCTGTAATGCAATGTATCTTGCCTATTTTGCTAATTTTTATTTATTTGTATCCCACCTTTATTATTTTTACCAATAACTCAAAGCAGTGAACATATCCAATACACTTCCCTCCTTTTGTTTTCCGCACAACAACAATCCTGTGTGGTGGGTGGGGCTGAGAGAGAGTGGCTGGCCAAGGTGACCCAGATGGCTTTCATGGCTAAGGCGGGTCTAGAACTCAGTCTCCGGCTTTCTAGCCTACTGGCCAGTGGTGAAATTCAAATTTTTTTACTACTGGATCTGTGGGTGTGGCTTGGATGTGTTGTGTCTTGGTGGGCATAGCAAGGGAAGGATACTGCAAAACCTCCATTCCCACCCCACTCTGGGGCCAGCCAGAGGTGGTATTTGCTGGTTCTCCGAACTGCTCAAAATTTCCGCTGCCTATTCGCCAGAACCTGCTGAATTTCACCCGCTACTGCCTAAACCACTTAAACAAACTGATCTTAATATATGCATTTTGTGTAATCTTTTACCTAATATATTTTTAATTATTGAGGCGTAGTGTAAATTCAAAGGACTGCATATTTTGAACTATGGCAAAAATGTTGGTTCAAATAATGCTTTGAAACTGTGAAAGTAGGTAAGTTCGTAGTCAAATGCTATCTAAAATTCTCTCCTATCTCCATTTAAATAAGAATTGAAAGCACTATGGCTGCAAAATCTTCCTTTTATAAATGCTTGTATGCCTAAAATACACAATTTTGGATACAGATTTTACAAATAATGAAAGTATTGATCTAATGCTCTGTGAATTTGAAGTAATTCTAACTGTAATCCTCTGTCAGTTCCTGGACAAATGGAATTGTTTTTTTAAAGTTCCTGATTTTTAGAGCCAGGATAACCCTGCAAAAAACAGGATTATCTTTGCAAGGTTTTTACCACAAGTTAGTACTTTCCTAGGTCTTGATGGAGATCCCCATTAATAATGTTCTCCATCTCCTTTTCCCTTTTTATTACAGAGACTGAACAGCAGGGTATTCTGCCATTTCAGAAATGAAATTAAGCCTTGAGTTTTAGGAATATACGAGAATGTGCTTTTCTGTCAGATAGTGGTAGTGTCAGGATCCTCAGCTGCGTTCTTTTGTGAAAAATGTGGTAATGATATCTTTAACGAAATGCATTCTTCTGAATTTGGAAAATGTTTGTTGTATTAAACATTTCTGTGTTTTTTTTTTAAAGCAACATTGCCCATCAAAATGGTTTTCAAGTCTGTCCTTACATTGGTGGTCATGGGATAGGAACGAACTTACATAGTAATCCTGAAGTTTGGCAACATGGTAAGAGGGTCCCTCCTTAAATTTTTACGTGGTCCTTTGAATACCTTACATTATATTTGCATCCAACTGCAAATGGGGTTGTGCTTCTGCCAGTACATAAACATTTTGTCACTTCTTAGAAATAATTGTCCCTTTCCTTACTCAATGGAAGTTAATGGACTTTAAGGAAAAATTCAAATGAACAAATCAGTTACATGATTAAACAGAAGCAGTATCCAGAATTGTGGGAGACATTTCTCTTTCCATACTAATTCAAAATGCTTACTATTGGTGATAAGCCTCTAGGGCCAGGGTGTCAAACTCACGGCCTTCAGGCCAGATGCATCACACGCTGGCCACGCCCACCCTTGGTTTAGCGAACGGGGAAGTTGTGATACATCACATGACGACAATGTAACTCTGCGAGTTTGACACCCCTGCTCTAGGGTCTTCTGGTTTTCCACAAACCCAGGCTTGACAAATACAAAGAAGGTTTTGTAGTTACCACTCATCATGATAAATCATAGTTTGTTGAACCAATCATAACGATCAGGTTTTTGATAGACACTAACCTTATGACAAGATTTCTATTGTAATTGCAATGCTTATAACTATGGTTTGTACATTGCATTAAGCCAAACTGAATCACATATGACTTCATGAACCTTTTGCAAACTAGTGCCTTCCCAGTGTGTTGGAATTGCCCATCTCCAGGAGGCAGGTTGGAAAAAATAGCTTTCTACAATACATGGCTTCATTGGTATCCACAGCAATTGATGTTAATGTAAGAAAGAGGGTACACTACGGCTCTCCTCTGAGACGTGACTTCTGTGCAAAGAGCAGTCTGGGGAAGCAAAATCAGAAATTCTAGTTTCCATTTGATACAGAATGCCACACATTTCTTTTGTCACCTGTCTTCAGATTTTTGCAGATTATTTTTCCACATAAAATATTGATAAAGGACAGCTCTTGACGATAATCCCTCAGTACCCCACACTTTTTCCTACATTGGGGATTGGAACAGAAGCAGCATTTGGGCCTAAATCTGAAATTACTAACTAAAAACTGGAGGGGAGGGGATAGAGGGAGAATATTAGCACCTTTTCACTTCTACTTGGAAGTAACTTGTGTTATTTAATTTCAAGTAATGATACTGAGGAATCCAGGTGTGAAGATAATAGGTGGACTTCACTCTTTGTGTAAAATAGTCATTCGCCTAGATCTCGTTTAGTTTCTTTGACTCCCCAAGCATATAGGGTAATTTTAATTTAAAATCTGAATGCATTTCTTTCCTCTGATAATTTTTCATTCCGACTACTAGATGAATACTTAGGTTATTACCCTCTCCCTCAAAGTAGTTTCAGAATCAAGTGCAAGCCTCAAATCGGCCAGCCCTGTCTTCTGAATTCTGACAAATCGGCCAGTCCTGTCTTCTGAATTCAGAATACTCTAGGACAGATGAGATGCTTTACACGGCAAAGATGGACTTAGCTAGGAGATTGGTCCTGTTTGAGAGAAACACAATTTCTAGCAAAATATAATCTTTTTATTTATCTAGGTAATTTAAAAAGTTTCTCTTTTATTTTGTAGCAAACGAAAATGATGTATTAATGGAGAAGGGAATGGCATTCACAATAGGTTAGTTGTGGTTTGTATTGAAACTGTTGTAATATCTTTGCGCAAACTTACTGTTTCTCCGGAGTCTTTCAGACTTCTATTGTTTTAATAGAACAATACCCAAGCACCTCTGTTTGAATATTGAATGTCTTAGTATAGTTATTCTAAACTCATTGGATACAATTTCTATTTGCATTTTCATGACACTAGCTACATTTTATTAGTTTGGATTTTTTTTAAAAAAAATATCGCTGACTTCTAATTTTAATATATATTTTATTTATTAAATTGGTATGCTGCCCATCTCTCTGTCCAGAGGTGAGATGGCTTCATTACCTGAGATAGTGTTCATTTGCCCAGAGCAGAACAGCTGCCCAGGACTACCCTGTGGAGTAGAGCCTTGGGTTGGAGACTTCAGGAAGAGCTTGCTCAGGGAAGCATCAAGCAAGGGGGAATTTGAGAGCTGACAATTCCTCAGTCCATCCTAAGGATAGATTTAGATTGTGTCATGATAGCCCAGTGGGTTTTGGGAGGAAGGGAAGCTGAGCTCATAGGAAGAGGTCAGTTTGAAGGCTGATTTCCCTCCAAATATCAGATTAACCACCCAACTCTCTGGGAACAATTATGCCCCTTTATTGGAGCCCAGGAGCTGCCCTTCTGTCATTTTGGCTGAGTAGCCAGTCAGCAGCCCTCACCTGGGAGATTGAACACGCTAAATACCAATCATCAAGAGCTTATCAGGGGGTGGAAAGAGAGAGGAAAAAATGTATTCCTCACTCACGGCGTGCCTAAATGGTACAGCAATTAAGGGGAAATAAGAAAATTGTTGTTTTGCTGATTTAATGAACATTTTAAAACCTGCTTTTAAAAAAATCAAATATTTCCATCCTGCCTGCTCTTTGGAGGAAAGTGGCTGGGGAGCTTTGGTTGTTATGATCCATGAGGATCTTAATTAAAGCTTGATTAAAATGCCCTTCTTCCACCTTTTGAAACAGGGACGTATCCAGCATCCAGGTTCCAGCTTGATGGTTGCTTTGCTTTCCTCTTTCCTCCACCGATAGCAACTGCTTTTGTGATTGGGAATTTTTTTGAGCGATGGCTCAGATAAAATTCAAGACAGTTTATCTGGACAAACTGGCGCTTGGGGGTTAGGAAGGACAAGCTTGCAAATCACTATAATACTTATTTAATTCTCCGTTTGTTGTATCAGAGCCAGTAATAATGGAAGGATTGACCGAATGTTATCTCCTGGACGACGATTGGACTCTGATAAGTGCAGACCTCAGAAGGTAGTACCTTTCCTGTTGTCATTTTAATTCTCAGTTTAATTGATAATTCCCTAATTGGAAGTTCTCCTGTTGGATCTCATGCATTTTCCCTTCAAAATGGAATCCCAGGACCACCTTGTCCCCTAACTCCGCTGCTTCTCCTTCAGATCAGCCGTGTTTGAGCACACCATTGTCATTACAGACAAAGGAACAGAAATCCTGACCCTCCTGGCTGAGGAAACTTAAGAGCCACCAGCTGGCAGAAGGACCTTTTTCCTGTGGTGCTCCCGGGAGGAGCTGGCATGAAGGGCTGTATCAACCCATTTATTTATTTAGGGGAGCTGCTTTCTTGCAGGATCTTCAAAGGACACTGATGTAAACCGGATAATCTTTGAACAAAGCATGTAACCACTTCTACTCCACAACTATTACAAAATATAATCCCCCTCCCTTTCCTTAAAAAAAAAAAAAGTAAAGTGTTTTGGTTTCTTATGCTTTGTTTCAAGGCTCTTCCTAGCCCCTATGGCAGTGCCCGCATGTTTACATAGCCAAATGGGTTTTTTTTTCCAAAGACATGGAAACAGCAGGAAAGCAAAGGGGCAAACTTTATTTCTTGTGGCTTTGCAGCTACTTTACATTTTTAGCAACCATTCAGTGCTCTCTATATCAGAACTTTCATACCAGACAAACCCTCCTTTACCAACAAGAAAAAAAAGTGGGTTTTTACTGTATTACTTGTTCCTCTGAGGATGACATTATTCCTTGAGGAAGAGGATCTTGCCTAAACTTTTCCCAAGACTCCAGCCTGACCTCGCACCTTTGCTGCAGAAGGATTGTTTGATCTGGGTCTTCACTTGTGCCCCAAATCCCAAGGCAAACCTCCCAAGGAAAGGAGGAGAAGTATGGACGCCTGGCAATTGAAAACTTCCTTTGGGGTGGGAGGTGGGGAGTGCTGAATGCCCAGAGGAAGCCTGAGAAGAAGGGCTGGCTCTGACTTGCGCCTTGTCCTCCTGCCTACAAGGACCACTGTGACTGTGGCTTCTGCTAGTCACAAACACACATACCGTGGCCCACCTTCAGTACCGGGAGGGAGTGGGAGTCGCTTGCTGCCCCGTGTGTTAAGGACCTTGGGGCGGGGGGGTGGGGGGGTGGGACTGCTGGAGATCTCCAAGCCAGCCCCAAAGTGGCATATGGGAGGGTGGGGGGGGGGGAGAGCCGGAGAGGATCCCGCACAAGCTTGAAGCAGGAACGGCTAAGAATACGCAAGTCTCAACGAGGGAAGAGGCTCGGTGGGGAAGGAAAGTTGCGGATGGGGGGCGAGTGAAACGCGCTGGAAAAGCGCCTGGCCGGGATGGAGAGGGTGCAGTCACCGATGCAGACGAGCTCCTTGGATAGGGCAAATAGGAGCGAGCTGGGAAGGGAGAAAGGGAAACTCCTGACTGGGCTCGGCGTCAGTCACCCGAAATTCACTTTTCGGGTGATAACAATCCCGCCAAAGCCCCGAGCTCATCTCCCCGACCAAAAGTTGCGGTACTCGGCTTCACCTCGAGCCTAAGCTACGTTTGCCAGTTTTCCTCTATGAAACCCAACTATGAACCGGTGCCACTGTGGCTACTTCGTAGTCGCCATCAAAGCAAATCGTGGGACGACGGACAGCCACAAAATTGGCTTCATTTAGAGAATCCATTAAAACGGCAGTGCTGAGATTTGAAACCAGATTTTGACAAGCTCGGTAACGAGGTTCCCCCCACCCCACCCGCCCAACCTTTCGGCGCACTCCAAAAGGTAGGGGAGTGGGAGGGCCGCCACAAAAATAATAATTGACTTCGTTTTGTTTTAAATGATCATTTTCATAAAAATGATCCGATCGTTCTCCGGTCATAAATTATTTTCGAGTGCTGGTCGTTGTGAATTAAAATTTGGTAATGTTGTATTCGGGTAAGAAAAGTCTCTGGGACAGAAGCCAAATTTTGATGAGGCCCCTAGGAATATGCAATCTGGCGATAAGCCATGGTTGAGTGAATACAATTGTCTGGATTCAAACAAGTCGCTAAATCACAAATCTTAGTTTACGGATAGTTGAGATTTCACGATCACTTCGTAAACAACGAGGCCGCCTCGCTTATAAATGAGTGGCGGATCGCCGCTCCAAGATTAAAACTAGTGGGGTTCCCCCCCCCCCTTTTCTTCATTTGAAGCAACCGTAAGGACGGTAGATCAGAGTTTTCCAGACTGGCACTCCTCCAGAGCTGCTAGACTACAACCTCCATTGTCCTGGACCAATACTTGGCTGTGTGTCATGGAAGAGCACCAGTGTGGAAGATCCACCATTTGGGCTGGATTCTCACACTAGCTCGATTAGATCGTTGACATTAAAGATCTCGCGCCTCACGTGAATTACCGGTAGTTGCAAAACTGGATGCGGACTGGAGTTGACCCTGCCAGGCAAACTCAATTCGTTTGGTTAGTTTCGTGCCAACTCAGAAAAGGGATTAATTCAGCAACCAAATTAAGCGAGTGCTGTTGGATACTTCGGCAACTTTGATTCCTCACTTCCCGGACAACTCAAGAGGGGGAGGGGAGAGACAGACGCCCCCACGCTTTAAGCAGCAGAGAATCTGAGAATAGAATAGAATAGAATAGAATAGAATAGAATAGAATAGAATAGAATAGAATAGAATAGAATAGAATAGAATAGAATAGAATCTGGAAGGGAGCCCCCCTTGGGAAGCTAAGGACAGGAACCAGTATGTCAACCCAGTCAATTGAGCAAAGAAAGCCTAAGCCCGTTTGCCTCAAAGGACTTGGGTGATGAAGAAGACCCCTAAGTTCATTGCATCTGGCTTCACATTTCACGGGCCCTTTTGAGTTCGGAGCACCAATTTGAACTTCAGCCTGGATATTTCCCAGGTCGCTTTTCTTTCTATTAAGGGACCTGTACGGGGGACACCAGCTCCCACAACCTATAGTCCATGTGGCACTGCAAACCATTAGCTCCCAACTATAATAAATGCTTCAAGGTGGCACAAGACTCTTTGATTGCATCGCTTCCTTGGAGATTCCTCTGGGAACTTCCCTTTCCCGCCCCGCCCTTCCCCGCAGTTGGAATTACACAAAATATTAAACCATCATGCCAACCCTACCCCGTTTGGGATTAACCTGTGCTTACAAACTATGTTTTATGATTCCACTAGGGTCTGAAACCAGCCATCGTGGGTTTATGCAATAAAATACTGATGAAACCAAATCAACCCTTAGCAGGTTATGTCAATATTAACTTGGCATTAGATGAGAAAAAAAGCCTTGTTTGTGTAAAATAGAACTATATCTGGCCGTCCACACTAGGTTGGAGTGAAAAGATAATCTCACAGGCTTTGAGTAGTTGCCCAGGACTTTCTTCTAAGCAGGTAACACTTTTGAAGTGTCTTGAGCAAGTTGGGTGTGAGGTAGACAACACAGTGCTTCCTACTTATTTCAGTGGAAGAACTAAGGTTTGGTATAAAAGTCGCAAGCCTTTATGTATTTCCATGAGAGTGAGTGCTATGCAACCCAAAGAGATTTACTAGTGGGTAGCTATGCCTAGGCTTAAGGGTACATCTTCTGCATTGGGCCAGCATCTCTTACTCTCTCACTCTCTCTCTCTGTTTAATTGCAGCCTTCCCAGAGGGTTACTCCCCCCTCAGGTTAATTTTATTAGGACTGCAGGATTTTACCAACTGCTGTGGTAACAAGCTGTTTGCCTAGCAATTAGACTGAGGTAGCAGCATTTATGATACACATTTATAATCCTAATGATTAAGGTGATTGCAGAAAGGTTTATTGTTTGTGTGTGAGAGAGAGACAGGGAGAGTGGGAGGGGGAGTCATTGCTGTCATTGGGACAATGAAAAGAATAGCAAAGTTTGGAAAGTTCTGTGCTCTTCCCTTTTCCAATTCCCTCCCTCTGCTGGATCTGAATACAAAGTTGGTTTGTACAAAGTTCTAGATGAAACAACTCCTTTCCTTCCCTGTCCTTCCGTCCCTCCAGGAACCTCTCTCAAGCACTTCAGGGCCTTCAGAGCCCCAGCCTCACAAAACGACTTGGGCCCAATTATTGAATAATGCCCGTTTGCTCCGATGATAAAGAGATGCAGAAAACCAGCAACATCGAAGTCCGGCGCGCTATCAAAGCACCACATTTTCTGTCTCTCCTCCCCTCCCCCATGCACATCGTCTTCTACACGTGCAATCTCTACACGTGTTTTCTCAGACATCCTTAGGGATGAACGGACTGGAATTCCCCAGGAGAGCGTTAAACCTCAACGAAGTTAAGGTTTGGGACGATCGGAATCCTTCTGTCAGCCACAGCGGAGGAGGAAAGGAGCAGCCCGCGTAGGGCCCCGGGTACGCCCAGTATAAAAGGCAGAGTTGGACAGGTTTTGTTAGAATTGATTAAAAACCCGACCTGATTAAATGGTTGACCCACTCGTGGCTTCGGCCACCTCCCCTCCCCTCCTGAATTTCAAACAAATTCTAACACAACGGTCAACGGAAAGGAGCAGCCCGATAGGTTTCGACCTAAAAGCAGAGTTCAATTGAGTTAATTCAGCGTAAGGGCCCAACCGATGCCGCCGCCTGAGCATATTGTAGGCAAATCAGAGGGACTTTCCGCCAGAGGATTCCGCGATCCAGACAAGCGCATTCACGCGGAATCGGGGCAGATTTCCAGCGCGTGAGAGAGAAGGCCGGTGCAAAATTAACCCTCCTCTCTAGGGCGTCTCTGGCAACCCGACGAGGCGCTTCACCCAAAAAATTTATTCTCCCGCGTGGGAAAAAAAAAAACCTTCGGGCTGGACTGGCGCTTTTGCAGGGACGCAAAAACCGCCCTCCTTGTAAACGGGCTTTTTTTTTTTTTTTTGCTCAGCTCACCCCCGGCCAGGTTGGCTTCATCTCCATCACAGCTGGAAAAGCCATCCGATTAGCCTCAGTGAGGACTAGGAGACTGAGTCCGCACTCAAATGCTATTCCAACCAAGAAGTGGCCGGACTCCGGGCTGGGAGGCAACATGCCCTCCTCCCCTCCGCCCTCCCCTCCAGCCAGTTCCAAACTTTCTCCCAGTTTGGAAACACTTCAAAACCCCGACCTAAGGCTTGATTTCCAGAAGGCTGGAAAGAAAGAAATTCTCCCTTCCCTGGACTCAACTCAGCTCCCTTCTCCCCCACCCACCCGAGCCAGACCTGTCTTGGTGGCCACCACACTTACGCGCTCCGGGTCCAGGTGAGGATAAGCGGCGAGGGTGGGCTGAGTCGCCAGGTGCGTTGCGGTTGGCACCGAGGGCGCCGCTCTTTTCTGCCGCGACTAGGAGGGGGGGATCGGAAAAGAAGAAGGGGCTCCAAGCCGCGGAAAGAGTTCCAGGGAGGCAGGTGGCCCCGCTTTAGCCCGATTCTCGAGAGCCCCTCAGAAGTGGATGCTATAGGGGTGGGGGGTGTGAGCCTTATGGGATGGCCTCGCAGCTCTCGCTTCTGCCCGCCACCGTCGCCTTCTAGCTCACGGCAAGCTCAGGAGCTGCTCGCCCGGCTTCTGTAAAGCAGCCAGCCAGCCGGCGGGGAGGGGGAGCCTCCCCCCCCCCATTAATATCTATAACGCCACCCGCAATGCAATTTGTCTGAATGTTCATTTTTACTGGTGATCTCCCTTTGCCAAAAAAAAAAAAAAAGGAAAAGGAAAAGTGGGCTTGATTACAGAGCTGGGGTTCCGTGCGCGCCCTCGATGCGCCGAGGTGGAACCGAGCGGGGCAGGCGGGGAAGGGAGAAGCGGAGCTCGGGCCAAAGAGGAGCACGTGCGTGTCTCGGGGGGCTCGTGCATGCACGTGAGGGTGAGTGATTGTGCATGTGATGTACACACACACACACACACATATATTTATATATTTCTCCCCCCCTCCGGTTGTTTAAACACGCCAAAGGCTTCGCGCGCGCCGCCATTAGTGTTAAATATAAGGCTAATTATGCGTATGAGAATTAAACATCAGTGTTATGCTAATGGGGGCGCCTTCAGCTGTGGATCAGAGCACTTGAGACTAGCATTTAATCAAATGAATCAGTAACTAATACAGCTGCACGTGTGAACTTTCCGCAAGATCAGCCCTCTCCCCACCCCTAACCCCCCTCCCTCTCCCAGGACGGCCCGCTCTGCCTGGCATCTCAATACACACACAGAGAAAGAGAGAGAGTGGGGGGGAGGGAGAGAGAGAGATCGTGAAATGAGGAGTGAAATAATTAGCCGCCGATGCTTTCTAATTATTAGACCTCGGAAAGTCAGTGGAGATTGCACCCTGGAGGCCTCGCCTGGCGACGGCGTGGAAACTATTTTGATGCTTTGCTCAACTGGAGGCAATGGGAAAAAAGAAGGAAGGAAGGAAGGAAGGAAGGAAGGAAGGAAGGAAGGAAGGAAGGAAGGAAGGAAGGAAGGAAGGAAGGAAGGAAGGAAGGAAGGAAGGAAGGGAGTTTGTAGAAAGAGATCAGGTCACTTCAGCCCACAGTCTCCCCCTTTTTCTATGCGACTTGAACTCGAAAGAGCCCCGTTGTTCTCACAGAGGCGGGGGGGGACATCAAGTTGGGATTCCCTCCCCCCTTTTATTTTCAACCTCAGGTTGCTCAGGCAAACTCATAGAAAAGCGAAAGTGCCCATTATTTAGAATTTATCACCAAGGGCAGGTTTTCCTTCTTAATCGCCTGGCCCTAGTACTTTAACTTGAATTGTGAAAAACCGTCCACGGCCACCACTAGTCAGAAAATTAGCTTGCAACTAACCTGCTGCTCAGGGGGGGGAGTTAGAACACAGCAGCTTTCCCACAGTCCCCTCTCGTCTCTTCAGGACTTCAACTTGGGGGAGGGAAAGCAACCAAGGGGGACCGGATCTTACAATAGATTGCTTTGGAATGGGGGTCGCGAGGAGTCAATCCCGCGGCCCCCCCTGACTCCAAAAGCGGGCAACCCCCTTCCTAAATTGGCCTAATAATCCAACCGAGTCGAAAGCTGACTTCACCCCTTTCAAGACCCCGCACGGGGTCCGCTCCCAACTCGGTGCGTGAAGCGGTGACAATGACCTGACCTGACCCCAAACGAGTGACCTCTCCGCGCTCGACTTAGGCTTCCGATGCTCCGGCGGTACCTTTCCTTCCTTTCCTTCCTGGTGGGGCGCTTGGCAGTCCCTCCCGCTTCACTGGGCCCTTCTCGCGCGCCAAATGCAGCCCCCCGGGATGTGGGGGGGGGGAGAGAAATCACCTGCCCCGCCAATTGCGCGCGCCTGCAAGGAGGGGCCTGGCCGGCCTCGCCCCGCCACCCCTCCTGCCAACGGCGCTCACCTCGCTTTTGCTGCTTGAGAACCAAGCACCGGCCCCGCAACCGGTGGCCGCTCCGAGAAACAGCCCCTCCCCACACACGCACTCACACACCTGAAAGGCTTGAGGGGCAGAAGGAGCAAAATTGGGGTGGGGCCCTGGGGGAGGGGGAGGCCCGGATGCTTCTTTTTCCAGCTTACACATAGTTGCTGTCACACCGGGAGGAATACCCGGAAAAGTCAAGCAGAGCCGGGGGGGGTGGGGGGGGGGGAGGGAGCCGGAGTTCCATCCGCTTCAGCGGAGAAGAGGAGCGCCCGAGAGGGCCTGGTTTGCGAGCCTTTCCCGTCTTCCTCTCCCGCATCCTTGGCGGCGGCGGCGGCGGCGGGGGGGGGGGAGGGCTTGGGGGGGCGGGAGGCGGCTGGAAGGGTCCCGCGGCATCGTCTCCTCCGCCCAGGCGAAGTCCGTCTTTCTCGCTCGCCCGGTCCAGCCGGCGGAAGCCCCCTAAAAGCGTCTCGGGCCAATCGCGAGCGCTTCTGCCAGACGGCGGGCCAATCAGCTCGGCGAGCTCATGCATATTCATGGCGTTTGGCTGAGTCAAAGCTTTTAGGCGAGTTTGTGTAGAATCCCCCCAGCATCTCATGCCTTAGAGACACTTTTTTTTTTTTCCAAAGAGCCAAACTCCATTTTCTTATGAATGGAAAGTGAAAAGCCCCGGGCCTCTTAAATTGGGTCCCGAGAACGCCAGGCCGGGAGAGAGACCCCCCCAAAGACGAGAGAAAGAGAGAGAGAGAGCGAGCAAGAGAGAGCGAGCGAGCAAGAGCGAGGCAGGGAGAGCGAGAGCGAGCGAGCCACCCGAGTCAGCGGCGAGCAATGACCATGACCACCATGCCAGAGAGCCTAAATAGCCCCGTCTCAGGCAAGGCGGTCTTCATGGAGTTTGGCCCGCCCGGGCAGCAAATGCCTCCGTCGCCCATGGCCCACGGCCACTACTCCATGCACTGTTTACACTCGGCCGGCCACTCGCAGCCGGACAGCTCGTACAGCGCCGCGTCCTCTTTCTCCAGACCGCTGGGCTACCCCTATGTCAACTCGGTCAGCGGCCACTCGGGCAACCCTTACATGAGCTCGGTGCAGTCCTACCCCAACAGCACCAGCTTGGCTCAGACTCGGTTAGAGGAAACAGGTACGTGCCATTTGCCGGCGAGAGGGGAGGGGAGGGCAGGGCAGGGCAGGGAGGGGAGGGGGGGTCGGTAGGGAGGGAGGGGGGGCAAGGGGAGGCGAGGGGAGGGGGGAAATCCTAAATGGACACCCCCCCCCTTGAAAAATACGGAGATGGGGAAGAGAAACAAAAAGAAACGCAGCCAAACTGAAGGTGGGGGGTGTTGTGTAAGATTTTTCTTTCTCCCCCCCCCCAAGCCCCCTGGTTTCTGCCCCAACTACCCTCAAGGGAACAGCCTCGTTTCCAAGATCTCTGGAGTTTACACACAAAGCCACACCAGGCCCGGCTGGCAAAGGCCCGAAAGCGTTTCCTCTGCACTCTTTCCAACTCACCCCCTCCCCCCCAGATGTGCGCCTATTAGGCTCGGCAATTATTTATTGCGTCGCGCTATAAACAATGTATGCAATTAAGGGTAATTAAACCTAAAGTGCCGCCGCCTGTAAAAATAGAAAAACTTTTCCTCCCCCCCCCCCTTTTCCCCTTCCCCACGGGCGATGAAACTCCGGGGCTGCCAACAATCCCTTCGCCTCTTGCACAACAGCCGCCTCATCTCCGCCCGGCTTCGGGGGCTGCCGGTGGGGCTTCGGGGCTCATGAAAGCGTGACTGACTGGAGGGCGGAGGAGGGAGCCTGACACCGGCTGCTCTCGGGGCCCTTTGGTGGCCAGTGCGGGGCCGGGGCCAAACCTCTGACCCGGACTGCCTGAGAGGCTGCGTGGCTGGCGTTGATCCTCGCCCCTCCGCCTAAGCCAGCGAGGCGACAGGTATCTTCTCTCACGGGCCTCTGTTTGTCACTTCTTCCAGGCACCGAGACAGAGAAAAGCACCGTGGTGGAAGGAGGCGAAGTGCGCTTTAACGGCAAAGGGAAAAAAATCCGGAAACCCCGGACGATTTACTCCAGCTTGCAGCTCCAGGCTTTGAACCGGCGCTTCCAACAGACCCAGTACCTGGCTTTGCCGGAAAGAGCCGAGTTGGCCGCCTCCTTGGGCCTCACCCAGACTCAGGTAGGCTGAGACGAGGCCGGGTTCCCCTTCTTCATCCCGGCTCGGAAGCTTTTCCCAGCCGAGCTTCCTTCGGCAAGGAAGTTTCGAGGGGTCCGGTAGAGCTGGAAAAAAGCTCGCCCAAAGGATTCCCTCCTCTCTATCCCATGTCTGGATGAACCCATCACCCCAAATCTGAGAAAGTGCCGTAAAAGCACATTAAAATACGTCCTTTGCTTTACCTGGTGCTTTTTCTTGTTCTTGAGCTATTGAAGCCTATGGTCGAGTTTCCCTTCTCCTCTTCCCAAGGCACCTTTGGCTCAAAAGGTCTCTACTCTCCACAAATAGGATCCAGAGGATCCAGAGGTTTTAAGTTTCTCAGGGTTCAGAAATTCCCTTTCAGGACGTGGAGAAACGCGGGCCAGAATCGCAAACAACCGGGCTCCCTTTCCAGAAATCCGACCCAAAGGAAAACCACCTACCCTACCATTCGTTCCTATCCCGCCCCCCCACCCCATTCTTTCTAGGTCGAAACCCTCAAACCTCGAAATAAAAAAAAACTTGGGGAGTTTAATTGAGGCGGGACTTTTCTTTGGCCTGGGCCTTTCCCGATTTAGAAAGGAGAGACTCCTTGCTGTATGTGTGACACAATTTGCTCTCTGTTCCGGCCGCATTCCGAGGTCTTAAGCATCCGCGGCACCCCGATTTTTAGCCACGTGTGGACGGGGGAAAGGTAGTTATTGGCCTTTCCAGACCCTTGGATACCGGGCAAGGGGTAAACACGTTAAAAACGACCTGCTTAGTCTCTGGACAGCAGCTGGCTCGCTTTCCCCTATTGAAGTAGGGAAGAAAACTCGGAGTTCGCCTCCAGCTCCCTCGACCTTTCTGTCCGGGGTCGCAGCCAAGCGCTGCCTGGCGCCTTGGGGCCGAGCCCGGATTCCTCGGAGGATGATTTGAAGTGGGGAGGGGAGGGAGCCATGAAGGAGCTCCTTTCCGGGGCCCGAGGGCGACTTAGGCAGGGAAGGCGTATGTCTTTTTGCGCTGTGTTCTGAACGTTTCATCTTCCTGGGACTGGGGGGAATGTAGGTCAAGATCTGGTTCCAGAACAAGCGCTCCAAATTCAAGAAGCTAATGAAGCAAGGGGGAGCCGCCTTGGAAAGCAGCGCCCTGGCCAACGGGAGGTCGCTGTCGGCCAGCTCTCCGCCCGGGCCGCCAGTCTGGAACACCAGCTCGTCGTCGGGTAAGAGCTCCACGGGAACCCCGGGCACCTACATCCCCAGCTACACGTCTTGGTACCCTTCGGCCCACCAGGAGACTATGCAACAGCCTCAGCTGATGTGAGGAGCGAAGGTTGGCCGGCTCCGGTTTGTGTTGTTTTGTTTTGTTTTTTGGCTTCGGCTTTTGTGTTTTTTGTTTTGTTTTGTTTTGATTTGATTTTTTACTTTTGCAACGTTTGAACCGATAAGCCGATCGCCCCATCGGCTGGAACCAACGAACGAACGAACGAACGAAGAAAAACAAAAACAAAGGCACCCTTGTTGGTCTGGGGAAATCGCACCGCAGAAGGAAGCCGCCTTCGTCCCCCCCTTAGAAAGCCTGAGCCAGCCGGAGCGTCTTTGGGTCGCCGACGGTTTTTGGGTCGCAGCTCCCCAGACAAGCACAGATGCCAGGCGGGGCTGGTTCCCACTGCAGACAGCTGACGCGGCGGCCCCAGATAGTCCCCCAGCCACGCCGGATGACAGCCTGCCAGCAGCAGCGCGGAATCCGGCCCTCGGCATGGGTGGACCATCAGGAGGCCGGCAGCAAAGAATCTGTTTGTCCGAGGAAGGGAGGGTCCTCTTGTCCGTCTTTCTGTCCTGTCCAAATGACACTTGGCCATTCCCTTCAACTCATCCTTTCTTTCTGGGCTTCGCCAAGAAACACCTTTCTTTTTCTTTCTTTTCCTTCCTTCCTTCCTTCCTTCCTTCCTTCCTTCCTTCCTTCCTTCCTTCCTTCCTTCCTTCCTTCCTTCCTTCCTTCCTTCTCCTTCTCAGTGTTGGTTGTAGTCCTTTCAGTGTACATTTTTTTCCTTTTGTCCAATGGGAAAGGGGATTTTTTAAATTATTATTATTTATTGACTTATAACTACCACTATGAGAGTCCTAAACATTTTTTTAAAAATAAACTTATGGGCGGATCTGTTTTGCAAAAGTGATGCTGTGTTCAGGCCGTTTGTTTCAAAACCAACCGCGCACACTGAAGGGACCCTCTCATTATGGCTGCTGTTTGTTTTTCGCTTTGGGGCATCCGCGCACATTGGATCGAACTGCATGGATGCGGACTGCAAACAGATTTGCAGAAACTTAGTCTTAGGGCTTTTTAAAGCCGATCGGGTTTTATTTCTCGGATTCATTTTCGTGGATCTCAGCTGAAACGGGAAAGTGGGTTGCCATGGGATCCACACAATCTGATGTGGTGAAAGTGATTAAGCATGTCATATAATTTTATTTTCATGTTATTTTGTCGATTGCTCAAAAGGGTAACACATAGTTTTGAAAGACACGTGCAGGATATCATCTCTTTCCAAGGCTGGGAAATTTGTAAACTACGGTCTTAAGCACTTTACTTGACATGGAGTTATAGAACTGGATGGCATTTATATCAGATGTATCACTGGCCTTCCTTTAAGGGGAGGGGGCAAGTTGGCAAAAAACACAACAATTTGCTTTAGAAGTAAGTGATGGGGGAGAGGTGGGGACATGACGAAAAACTAATTTGTCTTTTGGCTGCCTTAAACCTTTTTGATTCATTTTCCACTCATGCAGACTTTTTTGCCTACCCACCCCCGCACCCATGTTCGAGTTCAAGATGTCAATCTATCTCGCTAATTCATAGTATGGTTTAGTTCTTTGGACTTTTAACAAATGCTTCTGGTTTCTCTCTTGCTTTCTCTTCTTCCTCCACAGGGTCATTTAATTGGGAATAACTATAAAAATACCTATTTAAAAAAAAAAATAAAGCCCAAAATCTTTAATGAATTTGCTTGGGGCAAAACAGAAGCAAACCAATTATGCGGAGAAATTCTCTCCCAGGATACCTGGAAGTCTGCTGTTCTCTTTTGAGGTTTATCACTAGTCTGGTTTTATAATGAGAATGGCCTAGCATTGCTTTTTGGGGGTGCGGGGAGATAAAAAGAGGACAAGATAAGACTCCCCCTTACCCAGAAAGGAATCCCTCTTACCCAGAAAGCACTCCATCAGAACAGTAGCTGCAGAAGCATTTATAAATACAATGCAAAAGCATGTATAAAGATGCCCCATGGCGATGGCAGTGCTTATTCCCAAGGATGACCAAAGCTGGAAGGGCTGGAGTCTTTGAAGATTGCTTTCTCCAAAGTCCACCATATATGAATATTCCAAGGGCAGTGGATCTGGCGCTCTGAATCTGGGTCTGGATTTGGGTGTGAGAAGGAACAGCCTAAAGGAATATGTACTTGGTACCCAGAAAAGGAGATCTCACTAGTGATGGAGTGCTCTAGAAGAAGGAAAGTAACAACAATAATAATATTTGATCAGGATAGTATTATTGTTGTTAACCTTAATTTAGCATCCATAAAACAATGGTTTGTTTGCCTGTCCTCTGCTACTGTGGAGTTTACCCTTCCTAGGAGTCCAGGCCAGCGAAGGGCCACTCATGAATGGCCTCCTGACTGATCCTGGTCCAGTGGTAGGTCTGAGAGATCTCTTTGCCCCAGCTCTAATAGATTTAATGTTAGCTTCCCCACCACCACAAGGAGCTGAGCTGGGACAGACGGCCTTCAGGAGAAAAGCTGCCCTAAAGAATTGTCTCCAGGGGCTGACAGACAAAAAGGTTGGGACAGGGGGAATTTATCAGGATCACAAATGGAATGGAGGAAGGAAAGTTGTGTGGCCCAGGAATGTTTGGGCCAAGCAAGCAGCCAAGGCACTAATTCCCGGTGCCTCCCGCTCTTTGGGGGCCTAGCACTCCTGAAACCATCGGAGCCCCTCTCAAACTGCCTGGTGCCTCTTCTCTTTTCCTGCAGTAACCCAAAGCTCCAACCTCACCCAGCCTGGAAGCGGCTTCAGGGCAAGTTCCTCGCTTGGAGGAACCTGGAAAGGCTGGGTATTTTGCAGGCAGGGAAAAGCAACGGATAACTTCTCTCCCATCTACCCAACCCCGCCCTGCAGGTGACAGGAACTGCGCCTTGCTAATAAACTCGAGGAGAGTTTTTGTGGGTAACAGGAAGGGCAGCAAATAAGGCACTCTAGAGAAAGACCTGGGGATTGGAATTTGGGATTTGGTTTCTTTTCTGCTTGCGTTTTTACCAGTGAAGTTTTGTGGGATGGAATGGAATCTAAGGAGAACCGGTTTAGAATAACTTGGAGACCTTTGCCTCTTATATTTTCAGAGTCTTGGCGGATTTCAGGGAACTGAGAATTTCCTTCCTTCCTTCCTTCCTTCCTTCCTTCCTTCCTTCCTTCCTTCCTTCCTTCCTTCCTTCCTTCCTTCCTTCCTCTCCCAAGGCTGCTCATGTTCCGTGAAATCTCTGTTCTCAGCTCCCTACAAACCCAAAAGGCCGACAGCCATTCTACTCCGTGGCAGGGCCTTTCCGTCCCTGGAGCTAAAACAGGGAGGCTTAAAAACCCGCCTTCAAGGTTGAGCCTTGAAGCAAAAGAATTCCCCGGGGCGAACCCCGCTGGCAAAGATCCCGACGACCTACCGGGCGGGCGGGAGGGTGGGTCGAAGGGAAAGTTCGTCAGATCTCGGCTGGGATCAGAGCTCCCGGCCCCGGTGCCAGCTCGAACCGGCACGATCGGAGGGGGGGGGGCCCTCGGAGCCGCAGAAAGCCGCCCTTGCCTTGCCTTCCCGGCTGAGGTTGCGCATCCACTGGCAAATTTCTTCCTGGGGTGGGAGAGAAGCCGGAGGAGAGGAGAGGCTAAAGTGGGTGTGGATCGGGCGGGGGTGGGGAGTGGCTTTCCAGGAGGCTGCTCGAGGGAAGGAAGCGGGTGAGAAATTGTATCGATTTTTGTTTTGACACGCACCCATTTTTCAATTCTGGGCGATGAGTGATCGGATGATGGGTAAGCTCCGGCTAATGCACTATCTTGCGATGAGAGGAGAGCGCACGCAAGGCGGAAAAGGCGCAAGAGCTCACGGCCGATCGGGGCTGGGCCTTGCGCTCAGGAGGAGAGGCGACAATGGCCGTGGGAGAGTCCCGGCTCCGTGTACCTTTGGCGGCGAGGAAGGAGAGTTGTCCGACGGGCTTTTTCCAAGCACGGGACTGCTTTCCTATGTCCAAAGCCGGAGGTAAATAGCTGGGATGTGGCTGCGGCAATGCGGGATTGCCAGGGCGGCCCTTGCACTAGGAAGGAAGGGCCTCGAATCGACTCCGATCCAAGCCAGGGGAAAGGGCACCTGAAAAGGCCCCCGCGGTCAAACAAACTCGCCCCGGAAATCCTCTCCAATGCCTCGGCTTTCCTTAATTCAATCAAGTCGAGCTAACCCGTCCAAATGGAGAAATTATTAGTTTTGTCCCGGTGAAGGCGGGCTTGAGTTAGGGCGCGTTTATAAAACCGTACCGTTTGCAAATGCTAATCTCGCCGCCGCAGAGCTCATTAATTCTGCCTTATTCCTGACAAGTAGTTCATCAAATATCTGATTCGAAATTCATCATAATGAGGATATTAATTAAACTCTGAATCATCCGAAGGGGCTTCTATTGAAACAATACCTCATTACAATGATTAAAAATTGATGCCGAGTACTACGCCTTTTTCAACCGCGGGCTCTTCGCAAACAACACAGTCCTACCGGATAAAGCTGTCAATGGTAAAAAAACAAAAAACAAAAAACACCGCAATTTAAGAATAGGTAATTTCTCTCCCGCATTGGGGGGGGGGGGGAGAGAGAGAAGCGTCTGCCTCTCATTTCCCAACACTTCTGCAGTAGGTTACACACAGCTTAATGATAATCAGAATGACTCCTTTTCTCCTAAAAAAGACCCCAAAGTGCGCGTGCAGCTGCAAAACCCAAGAGGGTCAGCATCATTTCACTGTATTCTCTTCTTGATTACAAGCCGAGCCCATCAAACACAACATAATTACAGTAATTTCAGGTTTATTTATTCTAATGCAGTTTCCCCATCTCTCTGGTAATTATGAGCAATTTTTTCGCCCGGGGAATCTTTTTGCATTAACAAAAGAGATAACGCACTGAAAGCCAAATTTGCTGTGCATTGAGAACGGGGGAATAAGGGAGGAGAGAAAGGCACAGAGAGAGGGAGAGAGAAAAAGAGAGAGAGAGAGAGAGAGAGAGAGAAATGAAATCCGTGCGAACTGCCATCTCTCCCCTCTCTATACTGGAGCGCGCCAAATTGCTTGCAGGTGTAAGGCGCAGGCTTGTCAAAAGGAAAGGGGGGCCTTTCGCATTAGCAAATGCACAATGTTGAAGTAATGAAGACAGACTCCCGCAAAATGGGCAAGCAGATCCCTCTTTAATATGTCCCAAAGCCCCCTCCCCCAATCAAATCTCATTCCTCTCTCTCTCTCCCTCTTAAAAGACCCTCTCCATAGCTGGGAATGCGTCGGCCTCCCTCAGCAAAGGCAGCTACGTCCTGCATTTTGAAATAGTTGAGATCTAAGGAACCCATCCAAGATGACATCCATCTGCCTTCTTCTAGTTGTCCCACCCTATCTCGCCTGGCGGACACCGAACGGCTTTCTCCAGTTGTCTTCGCCATTGGTTTCTCTCTCTCTCTCTCTCTCTTTATCTCTCTCTCTTTCTCTCGGGGGGGGGGGGTTTGTAGTTGGAGAAAGTTATTTCTCCTGCCCGCGATCTTTCCCCAAGTCCGCAACTGTCACCATATGTGTGTCTATGTATGTGAGGGTCTATCTCTGTCTCTCGATAGACGTATCACATCACGCGCATGCACAAAGCCACGCGAGCTCCCCTCCCCCCCCTTTTAAGCATGGTCAATTAAAGTTACAAGACAAAGCTCTTTAGATCGGCGCAGATCAAAGATGAACGAAAGGGCAATCAAGAAATAAACGGGCTTCCTCGTTCCTAGGCTCGCCTTACGTTTCTCCACTATACATCCTGTCCCTCTTTTCTTCCTTCCCATTAAAATCAGGTAGGGCAAAGGCGGGGTCGGCAAGTCATTGGTCCTCCAGGTCAGCTGCACTAGCCCCAGAGCTTCACTTAGTCGCACCCTCCTCTCCTCTTCCCCTCTCTTCCTCTACGCCCCCCCACCCCCACCCCTATACCTACAGCTTAGTTCACAGGCGACGCTATTACTGAACAGAACTGCACAAACCCCCAAGTAGGCTTCGTTTGACAGGCTGGACAACTAAGCGATACTAAGACGGGTGTAGGTGTACCCCTCCCCATTTTCCCTCCTTCGCTATAAACTTCCCGAGATCGAACGACGGTAGCCCTCGCTTCCCCAATCTTGCACATCCACGAAGCGCGAGCGCACTCTCACTCAAACATCCACATTTCATTCGCACGCCTGGAATAATCCCCGACATTCGCCAAGGAAGAATTAGCAGGCGCGGAACAAACCGTGGTCCTTTTTTCCGTCTTCCTTTCCGTTAACGGGAAAATCGAGCGTCAAAATCGTGCACATATGAAAGAGAGGGGAGAAAAGACACTGCCCCACCCCGCCCCACCCCACCCCGGGAAGGCGCTTTTCTGCCACCTTTGCTTACCTCTTAGCCGCCAATGTTCCATGCAATCCTGACCCGGTTCATTCGCTTTAGCTCAAGGTTCGATGCAGCAAATTGCTGCAGGAAAAAGTTGGGGAGACACTGGAAAATAGAGGGCTGGGTTCGGGGGTGTTGGTGTGAGAAACAGCCCTCCACCGGAATAAATATCCAGAGAACACCCGGGAAAAAAATGGGCTCGAGGGACCTTGAAACTGCCGCTGAGCGCAGGAGGGTTTTCGCAGCCGGGCTCTTGCAGAATATCACTGAAATTTTCTGCTATATAGCCTCTGTCTTTATAGCTGATGGGAAAAAAATTGCAGATTATTAGCATAAATGTTTACTCTTCATTACGCTGATGACATTGTGCACTCGAGATCTTGGTAATCTTTGGGAAAATTATGAGTAATTTTTTAAAATTTTAAAGCAGCAGCAGTTACCGTGCAATTCAGGCTAATTCTGCGTAGGCTCCGAACGGATATAATTATCGAGGAGTCAAGATGTTATGCTAAAAACTATGCATTGATATTCCCATTTATTATGTACATACAACTTTGACAATGTTGATGCTTGAAATAGCAGGAAATTGTCTTGCGCAAAAATTACAGTCCATATTAGGACATGTGAAATTGCGAAGAATTATATAGTAATTGCAGGCTTTCAGATGGGAGAGCCAGAATGCTCAAACTAGTGCAAATGTGGATAAAATTACAGATCAGAGCAAAAATTAGGGGAAAAGGGGGTCTGGGATTTTTCAAGTTGGCTATAGGATTCCGGAAGTGTCTAATGCCACATGATTGCTCCAGCTTTAGGGGAGATATTCATACCTCAAATAGCTCTTGGGCCAGAGCGGCTTTAATTGAATTTCTTGGGTGTTCTATCCCCCCACCCCCACTTTTAATAAGGCTAAATTAGCAAATTGCCTACCGAATGGCATTTTTTAAAACCAGGTCCTCCCCCCACCATGTCCCCACCGCCACCATTTTTCAGGGGAAAATTACTCCCTTTAAGGAAGTTGCATTCCAGGGTGACCTCCGCCGCCGCCCCCCTCTCGGAAAATGTGTGGGGAGAAATTTAATTACATTGCTTTACCACTCCCCCCCCTCCTCCTCCCCGTTCCCTGGGGAGGGCCAATGTAAGCAGCAGTCATGGGAGTCTGTTTTTAAGCGGGTATTGTGGCGAGGCAGAGCAGGGGGAACGGGAGGAGATGGCCCCTTCAGTAGCCCCCGGGAAACGGGGTACAGCTAAAGACAACCGGAGATGATGGGTGGGTGGGGGGGAGTGGGAATCAGCAGAAAGTCAGGTGGTCCGATCTCTCTAGATCTAGAAAAAAAGAAATGTGGTAGCGGGTAGGTGGTTGCGTGGGGTTCGACAAGGCCCAGCACGTCCCTCTGTTTTCCCAGCCCCACTGGGCTGCAAAAAGGCCGGACAGCTGGTGGCGAACGTGAACCTCAGCTTTCCCGGGTTGCCTGACCCTCCTCCCTCTTCCATGATGGGTCTTTGAAGAAAAAAGCGTGGTAGGCTTCTTCAGAGCGGGCGAGGTTCTTCCTATCTGCGGGGAAATCGTTTAAAGGTAAATAAACGAAGCCACAACGGAGGAAAGGTCTGAAAGGGAGCCTTTGTGCTGGAGGCATCTCTTTCGCGGGCTGAATTCTACCGGGTTTCTCCCCAATCTCTTTGATTTTAAAAACCAGGCTGGGGAAAAGAGATTCCCTGCATGTGGACATGGAAACCTCTATTTTGTATTCTCGGTGTATTTTGGAGTCAATAACACCAGCAATAACGAGATATAATATAATACAATGTAGTACAGTACAGTCCAATACTTCGGCAAAGAAGAATAGACGGTTGGATTCGTAAAAGCCAAGCTGATCCACAGGACCCTCTATGATGGCACGATCTTGATGTGCAAATGCCCACATCTACCTAAATATCATTTTCAGGAGATGGAGGTCAGATCTCTCTTCAAGTTGCAATCTTCCGTGTCTCTCTGCCACCTGGAGATCCCGAGGGGAACGGCTCACGAGGACAAGATTTTGCTGTCCCAGAAGTTATAGGATGATTTCTTCTGAGGCAGATCGGGACCAGGAACCAGACTTGTCTGCAGTCTGATCTCTTGGACCCATAGAGAGGAAAAGATCCCTAGCCACCTATTCCTACTTGACTCTAATTCCTTTGCCCAAGTGCTGATCTGCAAGGGTCTCGTCTCTGGTCTCCAACTAATAGTAATAGTAATAATAATAGTAATAATAGTAATAATAGTAATAGTAATAGTAATAATAATAATAATAATATCACGAATGTCCCAACTCAACAAATGGGTAAAAATGCCAGTCAAACCATCTGGCTGAATGGGCAACTAACCATAATGTCATATTGCACCACTGCAAGTATTGAGATGCAAAACTGTGGCACAGAATGTTTCTCACAAACACACATACCAAATCAAAAATTGCTTTTCTTTGACAATTTTAAAGAAAAGCAATTTTTAATTTAGTATGTGTGTTTGTGAGAAACACAATGTAGCTTCTTAATATCACAGACATGGGTCTTTAGATCATAAGCTACACAGAATCCTTCCTTCCTTCCCCTCCCTCAAATATACAGCCATGTGAGTCATTTCCAAAAGCTGTGATCTAGCTTTCTTAGGCAACTAGATCTAAAAACGTTCACTTCAGTTAGTTTATCTTCTGATTTAACTCCTTAAGGCTGACCTTAAAAATAAGCCAGCTTTCTCTGGCTTCCAAGGCATTTCATCCATAGAAAACCCCATTGAGGAAGATTAAGCTTTATTTGGAGAGGGGAGGGGGAGTAGGATTCTAATGCATGGCCAAAATATCATTGTGAACCTCATCTCTTTCCTTCCCTCCCCCTCTCTCAAAACACACTATGCTCTCTCATTTCTAGATACTATTTTAGTATTTTAATTCTCAAATCACCCCATCTTGCAGAAAAGCAGAATAAAATCTCTTGAAATAACTGGGTTTGTCTGATTAAGCCTGATGGAAATATTTTATTTACTAAATATATCCCTGTTGTGAGATCACAGTTCTGGTAGGATCAGACATCTTTTGCCCAGATCTAGGGAAGCAACTCAGGCTCCTGTTATTTTTATATGCCTGTGTGTGCATTGTGGATCACCAACATGATTGCCAACTGCAGATGACAGATATGACACAAGAAGTTGTATGCACTGGGTGCATTGTGTTGTTTCATTGAGCAATGTTTCCAAGTGAGCAGTAATTTAATAAATTATATTTCCCATTCTGAAATGTACAAGGCAGACTTAAACATAATGTTTATTCATCGCCCCTTTCAATTTAGTGGGGTTTTGTCTGTCAGGGTGAATGCACTCTGGGCCTAACTGGTGTAGTATGTAAGTAATGTAGGATCTTCCATGACTGGCGGCCAGGCACACTTCCTAGGCCAAACCACCACATAAGAAACGTCGGACAAGGAAGCCCAATGCAGACTGTCTTATGTTCCTGTTTGACAAAAAAGGACAATAAAAATTTAAACAATCGTTAATATGTAACGCTAACAACATCCAGCCAAGAATAAGTGGAGGGCTTTCGAGGGGGAAGGACAGTTTTTCAGGCGCGAGTGGCTGGCAGCGCTTGGGGCTACGTTCTGACCGGCGCCCTCCGAGCAATTTCGGCTCTTTCTTTGGAAAGAAGCGGCTAGCAGGCGTTCGCCAAATGGGTGCCTTCCGGTCACCCTCTGGACTCTGGAGGGAGGGCTAGCGACCCTTGGTTCCTGCGGAGGCCGAAGTTCCTCCATTTGCCGCTTCCATTTTTCACCAGGCCGCGTTCGCCACAGAGGAAAAAAAAAAAAGGGGGGGGGAGCGGAAGGAAGACTCCTTGGAAGGATCACAGGGCCCGTTGTCTCGCAGGGAGCCCGGGCTGTGTGGGAAAGTCTCCTCAGCGCCGCGCCTTAGGCGGCCGAAGAGCTTTGCTCAGGCCCCGCCTCTGGCTTTCCCGCCCAGGCTCCGGAGCGCCTATTCTCCCACGCTCACCTCCCCCGCTTGGCTCCCGCGTTCGCTTCCTCCAGCTGCCCCTTCCCTCTCTCCCTCCCGCCGCGTCTCGCCTTCTTCCCGAGGCCTCCTGCCTTCTTTGTTCTTCGCTGGGCCCTTCCTTCTGAGATGGGCGCCGTGCGGGCTCGCTTCATGGCAAAACGGGGGTGGGGTGTGTTTGTGCGCGCGTTTGGTTTGGCGGAGCGTCGTTTTCCCGCCCTCGCCGTCTACATTGGGGTGGGGGCAGGAGATATGGCGCCCTTGGAGCGAAGCCGGGCTCCTTAGGGCGCAGGACTTGAGACGCGCGCCACTTCTGGAAAAATGCAAGGCGGCCTCACTTCGCCTCGAAACTTACTGAAGTGTGGCCATTTTGTCCCCCCCCTCCTTCTTAAGCTTGGTTCCCCCCCGTCCCACCCAAGATGGCTCTGAGTAGGCCTGATCTGCTTCGCCCGGGTGGTTTTTTAGCCTGATAGTTGGTGGGAACGCTGTTGTGTTTTTGGTGGGGTTTTGTTTTTGTGTGTGTGTGTGTGTGTAGTGTTGTTTTTTGACAAAACCAACCATGACGGGGCTTCTGATTGGAGCGGAAGGGAACAACACCGCCCACACCTCCGCTTATCTTCCGGAGTTTGTCCGCCTGCTTTGTTCCGCCCCCCACCCTATTTGTCGTGCTAAGGCCGGTTGCGTGATTCCGACTCAGGCAGGCGGCAAATTCACCGCCTCCGGCGCGTTATGCCTCTTAATCATCCCCTTTGGCAGCGCAGTCATCTCCCCCCACAACCACCTTCCTTTTCCCACCCGCCACCCTGGGATGGCGCGAGCGGACAGCCGAGCGATTCACCCCGCACTCCCCCGTGGCGCGCCTGGAGGACAAGGGAGCCTCTGCTGAAAAAGGGTCCCGGGCTGTCAGCCAAGCTTTGGCTCCTTCGCCAGGCTCCTGTCACTTTCCCGGCGTCTGCTTAGGTGCACCCCCACCCCACCCCCCCACCTTTTCTCTCGTTCGAGGACAGATCTGCCCAAACAGCACCTTCCTAAGATGTTAAGAGAGATACGAGGGTTGCTTAATCTTTCTACTGACGCCGCTCCTGGCATTGCTGGAGGAGGAAGCGGCCCTTTGTCCGGGCAGGAAAGTAAAAATCGTTAGGGGGCTTTTAATCATTTCGGGAGAGGCGAAGTTCCACTTTGGAAAAGATCAGGCAGTAAAAAAGGAATTATGGAGAGAGAGAGAGACTTATACAACAGGGCTTCCATGCCTTTAAAAACTAAGTGTCTTCCACCTAATGCTTTCTATACATCTTGAGCTCCAATATTCTTTATCCTGTCTGTTGGCTGGGGATTATGGGAGTCGACGTTCAATACAAAAAAAGGCACTAGGTAGAGAAAAACAAGTCTCTGCTGGGTGAAATTCTTCCTCCTGCTCCTGAGCATCCACCCGCCCTCAAATCAGTCATGCCCATCATCAGAAAAAGGAAAAAAATTTTTTTCTCCTAAAAACTGAAGCAACACAGCCTGGGATAGTTGTGGGAACTGGAACGCCAGATAAGGGCTTTCAGAATGTCATATTGATGACTACAAAAGCGACAGAGAAACAGGAAATTTATTGACATACCGGTAGCTAGTTCATATATTTTAAGGTCAGTGATCAGATTTGTCACTAAAACCCATCAGATAGGCTATTTGCCAACAACCCGGCAAGTAATTTTATATGCAAGTCTGGACTTCATTCTTAACAGTTATTTGAAATATTAAGAAATAAATACCAAATACATGCCCAAAGGGTCAACTTGTACTATAAAATGTGAGCAAAGGGATAATAATCATCATAAAGAAAGAAATGAGGCTTCCTGAAGAAGCATCTTCCCCAGTAGACCCCAGGTGCAGCTGGTGGAGCCTTCTTTGCATGGCACGGTAAAATACTGCTAAAACACTGAACCCTGGGACCTTAAAAAGATTTGCATTTGATTTGAGGGCTCCGATTGGGCAGGCAGCAACCTGTATCATGAAGGGAAGGCAGTGAGAGCATCCCTTGGCCTCTCCTGCCAAATTCTGAGCCAAAATAACCTGTTTGGCATTAAGCTTCTAATGCTCCAGCATCCAACAAACTGAGAGATTCATTGCGGCATAAACTGTAACAATTTATGAGCCTTTGGGGTGGGAGGTGGGGACGGCAAATACTATATACCACGTTGCCTTTAAAGCCTGTGTATAGTAGCAATGTGCTGGATTTGGAATACAAGTGCAGTGAGTAGTGTAGAAGATTGTCACCCTCATCTAGGGAAAGCCTGTGACTTGGGAGGAAAATATAAATAACCAGATAGGAAGCCAAAACGGGGCAACCGTGGAGTTGAAATGCCTTTTCCCAGATCTGCACCCTGTGTCTCTTGGGTGTGCCTCCGGTTTAGAGGAGGTGTCCCATTTCGTTCATCAAGAAAACCTCCTGCAAAGCCAGCAGCCGCCTCGAGGTTTACTGCCAAGCGCCCAAACAGGCCATGCCGAAGGTATGCGGGGACTCCCTTCTCTCCGCTGGGGCCTGCTGATCACGAGGGAGACCGGGTCGCCTGCAGCTTCAGGAGCCGCCGTCACGCTGCCGGGATTGTAGCGCGGGAAGCCTCCAGGAGCCTGTCCGGCTTGCCTCCACGTCTAGTGGCGCCAGATCGCAGTGGGGTGGGGCCGAGTCTAGGCGAGCGAGAAGGCGCGTTGAGTGATTCAGGCTGGGCTGCCGAGGGAAGGCTGTCGCGGTCTTCCTGCCTCGGGGCGTGTGTGTCTGTCTGTCTGTCTGTCTGTCTGTCTGTCTGTCTTTGGGTGTATGTGTACGGGACAATACTGCTGGCAGTCTGGGCGCGACCCCGGCTGAGCTCCCCTGAATTTGTGCCCTCGCGGCTCTTAAAATACCCTTCAAGAATGCCCGCCGCCGCCGTTCAACAAGTGCAGCGTTGGAGAAGCCAGGAGGCCGCCCAGAATCAGCCCTTCGGAGTCAGAATGGAGAGCATAGAGAGAATAGACAAAGTGCGTCTTTCTGCCTGAAGGGACGATTAGTTCCACGGAAGGAGCTAATTGGCGAGTAGCAGGAAAAACTGGATTTCGTTCAGGGAAACAGGCGCCTCCAAATTTCAAGCAGGCTACAGGGGCTTCTCACTCAGCGCAGAGAGTCGGTCCGAACGTTGAAGGCGTCAGAAGATAGAAAAACGACCGATGGAGCCAAGTACGGTGCAAACAATAATTTATTTAAATAATCTCTTCATATTGTAAAAGTAACATTGAGCGATTTTTTTTTGTTTGGTTTTTGTAATAAATAACCAAGAACATACATTTTTTTTAAAAAAAACATTTTTAAAGGTTTTTTCAACTATGAATTGAGAAAATTCATTAGCTTGTACTTTGTGGTAGTGAAGATGAAAGGAATAAAACAGAATACACAAAAGAACGTATGGAAGCTGCCCGGAGATAAAAAGAGGGAAAATGATGTCATAAAAAAAAATTATTGGTTCACAAAACATGAACAAATGTAGCCTGTTCCAATAAAACTGCCCCTCCTCTTTTTAAGGCAAAGAGGTTGGGGAGAATTAGCACAAACAACTCTATTACAAACATATATATATATATGTATGTATATATTTATATCTTTTTCTTGCCAAGAAAAAGTCCTGCAAACATTTAAAAAAAGATAATTTAAACACAGCTGGGTTTCTTTTTTTTTTTCATTTTAAATATCTACATATAAAAATTATTTATCTTTTTTCCCCCCAACATCAAAATGAGGTCATCTGCAAAGGCACCTATAAAAACGTATAAAAAAATAAACAAAATTAAATAAGAAATTTTGCACTAGCGATTCGATGAAAAATGGGAGAAAAGTGGGTTCTGTGCTCCCCGCGTGCACAGTTTTTAAAGTCTTTATTTGCTGCAGACTAGGCGGGATACGTAGAAGGTAAAAAGCTGGTGGGGGAAAAAAAGATTGATATAAAACAGGTTAGGACGAGGTGATTGGGGCGGGTGGTCAGAAAACCCTGAAGGAGAAAAACAATCATTGAGAGGTTTTTTTGTTTTGGTTTTTTTTTTTTTTTTTTTTTTGTTTTTGACCAAGGGTGTGACCACAGCTTTGCCCGGATTTCACGCTTGTCAACAAGAATGTTGTCACCAACTTCGGAGTCACCGATTGGGTGAGCCACATTCTGAGCTGAGGTTTTATTTTAGGGGGGGGCGTGGGAGGAGGGGAACTAGATTCTGATTGAGTTCGAAACTTCAGGGATTATTGACTGAAGTCTCAAGGCGCTTGTCCCGTTTTGGCACCACCAAGTCGGGCGGGCGGGCGCCGCGGCTGGGCTGAGATGCTTTCGGGTGGGGAAGGAATTGTGGACCGTTTCCCAAAGCATCGGGGGAGGGGGAAAGATACACCTCTGCCCACCGGAAAGAGGGGAAAAAATCTTCCTTCTCCACCCTGGATGGTCCCTTGGAGAGTAGATTGGGTGCCCGGACTTGGGTTAGAAAATAGTCCCTGCGCTGACAGCCGCGCCATGATGATGGGCGTGATGAAGATGGGGATGATGCTGGTGAGACTGCCCTTGCTGCAGGATCGGGGAGGCTCCTGGCAGGTGGGAAGCTGCGGTGCTGGACGCCTGGTGATACCACGAGTAGTTACCCAGGAAAGCAGCGGCTGCGCTAGGAGTGCCGGGGCTCGAACCTGCGCTGCTCCCGCTGCCGCCACCGCCGCCGTTACTCATTCGCTGCGGGTGGGGAGCAAAGTCCCAAGTGAGGGTGGCTGAAGCAGGAGGCGAGGCGCAAGGAGGAGAGGAGCTGCCGACGCGTTGCTGATCCCCCGGGATTTCACCGCTTTTCCACATCTTCTTGAACTTGGATCTGCGGTTCTGGAACCAGATCTTCACCTTGCCAAAGAGAAGAGAGAGAGAGAGAAAAAAAGGCGGGGATGAGCGGGAGGCAGTAACAGCCCAGCCCCTTCCCATCCAAAATATACATAAAACAGAAATACTCCACAACAATCACCCTTCTCCCCTCCAATTCATTCAGCCTTCTGCCTTCTACAAATTCTCCCATCCTGCCGGTCCTGCTCCGAGTATTCAAGGAATGGTCCACGGTTGCAATTTTTGGGCTCTCACCGCAGAGGCCTATTAGATTTGTTGTTTGCTTATGCCAGGCTGGAAGTTTTGTAATCTCCAAGATTTGTGGCTAAGAGGAGAAGCCTGGTCCCCAAAACAGACTTTTGAGAAACTCACAGCTCAGGTGGGGGCAGTTGGAAGAGGTTACAACAGGGCAAGGGGCTTGATGGAAGAAAGCTTGATCAGGAAATGTCTCCTATTGTTTTGTGAGGTCTTCAGCCGAAAACTAGGCTTGGCGAATTCTTTGCACAGTGAAGGGGCAGTGCTGCTGGGACATTCCCCCAGAAATACCCGGAGCTGCCAATGTAGAAAATCTGCTATAAGGATAAGGCAGTTTGAAGAATGTGCCCGGCTCTCCAGCATCTTCCACGGGCATCAATTGAGATTGTGTCCAAGAACCTGCTTTTCTTGCCAAGTCTCTCCGTGGCATACTTTTCTTTCTGGGTTTTTATTCCTGTCTGACCTCCCTAATCATGGGATTTAATTGAAAATGTTATGGGACTGGATCCAACTATGGGTGGATAGAGCAGGAAAAGGGAGGACCAGGCTACCTGGACTGAAATAAAATGTGATGGTCACATTTAATTTTAAATAAGAGTTGATGAAAGATTCTGGCATTAGGTTTCCCTGATATTTGAATTCTGCCACTTTCCCCCCTTTGGAATACTATACTACTAGACTCTAGCAAAGACTCAGGAGGCGCTAAATCCGCTGAAGCACTGGGCTCTTAGGAAAACAGGATCTGGTCAAGCCTCATTGTTTCCAGGCAATGACTTCTATGGGACCCAAAAGATAGCACCTGAATCAGAAACCTATACTGGAGAAGGGACAAAGAAGACCTTGCCTACAATTGTGGAAGGGATCTAGGGTTGAGGCGGGAACTTTTCCCATTTTCACAAAAGGGTGAGAAAATATCATTGGCACAAAATAAGCATCTCTGCCTGGAGCCATGGCAAGGCTTCTAGGAGCAGCTTCTACTCAGCTGAATAATGTGGCAGGGCTGTGATCCTGAACCAGTCTGCACAAAGAGGGAGATGGAAGATCCCACCTGGTGCCCTTAGCATTGTCTTCAACTAACACTCCTAATCTGTTTGTTGAATTAGCTCCTTTGCTGGATTGGCACAATACTGTTGGACCATACATTGACCAAATTAGCTGGATTTGAGTAAGCTGCACTCACATACAACTAGTCAAGATCAAAAATTGCATCAAACTTGGCATGCAGTATAGGTATTTCACTGATCTGGTTAAGGAAATTGCTCCCCAACACACTTCTGATGTCTTCTTACCTGAGTTTGGGTGAGGCCTAGTGAAGCTGCCAACTCAGCTCTCTCAGGCAGTGCCAGATATTGGGTCTTCTGGAAGCGTCTCTGTAAGGCTGCCAACTGAAAACTGGAATAGATGGTTCTCGGCTTTCGCACTTTCTTTGGCTTCCCATTAACTATTCGGATCTCTGGCTCAACCTCTTCTTTTTCTGTGGCAAGAAAGGAAAATGGGTGAATAATCTGGTTCCAGCACTATATGCCCCCCCCCCCTTTTTTTGGGATGAGCTGTGGAGCCTCAGCTATAATGCCTTGCACTGCAAGGATGGCTCAAAAGATCCCGGTGCCACAATGCCCCCCAGAAACTATTTGAGTGCACGCTCTCTCCTCCCCCTTCCCTCTTCTGAATTAAATAATTCAGCCTTAACAAATCAGAAGGAAAAAAAGGGGGGGAGAACGCCCCACTTTGTTACGAACTTTCCCCCCTGACCTCTTGTGCCCAAGAGTCTTACCGGGTTCATTGTTGATTGGGGGCGTCCTTGTCCCATAGGTTGCATAGGAGCTGTAGGAGGTGGGGTATCCCAGATCGTAACTCCCGGCTTTGGTGGAGTAGGGCACTGCGCCGATGCCATTTGGGTGGTACTGATAAGAGCCCATCTGGGCGTAGGGCGACCCACTGCTTCCGTTGCTGCCTGTGCCTCCTCCAGCTCCACCGCTGTGCTGTTGCTGGTTGGTATAGTAGCTGCTGTCCGTGGCAGTCGACACAGGCAGAGTGGGAGATTCCTGGGGCTTATGCAAGCTGTGGTGCTGCTGCTGGTAACTGCTGGAGGTAATCTGGTTTGAATGCATATCTGAAACAAGGCTGTCAAAGACTCCAGTCATCCTGGTCCTCTATCCCCGCCCCTCTCCCTCCCTCCCTCCCTCCCTCCGTCGCTCTCTCCCTTGCTCCCACCCTCCCTCGCTCGCTCGGAGAGTACAGGACCGCGAGCAGCAGGGAGGGAAACTAACTCGGAGTTTCCTTTCTGGAACAGGCCGAGACGCAAAGCCTTGCCCTCTTTCCCTCTCACTGAGAGGTCCAAGGTAAAAAAGAAAAAAAGAAAAAGAGGAGAGATCACTGGAGATCCCTAGGGCTGGTCGCCACCGCCACCGCCAGAGTTGCGGGAGAAAGAGGGCAGAAAGTTGCCATCGCCGCCCGGCTCCCTTCCAACTTTGCGCTTCTTTCAAAGGCAGAGGCGATCCCACCCCCGGGGGGAAGCAAGTTGCAGCGATGCTCAGCCCAGGCTTCCCAGCAGCGCCTTTACGATTGTCTGCGGCTCGTGGATGCTGCCAGGTGGGCATTTAACACTAGTCACGTGAGCGCGGGCTACGTCACCTAGCAACAGCCAATCCGGGCCTCCGTTCTCGTTGTCTTCTTTCTCTTTTCTTTCCCTCGGTCCTCCCGCCTCCCTGCCTCCTCCTCGCTTCTAATCTTCGGATCCCCGGGGCGGTGGAGGCGCCTCGCAGATGACACGCGCTGGGAAGGGAGGGGAAAAGCGGCGCGGGTGGGGTGTGTGGGGGAAAATACCGAGAGAGAGAGAGAGAGAGAGAGAGAACTCCCATCTCCGGGCGCTCCGGGGAAAGGGAGGCTTAATAACCAGAAAAAGAAAGAGCATTGTTTGGGTTCCTCTTGCTGAGTTGCGTTTGAAAGCTTGCACCGCTTGGTCTGTAAAGAGATAAAAAAAGTGAGTCAGATCAGATCAGATCAAGCCAAAGCAGGGAAGTTTAGTTTGGAGGAACCGGTTCCCTAGCTTAGGATCCCGTTTACAACCTGGTCACTGAGATCCAGCCATCGCCAAACCCGTATTTCTAAACTGCATACGTGTGAGAAGAAACATTTTGGGGCGTCTTTTGTCTCGCTTCCCTTGTATTACCGAGGATGCTATCACCAGTGCAGTGATATATTAAGTCTCTAAACTGAACTCAAAATGCTTGGAAGAGAAGAGGATTGTAAAGTCGTGGTCCTGATTTGCCCGTTTTGGGGACGGAGCCTCTCCAAGATCTTAATTTTTATTTTTCATAAGGCAAACTTCAGTATGTCTGTGAAGATTGTCAATCATCCAGGTCCTGGTCATCCCGAAGATGCTTTTCAAAAAGCAACTGGACTTTAATTTCTCCTCCCACCCTTAAAAGCGTTATTTATTTTCTCTTCTCATCCAAGAAGCTTCTTGGATGAGAAGAGAAACATTTTCAAGGGGGGTGGGGGGATGGGAATAAGAACGTCCAGCTGCTTTTTGAAAAGCACCTTTGGGGCAAACTTCAGCAGTTGCAGCTTTGATCCCACTCCACGCCAAACACCCAGCCCTACCCGTTTTCTTCCCCAAACCACAACTTGCAGCGCGGCGGGCGGGCGGAGAAGGGCGGGCTTTATGCCTAGTGTGGAGGTTTGGTGATCTTTGGGGAGAGGAAAGGCAAGTGCTTGCAATGCGAAAGAAAGATCAGAGTCGCCTGCAGTAATCCAGGCTTCACCTACCTGGCGCCCTCCAAAAGTCTTGGTTTATATCTCTCATCATCCCCAGGTAACATTCATTGCCCATGCTCCTGTAGAATAATAGGCCTTTCAGTCAAACACTCCTGCTCGGCAGGAGTGGGGGGGGGGTTGGGGGAGTTAGTCGGGATTTAACACCCACTCGGTCTTCCCCACTTTAGGAAATGTGGACTCAAAAGGGACCAGTTGGTAGCTGGGTTCTTGGCCTTACCATTTAGCGCCACTTAGCGGACAACTGCTGCTACTGAAGACCGGAGGAGACGGGATAATCGCACCTAGGCGCCAGGCTCTTCAATCACCGAGCCCAGCAAAACAGTAATTAAAAGCCACAACACTGAGCCAGCGCACATCCTCTGAAATCCTCAGAAAAAAGAGACATACCTGTGTGGGAGAATCAACTTGTTGCAACAGCTGCTAACGGGGAAAGCAAGTTGGCCTGTAAGAAATTCTTAAAACAGAATAAAATCTACCTCTCTTTCCATCTTTTAGCGCACCCCCCACGTTTTGTAAGAGTGAATTTGCAGCATCAGCCCTGTTACAATGCTGTGCCTCCTAAAGGACGTTAGTGAAGTCCATGCTTCCCATTGTCAATGCAAAGAATACTAAGAAGGTAGCTTTTGTAGAGGCTTCTTATTTGATTTTTGGCCACTTCTTTGGAAGTGGCCAAAGAGAATACTGAATACTGTTAGGAAAATGGGAGGAGGGGCGTTGATCTGGTTTGGAAAGAAATCGCCCCTCGCCCAGTTGGCTAAGACAGTTGGGTGGTTTTTTCCCAGGGCCATCTTGCTTTATTGCAAGTTACTATGAAAGCTAGCAACAAAACTTGGGAGTTGTTCCTCAGGTGCTACACCCTTTCCTTGGTACAATTTTGATCTTAAAAGCAAGGTTTTGAATTCCTCCTTAATTTTGCTGGCTTCCCTGCCCCACTCACCTAACCTGCTTTATACTAGTTGCAGTCCCTCCAAGGCACTATCTCATTTCAGCTTTCCTGACTGCATCTCGTCTCCCCAGCTTGTTGTGAGCCAGTTCTTGCTCTCCTTCCCTCCCTGTTGACTCAGACTTGGTCCTCAGGCTCAGGAGAGGCCTTTTGACTGCAGATGCAAAGTGCACCAGGAAGTTTCAACTAATGAGCAACCCAAAAAGGTTGATCTGAAAGAGAAAAACATGCTTAGTGACCCCAAAACTTTAGGAAAAGAGATAGCCTACTTGACACCAATTATTATTTCATTTAGGTCCTTTAGATCCAAGAACAAAAAAAACAAACAAACCTCATAATATTTTTATATCAAACTGGAAGTAAAAGTGGCCTAAAATGTTATCTTGAATGCAGCATAACAAAGAATATACTATTGATGAATGTTAAAAATGGGAACCTTTTAAATGTTCAGGAAACCAGCGGATATCAAAATAATCTAATCCAAACATGAAGAGAATGTAATGGCAAGGAAAAGCATTTCCTAGTCAATTTCCACAAAAGATTCAAGGGGAAAAAGGATATGATAGAACCTGGTAACGGCTTACAATTGGAACATTTAAAAAAGAAACTGAAGGCTTGATTTTGCTCTACACAAGAGCAAGCTACTTCAACTAATGTAATCAAGAATTCAAATGATTTCAAATGCAGCTTGTGCAAAGAAGCAAAAGAAACAGCACTCCATATACTCAGCTCGTGAAAGATCGCACCATTGGGTTATAAACTATGACACAGCAAGGTCATCAAAATAATTCACTGGAACATCTGTAAAAATTACAGAGCAGTAATGAAAAATCAGTGGAACATATAGTTGAAAAATTAAAATACTGTGGGATTTCTAAATACAGACTGATAAAAGTCTGACTCATAACACACTAGATATAACTGTAATTGATGTGGCAATGCAGGGGGAATAGTAGAACAAAAGACAAAGAATTGCAGAAGATCACAAAATATCAAGATCTGTATTTTAAAATGGAACGATTATGGCATAAAATAGCCATTGAGTGCTTATCAGCACACTCCATACAATGCCTAAATAAATAAATAAATAAATAAATAAATAAATAAATAAATAAATAAATAAATAAATAATGGAAGGCACTTAGAAAATCTGTGCATTGACAAAATTTTCATCTGTCAAGTTAAAAGGCCACATTGCTCGGAACTGCACATACGCTACACTAATGCATTATGACATCCAGGTTCTTGGGAAGAATTCAATATTCAAGGCCAGCTAAAGAACCGGCAGCTGTGATTTCACATTTCTGTGTACATAATAATATACCTAAGTCTTATCTTGTGGATGATGTTATTAGGCCTTTTAATATTGCTGCCTGAGTAGGTCTGGGGGCACAGTGGTATCTTCTTCAATTATAGAGTTTGATTCCCATGTCCCATGGTTCATATGATCTGTTGCTATTGCTGAGTAGCTTTTTGTGTGAGGCAGGGGCTATAAACAAGTGTAGCCCTATCATTCAGGCCTTATGAAACAGACGTATAATTGTCCAGGATGAACTGCAGGTCATTGATGATACGTCTGACTGTGTTTTAGTTGAAGAGGGACAAGTGATATTCTGTTGTTTTCTTTCCTGATTATTTTCTTTAGATCTTAAATACCAGTGAGCCCTCTTTTTTTTAAAAAAAAATATTGTTGGGTAGATACTGTACTTTGAGAAATGTCTGATTTAAATCCTTAACTTGTGAGTCTGACAAGTCTGAACAGAGTTGGTTGTTATATATGGGATGGCAGTAGATAATGAATTCTTGTGTATTTCGAGCAAAAAAAAATACAAGAATCTAATCTGGTGTTTTTATTCTGTAGTGCCACAGTAGTTTTTAGGAAAGGATCCATTTGCATGATTTAATTCAGCCCTAAATTGATTGTGTGGTGAAATGTATTGAATTCTAAGTAGAACTTTGCTACAATTTTGTTTCCATGAGTTTAGTTTTTTTTTTTAAAAAAATGTCATCAGTGTTGTTCAGATAGAGAAGCTGTGGAGAATAGGAGCTATACTGAAACACGATCATATTTCAAGTGTTAAGGTGTGATGTTATCTGCAGTCACGTA
The DNA here is from genome assembly GCA_030761175.1 of Masticophis lateralis. Taxonomy (NCBI): domain Eukaryota; kingdom Metazoa; phylum Chordata; class Lepidosauria; order Squamata; family Colubridae; genus Masticophis; species Masticophis lateralis. The sequence continues at coordinate 200,876,505 of JAUDYJ010000001.1, read as the reverse complement.
CATATTCATAGGAATGTTACTGATTTGAAGATATTGTATTTGTCTAAAGATGAAATATTGTGGATAATTACAAAGTCATAAGGTATGAAGGCTTAATATATGGAGACAATCAGAAATGAAAATCCTTGTGACTTTTAATTTATCTTTCTGGAATAGATTGCTATAAAAGGACTCAACATCTGTTGTAGTTGGAATGTTGTTTCTTGGGAGATTACCAGTCAGTTGTCTTTTCTTAGAAAACAATTTATATTCTTATGTCACTTGTAATAGAAGAGCAACATTCAAAACAACTAATGAACAAACACTGTTCTCCTTTGGGCAACTTGTCACTGACCTTAAGAACAAAGAATTTCAAAGACAGATTAGAATGCAAAGCACCTGAGTGACAGTTCATAAAGATTTTTAATTTTACTTAATTTGTGCACAGTAGGACAAAGCCCTTTATTTAAGGGCAATTGACCATGGCAGACTGAGCTGTTCCTGACCTTTCCTTAAGCCAATCCTCGTTGCAGTAGTTTGGCAATGGGGTTGGGTTGATGCATATTCTGGACTATGGCCACAACAGCTTCCCATTGGTCCTCCCCACTCTTTCTTCCACATGGAGAAGATAATCCCCTTTCCCAGCTAGCTCATGTATGGGCAGGTCTACCCGGGCTTGCCTGCCTTCTCTTTTTTAGGGATTGCTGTCCTTTTGCTAGTCTCCTTCCATTTCTTTTGCTTTTACAGATGGTTATATACATGGATCTCTTCCCACCACTTTTCCACATTTTTTTCTTTGGCACTAACATAGACCCACCCCTTCCCCTTTTTTTGCTGTAATGATTAAAGCAAAACAAGAGTATTTCTTCAGTCCCTCATTTCACTGAGAAATTTTGTGGCAATGAAAAAACCGATATTCAACGTTCACGCAAGCAAAGAGAATGATTAGTTGGTGCATTGTGAATCCAGACTTCATGCCATTACGCCTGCACTGTAATTGAAAGGTTGTTTTTACAGCTATATAGGACAGTGGCTGATATTGCAGGCGAGTGCTGAGAACGTCATTAGACTAAAATAAAGCAGGTAAATCAACTACTACGGAGGTCAGGAGAAAAAACAGCTCAGAAAAGAAAAAGTACTGTCAAAGGAGAGCTTCAAAACATGACCAGAGATGCATTTGCAGTGGGCTGCACGTAGATAGAAGATTTATGTTGTCTCTTTCTACACTCAACACATTGTGAGTGACCAAGACAAGGCAAGCAGAAGCCCAATTGTGGCCTACATAAATTAACCAATTTTGAGCATTTCAAAGATGTTTCTGATATTCCCAAACAATGTTTTTTTGTGAATGGCCACACCGCTTATTGCATTTATTTATTAGGTTTTTAAGGGCAAAGGTTTCCCATATCCAGTCGTGTCCAACTCTAGGGGGCAGTGCCCATCTCCATTTCTTAGCTGAGGAAGCCAGCGTTGTCCAAAGACATTTCCACGGTCATGTGGCCAACATGGCTACGTGCCGCAGCGCAGAGCGTGCAGCGAAACATGGAACACTGTTACCTTCCCCTTCAAAGTAGTACCTATTTATCTACTAGCATTTTCATGCTTTTGAACTGCTAGATGGGCAGGAGCTGAGGCAAAAACAGGTGCTTTAGATTTTTATCTAGATTTTAGCTTTAGATTATTTTAGCTTTAGATTAGATTCATATCCCACTTTTATTACCTTATAAATCACTCGTACTTCTTCTTTCCTCTTGTTTTCCCCACAACAACCATCCTGCGAGGTGGGTTGGGCTGCTGCATTGTATGCATACTGTATATACTTGCGAAGATTATTGTGGGCAAATTATTTAATTAATATTTAACCTTTCCTGATGTTGAGTCTATAGAAGTTATTGCTCTTGAATTTCAAGTGCATCCTACATTTAGATATTACCTGCAGCCCCAAGATTGCTTGCTTGATTTCTGTAATTCTATTTTAGGCTACATGAATTGTCTGTGTAAGTCACGATACAGGCAGTGTAATCTATTAGTAGAGAAAGGAAAGGAAACTTTTATGCAAATCACTAATCTTGGGGGAAAAATGGGTCATGTGCCATTCATTTTGAAGTAGTGCTTCTAATTATTCTTGAGATACTAAACTACACACTGCAAATATAGTGTACAGTTACTGAAAGGTCAGCGGATTATTCTGGAAATTCATTGTGTTATTTGTTTGCCATTTAAAGACAAGCAGGAATGGAGCAAGGTATTGTGCCCAGGGTCAATTATATTTTTTTCTATTACTGCTCAGCTCTTCTTGAGTCGAACCTAATGTTGACCGAACCTAGGTTTATGATTGCTTGTTGTGAGCGGTGTGCTTTCTTGTTACAGCAATTTGGGAGTAGTTCAAAAAATATTTGGAAGAATATGATCGGAAAATAATTCCTTTAGCCTGCAAAAGGAATGGTAAAAAAAATCTTTAGGTTAGATTAGAAACGGATGTAAAAAATAGACTCTAGGCCTGAGTTTCTGAATACACAACATTAATGCTGAGTACAGAAAAGGAAGGCATGTGTGTTTGTGTGTTTTACATTTCCAGGAACTCAGTATTTCCAGGAGAAAAAGGTTCCTAATGGCAGTTTTTGAGATACATTCATATTCTTCAAAAGTACTCTACCTTTGAACCAAAATAATTTGACCAGTTTGGAATATAGACTGATTCATTCTGTCTGGGGCAAGTTTATTTCATTTTCAGTGTGGGGATTTTTTTTTTTAAGTGCTGATATCACCACCACAATGACAATTAGCTAGCAAGAAAGCTGCCAACCTCTTTCGGTCTCTGTCTACCCGCCTCTCCACCTCCAGTGACTATTCACCACCAAGAAAGCAATCAGTATTCATTCAAAGCAACATCCAGCAGGCTGGCTGAGTTGTTTACAAGCCAGCTGCTCGTGAGTCATAAGTGTGTTTAAGAGCCTGTCCCTAGCATCCTTCACTAGGGCATAATACTTGGCTTTTCTTCAGTTGTTTTTGCACTGCTAGTTTGAGGGGGGGAGGTTTGCTTCACTGTTTATTGCAGTTAATCTAGCCTGGACCAGTAATCCATTAGTGGCATTGCCTGGGAGAAATCTGGAGGGAGGTAAGGTAATCTTAGCAAGTTACTGAGAAAAACAAAAAACAAAGATATGGGGAGTGTTGTATCAGTTCATCCATCTGTGGTCAGTATTTGGTAGAGTAGCAACACAATAAGGTTTGTAATTTCGTCCAGACATTTTCGGTTGTTCAATGGATTAGGAACAAATAAGAATAAAGCAATATTTGCAAAGAGTAGAGCAGATGATATCCGTCTAGTCAAATAATTAATTAATAGTCCTAATTGTGCTGAGGTTAGAACTACAATATCACATTTTTTTCCACCGTGCAAAATTTTCTTATACAAATTCATCTTCTTGGCTTTATAGCAGGAGTTCATCCTAAAACAATAGATTCTACTTCAGTTTCTTTAATTATTAGGAAAATTTCAAGTTGTAATATGTAACACAATTTTGCAATGTATTTTCATCTCCTTCTGGGAATGTTTCTGTTCAGGATTCCATTCAGAAGGAGTATTTTCCTCCAAGGTGCTCCAGATTGTCTTTCCTTCCCCCCCCCCTCCCCCGACTTAGCATGTTCAATCTTTAGCAGAGTATATTTTTTCTGGCTGGGGTAAGTTTACAAATATTTTTGACATTTTTTTCGAGATTCAGAATTAACTTGATTGTTCTTGCTTTTTCTTTTTGTAGCTTCATTGTTATAGAGTCATAGAATATAAGGTACCTTGCACATCAAGTGGTCCAATCTTTTATCCAGTTCAGGAATACTCTAATGGTATGTAGGAATGAACTTGGGAGTTGGGCCAAGAGATGCTGCCAAGGGAACCATCAAATAAGAAAAAGCATAGCCTATAGCTGGACAATGGGTGGGGCAAGAGGTTTCCAAAAGATTTTCCCTAGTTTCTTGGGCTATAAAATAGATGAGGGGAGAAATATAATTTCAGATTTGCAAGATTCTGTCAATGTAGCTTTACAATAAAGTAGAATTAACTCATTTCTTTATGTTTCCTATCTGATTTGCCACACAAGGCGGACAAATATGTTGCCATAGGATAACCAAGAAATAGCCCTCCAGTTTTTGCTTAAAAAATAATACCACCTGTTAAGATCATTAGTTTCATTGTTGAGCAGCTGCTATTGTTAGGAGCGTTTTCCTAATTTTGAAACTTTTACTTAAATGCTTTTTTTCTTGATATGTCTTCAGAAAAATCCATTCCATCTTTTAATGAAGGCAGCTACATGTCTCCATGCGGTCCTCTCCTCTCCTCTCCTCTCCTCTTTCTCCTCCCGCCCCCGCCTAACCTCACCTCACCTCACCTTGCCTCACCCCTCTCCTCTCCTCCCCTTCCTCTCCTCTCTTCTCCCCCCCACTGGATATCCTACAATTATCAAAGGGCTTTCTAAAATTGGGTGCTCAAAGCTGAATATAATAAAGTATGTGCAATCTGACCAACACTATATAAATTTCAGTCTCATTGCACTCACCACTTGTGTTTGCTATCAGAAACAAATAAATAGGACCCAGGATGTCTTTTTAAGAGCTAGGTCAAGCATAGAAGCAAAGTTAAGAAGAATTAAGAAGTCAAGAGCCCTGGTGACACAGTGGATAGAATGCAATATTGCAGGCTAAAACTGCTCCGCAGCCTGGAATTTGAGCCTGAGAGGCTCAAGGCTGACTCATCCTTCCTTCCTTCCTTCCTTCCAAGATCGGTAAAATGAGGACCCAGATTGTTGGGAGCAATATGCTGACTCTGTAAACCACTTAGAGAGGGCTGTAAAAGCACTGTGAAGTGGGATATAAGTCTAAGTGCTTATTGCTATTGTTAAGAATGACACTAAAGCTTTGCTTTGAAATAATAGTTATTTTCAGACACGGCATGGTTTTTATAAAATATTTATCGTATTTATCAGTGTCTTGGCTTAAGGGATCCAGTGAATGATGCAAGTAATCTGATAGCTCTCAATCATTAGATGAATTTCAATACGTAAATAAAGAACAGATTTCTTTGCAGTGCAGATGCTTGTTTTGGGTGAGATACGTATCAGTAGCAACTCAGTTAGTAAAATTATTAGAGGAATCTTTCCGCATATTTAAAATTAATGCTAGTGTGAATAGCATTTATATGGTGAAACTAAGGTTACGATCTTTTTTTTCCTTATGTGTTTCCCTCTCTCTCTTTTTGTAACAAAAGCAAATGTTGGATGTAACTGCTTCTCCCTATAAGGGAAAATTAAGATCTGTTGAATGAAGCCTTGCAATACTTTTATGGTTTGATTGAGAAAAAAATATAAGGGGGCAATCCAGAAAATGACTGGATTTACACTACTAGACACAATAATATTATAATAAAATTAAAGCAACATAATAAAAACAACAAAGGCTATTAAGGATTTTTTTAAAAAAAAAAACCACACACACACACACACAATTTTGCAGCAAAAAAGAGAGGTTCACCAGGAACAAGTCCAGTTTAGTTACTCTTACTGAATAATATTAAAAGCATGTGTTGCTACCCAAATTAACATAATCTCGGATTTTGCTACAGCCTACTAGGCTTTTTAAGGCTTAATCTAGATCACAAATGCATTATTATTTGCGATAATAAAGTGATACAAATATGCTGTATCTGAAAATTGGGTGAGAAAGAAGAAAGGAATCAAGTTCTAGAGAAAGAAATTTAAAACTTGTGTAACAAATTTAAAATGGTCAGTATTATAAACCCTCTAGAGGAGTGTTGGCAAAACTTTTCGGCACCAAGTGCCAAAATAGAGCTGCCCGTGCGCAGGCGTGCTGAAAACCAGAAGAGCAGCCACCTGGTGCACATGAGTGCCCAGGGAAGATGATCTTCCAGTTTCTGGTGCATGCATATGCACTGGCCACCTGGTCTTCTGGTCTCTGGCATTCATTTGCTCACCGGAAACCGGAAGATCATCTCTCCGGCACGTGTATGCGCACCCGGTGGCTGCTCTTCCTGTTTCCAGCACTTCTGTGCACGTGAAGACCAGCTGGCTGGCATGCTGGAACCTGGAAGAGTGATGGGCAAGGCTTGCATGCCCAGAGAGATGGCTCTGCATGCCACTTCCGGAACATGTGCCATAGGTTCTAGAGTAATGTTTCTCAACACTGGGCCTGGTGGCTCAGCAGACTAAAGCATTGTGATTAACACCAGCTGTCTGCAATTACTGTAAATTCGAATCTCACCAGGCTTAAGGTTGACTCAGCCTTCCATCCTTTCTAAGGTAAGTAAAATGAGGACCCAGTTTGTGGGGGCAATAAGCTGACTTTGTATAAAATATACAAAAGTATGAAAGCTGTTGCTTAACGTAAGCCGCCTTGAGTCTCCGTAAGCCGCCTTGAGTCTCCGGAGAACGGCAGCATATAAATCAAATTAAAAATTAAAAAAAACCTTAGAAATTTTAAGATATGTGGATTTCAACTCCTAGAATTCTTCAGCCAGCGTGTTCTGAAGTTGACAAGATTGAGAAATTCTACTCTAGAACCATAACTCAATAACATAGCACCTATTTCTTTATTCCTTGGTATGTCCAAGTATTTTTAATGGGGTATTAGCAGAGAGTGAAATGGAGAACTATATGAGGTGTATAATCCCTCCTTCCCTCTTTCCTCCTTCCTACAGTACCTCATCTCTTCCATAGAAAACAGAAGCTGATAGTGTATTAGTTTTGTGGGGATTGATGGGTAAATCTGGGATAAATTAAGAATATGTTGGTGTTGAGATAACTGAAACGCCAGTTCCACAGAATCACAGAGTGCCCACTGCAGGGGTGGGTTCTACTTACCTTTACTACCAGTTTGCAATAGGAACGCACACACGCTTCTGCGCATACGGAGGTTGTCAATTATGAAGTCCGGATGGGCGGGCAGATCCTCCTGCTACTTTTAGTACTGATTCACAAGAACCAGACAGAACCGGGAGCAACCCACCGTTGGCCCCCTGGTTCAAGCTCTGTTCAGTGCAGTTTAAACCATCTGTACCCAATGGCTTCTCTGCCTCCTACTGTTCTCTGATCTCTTGTTTCGTAGTAATCAAACTAACCACCAGGAGTCACTGTTGGCTCATGTAAACAAATCCAGCATGACATTTATCCAAAGGAACAACATGTTTTGTTATGAATTCCTAGACAGGAATTTCTTAATGTGCTCTGATTATCATCCAATCTACAGTACTGTCTCTGGTGATAGCATCTACCATCTATCTAGCATCTATCTTTTAAGAGATTCTCACAACCTCTCTCCCTCCACACCCAATTCTACACATCACATTCCACAATTGGAATTTGAGTAAAATTATTATTGTTTACCTGTCATTCGCATGCAAATGCAGACTTGTGTGCATGCACACACACGTGGATACCAGAAGGAGGGTCTTTCCAGGGATATAGCGAGCAAACAAGCAGTAGTAGTAATGCTCCATGTGTACCCAAAATGGAAATGTCTACTTCGGAAGTTGGGTAATTAGTTTAAACAGCCATTTAATTTACTTATTATAAAAGAGAAAAATAAATAAAGCTTGGTCCATATAGTCTGAAGCAGCATATGGAGATTGGGTAATTAATACTCAGTTTAAGCTCAGTTTTCTAAATTTCACACTGTTGTGGCCTTTTCCCTAGCCAAATACTGTGTTTCCCCAAAAATAAGACCCTGTCTTATATTTTTTTGAACCCTGAGTGCTTGGCCTTATTTTCAGGGAGGTCTTATTATTTTGGGGCGCCTGGAACAAGATGGGGATCCTCCTGCCATCTTATCTGATTTTCAGTTCTGTGTTTAAATATTTTTGGGGAGGGTTTATTTTTGGGGGGGAGGCTTATTTTAGCGCATATGTTCAAAAGCCCAACTGGGCTTATTATCAGGGGATGTCTTATTTTCGGGGAAACAGGGTAACAAGTAACAATCCATCCAAATATTTTAATCATACTAATTTTGTACCTAGAAAATGAGGGTGCATAAAGTGTGTCTGATGTTGTCTCAACTACCTTGCCCCATCTAGCATGTCTTAACTATGGAGCCTCCAGTGAAAGGGAAGATACTTCACGAGGCAGCCTGTTCATTCTTTAGCCGCAGTTGTCCTAATATTTAAACCTAATCTACTTCCTTGTAGTTTCAACATACTGGTTCTTTCCCCATCCTTTGGGGTAACAGAGAACACATCTATTCCCTCTTTTATATGGCCAGAATATTGCTATTGTATCTCATCCTTCCCCCCTTGGTGGTCTTTTCTTCTTCAGACTGAACAAATTCAGTTCCTTCAACTGTTCCTCATAGGACTTGATTTCCAGTCCTTTCCATTTTGGTAGTCTGCACTCCCACCCCCACCCTAGTTTGATCCAGTTAGACAATTTTGTTTTCAGACTGTGGTGCCAGAGCACTTCAAATGATTCCTGACCAAGACAGAACAATTATTCCCCATGATCTGGACTCTATTGTTTTGTCAATGCACTCCAACATGGCATTCGCCTCTTTATTACTTATGCTTGTTATTTTTACCACAACTCAAGGTGGCAAACATATAACACAACATCCTCCTCCTATTCCCCCCCCCCCCAACAATCCTGTGAAGTGGATTGGGCTGAGAAAGAACTTACTGGCACCAAAATCACATAGTTGACTTTCAGGGCTAAGGCAGGACTTGACTCCTAGCCTGATGCCTTAACCATTAGACCAAACTTTTTTAGCAGTTGGATCACATTGCTGGGTCACATTTAACTTGTGGGTGAGAAGGACATCCAAAGCCTTTTCACGTGGACTATTGCCTAATCGATCTCCAAATCGTATATTTGTGCCTTACATTTTTCCTGCGTAGAACGTTACATTTCTCGTTAGATTTCCTCCTCTTTGTTTCAGTTCACTGTTATCAGCCCCCCAGGGTAGACAAGACAGGAAACATGATTACACGGGTTAATTTTACTTTACTATAGGGCTATATTAACAGAATCTTGCAAGTGAGAAGTACAACCTTCCTGCTGCCATTTTTAATTGCTTTGTTCAATAGGATGGATCCTTTCTAACTTTGTTGCCTTGAACTTTAAGCCATAGGGGGCTCCCTCTTCTCTTGTCTGCTTGTTTCCTAGGCAACATCTCTTCCCTTTGTCCTCAAGTTCATCCTTACATTCTATTATAATTACAGTAGGACCTCTGGTCACGACCGTAATTTGTTCCATATCTTTGGTCACAAACCAATTTGGTCGTGACCTGAACCTAATTTTGGAAATTTGATGCTTACAAAAAAAAAAAAAATGGCGTGGAAGAGGAAATTGGCTGCGGGGAAAAGAAATTGTGAATTTTTTGGTCGGAACCCAATTCGGTCGTGGTCAGAAGCCTTCATGACCAGAGGTTCTACTGTATTTAGATCTGTCTAGAATTTGAGCAATACTACTGTATATACTAAGTATACAGTGTACAGCTGAGGAAAATGCCACTCAACCTGAGACAATAATGTACTAAAAGTCATTTTATTCCTCTCCAATTAATTGTCACTGTAACTTCTTGGTCAAAATGCAACCTGCAGGATCCAGGGCTATAGATGGCCTTCTATAGCCACAGCACAATCTCCAGCACTTGCTACTGAGTTATTAAATATATGGGAAGTAACTGTGCTTATATTAAATGGAGATTTAATATGGTATTTAATTTGGTATTTTTCTTCAGCCCTTTCTTTACCCAATTTTTGGTATGTGGCTCAAAGAATTAGGTTTTTATATACGGGCTACAAAAAACCAAATAAAGAGCAGCAAAAAGGGTTTTTTTCTATTTTTTGTGCTGCTACAGTCAGCCAGATTTTTATAGGCAGATATAGTTGTGCCAGCTAATATGTCAATCATTCAAACACAATCCTTAACATGAAAAACTTTTTTGGTTTTTTTTTTATAAACCTTCTAAAGCATTACAATTAACTAAAGCATTACAATTAAAAAAAACCCCTTAGTTTGTGGTATTGTATGTAAATTTAAATACAGAACACTATAAAAAATAAAGTATTGTAAAAGCTCAAAAGTTTTAGAAGTATCATTGCTTAATAGATGATTGAACATAATGATTCCATTATGAGCCCGTATTTTTTTTAAATTGTATTACCAATTATTTTAAAATAAGAATTACTCCAATATGTCAATTTCTCATACGAAGAAAAAGCAATTTTAGTTTTTCTGCCCAATAAGGCCAAGAAATGTCTAGCTGCTTTCAGTGCTGGAATAGCAACCAAATTCCTACTATAATTAGTACCAAGAATTTGCCATGACTTCAAAGGTATTTTCTGAGCTCACAATGGTGCATATTCAGTATTGTTTCCATCCCAGTGCATAACCAAGGTTAATGGATAAACCCAATGAGATTATTTAACATCAGGAAAATTAAAACCACCACCATCACAATGAAGACATAACTAAGAAGAAGGTCTTAAGTATTATGCTCCTTCTATAAAAAAGTTAACCATTAATTTATCAATCTATTTAAAATATTTAAGTGGAACCAACATAGCCATTGTTCTCAAATGTGTATCAGATTTGATGCAAAATTCACCATCATATTAATTCTTCCCTACAAATTAAGGGTGTTTTAATTCATCTCTTAGTACATTCCTTTTTCTGGGTTATACATTTTGAAATGTTTGTATTGATTAAACTGGATATTTTTCTAGGGATAATAGCCCCCAGGTATTTAATAATTTTTGGACATCATACAAAACTGTTTTTTCTCTACTTCTTTTGGAATCTTCTTGGCAATTGGCATAGTATTTGATTATTGTATATTAGATATTTACTATACAATTGTACAGATTCTACAAATTTAAATAAAGTTTGCTGTTAGTCATTAAAAAAACTCATCATTGTCTACATATAATAAGTATGCACAGAGATGTAACAACTTTAGAAACAAATAAACTTTATAGAAAACTAAAGTTCTGCAGTGCATGAATTTCTGATATTTATTATATACCACTTTGGGATTTTTAAATTAAAAGATAGGCTATAGGCATGATAAACAAACAAACATATGTCTAGTGGTACTATTGAAGCTAGAATTTAGCAGGTTAATTAGCAAAAATTAAGCCTATTTTCATTCTATTTTCAAAGGCTCAAAACTGATTTCTTTACTCCAGCAAGCTTTAATAATTTGTAATTGAAGATTTTTTTCCCTTCCATCCATTCATTCTCAGAGACTGCCTGGAGGAGTCACTGCACTTTTCTTGGTAATGTTTTTCAGAAGTCATCTGCCCTTACCTCCTTCCCAGGGCTAAAAGAGAGTGACTGGCCCCAAGGTGGGATTAGAACTCACAGTTTCCTAGTTTTAGCCTGATATCTTAACCACTACTCCAAACTGGCTCTCTAATTTGAGATAAGTTTATTTATATTTTTGCACTGTGATGACATGAATAAACAGATAAATTCTATCTTCTTAGTGCAGGCTTAGCATGGCACCATAACATCCTTTAAAGGTAATTGAAAAGTTCCATTTGTAACAATAAACATGCTGATTGGTTTATTTTCTTCTGGCAAAGTACTTTATAAACTTTAAAAAGTCTGCATCTGAAGTGAATGTACTGGGAAAAAAACCTTTGCTGCTTCTGCTGGATATTCACAGCCATATGTTTCATTTATGGTTGCTTTGTATCAGGATGCAGAAAAAAAACAAAAAGGCATCTGTGTTAGCCAGAAAAGGGTAAGTCATGCTCCATGAAGTTATGAACAACTATTTGAAGAAGGAACAAACCCCACCTTATCCAATCCATGTTCCCCAAAGGCATACAGTAAAACATACACGCAAGATAGAAAAAGAAAAGCTTATGTAATATTCAAGAACTGCACAATTTCATTTCTGTTTATATGCACTTTAACCTGAAATTCAGTGAGCAGATCGGGAGTGGGGGTGGGTGGGTGGGATCCCACCATTTTGGAGGTGGTTTAGTACCGTAGATTAGAAGAAAATCCCACCTCTGCTCCGTTTACATACCAGCCATTTTTTAATCTTATCTTTTATTATTTTTAATGTTTGAATTTTAAAGTTCAATATTTTGAATGTTCTCATTGTTTTATACTGTATTTTATAATGTTGTAAGCTACCCAGAGTAGCTTGATGGTGAGATGGGTGGCATATAAATTTAAATAATAAGTAAGCAAATTAAAAGAAGGATTACTTTTGCTTTTGAAACAATGTTGAGGACTTTACCACAAGATCTGCTTGCCTTCTGGCAAATGTATATGACTGAGGCCACATACAGGGCCAAGCTTTATGCTAAGGCTGAGTTTAGGCACTGGCCTAGGGCAGTGAAGTTCAGGGAATGCCAGCGTTGCCCAGCCTTCCAAATAATTCTGAAAATTGCAATTTTTTTCATGTGCAAGAGGTGATGTCAGAAGTGGATTTCAGCAGGTTCTAACCAGTTCTGGAGAATCAGCAGCGGAAATTTCGAGTAGTTTGGAGAACTGGTAAATACCATCTCTGACTGGCACTGCCCCCATCTATTCTCTGCCTCCCAAGTCCCAGCTGATTGGGAGGGAATGGAGATTTTACAGTATCCTTCCCCTGACATGCCCACTGTGCCATGCCCACCAAGCCATGCCAAGCCCACCAAGCCACACCCACAGTACTGGTAGGAAATTTTTTTTGAAATCCACCATTGGGTGGTGCCATCAGTTAATATGGTCTAGGGGTGCCATATATCCTTGAGCCAACACTGGGCCATACCCATTATGTTACATTGCTGTATGACCATCCCTTTTAAAATGGGTTTTAATGTTTTATATAAATTGGATGTTTTAAATTTGTTTTTGAGCCCAAATTATTTAATCTATTTTTAATAGTTTTTAACTTTTGTATGACGGATTTTATCTGAGGCTGTTCACCGCCCTGAGTCCTTCGGGAGTAGGGCGGTATAGAAATCTAATAAAATAAAATAAAATAAATAATAAAATATAGATTTGATTTGGTTTGATGCTCATTATGTGAATGGGCAAACTTTGTCATAGCAACCAATCACATCCCCATTGGCAGGGCAAGCTACTGTATATAAACAGAGCAGAGGACAATCCCTTCTGTTTATATACAATCCCCATGTTCATTCACACTGATGCTGTTATCTAGTTGGGCAATGAAACATCTGTAAGAAAACAACCAAGCTCAGAGAGCATTAAGGACTCTGTAGTTCAACTCAGAGCTACGAATGTTCTCTTCTATTGATGCCTTTTATAGGTTGCCACAGTGTTGACATGATGTTAATTCTATACTGATACATCTTATTGGAAACGAGCTTTCTGGCTGATATTATTAATTATCAAAAGACCGTGAGTGAATCAAAGGCTTCTTAAGATGACAGCTTCAACAGATGATTGCTGTAATGATCTGGGATTAAAAGATACGGGATGGCCAAATTTAATTTATTCCTTTCTGATCCCTCTTTCGAAATGCAAGAGGGAGCTGGTTTGCAATAACATGGAAGTAAGATTGTAACACAGCCACATTGAGGTTGATAAATAATTTAATAAGCCTACTTATGTTTTGTACATAAAATGACTACCTATGATTATTGCTGAAGCCAAAACATGACGGTTATCATACTTGGTTCCTCCAGGTGACATGTACAATGGACTTGGCCTATTTTTCAGAGGTTATTTTTTGAAAAACATTCTCCTATTTTCTTCTCACACCAGAAGAAAGTGAGGGACCTAACGTTGGAACTAATCTGCAGATTATTGTATGATACACCAAAGCCAGGTGTTTTGTACTTTGCTTTCTTAGAAGACAGCTCATGATGCTGTGGTAAAGATATCTGAGGGGGAAAAAAGGGTGATGGTATTTTAAATCTCCTGGCAACACCCAAAGAATGGACAAAGATCATCACTATATTTGAGAGCACATTTTGTGGTAATTTCTTCTGTTTTTATGTTATTTTTATGTTATCAACACAGGCCAACTTTTTTTATAGTAAAGAAAGTTATGTTTCTGGCACAGGTAGGATCGTTTAATTTCTTTTTTACTTCAAAGCTTTCATATATTGTCATTCAACATATAGCTTTTAAGGTAGCATCCATAGGAAAATTGGGCTGTTGTTAAAACATGTTTACTCTAATTTTTTCATGTTTTGTTGTAATCCTTAAACAAAATGTCCTTAATTTGACATCTATTCAAAGGAAATCCCATTGAGTTCAGTTAAGCTTACTTTTCGATATAATAGTTATAATCTTGCATTGTATTTATTGGTTTGATTTCTAAAACTGCCCATCACAGCAAAGACTCTAGATCTCCCACAATTCAAAAATTGTAATCTTAATGGAACAGAAAATATCTGGAAGTTGAGACTCATAAAAGTCTGTTGGTGGAGTAGAAAAACAGGAGTAAAAATCCTCCCCAATAATTTTGTTGCTTCACAGGATTCATGGTACCCATAGGAGAATAGGTGAAACATTGCTACACCTTATAATAACATCACATTGGTTACCAAGTAAAGGTAGCTGTTCTTAAGACTTGATGAATATCTAATAGTCTCTTAACATGGAGATACAGCACTAATGTAGTTCTTGTCAATGATGAACTGAAATAATGGGATGAAGACACACACAACAGCATCCACAATAGGGGCAAAGTGTTACATTGCAGTGTTACATTTGGAGTCTGACATAATGGTTCGGGGACTAGCATAGAAACCAGGAGTAATGTATGAGAATAACCTTGGGAGACAAGAAGAAGAGAAAGAGCTGCAACCTAGATAAAGGTCTGATAAGAGAAGTCAGAGTCCAAAGGCGGGATGGAGGTGAAGAAAGCATCTTAGAAGGGACCAGTGGTGGGTTTCAAAATTTTTTACTACCGGTTCTGTGGGTGTGGCTTGGTGACCATGGCATGGCTTGGTGGGTGTGGCTTGGTGGGCATGGCAGGGGAAGGATACTATAAAATCTCCATTCCCACCCCATTCCAGGGAAAGGATACTGTAAAATCCCCATTTCTTCTCAATCAGCTGGGATTTGGGAGGTAGAAAATAGATGGGGGCAGGGCCAGTCAGAATTTTTACTACTGGTTCTTCGAACTACTCAAAATTTCCACTACCAGTTCTCCAGAACTGGTCAGAACTCGCTGAAACCCACCTCTGGAAGGGACCCTCCCTAGTTTTCTGGAAAGGAAAGGCGGGTGTGTGTGTGTGTATGTGCTTTCAGGATTACAAAATTCTTTTACTGTAACCTTGCAATAAATGTGGTTTAGTACTCAGGGGTTTTGGTTTCTTGACTTAATTATTTGAAGGGCTAACAAATAAGGAGTGCCAACAAGATCAATTCTTATAGTAAGAAATTCAAGTATTGAGCAATAGTCAAATTTGACCACAGGTCTGGGCTAAAAATCTAATGGGTGGCCATTAGATGGCAGGAAAGTTATGTTGTTTTTGCTCTTCCCATTTGATAATCAAGGGAATTCTGTGACCAGCCGAAGCATTTTTTTTTTGAAGAGGGCGATTGATTCCCAAACATTTTGTAGGCACAGAAGGTTGCTCATAAAAGAAGAAAATCAGAAACGGAAGCAAGTGTTTTCACAGAATAAGTTTTCACATAACAAGATATGGCTTATAAATCATATTTTCAAGCAACTGACCATGATCCCTCTGCTTAGCCATTCTAGATAACGTACAGTATTTCACAGGGAGGCCCTGGGCAAGGACAACTATGCTATATCTTAATATTTCTAATGATGTTTCTATTATTTGTTAGATTCCTTGGTCATATACAGGAAGAAGATCAACGCTGAACTTTCTGTACTTCTGGACAGGTGTGGATAAAGCAAACATTGAATGCAAATTAGTAGTGGTTTATTTCTGAGTTGAGGAATAAAATGGAATCATGTTCCAGAAGTGGCTAGGTTAAATAGAAGAGACTGTCATGTAAAGAAGAACAGAACAGAACAGAACAGAACAGAACAGAACAGAACAGAACAGAACAGAACAAGAAAGAATAGAATAGAATAGAATAGAATAGAATAGAATAGAATAGAATAGAATAGAATAGAATAGAATAGAATAGAATTCTTTATTGGCCAAGTATGATTGGACATACAAGGAATTTCTGTCTGGTGCATAAGGTCACAATGTACACATAAATAGCAAGTAATAAGTCATAGATCATAAATCATAGTTACAGTTATTAATCACAAGTTACAAATAACAATTGATAAATCATAAGAAGCCAATAGGAGAAGACTGTAGGAAAGATAAGAAGATGAGAAAAGAGACAGTGCTATGGTAATTAAGTGTTAAGCAGAGTGAAGGCATGGGGAAAAATACTCTTTGTGTTTAGTTGTTTTGGCAGTTGTTTTATTGTATAAATATATGGTAACCTTCAACTTACGACCAGTTGCCTAGCAACATTTCAAATTTACAACAGATCTCCCAAAATATACTTACAATCCGGCAAGACCAGGTTTCAAGTACTCGGCAACATTTTCTGCTGTTTGCAGCATTCCAGAGTGATGTGACTGTGATTTATGATGGTTTTGCCAAAAATTGGCATTTACTATGCTACCAATTTTTGCCAAAAATGCCTAAAGGATTTGCTTAATAACTATGAGGTTCATTTTATGACCACAATGCTAATTTAATGACTGCCACACACATACACACACACAAACCCAACCCAAACCCCAAAAACCCAACAGAGGTTGTCAAATTGGGTCGGTCACATAGTCATGATGATGTATGGTCGTAATAGGCAGGCTATTATTTTGAGGGCTACTTGTAGTTTGGAGCAGACAGTTTGTAATAAATATTATGGATTTATATTACTCTTCCTTTGCATTGTGTTCGCTGTGGTATCTGTCAGTCTGAGCAGAAAAGCAGCTAGTTTATCGTGCTTTAGGTAAAATCGTCAACATACTAATGGATTCTGATTAGTTTTAATTACGTCCACTTGGTTGCAGTAGAACTTCAGATACACTCCAAAATTTTCATTTCTATTCTGCTTATAAGGCTGGGTGTCAAGGACTCAGAAATCATTCCCCATCTTGGCAGAATTTAACCCAGTCTTCTCCAACATGGGACACATCACATGCATTGATTTCCAACTTCCATAATTCATAGTTTATAGTGGATTAGATTACGGAAGGCGAAGTCCAACCTTCCTGAAGGATGTCTGATGTAGTTTGTTTCACTGGAAATATCTCAAAATGTAAAAGTCACAACTGTAGGTGCATATTCAAGGAATGTGAGGTTGTTCCCCAGTTTGCTTTTCTTTAATGTAAATGATTCATTGATTGGGACGAGTGGAAAAAAAGGCTTCTATTGGACAAAATTATTTCAGGAAAATCTGTGCCCGTATCAGACTGTTGTTAAAAACAATAACCTTTACCCCAGTATAAATCATATGAGGCTTTTGCTAGGTAAAATAGAAATATTTACTTTAGAATATTGTTCTAAAGAACAATATTAATGAATTACTGAATTCCTTTTGGAATTGATTTTGAGGGATGCTGGGGTGCTTGGCTACTTTGGCTGATCGCCAAGTAGTCACAACATATAATTTGTCAAAGCATAGTAATTCACGTTTCCAAATTGTATTCTTTGGTGGCTAGTGTTCAGGGCTCAAATTCTTAATGGAAGGAGGATAGGGCTGCTTTCATAGTCTGAGAATAGGGGAGCAGTGTTAATGAAACCTCACCATGGCAAGTTACAACTCTTGGCAGCTGATTTCTCCAGTTTATTTATATATATATAAAGCCTTGGCTTTCAAATCAGAGCAATCTTTGTGTTGCTGCCAACACACTTTTGACAACACTGCTTTATGGGCCTGTAAAGCTTCCAAAGAGGAAAATGTATTATGAAATAGCAGGCTGTAGAGTTGGGGAATCAAGCTTGGGCATTTTTTTTCCGGGCTAGCAAACTTATGGGAGACAAAGTCTTCAAAGACATTGCTTCTTTTAACCAGATGTTCCCAAATATTTCATTTTTTCCCCTGGAGCAAAAATATGTCTTTCTGCTGACCCTGGCTGCTTTTCCTGCAATCGCCGGTGCCATGAAGTCCTTCTTTGCATGTTTTAAAACGATGCTGTCAATTTAAAAAAATATATTTCTAACCTACTTATGATTAGAATAATTCTCCCCTCCATATTTCTCATCTGATCAATAAGTACTTGGCACTGCAGCAGATTTATCATATCCGAGGGGCAACCCAGGGTTAAAAGGTTGCAACTCTAGTTTGAGGAGCCCAGAGGATCTCAAGATTATAGCATCCATATCTGATAGCAAAATTGCCGTTTTCCTCCCTTTTTTGCAAAAATGGCAAAAGTCATGGTGTGAGAAACTTTCAATAGGACAAATGCATTTGCAAGTAGTCCTCGAGTTATGATGGCATTTAGGACTGAAATATCCATTGCTAAGTGATATGGTCATAAAGTTCAACATCACACAGAATCACATTGTTTAGCGACCGCAATCGTGGTACTCCCTGTTGCTGACAATAATTCACCAAGGCAACTTTCCTAGACTGAGATGCCCTTCGCACGGTCACTCCCACCCTGGTTACTTTTCACTTGGATTACTGCAACTCCCTCTACATGGGGCTGCCCTTGAGGTGCACCCATGTAGAGGGTGGTCCAGAATGCAGAGGGTGTTCCAGCTAGTCCAGAATGTGGCCACATGGCTGGTTATGGGAGCTCCCCGTTACTCCCGTGTAACACCTCTCCTATGTGAGCTGCACTAGTGGTCCTCTGGATCCACTTCAAGGTGCTGGTACTTACCTTTAAAGCCCTACATGGCTTAGGTCCAGGGTATTTGCAGGACCATCTCCTACCTGCCTCCCACCATCCTGTCCGTTCACACAGGGCTGCCCTCCTCAGGGTACCGTCGTCCAGACAATGTCGGCTGGGGATGTCCAGGGGCAGAGCGTTCTCTATAGGCGCCCCTGTCCTCTGGAACGAGTTACCCACCAAGTTACCCACGGCGCCTGATCTCCGATCCTTCCGTCGGGACTTAAAGACTTGGCTGTTTCAACAAATGGGTTGTCCCTGATCCTTGGGTTTTATTATTTTGATTGTTTGTTGTTTTATCTGGGTTTTTAATTATTTTACCTTTTAGTATTGTATGTTTTTAACTTGTATTCGCCGCCCTGAGTCCTTAGGGAGAAGGGCGGCATATAATTTTTTGGTAAATAAATAAATAAATAAATAAATAAACTTGCCACAGCCAATTCACCACAGCCAACTCATTGCTGGATAATTCGCCAAGGTCAACTCACTATGGGACAACTTGCTGTGGGACAATTTAACAATTCTATTTAATTATTTAAAATAAGTTTTAAATTCCTCAGCGCTGGCTGAGGAATTCTGGGAGTTGAAGTCCACAAGTCATAAAGTTGCCAAGATTGGAGACCCTTGCTCCAACCCACATTGAGCTAAAGAAATGACTGATCATTGCTGACAAGGAGCAAGCCCTGAACAGAAAACATTGATTGAAACCAAATGCGATCTTTAAAGAAAATTAAAATTGTGGAAACCAAGTTAGGAGAGCAAAGGGGGAAGGAACATTCCAGTATCCCAATACTGTGAAATTAATGTACAAAATAAATGTAAATTAGTAAATCAATAAATAAAGGTAATATCTGAAATGAAATAAGTGTCTGAATTCTTTTAATGGTTTCTTTTTAAAGAAAAAAAAAAGATTCCACTATATCAAACCAGTGGTGAAATCCAATTTTTTTTTTACTACCGGTTCTGTGGGCATGGCTTGGTGGGCATGGCAGGGGAAGGATACCACAAAATCTCCATTCCCATCTCACTCTAGGGGAAGGATATGCAAAATCCCCATTCCCTTCCCACTCCTGGGGGAAGAATATTGCAAAATCTCAATTCCCACCCCACTTTGGGGCCAGCCAGAGGTGGTATTTGCCGGTTCTCCGAACTACTCAAAATTTCCATGACCGGTTCTCCAGAACCTGTCAAAACCTGCTGGATTTCACCCCTGTATCAAACCATTTCAAATCAGCCAAAGAATTTCCAGTTGGTCAAATTTTTATTGCCATTAATTATACTTTCTGCTCCTTGCCCAAGTTCTCTACATTTTGCCTTTGCTCCTCAGTGCCCTGCTCTGTCTCTTTGCCACCAATGTGGTATGAAACTTTTTAGGTTCTGATTCTATCACTCTTTGTGCCGCTTCCTTAAATATCCAAAGTGAATGGTAAACAAAAGCTATTCTGAAGATACTTGCAGACTTTAATGTATATTTGGGAAATACCCATGATGAACACTTTTAGGATGATATATGCCTATACATCATATACATCATCATCGTCATCTTCTTTTAATGACCCCATAATCCCTTGTGGGGCGGAGTCTGGGCAACTGAATGGAGTGTTAACAGGCCAGATGCCCTTCCTGTTGCCAAAGTGGAGATATACATCATATACATCCCAGAAATATATTAGGTGATATAATATAGCCATGGTGGCACAGTGGTTAGAATGCAGTATTGCAGACTAATTCTGCAGATTGCCGGGTGGCAGCAGTTCAGCAGTTAAATTCTCACCAGGCTCGAGGTTGACTCATCTTTCCCTCCTTCCGAGGTGGGTAAAATGAGGACCCAGATTGTTGGGGGCAACGTGCTGACTTTATAAACCGCTTAGGCTGCGAAGCAGTGCGAAGCAGTATATCTGTCTGGACAGGGGTGGGTGGCTGGGGTTTGGGAGAACCTTTAGCTAAGTTTCTGTGCAGTTTGGAGAACCCCTAAATCCCACTCCTGCCTGGCCATGCCCACCCCTCCCAGGAGTCCCCATGCAGCCCATTTTGGATGCAGATAAGTGCAGGGTATGTGCAGAGGCTAGGGGAGTGCAAAAAAATGGGATTACCAAAAGTTTGGGAGGGTCAGAAATGGGCCTGTTTCTGGCTTCCAGAGGCACTCCGGAGCCTGGGGAGGCTGTTTTCGCCCTCCCGGAAGCTCGAGGAAAGCCTTCGGAGCCCGGGGAGGGCAAAAATGCCCCCCCCGCCACGGTGCAGGAGGCTGACTAGACCACACCTACCATAGCCATGCCCATCCAACAAAATTTTGCTAACATTTTTGAAACCTATCCCTGATTCTAAGTGTTATTGCTATAAAATAGGGGAAGATGGCTGAATGGGAAGGAAAAAAATGTACAAAGTTTCTAATTAAACTCAGTATTACAGGGGAACTGCATTTGTACCTTAAGATCTAGCTAATGCTACTGAACATTAGGTCGTTCTTACTTGCCTTCGACCTTTGATCTCCTTGGTTTTACCGAAAACCCCCTTCATTTATATGTTCCCCAACAAGGCTCAATTTGTACAATCAGGCACAATGACTCCATTGTAAACCTCCTACATGTTGTCACAGCAGAAAAATCAGAAAGAAAAGAATGAGTCTGTAAGAATGTTACCCTTCAATCTATTAAGTGCCACTTCCTTGGGAATGTAATTGTAGGCTGCAGGTATAGTAAGGTGAAGAAAATTACCCATTCCAATTTTCCTTGAAGGGATGATTTTGCACTGTTTCTATCAATGAAGATGAAAAGACTGTCTGTCCCTAGGGAAGAGGTTATTGGGAAGCAAGGATGAACATTCCTCTGCACGAAGTAAATAATACCCTATTTTGTTTCCATTTCCACAAAGAATTCACCCTGGATTCTGATCCCCAAATAGCTAAAGCCAAAAAGAGGCAGGAAACTATAGATAGGCAAGGCCATCAAATTTGTTTGCCAGGGTAGTGATCGGAGTGAAATGCTCCCGGTTCAGACCGGATTGCCTGATTCAGTAGCGATGACGGCAGGTGGTTCGGAGAACCGGTAGCAAAAATCCCTGCCCCCCCCCCCTTGTCCAGCTGAGTCGCGCGATCATCAAAGACTTTTTTTTTTACTTTTAAAAGCATTTTTTCTACAACCTCTGCTTTTAAAAGGCTCTGAAGATCCCAGCTGAGTTGCCTGATCGTCAGAGCCTTTTAAAAGCAGTTTTTCTGCAACCTCTTAAGGTTGTAGAAAAAATGCTTTTAAAAGGTTAAAAATAAAGCCTCTGACGATCCCAGCTGAGCAGCGCGATCGTCAGAGGCTTTTTTAAAAAACTTTTAAAAGCAATGCTTTTAAAAGTAAAAAAAAAGTAAAAAAAAAAAGATTGCACGCCACAGCTGATCACCCCCCCCTCGCGCGCTCTTCTACTTACCGCATGCCTCCTTTTCGCATGCACTGTGCGCACGCACCTTGCATTTGGTGCGTGGTGAGCACTGCGCATGCGCAGCCAGTTAACCGGTAGTAAACTGGTTCAGATTTCACTACTGGTGGTGATGGGACTATAATGAAAAGATCAGAGGTGGATTTCACATAATTTAACAACCAGTTTGCCCAGCACCGAAAATGTGAGCGTGCATGCATGTCTTCCGTGCATGTGTGTGGCCTTTCACACATGTGCTTTACTCATGTGCGTGGCTTGCATGCATGCACGCGGCTTAGAAAACATGGCTAAATAGGACACAATAGTGCCGGGGCAGGTTGCTAACTCACAGGTCGCTACTACCAGTTCACCTGAATTGGTCTGCTGGCTGAATTCCACCACCGGAAAGGATGGGGAACATGTCATTCTCCAGACGACATTGAACTCCCAAGTTCCATCAGTTCTAGACTGTGTAACCAATGAACAGGGTTGATTGGAAATGAAGTCTAACAAATCTAGAAATCAACACATTGTCTACCTTTGCCCTTGGAGGCAGAGACTTACAACTTAATATATTCACACATAACATGTGCTACCACTGTGATGGAAAAGGTAACCCAAAAGCAACCATTACTGAAATGCAACAGAAAAGGCCACTAGCCAGGCAATGACAACATCTGGATGAACTTGAAAAGACCTTGTTAATATATAGACAAGAGACCCCTAGGAAATTTCAAGGTTGTAGGTTACATCAGGAAGTTAAAAAAAAAATTGGAAGGGGCTAATGGCAAATAAATTCCATTTGTGAATGAAGGCAAATGTACGTGTTCCAGGATAATTTTGCAGAACATTCCTGCAAACTCCATTTGGTTCCAAGAAAACTACATGTTCATGGATGTAATCCATGAAGTTACCAGGGACTCATGTTCAACCTAAAGGAGACTTTAACCTTTTTCATTAAAATGGTCAAATCAAATCACTGGAAAAACCCACTTGCTTGGACTAATCCATGATGGCGAATCTATGGCATGCGTGCCACAGGTGGCACATGTAGCCATGTCAGTAGGCACATCAGCTCAGCTCTGGTGCACATGCACTCCTAGAGAGGCTCTGGAGGCTGGGAACAACAAAAATGGTCACTTCCTGTCCAACCGGGAGTTGGGAAATGGGCTGTTTCAGGCCTCCAGAGCATCTCCGAAGGAGTGGGGAAGGCTGTTTTCACCCTCCCAAGATGCATAGAGAGGATCTAGAGCCAGGTGAGAAAGAAAAACGGGCCATCGTGTGCCAGGAGGGGGGGAGGGGGGGTTGCATGTGCATGCACAGGGCGGGGCACATAGAATTATGGTGTGGGCACGTGCACAAATCTCCCCCGCCCCCCCTCCTCCTGGCATGTGATGGCAAAAAGGTTAGCCATCACTGGGCTACCTCTGTGAAAATCTGCATTCACTTGATTTACACAAATAATAATGCAACAGGCACAGCAAGATTCCAGATAAAAGAGTTCCACTGTGACCTTTTGTTAGCACCATCTGCATTTTCTCCTCAACTTTCCAACTCTTGTCATAAGTACCACATAATCATTGCTAGGTTGCTCTTTGTTTCTTTGCAAGCTGTTTTACTGTGACTATGTTGCAAAATGTAAGCATTTTTTAAAAAGAGAAATGTTGACTCTATCTCCAAGCAGTTCTGCAGAGGGTTCTCCCCTCTGGAACATCATCAGAGTAAGTTGTAACATAGTCTAAAAATGGCTGAGAGGAAATCAGAATGACTTCTGTTTCCTGACACAGCTGTTCCGTGTTCCACTATTTAGATCATGACTTCAGACCTTTCTTTTTAAGGGAGATTGGTGAGATGGGGTTAAATTGCCACATAGCCTCTTTTTGTTCTCCTGTCCTTCATAGCACTTCCTCATTAGACAGTCTAATATAATTCAACGAAGGACCTTGAGTAGAGGTGCTTCATAAAGATAACATTGGAGGAGTTGCGTACTGGTAGAACAAATGCGCTGTTAGAAATAAATTGTTACAATGCTCTTACACCAACTGGATTTTCTCCAGGTAAAGCTTATGACTAGCAAACTGCCTGGGAATTGGCTGCCTTCTTGACAGACAATTTGCTCTCTTTCCTATGATACCAAGATAGAGGATCAAAAATCCTATAGCCCGATTTGGGTTTGTTAGTGGAGACTTATCTAACAATATTGCAACTGAAGAAAGTTAGCACTCACCCTCCTCCTAGAAGAATGAAATATTTTAGGAAATATTAAAAACGCAGAATAGTATATTTCCCTGGATGAGAAAAAGGGAAACATGCTCTTGAAAAGCAGCCCCCACCTTTGCTAATAGCCACAGAAAGACTGGGCATCTTATCTACAAGACAAAAGACCTTCAGCTCCAGGGTGATAGGATTAGCCCTCTACCCATCTAGCAGCAGAGCTCACTGCATGGCACCTGGGGATATTACATCACCCAGCAAAGATCAACCAGATTTATCTCAGACAAACTCCTAGGATTTGCACATGACCGCTACAGCAACCAATAGGATACATTTCTTGCACAGGAACAGGAAGCTCTAGGGCAAGCCCCAAGAGAGGGTATAAATATACATCTCTCTCCACTCCATGTGGTCAGCTACCCAGAATCACACATGCTTGGTGTTTCTGCTTCACCATTAAACCATCCTCCCAAGCAGCCTCCATGTTTCCAGGGCCTATCTTCCCACTTGGAACTGAACCCAGATGGACATTTCTTCCGACACAACTTTAGAATTTATTTTCTTATTTTGCCCACCAAGTGACTCTGGGTGGTTAACAACGTTTTAAAAAGAAAAGCAATTAAAATAATATAAACATTAAAATACATAGTGGCCAAGGATAAAGCATCCATCCCATCATAATGACTAAATTAACCAGGAAAAGGGTCCTGCAGACAGTCAGGTAAATTCAACCATGGAGCAGAATGAACTACCAGTAATTCCCAAATAGTGAATATGGGGCATTAGTAAAGGGTAGCTAATAGCTATTGATTGTTATGTTATTTATACACCAGGGATTAAAAAAAAAAAAGACACGTGGGTTGGTTTTTTTTTTTAAACGACTTGACCATTAT
This sequence comes from Masticophis lateralis, assembly GCA_030761175.1. NCBI lineage: Eukaryota > Metazoa > Chordata > Lepidosauria > Squamata > Colubridae > Masticophis > Masticophis lateralis. The sequence continues at coordinate 200,851,216 of JAUDYJ010000001.1, read as the reverse complement.
GCAATTTGACTTGGGTGGGTAAGGAGGACACCATCTGCTGCACTTCCATCTCAGGGAACAAAATCTCTTGGGCCAAAATGCATGGATGTCTTAAATGTTAAATCTGCCAATTATAACAAATCAGATTAATTGTATATATTCAGGAGTAACAATTTATCAGGTGGAGACATTTTCCCCCACCCCCTGTTCTTTGTGTAGCTCAGGGGTGTCAAACCCGCGTCATCACGGCATCGTCATATGATGTATCGGGACTTTCCCCTCTTTTGCTAAACTGGGTGTGGGTGTGGCCAGCGCATGACGCATCCGGCTGTGGGCCACGAGTTTGACAGCCCTGGTGTAGCTTATACAGGTCTCTGATTTTACTGATGGGAGAAAGTATAATCCTAGGAGGAAAATAAAGCATGGAATGTTGCAGATCAGAAAATTAAACTTATGTTTTCATTATAATGAATTCAAAATGAATGCTCTCTCTGTGCCAAAGGATCAGGTAAAAAAAAATGCATATGACACATACTCTTTCTTTTAAGTTCTATAGAATGGGACTGGTACTTACATCTCAAAGTGATAATTTTGCATTATATGCTTGGTCAAAATATTTTACAATTACTGTTAATCGTTCTTAACACCACCCTGTGAAATAAGTCAGCACTAATTTGAAGTTGCAGTGGAGTTTGGGCAAGGGAGGGGTTGAACCAAGCTTGCCCAAAGCCATCTAGAGTCTCTGTTCCATTCTGGCTTAGCCAATATGTGTCCTGAAGTGAAGCATTTCTGTAGGCTTTAGATGTGCTTTTCATGACATAATTTTTGGGTGTGTTAAATAAATAGGGCAAGGCAACTAAGTGAACAGACAGCCTGAGGCATATAATTTTCAGCTTCAGCTCAATGTGACTTTCAAAATTGGGGATTAACAACTTCTTATTCTTTTTCTTATACCACAGGTATCTCCCAGTTGATGGGGTACATAGAAAAGTAGATTGGCTTCCAAGGTAATATCTAGATAAAGGAATCACTTTGCATAGAAGGTCTTGCTTGGGATAAAAGTGCACTTTGGTTGCAACTGGCCAAAATGTGCCAGAATTAATTATACTATACTTACAACCAATGCTTTATGAGATATGAATGTTGGTAAGGCTAGTGATTTCAGTCCATGCCTTTGATTTAATGAGCCCATTGAGCTGTGGTGGCTAGAATGCAATACTGCAGGCTAATTCTGCTGACTGCTGGCTGCTTGCAGTTCAACAGTTCGATTCCCACCTGCTCAAGGTTGACTCAACCATCCATTCTTTCCAAGGTAGGTAAAATGAGGAGCCAGATTGTTGGGGGCAATATGCTGACTCTGTAAAATGCTTTAAAAGGGCTGTAAAGCACTATGAAGTGGTATATACGTCTAAGTGTTATTCCTATTGCTATTGATTTACTACTAAAATGTAAGGTGAGAGTATTGATTAAGGCTATGATGGGTAGTAGAGGTCTATAACTGGAACTGGTAATATGACAGATTCAATGTACTTCTTTTATCCTGATCACTCAATTTTGTGTTCAATCCACTAATTACCATATATTTCAGAGTATAAGATGCTCTGGACTATAAGATGCACCTACCTTTTTGATGAGGAAAACAAGAAAAAGAAATCTGCCTCTGCCTCCCAGCAATTTTGCCTTATTGCAGCAAACAGCAAATAGCCTGCTTTACTTTCATTTTCAGCATAACTTGATTAGCACAAGAAAAAAGATCTGCTCCCAGCAATTTACCTCCTTGCAGCAAGCAGCAGAGGCCCACGCAAAACAGTTGAGAGCCAGGAGGCGGATCCAATCAACTTGTGCTTATTAGGCTGTGCTGAAGTTGAAATGAGCTGTTTCTTCTTGCTGCTTGCTGCAAGGAGGTAAACTGCTGGGAGGCAGAGGCCAAAGGGTGAGGGATAGTAGATGGGCGGGGCTACATTTGGTGTATATGAGGTACCTAAATTTTCACCTCCTTTTAGGGGGGAAAAAGGTGCATCTTATACTCTGAAAAATATGGTAATTAATGTAATGGATGAATGATATTGATGAGATCTTCAGAAAAAGAGAGGTGGCCAATTTAAAGGATAAAAGGTAACAAATATGAAATTGTTATGGTTAGTGATTCTTGGAAGGATGAGTGTAACTACAGATTCTGGAACCAAACACTCCAATTCTCATATGGACTCAAGATCTTTTTACCTGTGATTATTTAAATCTTTAGTTTATAGTCAAATGTAATTCCTGTGAACAATGGTCTATAATAAATTTCCATTATATAAATGGTTCCCAGTATACTCTTTTTTAAAATGTGACATTGTGTGTTGCCAATACTGAGCATTCACATAGCATCTTTGCCATAGTTCAGTTTTCAGAATTCTTTGGAGTTTAGCTGGAATAGTTAAAATTACATGTTTGCAATAATTATCATCTTTGCAACTTAATTTTATCCCTAAATGGCTGAAATAAAAGTCTTACCCTGGTGTCAGAAGTGAATAAGTCCTGGATAAACTTAACTCACAATATAAAAACGTATCATTCCAAAAAGCTGTAGATTTCTTGTTTTGTCATAGGGCACCTGTGCAAGACATGTTGGTACAATTCCATGAGGTTAAGGTCAATGAAGTGATAAGCAGGCTCTACCCATAACATGAGTGTATCATTTAGAGATTTGCAGATCAGCCTGTGGGTAACTATATCTTTTTTTCTGTAAAATCTTTGATGGTACATGATTCATCATTGGACATCAATCACCACTGATATTGAGTTAAAAAATAGGCTGGTTGTATCTTATCAGTAATAGCAAGATGTAATCATGAGATAATCCTTGCTATCTCTGTTTCTACTCAAAGGAGGCCTTGAACAACCAGCTCTGTAACATTTAACTAAGACTGTGGCTACTCAACTGCCATAAAAGTAACATGGCCAATTGTCAAAATAGCATAGCTTGAAGGAAAGACCCAGTGGTGGGTTTCAAATTTTTTTACTACCGGTTCTGTGGTATGGCTTGGGGGGGCATGGCATGGATTAGTGGGCGTGGCTTAGTGTGCATGGCAGGGGAAGGATACTGTAAAATCTCCATTCCCTCCCCAATCCAGGGGAAGCTTATTGCAAAATCCCCATTTCTTCCCTATCAGCTGGGACTTGGGAGGCAGAGAATAGGTGGGTGCGAGGCCAGTCAGAATTTTTACTACCGGTTCTCCGAACTACTCAAAATTTCCATTACCCTTCTTCAGAACTGGTCAGAACCTGCTGAAACCCACCTCTGGAAAGACCTGTGGATGTTATCAACAGATAAAAATACAAAATGGCTCAAATAAAAATGGCAATGCACTTCTTTGGGGTTCTCGAACACACTTTTCCTATCATCGTAGTATGTATTCATGAAGGCTTTTCTCTGCTGCTTTTTTGTTGATTTTGAAGCAGGGGTTGCCGAAAATGCTTCAGTTGCAGTTCTTATGTGTACTTATCATATTTTGGATACCATTATTTCTAAATCCTACTCTCTGGGATTGCCATTGTTGGGAAAAGTGGTTAGAGAGAGAAAAAGAAGTTAATCAGAAGCAAGGTAGATGGGTTCAGTTACAGCAGCAGTGGGTGCACCATTAGAAAATCTGAAAAGCCTGGTTGGAGACAGATTGTCCAACTATATGTCTGCTAAGAGTCAACCCAACACCATAGCCCATAATTAATCAATATGAGTTGGCTCCTTGTCTTGTTATTTAACTCATATAAGTTCCTAACAAACAAATGTTTTTTCCATTTCTCTTCTTGTTCTTCAGGGTTTACATGTCATGCTTAAGAACTAATCAAAAAGGAGCCTGAGTAGCGTAGGGGAGTAATGCCTCCTACAAAGGCAGCATTTAAGATCCAGCTGCTGCAATTACTTGTGAGTTCAATCCCAGGAGGCTCAAGCCTTCCATCCTTTATAAGGTGGGTAAATTGAGGACCCGGTTTGTTGGGGGCAATAAGCTGACTTTGTATAAATATAAATATACAAAAGAATGAAGGCTATTGCTTAACACATTGTAAGCCGCCCTGAGTCTCCCGAGAAGGGTGGCATATAAATCAAATTAAAAAAAAAATAATCATTGAACAAGCTGAAATGGCCCATCAGTTTACAAAAAGGGTTCATTTTTCCTACTAAGCAGGAACATTTGCTGGTCAGAAGGCTGGCAAGATATGGGAGCCTGGTTTGAAGAAGCCAATCTTCACCCAGGAATTGAGGAAAGACCAAACTCTTTTATTTCTGCAATGAGGCAGGAGAGGACCCCTTTGGGTTTCACACCTAAAGGGTGAAGCAAAAATCAGGTGCAGTTATTTTTATAAAATTTGCTGCAGGGAAACCAAAATAAGAGAATGGCTGATTGATTGCAAAGTTACAGTACATGACAGTGACACATGTGCACAAAGCAAAGCCATCCCATAATACCCCATTAATTATTTAATTCAGCTTCATTATTATATAAGCTGGCTATCTATGGGTATTTTTTCTTTTTTTTTTTAACTATGCTGATGATTAACTTTGCTAACCTCCAGACCTTTGTCACGACCTCTCTAAGGACTATTTAAGCACATCATCTTCTTTGATTCCAGGAACGGGTTAGCTTGCAAGATGTGAGTGTCAAAGCCAGATGTGAGTGTCAAAGCCACAACATATCAGCTAGTCTATATAAAGCCATTTGTGGTCAATTTATAGTGTGTTTGTGGCTGACCCCTCTAAAGGAGAGGTGTTAAAGAGACGTTACTTCAAGCAGGCAAAAGCACAAATGAACTAACTGCTATGTCCAAAGTTAATTCATAGCTGACAAAAGCCTTTAATTATTCATAAACAAGCAAATAAATCTCCAGACCCTCAAACTGGAGGATTTTCACAGCTATAAGTAAAAACTAGGCAAATTTCCTCTAAATGCATTTCTATGCTTTTAGAAATATAGCCATAGCCATTCTATTCTGTTCTGTTCTGTTCTGTTCTGTTCTGTTCTGTTCTGTTCTGTTTTCTATTCTATTCTATTCTATTCTATTCTATTCTATTCTATTCTATTCTATTCTGTTCTATTCTGTTCTATTCTATTCATAGGTGAGAGGTATTTTCTCAATCTTTTGGCTCAGAGACAAGATTCCAATAAAGGAGAATATTTGTAGCTCAGAGTTGACATGAGAGGTCCTTGGTGCTCTCTGAGTTGTTTTCTTGATGTTTTATTACCCAAACTAGGTAATATAATCAGTGCTAGAGACAAGATTGCATCGAGAGTTTTGGATTTTCAGACCCATGGGTATTATGATTGGGATTATATCATAGGAATATTTCATTACTTCTATTGGCTTTCATTCAAAGTTCTGGTTCTAATCTTTAACTCTTTATAGCTGGGTACAGAGAATCACAAAGACTTTTAGATCATTCTCTGATGGTTTCCCTAATGAGATATGAGAACTACTAAGGGAAGGAGTTTCTTTTAAGCAGTGTCTCCATTTTATGGAATAACCATCTAGCAGGACTGGAGAAGGACTGCAGAAAAAACAATTGCTATCAACCTGCCTTCCATTGAGGTCCTGTATAATGCATGAGCCAGAAAGAGGGCTGTGAAAATATCTACAGACCCCTCACATCCTGGACATAAATTGTTTCAACTTGTACCCTCAAGATGACTCTACAAGACACTGCACTCCAAACAAACCAGACCCAAAGACAGTTTTTTGCTATCACTCTATTAAACTAATTCTCATAACACAGTATATGCCCTGATGTCAAATCACCTGGTAGGGCTGTATTATTTATTATCCTTCTCATCTGTCCTATTACGTATTTCCTTAGTCTTACGACTATAACTTGTTGTATTCTCATGATTTATGTTCATTGCTTTTATTTAGTATCCTAGTATGATTTATGTTGATTGCTTTAGTATCCTATGACTCTCACTGAGTGTTGTATCTATGATCTATGATGACTGTATTTTATGATTATGATTTATCTCTTGTTCCTTGTATGTACACTGAGGGCTTGTGCACCGGAAACAAATTCCTTCTGTGTGTCCAATCACACCTGGCCAATAAAGAATTCTATTCTATTCATTAATCCCTTTGCCACCATCGTCTTTTTGCAACTGGGTTGCAGGAAAGCAAACTCTATGTTAACTCAGCAGTTTGAAAAATAAGGAATGGATAGGTTAGAAAATGGTTGAGCAACAAGACACTTAGTTTTTATAGTAACCCAAGTTCTAATGGGAATAATGGATGGAAACTGATCAAGGAAAGATTCAACTGAGAAACAAGGAGAAATTTTCTGACAGTGAGAACAATCAACCAATGGAACAGCTTGCCTTCAGTTGCGGGAGCTTCATCACTGGAGGCTTTCAAGAAGACATTGGACTGTAAGAATTTGAAATGAAGATATATATAAATAGAAAAATGGAGCTGCTCAAATACCATTCTAGATTAAATTGAAAATGGATAGAACAAAGGAGTGGGAAAGGAGAGAGGAATAGAGAGAGGGAAGGAGGGGAGAAGAGAGGAAAGGAGAGAGAGGGATAAAAGAGAGGGAAAAAGAGAGGAAAAAAAGGGAGGGGAAAGAAGAGAAGGAAAGAGGGTTAGAAAGGGAGGAAGAAGAGAGGAGCGGGGGAAGGGGAGGGGAAGTAGAAGGGGAGGAGAGGGGGAATGAAGAAAGTAGAAAGGGACAGAAGAAGAAAGAGGAGAGAAGAAGAGGAGGAAAGGTTGTGGTAAAACAAAGAAGACGAAATGGTAAAAGAGCAGCCCCGAACAAATAAAAATGAAAGTTAAAGGATAAGATGAATGATCAACGATTAAGGACTAAAGATGGATAAGAGACTGTACACTTAAATATGTTTATTAGAAATAAAAATAAAAAAAATATGCAAAAAAAAAAAGAAGAGAAGAGAAGAGACTGGACTGCAGTTGGTCAGAAATGGTGTAGTCAGGGTCTCCTGCTTGGGGTTTTGGACTAGATGACCTATATCCGTGATGGCGAACCTATGGCATGGGTGCCACAGGTGGCACGCAGAGCTATATTGGTGGGCACGTGAGTTTTGCCCTAGCTCAGTTCCAGCTCGCATGCTCACATCGGCCAATTGATTTTCAGGCCTTCCGGTCCCACCAGAAGTCAGGAAACTGGCTGTTTCCGGCCTCCGGAAGGCCTCCGGGCGGATGGGAAAGGCTGTTTTTGCCCTCCCCAGGCTCCTAGAAAGCCTCTGGAGCCTGGGGAGGGGGGAAAAAGGCCCACTGTGCCATTGCGTGCCAAAAGCAGGGGGAAATGTGGTGGGGGGTCACGTGCGCATGCGCGGGAGGGCGGGGCGCATTGAATTATGGATATGGGCACACGCACCTGCGACCCCCCACTCTCCCGCCACTTTTGGCATGTGATGGCAAAAAGGTTAGCCATCCCTGACCTATATTACATAGGTCCTATGTAATATAGGACCTATATTACATAGGTCCTATATTACATAGGTCCTATGAGGTCCTTTCCAACTCTGTTAATCTGTTAATTAAATGGACAAGATCCAGCCAAGAGTGAAGCTTTTGTCGCCCTGAATTCCTACGTAGGAAGAATCCTTCAGAGGCAGGCAGATAATTTTCACTTCCCTTTTCCAGAGGTGAGGATTCTTCTCAGAAAGCAGTCACTGACAGCTAGCTGGCACAGCTTTGTGTGTTGTAACCTTGAATGCTTGACTTTCTGAGGCCAAACGCCCATTCCTAATTAAAGAAGAAACAGAACTGCAGACTTTGCCTCTCTGACTTCTCTTTGTAGTTTCTTTTTTAAACCATAACAATGAAACTGAATTTGGGCAGCTGGACTGAAAATAACACACTTAGTTTTCCTGTCGCCGAAGGAAAATGTCTTCCTGTTCTAGATGTGTCTTTTGGAGATTGGCCTCCAAACATGTCAGCCAGGAAGTCTGATTCAGAGTCCCCTTTGCAACAGATACCCAACAGAGGAACAAAATGGTGAGTCACATTTCCCAGTTTGCAGCCAGAGCGATGGTTGCTTGCGCTCCTGCCAAAGGCAGTGATGCTGGTTGACACAGGCTGCTTTGCAAATACATGCTCTTTGGTGCATTCTTATCACATTCCACCCGGTCTTTGGGAGCGTTGCAAAAACATGCCTGTGTGGGCACACCCTTCAGCACTCCTTGCTACAGTTTGGAGTAATAGTTTCTGGTTCATGGTAGCCATGCATTTGCTTCTCAGCCAAGTCCTATCTGAACATGAAACCAATGGGAAACAATTCAGATTTTAACTTGGTGGAGCAGCGGACTAAAGTGCTGTTAAAGTAGCACTTAGCTGCCAGCTGCCTGAAATTACTGCAAGTTCAAATCTCATCAGGCTCAAGGTTGACTCAGTCTTCCATCCTTCTGAGGAAGGTAAAATGAGGACCCGGATTGTGGCTGACTTTGTATAAAAAAGAACACCACTTGGGGGGGGGGGGGGCAAAAGCCCTACTAAGCAGGTATATACAAAAGTATGAAGGCTATTGCTTAACGCATTGTAAGCTGCCGTGAGTCTCCGGAGAAGGGCGGCATATAAATCGAACCAATAAACTTTATGAATGAAACATTGCAGTGTTCAGTAAGGCTCTGCATGATTTCTCCTCCTCCATTACAGGAAGTGCTCGATTTACAACGGTTCATTTAGTGACCATTTGAAGTTACAAAGGCACTGAAAACAGTGGCTTCTGACCAGTGGTAGAATTCAAATTTTTTTACTACTAGTTCTGTGGGTGTGGCTTGGTGGGTGTAACTTGGTGGGTGTGGCAAGGGAAGGATACTGCAAAATCCCCATTCCCTCCCCATTCTGGGGCCAGCCAGGGGTGGCATTTGCCAGTTCTCCGAACTACTCAAAATTTCCGCTACCAGTTCTCCAGAACCTGTCAGAACCTGCTGGATTTCACCCCTGCTTCTGACCATTTTTCACACTTAGGACCATTGCCCATGATGACGTGATTTACATTCAAATGCTTGACAACTGACTCACATTTATGATGGCTGCTGTGTCCCGGAGTCACGTGATCCCCTTTTGCAACCGCCTGACAAGCAAAATCAATCGGAAAACTAGATTCGCTTAACAACGCGGTTACTTATTTAAGTACTGCAGTGCTTCTCTTAACGGATGTGGCAAGAAAAGTCATAAAATGGGGCAAAACTCCCTTAACAAATTTCTCACCTAACAGCATAAATTTTGCACTCAATTTTGGTCATAAGCTGAGAACTACCTGTAGTTTATAAAATGTCCGCCAACCACCTGGCAACAGTCACAAACTGCGATCCTCAAGAGATCACCCACAGGCACCATAATGCTAAATGTCACTCTCCTACTCTTTCTGCCATGTTTTGGGTTTTTAATCCTTTATTTTTAAAAGGAATTACAGAGAATGGCTAACAAATCAAAAGCCAAGCAGCCGCCTCTTGTATTTTTTTTTATTTTAAAAAAAAAATGCTCCGGGCCTCAGCTATAGTGCATTGAAGTTCAGTTCAGAAGCTCAGTTCTTTATCAAGAAGTACAGTGGGCGTAACAGTAACAGAGTTGGAAGGGATCTTGGAGGTCATCTAGTCCAACCCCCTGTTCACACAGGAGACCTGCACTAGGGATTCGAACTGCCGAACTGCAGACCTTTCTGATCAACAAGCTCAGTGTCTTAGCCACTGAGCCACCTAGTCAGACGTCGTATCTTTATCTTCTTCCAGCAGGGAGAAAATAAGTGAAGAGCATCTTGGGAAAGTAAACGGGGCACTGAGAGTAGCTTCACTATTGTGCCTTTTAGCTAATGAATATATGATTGGGCACATATAGCAGCCACGTGGTGAGAGTGACCCCTGGCACATTTCAGGATCACAAATGTGCCCAATAACCTTTATTTATTTATTTGTTTAGATTTGTATACCGCCCTTCTCCTTGCGGACTCAGGGCGGTGAACAGCCAAATAAAATAGTACACAAAAGTTAAACAATTTCTTTAAAAAAGCATATAACTTTGGCTAAAAATTAAAACCATTAACCATTAAATATTTAAAATACCCAACCCTATAATACAGATCTTAAAAATTCAGCGGGGTCAGGCTAGACCAGCAAGCTGAAAGAGATGAGTTTTCAGGGCCCGACGAAAAGTCCGGAGGTCAGCAATTGTTCTCAGTTTTGGAGGAAGATCGTTCCAGAGGGTAGGGGCTGCCACAGAGAAGGCCCTCCCCCTGGGGGTCGCCAGCCGGCATTGTCTGGCTGACGGCACCCTGAGGAGACCCTCTCTGTGGGAACGCACCGGCCGGTGGGAGGCTATTGGCGGCAGAAGGCGGTCCCGTAAGTACCCTGGTCCTAAGCCATGGAGCGCTTTAAAGGTGGTCACCAACACCTTGAAACGCACCCGGAAGTCCACAGGTAGCCAATGCAGCTCGCGCAGGAGAGGTGTCACATGGGAGCGTCCCGTCGCTCCCATAATCCCCCGCGCGGCCGCATTCTGCACTAGTTGGAGCCTCCGGGTGCATCCCAAGGGGAGCCCCATGTAGAGAGCATTGCAGTAGTCCAGGCGAGAGGTGACGAGTGCCTGAGTGACTGTGCGTAGGGAGTCCCGATCTAGAAAGGGCCGCAACTGGCGTATCAGGCGAACCTGATAGAAAGCTCCCCTGGCCACAGCTGTCGTGTGATCTTCCAAAGACAGCCGTGGGTCCAGGAGGATGCCCAAGTTGCGCACCCTTTCCGTGGGGGCCAATGATTCGCCCCCAATAACCAGTGATGGTGTCAGCTGGCTATATCGGGACGCCGGCAGCCACAGCCACTCGGTCTTGGAGGGGTTGAGTCGAAGCCTGTTTCTCCCCATCCAGGCCCGCACGGCTTCAAGGCACTGGGACATCACTTCCACGGCATCGTTGGGGTGGTCTGGGGTGGAAATGTACAGCTGCGTATCATCAGCGTACTGATGGAACTCCACCCCAAAACCACGGATGATCTCACCCAGCGGCTTTACATAAATGTTGAACAGGAGGGGCGAGAGGACCGATCCCTGCGGCACCCCACACACTAGGCACCTCGGGGTCGACCGCTGCCCCCCTGTCAACACAGATTGCGACCGGTCGGAGAGGTAGGAGGAGAACCACCGTAAAACGGTGCCTCCCACCCCCAGTCCCTCCAATCGGCGCAACATGATACCATGGTCGATGGTATCAAAAGCCGCTGAGAGGTCTAATAACACCAGGACAGAGGAATAACCCCTACCCCGGGCCCGCCAGAGATCATCCACCAATGCGACCAATGCCGTTTCAGTGCTGTATCCAGGCCTGAAGCCGGACTGGAGCGGGTCTAAATAGACAGCTTCATCCAGGTACCGAGGGAGCTGCCATGCAACCACACTCTCAACAACTTTCGCTAAAAAGGGAAGGTTGGAGACTGGACGGTAATTAGCCAAAATAGCCGGGTCCAGGGAGGGCTTCTTGAGGAGGGGCCTCACCACCGCCTCCTTCAAGGCGGCCGGTAGGGCACCCTCACGCAAAGAAGCATTTATGATCTCCTGGAGCCAGCCTCGTGTAACCTCCCGGGAGGCCAGCACCAACCAGGAGGGACACGGGTCCAATAAACATGTGGTTGCATTCAGTCTCCCCAAGGTCCTGTCCACGTCCTCGGGAGCCACAGGATCGAACTCAGCCCAGATAACACTCTCAAGACCTGCCTCAGTCACCTCGCCCGAACTAACCCAGTCGGCGGCCAAGTCATCCCGAATCTGAGTTATTTTGTCATCCAGATATTGAACAAAATCCTCAGCACGACCCTGCAAGGGATCCTCCCGTGCTCCCGAATGAAGGAGGGAGCGGGTCACCCTAAACAGGGCGGCTGGGCGATTATCTGATGATGCGATAAGGGCGGCAAAATAGTTAGATTTTGCCGCTTTTATTGCCACTAAGTAAGTCTTAATGTGAGCTCTTACTAGTGTCAAGTCAGATTCAGAGCGACTGGCCCTCCAACCGCTCTCTAGGCGTCTTCTCCGGCGTTTCATCTCCCTCAGCTCCTCGGTAAACCAAGGACATAAGTGAGTTCGGCGCCGGGTCAGAGGCCGCAAAGGCACGACACGGTCCAAGGCCCCACCGGCTGCCCTATTCCAGGCAGCCACCAGATCCTCAGCCGAGTCGTGTGTCAGTGTCTCAGGAAATGGCCCAAGCTCCGTCTGGAACCTATCAGGATCCATCAGGCGCCTGGGGCGGAACCATCTTTAGAATGAAATGGCAAGAACTCAGACAAGAAACCTCAACTAGGAGGAATATCTGGACTTTTCTCAATCAGGCCAATTTAGATGGGGATTAAAACCTTGTTCAGGATATTATTCTGAAAATTCCACATTGTATGTGAGTTGGTAGTTATTTTCTCATCAATGAATGGAATCTTAGCTGCCAAAGGAGCCAGTCAGACCACTATGTCTATCTTGTTGCTCCAGATTCAGAACTTGGACAAATGACCATCATTGGGTAGACTTTGAGATGCATCAGGAAAACCAAGGACAGCTAGTTCCATTCCTATAACATAAGATAATACCGATTAGCACAAAGAAGTATCTCATACAAACCTATCCATCCCCATCCTATGTTACCAGTGCCAAACATGGACACTTAATAATAAAACATAAACAAAAGTTAGTCACCATGGAAATGAGATGTTTGAGGAAAGCTGCTGGAGTGACCAGCAGTGATAAAATCTGAAATGAGATCATAAGAGAAAAAATTGGTATAGATCCTAATTCTACATACATAAAAAGCAAAGAAAGTGGTTTGCTCATCTGGAGAGGATGTTCTGGGATTCCGTACAAGGCATAGACAAAAAGAGGGAAAGGTCAAAGAACATGAGGCAGATCCAGAAGAAGATGGAGAGACAACATTAAGGACACATTACAATAGCATAAAATAATAATCATTGAGGATGCCAGAAGAGAAAGAACTAGAACTTTGTATCTCCCTTGACACTCAAAGTCATAAAAGAGAAGAGGAGGAGGAGGAGAATGAGGAGAACGAGGAGAACAACAACAATGGGTAGAAATAAGAACCATCTCCCATTGACATATAACTCCTATAGTGTTTGTTTGTTCAATTTCTATGGCCGCTCATCTTAGTCAATGACTTTGGGTGCCTTACAATTCAGAAAATATATTATGATTTAAAGAGGCAACTGTACTTTCTGGTTTTTCTTTGAAGACGTTTTGCTTGTCATCCAAGAAGCTTCTTAAATGAGAAGCGAAACTTCTTCAAAGAAAAACCAGTTGCCACTTGAAAAAGCATCTTCAGGACAACCATGACTTGTATGATTGAGAATCTCCATAGACATTACAATTTAAAAATAAAAAGAGTCAACCAGTAAAAATATTAAAAACATCCAATTCAACATGCACAAGAGCAAGGTATTTGGCCAGTTAGCAATACAACCAGGAAACTGGGCCTTTAACACATTCAGCATTCCAGACTCAGGAACATAGCCAGGTTTTTAGAGCCTTATGAAAGGCTAACAGGGTTGGGGCCATTCTAATCTTCAACAGGAAGATGTTCCATGTATCAGGGGCCACTGCAGAAAAAGCTTGCCTTCTGATCCCTGCCAGCCGACACTTTTTGGCTGATGAGATCTGCAGCATGTCCATTCTGCTTGGTCTGGTTGGATAGATTCTTGGAAAAACATGATCCCTCAGGTACCCTGATAAATGGTGTATCTGGCACCATTTATTACCCATGTGGATGCATTCTACACCATTTGGAGTCTCCAAATAATCTTTACAGGCAGCCTCATGCAGATTGTGTTACAGTAATCTAACCTGGAGGCTATAAGGGCATGAGTTACTGTGAGCAGGGCCTCTGATTCTTATACAGGGTAAATTGGCACATCACTCAGAGGTGTGCAAAGACCTTCCTGACCATGGCTGCCACCTGCTCTTCAGGTAGGAGCCATGAGTCCAGGAGAATCTCCAGAATGTGCAAAAAGAGAGAAAGAGAGAGAGAGAAATTTATTTGTGTAAGAACTTCCATACTATTCTGAAAATCATCTAGACTTCTGATCTTTGTTTTTAGCGCAGCCTAATCCCCAAATTCATGGGAACATCTCATTGGGATTCTGAGATAAGAGTAAGGAGCAGACGTGGGTTTCTATCGGTTCACCCCAGTTCAGACGAACTGGTAGCGGCAGCGGTGGGGGGCTCCGCCCACCCACCCAAATGTCATAAAAAATGCTCTGTGTATGTGCAGAAGTGCCATGTGCTCACAAAGCACGTACCTGCACCTGCACGCTAACGATAGTGAACCAGTAGCGCCAGGATTTTAATCCCATCTCTGGTAAGGGGTGATATTAAGCTCAAATCTGGGCAATGGAGATGGAAAGGAATGAGATTTCCAGGTTTTCCGCTGCAAAGTTGATCTGCAAAGTTATTGGCAGTTTTCTTTCCCCTGCAGTGTCTAACCCCACCTGTCCCCCCCAAAAAAGTTACGTGCTTTGTCTGCTAAAGCAGGAGTGGCACAACTGATTCTAGATATTTTATAGATGCTGAGGCTCATTTTGAAGGTCTAACTATTATTTGGGCTACTTCAGTGGTGAAATCCAAATTTTTTTACTATTGGTTCTGTGAGCGTGGCTTGGTGGGCATGGTGTGGCTTGGTGAGCATGGCAGGGGAAGGGTATTGCAAAATCTCCATTCCCACCCCATTCTGGGGCCAGGCAGAAGTGGTATTTTCTCGTTCTCTGAACTGCTCAAAATTTCCACAACCGGTTCTCCAGAACCTGTAACAACCTGCTGAATTACACCCCTGAGCTACCTGCCGAATAATCAACACTTCTACAGGCCAGACATTATTGTTGATATATAATGAGTTAAGAGCAATAATCTTCCTTATATATTAAGATTTTTTTGTTTTAATTTAGAGGATGCCTTCAGTTATGTGATTCACTACCCCTCCCTCTAGCCACAAGCTAGAAATCAAGAAATTGTTTCCAGCAATTGTGTCCTCTCTAACTTTCCTCAAACTCTGGTGGGCCCTAAACCTTGTATTTTTGTGTCTTCATTTATGATGCTTCTCTCTGACTGAACACACAGGATGTAAAAACAATTATTGGTGTGGGTGTATGGGTGGTGTCTACAATCTGTCATCCCTGCCAAATATGGATGCTGGAACTGAAACAAAATTTGAACAAAGTTTAATTAAAAAAAAGGTTAGTTAAAACCCAGGAATGAAACAATACAACAAATAGATAGTCCAAATCACCCTAACTACTTAAACCAAAATCTTTCTTTATACAAAGATTTTTGTTTTCAAATTTTATGATTGATAAAATCCTTCTTGTATATCATTGGGAAGCAGATGGCAAGTAGCTGATAACTGATAAATTAAGATTTGTGGCTTGGTCAGAGACAAGTAACAACAGTGAAAACACCAAGAATACAGAAATTGATTTCCCATCTAAGATAGCAGGCAATTCCACTTCTGGAACACAAGTGGACTTTCCTTGCAACCCAATGTTCCAAGGTGGAATTTTGCTTCCAAGACTCCAGATTCTGCCTTCTGTTCAGTGGTGAAATCTGAACCGGTTTGCCACTGGTTTGCTGACCGCGCATGCGTAGTGCACGCCAAATGCATGCTGCACCCACATGCACAATGCACACCAACGTACACTGTATGCGTGCATGCACAGTATGCACCAAATGTGTGCTTTGTACAGAAAAAGGAGGCTTTGGAAGGTAAGTAGAACAGGGGGGGGAACAGCTGTGCCATGCGATTGAGATTCACTAGAAAGCAGGATTTCCTGATCGTCGGAAATACCAGTTCAGAGGAACCGCTAGGTTTTTTTTACTACCGATTTTCCCGAACTGGTAATTTTTATCACTACTGGTTCACCTGAACCGGTGCGAACTGGTAGCATTTCACCACTGCTTCTGTTCCTTTCCTTCCCTTGTTCTCTGCTGCCTCAAGGGCCAATCTATCTTTCACTGATAGCAACCCTGTTCTGCCTTTCCTAGAGCTGTTTTCCTTTCCACTCCCTCTCCCCTTTTGGACCTTTTCAACAAGGGCATTTTTAATACTTCTGCAACCTTCAGCATTTCCTGAGTATCAAAGGATTCCCTTTGCCAATGAATACAAAGTCAATGCCCTTTTGGCTCTGTAAACTGTGACACAGCCTGGATTATGTTATATATTATATACTATACTATTACATATTATATATTATATACTATATATTATATAGTATATACTATATATTATATATTATATACTATATATTATATAGTATATGGTATACAATATATAATGTTCTGTTCTGTTCTGTTCTGTTCTCTTCTGTTCTACTCTACTCTACTCTACTCTACTCTTCTGTTCTACTCTACTCTACTCTACTCTACTCTACTCTACTCTACTCTACTCTACTCTACTCTACTCTACTCTACTCTATTCTATTCTATTCTATTCTATTCTATTCCCTTGAATGCTCCTCCCCTGTCATTTCAGTTTAGCACTTCAGTCTCACCATACGTAATATGAGTTGAGTGGAAATATCCATTTATATGTTCTTCCACACTGTTACATTTCCATATGTTTACTTTTTTTTTTAGCAGCCTAATGAAACAATACATTTTGACTAGCCTACATGTGCCAGCATGGGCATCAGTAGTGATGACATGCCAACAATTGGTGATGGGGGTGAGTAGACGCATGGGGTGAGCTAATGCAGCCGAGCACAGGGAACCAGCCTACTGGGAAAATGCATTAATGAATGCCTAGCATGTATCAGCCAGAATATCCCTTCCATTAGCCTCACCACATATTTATTGGGCCCGAGTGAAGTCAATTGGCAGTGTTGGCTCCTTATTAAACAGTTAAATTGCATCCTGTGTGACAAAAGGAAATTGAACACGTTTAGGCGGAATATTCTAAGAATTCATAGGTGATGTTATCCAGGCTATCCTCTAATTTAAAAAATGAAAAAAAAATTATTATTTCGTTACTTTTCTCCTTATGATAAATAACATTGATAAATGTTCCCCATAATTGGCTCTTGATTTTATTTATTTCCTATCCTTAATATTTTTATAAATAACTAATCAGCAAACATATCTACCACTCCTTACTCCTCATAATTTTCCCACAACAACAACCCTGTGAGGTGGGTTGGGCTGGGAGGGACTGGCTTTCGTATTTTATTATGAATGCGACAGTAGGGTTGGGGTAGGGATGAAACCTACCCCAACCCCAAAATGCTCGTAGTGTTGAACTCTGTGTCATAACTGAAGCAGGATTATTCTCTACATCATCTCATTAGTGGGACCCAGATTGTTTCGGGCAATAGGCTGACTCTGTAAACCGCTTAGAGAGGGCTGTAAAGCACTGTGGAGTAGTATATAAGTCTAAGTGCTGTTGTTATTGCTATTAGAAGAGCATGGTAAAATTAAATGCTTTGGGGATTTATGGCTATGGAAGTAGATAACTGAAAGAATGTTCTTGAAATAGATGTTCCAAATCATATTGAAGTTTAAGCCACTCAGTTTTGTGCCAGACCAATATGATCTTTGCTTGATTGGTTATTTAAACCAAAACAATGACTATGCATAATAACTAAGAACATAGATCATTAAAACAACTAATTTAAGACAGAGAAGAAATACTTTCCTTATAATATTATTTAGCTCAGCGTAGCATACAGTTATCAAAAGACAAGGGCAAGTCAGTGAATTAAAATTCTGATGTCCACATTCTTTGCAAGGCAACACGAATAAATAAAACAAATGCAAGGAGCTAAAGCACAGTATGAGAGAACATTTTCCTGTTAAAATGAAAACCAGATTGATAGAAAATATGCCTAGTATATTTTATGATATTCCTAAAAGGGGGGGGGGGTGGAAATCCCCAAGGGCTGGATCTAACATCACTGTGACTAGCAGAACATTTTCCCCACCCAGATTTTATCACTATAGATATTAAAGGAGTGATCATTAAGATGATGTCATTTCCTCTTTTTACACTTGTGTAACTGCTGTATGTGCTGATAACAATTGCCATATAGAATATAAAACAGGGCAAGCATATCCCAGCTGCAAAAATCTCCAACTCTCTGCTGCCATCTACTATCCTCCAGGATTCTACAGCTCAGATTTGACAGGCAAACCCTGCTTTCTAAGACATTTCAGAAGCTGCTGTTCGGAGAAACAAGCCTATATTAATAAGGCAAAAGAAGTTCAAATATAGTCATTACTCCTGACACATTTCCTCAATCTTTTATGGGACAAACCAGCGTCCAGCAAAACAAAATAAAGTTTGTTTTGTACTGCTGAATGATTTTCTCCACATCTGAAAAAAAAAAGAAATCTGAAAAAAAATGTTATTTTTTTTAAGGTGCTGAATGAGGTCAGGTGAACATAGAAAAAACCTGCTTCTAGAATAAATGCTGAAAATCAGCAAGTTGTGATTTTTCAATATGGTGACTGAAGAAATAGTAGTACAGCCTCAAAAAGCGATCCTGGATTAGCGTTGAAGAGCTCTCCCTTTTCCAAAATTCATAAAAGGACAAACAGTCAAAGGACAGGACATCCTGTATGACTTATAAAGATTAAGTGTTACAAACAGAAGTGGGATTCACATGCTGTAGCAGCTGGTTCTCCCAGCACCGGAAATGTGAGCGTGCGTGTGCTGTCCACTCATGCGTGCAGCATCAAAAACACAGCGATATAGGACGGGATTGCCCCCAGGTGGATGGGCGGGCGGGGTGGGGTTGTCACTACTGGTTCACCCAAACTGCTCCGAACCGGCTGAATACGACCTCTAGTTATAAAGATTCTTCAACAAAGGGAAGTGTATGAAACAGATCTTATTCTAAGGCAGATTATTGATCTATCAGAAAAAGTTTTGCTTTTCTCTCTGGCTGTCCAAAACTGTTTAAAAAAAAAAAGATAAGCAGAGTTCGATTGGTCAGTAATTGGATGAGACAGCACCAGGAAATGCCATATACAAGTACTCCTCAACTTACAACTGTAGCGTCATTCTAAGGCCATGATGGTGAACCTATGGCATGGTGCCACAGGTGGCATGCAGAGGCATATCTGTGGGCACACGAGCATTGCCCTAACTAAGCTCCAGCACACATGCGCGCACCAGCCAGCTGTTTTTCGGGCCTTCCGGGGCCACTAGAAGTCAGGAAATGGGCTGTTTCCTGGCTCCGTAGGGCCTCCGGGGGGGTGGGTGGGAAAGGCCATTTCCGTCCTCCCCAGGCTCCTAGAAAGCCTCTGGAGCCTGGGAAGAGTGAAAAATGGGCCTACCGGGCCCACTGTGCCATCATGTGCCAAAAGCGGGGGGAACGCGGGGAGTCATGCGTACATACTGGGGGGGCAGAGTGCATTAAATTATGGGCGTGGTCATGCGTGTGTGCGCAACCCCCCCTGCACTGCCCCCACTTTTGGCATGCGATGGCAAAAAGGTTAGCCATCACTGTTCTAAGGTGTTTTAAAAGCCAAAATCTTAAAAGGATTTGAATTCTTACATTCCCTACTCAAGCCAGAAGTAGGCAAAAGGCCTGAAGATTTGGTACAATATTAAACATTATTGTTCTTATTTAAGTTCTTCTTCCTCCTTCTTATGAACATATCTTGCTCATTATGAACATCTAGTATATTGATCAAAGCTCTAACATACTGCAAATCTTTGAAAGGAACTTTTGCTTTGTTCCCCATTACAAGGCATTTCATGAGAGCTAGTATCTTAAGCATACCAAAAAGGGTTTTTCAAAGGGGAATCAGGATCTTGAAAATAAATAGCGGACCACAAGATGTCCCCATGTTAATTTTTTTCTTGTGCCTTCAAGTCAATATTGATTCCTGGCGACTGCTGGGGTGTATCCTCACAATTTTCTTTCAGGTTTTCAGAAGTACCTCTTACCTAGGGCTGAGAGAGAGAGTGATTGGTCCAAACTGGGCCCTCTTGATGGTTAGTTATAGAAGAACAATGTGCCTATACTGAAAGTAACCTCTTTAGCTTGTCAGGTGTTGTCTTTGAACACCTGATGTTCTCTAGATGCCAGATGTAGCAAATTACAACTTCAGCATCAAGAGGCCCATCATAATGCATTGGTACACTGCCTGGGAGTTCAATCTGTTTGGTGTTGGAGATGTCTGTCATAAGAGTTTCGATTTACAGACATCCTATGAACTGAGATTTCAACCTTCCAAACCATCTCTCGAACCATCTCTCTGAATTGACATCCTTTCCTTTGCTACCTCTGGATTTCAGTTCAAACCATTGTTACCAGAAACAGCTATTTTCCAGATGCTGGCAGTGATTTGGCAGAGTTCCAGCCTTTATTCTGAGGACTGCAAAATCACAGATTTGCATTTCTTCCTCATAAATCAATACCTTCCAGTTTATTATAAAGAAAGAGCCATGAAAATGGGTGGGTTGAAGGATTAAAGGAGAAAGAGAGAACAGGCAACTCAACTAATAGAAAAGGAAAGGGAAGGTCACAGAAAAACTGAATGGAATTTTTATGTCTGTCTTCATTGCAGATATCCTTGTCTAAGTTGACTTTTTCACAAAGTGTGTCTGCAGAAGTAAAATAGATCACTATGATAAGAGATGATTAACTGTGACTGGATGGTTGATCCTGTCCCACAGTTTGATTCAACTGAGAAGCTTTACAGAAATTTAAATTAGTAATAAAGTAAACACAGTAGAACCAGGAAGAACTGATATTATACAAAATAAAAAAGGCAGGAAATTCAAACCATTGTATCCACACATAAAACATACTTTGCACACTGGGCTTCAGCTCTTAATCATCTTTTTTGCCCAGGAAGCAATAAATCTTAGTTAAGTATTACAAAGATTAATAACATGAAACATGGGCCATATATTGGCTTTTGAGGAAGGGAATCAACAATGGAGCAATATTTAATCACTTGAATATGTGTGTCTTTGAGGGCCTAACACTAATGTGTTTGTTAAACAAAGGGGTTTTTCATTTTCATCAGCTATATGAAAAATGACAAAATAGAGAAAAGGATGAAAAAAATGCCTCTGAGCAACGCAGTCAGTGTTATCTCATTTCTCCCTGTACTTTGAACTGAAATCCAGCTGTTGTTTTTCTAGTGTCATCCCACACAATAGTTCTGTAGAAGTTTTGGTCTTAAGAAAAGCTGAGGGGAATTCTTTGAGACGTTCACCATTAAGACCTGATATAGAAAAGAATCTTTAGAATGTAGCTTAAGCCGGAGGTCAAGGAGAGAAGGAGACTGATAAAGCAGGATTAATGCTTGACAAGTGTAAGATTGTGGAGGCTGAGGTAATTTCAAGGCTGGAGTTTGTTGAGATAAGTCACTGCTTTCTTAGATCCTAGTTGGAAGTACTAATGTACAACGTGGGGTATGGAAATTGTTCCCGGAAAGACCAGAAATGCACAGACCAAAATGTACACCATGAAAATATGTGTTGCCTTTTTTTTATACTAATGAAACAAAAAATCCTAGAGTCAGGAATAGCAACACAGAGTCAGTGAGAGATCATAAGCAGCATGCTTAATTTATCGAGTAATAATAGAAATCCACTACATCAGGAGTATCAAACTCGCATTGTCACGTTGTCAAGTGACGTATCATGACTCCCCCCCCTTTGCTAAAACGGGGGTAGGTGTGACCAGCGTGTGACACATCGGGCCTGTGGGCTGCAAGTTTGACACCCCTGCACTACATCCTTCCCTTCTAAAACACAGACCCTACTATATCTAAGCACCGTGGTAGCTTTTCTTTGTGAAATGGATACCATCCCTCACTTCCTGCTTGGCAGGAATGCTTGATGTGTCCAACAATACAGGTCATTGTGGAACAATCATCAGCTCTGGGTCTACTTTGGGGGCAGGTGCTTCTGATGCTAATTCACAAATTAAAGTTGAATCTCCAACCGCATCAAGGGTGCCTTTCTGCACCTTCTCAGGTCAATGTGTCTCTCCAAATCTGAGCAGCTGCAATCTTTATAATGTAAGAAAGAAATCCAGGCATTTCCTTGATCTTTCCAGTTGCCTTTTATAGCCTCTTGCTAGTACAGGTTGTCCAGCGGAGAAGAGTCTTGTTTCAGCATGATTAGATTGCTCAACTCGCTTCAGATGTTTGTCCTGAACACCTCAAATTAGCTTGGAAAAAGTCCAGCATGAATTTAAGGCATGATCTAAGAACATTACTGGCATTTGATTTATTTTGCATACTGTATTATGCTATGCAAATAGCAAATTTTAAGCTTTGATTCAGTGGGATAGTTTCTCCAGATATTATTCAAAAGGCATGAATGAAACTTTGGGCAAACTTTTCAATCAATCTGTATGTAGCTGGCCAATATAATATTGATAGGTATTATATATAAATCCGATATTATACCCTTTTTCAAGAATGAACTACATATTGGGGTACTTGACTCAATAAAAGTAGTCTTGGCTATAGTGGGAAGACTTTCAATCTCTGTGAAGGGAAAACATGTCTGAGGAAGCCCCACCTGATGCGGATTTTTAGGCAATTTTCCTTATAAAGATAAACAACACAAACCAAATACCTTTGCATGATTGTATATTCTTTTAAAATGTGTTTTGTATCTGTGTCCTCTAAGGAACAAAACTTTGTGCTGCATTTGAAAAGCAGCTGAAAATAGAATGCTATTTTGTGAACTGAAGCTTGACAGCAGCGGCTTATAGTCAGTGATGGGGGTAAACTTCCTTTGTGCGAGATCTGGATTAAACTGATTAAACCAGTCTCCTTACTTCCCTTTCTGTTTGTGCATAATTTTTATTTGCAGCTGTGAAAAGGTGTGATGTAAAGGCTATTCGGCATTCACTGCTTTCTTTCTTCCTTGCTGTATACCATTGCCACATGGAGGTCAGGGGTGGGTTGTACTTACCTTTACTACCGGTTTGCAACAGGGCCGCACATGCGCAGAAGCTTCCTGATGACTTCAGGGTTGGTGGCCAGAGCCTCCTGCTGGTTTCACTACTGGTTCTTCTGAACCAGTCTGAACTGGGGGCAACTCACCACTGATGGAGACGCATCTCAACTCATTGTCACTGGTAAACCGAGGCTATAATGTTTCAGCACTGCATCTGATGTCACAATTTTCCTTGATTCTGTGAAAGCTTGACTGTGCTGTTTAGTCCAGCAATCTACCCACCCTCCTTGTAGTAAACCATTCAAAGGGTATAGCTTGATAGTTAAATTTGCAGAATTGATTATTGCAATAACATACAACCACAGGCACATTTAATTCATCAACAATAACAATAAACTACTATACAGCTCACATCATTCCTATTTGAATCCTTGTTGACTATCTTGAAACCATGGACCAATTCTCTGAAATCATGTCCATCTCAGCATTCTTTTCTAAAACTTTCTTTCAGTATGACTGAAAGTTAAAATGAAAGTAAGATATTTAAATGATACAAAGGAAATACATTTTAGAATCTGCTGGGTGATTTGAATATCACAAGCTGGTGTTATGGATCATTGTAGAAGCTGTGGTAGAGTAGTGGTTAGAATGCAGTATTGCAGGCTGACTCTGCCCCCTGCCAGGAGTTTAATCCTGATGAGTTCAAGGTTGATTCAGCCTTCCCTCCTTCCGAGGTTGGTAAAATGAGAACCCAAATTGCTGACTCTGCAAATCACTTAGAGAGTGCTGTAAAACACTATGAAGTGATGTCTAAGTGCTAGTGCTATTTTCTATGAGACATTGGGGGTTGTATCAATATGACATACTTACGACAACACCTTTGGGATTGACTACAATGACTTGGAAACCAAAAAAGTGAGCAAGCCTCTTATAGATGCCATAATTTCCTCCAGCAATATTTTTTGGGGTGAACTCCGACTTGGAGAAATTGGCACTCAAAAGAATATTTTATACTTGGTGGATTGTGTAATATGTTTATACTGCCTATTACAAAAGAAGCTAGATTGGGAGTAAGTATGGAAAATTTGTCAACCAGTATATACTGATAAGCTATTGATGTCGTGCATTAAACTGCTAATATTTGTGCATTTATTACAATGCTCCTAAAACAAGGTCTGAAACCTAGGATACACTTTACTAGATAGAAGATGGAAGAGAGTTAAATTTAACTGGGATAAACTTTAAACTGGTGAATCTATTTGAGCTTTATTTCTGATGTGTAGCTGCAATGATGAATAAAAACAGATGAGCATGGGGCAACTGTTCAGAGATTGCCAGCAGACAGTGTAAAATTGGATTGCCTTCTTTTTACCTTTGACTATAATGGTTTATAGACCATTGACCAAAGTCTTAAGAGTTGAAACAATCAGAAATCCCTATAATCCATGGGATTTTAGGAAGGAAGCTGCATGGATAATGATAACATCCTTATGTGATTTATTCCTCTGGAAACCTGGGCAAGAGAACTGTGAAGTTTTTTTATATTATTATTATTATTAAAAGAACTTCCCATGTGAAGTTGATGGGAGCGATTCTTTCCCTTCAAATTATTGCTTTAATATAAATTATAATGTGTTTTCCTTAATATAAATCACAATGTGTTTTCCTTAACATCTGATTTTTAAATTAGAACTCAGGGTAGGATAGGAGGAAAAAACATGTTAAAGTTCATCAGGCCTGATTTTTTTCCCACCCAGTGTTTACTAAAATTATATATGCTTTTAAAAACAAAACGTGGAAATCCTATGTAAACGACCATTTCATATTTTCCAGGAAATATGTTTTGGCTAGAGAGATAGAGCTTGAATTTGTTTTAATTTTAATGAACCTTTTGACAAGATTCTTAGAAAATGCCCTCTTCCCCTGCTTAATCACATTCACTTTGTTCTGCCTTTTTTCTGGTGTTCAGGGTAAAATTTGAATTGCTGTATGCTGCCTGAAAGTGTCTTCTTTCTTACAAATGGCTCTGCAGAGGAAAAATGGGGTTGAAATCAAGCATTCTGAGCCTTGAATGTGTTTAGAATTCCGTTCTAGTGGCAAACTGTATTAACCATGCAAAGCAAATGTTTTTATTAGCAATTTCCAGCTGTTAGACCTTCCTATTTAATATAAAAGCTCTTCTTTTACATATTCCAGAGAAGGAGAACAGTGCTGAGAGTGTCGGGAAGTGGGGAATAATCCTAAAAGACGTTGAATGAAATAAAGTAGCTTTGCTCAACAGGGTGTCTCATATTTCTTGATTGATCAAGCTTTCTCTGTGGGAATGATTTGCAAGTAGGAATGATATTTTGATAAGGATTTTAAAATGTACACATATAGATGCTAGCTACTCTGCAGAAAATTCTGGCATCATGTGGCTACAGCATTATTCTTTTACAAATCCTTGCATAATGTCAGTTTTATACCGAGGTTAGTCACAAACTGCAATTGCAAGGAAAAAGTTGGAAATGTGACATGCCAACATGTATACGAACAATATGACAAGTTATGGAGAATTCTGGAAGATGTTCCATGAACCTACTATCACACTTTCTCAGTTTCATATATCTGAGGCCAATTCGTACATTTGTTGCCTAAAGAGGAAGAGTAAACATGTTCTCACTCACTCCAAAGTCAAGACCCATATTACCTAAGGCTAGTTTGTTATCCTGATAACTGAACAGAAAGCCTCATGACCTTTTTAGGAGAATGAATATCATCATCATCAGTGATGGGTTTCAAAAATGTTTACTACCGGTTCTGTGGGTGTGGCTTGGTGGGCGTGGCATGGCTTGGTGGGCGTGGTACGTGAGGGATACTGTAAAATCTCCATTCCCACCCCATTCCAGGGGAAGGATACTGTAAAATCTCCATTCCCTCCCCAATTCAGGGGAAGGATTACTGCAAAATCCCCATTTCCTCCTGATCAGCTGGGACCTGGGAGGCAGAGAATAGATGAGGGCAGGCTAATCAGAATTTTTACTACCGGTTCTCCAAACTACTCAAAATGTCCACTACCAGTTCTCCAGAGCTGATCAGAACCTGCTGAAACCCATCTCTGATCATCATCATCATCATCATCATCATCTCAACAACAACATTTGCTACTGTTTTACAATACTAAAACCAGTTGTTTCATCAATTGCAATTGGCCTCCTTAGCTTCATGATAGGACTAATTCCAATTACTCTGGGTGATTAATAGTTGAAATGAGATGAAGATGGAGGAACAAATGCTTACATCTGACTCTTGCTCAGTGTAAAATTTGTTACTACCGATTCTGTGGGCGTGGCTTGGTGGGAGGTAATGTGACTGGGTGGATGTGGCCAACTTTTTTTTTTTTTTACTTTTAAAATTATTTTTTCTACAACCTCTTCAGATGATGATTGCGCGGCTCAGCTGGGCATGGGGGGGCAGGGATTTTTGCTACCGGTTCTCCGAACCACCCGCCACCATTGCTACTGGATCGGGGGATCCGGTCCAAACCAGGAGCATTTCATCCCTGCTCTTGCTCCTTTTCAAAGAGGAGACAAAAGGAAAGAGAACCTTGGTCCAAAAGTTGGAAATTGCACGGAAGGTATAGTTTTGGTGGTAGCCACAAGGTGGGATTAGGAGGAAGTGAAATCTTCTGAGCCCTTGATAGGATCATCTCAAAAACTTAGTATCAAGCAGCACAGAATGTTATATACTTCGTTCATCTGTAGTTTCAATGTGAACAAGGTGTGTCTTTGTACTAGTGCAGCCACTCCTTTTGAGGGGGAGATTGGAATCTCTAAAACATTTGGGATAGTCCACTCTGGGAACAAGAAATAGGGGAATTGAGGAAGGAAAGGGGAAAAATGTCAAAGATCTCTAGGAATGCCGGCAGCCTGAAGTAAACATGTTGTCTCAGGATAACTCATAGAACTTTTAACAAGACTTCATGTTTATTTTTTTCAGGTATGCTAAGCTCTGCTTAATAATTGCTAATGGCATTGTTTTAAGTGGAGGGTCACCATGGTATATTAATAAAGATGTTGGACTAAGGCTGGGGAAATCAGGTTTGAATTCATCTTTGGCCAAAAAACCTCAATGGATGTCTTTAGGCTAGTTTATTTTCTCAGCCTAACTTATCCTGCAGGGTAGGTAGGAGTCATGGGGAAAAGAATTAAAGGAAGTTCTTTGAGACCGCCTTCTACCACATAGCTCCCAGCGACCAGTAAGATCCCACAGAATCGGTCTCCTCCGGGTCCCGTCAGCTAAACAATGTCGGCTGGCGGGCCTGTGGGGGAGGGCCTTCTCTGTAGCTTCCCCGGCTCTCTGGAACCAATTACCTCCTGAGGTCCGGAACGTCCCCACCCTATTGGCCTTCCACAAAGCGGTGAAGACCTGGCTCTTCTGGAAGACCTGGGGCCGTTCATCTCATTATAATGATCTTGTGAGACCCAGCCATGAATAGGAATGCATGTGGTTTAATGTTTTTAAAGTTTTTAATGTTTTAAAGTTTTTCTTTTTAACATTTTTTTATGGGATTGTTCGCATTGTTTTATTCTTTGTTGTAAGCCGCCCAGAGTCCCTTGGGAATTGGGTGGCATAGAAATGCGACAAAAATAAATAAATAAATAAATAAATAAATAAATAAATAAATAAATAAATAAATAAATAAATATATAAAGTTGCTCTATGTATGTGGCCTTGAGTTCCTCAAGGAAAGACAAGATAGAAATCAAATACATAAACACCTACCATGATTTAATTGTATTAGTATACAAATAGATGATGAATTGATCTGTGAATGATGAATGCAGAGATGTTGAAACAAAATACTAAATGTAGGAGACTCTGAATAACAGCCACATTTAAGAACTTTCTGAAACATCAAATGTTTCAGAAGTAGGTGAGATACAAAATGTGAGAAAAACAGTAACAATAAAATGAATTTTTGCATTTTATACCTTCTACCAAGATAAGACAAGGAGAAGGATTATCTGAGAAACTAACATATGGAGAAAATAAATCCAAGATATTGAGGTCTTTCCATTTCCAAATCTTTCTGAAATTTTGCATGTTTGCAAATCTAGGCAGCTTTCAGTTCTTTTCATCTAATACCTGATTAAGAAAACTTCCAGCTAATCAGTGCTCAGTTTCAAACAATGGGTGGATAGTAACTGATTCAAAGGAGATTAAACAAAGATTGGGGGACAGGGAGTAGAGATGTCATTATGTAAGCTGCTTTAGAGGATATTCCCTACTTGCAAGTACTAGAAGATGGGGTTAGATCAGCATTCTGGTCATTAATAAGTTGAAAGACTACAGGAGCTGATTCAATATGCACTGAAATATGACAAAAACAGATGAATCAGCCAAGCTTCTAACCAAACTATGTCAGCAAATGTAGAGAATGACACAGTGACCAAAAGATCGGAAGAACTAAATCTACCTTCCAACATTAAAAAAAGAGACTTAACAGAGCGTACAAACTATTGTACAATATTTATTTAATTTATATCCTGCCTTTATTATTTTTATAAATTATTCAAAGTGGTGAACATATCTAACATTCCCTCTTCCTTCTCAATTTCACATGCCATTAAAATAATATTTAGGTTCATCCAATCCAAATTAGAGCCATACATGGAAAAAGAGATGTTACATGTTTAAGGTGACTTTAGAAGTCTGAAGAACAGAAGACATTATTACTGTAACATACATTGCATTATTGAGAAAACCAAAGAATCTATCATCTATCTATCTATCTATCTATCTATCTATCTATCTATCTATCTATCTATCTATCTATCTATCTATCTCTATGTATGTATGCGTGTGTGTGTGTGTGTGTGTGTGTAACTGTGAAACCACAGTTCAGACAGAATATGGTGAAAAACAGAATGCTTCCTTCTTGGTAAAAGAATAAGATAAGGCTCTATACTCTCCTTCTTATTTAATCAACTATATGCCAAATATAAATTATGGGAAGCTGTACTGAAAGAAAACAACCATGGTTTCAAAATCAAGAGAAGAAACGTTAATAAACTATGCTGTACTGATGACACTCAAGACCAAATCACCAGGCTGAAATTATCCTACTTCAGACATGTTGTGCAAAGACTGGAAAGCTGGGAAAGGTAAAAAAGAGAGAGAAGAGGATGACCAGCAGCAAGGTGGATGGTTTCAGTTACAGTAGCAATGAGCACACTGTGGAAAGAGCTGAACAATCAGATAAGGAACGGCTCATCATGGAGAAAATCTATGTGGTTGCTTAGAGTCATGTAATCATCATTAATCGATTGTTTTGTCCTTGTTCCTTTGTCTTATGACTAAGCAGAACCCCTTCCCCAAAATAAGGAAAAAGAAACCATCTGGCTGGCAAATTTCTGTTCCCTTAAAAAGACTGGTAAATCAGGGTTCCTGCATTTGAACTCTTTTAACAATCCATCGGACTGGTGGCAGTTAAACTGGAGGAGCACAGATCACCCTTTAAACGGGAAACAGCACAGCATTGCCCATTCAGGAACATCAATTGCTTCCTTAAAATAAGCTTCCACCCCAAGACTGTTTATCTTTCAATTAGTTTTGGGCTGGGCAGTTCTTTGAATCCTGACCTTCAAAGGGAGCAATAGCCTCTTCATAGACCACCCATGTGAGACCTTTCACTAATGTTGTCTTCTGACAGTGTTTATAACGATTGAGATTTGACATTGCCATAAATAATAGATTACTATCTCTGAAGTGAATGAACATCAAACTCCTGAGTGGCAATCACCTAATATCAGCTTTTTAATCCTATAGGATAGTGATGGCTAACCTTTTACGTCACCGCATGCTGGCCTACCTACCAGAAATGGCACACAAAACCATCCCGCCTCGACTGCACAGCCTCGCAGGTGAGAGAGCTGAAACCTGGAACAGTAGTGTTCCATCGCGCATGTGCATTCCGGTTCCTGGCACAGGTGCATGTAAACCTGGAAGTTCAAGTGTCACACATGCGTGACAGAATGCTGCTCTTCCGGGTTTCAGTGATCCTGCCCATGCACAAAGGCCAGCTGACTGGTGCACGTGTGTGCACAGGAACACAGAAGAGGAGCCAGCGAGGCCGCGCGTCCCTCGTGGGATGGTTCTGTGTGCCACTTCCGGCATGCGTTCCATAGGTTCACAAGGCTATAGGACATTCGTTTTCTTTTTGTTTCTCTAGGGGGAGCCTTTCTAAATTTCTCACATTGATCTTTTCTACTTCCTTAACTCAGATCCATTTTGCTCTTCCATCTGACTGCATTTCATACGTAGATTTTGTCTTCCACCTCCCCTTGGTTGTGAAATAGGCAAAAGGGAAAACAGTAGGTAAAAGTCTTGGAGCCAATTTAGAGGCCAAGCTAAGAAGTGAAGTGAAAAAAAGGAGAAATTCTCAAAAGATGTCAGAGTTGTATATGCATTTGACATAAAGCAGTTGCTTGTATTATGGAAATAAATCAACTTCTTATTTGCAGCAGGGATGCGCAGCCTTCTCCAGGCCTTTGATGACAGAAAGGGACAACTTGCCACAGCCAACTCGTTGTGGTCAACTCGCCTTGGCCAACTCTTCACGGGACAACTTACCACGGGACAACTCACTGCAGGACAATTTAACAATTCAATGTACTTATTTAAAATAAATTAAAAATATTTTAATTTTTGTCATTCACATTTTATTCTGCCCCTCCTTTTGCATCCTTTCTTTAATGATATTATTCCACCATTTCTTTGATATCAGTGTAACTCTTGTCCCGCAGTCAGTTGTCCCATGGTGAGTTGGCTGCGGTGAGTTGTCCTGCGGAGAGTTAGCTATGGTGAGTTGGCCATGGTGAGTTGGCCGTGGTGAGTTGGCCACAGCAAATTATTATATAGCCTTTGAGAAGCACCCATCAGATCACACTAAGTGGGGGGTGGGGGGTGGAAACTGCATTTGCCTTGTTTTAAAATGCCTTTAAGGCTAATTTTGGTTCATTTCATTAGCAATCTTTGTCTCGCTCTATCACTTACTACTTGCTTTTAATTTCCAAATTCCAGATTGACAACGGGTCTATTGACAATTAGCTGGCTGGGAGAAAGAAATAAAGAGATAATCTAATTTTTGCCTTGTGATTATCCAGCAGCAATGCAAAACCCTTTTCTTCATGACAGCGGTCCTTGCAAACAGAAGGTCAAATGACCAATATATTTGTCTTCCTGGGCACTGCACAAGTCAGCCATGAAATAGTCATGGGACATAGAATGGATGGGGGGAAAGGCCAGAAAAAATAATGAATCTACCAGACTGTCCGGTTAATCACCCCTAATGTTTTCCCAGGCTAGTTGCAGGGCCAGTCTTTGATCTAAAAAACTTTGTCCCTGGTTTATTTGCTTAAGTCTGTTGCTCCTGTTAAACTGTTACCAAAGCCAGCACAGTTTGACAAGCATTTCTTATCTCATTAAGCAGGAAGAACACTTCACTGGATTGAGAAGGTTCTCATAGGTATTTACTAGATTACTTTCATAGGTTAATTTCTCAGCCTGGCTGATGGTCTTAGCGTAAGCCTGGGCTTTCGAATTTTAAGAGATGGGTGAAGGACGAAGGACTGCTTTGCATTTATATTCACCTCTGATAGGCTGGCACTGTGAGCTTTAGATCAACATCCCCAAAGAGGCCATGGCAGCGGACTTCACTTGGTCAGCTCTCTGCAGCTTTTAAAGATCACTTATTGAAAGACATCTCAGTATCCATTTGTCTGATTTTTGTTTTGCTAAAATCAAGCATAGGCCAATTTTTTTTAAAAAATTGACTATTGCTCTTTTGATCATGCTTGATCATGGCTTTTAGCATGGGACTCAGAGCTGGATTGATAGCAATCCTGTAAAGCAGTGGTGAAATCCAATTTTTTTTACTACCGGTTCTGCGGGCGTGACTTGGTGGGCGTGGCAGGGGAAGGATACTGCAAAATCCCCATTCCCTCCCCATTCCTGGGGGAAGGATATTGCAAAATCTCCATTTCCACCCCACTCTGAGGCCAGCCGGAGGTGGTATTGGCCGGTTCTCCAAACTACTCAAAAGTTCTGCTACCAGTTCTCCAGAACCTGTCAGAACCTGCTGGATTTCATCCCTGCCGTGAAGGCAGGAGCTTTCTTTCATAGTATTTGCTTTTTGTGGCTTGCAGAACTGTAACATTAGATCCATGCAATTTGTTAACTGATGTCTTGTAAGCAATCTTTCCCATCCCATCCGTACTGAGAGAAACACAACAAAACATGCTTTTTGGACTCCTATATACATTTTCAAGTCCTTATCATTCTTTCTTCCCACCTTTTCCCTATTTACATTGCTGTAGAGCATTGTTTATTCATGCCTATACATTAAACATTTACAAGGCCAGCTTAAGACTTTAAAATACATGGAACCAGTATTCTAATGTTCAAAAATATTCAGGAGTAAAACACAGTCTAATATATTATCATCGCTGATATTTCTATATTTTGTAACAATAAAGTAAGTTTTATTCATAAGGAAGCCAAGCATCAAGCCTCTAGCATCACCGCAAATATCTTGCATATTTATCTTCCATAATGTCCATAAGTATGTTAAACAACCAAAGAAATATCACATACAACTGCCTTTCTTTTTGCTTGATGTTGAATTATTCCCTAAACATTTGATTTTTTCCCCTGTTGTAATATTTTAGGATATATTAAATATTAAAAATATTTTAATATATAATATTAAAAAAGACAGAATATTATATTTCCCTGGTTGAGAAATGGAGAAACATGTTACCTTATCTTATCCATTGTTAATCATATACTTTCTCTTTTAACTTTCATATTGATTTGTTCTTCATCCTAATAAATTTGAATATGCTCGTGTTTGCCTTTCTACCATTTCATTTCCCTTGTTTTACAACAATTCTTCTTCTTCTCCTCCTCTTTCC
Source organism: Masticophis lateralis (assembly GCA_030761175.1). Classification (NCBI taxonomy): domain Eukaryota; kingdom Metazoa; phylum Chordata; class Lepidosauria; order Squamata; family Colubridae; genus Masticophis; species Masticophis lateralis. Next base: position 200,818,399 of record JAUDYJ010000001.1, on the reverse strand, counting down.
CTTCTCTTCCTTCTTCTACACTTTTCTACTTTCTTCTTTCATCCTCTCCTATTCCTTCTCTACTTCCCCTTCCTTTCCCCCTTCTCCTTCCTTCCTCCCAACAAACCACTGTTTTTAACAGTCCTTTTTCAATGTAATGGAATCCAGTACATTTTAAATATTATTTTTGTTTTACAGGCCATAATTTGACATCCACTGTATTCTTGCTATAGAAGTTAAGTCATGCTCCCATTGACAAGACAATATAGGAACCTCTGTTTCTTTATTCCACCCATTTCTTAATAGCTGAAAATAAAAACTGATTTATTGATAACAAATATATAACAAAAATAATTGTGGAGGTTTTTTTTGTTTTGTTTTAAAGATTTAAAACTTTAATGATTGTAAACCACCCAGAGTTGCCTCTGGACAAGATGGGAGCCATATAAATTGAATAAATGAATAAATAAATTTTATATATTTTAATTTTTTAAGTGTGAGAACCAACTGTAAATTGTCATAAGTGCGAGAACCAATTGTAAATCACATTTTTCAGTGTCATTGAATGTTTGTTAAATGAATAGTTGTAAGTAGAGGACTACCTGTATTCTGTATCAGCAGCCCCCAACCTTTTGGGCACCAGGGACCGGTTCCGTGGAGAGACTTTTTTCTGCAGACCTGAGGGGGTGCGGTTTTGCGTGCTGCCTGCATCGTATGGATGGGGCTTGCTTGTTTGTATGGGCTGGTTTCAGGCATGCAGCGGTGCCAGTCCACGGACCAGGGGTTGGAGACCCCTGTTCTATATAGAAAGTGTTGTGGCCTGTCGGCTGCCAGCCCCTCCGAATCAGCTGAATCAGCTGAATCAGAGGAGGAGGAGGAGGTGGTATGGAAGTCAGGGTCAGCATCCGGGCAATCTGGAAACTCCGAGGGGGAAGAGGGAATGGAGCTGGCAGAGGGAGAGAGACAGAGGCAGAGCCTGGGCCATCCGTCAATCCTCAGATGGAGAGTCAACAGTCCCCAGGTCTGGAGGTGGTTGATGAAAAAGAAGAGGAACATCTGGGTCCAGTGCCTGATGCGTTGATGCGCAGAAGGCAGAGAAGGGGAGAGCAGTGGAAAGCCATGGGCCAATCCTGGGGAAGGAAGAGCCACTGCTGCTAACGAGGCCCCACCCTAGCTCTGGGAATAAAAGGCAGGAGGTGGAGGTGAATAGGTGTGGCAGTCAACTATTCATCTTCCGGCCAGCTGGACTTGTTAGCCTGCAAGAGAAACTTTTTGCCGGGACTGCCAGCATTCCTAATAAAGGAATCTTTTGAGTTCACGTCAGAGGGTTTGTCGGGTTTGGGGAGCTGGGTCAGAACAGAAAACAGGAACCTAGAAAGAAGCAAAATTGGAATCAGATGGTGGGTGAGTCTTTCTGCTAACCAGGAAAAACTCATAGATTGTGCTGTGCAAATAATTTATACTTTGCACTTATTCTGAATAAACCCAAAGACTAAAGATCTTATGCCATGTGAGAAAAGACAAATAGTGTATGCGATTCTAGGTGACTCACTGTTTCTCCCTCTCACCTATTCTCCAGGTTACTGCAACAATATTTTGAATCATTATTATTTGATTAATTTCTGAGTTTCTTGGAAGACGAGTTGCAACTGCAATCATAATTAAGCCTCACCTAAGGAACTACCTAGGGACCAAATAGCTAGAGCTTAGACAGAGTCTAGCATTTTTAGTTTTAGAATATTAAACAGGTTTATTAAAAACATTCACAACCCCACTCACGAAGCAAGAAACAACAAAAAAGCAATAATCCCAATATCTGAAATTATACAATCGGGTTCTTGTAAGTAGTGATTTCTGCTTGGTAGAAAAGCTGATTCCCCCCCTCTATTCTGTTTGCATCGCATGTCATGCTGCAGGCTTCCTTGAATCACAGCACAATCCTAGAACTGCATCAGCTCTGCAACGTCTGAAATTTCCGCTGGCGGAGAGCCAGTGTTTTTCTTAAACAATCTGATGCTCCACCCGTTGCAGGATGCCCTGCCCAAAGGCAAATTCAGGAAGTGACCAACAGATTTGTTTTAGAATAAGAGCGTTTGCTGGTACAGACAGGAAACAAACGTGAATCCATCCGTGCTTTTTGCAATGCCAGGGTTTGGCTGTCCTTGAGGGACATGACATTTTCTCAGCTAAAACCATCATCCTTCAAGATTAATTGTTATATTAGGCACAATCCATTTGTCGATATGAAATGCTAAGAGCAAACCAGGAATTTCCTTTCTGACCTCTATGGATCCTGGATCTATTATGAAACATGGAAGCTTCAAAATATTGGCTGAGACTATGAAATTAACATGGTTTGGGTTTTAGTTCCTTGGACACTGATTGCGATTCTGTGAGCTCACAAACATGCATACAAATTATATATCTCTATTTAAAAAAAGACCATGCCTTCATGTCTTGTTCCAATGAGAAACATGTATTTCAAAGCCAGTCATAAGATAAATGTTTGAGAAGTCCATCGATCTTGACTTCCTGGGCCCATATAAAAGTTAGCAGTTAACAATTGAATATATATATATATATATATAAGACATATATATGAGACATATATATGAGACAGTGGTGAAATCCAATTTTTTTTACTACCGGTTCTGTGGGCGTGGCTTCGTGGGCTTGGTGTGGCTAGGTGGGTATGGCTTGGTGGACGTGGCAGGGGAAGGATATTGCAAAATCTCCATTCCCACCCCACTCCAGGGGAAGGATACTGCAAAATCTCCATTTCCACCCCACTCCTGGGGCCAGACAGAGATGGTATTTGCCAGTTCTCCAAACTACTCAAAATTTCCATTACTGGTTCTCTGAACTACTCAAATTTTCAGCTACTGGTTCTCCAGAACCTGTCAGAACCTGCTGGATTTCACCCCTGGGATGAGACCTATTTATGGCCATTGTCTTACTCAAGGCCAGGGATGGGAAGCTTTAATGAGCTGGGACCACAATACTTTGATTTTTGGGGCTACCCACCTGAGCTGATGGTAGCTTCTCCCATTTTTCTTAGAGAAACCCTTTCCTAAAGTAGCAAAATGAAGGTTGTCCCAAAGAAGGGAACTTCTTTGGGGTACTTTCCTGGGTTGTTTTGACCAGTGTAACATATGAAACAATGGCTGCTCCAAAACTAATGTTATTGATTTTACTAAGAGTCTTGGTGGGGCAGCAGACTAAAGTGACTAAAGTGCTGTTAACTAGCACCAGTTGCCTGCAATTACTGCAAGTTCAAATCTCACCAGGCTCAAGATTGACTCAGCCTTCCATCCTTCCGAGGTAGGTAAAATGAGGACCTGGATTGTGGGGGCAATAAGCTCACTTTGTATAAAAAAGAACACCGCTTTGGGGGGTGGCCGAAAGCCCTACTAAGCAGGTATATACAAAAGTATGAAGGCTATTACTTAATGCATTGTAAGCCGCCCTGAGTTTCCGGAGAAGGGTGGCATATAAATTTAACTAATAAATAATAATAAATACCGTATTTTCTGGCGTATAAGACGACTGGGCGTATAAGACGACCCTCCTCAGAGCCATTTAAGGCTCGTCAGAGCCTTATGGGCTGGTCTGCCTGGTTACAGGAGAATGAGACCCGGCGTATAAGACGACCCCCGACTTTTGAGAAGATTTTTGTGTGTTAGAAAGTAGTCTTATACGCAGGAAAATACAGTAAATACTACCACTGTCCTCTCAATCTCAGTGGACACCTGACCCAAAGGCCACTTTTGTCTTTACAACTCTTATTTTCATTTCCCCCCTTCTTCCTCTAGCGCTGGGAAAGCTGAAATGTTTCTAGCCAGCTGCCTACAGACAGTTCTCATTTATCAAGTGCCTCATTTAGTGACTGTTCTAGGATATCATGATATAAAAAACAATTTTGCAACCAATCCTCACATTCTGTGGCCACGTGATTGCTATTTCCATGCTTCCCAGCCATTTTGCGACAAGCAGAGTTCAAGGAGAACATGGAAGTCAAATCTCAAGTCATAATCAGATGGTGTTTTGCTTAACCACCCATGGTAACTTGCTTAAAAACCCAATGGGAAGTTTCAGTTTAAGTTCATTGTGGTCATGCAGTATACCATTTAGTGACCCTAGTGCTTAGTGACAGAATTGCAGTCCTAAATGTGATTGTCAAGCAAGGGCTGCCTGACGTATATTTAGCCTGTTCAGTTAGTTCCCAGAGGGTTGCATATTCTTGACATCTTACTTAGAGATAATGCAGGCCAAATACAGTTTATGAACATCCAGTTTCAAAGTCTCAGCATGTTATTTCTGAGTCGCAGAAGCAGAGTAAGGTATGACAGTTACCGAGCCTCTTGACCTGCTTCCTGTGTATAAAAGTATAATCACTTTGATCAATATACATCTTTGGTGCGCAGGATCCCTCCCTTTCCAGAAATAGATACCCTATTTTTTATTTTTACTATTTTAAAATGTTCTAAAGATTTTAATTGTAATGTATGTTTTTAAATTGTGAGCCTCCCAGAGTCGCTTGCTGAGATGGGCAGCTGTAGAAATCGAATAAGTAAGTAAATCGATAAATGTATTTAGGTTTTGGGTCCATCATGCAGATGCCTTCAAATTCAAATTCATAGGAGCTTACTTTCTATGTACCGATATTGCTGGAGGAGGGAAGTCTACAGCTAAAGAAGAAGAAAGAAGAAATAAATAAGAAATAAGAAGAGATTGGACAACCATTTGTCTGAAATGGTATCGGATCTCCTGCTTGAGCAGGGGATTGCACTAGAAGACTTCCAAGGTTCCTTCCTACTCTGTTATTCTGTTATTCTTCTGTGAAAGCAGTCGGGGGGTGCAACATTCACATCTTTTCTCTCTGATGCACGAAGTGGGTCAAATCACAAGATTGGTCATGCCCAGGCATTGCCCGTACTCACATGTAGGGCAGCTTTGTGGGACAGTGCCTTACTGAAGGAGTCTTGGTGTGGCTGTAAATGCGTAAATGAAGGAAACCCAAGGAGACTTAATACCACAGGTTTTAGGAAAACCGATGACTGCTACATGTGTCAGAACTCTATCTAAGAACCCAAAAAGCAGACCAAGTATGTGCCACTTTAAGTCCTGCATTTTACAACAATTATGTTAGAGCTGTTTCCTTAATTGCCTACTTTTGTTTTCCTGCTTATGAATCTGTGAGCTGTCAGCAAAAATTCATACCCTGAGGTGTGGTACCATATGAGGCTATGCTACATGGTTTGACGTAAATGCAATTCAAAAGAATCTGATGAGCATGGAGGCAATTAAAACTTTATCCAAAGGAAGGGAAGGCGCAATAAAAGTTATAACCAGCATTTCACAGAACAGTAGCTTCAAAATCCATTTTAGTGCTTGTATATGTTTAATCCACTGTTGCTACATTTATTATAATTTTATATGCTGAGTTTATACTTGCTACTAGCGCTGCTATTGTATGATTTTATCTGGATGTGTATTGTGTGTGTTCTGTATAAAAATTTTTAATTGATTTCTTCTGCATTTATTAGGTGGTCTAGAAGTACAAGAACAGGAATTGAAATGAAAAAGAAGAAATTGAAATTGGTTTCATACCAGACTGATCGGTGCTATCCAGAGGTGGGTTTCTGTAGGTTCTGACCAGTTCTGGAGAACCGATAGTGGAAATTTTGAGCAGTTCGGAGAACCAGTAGTAAAAATTCTGACTGGCCCTACCCCCATCTATTCTCTGCCTCCCAAGTCCCAGCTGATCGGGAGGAAATGGGGATTTGGCAGTAACCTACCCCTGGATTAGGGAGGGAATGGAGACATTACAGTATCCTTCCCCTGTATCCGCCCACCAAGTATCTTTCCCCAGTATCCGCCCACCAAGCCAAGCCATGCCCACCAAGCCACACCCATAGAACCGGTAGTAAAAAATTTTGAAACCCATCATTGGTGCTATCTATCTCCTTACAGGGTGGTATCTGCCAAATGAGTAAGATTTCTGTTTCAAATTCCACCCCACTTCATATCCCTTCAATCTGCTCTGAGGACACTGGGGACCCTCCAAATGATTGATCAAATGGTACAGGAGATATACAGTAGGAAATAACCTGCAATCTTGTCATTCACTGTCAATATGAGTTATTGTAACTCATCTGCCATGACGTCTGCTGACCTGTTACATATTTCATGCTTGTTATTTATTTGGATCCATCCCAGTGATATCTTAAAATTCCATGTTTAACTTGATTTGCATCAAGAAGTGACATTCACATGTATGATCATAAATGTATCCCTAGGGGGCTTTCCCACCATATTGATTTTAGATTTAGAATTTTTTTAAAGAATCCCATCTTTGTTATTTTTATAAATAATTCAAAGTGGTAAACATACCTAATACGCTTTCCTCCTCTTATTTTCCTCACAACAACAACTTTGTGAGGTGAGTTGGGCTGAGAGAGAGTAACTGGCTCAAAGTCACCCAGCCAGTTTTCATGCCTAAGGCAGGACTAGAACTCACGATCTTTTGGTTTCTAACCTGATGCCTTAACCGCTAGGCTAAATTGGCTCTTAATATTTGATATTTATATATTTATATGTGATATTGCCTTAAACATATTATTTCAGTGATGTCTGTTCACATTCAGCTTGTAGCATCTACAGCTATGTCTGTGTAGAAAGCATCTGTATATGATATTTGTCCAAAAGGAGGGAATTTATAACATTTATTGCAATTTATTTATTGCATTTTGGGGGAACAGAGACAACTGGCTTTAAATGATTGTGTTCAGGAAGTCACTATGTTTTTCTAAATTGTATTTCAGTCTGAATTGTGGCTATACTAATAGAGCTCTTAGCAAGAATAAAATAGTTTCATTAACATTCACTGTTTCTTGATCGAAGGAGGCATTTGTGAAAATAATGATTCTGTCAAGAGTTTTTAATATTTCCATGTGCTCATATATCCCACAAGCAATAGTTTGTAACACTGAAGGGACATTTGACTTCCATTCTTTTTCAATACCAATTATTAGAGTTCAGATACATGTGGTTAAAAGGCCAATTACTTACAATGTTCACAAATTGCCTCAGTAGAAGGCACACTTATAGATGCTGGTTGAAAGAAGATTTTGTGAGCAAGATGGTTAGCTAAGTCATGCACAAAAATCATAAATTCGGTTTATCTACATGGAAGAAATTAGAGCGTGACAAGAAGCTTTATCTTTATGAATAACTTCATTCTCAGGCTTCTTTTGGTGAATGATCCAACTTACATACCACTACCATGATAGCTAGTGATATAGAAGCCCATTTGTCCCAAGTCTGATTTATGACTTAGCACAGGGCTGGAAAAACTTTTTTAGTCTATAGGTGGTGTTATGTATATAGTTTTGGCACGAGATTTAAGCTACAGTAGGTCACTTGTGATTGGTCAGCTCCCCGGCTGGCTGGGTATTTAAGGAGAGCTGTTTGCCTGTAACCTTTGCTGAAGTCTCACTATGCATTAAAGAGCTGTTGTCACTACCTTGCTTCTGCCTCCTAAATCACCCAACTTAACAGTGTTATGGTATTATCTTGCACAATAATACAGGTGATTCCCACTGAAATTTCACCTCAAGTATAGTGAGACTGTGCAATCACCCAGAACAGGGGAGCACAGAAACCTGGGCAGGATTTTTGTTTTAAATTTTCCAAAATCTCAAGTGGTAACAGCAAAAGTTTCTGAAGACATGAAAACGTTGTGATATTTGGGGCATTTATAAAAGTGTGTGTGTTTGTGTGTGCAATGCAGGGGCTATGTAGAATGTTTGGGAGTTTTGTGGTATCATCATTTTGCTGATTTCTGAAATGTGTGTAGACTGGCTCTTAGACACTTAAAGAAGAAAAGTTTGTCTGAAATTCTGATTAAGAATTTAATTACTAGCATAAATCTATAGTTTATGTGTATTATCATGTTTTTTATTTTTATTTTAATTAGATTTATATGCTGCCCTTCTCCGGAGACTCAGGGCGGCTTACAAGGCGTTAAGCAATAGCCTTTGTACTTTTGTATATTTTTTATAAGTCAGCTTATTGCCCCCACAAACTGGGTCCTCAATTTACCTACCTTAGAAAGGATGGAAGGCTGAGTCAACCTTGAGCCTCAAACTGGTGTAATTGCAGACAGCTGGATGTTAATAACAGGCTATTCAGCCGGTTGAGCTATCTGAGGCTCTCATGTAAGATATCTCTTTGATATCTGCCAGTTCACTATGCAATCATCAATATTTAATGTTGGTTCATTGGGCAGAAAGGAGATTGAGGAATTTTTTTTAATGTTTGAACATGAATGAAAAAATGGGCTTTTGTATGAATGGTTGACTTAATTTTTCCTTAAGAGTTCTTGTTTGAACAGTAATTGATTTGGCTTCTACTTTCCTGTGACACAGAGAGGGGCTGTGTTTCTGAAAAATTAAGCTAATTTCAATGTAAACAAAAAAAATTGCCACCAGAAATCTCATGCCAAATGGTATCGCCCTTAAAGAAGCCAATTTTAGAAATGTATTGCACCTTTCATACATCACTTCCTACTTCCTTATAAGAGTAAAGAAGGGTCATCCTGGCGGAGGCCAAAGTTCTCTTCGGTCCAACATGCTTCCTGCAAAGGTTAGCCAGATGTCTCTAGGAAATGCAGGAGTAGGAGATGAGCAGCAGTTGCCTTCCCATCATGGCCCATCGAAGTGCTTGAAACAAACTCATTCAGGCTGTTATTCAGCAGTGCTTGTTTGACTGCAAGGAACATTGGATCACGGCATCCTTGTTGTGAAAGGCTCACATGAATACAGAACCCTTTGAAAAATTGAACAAACTAAAAGAAAATGAAATTTGTCTTATTTTTTTACCACTGAATACATCTGAAGCTTCCCACCTTGTAAACTGAGCCGCAGTGGCGCAGTGGTTAGAGTGCAGTACTGCAGGCTACTTCTGCTGATCACCGGCTGCCAGCAATTTGGCAGATCAGATCTCACCAGGCTCAAGGTTGACTCAGCCTTCCATCCTTCCGAGGTGGGTAAAATGAGGACCCAAATTGTTGGGGGCAATGTGCTGATTCTGTAAACTGCTTAGAGAGGGCTGTAAAGCACTGTGAAGCAATATATAAGTCTAAGTACTGTTGCTATTGCTATATTCAAGGCTGTATTTCCATGCAGGCTGCACTTCTTTGCATACTTATATGAAAGTCCCATTGATCTCAAAAAAGAGACTGATTTATTGAATAATGAATTTACTAAATTTCTATAGGAGTGTGCTGCAAAACTATACTCTTCATTTCATACCAGAGTAACAGAGTCTTTTACAAAACAAAATACGGGATAACAATAATTAAAAGCATGGCCTATACATTACTATCTGATGGCAATCAACATCAAAATATCGTATCTGGGAAGAGAGTCTTGCACAAGAGACAAAATGTGCATCATACATTGAGCACTGGATGCAGAGGGTTCCATTCCTAGAGATATGTGCAGTTGTTGGGATATAAACACGATAAGCTGTGTTATCTTTGTTGTTTGCATGGGTTGGCTAACCTATGAAAGGGACTGTGTTCTCAGCTGCGCTCATGTCATCAATTGGTGTTGCAAGACGGAGAAATATAGAAGTTTTTCCTGCAAAGGACAATTTAGTAATTATCACCTTTCCATTTAGACCACGTTCAGCCTTTCATAACATTTTAAAGACTAGTTGGGCTAGTTCAGTCTTTCATGATATTTTAAATGATTTTATTCCTTTGCTAGAAACAAAATGATGGGCAGGATTATAGTATAACATACAAAGTCGCTTGACAAAATGTCTTTATCTATTAGATTGTGTATTGATTAAGTTGCCATCTGGTTAAAAGTACAACAGAATAATAAAAAGGTTTCCAAGAGGGTCAGATTTACAAACTTCCAGGACCACAGTTACCAAGGTAAAACTGATAACAAGCCAGAACCTCAATAGCTTAATAAAATCCTGGAGGCTTCTTGGCTACAATTTATGAAGATAGATGAAAGCAAGCCTATCTTTTGAGGTCTTCGCATTTCCTGATTAGAAAAGTCCTCTCCTTCTGAATCATATCCTTTCCACTACTGCTAATTGCCTTCATTGGACTGGTTCCAACTTGAATATGTTGCTGTGATGTTGGCCTTGGAAGAAGGCAGACTGGGGGAAAAAAAAACGTCCATCTTGCCAAGCTGCCAGAAGCTGTTCAATAATTGCTCAGGGATTTAAACTCACAAAGCTCTAACAATAGCATACTTCCCAGCCAGCAGCTTCTTAGTTAAGACTTTGATTTGCTTCCTGTTGCAGGACAGTTTCTTGTTGTTTCTTAAACCTACTCATTGGATCTTGGGTGCCCTTAACAAAATCATGCTGCACAAAAAAGAAACCTCAGGGCCTAGGCATAAAATAGAACTTGAGTAGAAGCTAAATCCTCTATGGCTGAGACATTCACCTGCTCACCCTGGAGAAAAGGGAGTAGGATTTAAAGTGGTGTTTCCCAACTTGGCAACTTTTAAGATATGCAGACTTCAGCTCCCAGAATTCCATAGTTGCATGAGAGTCATGCCATTGAATCTCCCACTGCTTAGTTTCCTAGAGTGGAGGTGCACAACCTACAAGCCTACACACTTTCAACAGCTGCCATAGATGAGAAGTGTCATTTTTTAATGTCACAGAAAGGAGAAATGAATAAATACACCAGGAGTAACAGTCCAAACAGTATTTAATGAATTGCTTTAGAGACAGTTTGGTTAGATTATTTATATGGTATATTGTTCTGGTGGTTTTAGTCTGGACGCCTGTTTATGTTTTTAATTGTTTAGATTATTTTCTATGATTTAGTAAGTATCTAATGAATGAGCAGCAATCATAAATTTAATAAATTATTTCTGTTCGTCTTGCCCCTATTTTTTCTCTTTGGGGCATGCCTCCTGTTATATGCTCCAATAGATAACTTATACCTTACTAACTTTATTAGTAATGACTTTTTTTTAAAAAATGTTGGCAATGATTGGTTTAGTATGAGAGGACAAGGAACAGTTAAGGGGTGGAATCTATCTATGAATACACAACTCTGTTGGCCATTGAGGCACTGGAGAGACAGAACTCAAAAGTGAAAGTAGAATTGGGCCTCCTGAGTGCTTAGGCCCAGCAATGCCTTTTGTTTGTGAATGCATTGTAGTTCTCATGCTTTTAGTGCAGACCACCAGCTTCTCAGTGCAAAAAGTTACTCCTATGTGTGGTCTCTCCACTAACAACCTGCTTGGGCTCATCATTTAACCTGCCATTTCAGATGGCTTCACGCTAAGGAGGGAGTAGAAGGGGGAGAGAGAAATTAACACAGCGGGAGCTTGGCCAGAGTCCCAGGGCTCACTCTTGTAATTCTGAGAGGGAATTAACATTGTCTGGTTTTGCAAGGTTACTTTCAGAAGAACAAAACCTGGGCCTTTTTTTTTTCCAAAAAGTTTTTTTTTATTTTTTTAAAACATAAAACATAAAATACATCTTTTTAGAGCAAGGATTTGATCCGGTATAAAATAAGTGCAATTGCTCACATTCCCTCAACCAATTTTGTTCCAAATTTTATCCATTAACATATTTTTTTTAAAAAAGAAAAAAAACTTATTCTAAACATTAATCACTCTACTATATCACCCAAAATTCTAAACAATTATTTCCAAATAAACACTCTTAAATCTTTGTCATTTTAACAATCAATATTTCATATATATTCCTCATTCCTAAGACCCATTATATAAAATCTATATTTTACCTCTTCTTAAATAGCAATTTATATCCATGATCTTAACAAAAAATATTTTCCTCCTCTCTTGAAGTCATAAAATCAATCAACATTTCCAATAGCTATTCCCAGCAGTGTTTTCCACCACTTCTATCTCTATTTGTTTAACTGGTTCACAATTTGGCTTAACTATTCTCCAGTATTATCTCGTCCACTTCCTTCTAAGTTTATTTTTTGGTTGGTTCACATCTTAATCAGTTGGTTTCCACCAATGCTTTTCTCCACTCCTAACCCTACTTATATAGGCTGGTTCACAGTATAATTTTAACTGCACACCAATGTTGTCTCTTTCACTCCTCCTAAATCTATTATGTAACTGGTTCACAACTCAAATAGTTGCTTTCCAACAGTGCTTTCCTCCGCTCCAACCTCTATTTTTAATTGGTTCACAACTTTATTTCAGTTAATCTCCAGATATATTTTCCTCCACTCCTAACTTTTTATTTTTTGGCTAGTTCACAGTTTTGCTTTAACTGTTACCCAGCGTATGCTTTCCTCCACTCCTAACCTATTTATTGGCTGGTTCACAGCTTTACTTTAACTGTTTTCCAGCACATGCTTTCCTCCACTCCTAACTCTTATTTTTATTTTTAACTGGTTCCCAGTTTTGCTTTAACTGTTCTCCATTATGACGCTTTCCTCCATTCCTACCTTATTTGTAAGATGGATTACAGCTTTGCTTTCACTGTTCTCCAGAATCATGCTTCCCTCCACTCCTAACTTCATTTGTTTAACTGGTTCATAGCATTATTTTAGTTATCATCCAGCTATTCAGTTATTTAACTTTAAATTAATTCACAATGTATTACCCATATTTATTTTCCATTCCATTCTCCTCTGTATCTTTTAGTAATTTAAAATAAAAATGTATATCAACAAATCTCTTAACTCCTATTCTCTCCTAGACTTTCTCCCATTCCATACTTATTTCTTATTTTCTATAAGTAACAATATTTCAAGTCACTTTAAAATCAATTTTCTATAATTGTTAAATCTGTAAATAGTTCTTTTTAATATCCAACACCTTGGGCCTTTCTGACAACTGTGGAAAAGGAAGGAGAGGAAGGCTATTTCAGTGCTGCTGAGAAACTGCTCCAAAACAGGAGAAAAATAAATTTCATTGCTCATATGGAGGGGGGGGGGATTATTTGAAATGCTTATGGGGCTCCCTCAGACTCCCATTTGGCTGGCAGGAGGGCAGCCTTCTCCTCACCGGAACAAATATTCAACTATGGCTAGCCGGATGTAACAAAAGTTATCAAGGAGGTCACCTGATTCTTGAAAAAGCAAAATGGTCATAAATAGCATAATCTGTGAAGATGTCCAGATTGTTTTCATTTGGGTAGGTTACAGAATTATCAAACCAGCGAGGGGATTGTTTATGAGAGGAATGCTGAAGTCAAACAACTTTCAGCTTTCAAAATAATTACAGAAGCAGTTTGGTGGCAACATCAGTAGGATATTTCACATCTGCATGTGATGACATGCCTTCAGATGCTTGATCACTTCTTCCTCTATGGAGATCGATAATGAGGCATAATGGGGCCTATAAATTCTCATTCTATACAAAGATAGGGCAAGAATAAATGTTTGTCAGGTATTGCTTAGGAGTAATATCCATTTCATCTGATTTAAACTGAAGCCTCGCAATCTACCACTGTTTTGGATTTGGATAGAGTCAGAATTACGGCTCAAGCTGATAACCTCGAAATAATGGCCTGTGTCAATAATTAAAATGCCAATGTAGGTCCAAAAAGGAAGTGATTGACTGTCACTGCTGCTTAACAATAAAGTTTGTGTGCCTTCTTAGTTTCCTTACTTAATGTGTTTTCTAAAGAGCTGGAGGTGAAGAATCTAAGGATTGCTTTCAGAACAGATGTTACCTTTGTAACTTTATCTGAGATTGGTAATCTTAACTTCTAATTTGCATTTTACTTAAAAAACAGGGGATGTGATAGCATTTTCATTACTTCATACTTTATTGTAACAAAGCTTTGAGGGCTAGAAATAATTTCACTAGCTCACCTTAAACACTCAAAGATCTGTTTCTGGATCTGGATCTGTTTCCCACAGAAAAGAAAACATCAGGAGCCACAAAACCTGGGTAGGCATGGCCAACTCAATGTCACTCACTTCCACCAGTCACATGACTCCCCTCAGTCACGCCTACTCAGCCGATCATTAGGGCACAGAATCAATTGTTAAAAAACACTGGGAACAACAAAACCCTTTTGATCTCTCTCCCTCCCTCCCCCCTCTCTGTATCTCTCTCTGTCTCTTTCTCTCCCCCTCTCTCTGTATCTCTGTCTCTTCCCTGGCTGTTTCTCCATCCCCTGTCGTCACCCTTACCTTCTCAGACCAAGCAAGGAGTGACGGTGGGGAGGGTGAGGCGTGGGTCCAGCCAGTGGTGGGATCACCCAACAGGGAGTCACAGCAGAGGGCCCAAAGAGTTGCATGCGGCTCTGGAGCCACAGGTTGCTGACCCCCGCATTAGCTGTATGAAGCAGCTTCAGAAGCAATCAAAGTGCTGTGATAATGATTTTATGTGGTTTAGCCAAAAGGTAAAGAATTATAAAGCGATATGTTATTTTTATGTAGAATGCAGATGAATAGAACTCATCTTGATAAATTGTTACATAACTACAATTATAGCTAATTATTGGTGTTCTCTTTGATCTACCACAATTGGTCATCCATTCCCTCCTATATCCAATCTAATATAAAATAAATACTGTATGTACTTTGAATATATTTATACATTTGCTCCAATTAGCCAGAACATACTGTAACTTGGCTTCTTAGAGGCTTAAATTGTCTAGGCCTCTTTATATTATTTGCTGGAGGGAAATATAACCTACAAATGTTTTTCAGGAACAATTGAATCATAGTTTTGACCTCCTTTTTCACGGGTCCCCATCCCCGGGCCATGAGCCATTACTGGGCTGTGGCCTCCAGGCTGTGTGAGCAGTGCTTGGTTCCCTAGTTCCTGGTTCTTTGGTTCCCCTCTCCCTCCCCAGCCAGGCCACCAAGCTGCAAAGGTTTGGGTCCCCTGTCCTGTTTGAACCATGAAAACCACCCAATATTATATAACCTGACTCCCTGCCCAACCAAACTGCCGCATCAGGTATGGCCATGTCTTAGAATCAAGCCAGCTGGCTTTTGTGGGTGAAATATGGAAGGGACACCAGGTGATTCTTCACTTCAGATAGCATAATGTTATGAGTTCACCCTGATTCCAGACATATTGAATTCCCACCACTTTGCAAAACTGTCTAAAGTCAAAAGAAAGTGCATGGGTATTCAGGGCAAACATAATTCAGATTATACTGCCTACAGGAAAAGACTTTTTGTTTGTCAGTTTTGGCTCTTGTCAAGGACATATTTCTTGTTGCTGCGAGTCCAGCATATCATCAGCATTCAGGGCATAAACGTTTAAAGCATGGATGTCAGGTATGGGCTGAGTGATCTGTAAGCTACTGTTGCCAGAATGAGCTCACTTATGATGGTGAGGTGACTCTTCTGGAATCAATGATCTGAGACAGTTAGTGCTATTTTTCTTATTTAAAAAAAAAAGTCCTTTGCACAGTGTTTTTCTTTTTCTTAATGAAACGGGATCGATAGGCAGTTGAGCCATTTGCAGAAAGACTCTTTCAACATCTGGGTTATGGCGGTTTTCAGGAAATTCTCTGCATTCTTAAAAGAAAATCTGATAAATGCAGAGCAGGTGCTGAGCTTCCATAGGCCTGATCTCGTCATTGTACTGTAAAAAAGGATAGAAGCAAAGAGTTACAAAAGTGGATGCCTGTAACTATCCTGTTTTCTAGTGCAAAATGTATGTCTCTAATGGCCAAGCTAGTCTTGATGCTAAATGAGTCCTTACATTTAGCTTATCTATTGCGGGAGGGCAGTGGGGCTGTATTTTGCTGTAAATTGATCAACTACCAGTCAATTCGGAAAAGTACAATGCCGGATTTAGAGTATTTTCAGATAAAGCTCTTTGTGTGCAATAACTCTACCTTATTTGACAGGCGATTTGACAGGCTGTAAGCAGAAACGTTGTCTTCTTCGTAATTCTGTGTTTTGCCGTGGCTTCTTCACTAGATTTTTGCTCTCGCAAGACAATGGCAAGACAATAAAGTTGATACTGTATGACATTTCTTGATTGCTGGTGGAGGAGCTATCCATCTGGGAAGTAGCTATAGTGATGGCTAGTTTTATGTTAGATACAAAGAGCAATCTTAAAGGAAATCAATGCAGAGGGGGAGAAATTCTTAAGGAAAATATAAATTCCTCACTTTTATTGGTTTGTAGTTCAAAGGGCAAACAAGGGGGGAAATGTTCTCCCACCACCACCATCACATACAGATTTCCCAATAGCTACCCACTAAAATTCACTAGAAAGAACCAACTGTGTCCTTTCCAGGCTGGGACAACTGCAACTGTAGTTAACATTTGAGCATTGAACATTTGAGCATAGTGGAATATTTGGAATTTTGTGAATGTAAGGTTTCCTTTGATCCATCTACACGCACCTTTATGTTGGGAGACTGATTTTGAAGTGGAAGGTCCACCGTATCATATTCCCCCTGCCCACAACACACAAATAAGATATGGTCCCAGGATCCCAATGTTTGCTAAGGCACAGAAGAAAAACTCACATGGATTCATAATGCCTACTTAATAGAATGTTCACCTAAATGTTCATCGTCATATGATGGCTTATAAAGCATTAACAATCTCTTGCTGAAATAAATATACTTAGGCCTACCTTTTTATGCTGATTGCTTAACCATAACTCTGACATCTCTTTGTACATGTTCTGTTTTATGTTGAGGTTGATCCATATTATTTAAAGCCTGAACTATCACTCTTGGTATTATTTAAGTTTTGATGATGCTCTTACAACAATTTTTCCCAATCAATGTGTATTATGATAAAGAGGGACAAAGTTTTGATTCCCTATAATATCCATGCTGTTCTTTGGAATCATTATTCTTAAAGAATGTTCTTTGGATTTTGAGTTTTCTCCTCCAGGTTCTTGTGAAAAGATGCTACCTGGCTGGCAGTTTAACAACATACAGGCAGCAAAATGTCACCAGTACTTTTAAGAAAATTTGATCACAGCTTGCTTTCATTTTCAAATTTACCTCACCACCTGAAACCAATTGGAACTAGGCCACTGACAGAGATTGCATACTAAGAACAGAACACAAAACCAGAATACAATTAGAATTTGAGAACATATATTTTCAAGAATTTGTTTCCCTAGTAGCAGGGATTAACTAAAAAATAAATGTATTTGTATTAAACCACCATTAGTTTATTTGAAAACCCTGAGGAAAGGACCACCCTGTTGTCAATCTCTCTAAAGGGAACCTGCAAAGTTCTTCCTCCCACATTGTGGTTTTCATTTTGTTTTATCTATTTTACAGAATAATCTCACCATCAGTAGACTTTTTCACATTATATCTCTCCAGATAGGTTTTATCTAGAGACTTTTTGAGGTTTACCAATGAGCAACTATGACTTTTTAGTTTGGTGTCCATGAGTCAGTTATGATTCCTGACAATTGCCTGAACAGGTCCCTGCAATTTTCTTAGCAAGGCTGTCCAGAAGTAGCTTGCCTTGTCTTGCCTTCTTCCTAGACTGAGAGAAGATGACTGGCCCAAGGTCATCCAGCTGCCTTTGTGCCTAAGGCAGGACTGGAAGTCATGGTCTCCCATTTCTAGCCTGGTGTTTTCATCAGTATGGCTCTTAAGCAGGGATGGGTTCTATTTACCTTTACTACTGGTTCACAACGGGAATGTGCAGAAGTTTCTGCGCATGTGCAGATAATCAATTATGACATCTGAGTGAGTGGGTGGAGCCTCCCACCGCTTTTACTACCGGTTCGCAAAAACCGAACAGAACCGGGAGCAACCTACTACTGCTGATCTTGGGAACAGCTAAAAAAAAAAGGTGGTTACTGTATTTACCAGGAAGGAATGTTAAATTTAATTCAATTTTCCCTGAAAAGGAATATTACACACACACAATATTAGAATCATATACCTATATCCATAATTCATAAAATGGGTGTTCCAAATATGTGAGATGACTGTATTACAGGGAGCCCTCAACTTACAACCATATTGGAGCCTGCCAGTCATGGCAATTATAAAGTGGGTAATCCACATGATTGACCTAATTTTATGATCTTTTTTTGCGGCAGTCATTAAGTGAACCTATTGTTTGCTATGGACTGTTTTGCCAAAAACCATAAGTAAAGGCTGGTTTTCAACAATAACGTTGCAAATTGTGGTCATGTGACCATGGGATGATGCAAATGGCAGTAAATACAGGCTATTTGCCAAGAGGCTGGAATGTGGTTGTATGACCACAGGGGAAGACCTGGCTGTCGGAACTTCGTAAGTACTTTTGGGGAGGTTTGTTGTAACTTTGGTCACTAAATAACCAGTCATAAGTTGAGAATTCTGTACAGAATTTAAATGTTAAAGTGTTAAGTTCACAGCACCTCATGCTTAATTTAGATTTTTGTTTTTTATATTGAGTCAAAAAAAGTAAATATTTTTAAAAGATGTGAACTATTCTATTCTTCTTTGTTGAAGCTTTAATGCCCCTGAATAAATGAGTTATGGTTGTCAGCCTTCAAAATGTCTACTTGTCTTTTGGTAAAGTTTATTTTTTTAAAAAAACCCAAAAGAATTATTTAATTACAAACCCCTCCTACATGTTAATGTCTAGGTTCTTTTGCTCTTATAACAAACAAAGGTCTCCCTTTTTGACCCTACCCAGTACAGGAAGGAAATGTGGAATAGTTCTCCCTTTGCTCCATTAATAAAGTGCTGAATAAGTTTTAATGGCAGTTGTCACTTAGACTAATGACACTGTAACATTTAGAGGAAATTGAGATGCTTGCACATGGATCTATTTAAACAAGATTGCTAAACATGTCACTGTTGAAGAAGAGAAATGATGCTAGTTATAGCTGTTGTTGAAATAAATGTATAGGGGGGTTAACTGAAATGTGGCATTTTTCTTCCCTTCCCTTCTCATTGTGATCCAAATCCTCAGATTTCATATCAAGGAAATTTCTCAGATTTTCAAGAAGACATTTCACTATTTTCTGGTTCAGTTGTAGAGACTAGCTGTTCCTGCAGACCTAAATATTGGAGAGAGTGGTTTCAGCGATATCCCATTTCAACTTCCTTACCACTATCTGCACGGAGTACAATGATACTTATATATATCACAATAGTCTGATTATTCATGGACATTTGGCAAGTATGCTTATCATGATCTGTTACCAGGCCCCCATTACCACTACCTAATCTGGTTGATTCAAAGGTCTAATAAGGTCCTGAGGGAAGAAAATGAGAAATAGAGCAGTATTTCCTATGCTTTTAGGAAGTATAAGTGTTCTAAACTTCAGAAGAACCGCTGTATATTCAACATTTTTCTTAAGTCTACTGTAGAAAATCCTTGGCTATGACATTTCTGTTTTTTCCCTTCATGATTTTGTTCACAATTCATCAGATCTGAGCAGTTCTTCATAAAGGGTTTAAGAATCCAATAATGAGCTCCATCAACTTTCTTATTTGAGTTATACATTCATAGACCTTCATTGTTTTTCCACATCTAGAAAGAGAAATAAAGACTTGATTGTGTACATTCTGTGCACATACAACAGACAGTCTGTTAACTTTCACTTACGGTTTAGAGCAAACACATTTACAGAATACAATTAAATATTATGGTTACTATCAATGATAATATCTTTGAGCTGAGTTCATCTTTTACACCCTCTCATAAGAAAAATCCTATTTGATTTTTGTTTAAAAAACCTACTTTTTATAAATTATCTACTCTGAAATCTAGCAATTTTAACACAGTAAAATAGCACGGAACTTGGATGTAAGGGCATTATCTTGTAGATGTGGATGCTGCTTCTAACAATGGAAAGATTCACATGGTGTATGTGTGGGTGTACACACACTGAAAACAAAAAGACAAGTTTTCTGAAATTTGCACATTTAACAGGTTTTGGAAACATTGGCATCAGAAGTGGAGGGTGGACGGGAAGGGGATGAATAGTGAAAGCTGTGCTACCCAATGTAATACAAGCTCCGCCTCTTTTGTACAAATAATAGAAAAGTTGTGAAACCTGCCTACTTTTCCTAGCCCAATAAATACTCCAGCCAACATACTGTGGACCAAATGAATTTTTCTTGAGGGAAAACAGACAGAAACCCAACTTAAAGGGACATGTTATATCTAGGCAACACTGTCCCAGTCTGTCTGATTTTATTACCTCTTTATTATTTGAAGTAGAAACACAGAAAGACAGGCCTTTTGTCACAAGGCCAGGAAAAAAAAACCTTGAACAAAATGAAAAGAGAGTAATTCCCTTCATGTAGATTTGTTTCACTGTATAAAGTGTACTATTTATTAAAGCTGGCTTCTTGCCACATCCTCTGCCTGCAGTTCACTTACATCAATGTTTTTCAAACTTGGCAACTTTAAGATGTGAGGACTTCAGTTCCCAGAATTCCCCAGCCTGCATGGTTGACTTGAAAAGCGGGGACTTATGTGAAACAGAGTATCTGAGCACTGGTTGGCCTGGGCTTAATTTCCACTGGAGTTGATTTGCAACTCTAGTGCACTGTGCGGTACAACCAGGCTCATTATATTTTAATTTTTGGCTTTATTTCCAGGAAATTGAAATGATTTTCTCTCCAGAAAAAAAAAGTTCCCTTCATTTTTAACCATAAAATGAACTTGCGTTATAATTTGAAAAAATTAAGGAGCGAGTGGATTGCAAAGGGGAGGGGTGGGGCTATAGAAACTCATGAATGTCAAAGAGAGTGATTAACTCAAAATCACACAAAGGGAGCATTTCTTGGAGAAGCAGAATGGATCCTTGCACCAGAATTTTTTTCTTGGTTGTTTTCAAGCACCATCCTACATATTTCCTTGGTAACTCTCTTTCACACACCATTTGCAAATTCCATAACTCTTTTCTTGATAATTTATTCTCTTTGACTTTGTATTTGTTGTCAACTAATATATCTTGACATAATAATGCCTCACATTTTCTAGTGACCGATAGAGGAAATATCACAGTTCAGAAGGATATTGTAATTATATTTCATATTTATGGAATAATCATGCTTTCATGTACAAGCTTAATTCCACTCAAGACCTCCCCTCCTGATGGGTTTACGATGACTTGTCATGGCCAACTTGCCACAGTCAACTTGCTGCAGCCAACTTGTTGTGTCCAACTCGCCGCAGAACAATTTGCCATGGAATAAGAGTTACACTAATACCAAAGAAATAGTGGAATAGAATCATTAAAGAAAGGATGCCAAAGGAGGAAAAAAATGAAATATGACTGACAAAAATTAAAATATTTTAAAAATTATTTTAAATGATTAAATTGAATTGTTGAACTGTCCTGTAGCAAGTTGTCCTGTGATGAGTTGGCCCATGATGAATTGGCCGTGGCAAATTGGCTGTGGCAAATTGGTCACACTTAGTTGGCCATGGTGAGTTGGCCCATTCCATTCCCGACTGCCCTCCCTATTGGAGTGGTTGTTGGTTTTGCCCTTTCATGAACTTCTTCAGTAGACCTGAGCCAATGCTGTCCATGTTCTTGCAAGCCAGCTTTGGAGCTTTCCAAATTCAGTTCCCGATCAACTTAACCAGTTTGAACACAAGCTAAAAAACAATGAATACACTAAAAATAGATATAAATTGTTTAGCTGATTGAGCAAAGTCAAAATCAGGAATCCAATCTGATGGAAGTATGTTCGCCTTTGGGTTAGCAGGAAATGATAACATTATTTTTTCTGTCTTACTGAGCAGTGAATATTCCAGGTATGTCCTGAATTTACTCTAATGAAGAAATTCCTTTTCCTTTTGGACTTCTTTTAATCTTTTTTCTTTTGCATTATTTCTATCTAGACCCTTGTGTAAGTTCCCTATTACTATTACTTTCCAAATGCAGTTCCCGATCAATTTAACCAGTTGGAACACAAGCTAAAAAACAACGAACACACTAAAAATAGAGAAACATTGTTTAGGTGATTGAACAAAGTCAAAATCAGCAAAGTCTCAACCAAGGAATAATTTGCAATTGAATGTAAAGTCACGTTTTGTAAGTTAAGTGCTACACTTTGTCTTTTGTTGCCAGCATACTATCCCTCTGTAAACTCAAATAGCCACTTCAGAATTAAACTCAACATGCACATCCCTTTGCTAACAAAGACTTCATTCATTCATTCATTCATTCATTCATTCATTCATTCATTCATTCATGTTTTAAGGCTGCTTCAGTCATGAAAGCAAGCCTATGCTACTTTTAGTCATGATATTTAGTTGTGAGTTATTGCTTGTAGTTATGAGTTATACCTTTTGAATATTTTAATGATTACTATTTTAGTTATTAGATTTACATATCTCTTTTCCTCTAGGACCTTAGTAAAGCATTTCCAGCTTTATTTTTTTATATCCACAGCAACAATCCTGTCAGATACATCAGTCTGCCAGAGAGAAACCGGCCCAGAGCCACCCCTATCAGCTTCCATGGTTAAGAGTGGAGACTGACTATATTTGAATTGGTGACAGAACTTTTCCAAACAAAGCAAAGTTTTCACTCCCTTGATCTGCCTCAAGAAAGTGTATTCGCAGTTTTCACCAAAATTTGATGGGAAAATATGACATGGAGGTTGGAAATTGGACCCCTCCACCCCCAAAAAAGGATTGCTTCCCCTAATAAAAAGCATGCATGGAAATCAGTGCTTACAACACTTTCAGTAGTGCCATCATAATGCTCCTTACAGTGCAGTCTTAATCAAATAGCATAGGTGTGAAACTGGAATCACATAGAAAAATCTGAGGTAGCTCATAGAATGTCTCCCAAATAGCCCTCAACCTCTACAGTTCTGGAAGTGCCAGACATTATTCAAAGTGTAATATGTGTGGCAGTACAAGGATGGAATCACCTGTATCATAATTATTACTAATTATTATTGTTATTATTT
Source organism: Masticophis lateralis (assembly GCA_030761175.1). Classification (NCBI taxonomy): domain Eukaryota; kingdom Metazoa; phylum Chordata; class Lepidosauria; order Squamata; family Colubridae; genus Masticophis; species Masticophis lateralis. The sequence goes on along the minus strand of JAUDYJ010000001.1, from coordinate 200,795,554 downwards.
CCATGCAATTTCTACCCTCCCACCCTCAAAAACTATGGATGGTAACAGCATCTCACAGCTATTCGAGAGCTCATTCTGCCATGAATACAAAAAGCTATTGCGGTAATACATTAAAAGAAGTCAAGCTGCACATCTGCTTTAATACCTGTTATCTCTCTCTGAATTTAGGTTGTCTCTAAAGAAGCTGCCTTTTTCAGGGAGAGAACCGAAATGCAGAGAAGACCGTGGGAATAAGCATGAGAAAACCCAAACAAGAACAACCTTTGGACTACGTTTGCCCACATAAACATTCCATTGTACTGTAAATTATTTCCCCACATCCACTTTTGGGATTGACCATTTTTTACCCTATGTCCAAAACAGTGTATCACTTTCATTAGGAGGACAATGGTGGATTCCAAAGTGGATTCTGTCATTTCCTAGCCTTGAGGGCAAATTAGGTTTATTGTTATCTCAGTAATGTCAGATGTTGACTATTTGACTTATATTGTAAAGGAAGGTGGATGTATAAAGTATGTTGGTTTGAAAGAAGTTGCAAACATTATTTTATCAAAAGTCCTTCTTTCCCCTATTTTAAGAACTGAAAGATCATCTTCCTGTTTCAGTGTAATTTTATAATTCCTGAACATTTTATTGTTCATGTAATTTAAAACCAAACTTAAATAAATGAACACATGGCAAAAGGCAGCCCAGAACTTGCCGCACATACCAGTTGTGGTATGGAATATTGGACACAGTCTTCATGACATATTTTAGCTCATTTTCAGGAGATGCAAAGTTCCCAAGCTATTTTGACTACCCAATGCATGGGTCAAAATTATTATGCCAATTTCTCAAGTAATATTGGTTTTTCATTACACAAGCTGAGGACTAGGAATTTCAACTTCTCTCTCTTGCTCCAAATTTTTTTTTTTTTTTTGGGAAGTATTGTCTTCAATAGTTGCAAACAAATTGATCAATGAGGGTGAGGGTTCATTCTCCGAGCTTGTGGGTTGGTTTCCAAACATTTCATTACCAGGCTAAGTAACAGCTTCAACAGAGCTAAGGGGATGTCAGTGTCAGTGTTCTTCTGTTTATAAGGGCTTCGGGTGTGGGTGTGTCAAGTGGAGTTCTTGTGATGGGTCAACTTTGAGTCATCAGTGAGTTTTGGGATGGATCTCGTGATAAGGAGATTACATTAGGTCAGGGTCATTGGGAGGTGAACTGCTGTGTGTGTGGGGGGTTGCGTGGGTTGATTGACCCTGACCTGATGTAATCTCCTTATCAAAGACCCATTACAAGACTCACTGATGACTCACAGCTGACCCACCACAAGACCCCCACTTGACACACCCACACCTGAAGCTCTTATAAACAGAAGAACTGACATCACCTCAACTCTGCTGAAGATGTCACCTAGTCTGATAACAAAACATTCAGACCAACCCACAAGCTCGGAGAATGAATCTTCCTTCTACACCTGAGCTACGGATATTCATCACAATTGCAAAATTAATCAATCTTTGGATTCCCTTGGTATTGCCAGATCAGCATTGATTGATTGATATTGTGCCACCAAGTCAGTGTCACTTCTAAATGGCCATGTAGATAGATTTTCTCTGGGAGGCTTTCCAACCTGGTCCTTCAGATCCAATGTTCACCTATCACCATTGTAAAATTCATTTTGCTGTTGGTCATCCATTTACTTCCCTTCCTTTCCAGGATTATAGATTTCTGAGGATTATAGACTTCTCTAAAGAACACTCTTTGTTTAGTGCGTCCAAAAGATGATAAGTTGAGCCTGCTCATTTGTTCCTTAAGTGGGCTGATTTGTTTGACAATCCATTCCATTTTCTGCTTTTCTGGCTATCCATTATATTATTTTCAGGAATCCTCTCCAACACCAAAGTTCAAAAATGTCAATACTCTTTCTGTCTAGCTTCTGCAAATACAATTCTCACTTTCATAGAATGCAATAGGGATAACCATTGTTTGCAAAATATCTGATATTTATCAGTATAGACACATCCCAGCATCTAAACATATTTTCCAAGACCTTCATAGTTATTTGACCATGTCTGCAATGTATTTCTTGACTGCTGTTTCCTTTATTGTTGATAGTTTATTTAAAAGGCAGAAACTATCTTCAGATTCAATAATTTTCTTGCCAATTCTGAGGCTGGTTGCTGCATCTGTTGTCATTAGTTTGACTCTGGGAGTAATCTTACACTCATTTTTTTCCACTGTATTTCTTGGCTCTTACTAATATAGTTTGCATTTGCAAATATAGATCTATATATCTAACACATATTGTATAAGCAAGGATAGCACATACAGCTTTGTCTATTGCCAACATAGAGTTAAGTCTGTTTCATCATGTTCTGCCCATACTAGGACATTCTCTCCTGTGTATAGGTTACATGAAGAAACATGTCAGTGCAATGTCTTCACTGATATTTCTGTTTTTCTTCCACATGAAGAAAACATTTCATTAACATCATTGACCCAACAGAAGATCTTGGGGTAATCATTGAAGCAAATAACAACCCTTTTGTACTCTTTGGCTTTTTCAATTATTAAATGTGCATCAGCAATAATGCCTGAGGTGCCTTTGACTTATCTAAAGCCATGTTGAATATTTGGTACCTTCCACTCCTTGCAGGGCTCTAATCTGCATTGGATGATCCTAAACATTGTTTTGCTAGTCTGTAAAATTGTGGATATTACATGATAGTTTGTACACTTAGGTCTTCTTTCATTGGTCTGGTATGTAGATTCTTCTAATTCATTGGTAACCATATTGTTTGGTGACTAAACTTTGGTTAGAACCTTTAGCGATCCATCTTCTGTTGCTTGCCATATTTCTGTAGATATTCAATCAATCCCTGTAGTTTTCCAACTTGGTAATGACCAGAGTTCTGATTCAACTTCACCTTCTTGCACTAGAAGTTCTTGTAAATAAGAGACAGATTTTTTGGTATCTTGATATCTGTACTGTAAATAATTTCAACATCCTCCCTTCAACTTCGTTTGATCTTTGAGTCAATTACTATTTATCAATTGGCATCCTTTAGCAAATCAATTTGAAATTGGAACCTCCTTTTTTTGTTGGGAGCTTTTTTGGAAAACTTTTCTTATTTTTCTTTGTCTGCTTCCTTCTTTGATGACTTGACAGATGTCATTGCAATATTGTTTCTTGTCTTTTCTAACAGCTCTGTGAAAGTCTTTGTGAATTTCCTTCCTGAGATCTTTGTCTTTCTTGGCTTCAGCTTCTCTTCTTCATCTGCTTTGCTTTCTACTGTTTGTTGGTCTTTGAATTTCTCTTTTTCATGTTTATTCTTTAAAAAATTAAGTTCATTCCACAGTTCCTCTGGGTCCATATCCACAAGGTTCAAGGTTTCAAAGTGGCTCTTGATATTCTTCTTGAAAACAGTGGTTTGTGCTCAAGATCATATTGTGGACATTGGTTGGCTTTCTTCTGCCACTTGAGCTCAATTTGAAGTTGCACTTTAGCAGTTTGTGATCTGTTCCACATACAATATTGTGCAGCCCTTTGCTGTTTAAACTGAGGTCTTCCACCTCTTTCTACTACTACTAATAAATCTGTTGAGCATAAAAATATGATATTGCACTCAAACATGATAACAAATGTACAAAATGATGATTGAGAAAGGAAAAATAATATTTGTTTGCTTAAATATTATTTTTAATTTCTAAAGAAAAAAAACTACATATATATAACAAAAGAGTAAGAAATATTTTGTCTGGCCACAAGGAACTATTAAGTTATTTTTAATTGGATAAACATCCTATCTTTTTCCAGAAAATCTATTTATGTATTATTTTTCTTTGCTCTTCACATTAATTTTGGATTGATTAAAAGACAGTAATTGTCTTATTGGTTTATTGGTTAAAAAAAGTTTACACTTCATTTTCACCATTATGTTGTTTTGTTTTCTCATCACTGTTTTTACCGACTTATAGATTTGTCATAGCATACAAGCAGTCACAAGAAGGGGTTGGATAGATAGTAAATTAAAATATCCCACATTTTTTGTTGGTAATAGGTATGAAGCAAAACTGTATGTTAAATATAATTGGTTTCCCATTTGATTACATATACAGTATAATAGGAATGGATAGAAAATAGATATAGATTCATTGGTAAATCTCTGGCTAATCAGAAGCAATTCAGCCATGATTTATAGCACAAATATCAAGAACAGACATACATCTGAAAAATAGCTTCTTAGCTAATGATAATTTAAAAGTTATAAATACTTTGCCAAGTTAGTTATAAATAGTATACATTGCCAAAATATACTAGGAGTGATCTACTGTAAAGATCTCCATGCTCTAAACCATTAATTTGCATTATCTACTTCAATTGAGCAAAGATATTCCTTTTTAAGGTCTTAAGACTTAAATTTTGAGGGGAAATGTATGTTACATTCAGTTATGTCCTTAAGTCCTTAATGTTTGTGAGTTGGGCCCAGAAGAAGTCCATGTTTATTAGATGGTTCTGAAAAATGCTCTCTGGCCAGTGTCTACTGTACTTATCTTTTAAAATAATTAAGGTCAACTTAATCCAAAGATCTGAACATAAATTTGAAAAGTAGGTACACTAGCTTGTTCTAGAATGGTTCTAGTGGACCTGATATAATAGTAGTGGAGGATGGGAGGGATATCTTTGATGCTATACCACAATTGCAGAATCTATGTTACATTACCTATTGAGTCCTGTAATTATATGATATGGGGCCCATCCAGGTTCCTAAATTATCATTCTCTTGAAAGTGTTGGCTAATACGTTGCTAGGTAATCTCTGCTAGATTTAAATTTTATAAAGATTCCTAAGTTTATTTCTTTATTTATTATTCATATTTCTATGCCGCCTACTCTCTGAGGACTCTGGGCGGCTTACAACAAAGGCAGTATACTAAATAGTATATTGCCCCCAACAATCTGGGTCCTCATTTTACCCACCTTGAAAGGATGGAAGGCTGAGTTAACCTTGAGCTGGTGAGATTTGATCCGCTGATCTGCTGAACTGGCAGTCAGCTGAAGTAGCTGCAGTACAGCACTGTAATCACTGCGCCACCTCGGTTCATATGAAAGAGAACCTTCAGATGTTCTATCTCATGTAACGCATCCACAGAGCTCATCTGAATATTGGTTACATATCTGTTTGACTTCCAGAAATCATATGATAGAACATCTGGACTGATTCATCACTAGCTATAGAATAGAAACGCCAACAAACTATCTCCTTGTGGAATATGCCTGATTTCTAGATCACTGTAGAAATCCTATGATTTCTAGATCAAGTTTCTTCCTGAGAAAAGATATTAGACTATATGAACACCATTCTGTTGCTGTAATCTTGCCCCCTCATTTCATTGCTGTTAAATTTTATACCAAATGATCTGAGAAATTGCCTATTCAAATACCGATTTATTTCTTTGACAAATCAGTTCCCAACTCCAGAAAAACTGACTACGTTTTATTTCATCCTAACATTTACACATTGCTTGATAATTTGAGTAATCAGCCACACAGTTCTAGGAACTAACCAGCTGAAATTTTGCAAATAACACTTTTGCTTCTGGCTACCTGTAAGTTTGTTTACAAAAGAATGACATGAATGCATTTACCAGTAGCCAATTTAAATTTCATATGCAGATTCAGAACATTTAATTTTCAACTAAAATGATAGCTACAGTATATACCCAAAGCATGCTGGGCTTTTTTGTGGTATCTTAAACATAAAATATTTGGTTCTCAGTAGGATCTTTGAATAAGCCTACTGAACAAGCATTTTGAATAAAGGGACCAACTTTCCATCCTTCCCTCTCACCTACCCCAAGACTTGAATTACCAGGCGAGTGCTTGTTTTGAAAATATGTTTGTGTATCAAGATTTGGAAAACAGGTCTAGAAAATACACTATATATGTTATGTATGAAATAGAGGGCTGCTTTACAATAGGAGTATCACATCTAGCAAAGCCAGATAATTCAGTAGGAAATAGACAAGACAGGTAGCAGCATTATCACATTGGAGTACAGAACTGGTTATATTGCACACAACCTATGCTGTATGGCATGCAGCGTGTGGCACACAGCATTTCCTGCGCTCCATTAAGTTGGTCTGCTTTCCTCTAGGGTGGTGAAAGAGGTTATTCTACATAATTCTGTGTAGATCAGAATCAATTGGCAATCTGGCCTTCAGCAATGGAATGGGGAAATTGTGAGCAAAACTGAAAGACTACTCAGCAAGATAAATCATGACCAGAACGAAACTATGAAAATGAATGGAAAGACAAGACAGTGGCAAGTCAATACTTCAGCATATTAATGACCTTTTAAACCTCTAAAAATAGAACTAGACCGCACACTGGCAAACAACCAATGAACCACTAATCTTCCTTCTGTCGTTCTTGATAGATGTTACAGCTGAAACTATTATGCACAAAAAGAGGCTAACTGTGCTTTGCTGTCTTCCTTTTCATGATTCCGTTGTTCTAGTCAGTTCTCCTTCATTCTAAAAAATGAATCGACAGATAACCAACTGATCCACAAAATGCTTTTAAAACACTTCTGTGCTATATGTATATATGTATGTATGTATGTATGTATACACACACACACATTTTTGGGGGGGATTCCATATTGCCATACCTGGTGGATTGTTCTCTTGTGCTTGTGGTTTTCCCCACATTTTTTTCTACTAGAACTTTGTAAGGAAGGATGGGCAGCAATATTATTTTTTGGAGAAAAATAAATTGCATCCCTTTTCCTGTCTGAGATTATAGGTAGTCTTCAACTTATGATCACCATATTGCTAAGTGAGACATTTGTTAAGTGAGTTTTTCCCCATTGTACATTTTTTTTCTTCCCACAGTTATTAAGTGAACCACTGCAGTTCTTATGGTAGCAACTTAGTTGTTTAATGAATCTGGCCTCCCCATTGACTTTGCTCATCAGAATGTTGAAAAAGTTGATCCCAGGACACTGCAACATGAGTCAGTTGCCAAGTGTCTGAATTTTGATCACGTGACATCGGGGATGCTGCAACGATTGTAAGAGTAAAAAATGGTTATAAGCAGTGGTGGGATTCAAATAATTTAACAACCGGTTCTCTGCCCTAATGATTTCTTCCAACAACCAGTTCACCAAACTGCTCAGAAAGTTAACAACTGTTTCTCCCGAAGTGGTGTGAACTGGCTGAATCCCGCCACTGGCCATAAATCACCTTTTTCAATGCTCTTGTAATTTCAAGTGGTCATTAAATGAACTGTTGTAAGCTGAAGACTACTTGTACATCCCAGGTTTGCTTGCATCAAAAGCTGGAATCACACAGAAAGGCAAAATCTACTTTAAAAAAAGACATTTTCATTTAAGTACGTACTCCCCCTTCTCCACAGCCTTGCTGGGAAGCAGAATAAATTTATCTGTTATTTTATAAAAGTATGAGGCAAGTGACAAAGCAAAAGTTCTGCGCAGGAAACAACTGCTTCCCTTGCCTCCGTTTTGGGTGTTTATATAAACAACCCTACAAGTGTTACATAAGGCAATGGATTCTTCTCTTTATAGCATTCTACTACTGACTGTATTCTGTGCCAGCCATAATAACACACTGTCACCTTCTTTTCTTTTGAAGCAGTTTATCTACTTGGAGCAGCATAAATAGAGAAGATAATAATTTATAGATTGTTTGAGATAATGCGTGTCAAGAAAATCCTAGAGGACCTACTCAGTAACAGTTACTATGGGATGTTTACATGAACAACGTGCCCTAGTTTATAATCTGGGGAATGAGAACATTTTAGATGGAATAAATGTTCTTGATTCTTTCTTTCAGAGAATACACTATTCCAGGATCCAAGAATGACCTTCCAGGCTTTTGAGTCCTGTATCCTACCGCTGAAAAAGGACGAACCTTGTGATAATCAATTGTTTCTTCATTTAGAAGAGTCACATATTTCTCCCCCTCCCAAGTTAATTGCTTTTACTGCATTATCAAATACAAATACTGTATTATAGAATGCAGATAGTAACTAAGTACAGTGGCATTGATACAATGGAAACTAGAAATTGCGAACACTGTGATGATTAAGATAAATTAAACATTTAAAGAAGATCAAAAGATATCAATGTGGAACATGCTTTCTAAAATATTAAGGAACATAAGGGTGCTTAAATTGTCCAATTAATGCTAAACGCATTGATAAAAATTGCAAAGTGTATTAATTTTTATAATATAAAAAGTGTAGACCTTTGAGTTTAATACTAACTACATAATAATTCATACTAATGTCTCAAATGTTTTATTATCTGTGGGGCAAGGCTGAGGGAGAGAAGGGGATAGGATAGGGGAGGCCTCTGTGGGGCAAGGCTGAGAGAGAGAAGAGGATAGGATAGGGGAGGCTTCTGTGGGGCAAGGCTGAGGGAGAGAAGGGGAGAGGAGAGGCTGATCGTAACTACTCATTAATTTTCAAGCTGTGTCAATTTATCAAGCCTGATCACCTAGTTTTGTGGCAGAGCATGGGTATTCAGCTAGTTTATCAATATAGGCAAGAAAAAAGGAAGGGAGGGAGGAAAGGAACGGAACTGCTTGTAAAAAATACATAGGTATTTAATTAATTTCTCCCTCTTAAAACAGAATATGTAAATATTCTGGGTGGGATTAATAGTAGAAAGCAATCTGTTAAATCTGATAGAGAAAAAGAGAGAGGTTGGGAGGGAGAGAGTAGAAGAAATAAATTAAGCTAACCAGGTAAATCTCCATCAATAGGTTATGCATACTTGCTGGAGTTTAACAGCCAGTAAGTTTATGCATAGGTTTATGTTAAGTAGGTCAGATTTCCACATACTGTTTTTCCCTGGGTGAAAATATTTACATCCTTGTGTGTGTTTGCACAAGAACTTGAGCTTTTATAAAAAAACTGCAGTGGCATCAGTAGAATCTTTGAAAATAGTCAGTGCCTGTTTGAGATCTGCAGAATTATTATAAAGGTCCATGGAAAAGAATTGAACTATCTACTTGCTAGGCTTGGTAATTCCAATTGGACCATCCTAAGTGTTTACATTTATAACATAATGCATTAATATGAGAGCAAATAAACCTGATGGCCTTCAGCATCATGCACATTTTACATATTGCGTAGATTACCCTTCTGATTATTTGCATGCCTGAAATTCATTGGAATGGAATACATCTTCGGGCTCTTGGTTGTGAATCTTTCTATATTTTTGCCGGTTCTCAGAATGACAGTTGTTTAGACTTTCACTCTTGTGGTATACAAATGTGCAGTCAGCTATAACCAAAGTAAAAATAGGGGGTTGGCATAATGTCTATGTAGGAGGCATTGTTTTGTTGCTTTAGAAAATGGTCTGCTTTTACCATAAAGATATAATCCCCTCACACAAACAGCCCAGGGGGAAATTAAAGGAGACAGTGACAAGCTGCTATTGTCTACAGCTCACAAAGGAGGCCTATTGTAGAACTTGTACAGCTGCCTTCTGTGTTAAAGATAATAGCTTTAAAAGCTTTCTTAAGTCATATTGTTATGTAGGTGAAATAAAGCCTTTAAAACTATCTCTAAGAGTTTAAGATTAGGAAAGAATCAGACTTCTTAACCACTCTTGAAATCCAACCACTCTATTGATCAGATTAATCAGATTCTGCCATTAAATGCTCCAAATGTAACAAAATTGTAAAATGAAATGCGGCAAATCATTTAAACATGGAAGAGATGATCCTTGCGGTTCCTTTTACCTCTGTAATTTTGGGATTCTACAGTTCAGCAATTGCACCAGCTGATTATGAAGTTGGTCTTGTGAATTGCACATACATATTAGAAATAACTAACCATAAAATAAAGTGTTAATAGATCAGTAAGCTCCCATTATTCAAGATATTCATGTTTATCATATCCTAAATCTGATCCTACTTGATCTTTGTCCAAACATGCAAGGTGCCTTTAAAGAGTGTGAGATGACCTACAACTGCCTTATCTATTCAAGTAGGCCCAGGTATGTTCGATTACAATTTCTATCACTCCCAGCCAGCATCATCCAGATAAATTTTAAAAAAGCTCCTACTATCGTCATTGCCAATAAAACTCATGCAAGTTCGGATGAAAATAAGCCTATAGCTACAGCAGTTACTTAGCACTTCCTAAGCACTGCTATAGTATTTCCTAATTAATAGCTCCAGTTAGCTCTCTGTCAAGTTTACATTTGATATTCATCAAATGTTTGCAGCAAGCATATTTCCATTTAACAAATGGTTTGTATAAATGTGTAAACATTTGGGCTTCTTTGGGCCAGTGGTGGGCATATTGGGTATTGGGAGAACACGCTATACATGTCCTCACAAAATGGCTGAAATGGGAAGCCTGCCTATATTTACAAGATGGCTGCTCCTTTGACTATGACTAATTTTAAACCACCTGCAAAACTAATGGTAATGCTCCATGCCATCCCTTTTAGTCCCCTACAACCTTCTCTATTTTTGTCTTTTATTGTAGAAAGGTGGGCATACTTCCAAAGGAAACACTAGACTGCAGCTAATCACTGCTCTTCTTTTCTAACAATGCTGTAAAGTTTCTGTGCTGCCCAGAGGCAGTCTTGAAAGTAAAGATGATGCAAGAGGCCGATAATTTGCTTTCTGCCTGCCAGCTCTTAATTTTTTTTAATTAAAATATTTTTAATAATTTAATTAAAAAAAATAATGCCAGATGCAATAGAAAGCATGTGGTCCCAATAGCTGGGGATTTACTGGTGCTCACAAACCAGTTTACCATATTTTTCAGAGTATAAGATGCACTGGAGTATAAGACACACCTAACTTTTTTGGGTTTTTTTAAAGTTTTTTTTTTGAGACAAACACACATACAAACATACAATGTGTTTTCTTTGAACAGAGTATTTGGCTGGTTCACAAATTTAAACAGTGTTTAGTCATTTCAATTAACTTTACAATTGCTATATTTCCTTTTTGCCATATTTATTCCTCATCTATTTTTTAAAAAAAACCAATATTACCCTTCATCCTCATCTCTAATCTTAATCAAATTCAATTTTTCCCTTCTATTCTATTATACCCCTTCCCATTGTCATCTATTTTTATATGCATCCTCACATTGGTTAATTATGTAATATCACAATTGTTTAATACAAATTCAACATTTTGATATAAATCAATTAGTTATATAACTATCTTTTTTGTATATTAATCAATATGAACATGAATATTCCAATTATTTCAATGCAATCCAATTTCTTACAAATCAATTATATTTACCAATAATAATAAAACAAATAATTTCCCCTCTTATGTTACTCATTTTCACATCTTAAACTCTCCCAATATCCCACATAGTTTTGCCCATATAATCCTCCAAATCACAACTTAATCATTTCTACTTTCATCACAATATATAATTAAAAATATTTCAATTATTACAATTTCCCTAATTAAATTTAAAAATGTTCTGTTATCCAAGCTATAATTTAATCCTTTCTATTTTCACCACCATATACCATTAAAGATATTTCAATTGTTACAGTTTATACTTATTCATATTTCTAAAATAAAAAAAATAAAAACTTATCATTGTCTAGATTTCAAAAATACGAAGACAAATATTCCAATTATTATTCATTTCATTTTTACAATCATGATTTCCCATTTATTTCTTACTACTATTCATATTTCAATTCTAAATATGTATAATATTTTTCTCTTTCATTTCTTTTTCTCCCTTCCCATTTTTATTTTTGCCTTTTTCTTTCTCCTTTTTTCCTTTGTGTTTAAAATCTTGAACTCTCCTCTTTTGCCCTAAATTTCCCATTGTTTGCACCTACCTTTTTTGATGAGGAAAAAGAAAAATAAATTTCCCTCTGCCTCTGCCTAATTTTGCCTCCCTGCAGCAAATAGCATTTACTTTCAGTTTCATCTTCAGCGTAGCTTGATCAGCACAAGGAAAAAAAAATCTGCTCCAGCAATTTAGCTCTTTGCAGCAAGCAGCAGAGCCCTGCGCAAAACAGCTGAGAGCAAATCAGCTGAGAGTCAGGAGGCTGATCTAATCAACTTGTGCTAATTAGTTTATGCTGAAGCTGAAAGGGAGCTGTTTTTTCTTGCTGTTTGCTTACAAGGAGGTAATTGCTGCGAGGCACAGGCCAAAGGGTGGGGGCCAGTGGGTGGGCAGGGCTATATTCGGTGTATAAGACGCACTTAAATTTTCACCCCCTTTTGGGTGGTAAAAAGGTGTGTCTTATACTCCAAAAAATATGGTAGTTTGAAATCATCCCTCTCAAACATTGTTTCATAGCATGATGTATGAATTAGTTTGCTTTTTGCCAAGACAACAACATACATTACAGAAAGATAAAGCATTGATCCATTTCTTATTGTTCAATCTGATTAGGATGGTTCCCTAGAATTTCACAAGGTTTTTGCTCATCACCTGCCTCCTTCCTGCTGAACCCTTGCCTGGTTTTCCAGATCATATGGGGGGAAGAAAATCAATATATCTTGCAGGAATAGATTTGGTTCTTCCTGCATTCCTGGGGTTTTATGGAGTTTTATGGGATGAATGATGACAATAGAATAGAATAGAATAGAATAGAATAGAATAGAATAGAATAGAATAGAATAGAATAGAATAGAATAGAATAGAACAGAACAGAATAGAATAACAGAGTTGAAAGGGACCTTGGAGGTCTTCCAGTCCAATCCCCTGGTTAGGCAGGAAACCCTACACCACTTCAGACAAATGGTTATCCAACATCTTCTTAAAAAATTCACAATTTTTGAAGCATTCACAACTTCTGGAGGCAAGTTGTTCCACTGATTAATTGTTCTAACTGTCAGGAAATTTCTCCTTAGTTCTAAGCTGCTTCTCTCCTTGATTAGTTTCTACCCATTGCTTGTTGTTCTACCCTCAGGTGCTTTGGAGAAAAGCTTGACTCCCTCTTCTTTGTGGTAGCCCCTGAGATATTGGAACACTACTATCATGTCTCCCCTAGTCCTTCTTTTCATTAAAATAGACATACCCAGTTCCTGCAACCGTTCTTCATATTTTTTAACCTCCAGTCTTCTAATCATCTTTGTTGCTCTTCTCTGCACTCTTTTTAAAGGCTCAACATCTTTTTTACATCGTGGCGACCAAAACTGGATGCAGTATTCCAAGTGTGGCCTTACCAAGGCATTAGAAAGTGGTATTAACATTCCACGTGATCTTGATTCTATCACATCATTGCACAAATGATATCAATTATGTACACTATGTCTGATTTTGGGGTGCAAGTACATAATAGTGGCATTTACTCAATGATCTCATTGTACTATATATGCCATCAATTTGGAATCCATGAGATTTGCTGGAGATGCCCCTTATTAATATTACCAGGGGAAAATGAGTTAGGATTTTCCACAATTCCTTGAAGTATGTACTGTAGGTTAGTCTTTCCTAGGCTGGTATCCTACATCAGTATTGGCACTTCCAAGATTGCTGCAGATGCTAGGACATGTAACACCAATACTTCTTGGGTTGCTCTTCCACATTTCAATTTGTTGTAACATTTGGGAGATTTCACTTTTAACAACTTAAAAACATATGGAGTGTTGGGCTTTTTTTTTTTTTTTACAATAGCTTGTTTTCCTACACAAATTTAAAAAAGTCATGACTAAAATATTAGCGGTTGAGCAATATGAATGGCTTAAATCAAGCAAAACCAGAATAAACTCCAATTTGATTTTAGTTTTGAACAGGTGGCAATAAACAACCATTTTACCCTGCATTCAAAAACAGCTGAAGAAGCGAATCAGATGGGAGAGGATTCATAGCTCTTTCAGCATCCTTTATCATTGTCCATACTGGCTAGGGTTAGTGGAAAGTATCATTCATCCCCCCCTCCCCCACGGTTCATCCCTCCTCCTCTGATGCTGCAAGAAGAGTTCACTGCTTTGCTATCTAAAGAAACAGAACAAGTGTGCGTTTAAAGAGAGAAACACTTAAAGCAGAAAAGGATATACAGTGAATGGTGGGGCATACCAGCTAGCATAAGACTCCTGAGTGCTCATGAACACATCTGAAAATGAATCTCTGATTTTGACTTTAGCCCAGGTAAACCCAAATGTGCTGATTTTTGCAGTTTGTAGATCTGTCTGGGCAGTGACTCAGAAAAAGATAATCTTCTGGATATCAAAAGCTTGCTGATTCACGACACCAGGGGTAGCATTTGGTTCATTAGGACTTATTGCTCATCTCAGCTGTTTGCTTCTACCCACTACAAGAACATATAATATATACCCAGGAGCAGGCATGCAAATACCTAAAAGCTACCTAAGGCTACATATCTTTTTCATCTCTGGCATGTGGAGACACAGCATCCTGAAATATTTAGGTGTTGGCTCCTTGTAGTCATGATGAAGAAATGTCTTCAGGCAAAAAGGAAGAACGCTTGCGTCTAGCATTCCAGAAAGTGAAGGCATACATTTTCACCCAAATCCATGGATTCAATGGGTTAGATCCCGACTCATTCATACTTAAAGCAGACCCACTGAAATTACTGAAATTTAAGTTAGCCATACTATGTTGTCTTAATATCTATACCAGCTTTGTCCAAATTTGGTGCCTTCTCCAATCATGACCTTCCTCCAGGTACAGCTCCCAGGGTTTCCAGCCAGCATAGGAATTATCAGAGTTGTAATGCCAACACACCTGTAGTGTTGGAAGAAATATCCTTCTGGATTCTGCTCCAAGTGGGGAAAAAGACACTGGAAACATAGAGTCTGCTTGGAAAGATGGTTTAATGGTGGACAGGATCACATGGCTTGAGTTCCTGAACAGAAAAAGGCAGATACAGCAAGTCCCCAGGTTTTTATGCTCTCTCTGGCTTTGAATTTCCTGGGGCCCAGAAAGAGCATCCTGATTGGTTGTCAGACTCCCAGGAGCTGGGGGTTTTAGTTAGCCTTGCTGGCTGATGTAATCTTCCCAGGTGCCATGTGGTGAATTTCTGCTAGATGGGCCCCATTGTGCTGCAGATGTCCTTTGACAAAGGATTGGGTTTCTGCCCCTGGCCCATTAACAAACGGTGGGGGCAGGAAGGTGGGAGCTGCTTTGTCTTTAAAACATGCTTCTCCATTTCTCATCCAGGGAAACATAATATTCTGCCTTTTTAATATTTCTTAAACTATTTCATTATTCTAGGAAAGGGGTGGGTGCTAAGCTCCTCCCCCTTTGTTAATTGGCCATTAAGGCTTGAGCCAGTCTATTCTACATAACAAAGATCTACCTCCTTCAGGCAGAGCCATTTAATTGCCCTTTATTGCATCACCCACCAAGTTTCAACCAAACTTGGCACACAGACAATCTAAAGGGCTAGCTGTGACCTTTGGCAGCAACCAATCAGGATACTCTTCCTGGGCCCTAGGAAGTTCAAAGCCAGAGAGGCTGTAAAACCAAGGGACTCGCGGCATCTCGCCGCTTTTCTGTTCAGGAACTCAAACCATGTGATCCTGACCACCATTAAACCATCTTTCCAAGCAGTTTCCATGTTTCCAGTGTCTTTCTCCCCACTTGGAGCTGAACCCAGAAGAATATTTCTTCCAACACATCTATAAGACATTTTATTTAATTGTTTTAGGCCTTACTGGCAGCTGCAATCCAACCCTTGAGCAATGTACAATTCTCCAATATGAAATTGGAATTAAAATAACCAAAAAGATTGAATTTCAAATCAGAGAACTGGGAGATGTGACAAAAACATTAATATTGACAATAGCAACCCCCCCCCCAATTCAATGACCCTCCCTAAGATAGTTGAAAGAATCTAACTTCTCTGACTTGTATGTGGTTTTCTTTTATGTATTTGACATGGGCAGCCATAGAAATCCAGTAATAAATTATAGAGCTGTAAATTTTAAACAGAAAGAATTAAAAGTACCAAAATTTTGAAGGATGTTAATTAATTAGGTGTTATATTTATTTCTATTCCCGTTATGGATAAGAGTGTTTAGAACTCAGACTGTTCTACAAGTGTTTTTACTATTTCCATATTTATTAAGATGGCCTAAACCGTTTTTTCACTTACATATTAACTATTTAGTTAATTGTGGAAAAACAAAACCTTTGTGTTGTTCTGGGAAGATTAACAGTGAATCTCAGCCAAAAAGAAATTAGTATTAATAACAAATATATTATTACACACTATTTGGAATTAGAGACAAGAAACTGATTAAGAAGTTCTCTGGCAAAGATCAATATTATGATAGAGGATAACTTGAAACATTTTGGTAGATACTTTTTGATATGTATTCCAAAACTACCATGGTATTTTAAAATTTTATTAAGTTAAAATCAAATAGAGTAAAATTTAGGAGGAGAATAATAGGGAAGAAAAGAAGAAAAGATTGAATAATTGCAGGTCAACGTTAAAAAAAAGCCTTCTTTGAATTATTTTAAATGGATCATATGCTTGTACACTTTCACATACACAATTTCTTGTGCATCACGAATTAATTGATTTGCTGCTTCTTGAGCTCTTTCAAATAATCTTAGTGAATCACTCAAATCTTGCAAAGCCACACAGCTATTTCTATTGTTTGCTGAGATTCCATGAAATACTTTTTACCAAATTGATTAGATTTCCTCTTTGTTTGTCAAGCTTGGCTGCTCAGGATAGCATAATGCAATCACCCTTTTCAAAAGATGAAATTGGAACTCTAATGAGAAACTGAGTCTTCTCACAAAGTGAATCTGGGTTGATCTGGAAAAGCTGTATTCCTGCATACCCCTTTCTCCTTCCATTCAGAATGGCTATTCTTAAGATCTAAGAATGTATACCCTTCCTAAATGGCATTTTCTTTTTCAACTTTAAAAGGTGTTCCTAGCACAAAATAACAAATGCATCTTAGGGGTGCGGGGGAGGGAATGAGGGAAGGCCTTGGATAAACACAATTAAAAAGGAGAATATTTGTAGCTCAGGGTTGAAATGACGGATCATTGGTGCTCTCTGAGGTTGGTTGTTTTCTTGCAGATGTTTACCCAAAGCAGGTAACATCTAGCCCTGATTAACACTGCTGATGTTTCCTAGTTTGAGTAATGAAATGTCTGGGGAAAAAAACCAACCAAGCTCAGAGAGCACACCCATCGTAAACACAATTTAGAGGAGAAAAGAATAAATCAACATTCCTACCCATTCTTCATATTTTTAATTTTTGAGCTGCCTAGAGTCATTGAGATCATTGGCTATATAAATTCAAATAATTAACAAATACCTACTAATCTTTAAAAGAAATCTGCTCAAAAGAACCGATCAGGTAAAGTCCTAGGGTAAATATTATACTCAATCTATTTCTAATTTAGATTATTTAAATTTTCCTTAAACATTAGTTCATTGGCAGAATTAGTTCTTTTAGCAAAGATGAAATAAGTTGTTTTGAAACTATAGTCAATATTATCAGGCTGGAGATGGTCACAATTGTCCATCTTTTTTATTTTAAGATCCATAATGTAAACCTAAGAAGATGTAATGGTGGAAAACTTAAGTTGACCAAAAGTTTTTTAAATTATTTCTAAATTTGGATCTATAAGTATAGATGAACAAGTATAATTCTCCGCAAACACATTACTTCTTTTGATGATATATATCCAGTAGTTGAAAGCCAGTTTGGTATAGTGGTTAAGCAGGGGTGGGTTCTACTTACCTTTACTACCAGTTCGCATTGTGCCCACACGCATGCTCTTCTGCGTATGCGCAGAAGGTTCTGTGCATGCGCAGAACACTTATGATGATGTCCGGGTCAGTGGGCGGAGCCTCCTGCTGGTTTTACTACCAGTTCTTGTGAACTGGTCCGAAGCAGGGGCAACCCCACCACTGTGGTTAAGGCATCTGGTTAAAAATTGTGATATTCCTGCCATAGGCACCATGCTAGCTGGATGATTTTGGGCCAATTACTTTCCATCAGCCCCAGAAAGTAGGCAACAGCAAGCCATTTCTGAAAAACCTTGCCAAGAAAACTGCAGGGTCTTGTCTAAGCAGTCTTTGAGAATAAGACACAACTGAAGGAAAAAAAAATCCTGTTTCTGGGAACCAACCTAGGTTTTGGAAGCATGTTAACCTTAACATTAAATCCCTCTAGCTCTCAAACCATTTTGGTAAGTGCTTTGCTTAAGAAAGCTAAAATTCAACATTAAAACAGTCCTTAATGTTGAAGAAAAAATGTGAAGCAATCCAGAGTCTTCCACACATAATTACCATTCAATCCATTTCTAAAGGGCCTTTCAAGCTGAATAAAACCAGTTTCTAAAATAGAATCCATTATACTGGAAGCTTTGTTGCACGGAGAGGGTTACATAGGCAGTTTTTGAGTACTTAAATTCAAGTATTGGATGCGTGAGTCGGGTATTGTCACTACCTGACTGTTGTTAGGTTTCCTGTGCTAAAACCCAGCTATGTTTAATTGTGAAAATGTGAACAAGATCCAAGCTCTCTTTTCATGTAGCAGCAATGCCTGTGCTGATGGAGCTCCCTGCAGTCTGGTAACTAAGGGCAATTATGCAGAGGTTTGCTTGCCTGGGGAAACTATGTATTTGTGCCCTGCAGATAGTTTAGGACATCATACACCAGTCTCCAACTTAGCATGTGCTGGGTGTTTGCTTTCTACCTTGATGGAGATTTGTCAGTCTGTCATTTTCAACAAAGCTAAAGTTGTAAGAACAACTTATAACTTGATGTGGTCCATCACTACAGGTGAGGGACTATACTAGGGGTGGGTTCTACTTACCTTTACTACTGGTTTGCATCGTGCAAACAGCTTTCGCTCTCATACAGAGTCAAGTCTACGTCAGTGAGGGGGAATTTGTTGCCTTTCTGATTTTTATTGCAGCTCTCCAAGCTTTCAGGCAGAGGGCTATCAAAATCCTACTTATAGTCTACACAGGAGTTTATAACCAAAGCACCCATATCTCTCCGTAAGCTACAGCAAGCGTGTTAAATGGAGCCTCTCCTCTACAAGGGGGTGCTATATCCTGTAATTCTGAGGAGCTTGTATTCCATTTCACCCACAAGGCCTTCTAAAAGATTCTTTGATGTGTCTATTTTTTTTGGTCCTCTTTTCAATGTTTTGGGAAGGTTTTAGGGGTTGGAATGGCAGGGAGAGACTTCTATTTTAAAAAACAACTTTCTTGCAAGTCTCCAGGCAAAGGTTTGCCCATCTGTGCTAAAAATCAGAATGGCTGGGTCAAACATTACAGGGTAAAGGTAAAGGTAAAGGTTCCCCTCGCACATATGTGCTAGTTGTTCCCGACTCTAGAGGGCGGTGCTCATCTCCATTTCAAAGCCGAAGAGCCAGCACTGTCCAAAGACATCTATGTGGTCATGTGACCGGCATGACTAAACACCAAAGGTGCGCGGAACGCTGCTATCTTCCCACCAAAGGTGGTCCCAATTTTTCTACTTGCATTTTTAATGTGCTTTCGAACTGCTAGGTTGACAGAAGCTGGGACAAGTAACGGGAGCTCATCCCATTATGCAGCACTAGGGATTCAAACCGCTGAACTGCCAACCTTTCGATCGACAAGCTCAGAGTCTTAGCCACTGAACCACCGCGTCCCTACACAGGGTAAAGTGGGCCTTTTTAAAAAGGCTCCCTGTTCTGAATTCTAGCTGGAAATGGAAAGGATATCACACATTGCACAAAAACCTTGAATTCAGCTGAAAGGAAAACAGAACATAGCACAGGCTATTTAGTGGTGTAAATGAGACAGTGCAACGATAGGCTGACCCCGGCCAGCTCTCTCCTTCCTGCCATTAGATAAGTGATCCTACATCTTGATAACCCTTAACAGTGCTGGCTGTCAGCCTTCTCCTTAATCAATCTTTTGTGTTTTGCCTTAGTAACTCTCAGCAAGCAAGTAACTTCTTGTAAAGATTCACAGACATACTGTATACTTCCCCCTCCCTTAGTGGTATTGGGAGGGGAGACATTATTTCTGCTCATGAAGCAGTCATGGAGAAAGAAGAGCAACGGAATGGTCTAAATCACTGAATCCTGAAAGAATCTATTGACCAATCAAGCACTGTAGTGGGCAATCCCCTCCCCGCTTTTATCCCCTGTGAAGGAATGATTGTCTCCACACATGGTGGGTTTCTCTAGGGTTGAGTGATAGCTAAGCAGGATCAAGCCCAGTTGTATTTGAATGGGACAGAGCTCTCAGCTACACTGGGAAATCAAAAAAAAAAAAAAAAAGGGTGTGTGTGTGTGGAAATCTGGAAAAAGAAGTTGCAAAATGTTTCTGCACTGTGGTCAAGAAACCTGCATATAATATCAAGACCAAATTTGACTTCAAGGAAATGTTTTTACATCGCTTTGATGAGTGGGTAGGTGGAATCTGCCCGCAGCTCATGCTGTAATACTTTGTGTTCTTCTGATAGGCTGCTTCTGATTTGTTTCAGAAGAGCAGCTTCGTAAACACATTTACAAGTACAGTCATTTATCCATCATTTTTCATTCACCTTATCTTTTAACTTTCATTTTTCATTTTTACTTTTTTCAGGGCTGCTCCTTTAACATTTACCTTTACTCCGACCTTTCTTCTTCTCTTCCCCTTCTCTTCGTTCCTCTTTCTCTTCCTACTTTCTTTCTTCCCCCACTCCTCTCTTCTTCTCCCTTCTAACCTTCTCTTCTACTCCTCTTTCCCCTCCCTTTTCTTCCTCTCCCTCTCCCTTTCTTCTTTCTTCTCTCTTCTCCCTTCCTCTCTCTCCACTCCTTCCTTTCTCTCTTGTTGTTTCCCTTTTCAATTCAATCTAAAGTGGTATTCGAGCAGCTCCGATTTTCTAATTATCTTTATTCTCATTTCAATTTCTTATTCAATTAATATTTATTTTTATTTCATCATTTGTGTACATTTTTGTAATATCTCACTTAAAAAAAAAAGAACAGCTTCTTTTTATTAAGAATTATTTGGTCTGAAATGGCACAGTGTCTCCTGCTTGAGCAGTGGGTTGGACGAGAAAACAGCCAAGGTCCCTTCCAACTCTGTTATGCTGTTTATTAAGAATTTTTCCATGCATTAAAAGATGAAATGAAAAAAGCAAAGAAAGAAAAAGAGAAAAAATGAAAAAATGAAAGGGAAAAGAACTAAAGCTAAGAAATAAGATAAGATTTCCAATCTTTTCAAGAGATTGTTACAATCTTATAATCCCTTCTTCCTCCTATATACTATCTAAACACCTTCAGCCCCTTATTTAATCCAAGTTTATCTTCAAATCCATAAGTCATTGTTTTATTTCTACCTTTCAAAAAATCCATATAAGGTTTCCATTCTTTCAAAAATATGTTTTTTCCCCCTAGCCAAACAGGTCAGTTTTGCAATTTCTGTAAAGTCTAACATCTTCACAATCCAACCTTCCACCAAGGATGGAGGATTTCATTCTTCTTCCATCATTGTGCATTTCATAATCTTGCTGGAGTTACTACATATAAGAAAGGAAGCAGTTGCTACTCCTGTGGCTTCAGGCTTCTCTCTAATAAGGGGGTGATGATGTGAAATTCAGGGGCGCGCACTGAAGGACGGTTACCTTGAGGAATCACCCTCAGGTTATTTTCTTTTCTCATTTTGGAGCAGGGAGGAGAACCACAGAGTACATTCAGGCAACTATTGTGTAACTTGCAAGAGGAGAGTGTTTAAGTTATGAAATCAAATTTCAGGGAAAAGCAGTTGAGAAGGGCTTTTTGCCCTGTCAGCTCTCATCTTTTATGCTGGGTGAATGAGTGAGAGAAAGATCCACCTGATTGTTTGGGCTTACTTAGAAATCAGTCTGGAAGGAACCCAGAGGAGGAGGTCTGCAGCCATTCCTAGCAAGAGAGAATAACTGCAGTCAGTATGCTTCTCCCAGCCCCCCAAGGCAACTTCCAGGCCTAGCCTTTCCCTCTGAAAGGAGGGCCTGAGTCAGCAGCATTGTGGAAGTTGAATGACGCCTATTCAGCGTATGCTCAAGCTCTTCTGTTGGACTTTGCACACACACACACACACACGTTTTCATCAATATCTGGCTCATGGCAGTTCAAAATTTAGCTTTTCTGCATGCATCCAAGCCTGAATATAGTCTCAGTTCCCCAACACAGACCAGAGGATGGTTTAAAACTGATCTAATCACGAAGATGTAAAACCAGTCCCTTTCAGTAAACACGTAATTCTTCTCTGGTTTCTCTTTTTTTCAGCAGGACAGAAAAACCTTGCCCCCACCCCACCCCCCAGGCCATCTCTTTTCCTTAAAAGCCTCCAAACATGTGGTCAAGGTGTCTTGATTTGCTTCATTATAGACCGCCTGGAGGAACCGCCTAGAAAAACCTTCCACGTTCTTCTGCCTCAGAGAAGACAAGGATGGTTGTTATTGTAGCTTTCAGAAAAGGACTGAGAGAGATTTACAGATTAAAAGAGTTGGAAGGGACCTTATAGGTCATCTAGTCCAACCCCCCCGCCCAAGCAGGAGAGCCTGGCCTACACCATTTCTGACAAATGGCAGTCCAATCTCTTCTTGAAAGGAATATGTTGGCTCTATTTTTAAGCATAGCTTCTGAATATTCTTCAAACTAAGTAATTCTTTATGCTAGCTTGGGTTTTACTATTTTTTTTAAAGGGAAGCATATTTTTTATACAGCCCTTGTCCTCAAGGACAGAAGGGTAGTATTAGGTTCAAAGGGACTAAGTTCAAATCTAGCCTTGGCCAGAGAAGTTGATCTGAAGCCAGTCACTATTCTGACCCTGAACAATCTCAGAGGGATTGTGTGTGTGTGTGTGTGTGTGTGTATGTGAATCAGAGGAGGGAATGCTATGTATTCTTAAGCTCACACAGGAAAACCAGGATGCAGTTCTGACAACTGAACAACAATAAAATATGTCAATGCTGTTCTGTTGCGCATGATACGTCTAACTCAAATGTCTCTCTGCCATTGGAAGTTCCTGGTCAGAAAGTGGATAGTAGCACTTCATTCTGCCAATCTGAGGCAAGGAACTGAAAAAGTAATTAAGAGCACAGAGAAATATCTCCAAAGCCCAAGAAAAATCAGAAGGACTCTGATGTGATGACAGGGCCCTGTCCTCTTTGTATCATCACACTCTCCTTTCCCCAAAAATGTTATGTGGGCTCCTCCCAGCCATCAACGCCTTCCTTTGCATGCCTACCCCTGCAGTCCTTTGGCAGTGCCCCTGCCTGTCGTGTTGCAGATGCCAGATCAGCTGTATGACTAAATCTGGAACGTTTCATAAAAGGAATCAAATGAGTCACTGAATCATTAAGTAGGGCTGGGCTTTAACGGTAGCTTACAAAACGTATTTGGCAGCTACCAATATTATTCAAAACAAAACTTCCAAAATAGCTAATATGAAAAATGATGGGAAGGATACTGGAATCATAGGTAGGCTCTAAGACACAATAGGCTTCTTTTAAGAGAGACGTAAGCCAGTCTTGATGAGCTAGTGCAATTATATGTACACTTCCTTTGGGTTGTTTTGCAAAATATCTGGAAGAAATACAGCACAAAGGAAAGAAGTTTGTTTGTTTTTATCATTTTATTACTATTAAGCCATTTAGAGCCAGGTTTTTGAGATGGGCAGCCATATAAATCTAATACAAATCTAATATAAATCTAAACAACTTAATGTAACGTGGACAAGCTCACAAAATGGTACAATGACTGTTTAACCCCCCTGTTCCATTCCTACCATAGTTTTAAAGTCTCTTTCTAAAAAGCTTGATGGGTAGCTTGCAGCCATCGTATTCAAGATGCAGCCATTGATTTCATAAACTTTTATTCTAAGGGTGCTTATTATTTTCAGTGCTGGCACAAGACATGTTCGGGTTTTAAGAATGTCTTTCACCAGCAGCTTGCAATACACAGCTGCTTCTTTATCTATTTACCAATATGGAACATGCTGTACTTTAGGCCAAATCAATGTGCCAATTTTGTGTTTTGTCCTTGTAACGAATGTAGACTTGGAAAGGAAAGAGGCCCTTCAAATCTCTCTATAAAACAGATTGAAGAGCCTCACTTGGCTCTAACTTCCTGTCTACCTTTCCCCAGCTTCAAAAAAAAAAAAAAAAAAAAAAAAAAGACAATTTCAGGCTCAGCCCTATCATTAGATAAAGAATTGTTACACTGATGAAGAGAGCATAGCTGGCACTGCTGTGGTTCAATATGAGGGCCCAGCAGGCCCACGTCTTGCAATGCGTTTGGCAGGGGGCCCACGTCTTTAATAAAAAATTCAGCAAGAGCAGTGTACATGTTGGCAGCAGAGCCCAGCAGTTTTCCTCTGGCTAAGAAACCAGCTTGGCAGTAAGTTCTTCAGAATCCTCCTCCTTCTTTTTTTAAAAAAATATATCTACCATTTCTTTCCAAAGACAGTTCCCGGTAATTAACATATAATAACCATGTAATTGGAGACACATTTTTAAAACAGTAGAAATTTAATACGTTTTATTAAACGTATTAAATACGTTTTAAACACATTTTAATACGTAGAAAAAAAAAACAGCAGCAGCCACAGATAAGTGAGGCATTTTCAAACTACGTTCCAGGAAAATCTGGGTTCCAGAAGAACTTGATGGGATTCCGTGACTCCAATGTCACATTATTTTTTTCCTTTTCTTTCACGATTAACGGAATTCAAAAACATAAAAAGAAGCCAATTTTCAATCAGTAGAGCTTTCCCTTTTGATCTGGAAAAATATTTTTTCTTCAGCTTGAAAATTTGACTGCTGGTTCACCAGTTGGATGAGTTTGCCAAAATATGATATGGAATGGAAATATATATTTTTTTATAACCATTCTGTTTGTACTTGGCAGGTTTCTTGTTGGTTGGAGTTACATCTAAGTGATGCCAATGCAGAAGAAGCCATGTTACATGTTACTGACATTCTGGTTGGGAGAATACAGGAACTCAAGACAACATACATAGGTTGACAACAAACCTGCGAGGACTGGGCTCAAGTCATCCAATGATCTTCCATGGCTGAGGGGAGACTTTCTTCAAACCTAGTTTGACCTCATAGTCATTAGATCACACTGACTTATATTTGTCACTCATCTGGAAATGAGGCCCTAATGAATCAAGCTATTATTCTGAATAAATTAAACAGGAGCATATTGTGTTTACCTTATAATATTTTAACAGGTTTTTATTTTCCCTCTTACCAAAGTTGTGAAAAGCAACTTTGAAATGAATAAATATACTCATGGCCTTTAGCTTCTCTCCCACCCCTCTGCTTGCAAACCCCTTTCCCTCTCATCCAGGAAAACCTGGAAATAACAATAGCATTCAGCATAGCAAGAATCGAGGTGGCGCAGTGGTTAGAGTGCAGTACTGCGGGCTACTTCAGCTGACTGCTAGCTGCAGTTCGGCAGTTCAAATCTTACCGGCTCAAGGTTGACTTAGCCTTCCATCCTTCCAAGGTGGGTAAAATGAGGACTCAGATTGTTGGGGGCAACATGCTGATTCTGTAAGAGAGGGCTGTAAAAACACTATGAAGCGGTATATAAGTCTGTGCTATTACTATTGGTATAGCATCTGATGGGGAAGAGGATGACTTGCCGGATAAATAAATAACTATAATAAATAAAGCTTCATACAATATTGTCTACTAAAATTCACATGACTATGTACTAAAATTCATTTATTAAATCACAATATTTAAAATTATTTAAAATCTGCATCTGAGGAGATTGTGCTACTCCATTCTTTTATTTAAATCTAATTGTTCATTGTCTGTCAAAAAACAGAATCATAAGAATACAAATCCAGAGCAGGAACACAACAATGCCTCGACAGTTAACAGTAGAACCATCCGATCTCTGTCACATTTTAATGGGGGTGGATGAAGAAAAAAGTGTTGGCCGTTAGTAAGCCCATGTTTTCATCCTACTTCATTCATCTGTTTTACTAGCTTACTGCAAAATAAAACCCATTAATAACAGAAAGATGAGGTCGATTTACGACCTCAACTGAGCCCAACATTTCTGTTGCTAAGTGAAACATTTGTTAAGTGAGTTTTCCCCATTTTACAATCCTTTTTGCCACAATTGTTAAGTGAATCACAGCAGTTCTTAAGTTAGTCACATGGCTGTTAAGTGACTCTGGCTTCCCCGTTGACTTTACTTGGCAGAAGGTCACAAAAGGGGATCACATGACCCTAGGACACTGCGACCGTCATAAGTATGAGTCAGTTGCAAAGCACTGGAATTTTGATCACATGACCATGGGGATGCTGCAATTGTAAATGTGAAGAATGGTTGTCATTTTTTCCAATGGCATTGTAAGTTTGAACGGTCACTAAATGAACTGTTGTAAATTGAGGATTACCTGTACTGTATTTACCTGACAGAAAGGCAACCGTGATTGTAACAGTATTCCTATGTTAGAATATGGAATATTAGAGTGCTGGGATACGGTGAAGTGAATGAGAGGATTTAATGAACGGCTGAATGTTCGGAAGTTTAACTCTGCTGCCAGGTTTTTAATGTTTATGGTTTTGACAGGTATGTATGTATGTATGCATTTATTTATTTATTAGTTTATTAGTTTATTTAATTTATTTATATAAAACCCCTTTTCTATTTCCATGTTTAAGGTAATAACAAACTTCCCCTTTAAAAGTGAATCATTTGATGGAACAAATCAGTTTTCCTTTTGGGTGAACATGCACCTTTGGATGGGCTGTATTAGGAGCTATTCATTTGAAAAATATCTTACTAAGATGTCTTTTCCAAAGTCAGTGAACAGCCTATGGTAATGCGGATTAAAGCAACAAATTGCAAAAATCCTACCTCTCATGAATGAAGGAGGGTTATACATATCCCACATATGAGCAGTGGTGGGATAGTGGTTAGAATGCAGTACTGCAGGCAAATTTAGTTCACTGCCAGGGGTTCAATCCTGACCCACTCCAGGTTGACTCAAGCCTTCCATCCTTCCAAGATTGATAAAATGAGGATCCAGATTGTTGGAGGCAGTATGCTGACTTTGTAAACTGCTTAGAGAGGGCTGTAAAGCACTGTGAAGCGGTATATAAGTCTAAGTGCTATTGCTATCTCAAGATAATGTTGCAGGGTCCAATCTTTGTCGGTCACCAGGACCACAGATTTAGTCTTCCAAGCTTTTGGACTTGTGCTGGAGCCCATCCTTAGGGAACTTCTCTCTAGCAGTGTGTGATATCCCAAAGCACATACTCCACTAGAGAGAAGTTCCTTGAAGATGGGGCTCTAGCACAAGTCTGAAAGCTCAGAAGACTATACCTTTGGTTCTGGTGACCGACCCAGATTAGATCCTGCAATCCCACATCTCTTCTAACAGGTAATGTTTGTATCAATACTTTGAAAGATAACTACATAGGAATAAAAACTAGCATTGTACTAATTTATCAACCACTTCAAGAATGAACATAAGAATCTGATTAGAAATTAATTAGCCACTTTCTTCCAGTGTGATCGCGAATAGGCAATTCAACGCATCTTTAATTCAATCACATTTTCTTTAAGTCACATTTGGTTTATGGCTCCATTGTCAGACTGTCTTTACCATCAAGAAACTGTTCCTAATGTGCTGAACCTCTAATGAAACCTAATCCATCATAGAACAAGTATTTCTGTTCTGTGGGCACTTCAGCTATCTGAAGAGCAGTTTAAGTGTTTAAGGTCTGAGAGCATTCTCAGCCTTTCCATATCTAACAATATTTGCCCGGCCTCTTCACGTTTTTCCCAGATTCCATATTCATGGCCACCTGCTCAAATGATATCTTGAATAAACGTTCTGAGAACTCTTTTGTAATGTTTCCAACATTGCAATTCAGATAAAGAATACAAACCCTTACCAGCAGTAACAGATATCACCACTGGAACTCTAATTGGAAGCTTAAGAGCCGGCTGCTTTTTCAGGCCCAGAGTCCTCTCCCAGGATCTTGTACCATGGCATGAGCAACCTGCAATTTCTCTCCGGTTTTTATAGAATGATTAAAGGGTATGAGATTTCACCAGACTGAATGTTCACAAGGGAACCTGAACAGCTTATGAATTCTCACCTGCAAAAAGCATCCTCACCCATTTCAGTTCTTAAAAGGGATATCTGAAGAAGTTCTGGGATACATCCGTTCCAATTTTTCTTGCCTGAGGCAGAGGTGGCACTTAATCGCCCACAAATCCGGTGCCAGCCCTAAAAACTGACCAACCCAAAAGATATCCGGATAGGCAAGGCTCCATTAATCACAGTGGTGGCCTTCACACGTTCTGACCTCACATAAACGCTGCTCCTCCCAAACTAAAAGCCTGTGGCCCTGGGCGCTTTATAGTTGGTGCAAGTCCTTTTTCTGGGCAACAGGCGGCTGGCAGGCTGGGCAGGGCAAGATAGGGTAGGGCAAGGCGAGGCGCTCCTGCCTGGTTGGGGAGAGACGGGGCGGGGCTCCTGGCTTGTTGTTCGTCACTTGGTGTAAAGCCCGAGCAAATCTCTGGAGAGAACAACGAGCCCATTCAGAGCGGCCGCAAGGGGAGCGGCGCCGATCAGTGGCCAGCAGGGCGAGGGGCGCCCCCCGGGACTGGCTTTCCTGGGGATTCCGGCGGGCGGAGCAGCAGCGGCGGCGGCAGGATCGGCGGGCACTGGCTCTTCGGGAGGGAAAATGCTTTCGCTTTTCTACCTGTGCCTCTGGGCTGGGATCGCCCGCGCCTTCAACCTGGACACGGAGAACGTAGTGAAATGGGAAGGCGAACCCGGCAGCTTTTTCGGATTTTCTCTCGCCATGCATCAGCAGCTGAACCCGAACAAGAGGCTGTAAGTTGTCCTTCTCTCGGGCGCGGCTGAGAGGAATTTCGCCTCGGTTGCTGGGAAAGGATCGGGGCAGCCGGGGAGGGAGGTGGAATCGCGGTGGAATCGGCCTGTCCAGCCATGCGGCGCTGTGGACTCGCTTGGGGTGTGGGGGGGGCGGTGTAGCTCTCCGGGGCTCTTGATCCGCCGGGTGCTCTCGATCTGCTCTTTCCAGGATCGAGGTCACTTGATTGACCGGTGGAAGTGCCGACTGTCGCTGTTTTAAAGTGGGATCGAGCAATTGAAATAAATAAAAACAACAACTGCTGGGATTGTTGCAAGGAAAGCGCGCGCAAGCCCTGCAGGTGGGATCCGGCGGGAAGAATATCTTGAGTTTTGTTCCCTCGGGGCTGATGATCGCTCGAGGGGGTCGCTTTTTTGGGGGGGGGTCTGTCTGTGCCTCCGTGGCGAGAGAGGGGCGTCGGATGGGGTGGGGGGTTGAACGCTGCTCCGCCCGGGCTTGTTGCGGGGCAACATAGCTGGAGGCGCAGCTTTTGAAGTTTGTGCCTGAAAGCTTGAAAACGGCGTCCTTGTTGTACTGCTGCACCAGAGGATGGAGGTGTGGAGTGCAGCAGGAGGTTGGCTGCGAACCGGGCTCACTTCCGCCGGTGTGCTGCGCTGATCTCTTCCTCTGCCACCCGAAATCGGTTGTAGTTTGATCAGCGGGTAGCCGCGCGCGGCTGTTTTTACTTAGAACAAGTTAAGAAAACGGGTGTGGGGAAAAAAAAAAAGAACAACCACCAGCCACCTGTTAGCTGGGACTGATTCGGCTGGGACCAGCTGAACTTCAGGAAGCGGGGCAAACGGATGGGAAGAAATCAAAATGTCCGAATGGAACTGTTGGTATGAAAAACTCCGCTTGTTCTGCGGTTCAAACCATCTGGAAAATCCTACCTGGTTGAAAGTTGCTGTGATTTATATCAAGGAGACTCTCAAAGAAGGCTGTGCAGCGAACTTTGGAAGACAACAATAGGAAGCGATCTGCCCACTGCCATGCATTCTTGATTCCTGATCGCTAGGGATGTTTGGTGGGGTAGGGGTGGTCTTGCAACAAAAGGGGATATTTACAATTCTATCCCCCCCCCCGCCCCCGCAACCAACCAAAGAACATAAAGTCACAGCTTTGCCAAAGGGCAAGGTAAAAACCAAGAGTAGTTTCTCAGATTCAAAAAAAAACCTGGAGACTTAGCATGCCCATTCTGAATGTATCTTTGAAGAATGAAGGGAAAACATTTCCATTTTATGCATCTTTTATCTTGCAGTACCAACCCAGAGTGGGGCCAAGCATTCGGCCTTGGGTATTTCTGCCCATAACTTCCTGTTTTGCTGCAGATGCAAGGGCAGGACAAGGCTCTTCGTGCAGAAAGTGAATCCGTAATTGGAAGTGCCAGCAATTCAGGAGACACAGAACAAAATCCACTTTTGTCTGGCTTGTTCTTGTGCAAATTATAAAAAGCCCAACCTGTAAAAAAAAAAATCACCTGCCAAAGAAACCAGATTGTTGCCCATTAGAACGTCTGTTCCAAAGTCAGCCACCACAGTCATTACACCAGTATGTCTTGAGAATTTGGAATCAATAGGGAAGGGGTATTTGAAGAGCATTGGTTGAATATTTGTGCTTAAAATCTGTTTTGCACTGGGGAAAGGGGAAGAAGCAGAACTGAAATGATATCTGTGCTACCTTCAGATGTAGACCATGCTATTACCCCAAGGGAGTACTAAACCAACAGCAATTATGTGGTTCAATTTATGTGCATTTGTAAGTTGGGGGTTTGGAGAATGGGAGGCAGCACTTTAGTAGCAGTGTAGAGTTTTCAGCAAATTTTTCCATTATTTTCTTGTAGCTTTTAGTGTATTTTCTTTCATTGCCTTCTTACACTTCAAGCAGTCTTGTAAGGTAGTTCAGTATTATTATTCTTAGGATAGCTAAACGTGGTTAAGACAACACAGAGAACAACTCACTTAAAACCAGTGATTTCCAGTTCAGGAGTCAGTCCCATACATGTGTTGTTAGATTTAAAAGAAAAATTCAAGGAAATAGCTGCAAACTTCTATTATTTAATCATTATAACGCAGGCAGCCTTCAAGGAATTCCTATATTTTATTTCGTGAGCAAAGTTGAAACAATCTGCTATCCTATTTTATGTGAAATAAAAGCAAAGCTGGGAAGAATGAAGTAGAAGTGACAATGCTCTTTGGGATTGACATGAATGTGTCTGAACTACAGACATCTTCTGTACTCCTCTTTTTTACAACTTCCTTCCAGGAGTTGCATTTTATTTTATTAGTTGAAAGGAATTGCTCAGCTCTCCCTTCTTTCTTTGCCCCGCGGCTTGGAGAGCTGCCACAAGTGTGAACATGTGCTTCCTTGGGTACATCTGACTCATGGCACAGCTGGCATGTACCCAACAATAAATCAACTCACCTTTGGATTTACTGTATGCTTCTTTTCCAACAGATTCCCACTTTCTTTTTTGGTGGGTATAAGCACCATGCAAATCTCCTAAGGCTTGGTTCCAGCAAAGCATGTGTAAACAAATAACTTAAGACTGCAGTTTTAGGCACGTGTACCTGGAAGTAACTTTTTTTTTTAAAAAAATAGCAAGATTCACTTTCTTAATGTTTATCTAGAATTCATCTCATAATGGTGGGAAAAAAATAAACAGGGCAGTTATACAGAAAAGTTATGCAGAAGAATGAAGACTGCAGTTGCATGAGCCTAGAAAAAGATTAGACTGCTTTAACAAAAAACCAGAGGGGGTTCAGATGTTTTTCTGTGAAGGACATTTTTAGAAAGATTTGCCCAATCATACTGGACTGTAACTCTCAGGGCTTGGATCTAACCACTTAAAGTGTCTATTTCTATATGATTCTCCCAAATTTGTTAGGAAGACTATGGTTGCCATGGGCTTCTGGAGATAAATTATATCTGCAGTTCTTAGGAAATCATTTCTGCCTCTCTACGTATAATAGTTAAAGTTGGGAAGAACCAAAAAAATGCTGAGTTTCAAGTGCGGAGGGGAGGGTGGACATTTCTGTGGATCTATATATGACATTCTCTTGGGGATCTTCATCTAAGCCCCCATCTCTATGTCTGTCTTCATGGGTATGTCAGGTGGGGCTTGAATCTGCAAAACCTGTTAAGGGTTGGGGCACAAAGAAGAACAAATGCACATCAAATATCTGCTGGAGCATTGGGGAATCTAGTCTCTCTTTGGAATTGCAAAATAAGCAGTGGCAGATTCATTGAAAGTGACCCAGTGAAAGAACAAAAAGAGGCAGCCAATAAAAGTTCATAAATATAGCTTCAGAAATTGCAGATTTTTGTTCTCTAGGAGGTATGTGCGTCACAGATATAGGTTGGCTTGTTCTCCAATGAGCAGGATTTCATCTGTTGAAAAATTTCATAAATTTGACTTTCTTGCTTTTTTCCTTAGATCAAGGATCCCCAACCCAGAGGTGGGTTTCAGCAGATTCTAACCAGTTCTGGAGAACCGGTAGCGGAAATTTTGAGTAGTTCAGAGAACCGATAGTAAAAATTCTGACTGGCCCAGCCCCATCTATTCTCTGCCTCCCAAATCCCAGCTGATTGAGAGGAAATGGGGATTTTACAGTATCTTTCCCCTGTCATGCCCACCAAGCCACGCCCACCAAGCTATGCCACACCCACTAAGCCACACCCACAGAACCGGTAGTAAAAATTTTTGAAACCCACCACTGCCCCAATCCCTGGGCTCACGCGCAGCTCCACTTGCATGAGTGGCGGATGCTGGCACTCACCTAAAGGAATTGTGTGTGTGCATACATGCCCGCCATTCACATGGAACCATCCCTCTCCCCCCACCTTGCCAGGTCACCAAGCTGTAAAGATTGGGGACTATAGTTGTATTGGGGTTTTGAAGTAGCCATCTTGGCCCTACTGATTCTGTTTGCAGACACATGTCAATATACCAGTATTGGCTGATTGGGCAAAAGGAGGAGCAAGTTAATAAGATAATTTCTTTGAAGCAATATCTTAAAGCGCTGTTTTAAGAGTGCTAAGAGTCCTTTCTGCATGAACATACTACAAGGCATGTATCAGAATTCCAAACTGTAAAATAGAAATGTGAAAGACCATTGTAGCCTACAAAAATTGGGATCAATTTATTCTGAGTAAAGCATTAATAATAGAGGCCTATAAAAAGATTATCTCAAAATATATATCAGTGGTGGTGGTGGGGAGTCAGAACTAGATTTTACAAGGCTGTAACCATCTTACATGCGGTAAGAAATACCACAAGTGTGGTATTCAGAAATGTGATACTATTTTTCTGTTGTGAGTTGTCATATATGATCGTTTTTAACAACTTTGTGTATATCTTTCTTTGATTATAAAGGAAATTACTGGGTATTTGTTAGTGGTTCTGTAAGTGTTTTAGGGATTCTTGACATAAAGGGCATATTGATGCAAATCCACTTGCTCTTATTGATCGAAACCATGACTTTTCCATTAATAATCTTCCTAATTGCTTACAAGAAAATAATGTAAAATTCAAATAACGCTTCATCATAGCCCCAAAGGAAATTTGAGACTCTTTTGATAGTCGTAAAAGGATTGGAGATGCTGTGGTTGGATTCAGATTAGAGGGAAAAGGATAGAGTTCCAGTCCCTTCTAAGCTTTCTTTCCACCAAGGAAACCACCATTCTTCCCTCTACTGATCCCTCATTAAAGCAACAGTGAGAAATGGATACAACAGATGCATTTGTTTCACCCATCAGGATGAAGGGGTGAAACAGACTGAGGTCAGTGTGTGTTTATTTCAGTGTGTTTTAAATTCTTTGCTGAAAGCTTACATCCAGGATCCTCTGGAGTTGGCAGCTCCACCGCCTTCTTATAAATTGCTATACGTAATTACGTATTAAACCATAACCGAGAAGTACAAAAACTGTAAATTTTGCCACAAACTATTATCAATAATGGCTGATGACAATGTCCAGTTTCATTGTGGAGAAGGTGATTTCTGGTGCTCATTAGTGGCTGCTCTGGTGTCAGTTGTCTTTTGGTAAAATAATCCCCTGCCCATTGGTTGTCTGCCAACAAATAAACCAAAAAACCCAAAATTAAACAAGATTTGCGTATTACACAAAATTGAAGACATAGCGAAATTATGTGTGGATTTACAAACCTTGGCTGTAACTTTCCCCATTCTAATGCTCTCTTCTAGTATTGGGATTATAAGATTCGGCATTCCCAGCCAGTATAGATGATGTCAGCTGCAAGTTTTTGGAGTTGCAATCTCGGGCACCAGGGAATCAGTAATTTGGGGAAGCTGCTTGTGTTAGCTTTGGTCAAAATTCAGAATTGTCTTCCTGAATGAATAGTGCTAATGTCATCTGAACTTGTTACTTTTGTCAATCTGAATGAGGTACCATGGTTTGATCACAGTTCAGGGACAAACTTAATCGTTTCCCTACAGAAGGTCCCATGCAGGTAATTGTGAATCTGGTCTTGGACATGATATCTAATGTTACAAAGCAAGGTTAATAGTAGCATAAAAATATTACAAACCATCAAGCATTTTATTTTTTATAGTTCTTCCTTTCTAGCAGGTTTCTGACAAGCCAATTACTTGGTTGGGTGGCATATTTAAAGTGTCATCACTGGTGACTGTTTGGAAAAAAGCAAACTTCTAGGGCAGTTCCTAAAATTCTTGTTACTAGATATTACATTAATGTATTGTGTCTGGGTTGGTATACTGTGCTAAGCCATTAATATGGCTTATTACAGTGGCCCCCAACCTTTTGGCCACCAGGGACCTGTCCCGTGGAGAAAGGTGTTTCCCTGGACCAGAAGGGGTGTAGTTTTGTGTGCTGTCTGCATCCTCTGGATGGAGCTTTGCTTGTTTACACGGACCGGTTTCTGGCATGTCACAGACCGATGCTGGTCCATGGCCGGGGGTTTGGGGACCCCTGGTTTATTTGGTTTTGGCTTAGTCCTTGTGGTTGATAAATCTTTGTTTATGGCATAAGTCATTCTGTGAATCTAGCTACTATTAATGATGATTTATGGCAAAATTTGCAGTTTTTGCATGCCTAGGTTATGGTTTAGATAATTTGTAAGAGGGTTGTGGCACTGTAACTCCGGAGGATTCTGAATGAAGTGGATTATCTGGACCCCTTCCAGTTGGGCTTCAGGCATGAATATGGGACAGAAAGAGCATTAGTTATGCATTTGGATGATCTCTGATGGGAACAGGATGAAGGTAAAGCATCCATCCTTGCTCTTCTTGATTTCTCTTGAATCAGCTTCAGGATTTGGGGATGGGAATCAGAGTTTTGTGCTGGTTAACCTCCTTCTTCCATGGCTGGTCCCAAACTATGTTGATAGGGAACGAGAAGTCCAGTCTGCGGCCCTGCTGTATGGTGTCCCACAGGGCTCAGTGTTCTTTCTGCTCCTTTTTTAACATTTATAGGAAGCCAGTGAATGAGATTATCTGTCATCACTGGATGAGGTGTCATCAATGTAAATGATCCCTAGTTCACATCTTCAGCCTGGGTGAACTAAGTGAATGCTGTGGATGTTGTTTTGTGGTTCCTGGAGGCTGGGCGGGTCTGGATATGGAACCATAGGCTTCAAATTGAATCCTAGTGTGATGGAGTAGCTGCAGGGGGCAGAGCTTTGTATCCAGGGGTTTACCCCCTTTCATTTTGGATGGGATTGCACTATCTCAGTCAACTTGGTTTGTTATCCGAGGCTCTTCCGTAACTCACAACTCCTGCTGTATTGTGTACCAGGCCACTCCTTCCTGGATTGGGAGGCCTCTTCTCATTTACTCATGCCCTGGTCATCTCCTATATGAATTATTACAATGTGTTTCACATCTCTGAAGATATCTGGAAGCTGCAGGTGATGCAGAATGCAGCTTCCTGACCAATTTTGGGAATGGATTACATTTGAGTCCCAGTTTGCTTCTGAGTCCAATTCAAGGTGTTGATGGCATAGGACCACATTACTTTATAGTTTGTAGATGATAGAAATAGACATCTAGGTAGATTCGTAGGTAGGTATGTAGGTAGAGAAAGAAAGAAAGAAGGAAGGAAGGAAGGAAGGAAGGAAGGAAGGAAGGAAGGAAGGAAGGAAGGAAGTCATGGAAACAAACAAAATTGCAGTTTCGTTTGCTCCTGCCAATCAGCTGTACTGAGCTTCAAAGGAACTGAGTGTATATATGGCAAAGCACCATCAACTACAGAGCCCAACTACCGATGTCTGTCTACCACCTAACTTTCAGATTGAGATATTAGGACTAATGTGTACTCTATAAATGGTAATGACCGGAGCTATGGCCATCTTCAGGGTTAGTGGTCAGAACCTATAAGTTAACAAGCACATTGTTGTGGCCCAGGTGACATTTATATTTGTTTGCACTGTCAAAACACATCAGAAAGTGGTGGGGCATGGATTGCAACACTGCAGTCTTGCACATTTTGATACCTAACGCACACATACACAAAATTTCTTTAACAATCAGATGGGAAACAAATGTGAACAGATCATTAGGTTTTGATGAGGGGAGGTATGGTCTGATGTCTTTCCCAACTGGCTTCATTCTGCCACAAGGTCAGCCATGCTAATCAAAGCCGATACAGCCAGATTTTACAAAAGATAGGTAAAATATTTAATCTAGTTAGGTGAGGATAATGGTATTATTCTTTCAGTAATCTATACCCTCCTGTGTTTTGGGGCCTTCAGTAGCCTTGATTCCAAGTTCAAGGTTCATGACAACTCTCGCCTTAAAACACCTCTTGCATATGAATTGAGATGGGTGAATGTCTATGTGTTAAGCTGGGTTGCAGAGATAACTATGGCTCGTGTTGGTATACGTTAGCATACCAGCCAACATAAACCAATGAAATATGTTGATATACTGGCCCTATTTGGGCAATTAGACCTGGTCTTTGGGCTTGTGCCCCATATCTATTGGTGTTGGGTGAGGCAACTTCACTCTCCATGCCTTGTGGGGGCTGGGGGTAGGTCTGGGAAAGCTCAGGAGTTCATGACCTCTATGGTGATCATGTGTAGGAAAAGGGATGGGAAAACCTGGGAGCAGAATTAAAAGAAGGATCAGCCTAAATATCTCTACATAGTCACAAGCAAACTAAGTCTAACCTCCCTTGAATTCTGTTGACCTTTCTCTAACTCCAATGAGGTGTTAACCATCAATTGAGAATATACCTGAGTGTAGGCATGAATAGCAATAAATCAAGTTTAATTGGCTCTTCACATATGGACCTGATTTTTTGTGCCTGACACCATGGATTTGTTCAAAATAATCTTTGGCTCAAGAGGCTGGAAGGGTCTTGATGGGATGGAACAGGCTAAACCTGAACCCTCACCTCCAAAAATAGAGCTATCTCCCAGGGAAAGGGGGAGAAAAGAGCAACAAAATAAACACTGTGCTAGTCTAATGCTTATTTAGTTATTTTGTAAAGGCTTGGAGATGCCATGTTCTCAGGAAGAACGAATGGGCAATTAATTTTCCCAAGGGACCACATGAGAAACAGGGATTGTTGTGGAGGGTGTCGAAGACCACTGCCAAGATGCCCCCCCACTGCTGACGCCCTATAGCCTGCCTTTGATGCTACTGCCCCACTGCTGTTGCCTCACCCCCTGATGCCGATGATGCTCCTCCCCCTGATGCCACTGCCCACCGCCATGGTCAGACAGGGACAGCCTGTGACCAGATATGCCCTACGGGCCGTAAAATGTCCGCTTTGGAACAATCCCCTTTGGAATTCAGTCTTAACCTTGTCTTTCCAAAGTTAATGAAAAGAGAACTCCACCAGGCAATGCTTGTAAAATTGGGTAAAAATGGGGACTTTTTTGGATGGTTGAATACTGCTGTTACTGTTGTGCTTTGATGTATATGATATTTTTATATATATATATACTTGAATTGTTGTCTTCCTGTGGATGTTTTAGTGTATGCTTTGGGGTGTTTTAATTTGTTGATCTATATCATTCTTGCAAGTCATAGAGAATCTGAGTAGATTGAATAATGTAGAAGTTTAAATAAAAATCTATATATGTGATGGCAATCCCTTCAGGGAGATGTGTTAATTAAGAAATCAGAAGAGGAGGGTTTAGATCAGGGGTCTGCAACCTTAAGCACTCAAAGAGCCATTTGGACCCGTTTCCCACAGAAAACACCGGGAGCCACAAAACCTGGGTGGGCGTGGCCAACTTGATGTCACTCACTTCCACCAGTCATATGATCCCCCTAGCCCCGCCTACCCAGCCGGTCATTAGGGCAGAGAACCAGTTGTTAAAAAACACCGGGAACCACAAAGCCCTTTTGACATCTTTCTCTCTCCCCTCCCTCCCTCCCCCCTTTCTTCTTCTCCCTCTGTATCTCTCTATGTCTCTCTCTCTCCCCCTCTCTCTGCATCCCTCTGTCTCTGCCCTGGCTGCTTCTCCATCTCCTGTCGCCCTTACCTTCTCAGACCAGGCGAGGAGTGACTGGGAGGGGAGGGCAAGGGGCGGAGCCAGCCAGTGGTGAGATCACCTGACAGGGAGCCACAGCAGAGGGCCCAAAGTGCCGCATTTGGCTTCGGAGCCGCAAGTTGCTGACCCCTGACTTAGATAAAAATTTAGCTGTAGACTTTCTATGAGATGTAGTCTTATAAGTATTCCTGACATATAACTCCACCTGGTTGCATCCATCCTCCATAGTCCTCTTTACATAGAATTGTCTTTAAAACGAGTCTTATAATTTCACCTGGGACAGAATTTTAACTCCCACAAGGCTTGTGGGAATCAGGCATTAAGATCATATGACAACCGATTTGTACCCGCACAGGTTTGCCTATTCATCTGCTGACACAATTTAACACACTGGTCTTTCAAGCCCTGAATGGCTAGGATCAGATTACCTGAAAGGATACCCACAGCCTTAGAAATTAGCCAGAGGTGAAATTAGCTTCAGAAACCATTAAAACCATTATTTGGTTTTTCTCATTAGTTTTAGAATTGGTGTCATTCAACTGTCATGTCTGCATGATAATTTTGATATGACAATGTGTATGCCATGATGTCATTGTGCAAAAGTATTAGAAGTACGTAAATCTTGTGATTTGAATCCTAATGTCATGATGCCAGATTGTCATGTGCACACCCCACACACATACCCAGTTCTTGCCGACAGCTGTAATCACAACTTGACTATACCCTTGTGCACCATAGATCTCTTTGTGTATAGCTTCTGAACTGTAATTAGGAATCACAATATTCTATTTTGTACTAACAATATCTTATTTAGCTT
Organism: Masticophis lateralis; assembly: GCA_030761175.1. Lineage (NCBI taxonomy): Eukaryota > Metazoa > Chordata > Lepidosauria > Squamata > Colubridae > Masticophis > Masticophis lateralis. The sequence continues at coordinate 200,756,410 of JAUDYJ010000001.1, read as the reverse complement.
GGGCATCTGGCTGACTATGTAATATGAATCGGCCGATTAAGCTATGGCAGACTAGATTATTATGTAGGAGATAAGTAAATGCCATAAAAACATGTGAACTGAGGGGTAACCAAGTAACCCTGAGGTGTGTCCCAAAGGTTAAATTTTATTTGAAGCTGTGACAGTTTTTATGTTCTCTTTAATTTTCTTTTTCTTTCTTTCCGGGTTTTTTTTTTTTTTTTTTTGGAAAGGCACAGTTGCACTGTGATAATGAAACAAGTACATGATTGGAATTTATTTTAATTGAGTTGACTTCTGGAAAACAAAACAAAACAGAACAAAGCTCTAAGTGTATTAAAGTTTTCCACAGTGCTTCCCTCAATTTCATTTGGGTATGGGATTGGCAAAGACGGCCTGAGGCTAGTGTATGTAAAATCAATGTATTTCTTACCTTATTAGCATATATAAATCAGCTTTGTGAAGTCAGGTTGGTCTTAAGTGATGTTCTCATAGTATGAGAAAATGTTTCTAAAAATTAATCCTGGAAATGTCTAGACAGAGGACACACTTACATATTTTGGGTTGGATCCAGAACTATGTGTAATAGATCAATGGCGATCCATAGGAATTAACGTCATATGATTAACTTCTACTGCTTTCAGTGGTTCTACTTACGCCTGGCCTGATTATTGTCCCTAAAAATGTTCAGCAGAGGTCAGATTTTTTTTTAATACTTAAATACACATCCATGATTGTGTTTGGTTCCTTGTTGCACGAATGAAACAAACAAAATGTTAAAAAGTTATGATATTTATGTAGTTGCTTACCAAACACATCTAAATTATATTAAAGTAACCAAAATATCTTAACAATCCCCAAAGCATGTCACAACTTTTGAGCACCCCTAATGTTGGAATTCTCCACTAGTCCATGCATAAATTTGCTTCCCCGTTCCTTATTTTTCCCCCCTTAATTTGTCTATGTTGCTATTAGTAATGCTTTGTTCCCATTAAAGACCCAAATCATACAAATCAAAAAATGAATACAATTTCAAAAATTGATGAAGCCAATAAATATTAGTACTAGATACCTAAATGAATTCTATACGTAAAATTTTGATATATTTTAGAAAAACTTGAATCATTCTTATCTGATTGTAGGTGTATATTATAGTTAAAAGATAACTAAATAGTGGGCCATAACACTTTAGTTCAAATTCCAGTGTTCTCTTATGGAGCGTCATGGGGTTGAACACCAGAGGATGTGGTAAAGTCAGCTCAGGGTGTGAACAAGATATCACATGTATTATAATAGCTGCTACATGTCAAGTAGAAGCCAAAAATAGATGTAGGGCTACAGTTCTCTACCTAATTATTGATAGTAAAACTCATGGAATTCAAGCAACTTTATTTCTTAGGAGAGTCCATAGGTTGTTTGGTTAAAAAAACTGTATAAGATTTTTCAAAATTTTGCTTCTCCCCCAAACACAAAGAAATATAAAGCCAGGTCTCTCTATTAAATTGTATGACATTATAATTGTTAAAATGCATATTGAGAAGGTTAGATGAATTTGTTTCTCCATAAAAGGTGAAAATTCAGATTTTCCTGTGCGCTGCTCCCACTATCCAGGAATGGGTTAACCTTCAGCCCTTGGCAGTGAACTGAGTGATTATTTAAAAGAGTTTCCCCTTCCGGCTCCTTAGCCACACCCCCAATCCCATGATCCCCAGTCTTCACTCAGTTCCTGGCAAAAGCTGAAGTGATTTTGGGAGCTCCACATTTTCAGGTATTGTGTTCTGTGGGGTTCCCCCTAGTTTCTATTTAAAACTCTTTTAAACTTATCTCTCTTCTTCCCCTTCCAAAGGGCTCTTAGATTTGTTATTTTGGTTACTTTGATTAGTTTTCCTCGGGATTCCTTTTAGTTTAAAGCGCTCCACTAGCGCTTCCCAGCTGGCCGGCGGGCTCCGCACTCCGCCCGCCCACGCCTGAGCTCAGCGCGCCGTTTTAAATTGGGCGCCTGAGCAGAAGCCTCCCTTTTCGCCGCTACATTTTCCGGAGGCTGCAGGGAGCGGGGCGACATCGGCGAGCGCTTCCCAGCTGGCCAGCGGTCCTAGCGCTTCGCCCGCCCACGCCTGTGCTTGGCGCGTGATTTGAAGAGCGCGCCTCAGCAGAAGCCCCTGCTGCCGCCGAACTACAGCTGACCGGCGGCTTCGGATTCCAGGCCGCCCACGCCTCCCCGATCGGCGCAACAGCGGCGGCCACGTGGCAAGCGAACCGCCGCACCAGGACCACGTGGACCCCAGCGCCTCAACAGCGCCACCTAGGGGGGGCCCTTGTAATAGCGCCGGAGCGCCTAAGCCCCCCTCCTCCTCCCCACTACACTGCAGAAACTTCGGAGATTTGGGGAGGAGACAGCGCGGCATTTGGTCGGACCCCCGGGCCGCCATTGTGAGACCGTCGCTAAGGCACGCCAGGGCCCAGAGCCACGTGCCAGCGCCAATTTGGTCGGACCCTCGGGCCGCCATTTTGGCTGAAAATTGCAACACCACCTCCCTAGACCAACAGGGAACCAGTTGCACTGCGGGCTCCAGCCATCAGGAACAGCACCTCAGAGAGAAGCGGCCTCACCACCTCACCTCCCGCGCCACCTAGAGGCCCCCAGGTTATCGCGGTCCACCACCTCGCCGCGCAAAATCCGGATTGGGAGGTATTGCCGGACGCACCCTCGCAGCCTGCCCGCACCAGATATGGCCCACTCCCCGTGGTCCTCCGATCTGGAGCTGGAGCTGAGCCCCCCTCGGAAAGCCAAGGAGGGAAGGAAGTCCTCCAGTAAGCACAGCAGCTCTCACCACAAAACTCCCTCAGACAGGTCTCTGTCTGCCCAGGAGAAGGATGAGCTGAGGAGGCACAAAGCACTGGAACGCCAGTGCGAGAAGGCTCAGAAGGCAGCTGCAGCGGCCTCAAACAACGACCCTGCGCGACCTGATCCTGCTCCCACGCCTCCAACAGGCCTAGATCAGGTGATCTCCAGCCTAGCAGCCATCACGAGGACTCCAAGAACTCCGGGCCAGCTCGCGCATAGCTCACAGGCGCCCCACGCACAGGCAACCGTGAGTCCTGTCCCAGACCCATCGACGGCAACCACACAGGCATCACACCCGGGTCTCTCAGACCAGGTTGCCGCATCACAATTCCATGGAGCGCCTCTCCCACCTCACGTGGATTTCCAGGCTATGCTGTCCTCTGCATTCTCTTCCTTCCTGGCAGCAAGCTTCCAGCAGTCAGCTCAGGCTCCACTCCAACCCCTACAGGCACAGACAACGCATCATCCTCAGCGTCTACAGGCGCGCCCTCTCCAGGACCAGGAGTCTTCCTCTGAGGACTCGGACCAGCCAGAAGATGGTCACGATGAGATGGAGCTTTCAGAGGACGAGGGGTTATCTCCAGATACCCCAGCCTTTACTGGACTATTCCGCCCGGCCTTGTTCAAATCTTTGTTGCATAAGGCGAGGCAAACAACTCAGCAGGGCTTACCAGGGGATGTTACTACACCCGCCTCCACCTCGTCGGGCCTGCACGACGCCCTCTTCAAGTCCGCCAAACCTCAGAAGGACTGCATCCCCTGTCCTCAATTATTTGTGGACGTTGTGCAGAATCCCTGGAGCCAGCCAGCATCTCAAGCAACAGCCAGCAGCTTGGACAAAAAGCTGTTTTGTGCTGCCCCGGAATTAGAAGACATGCTAGTCCTACCCTCAGTAGACCAGCCAGTTGCAGCTTTATCATCCAGCTCAGTGATCGCCACTGATCCTTTAGACGCACTCAAGGCAGAGGAAAGGAGGATGGAGGGTGCTTTCCGCAAGACCCATCAGGCTGCCGCCTGGTCAGTCAAAACAGCAACAGCAACGTCCTTCTTCAGTAGGGCGTCCCTCATTTGGCTCCGTCAGCTGCAGGAGAGGCTCCCGCCAGAGGACTCCAGATTACAACACGACATCAACAAAATAATTGCGGCCACGGAGTACCTCGCAGACGGTTCCTTAAATTCCGCAAAGTTCGCTTCGAGAGCCCTGGCCTCCAACATCACGGCCAGGAGACTCTTCTGGGTTCGTCCCTGGAGAGCGGATCTAAAGGCCAAATGGAAACTGGCAGCAGCTCCCTATAAGGCTCCTGACCTATTTGGCCAAAGTTTGGAGCCTCTGCTAGTCGAAGGGAAGGATAAGAGGAAAATCCTCCCCTCTACCACCCGCCACCAGGAGCGAAGGTACTCCCCTTACCCCCAGCAGCCCTTTCGCGCTGGCTCAGGACCCAGGGGGTCCTCCTTCCAACGTTCTCATTACCAAGGAGGAGACAGGTTCCAGGAGAGACACCAGTTCAGAGACAGAGGAAGAAATCAGCAACCTAAGCGCGGCTCCCGGGGGACCGGCTTCAAGAACGCCAGAAGGGGCAAGTGACTCGCTCACAGAGGGCGCCATAGGAGGAAGGCTTCTACTCTTCCACCACCAATGGGCCCTCTCAACCTCGGATGTATGGGTCAGGCGCACGATCTCCTCCGGTTTATCCATCGAGTTCTCTGGCCAGCCGCCACACCGCTTTATCCGCTGCCCTCGCCCGCGGTCCAGGGAACTGCAATATCTCATGTCGCAAGAGATCTCGCACCTCCTGGACATCAGTGCAATAGAACCAGTACCCCCAGCCCATCAGGGGTCGGGGTTCTATTCAACTCTCTTCTTAGTCCCCAAGAGCTCGGGGGGCTGGAGGGCCATTCTCAACCTAAAGGCCCTGAACCTGTCAGTAAAATATCACAGGTTCAAAATGCACTCCCTCAAGTCCATCCTAGCGGGGGTGAGACAGGGAGATTTCCTGCAATCGGTGGATCTCAGGGAAGCCTATCTCCACGTGCCCATTCGACCGGACCACCGCCGGTTCCTGAGATTCGAGTATGCGGGCCAGCACTACCAGTACAGGGCAATGCCATTTGGTCTCTCATCGGCTCCCCGTACCTTCACCAAATTGGTAGCGGTAGTAGCGGCCAGGCTGAGAGCGGTCCTGATCAGAGTGCTCTGTTACCTAGACGACATTCTGATCCTGTCATCATCACGGGACCAGGCGACCAGAGACATGGAGCGGGTGCTGAAGGCCTTCCAGGACCACGGCTTCAGCATAAACTTCGAAAAGAGCCAGCTCCAGCCTTCCACCAGACTGCAGCATCTGGGGGCGGTGATAGACTCAACCAACGGGCAGGTGTTCCTGTCCCCGGACAGAGCCAAGAGCATTCACACCCTGTCACTACAAGTCCTAGGGGAGAAAAGATCACCGCTCCTCCGCCTCTCCAGCCTCCTCGGGAAGATGGTCTCCTGCTTCGGCATCGTACCGCGGGCACGCAGACACTCGCGGCCCCTACAGTGGTTCCTCCTTCCCTTCCAACGGACGGGGTCAGCCGACTCAAACCGCAAGGTACACCTCACGCCCCAGGTTCACCGGTCCTTACGATGGTGGACACCACAGTCTCTCCACAAGGGCTCCAGCTTCCTGGAGCCACACAGGATAATACTCACCACCGACGCAAGTCTCAGGGGCTGGGGTGCACACCTCGGCCACCTAGTGGCACAAGGCCAGTGGTCCCGCAAGGAACAGAGCAGCAGCATCAACTTACTAGAACTCCGAGCGATCCGCCTGGCCTTACAGCAGTTCCAGCCAGCAGTACAGGCGCAACACGTCCTTATCAGGACAGACAACATCTCGGCCAAGGCCCACGTCAACCGAGAGGGGGGCACAAGATCCCGTCCCCTGATGGCAGAGGCCGAGGCCCTGTTCAGCTGGGCGGAATCACACCTGCTATCGCTCAGGGCGGACCACATCTCAGGGGCCACCAACATACGGGCGGACTGGCTCAGCCGGGAGACAATCGACCAGGCAGAGTGGCAACTTCACCCACGCCTCTTTCAGCAGCTCACGGCGCGCTTCGGGACTCCAGTGATGGATCTCTTTGCGACTCCAGCCAACGCCCAGTTACGTCGCTTCGTGTCTCGATACCCCTCACCACAGGCAGAGGACCACGATGCTCTTCGCTGCAGGTGGCCCAAGGGCCTTCTATATGCGTTTCCACCAGTCCCTCTGCTGCCACGCCTCATCAGAAAGTTGTTGGCAGAGAAGGCCAGCCTCATCCTCGTGGCCCCCAACTGGCCCCGGAGGCCATGGTATGCCGACCTGGTAGCCCTTTCGGTAGCCCAGCCCTGGGTGATTCCCCCGGACCAGCTGATCCTGCGCCAAGGGGAGGTCACTCACCCAGACCCACAATGGCTTCAATTAGCCGTCTGGAGTTTGAGCGGGGCATCCTGAAAGAAGATGACTTACCTGACTGTGTGGTTGATGTCATGCAAGCAGCGAGGCGCCCTTCAACAACGCGCATCTATGAAGCGACCTGGCGGGCCTTTTGCCGCTGGTGTACCGCCCAGAACGCAGTCCCCACATCGCCTTCATTGCGAGACATTCTGCGATTCCTGCACGCAGGCCTAGCCAAAGGGCTTGCACCTGCTACTTTGAGACGGCAGACGGCAGCCCTATCCACCGTCATCTCATGCGCCCCATACCGGGCCCTAGCACACCATCCGCGCATACGGACTTTCTTGCAGGGTGCCACTAACCTACGGCCTCCCACGGTGCATCGCTACCCTTCATGGGACCTGCCTTTGGTCCTCCGGGCGCTCACAGGCCCACCGTTTGAGCCTCTGCATTCAGCGTCCCTCAAACTCCTATCTCTCAAGGTCACCTTCCTCCTGGCCATCACCTCCGCCAGGAGAGTGTCGGAGTTAGCAGCGCTGTCGGTGCGTAAGGACCTCTGCATGTTCCGGGATTCGTCTGTAATCCTCCGCCTGGATCTGGCCTTCATCCCAAAGGTGAACTCCTGGTTCCACCGCGCCCAGGAACTCGTCCTACCCGACTTCTGTCCATCACCAAGAAACCCTAGGGAGGAGCGTTGGCACACCCTGGACGTCCGCCGAGCCCTCCGCATTTACATAGGACGGACGGCCCCCTTTCGACGGACGGAGGCACTCCTAGTGTCCTTCAATCCAATATCCATGGGCCAGAAAGTTTCCGGCTCAACTGTCAGCAGGTGGATCAAGGCTTGTATTGCCATGGCATACGAGCTGGACTCCCAACCGGCTCCTGACAAGATCCTTCCGCACTCCACACGCAGTGCGGCCACCACAGCGGCCTGGGCCACACAGGCCTCCATAGTGGACATTTGCAGGGCGGCGACCTGGGCGTCACTCACCCCATTCATTCGCCACTATAGAATCGATGAGTTTAACTCCGCAGAGGCCTCTTTTGGCCGCAGAGTTCTGCAACAAGTGGCGGATGAGGGGGCCTCCGGAGGCAGTCAGCTTCCCGCCCATGGGGTTTAAGCTTGGGTATATCCCATTCCTGGATAGTGGGAGCAGCGCACAGGAAAATGGACGTTGTCTTACCTGAACGTCCTTTTTCTGGGCGCTGCGGACACTATCCAGACCCACCCCCTTGACTAGCTTCCTGCCTGTTGGGCCCCGTTGGGCAATTTCCATGTTGGAACTATAGTTGTTGCCAATAAAATTGTGTTGTATCGCATGATTAGTCTGTTTTGCTTTACCTTCGTTCGACTGGGGATCATGGGATTGGGGGTGTGGCTAAGGAGCCGGAAGGGGAAACTCTTTTAAATAATCACTCAGTTCACTGCCAAGGGCTGAAGGTTAACCCATTCCTGGATAGTGTCCGCAGCGCCCAGAAAAAGGACGTTCAGGTAAGACAACGTCCATTCTTCAGAGAGCTTGACTAACAGGAAAAATGAACAGAAAATAAACTAGAAGAGGGAGGAAAAGATGCAAATCCTTTAGATTTGCTTTAAAAGAAATACTTTGGAATATGTGGAAATATGAATGTCTGTGTCTTTTTAAAGTTTTCTTCTAGGATTGTACTTCTGTTGTATAAACCATGCAATCCTAAGAAAAAGAAACAGTTGCTTTAATGAGTCATGCACAGGTGCTCTGTTTGTGCAGTTGTGTTCCAATCATATCCTGACTGAACCTGATGTATTATATAAACTCTAATGTTTTGCATGAATTTTTCTAAGGAATTCTACAAACTTCCATAGAAAGAGAGAAACTAATTGAACATACATTGTTATTGATTGGATAACACTGAAGAATTAATTGCACTACAAAGCTGGGAATGCAAAAGCTTGTTGAACAATGTTCCTCTTCAGATATTTTGAACTTCAGTTCTGACCACTTCTAGCCAGCATGATCAATATGAAAGAATTGTGTGCAGATATTCCTTGATTTATGACCACTATTGGGATCAGGACCTCAGTTCTTCAGCAAAGCAGTTGTTAATTGAGATACCCATGTGAGTGCTTTGCCCAACAATTGCCATCTTGACACTCCTGCTTGCAGTCATTAACCAATCTCCCAGTTCATTAAAGGGACAGAGTGAAAGAGCTGTCTGCTGAGTTCAGCTCCCTCCTGTGCATGGAAGGGATCTCCTCTAGCAGGCTGCAGAAATGGAGTTTAGACTTTCAGGATCTGCACTCCATCCCACCTAAGAAGTTCAGCTCCTCTATGTATGGAAGGTAACTGCTCCAGCAGGTTGCAGGAATAGAACTTGGATTTTTGAGAGGCAAGCTCTGTTTTCGTATCCCACCTCACTTCCCTTGTTGGGAAGCTGGGAAACTGGGTGCTGGCAGCTCTTTTCCTCAAAGGGGAGTCCTTCTGGCAGACAGCAACAGCTTGCAACTTTCCCTGCCAGCTTCTCCATTGGTGTTCTGGGGAAGCTAAGAGAGAAGATTGCAAATGGCAATCATATATTCACTTGGCAACCAATCATAAGTGTTAACCACTGTTAAATGAATGGCCATAAATCGAGGATTACTATAAGTCCCAATCCAACTATTTCTGAAGACCATTGGCTTTCCTATCCATGGTATTGACTGTGTGGACCATTCTCCTCAACCAGCAACCTTCTGGAATAGTTGGACTAAACCTCTATTCCCTATACCTGTGATGGCGAACCTATGACACACGTGCCACAGGTGGCACGCAGAGCCCTTTCTGCGGGCACATGAGCTCTTGCCCAGCTCAGCTCCACTGCATGCTTCCTGCCAGCCAGCTGATTTTCGGGTCTGCCCTGCAAGCGGGAGACGCATGTGCTTGTATGGGGAGACCTACCTTTCTCCTCACTTCCTGCTGCCTGTGCCTTCCCAGATCTCCGGAGACTCCCCTCTCAGCGATGTTTTGGGAGGTGAAGCTTTTTTCCCTCCCCCCCCCCAGCCGTTTTGGGAGGTAAAGGCTTTCTCCCCCCCCAGTGCTGTTTTGGGATGTGAGGCCAAAAGTGTGTGTGTGGGGGGGGGGTTACGCACGCACATGCACAGGAAAGCAGGGGTTGTGCACGCATGGGGGGGTTGCATGCACATGGGGGGGTTGCGCGCATGTGCAGACGGGTGGGGCATGCAGGAAGGGCATTGCATTATGGGTGTGGGAACATGTATGCGCGTTATCGTGTGCACGCACAAGCTTTTGACAGGAAAAAAAGGTTAGCCATCACTGCCCTATATTATCTACACAAAGACAAATCCACTAAATTGACTTGTGATATTTTTTTTTTTTTTGGATATTGCTACTTTTTGGGAAAACATAAAGAGTTTATACTGTTTGTTCTTGATTTAGAGCAGGGCTGTCAAACCTGCGGCCTGTAGGTCGGATGTGTCACGTGCTGGCCACACCCAGTTTAGCGAGAGCGAAAAAAGTTGCGGTATGTCACGTGACGCCACCGTGATGATGCACGTTTGACACCCCTGATTTAGAGGATCAAGTCCAGAATAGCTTGTTGTGTTTTTTCAAGTTGCTGAGCAGATGGAGAAAGATGGGGAAAATTTTGCCTTGGAGTTAAAGACATGAAGCACAATTCAGTATCTTTCCTAAACGTTGCAAGTTTGTTTTTTCTTTTTTGTATAGCTGCTATCCAGTCGTTTTTTTGTTTTAAAAAATTGGTGTTTTCTTAAAACAAAGCTATTCTAATAAGCACAGGCGTGAGCTGAGAATTCGAACTGTGATGGAATACGGTCAAAAAGTCTTCCAAAAAGTCTTTTGCTGAGCTTGTGGAAAAAAGAAGGCTGTTTTTGCTTCTTTCCCAAGCCTGCCCTGCCATCATATTCCTATTTCTTTCCGTGTGTACTGTGTCTTGAAATTTCAGGGAGATTAAAAGAGTGGTATTAACTGGGCTTCCCTTGTACACCTTTACAGCACTGAAGAAATTATGTTTCAATATAAAACATTCTTTCTCTCTGTTGTTGCCACGAGTCTTAAGTAGGGTGTTTGATATGATGTGTTTGCAAAATGTATTGTTTGTAAATTCCTCCACAAGCGGATTAAATGGTTTTTAGGCCAGCCTTTCTTAACCTGATGCCCTTTCTCTTACATAGTAAGTGCAACTCCTAGAATTTTTTAACTATGCTGGCTAAAAATCTGAGCAACAACAATCCCAACAGGGCTGGAAGTCACCAAGTTGGAGAAGATTCTCCTACACAAATGTGAGGATTGGAATGTACTGTTGTTCTCCTTTGGGTTTCACGGTGGTTTAAAACACACTGACACACCTTTTGAAATACATCTTTTGGCACAGAGATTCAGAGATAATAGCCTTTCATTCCAAATGTAATTATAGACATCGCTTTTATGAGGAAAAACACAAATGTTGGCATAGTTTTTTTCCCTTTTAAATTTGCACAACAATGTAAAAATGGAATAGACATATGAATTAGTAAGTGGAAAATGAATACAGACCACAACACTCTAAGCATTCATTCATTAGCTTGCCTTTCCTTCCATCAGGTCAACACTATCTCTTCCGTTTTTACCCCCCCCCCCAAGTAATAAACACATGAAATTGATTGAAGAGAGGGTGATTAGCCAATAATCATCCAAAGATTTTCTATGACTGAGGGTGGATTTGACATTTGGCTTTCTCCAGCTAATCTATTCACCTGTTTGCTAGAGAAAGTCAAACAAATGACGCCAAAATACAATAAAGCATCAGGATGTTGATAATGATGATCAAACAAACAGTTCATAATTAAATGGAGCATAAACACAGCTAAAGTCTTGATGAACTACTATGATTTTACCTCAAATAAAGGTCCATCACCAAGAAGGATTGATAGACAGACAGTTTTGAAGGATGGTTTATGTGATGGACAAAACTCTTCAGATAGCCTAGCTAGGTCCAAAATCATTTAAAATAGCCTTCTCCAATCTGTTATTCTTCCTTACCTGACATAGTCATTGGCCAGGGTAGCTGTGCACATTGTGTTTACCACATAATTATTAGGTTGTCAAAAGCTAGAGTTTTGTTGATTTAAATTGACACTCAGCCTCATCCTCTTTCTTTAGCCAGACCCTGAGCAGAGTCCCACTCAGAATTGGTACAAAAGAATAAATACAAATTTCTTTCCTTTACTTTGGGATGTCCTCCCATTCTAAGAGGGAGTCTATGGCTAATCCTTCTTGATCTTGAGATTCATTTCCAGAAATGAATAATATTACTGTAGCATTCTCCTTTGCAATCATGAATCTTTTATTTGATTCACTGATTTTAACAAAATGCCTTAACATTTTATACATAAAACCAGAATGAGCATAAAAATATTAAAATGAAAATTAAGATGGTAGACTCTGATGTACCAATTTAATAATATTTTATTAAGCTAATCATTCTCTCTTATTTATCTTATTTATCTCATTTATCTCATAAGGTTGTGAGGAAAAATGGAGGAATGCCAGGCTTTCCCATTCTGGCTCCTGAATAACAGATAAGATAGGAATCTGCCAAATAAATAAATACATCTCATCCTGAGCCTACATATATCTTAAAAATGGCCCAAAATCCTGTTGTCAAAATTCAGCACGTCAATCTGGAGTGCTGGAACTATAACTGAGTTACTGGTGTGATGCATGTGGCTCACAAGCCAGGAAATGGCTCCTCCCCACTACACATACCTTGGCCGTAGCAAGAAAACCAGTTTGTGATTTCCTTATAAATGTTACCTCTAGTAAAGGTGAGAGAAGAGCAGAATGTTTGCTAGACTGAGTTCCTATGGTTTTCCCTTCTCCTCAAAAAAAAAATAAAAAATAAAGCATTGCCATTCCACTTAAGGTATTTGGCATCTTAAAGGCACAACTCCATTATAAAATCTGCAGACTATGCCAAATTCCAAACTCACCCTCTTTCTTTTCTGCTAAACATCCAGCCAGTGGCTCCACCAGGCCTTTTTCACCCCTTTACGAGACAATTATGCAGACGGTTTCTCACAGAAGTAGCCAATGTCTTGCCAGAATTGAAATGGGTTTCCCTGAGCCCCAAAGCAGATTGAAGGTTGGAGAAGGAGACATTGTTCCCAAACTAGTAAACTCAATGCCAGATTGAAGCAGAATAAAAATGAGGCTCTATGAAAGACCTTCTGAAGGAGACTTTTTTTTAAAACAGCTAAATTCAAGCATGAATTCATTTTAACTTTAACTCAGCTATATTTCTTGACTTGCTATAGAATATTCCATTCTGTCAGATAATTATAGAGGTCTTTTTTCTAATGCTTTGTATGGGAATTTTTCAAATTTTGGAATAGATATGGTAAGGACCGTGCTATCTCTTTTACCTCAAGTTGATTTCTGCAAGAGTACATTAATTAAGGGCATTAAATGCATCCAGTTTTCGTTGCCACCATTTAAAAAAGACGTTGAGACTCTAGAAAGAGTACAGAGAAGAGCAACAAAGATGATTAGGGGACGGAAGGCTAAAATATATGAAGAACAATGCCGGAATTGGGCATGTCTAGTTTAATGAAAAGAGATGATTGCAGTGTTCCAATATCTAAGGGGCTGTCACAAAGAAGAGGGAGTCAAGCTATTCTCCAAAGCACCCAACTGCAAGACCAGAAGCAGTGGATGGAAACTAATCAAGGACAGAACCAACCTAGAACTAAGGACTACCTAGAACAAAACAATTAATTAGTCTAAGTACTTTCCCAGACATATTAGATCATTTCCCCCCATGTTATTGTTATTCAGGACTATACAACTTTCAGCCTCCCATAAAGCTTTGGATGTAGTCTCTTGAGTCACTATAGAAGCTTCCATTGAATTGTATTTTTAGCGTCACCAAAGGGGACATGACTAATCGTATTTGGAGAATAATCATATTGACACTGTTTAATGAATAACATTTACTTTTAGTTTAATCCCATTTTAGTTGATTAATCTTCTTTATTCCTTTTTTTATCCTGTTCTGCTTCAACTCTCAGCATGCTGTTCAAAAGCCAAGAATAGCCCTTGGTCTAAGCAAAGATTGTGCACAACTGTTTGTAGTCTAGCGTACCTGGAGAGATACACAGGACAGATAATGCATTACTGGAGTCCATATCCCTTATCTAAGATGAATAATTTAGCAGCTGACAATGAAAAGTGTCATTTGCTATCCAAGATGAATGATAGTCTATTGCCTGTAACAGCCATTCTTAATCTTGTCTGAAAGAATCATTGCATTCCTATTATTGCTGGAATGTCTTGTATGAAAATTTCCAGTTTGTTCAGAAGTCCTCTGCTGTGGGAGGATCATGGATAATCAGGCAAACCAAAGAAGGAAATGCATATATATCCTTTTTTGTACGTCAGTTGAATCATGCTTTGTTTCCAAGAAAAAGATTCCGATTTGGAGGCAACTTTGATTTCCTGACACTATTGACAAATAGTTAGGATATTTTCTTACCGTATACCCTGGTTGTAAAAATTCCAAAAATAATCCGCGTAATTCCTGAAGATTAAGAGTTGGAAGATTCTTTGTGCAATGGTGTCATGACACACACATCATTTAAACTTAGTTATGACTTGCGTGGTTGGTGTTGAATAGGGCTTATTGTAGTCCAGAATATCTTCCTGCCATTTTAGGGTTTGCTATTAGATGAAATATACCTCTGATGGGCACGTCTGAGAAAGGCTGGGATGCAGAATTTTATGGCTTACTTCTGGCTAAATATATAGCTTTATAACACATTAATACATAAGGACCACTTCAAGAACTTCCTGGTGGATTGGATCCCTGGCCCATCTAGTTCAGCAGTCTGTTTTAAAGATGGTCAATTGACTGCAGAATAAACCCCAGAAAACCTTGCAAATTTGGCTGAACTACAGCTGTTCATTCAGTGGAGCCAGGAGGGCAATGGTGAAGGATTCTGGCAGATACAGATCAGCAACCTTTGGAGAGCCTTCAATCTACTGATACCTGAAATTATTTTATTCATCAGCATGGGTCAAGTCTTTACAACCATTTGCTTCAAATGAACCCCAAGCGATAAAGACATTTTTGAATTGCCCTACACATTTTCCTGAGACAAACCCAATCAATTTGACACATTCACACACTGTCTGGGTGGGTTGGAATTCAAAAGGAAACACATATTTGTCTGGGAAACACCCAAACCTGGCAGCTAGTTGCTCTTAGCATGCCTAAAAATAACATGTGATAAATTTCACCTTGATTCCTCCTTTGTTAGTTGCTTTTTCTTTAAAAACAAAATCTGCAACATCTTATAAACATTTTTCTCTTTGTACTTATTTTTGTGCAATGGGAAAAAAAAGTTTATATATTTTAAGGTAGTGACAGCCACTGACTATTTTAGTACTTTGCTTTTATTCCAGTCATGTGCACACTTATTAGGAAATAAATCCTGCTGGAATGTGCTCTTAGAGAAATTAATTTTCAAGGAGACATTGAAAATGTCTTGAGCATTTCCTTTTCCCAGGAAGTGAAGAGGTGGATGTAATAAAAGTCAAGAGGAGTTGGACAAATAAAAATGAAGTATTTAGTCTGACAGAAGCAATCACATGTTGCTTTGCACCATGGTATGGATAGTTCATTTTATTTTGGTTTAAGATGAGGTGTAAAATTGGGTTGGTGGCCCTTAAATAAGTTATGATTTGCTCTCGAGCATTAAACCAATAAGAAGCCATTCCAAGTGTGGCATAACATGAAATGGAGATGGAGATGCATAAATTAAGCATATGATGCATGCATGCATGCATGAATGAAAAGAACTAAGTGCAGAAAAGAAAGAAAAATAGAGAAATAATAATAATTTAGTAACAAAAAAAGAAATATAAGCATTACTTCCCCCTTCATCGTGAATACAAACAATTTTAGCAATTTATCACTTCTCTCATATTCCTTCAAATCTCTAATCTGATCTAATCTGACATTCCAATAATGTCCCAGGTCTTGACTTATTTTCATTTTTTTTGTCTTACAATTTCTCACAAAACTCATCAAGACTTTAACAAATCTCCTTTGTAAATCTACTGCAAGAAAGATCCAGTTCACTTGTTCCATATGATTCTGTCTTTTAAAAACCCACTTTCAGATCAGTTGCACTGAAAGTAGAATTTCTACTTTGTTCCTCTTCCATAACATGGTACATATCATACTTAGAGATCGCGGATCTCTTTCATAGACTCATCATGTTTTAAAGACAATCTATCTATAATGGGAGAAATTCCTAAAATTGATTTCTGGGTCTGTTGTTCACAAATATCCTTAAACGTATCTAATGTTCAAGTATTTGCTTCATTCTGTATTAGTAAATAAACTTTAAGAGTTTTTCTCCTTTAACTGTAATCTTCAGTTCCTTCTGGTTCCCTCGTATCAATTTTCATGTCCCATCCTATCATTTTTATTAAGAATTAAAATTCTTGAATATTCACTTTCCAATGGGAAAGATTCTTATAATTAATTCAAAACCTTATTTCAAATCCCTCTGAATTTTTGGTATGTTTGTTACTTTATAAAATCAATCATCATTCTAGTCATCCTTTTTATTCCCCCCTCTCAAAAGTAATTTAAGTCCTTAAACTTGTATTTAATTTTTTTTCCTAAGGATTGAAGAGATTCATATGATGTTTTCAAACTTTGGCTCCAAATGTTCCTAACAGCTGAAAAGCAGTTAACAAGCAATTTCCAAAAGTGTTTAGAAAAGGAAATATGCAAACACAATGTCCTTTGGAAAGAGATCAACTGCAGCTTTAGCTAAGATGGCATTCCCTTATCTCTCAGAGCTCTAAGTCCACCAGAGACCTCTGTCTTGCAGTCTCCTCACAAGGGGCAACAACTGTCTGGAGCACTGGTGGGTGATCTCAAGTTCTCTCCCTGTCCAGAGAGAAGTTATAAAGAGCTCACTGTCTCTTTATTCTGCCACAGTTGTTGACTCTGTTCTTAGCAGAGTTATCCTCAGCCATTTTTTCCCTGGAAGTCCAAAAATTCACCAGTAAAACTGGAATATGTGAAGCTGCTATGGGGATCAGAACTTCCAATTCTGATTAGCCCTTTAACTATTAACTTGATGACTGGAGACAGATTTTGAAACATTTAGCATGAAATGCATATATGCTTTTCTGCTAAATTGAGAGTCTTCTTACCTGAGACTACATTTTCAATATATTGCAGATCCCAAAGAGGAGCTAGAGTACTATTTATTATTTATTTATTAGTCCAATTTATATGCCGCCCTTCTCTGTAGACTCAGGGAGGCTTACAATGCATTATAGCAGTAGCCTGCATATTTTTATGTATATACCTGCTTATTAGGGCTTTCGACTCCCCCTAAGCGGTGTTGTTCTATACAAAGCAGGCTTATTGCCCCCACAATCCGGGTCCTCAATTTACCTACCTGGAAAGGATGGAAGGCTGAGTCAACCTTGAGCCTGGTGAGATCTGGATGGCTACATCTGGATGGCTCTCATTCATACTTTCCTGAAGCACTTTTGAGATGATTTGCTCAGTTGTATGCATGTAAAAATGTTACATACATAGTCATAGTTTTGTGCCAAGGATTTATAATTGTTTTCTTGATTCCTCTATAGTGTGTATATAGGTGCATACACAGTGTGTATAAAATACTGACCATTATTTTATGTTTTAAATAATGTACATTTTTTAGCCCCTAAGCCACCATGCTTCTCTCCAGCAGATTCTAACAATAAGGGATGGCTTTCATTCAGATTGTAACTCTTCTACCCTTTAGTCCTGTGTGTGAGAACATGTGTGTGTGATGAACTTACCAGCTTTACACATGTGAATTTCTTGCTCTGTTCTTTTTGTCTGGCAAAACTCTCAGAGTTTCTTGTCAGTTCACTAATATTTATTCCTCTTTGCTTCCCCTTGGTGCTGACAAGGCCAACAAAAACCATGTCCATTGTAGAGATTCTGGGAAATGTTCACCCTTCTGTCCTGCCTGCTTGTCACTGTGCTGGAGCTTTGTTAAAAGGAGAAAAAGCATTAAAGGGCCAGTTGTTTCTAATTCTTAAAACATGCAAAGGGTTTTTTTTAAAGTAATATGTATGTACAGTTTATGCTCATTGAGCCATCTATTATGGCAATTGCTTCAGTACCCTGACCTTACACATATCACATAAACATTGTTTTTGTGATTCCCCCTCTTTAAACTAAATATATAAGAGATAAACAAGATCCATTCACCTGTTCATCTGAAAACACAGCACAATGATTCATTTCACTTTAATGTGTGGTTTTCTCATCTGATGAAAAAGCCATTTATATTAAAGCACAGGTTTCAATAGGTGATCCAGACTTTACTTGGAGTCACCGGAGTTATCATTTGGGAATATTTTTGAAGTATCTGAATAGGATGAAATGAAACAAAACAATATGGCACCCAATGAGATGCATCATATATTCAGACATTAATAGTTGCAGCTATTGTTTCTATTGTTTTTCTCCTGTGTTGTGGGTTTACTTCACTGCTTTTAATCAGGAGATACACTTACCTCTGTGGTTTCCTCTTTGCACTATTGCTCGCATTAAGATGTATTTTAGGCCTGGCTGTCATCTATTATCTGCACCTTAGAAATATTAGTTACTTGGTCTGTTGTCTATGGTGTGGATGTTTGGATGGTTTAGGGGTGGGGAATTTGTGGTGGGTGGGAGTGTGTTTGAGGATTGTTGTGTGTGTTGGACGTGGTCTTTGGGTGTTATGTAAATTTCGTTGTATGGGTATACTGTGTATACACTTACAATGATAATAAAGTTATTATTTATTTATTAGCTATGGTTTGTTAAATGGACCATAATCATCAAGTTTTTACCACAGTTGTTAAGCAAATGAGGTGGTCATTAAGTGAATCACACCACTGTTAAGCAAATCAACCCATTGATTTTCCTTGTCAGAAGCCAACAGGTAAGGTCACAAATTGTGATCATGTGACCACAGTATGTTGTAACTGTTGAAAATGTGAGCCCATTGCTTGCACTCAAATTGTGACCGATGACTGCAGGTGTGGTTTGATGGTCATAACTTCTAGGATGGGTCATAAATTACGTTTTTCAGCACTTTTGTAACTTCAAACATTTGCTAAACAAATGGTTATAAGCAGGGGTGGACTCTAAAATTTTTTACTACCGGTTCTGTGGGCATGGCTTATTTTGTGGGCGTGGCTTGATGGTCATGTGACAATTCTTTAGGATTTAGCAGAGGTACTGGTCTACCAGGCTTTTTACTGCTTGCAGAGCTGTACCCGTCTACCCATTTGTTTTTGCAGGCACCGGTCTATTCATCTATTTTTGCAGGCAGCGGTCTACTCATTTGTTTTTGGAGGCACTGGTCTACCTCCACACTGCCTTTTAACACTGATCAACTGTAGGGCGGCCCTTTGAAGCCCCATGGCAAGAATTTAAACAGTTTTTTTTCCTTCTAGCCGATCAGCTGGGACTTGGGAGGCAGCAATAGATTGGAGGTGGGCCAAATAAAAGATAAAAATAACATGGGGGGGCAGGGGGCCAGAACCGGTTTGGTGATGTCATATCATCACCGCTACTGGCTCGGCGGAACCGGGAGGAACCCACCACTGGTTATAAGTCAAGGACTATTTGTACTTCAGATGAGGTCCCAGAATTATCAAATTCTTGAAGGAACTTTCTAAACCCAAAAGGAGTTGGATTAGCGTGGCAGTATATATTTGGGAAACTGGGGACAGTGAAATTATATGGGAATGAGCATTTCTTCTGATAGGATCTACAGATCTTGGAATATAAGGATCATGTCTTCTTGGTGGCAACACTGCCCTGTGAAGATTTGAATGACACTAGTTATTTTTGTCCCATTTCTAATTCAGTCCACAAATGCTTCACTTAGCAACAAAATTTTGGGGCTCAATTTTGGTTGTAAATTGAGGATTGCCTGTATTTTTTTTTTCAAAACAGAAAAAGTGTTTCTTTGTAGGGAATTGGGAAGAGGAGATACAACTCTGATATCTGGCCCAGAGAGATAATGATGGGGTACTATCTACATATTTGGATGTTATTTTTAATAAGTATATGAAGTGATGCCTTATTTGCATCTATTTGCAGCTGTCGGTTCTCCATTACATTCTTCTAATCTTCTTTCCACAGCTTGCTGGTTGGTGCACCTCGACAAAAGGCTTTCCCAATGCAACAAGCCAATAGAACCGGAGGTTTGTTCAGCTGCAACATTGAAACTCCAGAACTACCCTGCACACGTATCAAATTTGATGAGACAGGTGAGCTAGCTGGACCTTTTTTTTTCTAGGCAGAATAAAAATATTTATTTAGGAACCTCTTGGGAGAATCCAATTTGGCAGTTATAATTTATTTATTTTTAATTATAACTTTTAAACGTGGCTACAAATCCCCTATCTAGTTTTTCGAGCTACCATTTTCATTGTTACTGGTTTTTGGGTAGAGGCAATTTGAGGAGGTTTTGCTCTTTCCAAACTACATGTAATTCAAGTAAATGATAGAGGAGTCAGTTTCATAGTTGCTTCAAAAAGTATATATAGTCCCGGAAAAAATGTATCTTGCATATAGATAGATAGATAGATAGATAGATAGATAGATAGATAGATAGATAGATAGATAGATAGAGCTAGAGAGATATATATTAGTGTGATGTCAATTCCTTGACCATCAGTTGTTATGTGTTAAAAACAGCATATGATGTACTAGCTGAGTTAAAGAATTTCTGAGTTTTCTAGACTTAACACAGATTTCCAAGAACGGAATGAGAAATGAGGATGTTCAATGAACATGGAGTCTTGATTCATTGTTGTGGTGGGATGGGGGAAGTACCTAACAAACAGAAAGAGGAATAGTATGAAGAAGAGGAATACGAGCAAAGAACACCTTCATTCTTTACTATTTTACTATATGACTCATTACACATTTTATACTATAATGATATCTCAGGTCTAAGTGCAGTGTTGATCAGCGAAAACTTTGTACTGCTATTGTAGACAAACAGCGCCATCTACAGACTATTGCAGGTATAAATAATATTCAATGACTCCATAGTGAAAATAATAATTTGCACATAATTGTACAGAAACTATTTAAAAAGGAATAGCAGAAATATATGAAACTTTTTTTTGCAATGATTTTTTTTTTTAGCTGACCCGAAAAAAGAAAGCAAAGAAGATCAATGGATGGGTGTAACTGTGCGAAGTCAGGGACCGGGTGGAAAAATTGTGGTAAGTTTTCAGAATTTTCTCTGAGCTTCAACATTGTTGATTTTTTTGACACTGGCAAATCTTTAGGATTATTTTGGGGTTTTTTTTGGACATTGACAAGTATTTAGAATTATTTTGATTTTATAGGTACAAGTACTCCTCACTTAACAACCCTAATTGGCACTGACAATTCCAACGCTCGGCAAAACAGTTGTTGAGTAAAACATCACATAATCATGCTGACTTACAATAACAGCAGTTCCAGTTGTGGCTGTTAAGTGAGACATCATGTGATTGTGACTTGGGACCTCCACTGACTTTGATTGTTGGAAGTTAAGGTTGTAGTTGTGCTTTTGTTTTTCTTTTTAATTTTTAGGGCTCTATGTATCTTTTCTTTTTGAATTGTGGAATGAAGTGGAGTGACAGTATATGCACGCATGTGTGGAGATGTGCCTGCTTGAGTGATTTGGAAAGTGGCGTTTTATGTAGCCTTCTGTGTATTGTACAACCTCTCTTTTAAAGGATTTGCAGAGTTGTGATCGTTTGGGTTGGGAACCAGCCTTGAGTGCACTCTTATATCTTATTTATGGACCTTACACACAAGGCACATTGATATATAGACGACTATAATAAACAAAATGAAATAAACTATTCCAAAGGTGCAGTTAACAAAGCAGCGTACATAAGATTAGAAGTGCACTGTTTGTTACATTTTATAGCGAAAGCTATAAAATGCATTTAAGATACAGTTCAGTCTGGTTAAAGCAAAGACACGCTTATCTACAGACCTTCTGTGCAGAGTTAATTGTTTGGAAAATCAGCCCTGTTCATTTGTAGAGGAGACAGATCTGTTGACTGATCGAATTTGCTTTTGATGCTTTACAGACCTGTGCACATCGCTATGAGAAAAGGTATTATGTCAACACGGAACAGGAAACCCGAGACATCATCGGGAGGTGCTACGTGCTGAGTCAGGATCTTTCCATTTCCGTCAATGAGTATATGGATGGCGGGGAATGGAGTTTTTGTGACGGCCGATTGAGAGGCCATGAGAAATTTGGCTCCTGCCAGCAAGGTGTTGCAGCCACGTTTACCAGAGATAATCATTACATTGTATTTGGTGCACCAGGGACCTATAACTGGAAAGGTATAACCTCTTTATCTTCCTATCATTCCCATTGTCCATTTCCAGATTATATATGCTGTCTCCTATGGAATAATGACCACTGCTGAAAACCATGATGTATTACTCTTTTATGCTACTCACCTAAAAATTGTAGAAGAGTTTCTGGTATATTACAGGTAGTCCCCGACTTACAGCAGTTCATTTAATGACCGTTCAAAGTTATGACACAGGATCAAAATTCAGTTGCTTGACAACTGGTTCATATTTATGATGGTTGCTGTGTCCTGTGTGATGTGATCCCTTTTTGTGACCTTCTGATAAGCAAAGTCAATGGGGTAGCCAGATTCATTTAACAACCGGGTTACTAACTTAACAACTGCAGTGATTCACTTAACAATTGTGGCAAGAAACCGGGCAAAACTCAACACATGTCTCACTTAACAGCAGAAATGTTGTGCTCAATTGTGGTCATAAGTCGAGGACTACCTGTACTCTTAAACAGATTGAATTAAGGAAGATGGTGACAAGGTGCTTCAGAACAGACAGCAGTAAAATTTAGCTTAAAGATGTTTTTCTGGGGATCATGAGGGTACCATCCGTGCCCAAGAAAAGATGCAGCTTCACAAGTGAGGCACCAACGGGTGATACAAGGGTGTCCTTCTCTCCTGCAAAGCATCTTTTTGGAGTCGCCTTGTGACAAGATGGCCAGCAAACAAATTTAATAAATAAATAAATAAATAAAAATATACAGGATTGATGTTCAGACCCCACGGAGGTTTATGCAAAGAGAATATTTATATATGTCTGTATATGCACACATAGCACACACATTCAACATGCAGATCAGGAGGCATTTACATAAATCGCCTGGATTATTGCTGTTTTTTTTTTCCTATCAACTGAAACTCCATTAACCTCATAGAGAAGAAAATTGGTTTGAAAGCCAAAGTAATCAGGAGAGAGAGAAACCTGCTGAATTTCATTTGGTGATTAAGCCGGAGAGCCCATGGCTTTGTCCCATCTTAGTTATGTAGAGAAGCTGTAAAACACAACTCGCTCCCGCCTTTCCTCCCCATCATTTTTCTTTTTCTCTGTCCAAACAGTATATGTTTTTCTTGTGCTCTTTGTTATACCGACAGCTGTGGGATTTTCCTCTGCTTTGTCTTTTTCTTCTTGTGAAAAATCCTTGCAGTGTACACCTGTGCCTGACACATAAACCCTGTATAATCTTTGTGCCTTGGCACAAGATGGTTTCAAGTGAAAGCTTACCTTTCCATATACTGGGTTTTTGTCAAGAAAATTGGACTTTTTCTGAGATAAGGTATCAGATTTGCTGTATTTAAATTACAAGTAGTTGTTGCCACCATGTTTAGTTTTAAGGCTTTTTACCTGGCCAGGGAAAAATCCTGTTTCTTTTGTGAGATAATATTGTTCAGTCTATTCAGTAGTGTAGAAATGTTTACGTTTCTAAAAAAGTGAATGGAAGTAGCTACGTTTAAAGGTAAAGGTTCCCCTCGCATATATGTGCTGGTCGTTCCTGACTCTAGGGGTGGTGCATATCTCTGTTTCAAAGCCGAAGAGCCAGCGCTGTCCGAAGACGTCTCCATGGTCATGTGGCCGGCATGACTAAACGGCAAAGGTGCACGGAATGCTGTTATCTTCCCAACAAAAGTGGTCCCTATTTTTCTACTTGCATTTTTTATGCTTTCAAACTACTAGGTTGGCAAAAGCTGGGATGAGTAATGGGAGCTCACCCCATTACGCGGCACTAGGGATTCGAAATGCTGAACTGCCAACCTTTCGATCGACAAGCTCAGCGTCTTAGCCACTGAGCCACTGCGTCCCAGTTATGTTTAGTGGAGAGTTTTATTTGACAGAACATTAGAATGATGGATATTTTACCAATGCTTGCATCATTTCTTGCTGACTTCCCCATGGCAATCACATGATGGGGGGGGGGGTTAGCAATTGGTTGTAAATGTAAGCTAATTGCTAAGTATCAAAAATGCGGTCACTTGACTGCAAGGAGGAAGAGTAATATTTTTCACTGGCCAGAAGTGCTTCATCTCTGTTTCTACTGTTTGCTCTGACTTCCCAAATTCTACAGAGTTTCAGCAGGTCTTGCTGTTCTGCTTCTTCATTTGCTGTCACCTGTGATCTGATCTTGTTCGCTAGACATGCTATCACCTTCTCTTTGCAAAGCATTTTTTTAATGACATGGAGCTACAGCTCCTCTCTGTGGCTTGAGGAACATTCCTATAAATCCCACAGATAGATTTATTTTGGCATCGGCACTTGGGCCATTGAGGATGCAAAGCTCTTAAAAGAGTTTTGCCATGCCATGCCAATCAAAACTACACTCTCCCTTAGAGAATTAGAAAAAAAACATGCAACATCTGTATTAGGCATGGCAGGAAAGGTTTATGATTCCTGAGAAGTCTAGACACAAAATTAAGTGCTGCTTGTATTTGGAATATCTTTACACTTTGAACTTTGTGCTTTTAAATTCAAAAAGGCTGACTTGAGGCAAAAAGAGGTTAAGATCATGTGATTTTTATGTCTTAACTTCTTATCAATGCCTAAATTAATTTCCATTCTGGAATTGCCTCAGCTTTTTCAGTTCTTGATTATTATTCCAGCATTGATACACCTCAGGCACAGTTGACATTATTGTACAGCTTTATTATGTTGTACACCAGCTCTTGAAGTGCCTGTTGATTTTAATGTTTATGTCACAGCTCTTACTTCCCATAATTTGGTTCCCAAGATGATTTCTTTACAGCAAATTCATAAAAGGAACATATTTCTATTCCTTCCATTCCATTTGCAGCCACCTGAACAATGTAAAATGGGATAGGAAATAGATGATAGTAGTCATGGAAGGGGAAACATTCAAAACCAATAGGGCAGAGTATTGTTTTGTAGTAGAGCATCTGGTTTATCATTAAGCCACCAATTTAATTCCTGCATCTCCACATAGCAATGGAAAACTTTGTCTAGAGAACAATTTGACAGGACAGAAGCCAATTCCCTTTGTTCTAAAATTGTTACTCATGCCCCATGCTTCTATGTCCTTCAGGAGGCCTCCCTCAGCAGGGTTCTGGAAGTGACTCAGGCCACAAGGAAGCTTTGCTTTTGTCAATTTGCTTCATGTATGTTAGGCTCCAAGGTGCCCTTTTCTCCTTTTAAATTTAAGGGGAAAGAAATGACTTTCTGATTGTCACAAGTACTCAGTATTCTAGTTATAAAACTAATTTGTTTTGGAAATGTGTTCTTCTACCTCCCCACTCCAAAAGCTTAAAGTAACTCATGCTCATTTCCAATCTGCATTTTTATTTTCTAATTCTCTGGGCATCTCTGTACCTTTCTCATCTTTCTCTACTCTCAAAAAGCTCTAATTTCCCTTCTTCTCTTACTGTTTCTGTTCCTTCCTCTTTAGCAAACTTGATTTTGCCAAAATAATCCAAGTTCTGCAACCCATCCCATTCTCTCAAGCGGAGTGCATTTTGAAGTGTCTACATGCCACATGTCTACTACCAATACAACATGCAGATTTTTTGAAGGTTTTTTTTTGTTCATATCACCCGATCCTATTTTTCAGAATCTTTCTTTGTGCCATTCATTATGTCATTGTATTCAAACCAAGGATAGAAGTGGGCTCAATTGTAGTCACATCCATTCATAGGTGTTTCTTTGCTCCTTCCATTTTAAAACTATTTTATTTAATGTTCCCCATCCTTTAACATTCATCCCATCTTTTGTTTTTGTTCTGTTTTGCCATTTCATTCTTCTAGGCGTGGTGCGTGCAGAGCAAAAGAATCACACCCTTGATGAAATGGGTATCTTTGATGATGGGCCTTATGAAGTTGGGGGTGAAAGCCTGCGAAAGGAGTCCCTGGTTCCGGTTCCTGCTAACAGTTATTTAGGTAGGATTAAGCTCTTCAGAGAACTGAAAGGAAAAATGGCCATCCAGATGGCCAAGCTCAAATGCTTCCAGAAGGTAACAGAGCGATGAAAACCTTGAATTTTGATCAAAGCTTTAGCCATTCATGCTGCCATTTTTAGGCCTCGTCTGAAGTACAGATAGCATCCTGGCTGTAGAATCCTTAAGAGCCATTAAAATGAAATAAGATATAAGAGGTGCAATTGTCAACTTGGGCATTCTTATGCTGTGATTTAACAACCCTCTCTCTCTTGCGAGACTATGGTTTGAGGATCAGTAGCTCTATTTCGAACACAAAGCCTCAGGGGGTTCTATAAATTGCTGGTTGCTGAACAGGATGCAAATCTATCTGTAGCAAAAGCATCGAAGCAACATTCCAGAACCATCAGCTTAACCCCTGGGGCTTCCTTGAAACATTTAACGACTGTCTTGATAGAATTCTGTGTTGCATGGGAATTAATAACCTGCTTTTAAATGCTGAGGAGGTGGGAGGCATTGAACATGGGTTCAACAAATGACCATTTGGATGGCACTTTTTAAAGCAAAATAGTTTTTATTAAGGTAAAGAGGAAAAAAATAACCACAGCTTTGTATAGCTTTGGTGGCTATACTACACTGGATCCTGATACCGTAAGTAAAACATAGGACTTCTTGTGACTGTCCGTGAGGAAAGATCTTTATTCATGATGCTTCATTCTTTTCGCTGGAGACGTCGGGGATTGAGTTGAATCTTTTGTAAGTGTGTCATTGGGTGTGTCATTGGTTCCTCTATTGCTGGTACAGGGGACATCTACAGTAAATCTGTTTTTCACAGCTAGAATGGAACATGAAAGCTGGGGAAAAAACAGCATAAAATAGTTTTCCACAAATGGGATTAAAAAAAAAAAAAGTATGGCAATTTCATTTAGTAATGTTTGCTAATGAAAAAACGAACAAAATATCGGCTTTATTTACATTCCAGAAAGTGTTATCTCTGGACTTGGCTTTCTAACGTGGACATATATTGGAATTACAATTCATAAACCTCCCTGCTACCATGACCATTGGAATTCTGGGAATTGTAGTTCCATGGCATGTAGAGAATGCCAAGTTGGAGAAACCTGTTATTGGCTATCCTGTTTCTTGGTTAATGTTCTATACCAGGATTGGCAAACTGTGGCCATGGACCAAATCCAGCCTGCTGCTTGTTTTTTTTTTTTTTTAATGGCCTACATGCAAAGAATGGATAAGCAGGCAGGTAGCTGATTGCCAGGCCTCAACTGAGCTCCTGGAGAGAGGTGTTAGGCTGAGGGGACAGATTGTCCTGGGTTGTGACAGCCTATTGGCAGCCTCTTGCTGGGAGGCCTCTACTGTCTATTGCAGAGATGTCAAACTCGCAGCCCACAGGCCAGATGTGGCACACACTGGCCACGCCCATGCCCAGTTTAGCAAAGGGAAAAAAGTCATGATACGTCATGTGATGACTTTGTGATGACGTGGGTTTGATACCCCTGATCTGTTGGCTATCATATCATGTTCCTTGGCCTGTAGACCTGCCAGTCATTCCCACAGGGTCAGAGGAGGAGCATGATCCTGCCCGTTACTGAAATAGTTTGCCAACCTCTGCTGTATACTATCACTGTGTGTTTCTTTACTGTCCTTTATTTGTAGTAGCAAGTGCTTCAGCTGGACTGCATGGAACTATCTATTTTTTTCCTGCTCTCTGCTTAACTTTTTTTCCTTCTCTTCCTTTTCTTTCTCTACTCATCATTGCAGGTCTTCTTTTTGTGACAAGCGTGTCTTATACCAACCCTGATCAGTTTGTGTACAAAACACTGCCGCCCAGTGTCAGAGTAGACAAACCTGCTGATTTGATGATGAATAGCTACTTAGGTTTGTGACTTCCAAAGCACCAACCCATCTGCTTTCATTCATGCCACTTCAGAGATCATCGTTTGACTTCCATTTCAAGTCAAAGCATGTCTGAGGAAAAGCGCAGATGAGATGAGAGACTTACAGGAGATGGTGGTTTGAGTAAACAAAATCTGGGAGCTATAAAATGCTTGCTTAGTCAGAGAGAGGATAATGGAATCAGATGACCTATTAGACATATGGACCATGGTCATCCTTTGGGTGACTCCCTTACCAAACAAACAAAGGGAATAATTGTGTAAATATACTGTAGCAGCACCAAAGAAATGGTACTGGAATATTTAGTCAGTAAAATATATCCTCATCACCATCTTATCTAAATCTCTTACCTCACAATACTATTCTCAAATTAAGAATTGGAAAGAGAGCAATGAAGCAATCCAGGTTTCCTTTCTCTCTCTCTCTCTCTTTCTTTCTTTCTTTCTTCTTTCTTTCTTTCTTTCTTTATCATATTTTTATGCCACCCACTCTCTGAGGACTCTGGGCAGCTTATAACAATCGACAGTATACTAAATAGCATATTGCCCCCAACAATCTGGGTCCTCATGTTACCCATCTTAGAAGGATGGAAGGCTGAGTCAATCCTGAGCCGGTGAGATTTGATCTGCTGAACTAGCAGTCAGCTGAAGTAGCTGCAGTACAGCACTCTAACCACTGTGCCACCTCAGCTCTTTTCTATCTTGGTATGAGAAAACCTTTTTTTTAAAAAAGCCAGGAATTAAATATATATATAATTTGTGGTACATACTCACTTTAATGTGTATATACCTTTTAGAACTGAATTTGATGCAGATGAAATGGGGAGAATTACATGTTATACATAATGGGGATGCGTCATTAAGCCCAACATCTCTGGGTCAACATCCCTGCCCCATTCCCCATAAAATGTGCTATTATCTTATCTTTTAAATCATATTTTATGATAGTACATATCCCCAACACCTCTTCCATATCTTTGATAATTATATGCCATGAACGGTTACACGGAAATGTTATCAAACTAAATAGATAAGAATAATAAATTTTAGTGGAAAAGGAAAGTTCATTCAGTAGGGGAATCAATGGTTTGCAGTAGCATTGTGTTGCATCATGCTGCCTTTTAATTTTTCATTGCCTATGTCAGAAGTGGGAAACTATGGACCTTTTATGATTTGTTGACTTCATCTCCCAGAATTCCTGAACTAGCCATGCTGTCTCAGGAATTCTGGGAGTTGAAGTCCACAAGTCATAAAGAGACCATAGTTCCTCAACTCTAGACTATTTGATGCCTCTTGTATTTGCTTAAAAACCAAGTTTAAGGTTCTTAAGCAAATAATTCATTTAGAGTCCTACAGGCATGACAGGAAGTTTCAGCTCTCCAGAGATTGCCACCTTATTCACAATTCTTCAAACATTGACTTACTTGGTAGAAGACTCACAGAGCTGAACATACCTTGTTTGCAATGATGGGCTGGCCGGCCCATTCATTTTTCCAGCACTTTTCCACCAGCTTGCCCATTTACCCTCAATCCTGTCAACATTTTGTAACTGCAGCCTCTCATCTTACTAGCATTATTACTTGCTAGAATTTTATTACAACATCTTCCTGCTATTATTACTGATCTTTCTGATGATCCAACCCCCCCCCCCTCCCAATCTTAGACAGAATTGTAGCACCAGTTTCTATGAACGGGACCAAACCAGTTCTTTGGTTCTAATTAAAGTCTTTCTCTTCCTATTTAACTGACCTTTAAGGTTTGGGTTTTCTTTTGAAAGAGAGACAATAGGTTTTATTCCTTCTTTTTTTAACAAAATTGCCATAGAGAAGCAAGTGTTGTTTACACTTAATTATGCTTAACAATCTGTTTCTTCAGATTTGGGTAAAGGGTCTTTTGGTACCCTGAATACAATGCATGAATTCATAGATGGCATTATTTCTAATTTCATTTAATTTCTAAATGTATAAATAACAGGTGTTGAGGTTTTTCAGAAAGTATAAATAACAGGTGTTGAGGTTTTATATTCGGAAGATAACCTTAGCCATGCCTGAAAAGAGAATAGTCAGGGTTTCTCACTAGAAAAACTAAAAGCACTTTGAACATAATTAAAGTTATTATTCCTACTGAAAGGGTGTCACCCCTTCAGAAATTGGAACCAGTAGAGGTCCCTTCAATGACTTTGTCTTACTTGGGTTCAATTCTAGATCCAAACAGCCTCCCAACACTAGTTCAAGGTATCTACGGCATCTTCACCTATGGCTCAGAATGGAGAAGTACAACTGTGTATCACTGCTATTCTGATGGTATTTCACCCCAAACTGATGGGTGCCTTCTCCCAGTGGTGCCATATAAACATTAAACAGTAATAGGAAGAGGATTGAACCTTGCAGAATCTCACAACTGAGGACCTACCAGGTCAATCTCTCTTCCCCCTTGCCACTATCTGGTACTGCTACTTATATAAGGATAAAACCAACAAAGTACACTTGCAAGCAATCTAGGAAGATACCAGGCTCGGTGATATGAAAATCTGCTGGGAATCTACAAGGACCAGAAGAAGTGTATTCATGTCTTAACAAAACTTATCACCCACAGCAATAAAAAACACCACTGTGTCTGAATCCAGATTGAAATAGTTCTTCCTGATAAGCACTTTGTATCTGATACAACACTTTTTCATGAGAGTATTCTGAAGAACAGGAAAAATGGAGATTTAATGATAGTTACCCATAATTATCAGATACAGGGATGGCTTCTTGATGAGGATACCCCCTTCCTAGCTGGTGGAAACCTTCTCTTTCAGTGAGCCCTCACCAGGCTCAAGGTTGATTCAGCCTTCTATCCTTCCAAGGTCAGTAAAATGAGGAGCCAGATTGTTGGGGGCAATATGCTGACTCTGTAAACAGCTTAGAGAGAGCTGCAAAGCACTGTGAAATATACAAGCCTAAGTGCTATTGCTATTGCTATAGGGAGCACCTCCATTAGAGTCTACAGGCTGAAAAGATTCCCAGATAATATTGCAAGACTTTGTTCAAGATATCACATTGGATTCTGTCCACAAAAGGTCAAGATTACAGCAAATTTGAGGGACTAAGGTAACCCACTGTTGCAATCAGAATGGAGAAACAAACATGCATCATCATTCTTATAACCATAGTGTAGGCTTAAACATGGTTATGTTTAAGTCAGATTCACTTTTGAACTTCCTCTGCCAGCAGGGAAGGTGTTTCTTCTATGGTTTCATCTATGGAGGTCCTCAGTAAACCAAGAGACTTCCTAGGATTGGCAAAAGGCCACTTGGGAGCAATTACATGATATATGAACCTTGATTGTTTCCCTGTTCCAGGTGTTAATTGCATTTCAAATTGTTGGGAAGGTTCCCAAGTATTTGAAAACAGCCCTGACCCCACCCCTTGCCTAGACTGCCTTGGTCTTGAGACAACCAAAACTGTCACTTGGGCTGCTATTAAAACAGTTCTTGGCCTACCCATACTCAACATCCCACTTCTGTAAACACCACCCAACTCTCACCATTATTGTGGGACAGAGATTAAAGATGATATTTGCCCACAATATTTAAAGTTCTGACAGAAAAGAGAGAATTAAACAAAAGGAAAGGTAAACAGTGATGCACCAGATTTACAACTGCCCTTCCTTCCAGTTGATTGAAGGAATGGTAAAATATCAATACTGTTAATGGCTAAGGACAATCACTGGGTATAACATGTAGTTCTGTTCATAGCATAGCATTTAAGCATGTGACTTTTCTGGTTTTGTTTTTTTCATATTCTTGAAGGACTATCCTGGTGCCTGTAGTAATTACACCACTGCTGCTACCAAAACTGGGAGTACATTTGGCTGGGGCTATGTGAGTCCTATAAAAACTAATGTAGAGTATTTGGCAAATTAATCCTAAATTGACATTGCTGGCAAAGCATGCCCTTTTTTGAGATGTAGGAGTATGAACCATTTTCCATGATAGTGTGAACATTCATTGAACATGATAGGGGTGCTGTAGGTAAGGGGCACACTCATTTTGAAGTGCATGCAGGGATTTTTTGTTGTTAATGTTCACTCATCACTGAAATAGATTGCATGCATAATTAGTTAATATATTGAAGTTGGGTTTGTATGTATACGCACTATCTATGCGCCTGTATATCTGTCTTTCTGTTTGTGTATCAGAGGGTAGGAAATTGCAATCTATTGCATCTCCGTCTTCATCCTCTCCCTTGTTTGCATTTTGGTTTTGTGATGTGTATGCAAAAACAAAACAGTGGGTGGTATATATGAAAATGGTGGATGTGTACATAAAAATAAATGAATGGATGTATGAAGTGTATACTGATGGACTGAGGGATGGATACATAAAAGTTTTACATGGGATGTGGTACTTGTGTCTCTGGCTGTGAGAGGGAGGGAGGGTGAAAAATTGTATTTTTTTGTTTTGATCAGCTTTAATCAAACGAATGGGTCTGGAGACAGTGGGATTATAGTCCAATGCATACAGATGTTTGGGAAGATTAAAAGGCTCTTTTCAGTCCCAACTTTGTAAGATTCAACAGTCTTACCCTGTTGCTCCTTCTCTTGGGGCGGGGGGGGGGGGGGAACAAGGGGAGAAAGAGAAAGAAACTGAGAGAAAAAATATTTGTAGTCAAGAGTTGAAATGAGGGGTCTTTTATGCTCTCTGGTTGTTCTCTTGTAGATGTTTTATTACCAAACTAGGTAACATCATCAGTGTTAGTAGGGATTGAGGTTTGCTCTCCTTTGAGCATCAAAGGCATACTTATGCACACTTTCCTAACCCTCCTTTAACATAACAATAGTTGCCAGGCATTACAGGTCCCAGTGTGAGGTGTTTACCTGAATATTTGTGTTCTGTTTTAGGGTTTTCTTTGGACTCTGGGAAAGGGATAATCTCTCAGGAGGAGATCACTTTTGTTTCCGGTGCTCCAAGAGCCAACCATAGTGGGGCTGTGGTCCTTCTGAAAAAAGACAGTGATATCCAGCGGACCTTGTCCTCTGTGCACATATTTGAAGGCGAGGGGCTGGCCTCTTCCTTTGGCTATGATGTGGCTGTTGTGGACCTCAACCATGATGGGTGAGATTCCTCTTCTTCACACCTCCTGGTTGCTTTTCTGTGGTGCGTGATCCAATTTTTTTGGCAAAGTCAGAGTTGAATTGGGCTCTTTCCCAGCAGAAATCTCAGAGGGCAATCACAGCATATGCAACACCCCTTGTATCCCTTTCAGAAAAGCCACCTGCCAGATCTTTTATACTTTAAACAAAAAATCCTGTACTCCAAATAGCACAGCAGGTATCAAGTTCAGGAAGGCTATAAAGATGATGATGGGGAACTCAGATTCTAGAATTTAAACTATATTTTAGCCATGAATTTTGACTGAACCACGCTTAGCTTTGTAGAGTGATGTACATATTTCCTCAGAAGCAAGTCTGGATCCGAAACAGGAATCTCATAAATGCCATGAGATGACCACCTATTGGAAGCGTTATAACCAGCATTGCAGGACCTTTGTGATTAAAAGGCTATTATGAAGCAATTTAAGAGGGCTTCCCCAACTTTTGACTTCCTGATGTGTCCAACTGCAGTCTCATCATTCCTATCCAGCAGTAGCCCTTCATTATTGAAACCTTTAAAGTTGCAGTTAAGAAATTTTTCTTCACAGATGATCATATGGTGACTAGCACTTAGCTTATTTTGGCTGATTACAAGGGTGGGGGGATAGCAGGATTAAAACTGGTATTTGGAAATTATCAGAAGGTTATAGGTAGAGGAGAAAATTAAAAAACTATCTATTTAAAAGCAAGGATAAATCTTACTTTTGTAAGTATTTTAAGAAAATTCTAAGTATTTTCTAGTATTCTTTTCTAAGAAAGGCCTCTATATGTCCATGAAGGAGCTAGAAATCCAGATTGATTCAAGCAAATCGCTCCCATTTTCGCACCATGCATTGAACAGGAATGGTTTAACTGATCTGATCGCTTCAAAATTGCTGGCGAGTATGGTATTTTGGGGGGAGAGAACTAAAAACCAATTTTTACTCTATTTTTTTTCAGTTGGCAAGATATTGTGGTTGGAGCTCCACAGTATTTTGAGAGAGATGGAGAAATAGGTGGTGCCGCCTATGTATATATTAATCAGGAAGGCAAATGGGACAGTGTAAACCCAATTCGCCTCAATGGATCTAAAGACTCCATGTTTGGGATTGCAGTTGAAAACATCGGTGATGTTAATAAAGACGGCTTTTCAGGTGAGCAGCGAAGAATCTTGTATGGATTGTATGGATTTGGATTTGCATGGATTTTTTCTTAACAATTCAGCAGTTGGCCCAAATTGAATCCAGCATAATGCTTAATCCATACTTCTTCGGAGCCGATAAAATTGTTCTTTATTCATTTATTTTTGTGTGGTTTATTTATCATTTTTATATCCCATGTTTTGTTTTACAATTTGTCAACAAAGCTGACATCATAGAGCTACGAATACCATGAAATACTGAGCAGCATTTTGTCTAAAAATTCAAACATTTTGAAACTTGCAGTTATCCTCAGGAAATTTGCACCTTGCAAAACATGTTCTTCATGGCTTAATTTATAATTTGATATTTGAAGTTTTAAAGATGTATTATTTTACAGTTCTCTCTCATTTGCTAAGATTTGCGTGCTTGTTTTGTTATGCCTTATGTAAACAACTCATGTTTAAAAATAAGGAGGATCACTTGAGTATTCTTTTCTCTTTTTAAAATACAGATATTGCTGTGGGGGCACCTTATGATGGAGAGTTTGGCAGGGTGTATCTCTATCATGGCTCCAGGAATGGAATAAACACAAAACCAGCACAGGTATTAGCTTGCAACATTTGCTTCTGTGTGCAGTGGAATTTCATTTCGTCTACTCACTTGTTTCTGCCCAGTCATTGAAGTCATCAGCTTCCATCACTTATTGGCTTTTTTACACTATATTTATTTTATCTAGTATTATACTATCCCCTGTGCCCTTCCTATAGTTTTTCAAACTTGATTCTTTCTCAGTATATTGGATTTAAACGCTCATCGTTTTAGCCAGAGAAGGATTGCCTGGACTAACATCTTCAGAACTTCCCTTCCTGCTTCCTTTCTTCCAGAAGTGCTGGCCCATTTCTTTTCTGCCTTTTAATCATCTCTGTTTTCAGCTCTGTGCAGATTGTGACATATTTAATGAATGTGTAATGCATGCATGGCAAACTGATTATGATACAATGTAAGGAGGATGTTGTATCGTAATCAGTTTGCCATGCATGCATTACCTTTCCACACTCTCCTTTAATAGTCTGAAAAGAACTTTCTTTGTAGAATTCCTGTGGGAGTTGGAATCCTTTGTTAGTCCTCAAAAATGTCTTGAGGAATCTAGTAGACCTAGGTGACATGGACTCCCAAGAAGGCACAGTTAATGGGTAGAAAAAGAGTTTTGCCTCTCTCCAACAACAAAACTACTATTTCTCCTTAGCAGGAAGGGAAGGAGGACAGTAGCGAATTTGGGAGAACAATGCTGGATTGGGAAAAAGTCATTGCATTGGTATAAGGAAGGCAATGCACTGTGTTGCATTTTTCAAATACATATTATGGACAGTAATGTTATTGATGGTGCACCACTACTTCCAACCACCACACCTCTAAAGAGAATGTTCAGGAACCAAAATGTTGGGGACTGGAGAACCATACGTATTCCCCTTCCTATTCTCCTTTTTATTGCTCCAGTTTTTCCACTCCATATCTGAATTTGAAGGATAGAAAGGGACAGGAAATACAGAAACATGCAGTATATTGATACCATTCCATTGACTTAAGGATATTATCAATAGCAATAGCACTTAGACTTATATACTGTTTCACAAATGCTTTACAACCCTCTCTAAGCAATTTAGAGTGTCAGCATATTGCCCCCAACAATCTGGGCCCTCATTTTACCGATCTTGGAAGGATGGAAGGCTGAGGCAATTTATAGCTGGTGAGAATCAAACTGCCGACAGTCAGCAGAACTGCATTCTAACCATTGTGCCACTCCGGCTCTTATATATAGTTTTTTGGTTTATATTAGATATAGTTTTAGTTTTTTTCAAGAGCTGTCTTACTTGCAAAAGCAACATGTGCTTTTTAAATTTAGGGTGTTTAAATGAGCTTATTGACTACCAGCATTTAAGCTTGTCTCCTTCCTTCCTGCAAGCTTTGTGAATATTTTCTTTTTCAGTCAGGTTTTTGATTCTTCCTTTCTGTTTCAAATCATAAATTTTCTTCATATACGAAATGAAGAAATGACCTCAGATAATACAATATAATTTCTCTTTATTGCCATTGATTCTTCCATTATTCATAAATATTATGCATTCAAGAAATCTGGGAAAAATTGACTATATCTGTTCTGAGCAGTCAACAATAAATTCTTAACTCTGTAGGTCAATAATTCTAATAAGACCTTACAATTTGACAAGAGTGATGAAGTGATGCATGACTAGTTCCCTTACGCATGTAGACATTAGTTGTGGATAGCAACTGGGATGAATTAGAAGCTAATGGACAAACTAATTGTGGGGATTAAAAAGTAAATCACAACTGGCAAATCAAACAAGGTTAAAAGAACACAGCAGAAGTGTTCTTCACAGTTCAGAAGTGTTTTGTCATTTGAGCAAAGCTCAGTTTGACCAGAAAATACTTTTTATATTGTTTCCTGTTTAAGAAAATGCAGTGGTCTACACAGGAAAGGGCCTGAGGCTTGAAATAAATTGCCACTTGCAGTTCAGTGATTCATCTATCTTGCAGCTTTCATTCTGTCTAGCATGCTCCTGATTTTTTTCATCTATTTAATGCTGTAGGTGATAGAACTGCCAGTCACTTTCTCTCAACCATAGAAAACTCGAAGACTGGCAAACAACTTATACAGTGAATCTGTTTGGGAAATTGCCAAGAGTCAAGATTGACTTAAAGGGACACCCCAAGACTTGTCCATAAATAGGGTCAAGGGTGGGAGCTAAATGAAGAAAGCAGTGTTGCATTGTTGTTCTGCAAATTATGTCCCTTCTCCACTGGCATTACGATGTCATTCCATGTACAAAAGGGCGGAGCTTCCAGCGCAATGCTGCTTTAGTCATGTTGATGAGCTTGTCCCAGAGGTGCTTTTTCAAGAGGCAACTGGACTTTCTTTTTCTTTGAAGACATTTTGCTTCTCATCCAAGAAGCTTCTTCAGCATTTTTCTAAGCTTCTTGGATGAGAAGCGAAACGTCTTCAAAGAAAAACCAAGAAAACCCAGTTGCTTCTTGAAAAAGCACCTTTGGGACAACCATGACCTGGATGACTGGGAATCTCCGTAGACATCTGATCTTGTGGATATCTCAGCATAGGTTCCCACACGTTGAATGTTAAAAGGATAGTTTAACACTGCTGCATTTGTATGCTTTTGTTTTGCATTTCTAGATTCTTGATGGCGCGACAAATAATGTCATATTCTTTGGGTACTCTATCACTGGAAATATGGATCTTGATGGAAACTCTTACCCTGACATTGCTGTTGGATCTCTTTCAGATACTGTTTCAGTTTACAGGTATGTGCTCTTTTTACTATGGTTTAACTGTCCCCATAAATAAAAGAGGTTCTTAAAGTAAGTTTATTCAGCTAGTTATCAAATGTGTAAGACAGATAGATTCCATAACAACTCTGAAGTCTACTGAGGGGTGTGAAGAATATTTTGAATTCAAACTACCTTGGCTCTGATGTGTTGATTTTTATGCAAATCAGTTGCTTGTAGTGCAGAGTAGGTTGTTCCTATCATTTTAGATCAGTATTTCACAACCTTGGCGAGTTTGAGATGGGTGAACTTCAACTCCCAGAATTCCCCAGCCAGCAAAGAGGAATTCTGAGAGTTGAAGTCCACCCATCTTAAAGTCGCCAAGGCTGAGAAACACTGTTTTAGATTATTTCCAGTGTGAAACTGTGCTAAACTTTGAAACATCTCTACTACTATTCACGTAGGTCCAGTTTTGTGCTTGTGAGATCTTCGTTTTTTATACTATTAACAAATAAGTCCAAGATAGCGGGTGCAAAATAGTGATTGGAATGGAAACATTTACTTATTTTTACTAACTTATTAGATTTTTAAATCCTGCCTTCATTACTTTTATAAATAACTTAAAGCAGTGAGCATACATAGTACAGGTAATCTGCGACTTGCAACAGTTCGTTTAGTGACCATTTAAAGTTACAACAGCACTGAAAAAAGTGACTGATGACCATTTTTCACCGTTATGACCTTTGCAGCATCCCCATGTTTGTGTGACCAAAATTTAGATGCTTGGCAAGTGGTTCATATTTATGACAGTTGCTGTCTCCCAAGGTCATGTGATCCCCTTTTGTGACCTTCTGAGAAGGAAAAGTCAGTGGGGAAGCCAGATTCACTTAACAACCGGGTTACTAACTGCAGTGGTTCACTTAACAACTGAGGCAAGGATGCAAAACGTGGCTAAACTCACTTAAGTATCTCACTTAACAACAAAAATGCTGGGCTCAATTGTCGTCATACATCGAGGACTACCTGTATTCCTTTCTCCTCCTATTTTCCCACAAATACCACCCTATAAAATGATTTACCCATGGATAGGTAGGACTTTAATATACTATTATACAAAATAAATCAGGGTAGCTGTCATTCTCTTTGCGTGATATCCTGATCTTAAAACTGAAGCTTCAAGTTATTCTTACTATTTACTATTTATTAGTGTAATGCTGTTCTTCTTTCCTATTACTAATGTTAATGATTCTCTCCTTGCTTCACATCTCTTAAGATCAAGGCCTGTAATAAGCATTAAAAAATCCATTAAGATCTCTCCAGACAAAATTGATCTGAATATGAGGAACTGTGAAGTATCCAGTAACCTTTGGTGAGCCTTTGAACTTTTTGTTTTTGTTTCCATTTTTAGCAAAAAAAGATTTACATGTAAGTGGTTTATGTGGAACTTTAGTCATATCTTGGTGTAATGTATCATCAGAGGGGTACGCAATTAGCCCATTAATATTTTTAAGATGGTTCTTTCAGAAATTAGTACTACAGAATAAATACATCACCCCTTCATTAAGGATGGTCCTAACTCTGTTGTAGAACATATGCTTTGTAAGCAAAGTCCCAGATTCACCCAGATTCACCCTCTAGCACAGGTCCCAGATTCACCCTCTAGCACAGGGGTGGCAAACTCACATCGTCACATTGTTGTTACATAATGTATCGTGACTTTCCCCCCTTGGCTAAAATGGGCGTGGCCAGTACATGACGCATCTGGGCCGCGAGTTTGACACCCCTGCTCTAGCATCTCTAGAAAGAGCTGTAAAAAGAATCCAGCCTTAGCCCAGAAGGAGAGAGCAAGGGAAACAAAGGACTGTCTTCTATTTTCTTATTTTTCTCAGTGCTGACTTGTTGGTAGAGTTAAAACAACCACAAATGTGTTGCTTTGTGCAGCAGAATCAGGAAGTTTCAGTGCTTAGTTGGAACTCTATGCTCAGGTACAGATCTAGATACATATCCAACACTTTCTCTCCCTGATAGAACCTGTAATTCCACACTAACTTTATTTCAGTTTCCTGAGGCTAGCAAGGATAAACTTGCAATGGTGAAGCTTTCCAAGAAATAGGAGACTTTGTACGTTATGTAATTAGCTTCTAAAGAACTCAGGCGTTATGCAAAACTGATAATACTGAACCTTAGCTATCTAAAATGTGTCTGTGTATTCAGCATAAGAGGAGGAACTTGCAAAAAGTGGTCCTTCCTTTTTGAGTTTCCAATAACTCAATGTCAGCCGTATAAAACTCGCTTTTTAAAAACACTTTTATCCTCTTGAACTTTTGCAGCCTGAACATTAGATCATGTTTTGAATATACAGCCAGCGAAAGTAACTTCAATCAAAAAATAAGTAAGTTTTTATAATAATAGTTGTCTATCATTATTGTCCCAGAAGATGACAGTACTTTGTTGATCTTTGGCTTCTTAATTCTGAAAGATCTGAAATTTAGAACAATTGTCTTCAAAATGGATTGAATGCCCATTTCAAGAAAAATATGTTCCATTTTATTTATTTATTTATTTATAACCCCACCCTTTGCCAAAAATGTGCTACAAGGGTTAAGGCTGCAGAATACTGGCACTATTTTTGCTTTTCTGTTGGTTTCCTTTCAAAACAAAACTCACATCACGTCACTACTATAATTCTTGAGATTATCAACCATCATGTGGCTGCATTAACTCATTGTGCCAATGAATTTAAATATAGCAATTAGAATAAGGCCCAAGACTATATCATTTAGCATATTTTATATATATATAAAACAACAACATATACCGTGTTTCCCCCAAAATAAGACCCTGTCTTATATTTTTTGAACCCCGAAATAAGCTCTTGGCCTTATTTTCGGGGAGGCCTTATTATTTTGGCCTGCGTGGAGCAAGATGGAGCTCTTCCCGCCTTACCTGATTTTCAGCTCTGCTGTTTAAATATTACCCTGTTTCCCCCCAAATAACACATCCCCTGATAATAAGCCCAATCAGGCTTTTGAACACATGGCAATAAGGCCAAACATTTATTTCAGGGTTCAAAAAAATATAAGACAGGGTCTTAGTTGGGGGGAAACATGGTCAAGAGACTATGGTATCGTGCTCTGGAAAGAGGTCCTAAAACAGCATCTGGTGTGACTAAAAAGGCCAATTCGAGAGTGGCAATCCCTTTCACACTGAGGGCAGATGCATTCTGTCCCCTGCCCAGGCCCCAGATTTCACTGGTTCCGGGACTGCCTCTTTGCCTCAGCCTGCTGAACAAGTGTCTCTTCGAATTGGAGAAGGCCATGCTGTGTCTTTAGCCTCGAAGCTGAATGATCAGAGGTCAAGGTTTCCCAGTTGTTAATGTCCATTCCCAGGGCCTTTAGATCCCTCTTGCAGATATCCTTATATCGCAGCTGTGGTCTCCCTCATACGTCTCCCTTTCTCCCCCCTCTATATATATATAGTCAGATAGATAGATTGATTTTAGTTATAGTTATAGTTTTATATATATATACAGATAGATAGGTAGAGAGATAGAGATATAGAGATAGATAGATAGATAGATAGATAGATAGATAGATAGATAGATAGATAGATAGATATAACTATAGTATAATTTCTAGGGACATTTTTCAAAATAAAAGTATTTGGATAGTTGGCGAACCGCGCAGAATGGTTTGCTTTGTAGACCTAGCTTGGATGGAGTGCAATTTTTATTGTGCTGTATCTCTTAGCCTTACTATTTTCAAGTGTTTTGTTTTTTCTTTCATACTTCTCCTTTCTCCAGTTTTGGACTATACATTTGAAGCAGAAAATGAGAGGAAACGATTACGCTTGCACCCAAGAGTGCATTTTTCTAAGCTTCCCTCTGTTCCATCTAGTGGAACTGTAACTCTCAAAGGACAGAAGATGGAAGAGTGTGTGACTAGCAGGCTCGAATTAGAGGTAAGGTGATAAAAAAAAGGGCTGCAATTGTTGTAGGTCTCTCATTTTCAGGTTATAGTTGGATCAAACCCAACATTAAAATAGGGATGGTGTGCTGCCCCATCACTCTCACACACGTGTTTTAGAGTTTATTAATACTTCCAGCAGTTCCCTTCACCCAGCCTCAGAACTGTCCCAAATAAATCCAGCCACAAGCAGGCCAAAATTAGTCCACAAAACAATAGAAAGTTGCTCCAACAAGTAAGCCCACCCAACAAACTTAAAGCCACCAGGCAAAACTGAAAATACATCCACGAGAGCTCACTTGGCAAGCATGAACAAACATGCAGCCATAAACCAAACGTTGTTCTCAGCAATGCCTGTCATGATAAATAGCTTTCCGGTGAAGCCCATCAAGACGGGTGGAGCGTTCTCCCAAGTAATCTGGCAGATCTCCTTTGCTCTTGTCTTTTCTCTGCCCGCGTGCTCTCAGACCCAACATGGAAGGCAGCTCCTCCTCCTCCTCTTCACTGACCTACAAATTGTCCCCAGCCGGAGCCCCCTGTAAATCTTTTTCAGCCGGCAGTTCAGAGTCATTAATTATCCCAGTTCCTGACGTGGCAGGAATGAGCTCATCTTCTCTTGAGCCAGCCTTCAAGGAAGAGTCAGAAGAGTCATCCAAGGAAGACATCACAGATGGCCAGCTTGTGGATCACAGACCACAAATGAAAGACATAGTGACTGCTGCAGGGGGAAACAGCTTGAATTTCTCCAGCTATCTCGGACCTCAGGAAATTTACCTGGATTATCAGTATTATTGTCACAAAAATCTGGAAGGCTTGCCCACTTCAGCATTGAAGATTTCAGTAGAGGTCAAGATCAAAATGGTCTCTAACCTCACCAGAATACCTACAGTATTGTTCCAGTACAGGTAGTCCTCAATTTACAGCAGTTCATTTCATGCCTGTTCAAAGTTACAATGGCACTGAAAAAAGAGACGACCATTTTTCACACCTATGGCCATTTGCAGCATCCCCATGGTCACATGATCAAAATTTGGATGCTTGGCAAGTGGTTCATATTTATGACGGTTGTAGTGTCCCAGGGTCATAGGATCACTTTTTGCAACCTTCTGACAAGCAAAGTCAACGGGGGAGCCAGTTTCACTTAACAACCATGTTACTAACTTAACAACTGCGATAATTCACTTAACAAATG
Organism: Masticophis lateralis; assembly: GCA_030761175.1. Lineage (NCBI taxonomy): Eukaryota > Metazoa > Chordata > Lepidosauria > Squamata > Colubridae > Masticophis > Masticophis lateralis. The sequence goes on along the minus strand of JAUDYJ010000001.1, from coordinate 200,714,207 downwards.
GGGCAAGAAATTGTAAAATAGGGCAAAAATCACTCAACAAATATTTGACTTAAGAACATAAATGTTGGTAGTCGTAATTGTAGTCGTAAGTCGAGGACTACCTATACTACCAAAGGTGGTTATCCCTCAAAACGGGTTTATCTGACTGTGAAATGAAGCCATTCTGGCAAAGATGGATGAGGTATTTCAGGATCAGAATATTCAGTCTTGAATTATTTTGTTGCATTTGCCATGGAACTCCACACGTCGTATACTCCGCTGTAATGTTTAGTAACACTAGTCCTGCACATAATGGAAGCTCCTGGAAGAAGCTTTCATTATTATGGGATGGTAGAAAAGTTCTGGAGGGTATGGTTCTTAATTTGCATTAAGGATGACGAGGGAGAGGAAGCTAAGTAAAATAATGTTGGTTTCTATGTTTAACTTCAGTTAAAGTGAGCCTTTATATAATTTTGGAAGATATGCAATTCATTAAATCGTACACAGCATGTACTGGCTCTTTAAAGTTGGGGTAGGGATGTCTTGACTTTAAAATGTCACTTGAATTGGTAGCTTTGGAAACATCTAATTGATCTAGATAGTGCCCACTGTGATGCTATTCAGGAATTTATAAAGAACTGGGCAATTCTCTCAGGCTTTGGGATAAAGTGAAGATGGAACTCAGACTGGATGAGTGTTTGGGTTATATGCTATTGTTGGGCCATCCATCTTTTTATTTTTATATTTTTATTTTGTATATGTTGGGCCATCCATCTTTTGTATTTTTGTATTTTAATTTTAAAAACTTTTTAATCGTAGGACACCCAGAATCAATGGAAGTTGTGTGGCCTGTAAATTGCTTGCTTGCTTGTTTGTATGTTGAATGAATGAATAAATAAATAGCATTATTTTCCAGTTTTGTGGAAGTGTGTGTTAGTAGGTTTCAAATCAACCCAGTTGGAGTGAAATCCGTATATTAATCAGAACCTTCCTCTTTATTTCTTAGGAAAAAATCAAAGATAAATTGCGTCCAATTCCTGTATCTCTTAGCATTGCAATTCATACCCCTGAGACCTCCGTAAAACCCAGAAGAAGACAGGGAAGGTCACTGCCAGATCTTACTCCGATTCTGAATGCTAGTGAGCCCAACACCGTGCATTCAGAGGTAAGTTATCTACTTGAATCTTTATGCTAGATATCTATAAGAATCTTATTATGCTTTATCATCATTAGAAAATCTATTTAAAAAGGAAATATTATCTCAACAATGTTTGCCACTGCAGTCAGTGCCAATATACTGTAAATTATTTTGTCAAGAAAAGGAGGTTGCAAGCATTGGGGATGAAAAGTCGATCCTCCATCCCTTGTTGGAGATAATAAAAAAGGCACATTAAATTGTGTTCCTCTTCCCACAGACTAATGGCTCTGCAGCTTCCTTCCCATAATTTTGTACTGCTAAGAGTTGTGATATATCTGTCCCTGAGCTTGAAATGCTGGCTCAAATACAAGGTGGCCCCCTTGCTCCTGATGAATGGGATGTTAACTTTTAGTACTGAGAATTGTTGATGGGCAAGAGTGGAGGTCGCTAAACTTGGCAAGTTTAAGACTTGTGGACTTCAACTCTCAGAATTCCTCAGCTAGCCATACTGACAGGGGAATTCTGGGAGTTGAAGCCCACAAATCAGGAGCAAAATCGCCAAATTTGGTGACCCCCTGATCTACACCCCGGTCTCTGGAGCTGCATGTGGCTCTTTCATCCCTCTGCTGCGGCTCCCTGTCGCTGGTCGGCTCCTTAGTTGATAAGGCTTTCAGTTAGAACAGATAGAGGAAAAAGGACACTGCGCTAAGGGGAGACTCTATGGTGGGGGAACTGGACCTCTGATTAGCAGAAGAAAAAGGATGCCACACTAGGAAGAGTCTCTATGGTGGGAGAACAGGACTTCCAGTCAGCTCCAGAATTGAAGGGGGGGGGGGCTTCTAGTTAGGACCTTTGTGGCTCTTTGAGTGTTTAAGTTTGCCAACCCCTGGTCTAGACAATAATGTTCATGACAAATTGCCACCACTGATTCACCTGTCCTGTTCCTGGATCTAAACATTAATGAAATAAAGTAAAAATAGGGAAGTGGGTCTTATCCCATCCTGATAGAGTAGACAAAGGTACTTATTTGTGGAAATGAAAAAAATAGGATAGGAAGAACTGAAGGTAGCTTTCTGTGGATGCAACACAATGCGACGGGAGTGATAGGTTTGATTTTGAGTCTGAATTATTTTCCTATTTATGGTTGCATATAATGAGACAACTGACTGTGGCTCATATTAATATGTGGCGTATATAAAATAAATTAGAACAACCTCCTTCCTCTTGTTTTTTGTCATATCAGCTGTGGCATTTGCTACCAAACAGTTGAACTTGTATTCTTTTTTAGGTGCAGTTTCTGAAAGAAGGCTGTGGATCAGACAACATATGCCACAGCAATCTGAAAATGCATTACAGATTTTGCACCAAAGAGGGAAACGATGAAAGATATGCCTATCTCCCCATGTAAGTCTGCAGAAGGAATTGGCAAGAATGTGGTAAAAATGCTTTTACCCTCCAGTTCCCAGTGATGTGACTCTGTTCTATTTCTCCAGGGAAAATAATGTCCCGGTGCTTGTTCTCAAAGACCAAAAAGATATTGCCCTTGAAATCACAGTGACCAACAGTCCTTCCAATGCCATGGATCCTTTGACAGATGGCGAAGACGCTCATGAAGCGAAATTTGTAGCAACCTTTCCCGACAGCTTGACTTATTCTGCTTTCAGGGAGTTGAAGAGCTTTCCGGTAAATAATTCCACCAAATTGATGAGGATGTTCAAAGATACTGTGGTTTCACTTAATTTTGGCTTGATGCAGCTGTTCGTTTGTTTTTTTAATTAATAAAGGAAAAACTCATCTCCTGTGGTGCTAATCCAAATGGCTCTCAAGTGGAGTGTGAACTTGGAAATCCTTTTAAAAGAAATTCTACCGTAAGTATGGTTTATTTTATGAGCTGAGGTGGCGCAGTGTTTAGAATGCAGTACTGCAGGCTACTTCTGCTAAGTGCTGGCTACCTGCAGTTTGGCAGTTCAGTTCTGACTGATTCAAGGTTGACTCAGCCTGCCATCCTTCCAAGGTCGGTAAATTGAGGATTTTGCTTGTTAGAAACTCCCTAGTTACAAATGACATTCCCAGAACCCTGTTGTCAGCTCTGGAAGAGAATGAAACCAAAATCCTGACACCTGTGATGCTGCAACCATTGTTAAATACATGTTGGTTGCCAAGTACTTGTGATTTGATGACATGACTGTGGGGATCCTGTAATGGTCGCAAGTGTGAGAATTGGTCATTATTCACTTTTTTCAATTCGATTGTAACTTTGAATGCTCGGTAAATGAATGGCTGTGTGATGACCTGGGGCACGGCACAGAGATAACACAAAGAACTGGCAGTTCAAACTGGCCCTTTATTGCTCCAAATTTCCCCAAACGCTCCCACATTTCTGGCCAGTCCCAGAGCAAAGTGATGTCAAACCCCACAAACACACCTCAAGCAGTCTCTGACTGTAAATAGTCCAGCCCAGCGCTGTGTACACCAAGGCTGCACAGCAATAAATCCAGCAGGGCAAATTGAGGAGTTCAGGAAGAAAAGGATCCAGGTAATTAGTTCCGAAAGAATGCAAGGACTTTTGGGAAGTTCAAATGTCGGCATTTAACACTTCAGGAACTCAGCGTTTGTTCCTGACAAATGCCCCTCCCCACAGCGTCTCCTTAAATCTCATTCCCCAGGTGTGCCTTGTGAAGATGGGTGGGGCATTCTTCTCCTGAATAGCCTGCTCAGTCTGTGTTGTTCTCGCATTCTCTCCACTCTCCATCAGGAGGGAGTGGTCCTTGCTCCTCGCCTGAGCTCTGTCTCTCATGTTCATCCTGCCCCTGTTCCTCCCTGTCCTAATCCTGAAAGACCCTGGCCTGACTGACCCTGCCCTTCCCCATTTTCCTTCAAAGTCAATGAAGCCAGCCCCTCAATCTCTGTTGGCTCAGGTTCCAGTTCCGCTCAGGTTCCAGCTTGTCTTCCCCCACAGATTCAGGCTCCCACAGATTCAGGCTCCCACAGCTTGTCTTCCCCCACAGATTCAGGGTGGGGGGTGGGGGCATGACAGGCTGCAAGTCCAGGACTACCTGCATACTATCCCCTCATTAAATGACTGAGTTTAAAAATTAAAGTAGAACCGTAGTTATCTGTATGATCAAACATATCAGAAATTAAGCAAAGCAGCTACTCCTTATTTCTTATTTATGGCAGAAGTCATAAAAGCGATATTAAAAGAGAAGACACATCTTTTAGCAAAAAGTGAGAATTGGGGGAGGATACATAATGTTAAAAAGCTAGAAATTATACAATGCTTACTGTAAAACCTCTCACTAAAACATTGGCTTTAGTAAATTTCAGTAACAAGTAAGACGCTGACGCCAGTACGTCAGCTATGTCTCTGATTTTAATCAATCCCAGGAAATAAACCAGTTGTGGCATAGAAGATGTATGCCTGCAATATAGTGTAATCACTCTTTTTATTCCTTTTTTTAGGTTACATTTTATGTGATTTTAAGTACAACCAAAGTTAACGTCGATACGAAAGAGCTGGATATCAATCTGAAATTGGACACGTAAGATTTTTTTTCTTTTAAACTGGATTCATCATGTTTCCTACTTTGTTTCTAATACTTAGATATGGCCATGAAATAGGTTGTGAATGCATCCGAATTATAACATGAAAATAATTAACTATTCCTTGAAAGTATCCTTTTGCTTCCTTTTTGTTGCAGGACAAGCAATCAGACTAATTTGGAACCAATTACTGCGAAAGCTAAAGTTGTTATTGAACTGCTTTTATCACTTACAGGGTAAGTGTCCTTTAGAAATCAGCGTCAGAAACGGTCCCTTTTAAAAGTCATTTTCATATATTAGTTTTTGTTTTTTTTATAACAGGGTTGCTAAACCTTCCCAGGTGTATTTTGGAGGTAATATTATTGGGGAAAGTGCAATGAAATCTGAAGATGAGATCGGTAGCCTAATTGAATATGAATTCAGGGTAAGTTGGTATACATGAAAAAAAAGCTTATTTCCTTTTTTTGGTGATCAAATAAACTTGAAATTTCACACGTTCACACTTGCCTTTGTATCTCAATGGCATTTTTAAAAAAGATCCTCACTAGGGAGAAGTTAGCCTTTGTTTTTCCTGGCAAAAGCAATGCACAGATGTTCAGCTGTGCATATAGCTATATCAGAGATGGCGAACCTTTTCTGCACCGAGTGGCCAAACCGGAACATGCATGCACGTGTGCGTGTGTGAGAGCACCGGAAACCCAAAGTCCAGCTGTATGTGCCGGCCAGCTGGTCTTTGGGTTTCCGGTGCTCCAGAGTATATGAAGACCAGCTGGCTGGCGTGCAAGCACACACCAGAAACCAGAAGAGCAGCTGGCAATGGTGCGCGTGCCCTCAGAGAGGGGTCTGTGTACCACCTCTGGCATATGTGCCATAAGTTCACCATCACAGAGCTATACCATTGTTTGAAATCAACCAGTAAACTTCAGTGCTTAAAAACAGAGATAAAATAAGGTACTCAGTACCGTTTTATATTCAAACTATTTCACATCTTTTAGATGTACCATTAAGTGCATATTCCTGAGAAATATTTGAAGGGGAAGGTATGACGGAAAATCCCAAACTGTATATTGATTAAGGAATAATACCTACTAATATTAAAAAGCTATGTTTATTTTTAATTAATAATCGTCCCTTGATAGGTGGGTGGTTCTTGATATATGCTTAGGTCTTCTAATTAATTGCATTTACCCAAAACATTTGTAAAGATGCCAATTTCCATCTTTAGGGAGTGCATCAACACTGCCTTCAGTCTATTTAATTTGGTAGTATACACATGCTGTTAAAGAGAAAAAAGAGAGAAGAAAAGAAAGTATCTTAGTGACATGAGAGCTCATTCCCATAGTAAATATTGTGGGAATGTAATGACTTAGATTTTAAATTCCCACGATAGGGACAATCACCATAGGATTCTCACACTGGTAATGAGAAAAGAGAGACATTTTTTTCCTCTTGTGGTCCTTGGTACCTTGCAATAAACCTGCTCCAGACAATTATTGGACTTAGGAAAAAGGAGTGGGGAGTGACGCAAAGAGTTACAGGACCTTCCTTCCGTCAGCAGGAATCTTTGGTGTGTCAGAGTCCTGTTCCATAAACCAAAGGAGAACTACCAAAGTAATGATGTTTATCAGTCATAGGAATCACTAGAAATACTAATTTCAGAAGTTCCTAGTCCCCAGGACTCACCTGCTTGTTTTTAAAATCATACATTCAAGTGATTTTAGTTCTGTTAGATTTTTCTTAAAATAAAAGATGCAAGCAAAATAAATAAAATGGGTCATGTATCATGACACACTCTTTGTGATTGTATTGGAAGTTGAGCAACCTACCTCAACCTGATCTAGACATTTGGAAAAGACTATATTGAAGAAGACTGAAATTTGTACTATCTTGCCATAGTAAGCAAAAAAGGAAACACATTCATAGTAAATAGAATATTTGCATTTATTTTACCCGATAGTTTTTTAAGGGTGTTATCTACTGACTAATATGAATAAATGCATGTATTTTGTTTCTGACAGATCACAAATTTAGGTAAACCATTGAAAACGTTTGGTACAGCTTTCTTGGAAATTATGTGGCCGAAAGAACTGAGAGGAGGCAAGTGGCTGCTCTATTTGGTTTCCATTCATTCAAAGGAATTAGGAGAATTACAGTGTACTCCTCAAAATGAAATAAACCTTTTGAATGTTCAGGTAAATGAGCACCACTGCATATTTTTCAATTAAAATGGCTGTTCTGTGGTATTTATAAGGGATTGGTGATTGAGTTGGCTCAATCTCGGCTTCTTGAAGAATAAAGAATGAAACACCTCAGGATCTTTGCCTGTTTCTTTGGCACGCTATTTTAGCAAGCCCTGCTGATATTTTACATAATTGGAATGTATGAAAAAAGATTATTTCCTTTTTTGGGGAAATTACATGCATAGTCTTGCCTTTGTATCTCAATGGCAAGAATAAGCTAGTTTGGTGTAGTGGCTAAGGTACCAGATTAGAAAGTGGGTGACTGTGAGTTCTAGTCCCACTTTAGCCAAGAAAGCCAGCTGAGTGTCCTTGGGCCAGTCACTCTCTCTCAGCCCAGCCCATCTCATACGGTTGTTGTAGGGAAAATAGGAAGATGTATGTTGGATATGTTCGCCACCTTGAGTTATTTGTAAAATAAAGATACAAATAATTTTATTTGTAAGATAAATAAAATATAAATAAATAAATTTCTAGAATGTAGGGAAGGATAGCATACAGTATTTGTTTGAATTAGAAATGAAGAATATGGATAGAAAAGTTTTCCTTCCTTTCTCTTGAGGAAGACTATACTTGTGCATAAAATGTGGAATTTTCATACTCCTTGTTTTATAAATTCTGTATGCATTCCATTAAGAAGCCTCTGTCCCAACAAATTCCATCTTCCTGCTTGGGGCAAGTAAACCCACAACAACATATTTATATGCTACCAGTGTAGTTATTTCCTCTGTGTGGACCAGTGTAGTTATTTCCTCTGTGTGGACCTAAGGCAGAGTTCACTAAGTTCTTCATAACCCAGGACTGAGCTACCTGAAAAAAACTGTCCCATGTATGGAATGGGTCACAATGGCATGACACTTTTTTTGTTGTTTAACCTGCGTTAGTACAGATTCCCAATAGAATCTGTAAAGATTTTTGAAAACTGTATTGAAGTGAAAACTTAATAAAAGCTTGTGAACTTGGCTACAGAATTCAGTAGTGCCTTAAATCTGCCTTAAATGGTTGTCTCTGTTTATTTTTTAAATTATCCACAGCATGCTTTATATTAACTACTTTTGTATGTCTGTTCATATTTCTAGCGGTCTCAAAATTCACGGATAAAACGTGAAGTTGCAGAGAAGCAGACAGACGGTGGCAAAAGCTTTTCTTTGTTTCCAGAAAGAAAGTATAAGACATTGGTAAGCACTTATTTAACCAGTGACAAATTGCCTTGTCAACTTCCCCCTCAGTATTTATTTTTGGAACCAGAAATAAGGCATGTGTTCCAAAATAACAGGAACTCCAAGCTTGCTTTGTTTCTTTCAGATTTCAGAGTCTACTAAATGCAGTCTATTGTCAAGAACACTTATTAAACTACACTTAGCACGTTTAAAACACTGATATTTAAAATTTCCGAACACCCAAAAGAGTTTGTGGGCATCTTAATGATGCCTAGTTTCATGGCAGCATAATTTTTCTCAGATCAGTCCATACTGTGTCATATTAAGGACTGATTGAAAACTAAATTCTAGTCAGAAACAACTTGAAACATAAGAAAGCATGTAAAGGCTACACATAGCCATTTGGAGTGAGCTATTTTGATGTATTGGTTAAAGTCACTGGGCTAGAAGCCAGGTGACAGTGAGTTCTAGTCTTGCCTTAGGTGTGAAGTCAACTGGGTGACCTTGGGCCAATCACTTTTGCTCGGCTCTGAGAAGGTGTCCAGGGCAAACCACTTCCAAAAATCTTGCTAAGAAAACTGCAGGAGTCAAGATTGACTCGAAGAGACAAAATAAATAAATAAGTTATTGGTAATTTTTTTTAAAAAGGCAGAAAGATAGAAAGATATGGAAATATGTTTTATGAAAATAACCCCCCAGCCTCCTTCATATACACGTATAGACACATTTACTGAATTTATTCTTTAGTGAAATTAATGAAAGTAGCGCTTTATCCAACCAAAGCAGTAGTACTAAAATAAACTTGAGACCTCTACGGCTGCAATTCCTTAGTTCTAAAGAGAACTTTCCAAAAAACAGTGATTTTCCTAGGCCTCCTTGTGAGCATGGAAAGTCCTGCCATTCTTGCCTCTGATGTCAGTGGTCTTCATGGTTGGGAAAAATGGTATGTGCAACAACAGAATGCAAACAGCTCAGATCCAATATTCCTGTTCCATAAATTCCCAAGCAAGCAGCAAAATTATGCCATCCATGAACACCTGAAGTGAATTTTGCATTCACTGGAACCCATGCCATGATGTGGGCCATAGGAAACTCAATAAGGAAAATAAGATAAAAAACTTCTCTTTTTTTCTTCATAAAGATGTGTTCTTTCCTCTCATTTTAGGCTTGCTCTATCAATGTTTTCCCATTTGTTTTGGAAAAAAAAAGCTTGCTAAGTTATAGGACTACATTAACTTTGCAAAAAAAATTAAAATGCTGTATATCTGTTTTTGAGTTAAGGTTTTTTTTGAAAGCTTTCTGTGTATTACTTGCAGGAATGCAACGAAGAGGCAAATTGCGTCAACATAACATGTTCCTTGCAAGGCTTAGACAGTAAAGCCATAGTAGTACTGCGCTCAAGGTTGTGGAACAGCACCTTCCTAGAGGTAGATTCTATAAACTTGTCTTACACAGATTTGAACTGAGTTTGTGTATCTGTTCTAAAGAAAGCTTCTTTTACTACCCATAGGAATTCTATAAAATGAACTATCTAGACATTTCTGTTAGAGCTAGAATTGGCATTTCTGCTGCGGATAATGTGAAGCTGGCAAATGAAGCTACAAATGTGAGTCTGCAATATTTCTCTACTTATGGCTGTCATAAGTGTGAATTGTTGACTGTAAATCCTTCCTTCCTTCCTATCTACCTACCAGTCATTTCAGTGGGATAGTACAGCACATTCAAACCTGCAAAACTCTAAACACTTTGGTCACTAATTTCTAACTGTTAAGTTACACCTTTCCCTCAACTAGCATTTAGAAATTCATCATTTCCAGAGCCGGTTCCCAAAGAAACTGTGGTATTGTTTAAGGGAGGCAAATGATTCTGCATTGTTCTTGTGAATGAGTAAAGTGTTTTTGATCAATAGTGAGGAATCTCAAAAGAAAAAGTGACCTTAAAGGCCGCCTTCAGAGTGACCCCAATTGCCAAGATCAGCAGCACTTTTCCACCTTTTTCAGGAGGAACACGCTAGTGAAAAATCTGATCTCCCACAGATTATAACAAGAATGTGCAGATTTCAAAAAAGTAAATGTAGCGAAAGAGGATAGTTCTGCTACTTTACAATGTGATTGATAAATAATTTGAAAATAGTTTTGCACTGAAATAGTTTGTAATTCAAAGGGAGCCTCTACTTCATACCTTCCAAATGTTTGGATTGTAATTCTTAGCAGGACCAAGAGTCCAACTTCCTGTAATGAAGAATCCCAAAACATATAAAAATAACAAAGTGGATGAAAAACATTGAGTGCTTCAGTATAGATATAGAACCAACGTCGTAGCACATTGGCTAACTTTTACCTGCGTAATGACATTTTTTTCTGCTTCTTTTGTAGGTACGAGTTACTGTTTTTCCTGCAAAAACAGTAGCTCTATATAAAGGAGTTCCTTGGTGGATCATCTTGGTTGCTATTCTCGCTGGGTTATTAATGCTTGCTTTGTTGGTGTTCTTATTGTGGAAGGTGAGTTATATTTTTTCAACATGCTTGTTTCTATTTAATTATTTCAAATGTGCAGAGAACTCTTAATCTTCAATGCTATATACATTTATATAGTCCCAATAAAATCAGCTGAACTTTATTTTGTCAAGAGATAAATAGAATTGCCGTGCCAATGCTCTTCAAATTAGTCAGGATCTAGGTTTTAAAATTCATTGAAGAAATAGGACACTAAGTTCCTTGGACATCTTTTATGCATGGGCACAGTCAAAAAGTTTTTTATCAAGTAATTTTGAATACTGAATCAAAGCTACATTTATTCACGTTTCATCTAATGTTTGTTTCTAAGAGCAAAATCTGATTTTTGCAGAAAAGTGGCTGTTGCCTCTGTAGGGAGCAAACATGTCCTGGTTGCTCTGACAAGCATTATATATTTATTTCACATTCTTAAAATAATGATTAAAAAGGCTTGCCCATCTATTGACGGCTACTGTTCAAGGTTCATAACTGAAACATTAGTGCATGCAAGAAAGGAGTTAGCTGTAAAAGGAAAATTATAACCCCGAGCCCATTGTAGCTATCTTACAAGACAAATTTTTAACATTTAGGTACAGAGCAGTCGAGTTATTTCAATCTTTTCTCTTTTTTTCCCCTTTTTCCACAATAGTCCCTAATATTAACCGAGTGCCTTGCTTCCTTGTAGTGTGGTTTCTTCAAGAGAGATAAGAAAGATCATTTTGATGCCACATATCACAAGGCTGAGATCCATGCTCAGCCATCTGATAAAGAGAGGCTTACTTCTGATGCATAGTATTGATCCACTTCTGTAATTGGTAATTGCTTTTTGAATTTATTAGCTGCAGGTTGGTTGCGGTGTCTAACGACTCAAAGCTTGCTGCATTTGTTCTGCTGGTTGCCTCGTTTCAAAATATCAATTCTTTTTAATGCTTGCTTACATTCCTTAGAATAATCTTTCTCGGTGCACGAATATGCCACTCCTTCTGTCAGTTGTTTTTTTAACTACTGTTTACTTATGCATTTCCTCTTCCACTCTGGGGACTGGAGACTTTCTACTTAGGATTGGCATCCCAATCCTAAATATGCTGGGTCACGGTCCAGGAGACTAAACACATCTCTGGAACTCTTGTCTGATTTTTCTATGAAATAAGGAGGAAAGTCCTGTGTTAAGCCAAACTGATGGCTTTCAAACTGTGTTCCAAAGAATGTTGGTTCAGTTCCTTGAGAAGCTGGGAAACTCGAACAAGCTTTTCCAGAAAAACAACTTGCCAGCAGCTAATGTCCAAGCAAATCTCTGAAGGCTGGTCTGTGACTTGAGTAAGCTGTCAGTCCTTCTCAGAGGATGGTCCTAAATCTCCTATAGCATATTGGGACTCAGTAATGCAGCAATCCCCAAGCTTTTTGGCACCAGGGACCGGTTTCATGGAAGACAATTTTTCCACAGACTTGGGTGGGTGGGGCGGGGAGGAGCATGCAACCTAGATTCCCTCACAGTTTACAGAAGAGTTCACTGTGCGGCCTGGTTTGTAAACAGGGGTTGGGGACCTCTTCCTTAGCAAACCTTCATTGATATGAGGAAAGCCCTTTCCCAGAAAGTAAGTGCTGAGCTAAATTGTCATTTCCTAATGAACTACCAGACACCCAGTAAACTCCTTCTGTCTTATCTAATCATAGCATGTTCATATTTAGGGTTAAAATAGTCTTTTGACTCTCCTTAAAACTATTTGTGTGAACACTTACCTCTTAAAAGGACAAAGCAGCACAGAAGTGTCTGAATATGAAGGTTGGGGTTATAACTTTAAACCACAACTCTAGTTTTCATACAAGGGGTTAATGAAACAATTCAATGGGATGAATTCAAAGATATCTGGGCAGTCATTTCAACATTTAGATGAATGGATACGAAATATACCATATAGATATAATAAAGAATATATCTAAAATATATCACCATTTAAATATTTAACATTTTCTATTTTGACTTGTGCAGGAAGCACAATCCAATATAATAGTTAGTAAGTTCCTGTGCTAAAGCTCCATTAAATTTAATGGAGTTTTTCTTGGATATTACATACAGAACTCTTATAACTACGTTATAACTATGTCTACCTCCAGATTTAAGCATCTGTATTCAACCATTGTTGTCCATAATTGTGAATCAATGATAAGCTTCAGGAAGATAGGGACTATGTTTTGAAATGCAAGACATAATTTTACTTTTTTTAGTGAGCAGGTAATAGCTTTATTAACACAAATGCATGCCAAAACCCTTCACTGCTGTGGTTGCTCTTTCCAATGTAAGGCAATTTGCAATTCTCAGTTTTTACCGAAGTTTATTAGAAATTTCATTTTATTTTATCTGTACTTGGATCTGCATTTCTTTCTCTAAAGACTGCCTATTGCATGCTGGCTAATGTTGTGTATACCTTGAATGCATAAGATATAAATGTGCATTGTACTTGGATTGCCGAAATAGCCACTTTCTTTTGTTGCTTTATATCTAAAGAAGCCAAAATGTTCCAGTTAGGAAGATTTCTCAAACAGATCAAAATTTATTTCTCTGACCAAGTCTTTGCTACAAATTATACAGTAAAATGCCAAGTATGGGTTAGAAATATAGGTTGTATATTCAACCAAATGGGTTGAAAGGCAGGAGAAACATTGTGAATTTTAAATCACGATTAAAAATTTTTTTTATGACATCTCCTGGTGATAGTCTGAATAATGAGCATCCTTTTGAGTAGTTATTGATCCAGGCCAGGGGTGAAATGCTCCCGGTTCGGACAGGATCACCTGATCTGATAGTGATGGAAGCGGGTACCGGTAGCAAAAATCCCTGCCCCCCCCCCCATGCCCAGCTGAGACACACAATCATCAGAGGCTTTTTTTTTTTTTTTACTTTTAAAAGCATTTTTTCTACAACCTCTTCGGCCGAAAAAATGTTTTTAAAAGTAAAAAAAAAGCCTCTGATGATCGCGTGGCTCAGCTGGGATCATCAAAGGCTTTTAAAAGAAAAAAAACCCTTTTTTTTCTTTTAAATGCCTCTGACAATCCAAGCTGAGTTGCCTAATCAGCAGAGGCTTTTTAAAAAACTGCTGATCAGGCAATTCAGCTTGGAAAGTCAGAATGATTCAAAAGGAAAAAAGGGGGTTTTTCTTTTAAATGCCTCTGACGATCCCAGCTGAGTTTTTAAAAAAGCCTCTGCTGATCAGGCAACTCAGCTGGGATCATCAGAGCCTTTTGAAAGCATTTTTTTTTCACTGAAGAGGCTGTAGAAAAAATGGTTTTAAAAGTAAAAAAATAAATGGCCACGCCCACCTAGCCACATTACCTTCCCTCAAGCCACACCCACAGAACCAGTAGTAACGAATTTTAGATTTTACCACTGATCCAGGCCATTTGAAAAACAAAGAGAAGGGGTGGTTACTATATGACCACCTATCCTTTGCTTTGTTGGCTGACATTTGTTGTACATAGGGCGAAACAGCCCGTGGGCCTTGTTAGTAACTATAATTTCAGAGTTGGATTGATATTTATGTTCATTTATGCCAAGAACAAGACTATGAGCAGCACAAATTGGATGGCCGTTACTCTTCTCATCTTTCTCCAGTGTCTCCATCCTTTAAAATAATGTTTTGGAATATGAGATACCTGGATGATACTTTTCTGTGTATCTGCCTTAAAATTAACTTTGAACTTGACCTAAGTTCTAGTAGGTTGTCTGGGGCCTGGATTTTGGCATTTGGCCATGGTGCATTTCGATGCCAGGCCTGCACTAATTTTGATCTCTAGTCTCCATCATCCATAGATTCACTGGAATAGATTCCCAAAGATATGTGTTAATGGTATAAATCAGAAAGTGAATGATCAATTTTTATACTTTTATTGAGCCAGGTAAATTAAGTATGGTTCTATACTACGTTCTCAGCAAGGTTTGATATATTTGGACTGGCCTTTAATTTTAACACTGGATCTCCACAAAATATTACCAGGTTAGCTACAAAGAGATTTTACTTTTGTAAAATAAGTTTGAGATTGAGAGTTTTCCTGGCAAGCTTAGATTGCAATCTTGGTGAGACTTTTCTGTAGGACATTTGGTATTGTATTTGTCCCTTTCTTTAAATGTACGCTCTGTGACAATATATTTCTTCTTGAAAGATAGAGATAAGGAGATTGTAGTGCAACATATCTGGGAGTCTCCAGGTTGGGTAAGACCATACTTGTTTAATAGCATTGAGCATTGTGACATTTTCTCTTCCTTCCTATAGTGTGGGTTCTTCCGGCGTTCCAGGTACGATGACAGCATTCCCCGCTACCATGCTGTAAGAATTCGGAAGGAGGAAAGGCAGATTAAAGATGGAAAAACTAAAGAGAACCATGCAAAAAAACAGTGGATCACAAAATGGAATGGAAATGAAAGTTATTCCTAGGGATCCCAGTTGAACTTAAAAAGATTGAATGAATTTTAAGATGTCTTTGAGCAACATGATGGATGCAAGTGGAAGACCTGTTTGTTTTATAAATGTTATTTTCACATCAAAGTTGTTTGGTGTTACAGATCTAAAATTTAAGACTCCCTAAACCAGCTTCTATGCATTAACTAATCTCTTAAGTCTTTTGAAAAAAAAAAGCAGTTAAAATCCAAATTATCAACCCAGAAAGGGATAGATTTACTCTTCTTTTGGTGAAATGGAGCTATATGAATTTTTCCCAATAGGGGATTTTTTTTTTTTTTTTGGGTTGCTTCCAGTTTAAGTCTTGAGAGCACTTGGCTGCTTTTGAGAGAAAAAAAATTAACACGTTGAAACTGGTTGTCTGGGCAAGGACATCTGGCCACGGTCTAAAAGAGAAAGGAAACACCTTGAGTTGTGTGGTTTGTTAGAATGCTCTTGGCAAAATTTGACTGAACTGCACAATTACTTGTTATTTCCAGAATCTGAATTATGTGTTAGGTCAAGCCTTAAAGGTGTTCCTTTGATCCCACCTTTCCTGCACTGCTGAAATTTCTCTCACCAAATGCAAGATAGTAAGATAATTTTCCTAACAACCAATATACATGTATTTGAGTATATTTGTCTACACTATTTAAATATCAGAAAAGAATACTAATATTTTGTCAGGCAAATTCTATGGAACTCCAAATGAGATAGAATGTTACCTATCATTCTTTCTTGTTTGTGGATAGTTACTTGACCTCGATTTTCTTTTTGTCACTGAATGTTTAAAATAAAATTGGGGGTTTCAAACTTGTCTGCCTATCAAGATACTAAATTTTTTTCCTATCTCCAAACCTAGAATATATTTACTTTAATCCCACCAATTTCATGGCTGGCTGATTATTCAGGAGTGAGAGATATGGACATACGGACAGAAGTTAATAATTTACATTAATAGGACTAAACCATGACATTAAGAACTGGTTCTAACATCAGGAAAATTAGCTTGTAGTATGTAACTCTGTTCAGTTTTAGGAACTGCAGTGTTTGGATTTTTTTTTTTTTATTTTTTTTTGCTTTTAAGGAGTAAATTGCTGGAAAAAGTGCATACTAAGGGAAGCAAACATTTGCTGATATTTGTAACTTTGGGTGGGGGGGTTGGCAGTAGATATCTATTAGTGAATGATTCTGGATCTAGACTTAGTTGCATTTTGATCCTGTTTGAAACAATAGGACCTAACTGCAACTAATTTCATCTGGATCCAACTCTTTATATTCACGAATTAATGCAATTATGTATGGCTGAATTTCTAAAGGAAAGCTCAGTTATCTTGTAACCCTGTTCCCACAAAAGCCTTCTTGTCTAGAAAGAGTAATTTATGTTTCTGAGTAGGGAGACCTTGGCATTCTGCATCTGTTTTAAAGGCACTATTTACTCTGATTATTGTACTAATACAGTGTGCAGAAAATCCCGCCATTGTACACAGTGATATGGACATGTGTTTTTCAGGTAAATTTGCGGTCTCTAAATTGCTAATTCCGTGTTCTAAGACTAGGTGTGTGAGCACCAGGCTTAAAAACAATCTTTAATGTGCAATAGGTCATGTTTTAAAAATTAGCATTGCTGAATGTTGCTTACACCAAATATATACAGATTTTCCAATGATGATATGTGTCTGGGTTAATGGATTATGGTCTAATTCATTTTGTCAACAATTGTGTACTAGAGAGCAGGCTACTTTCACCACTGAAGACAGCAGCCACAATTTCTGGCAAAATATCAGGATACCAAAGAATTAGACCACGTTCTATTAGTCCCACAGTTCCTCACCATTGGATTAACGTTGGCTATGAAAGCCTGCATTGATATATATATATACATAGATTTTGTCTTTTTTAAAGCTTGAATATTGGTTGTACTTTTTGTATATACTGTAAGTCATTCTTATATATTTATTTTTACCAAAAATCTTTGCCTTTAACTAATGGTTAAGCCAAAGATTTTTGATTAGTGAGCAATAGCATATCAAGTTCAATGAATAAAAGTGAACTTTTTTCCACCAAATGTGCCAATAACTTTTTAAATTCCAATGACTAGAATATTCTCAGAAACCTCTTCTTTATGTATTTCTAAATTATGTACTAGAGATGTATCTTCTAAGTAATTTGTGCGCTAATGCATACTTACAGATATTTATAGAAGTTTTATATGACTAACTTAATTGAAAATATAGCAAGTGCTTATTGGAGTCAGAAGGGGCAAAGGTTTTCTTTGTTCTGTGTTTGGAACAAGGTTAACTAGTACAGAAGCTATAGCACTTGAACCAAAATATAAATTCACTAAATTAACTACGGTATTTTAATGGACGGGTTAAGGACTACTGAGTAATTCCTCCATTTCTAAAATTTAAGAACAGTTCCATACAAAATGCCATTTAAAACTTGTAATAAATGTAATTGCGGTCTTACCAAATCAAAATGTTGGTACTGATTAAGTATTATACACATATGCTAGCATTTACAGTATAAGAAATGCCAATGGTCCATCAGAGGGTAGATTTTGGAACTGTGCAATGCAGGGCTTTGCAATTTAATTCCACGTAGTGTTCAGAGCACATGGGACTGAACATTGCACTGTAGCTCTATAAAAGTAGCCTTATCTTTCCGGTAAGCTTTAGATGGTTGCTGCGTTTGTGGTCTTATGTGCGCTGAAGTGCTTTCTTGGAATCAAATGCAAAACATAGCACAGCGCTAACTGATCTAATTTAACAACAGATATAAACTATGCAAACCTGTAAGTATTTACCTTAAAAAAACAGGTATTCACGAAACAAATGAAATGTTAAAAAGTTACGATATTTATGTAGTTACTTACCAAGCACATCTAAATTATATTAAAGTAACCAAAATATCTTTACAAACCCCAAGGCATGTCAGAACTTTTGAGCACCCCTAATGTTTGGAAATTGAAAGTTGAAAATTTTGACACGCCCTAAAATATATATATATGTGTGTCTTGTGCTGTGTAGTTCACTATAAAAAATATGTTGGTTTGGTGCAGGATGACAGTTTGTTCCAAGGTTTGATTTCTAGTTATTAATGTCAATCTCTATCATTCCACTTTTTATGGTTATCCAGATTACCTTTTTGACCACACATTTTATACAAATTATTTTTCATAAAGCTTTTTTAACTTAAAAGGTATAAGCTCTTTTTTGAAGCTTCGGGTACAAACTTGGTGCCTGACATTAATCCACTAAATGCTGCTGTTTTGTCTCCTCCATCCACTTTATTTATTTGTGGCCCATAAAAATAATCCCACAACCTTAGGTGCGATGAATAAATTTTATTTAAAACTCCATCTCTGTAATGGGCTTATTCAGTCAAAAAAGTAACTGAAACACTACTATAATTTTTCATTAAAACTAACTGGTTATTCTGGTGGTTTGTCAGAAAAAAAATAAATATATAATCAATAAGTAAAAGTATCATCTTGAGTCACATCACTGGTATATATTTATTTTCCACATTAATTGTTACTAACATCTAATGTTGCATCATGCCTGAAAATTACATGTGGATATGTCAATAAACATGTGAAATAAATTTTGTATGAAAACATTTTCATGCTGGTAGTAATTTTGTACTAGATAGTTACTTTAAATTTCTATATACTTATCTAAATTTGGAGGGTTGCATCATGGGTTCTATAATTCTTTTGGATTTGGAAGCAATACCCACTTCAATAACATTATTTAAGGCTTAATTCCAAGGTAATACAGGTAGTCCTTGTTGAATGACCACTTATTGAGCAATTGTTTGAAGTTATGGTGTTGAATGAGAGGGATTTATCAGGATTCCTTGTAGCTGTGGCCATTGTTGTGCCCATGGGATTGTGATTCAGTTGGTTGGCAACAGGGTTACAATTACAACAGTTACAGTGTCCCATAGTGACATGGTCATCATTTGTGACCTTTACTGCTGACATCCAACAAGCAAAGTCAGTGGGGAAGCTGATAGGAAGTTGAAAATAGTGATCATGTGAGTAGGGGACACTGCGACTGTGCAGGATTCACCTAATGACAGCAGTTGGAACTGCTACAACCGCCTCTTTAAGTCAACAAAATCACGTGATGTCCCACTTTATGACCATGTTGCTTGGCTACAGAATTGCTAATTGCAATACTGTTAAGCGAGGGGTACCTGTATATGAAAATAATATAATCACATGAGACAGTAAACAAGAAATATACAGGAATACTGAAGAATATAACATAAGCCAAAGCAGCAGTAAAGGTAAAGTTTCCCTATCCAGTAATGCCTAATTCTAAAGGGCGGTGCTCATCTCAGTTTCTTGATGAGAGAGCCAGCATTGTCTGAAGACATTTCCATGGTCATGTGGCCAGCATGGCCATACATCAAAGGCATACAGAACGTTGTTACCTTCCCATGAAGTTGTACCTCTTAAGTGGTACCTTGCATTTTCATGCTTTCAAACTGTTTGGTGGCCAGGAACTGGGGCAGGAATGGGTGCTGATCCCATTGCACAGCACTTGGGTTTGGCAAGCTATTAAACACAAGATATTAATTGCAAATATTTATCTTCCAATCAGGAACATGGGCAACATAATGGCAGATCAATCTTGAAAGGTCAGCAAATGTCTAGCAACCTCCTGATCAGGTCTTCACTGAAGCTCTATTCCATGAAATAAGGGAGAGGGTGTTGACTATTTTATATAAGTTCTGAATCATAATTAAACATACCAAGTTTTGAATTGCATTGTGTTGCTGGCTTTTATGAAGGAGGATAAATATTTTATCTTGGAATGATTTGCCATTATACCAAGACTGAAACAAGGTTCAAGGTTGAAGAGCCTTACCAAGGAATCAGGTCTCAGGGGTCTTAACTTTGAGATCATCCCAAAGTTAAGAAGTTAAAATTATCCTACTCTATACCAATGTCTCATTAAGTACACCAGGGATCCCTAGGAATTGGGCTGCGCAAATGGCACATGAGTGCCTGCCATTTGTGCAAATGGAGCATATCAGTGCGCGCACAGAACCATCCTCTCTCCTCCATCCTGCTGCCAGTCTGCAAAGCCAGAAAGATTGGAGACCACTGAAGTACAGGACAAAAAATATGGCCCTTAGTAAATAAGGCCTGATTAAATTCTGCACTATATACTGAACTACTTATATGTAAATATAAAATCACATAGAGTTCTATGTACCATGTACCTAAAGAAAAGAGGAATACACCACTATCCAATTTCTCCTTGCCTACAGGAGGCTCTACATCAGGGCTGTCAAACTCCCGGCCCATGGGCTGGATGCGTCACATGCTGGCCACGCCTTTGCTGGCGTGACACTACTGTGATGACATGAGTTTGACACCCCGCTCTACGTAATATGTATAGCAAAACATTTATCTAATACAGCTGTGATATTTGGTCTATAGCAATAATGGAGTTATATTCTGCCAATAAATTATGAGTACCGAAATAAATATTTTAGATTTAGATTGGGAACCCATTGCATTAAAAACCAGCAAGTGTTAAATGCATAATTCAAATAGCTTATTCCATTCATCTATTTTACTTTCTGTCTGAAATACTATTCAATTTATTAATTTGATTAATGTTACACAATTACCCTCAACATTATACAGGCAGAAAAAAACTGATATTGAAGGATGCCCTTTTTTCTTAGCAATAAACAAGACAAATCAGGAAAAGAGGATCCTTTTTATAACATTGTTTATAAAATTTATATTAAAATAATATTAAAATCTATTATTATCTTGGCTTTTTGTTTTATAAATATTCTGTATCCATGTTAAAAAGTTAGAGCCGGAACTGATTTGTTAATGGTGCAAACAAACCATTCTAGAATATCATTTTTTTTCCACATTAAAGAAGATCATAGCCACATTTTAAAAATATATATTTCTGATTACCTTCAAAATAGATCTGATGTTTTACCTCATACATCTTTTTGAAACAAAACTAGTCTGATCAGGATGTAACATTTCAGTTATAAAATATATTCTCTTATTGCAATGAAAAGCTTATTTCTATATTTGATTAAACAAAAGTAAGTCAATCTGACTCTCCTAATCTTTTCCTTCTTTATAAATAAAAAAGCTTTATTTCCATAAAAAAGTTCTTTACATTCCTAAATCTATTTCATTATTTGAGATACAGGTTTAGCTAGAAATTTTTTGGAAAGTCTCCTAGGATATTGCACATAATATTGTTATATCTAGAGTTTTATCCAATTTCAGATTTTTTAAAATTGCCTCTTTAGTTTTAACTTCAATTAAGGGTCACAGTAGTTACTGAGACTGAGAATGCCCTTTTCAGAATCTTTCATAAGATTTTGGTGATTAGAGAGTTATCAAAAAAGTTACATCTTAACAGGCAAAATAAAACTAGCTTTGATCTCAAATAATATTCAGAGGCTATGTGTACATGTTTATCAATAGTTATCTTAACCAGAATTTATTCCACTTATACTATTTTTGGTATTTGCATGACTTCCTAAACCAATAACTATATTGACTATAGTTACACAGCAGTTCAGTTGAAAGGTGTCTCACTGGTTTATGGTTTAATTCCCAGGACCAAACACATTTGTTTGGACTGAATAAATACAGAATAAATTCTCAATTTATCAAATCTTAGTTTAGCAGATGTCACATGTGGTAGGCAGAATCCTATTCACCATTATCAGTGCACAAAACAGTACTATGCATGCATAAAATCCCATCTGCAATTTTGTAGCTTTTAACAAATATTTGAATGCAATGATTTTCCCTATTTCTGTTAAATTGAATGTTTACTCTACCCCCCTCTACATATGCTCAACAAGTGAACTGGAAAAAGGCTTGGGAGATTTAAAGCTAGCAAGTCAACTTTTGGTTTAAATTTAAACCCAGGAATTATGGGCAATTACAGATATACTAAGTAAAATTAAGAGACAGCAGAATTAAACATGAGCATTTTTCTTAACTATACAGAATAACTGATTAAAATAAATTGCTATAAGCAGCATAAAACAAACTATGTAGGGATGGTTAAATTATGCTGGGATAGTTAAATTATGGTAACTATTTCAGCTTGGCAGGACTGCAGAAGCTAAGATGTCTGTGCTACTAAACAGTATGTGTTTCTGACATGGCCTCACTGAATAAGTGAATTAGAAATCCAGAACTAGTTATAAATTTATTTCCATCTGATTCATGAAGACAGCTCTGTTATTAGACGGAGTTACTTAAATCAGTAAACATTAGGGAAAAAGATAAGTGGCAAGGTGTGGAAAGGGTTGTAAGCTAGGAAGTTTGCCTTTAAACTCCAAACAAGATTGTTACTCATGGGCATAACAGAATATTATCCTGTCACCTGACTAAAACAAGACTCGGTTGTTAATTCAACAGGCATTGTCTTTTGTTGGTCCTAATTATTCAAAGCATACATTACTCAAATGTATTTAAACTACCTGGCTATAAAGCATATTTTACTTACCAAACTTATAACATTTTGATTCCAGAACTTTAAAGTGCAGTAATTCTTTTCATTTTATCAATTTAAAACAACCCCAAACCCTTTAACTATCACTAGCAAAAGAAGAAATCAAGTGCTAGCTAAATGTAGCATTGTGATATACATAACTACTGCATACCTCCTGGTTGTGGAGTAGTTGCTAAAATTAACTGAAACCCTGTTAACCCTGAGAGATCTCAACAGGATTTATTTCTGATACTTCAAAGCCCTGCTTGGTTTTAGGTTTTTTTCCCTTCCTTTATTTTGCCACTGACATAACATGACTAGGTGAAATGAGAGGAAGACCAGTAAAAACCATTTGGTTAATAATTAAACAACTGTTTAATTTACAGGTCTGTCTGATTATAGCCAATCAATATTTGCCTATATTGATAACATATTGCTCTCCAATAGAGGGCAGTATTCCCAAAGTCTGTTTCAACCCACACCACCAGTTCTCCTCTTCAAGTCTCTCCTTCCTCTGAAATGGAAACTAAATGTACTATGTGCTTTGAGTGGGAGTTCCAATCATCAAAGCACTTACTAATAAAAATCAAGACTATTGTAGGAGGTTAGCACCCACCCCTCTCCTAGAAAATGAAATATTCTAGGAAATATTAAAAAGGCACAATATCATACCTCCCTGGATGAGAAATGGAGAAACATGTTTTTAGGCAGGAAGCAGACTCACTCTTAATAGCCCGTACACCAGCGGTGGGTTGCCCCCGGTTCGCACCGGTTCTATAGAACCCGTAGTGAAACCGGCAGGAGGCCTGCCCACTGATCATAACATTATCAAAACGCTTCTGCGCATGCGCAGAAGAGCACGCACATGTGTACGTGGCCCTGTTGCAAACCGGTAGTAAAGGTAAGTAGAACCCATCCCTGCCCCATACTCTCAATAGCCCACAGCAGATGTTAGTACTTAAGAAATAAAGAGATAGCTAGGTCTATTCATAAGCAAATGCCCTCACCCAAGATCCAACAAAGGTAAGATTAGACCTCTACCCATCTAGCAACAGAACTCACCACATGGCGCCTGGGGAGATTACA
This sequence comes from Masticophis lateralis, assembly GCA_030761175.1. Lineage (NCBI taxonomy): Eukaryota > Metazoa > Chordata > Lepidosauria > Squamata > Colubridae > Masticophis > Masticophis lateralis. The sequence goes on along the minus strand of JAUDYJ010000001.1, from coordinate 200,690,625 downwards.
TCACCCAGCAAGATTCAATCAAGCTTGAGACTCAAAAGACAACCTACAAAGTTACCCTTGCATGGCCCCATGAGAATCTGACAACCAATCAGCTCAAATTCAAAGCCCAACAAATCTCTCTCTCTCTCTCTCACCCATGTGCATTTTTGCCCAGGACCTCAACACCATATGGTCCTGTCTACCATTAAACCATCTTTTCAAGTAGTCTCCATGTTTTCAGTGTCTTTCTTCCCACTTGGAACCGAACCTAGATGGACATTTCTTCCAACGCTATAAAATAGGCATTTCTATACAGAGCCCCAAACGAGAGCACAAAGTTGTTAATGGAATTGTAAGATTTACAATACTTGCAAATTATCAATTAATCAGCTCCTACCTAGGGCCCGAGGCCTGCACTTAGACAGTTTTTACTGTACTAAAAGCATGCAAGCTTTTAACTAGGCTTAACAAAAGACAATAAAAAGTGTTTGAAAAGCTTGGTCCTGCTTGCCTCCTCACTCAATTTTGCATCATTAGCCCAAATTCTTAACTACCACCAAAGATTGCCTTAAAAGGCAAAGAAGGCAAATGAACTTGCAAAGGAATTATCTATTCCCTTCCAATGGATACTTACCATGCAAATTTGTTGAAAAATTCTAGACTTCATAATTACTGCCTTCAGCACATGCACAAGATTGCAGCATATGTGTGCCTATTTTCTTGGAAATTAATGGAACTGACTTGTACTCATTTTTATTTCAGCAAACCAAATACAGGTAGTCCGTGTCTTACAACAAGTTCATTTAGTGACCGTTTGAAGTTACAACGGTACTGAAAAAAGTGACTTATTACCATTTTGCACACTTATGACCATGGCAGCATCCTCATAGTCATGTCATCAAAATTCAGATGCTTGACAACCGATTCATATTTATGACAGTTGCAGTGTGATCACTTTTTGCAACCTTCTGACAAGCAAAGTCAATGGGGAAACCAAAATCACTTTGTTTCACAACAGTATTACTAACTTAAAAACTGCAGTGATTCACTTAACAACTGTGGCAAGAAAGGTCATAAAATGGGACAAAACACACTTAACAAATGTCTCACTTAGCAACAGAAATTTTGGGCTCAATTGTGGTCATTAGTTGAGGACTACCTGTATCAAAATAATTGAGAACAATTAACAAAATAGAGACATTTAATGAGAAAAAAGCAGTGCACGATTTTGTGGTATATTTACAATTTGAAGAATAAAATGGAAAAGATATTATGCCTGCACACATACAAAAACTTTGTCTAAAATTATTACAATTCTAAAGAAACCTACTTTAATTTTTCAGTTGCTATAGAAGGCCTGGGAGATTAACAGAATAAATTGGAATTGATTTGTCATATTGTGGGAAGAAATATCCAGCTGGTTCAGTTCCAAGCTGGGAGAAAGACACTGGAAACTTGGAGACTAATTGGAAAGATGGTTTAATGATGAAGCAGAAGAACATGTGATTCTAGGCAGCTGGCAAAATGGAGTTGAGAGTGGGATGGCTATCTTCTTTGGGCTTTGTATTTGAACTTTGTATCTGAGTTTCCTGTTCCTGTCCAAGAGCATGTCCTTTAATACTCTATTGGCCGTTGTCAGATTCCTACACAGGTCATGTAAGGGTTATGTGGGGGTCATAGATTGTCTGAACTCCCAGGTTTGGTTGAAGTTTGCTGGAGATGGTGCAACTGAAAAGGTGTTGGGCAATTCCTATTGTGGCTGAGGCTAATCCTACCTTGGTTCAGACCTTGCTGAAGGGAATTTCAAAATATCTTGCCTTGAATGGATTTCTGCTTGCAGTTATTTGCTTTGCCTATGAATAGAACCACCTAGATACTTGGCTTCTTTTAATAAGCTCTTTATCTCTTAAGTGTAGACATCTGCTGAGAGAGGTGGGGGCTGCTTTCTGTCTCCAAGAGCATGTTTTTCCGTTTCTCCCTTTGGGGAAATATAATATTCTGCCTTTTCAATATTTCCTAAAATATTTCATTCTTCTAGATGGGTGGATGCTAACTTTCTACAACGTCCTGGTTCATAAATCTCCACGGAAATGGACAGTAGAACCACCATGAAATGAGTATAGTAAGGCAGTACTTACAATAGTTCATTTAATGACCATTCAAAGTTACAATGGCTGTGAAAAAGTGACTTAGATAGGACCATTTTTCACACAATCACTGCAGCATCCCCATGGTCAGGTGATCAAAATTCAGACACTTGGCAACTGATTCCTATTTATGACCATTGCAGCATCCTGGGGTATGTGTGTGTGTGTGTTACATGATCCCTTTTGTGTTACATGTACCTTTTTACAAGCAGAGTCCACCAAGAAGCCAGTTTCCCTGAACGACTTAAGAACTGCAGTGACCGTAGTTCTATGGAGATTCTCAGTCACCCAGGTTTATAGTTCTCCCAAAGGTGCTTTTTTCCAAGAGGCAAGTGGACTTTCTGGTTTTTCTTTGGAAGACCTTTCGCTTCTCAGCGAAGAAGCAAGAAAGATGGGAAAACGGGGCAAAAATTCATTTAACAAATATTTCGTTTGGGCTCAATTGAGGTCGTAAATCAAGGACTACCTGGACTAGCTAGAGATTGAGGCAGGGCTGCTCACCGAGGCGCTCTTGGGAGACAATCCGCTCGTACCTCGCAGGAGCAACCTGGCGGCCCCGTCCCGCCGAAAACCCTGCACGGGAATGGAGAGAAAGAGAGTCCCACCTCCTCGTCGCCTCAGAGACCCATGTTCACAAAGAAAAAAGGCGGGGAGGATTGAACTCCTGGTTGCGGGACCTGGATCCTCCTCCCAGCTCGTGGAGGAGCGGAGCGAGGGCTCTCGCGCTTCCTTTTCTTACCGCACTTTCGCTCCTCCCGGGCGACCCGAGCAGCTCCGCCTCTCCGCCCGCCTCCTCCTGCCCCTACGGAGGAGGGCAAGAAATAGCCCGGGCCCTGGCCCGTGCTGGAGCTGCTGCTTTATCCCTTCGGACCTTCCTTCCCCGGGGCCGAAAAAGGGGCAAAGTGAGGCGGCCTTCCTATTCTGACAGAGGCTGCAAGGAGGGAGGCGGAAGCCCAGCCGCGCGCTCTCTTCTCGTCGTCCCGCTGCTTTGCACGGCGCCCCTCCGGGTGTGCAGCCGCTGCCGCCGCCATGAGATTGCTGCGGGCGCTGCTAAGGAGCGTCTCCCCGCTGAACACCATCCCTCAGCAGGTGGATTTCTACTGCCGCTTCTCCCCGTCCCCGCTTTCCATGAAGCAGTTCTTGGATTTCGGTAAGTGGCGGCGGGCTCGCTTTCCTCCCCACCCCCTGCCACGGCCCGGGTTGCTCCTCCTCCTCCTCTGCGCGGCTCCTTCCTCTGCGAGTCTTCCCCCCCCCCCCCTTCGGCCGACCATTTTCTTGCCCCAGAGGGAGAACCGCCACCCCTTCTCTGCGGGTAGAAGGCGCTTCCACCTCCCCGGCCCTCGAAGGCGGCGAGCGGAGCGAGGCCTCGCGCGGAGGCTGTGCAGCCGAAGCCGCCCCTTCCCGCTCCAGCCGCGGAGAAGCGTCCCCCCCCCCCTCCACTTCGCCCTGTTGACTCCGTTTCCTTCTCCACGACTTCCAGGGACACGCGTACTAGGGATGGAAAAGAAGATTGATTGCCGCACCCCTGACCTCCCCTCCTCCCCCGAGATGCACCACAAAAGTTGTGCTTACCAAAGGCGTTGTGCAACGGAGGGTGTTGCCACGCAAAAGAATCTAGAGACACACGGTCTGGGGCTATGGTGTCTCACGTTGCTGCCCCGATAGTTTTGGGCGGTATGGGTTAGTGCACGACTTACAATGCTTCGTTTAGTGACCGTTCCAAGTTACAACGGCACCAAGGACTCCTTAGTGAAAAAAAGTGACTGATGACTGTTTCTCTCACACTTAGGTAACAACCATTGCAGTGACCTCCTGGGCATGTAATCAAAATTCGGATGCTTGGCAACTGACTCATATTTATGACCGTTTCAGTGTCCCAGAGTCATGTGATCCCCTTGTGTGACAAGCAAAGGCAATAGGGAAGCTGGATTCGCTTAACAACCATGTTGCGAATTTAACAACTGCAGGGGTACACTGAACTGTGGCAAGAAAGGTCGTAAAATGGGTCCCAATTCACTTAATGATTCACTTTGCAATAGAAATGTTGGGCTCAATTGTGGTCGTAAATCGAGGACTACCTGAACCCAAATTCCATTTGACTGGTGGCTGGAGTTTGAATGAGTCTGAAACATATGGAACATTTGGCTGTGCTAAGGTCACAGCTGGTGCTTTTCAAGGGCAAATCTTCAGTTTAAAAAACTGTCCCATTTTTCCAGAGGATTGTTATTTACAGGTTGTTACATTAGCATTTCATAGTTTTGAAGTTCTGTCTTAAGAAGTGGGTGTTCAAGTCTGTGTATATAAAAATGTGTGTTTGGGTCACACATATTTGTCCACATATATCCTTAGTGATTTTTTTCTTTTTTTTAAATAATTGTTACTTTCAGCTAAATGATAGGCCTACTACTCTGCCTAATATTGCTTAAGAAATTATAATAGTCCACTGAATCAATATGCATAGAGCAAACTACCAGTACTGTATAGTGTTAAGATTACTCAGAATTACTGTAGGTTCCGTTTCACAGTCTGAAAGAATGTAGGGTTGTCTGGATATATTTTTCCCCAGCAGTATTTCTCAAAACTACAACTCCCACTTGCTTCCATATGTTTGTTTGAGGTGACAGGGCTGATAAGTTACAGACGAGCAATATAAGTCTTCCTTGTGCAGTGCTGCATGAAAAAAAAATTGGAAAAACCCTTGGAGGAAAAAAAATCATAATTCTTTTGGTTCTACCAAGTGTGAATTCTACAACATGACTAGAATTTCTACTGAACTTTAGTAAAAATATCTAATTGGATATTGCACTGATCACTATAAATACTGTTATTTAGCTTTAGATGTTTTAATATATATGGTAGTGGTATCATAATCAAAGCAATCAGATATTTACACCAAAGTATCCTGCATATGTTTTGCATTGAGTAATAACCAGTATAGGATAGAGAGCAAGGTTCAGTTTATAAATTGAAAATTCTGTTCTCCCATTATCTCCTAACCCTAACCCTAAATGTAGGAGTAGCTGATGAAGACCTGCACTTTCCCTGCATTATCTCCTACATCTTCCTTTAAGGATATCATCTTTAGGAGTGGTGCCTTCTGAGATGGCTTTTGAAGTCAGATATCACTGTTACCTCATCATCATTGCAACACTGAAAATCCCAGCTTGAAATGTTGATTGTGCAGAACATTCAGCAGGAATAATGAGCCAATTTTGGGGTGGGGGTGGGGGTTCTGAAGCAAATTCTCTGTCTGGGAGAGCAGAAAGCAGATCCTGGCCAGTTCACCAACACATCCCAGTTTGCAATCCAACAATGCTATTTTGTTCTACCTGATGGTAGGACTGATCCTGTTATTCATGTTCTATTAGGGAGAAGATACTTTTAAAACTTCTCAACATTTTTTCTTCTCTCTTTCAAGTAGCCCCTGAAATGATATTCCTTTCAAATTATTTGTAGGCTTTGCCACAAAGCAATACTCAACTGAAGACTTCTGATATGCTTTGATTATCTCTTTCCCATCTTGATACATCTGTATGAAGCCATTGTTTTCTTCAGAAAGGGCTGTGCTCTTCAACTTATGATCACAATTGAGCCCAAAATTTCTGTTGCTAAATGAGACAATTAAGTGAATTTTGCCCTAATTATATGACCTTTGTTGCCATAGTTGTTAAAGTGAATCACTGTAGTTGTTAAGCTAGTAACATGGTTGTTAAGTGAATCCAGCTCCCCCATTGACTCTGCTTGTCAGAAGATCGCAAAAGGTGATCACATGACCCTGGGACACTGCAGCAGTCATAAGTGTGAATCAGTTGCCAAGCATTTGAATTTTGACCATGTGACCATGGGGATGCTGCAACAATCATAAGTGTAAAAACGATCATAAGTCACTTTTTTCAGTGCTGTTGTAACTTTGAACAATCACTAAAAACTGTTGTAAGTCGAGGACTATCTGTAGTGGAGAAGAAGAATTTAGTTTTTCACTGATCCTTAGCGTCTTCAAAAAATAATAGTTTAAAATATCTAAAAAGCCGCAATCAGTAACATAAAACGTTCTGTATCTTGAACTTTAATATCATGAATGTTAAGAATCCAATGTGGTCTTCGTGGGAGACCAAGCCACATCAGTCTGTCTACTACTACAGTTCTGAACATCAGGTTACTACTTTCTGAATTTATGTAAACCTATATTAACTGTAATGATAAAATGTTTTCCAGGATTTCATAGAGAAGCTGTTATTATTTACCACCCTATGATCCTGAATGAACTGCGTAATGAATTGTTTATAATCTATTTACTGTGGTTTAAAAATTGTTTCCTTATGACATTTTTCCCATAGGATCTGACAATGCTTGTGAGAAAACCTCTTTTATGTTTCTGCGACAAGAGTTGCCTGTAAGATTGGCAAACATAATGAAAGAAATAAGTCTGCTTCCAGACAATCTTCTTAAAACACCTTCAGTTCAGCTTGTTCAGAGTTGGTAAGAACCTGTTTCTTTTTTAAACAAAGCCTCATGAAACCAAATTTGAACATTTTACAAAGATATGTGAAGATTCAAAATATTAGAAGCTAAGACTTAGGTTGGTTATAAGGCGCCTAATAGCATCCATGCACTGATCTAGCACAGTGAATAGACATCTGGCTTGTATTTTCTCCCTCACCACCTACATAGCTCTGTGCCAGAGGCAGGAGATACCAACACTAGTCATGAACTCACAGCCCAGACTCCTAACATATCATCATCTGTCAACCATCATCCTTTACTTGAAGAAATCCTAAGGGCAAACATCTTGCCCACATATACAACTTCATCTTGTGGTTTCTGAGCCTGACTTCAATTAATATTAATATTTACAAAATGAGACCTAAGCATCAAAGCATGATGCAAATGAAAAGTCCTAGCTGAAGAGAGAACATAGAGACTCTTGTCTCATTCTGTTTTTGTTTTTTCTGCTCAAGCATATTGTGCTAAATTGGCAGTAGCAATAACATTGTGTTCTTTCCTTCCTAAATTGTTCAAGAAGTCAAATTTGAATTAATGATACCATCTGGTTGATCTCTGTACCCAATTATCTTTAGAGTGCTGCGTGAATGTAAACAGTTAATTTAGTAAAGCTTATTTCCAAGTGAATGGACATAGCATTGCAACATTTGAAACAGGTTTTGAATAATTTTTAGAAAGAGGGCCTCTATTGTAGGATGGAAACAAATTTACATGATGAGAAAGTAAGGGTTTGCAAAAGGAAGCGGAAACCTGGAAAAAATGCTCCCCTTTCCTCTTGAAGGAGTTTTTGATTTATTGGAGGCCCTTTTGTTGTGAGGAAAAAAATCGTGGCTAGAATATAGAATGGTAAAGCTAGAAAGTGTTTTACTTTTCAAAATCCATGTCCTACTCCTATTAAAATAGTAGATGTCCTGCTTCTTGCCTGGGGTAAGATATAATGGGCATTCATGCATACTGATAGAAATGAATAGTATTTATTATCTTATATATAAAGTCTATTAATAATAAAAATTTGAAAATTATCTCTTGTTAAAAAAATTATAATGTGCTGAAATTTGAAAGTAGTCATAAAAATATTATGTTGGCATATTCATATTCTTGTCCTTACTAGGTGAGAAGAAATTATTTATTTTTCTTTACGACAAAAATCAAACATGCAGAAATTATATTTTTAGGTATGTGCAAAGTCTACAGGAGATCCTTGATTTTAAAGACAAAAATGCTGATGATACAGAAGCTATTTCTCGGTGAGACATTTTGGACTTCTCAAAGACAATGGATTATCTAAGTTAGTCTTGTAGCATGAGACATTCAGAACCATAATTTTATTATATTTGTTTTATTATATAGATCTCAAAAATAGTGGGATATTAAATATGAAGAAAAATCTCTTTTAAATAATTTCTTTGTAAGTTATCAGGGGCGCTGTCTAAAAATAATAAACCTACAAAATAAATTCCACTCTATGTAATTCATTTAGAATTACTTCTGTATTAAAATTAGGAAGATTTGACTTACATGTACAATGTTTTTGAGTTCAATTGATTAGTCTCTTAATTTTTCTTTAAGGGTTATTAATAATGAAATGATATAGTCTTATTTTGAGTTTACCCATTGAAATTAGTGGATTTGCTTAGAATTCGAGTAACTTAATTTTAATGGCTCTGCTTCAATTTACTAGCTTCAGATTCAAGCATAATACCATTGTTCTGTCCAAAACCCGCATGTCAATCACAGACATTCATCCTTAAGAAAAAATCTTACTGAGACTTGGGTTGTAATAAATTGTTACTTCTATTGTCATGTATTTATAGCAGAGGTCTCCAACCTTGGCAATTTTAAGACTTGGGGACTTCAACTCCCAGAATTCCTTAGCCAGCTTGGCTGGGAATTCTGAGAGTTGAAGTCCCCAAGTCTTAAAGTTGCCAAGGTTGGAGACCCCTGATTTATAGCATGTTGGGGCATGCTAGCTGTGAAGAGATTAAATTATGCTTTTCCAAGGAAATGGCCCTTCTTAGGCTACATAATCTCTCAGAGATGAGATAGATTATTAGGAGGACAGTTTATCTGTTAGAATTTGAACAACTGCTGAGTTGAAAAATTCTAATGGTGTTTTGTGTTTAAAGAATTGTGAGATGGACTTTGAAGGAAGAAACAGTGGACTGAGGACAGCTCTGTGAAAAACAGAGCCAACAACTATAGCAAAGAATGTAGATTGGCTCTTCTAACCTCTCTGTCAAAAGAAGATGGCAGATCACCCACAAGTACTCCAGACAGTTGATCCTTGTGAGGAGTGTTTTGAGCACTGGAGGATGAGGAAACAGCCATCTTGCTCAAACCAGAGTTGGTGTCTTTAAAAGGACACTAAGTTTGCATGTTTCCTTTAGTAATCCTATTCCAAAATTGCTTATTAATTACTTTGCACATATTCAACAAGATTAACAAGTCTAAAAATACTGTGTGACTGCTTTCAGCCCTTATTGAAAGAAAAGTTTAACTCTACCTAGTTAAGAAGCTTAATTTCTTTAAGCTTAAGAACTTAAAATAATTGAAATAAACAGCAAAAAGCTAATTAAGATTTTGATTTTAGAAAATTATAAATGGATTAGGAGTTCAGATAAATTTGAAATAAGTTTTGGAATTAATTATAAAGAGTCCTTCCCGTGAGAAAGTCAACTTGTTTTGAATTTTCTCTACATGACAGAGAGAAAAAAAATTAAAAATTGGATTTTTGAAAAAATGGAATTGGAAGTAAATATCAATAAATACAAATGTTTGCATCAATAAATACAGATGTTTGCTTCTATGGATAGATTGTGCCTGAAAGATGTTTTGGAAGAAATGATAGAACAGGAAGAAGTTTTATTTGACAAAATGAAATTGAAAGTGCACTTTTGCTTTCTGTTAGCTTTCAAATTCCTGCTGACAGAGAAATATCCGTGACCTCTACAACCTGCCACTATCATTTCTCCAAACATAGAGAAAATATTCATAGGACTACTGAGAGAAAAAGAAATCGATAAAAAAAACCCCTATGATTGTTGGAAACATCCTGTGAGCTGAGCTCTATGCATTAAATCTCAGCCACTATTTCTTAAGTATCTAAACCAAAGCAGGACATAACCTAAATATAAATGATAACCTTGACCTAAAAATAATTGTGGCTATGCTATTAGAATACCTTGTGTTTAGAAGTCCAAATCCATTTTAAAAGATTGCTTTCTTATACTGTTTTAAACATAACACAATTTTTGTTTATTAGTAGAATGCTTTCTTTAGTTTCTTGCTTTTGCAGTAGTTAAAATTCAATATGCTTTTAGTGATAGGTGTACTAGTATTTTAATACAAATATACCATACTTGAATTCAGTTTTAAAGATACTGTGATAACAATCCGGAACCGTCACAATGATGTCATTCCTACCATGGCACAAGGCGTGATTGAGTACAAGGACAACTATGGAGTTGACCCAGTGACTAGTCAGAATGTGCAGTATTTTTTAGACCGCTTCTTCATGAGTCGGATTTCAATCCGAATGTTGCTTAATCAGCACAGTAAGTACTTTTATTAACTTGATGAATTGTTTTTATTGAGTAAGGTCAGAAAATTTTTCGAAGTGAAGGATTTCAGTTAGATTTTGGTGAGCCAAGACTCATAGTGGATATAATAGCAATAGTACTTAGACTTATATACAGTTTCATAGTGCTTTTACAGCCCTCTCTAAGCGGTTTACAGAGTCAGCCTATTGCCCCCAACAATCTGGGTCCTCATTTTACCAACCTCGGAAGGATGGAAGGTTGAGTCAACCTTGAGCCGAGGAGATTTGAACTGCCGAACTGCAGCTAGCAGTCAGCTGAAGTAGCCTGCAGTGCTGCACTCTTAACCACTGCGCCATCTCAGCTCTTACTATATAATGCTGATATTGAGACTGCAAAGCTTATCATGCATGCAAGCAGATCTGGGGTTTTCTATTTTTTCTTCTTAAGGCTTTGGGGGGAAGCTATAGTTTTTCTGTGACTCAGAATGGTAGGAAACAGTCATTAGTTCTTCCAGATCAGAGCGGGGAGTCTGGAGGCAATAAAAAAGGCTACAGGATGTCAATCCCTAATGTAATAACAAGTGCAAATACTTTTCTTTTATGAATAAAAAGGAATCTTCTATTTTACATGGTATATATAATAGCTTAGTATCATCCTTGTTACGAAGTGGTAAATCCTTGTCCATTGTTTTTGTTCAGTCATCTCCCTACCTATAAAATATATGCTGTTCATGGCCTCTTTATTGTGAAATCATTTATGTTATTTTGTTTTTGTTGTTGGCAGCTTTGTTGTTTGGAGGAAACGTTGAAGTTAATCCAGCACATCCCAAACACATTGGAAGTATTGATCCTAAATGCAATGTTGTTGAAGTTATAAAAGGTACATTCAGACAGACATGGTGAGAAAAATAAATGTGGCAAGAAACAGCCTTTCTGGGCTGCTGACTTCGTGCAAGCTCATTCTGTCAGACATGGAAAGTTTCTATTCTGCTGAGACACAATGTTTACCCTTGAGATGTCAATCTGTGTGTAAAAACAATGCAATTTTATCCAAATTTTGTAGTAATGACCTAGTACTTGGGAGATTTTTATTTGGTGTTCCTATTGCCATTAATTGAATGTAATACATTCTTTAATTTTTATTCTAAATTGCATTTTGAAAAATCAAGGCAGATGTCAAACCATACCATTAAAAGCTAGCAAGCACCAATGAAAAATAGTTCTGAGCAAATATGCATAAGATCATGCAATTATTGGGCTATGTTTAAGGATGGAGCCATTTATGTTTCCCCAAATCACTAGCCTTCCAAAAAGGATTAGTCTAAAATACCTGATAGAGGAAGGACAGTGTGCAGCATCAGAATTCCCAAGGATATGGAGATGGAAAATTCCCTCTTTGTACAACACAATGATTATTATCCTGGATACAGAATCAGAGATAGTGCATTCATCCCTCCTCCATCATCTTAAATCCCTGTAGCTACACATCCTATATGTATTTATAGAATTCAAGAGTACAGAGACCTCTCTCTGAGGGAGATGAATGGTTCAAAAATGTGATGCATAGATAGATAGATTTTAAAAATGCTGCTGTTTGTATAATTTTGCTTGGTTGAATTTGTTGGGTTGAAGGGGAGCTAAGTAGGAAGTAATCAGTGGAGTCCCGTCTTCCGACTACTGGCAAGCTTTGCCATCTGAGATTTGTACCGGATATCTTCCACATGTTTTAAGGTATTAATATAGACTATGCGGGGGATAGATAAACGGTCTTCTATTTGTGCAGAGAATCCAAACATAGACATTGTTCTTGTTAAAGTGGTAATTGAAGTTAGACAGAAGTATGCAAGAGAAATGTCAGCTGCTATTCATAGAATAGCAGTAAAAGATGGAATGCGAATGACTGTTTCTTCTCAGAACTCTGTTTTAAGAACTGCTGCCAGCTAATTGAATAAACTCTGGATGGGTGAGGTGTCTGTCTGTGTGTGTTTGTGTGTATGCATGTGTTTTTGTGTGCATCTTTTAAGCAAAATTGTATTGTTTTTTTCAGATGGTTATGAAAATGCAAAGAGCCTCTGTGACTTATATTATATGAATTCTCCAGAACTTATTCTTGAAGAGAAGAATGGTAAGCATGGAAAGGGGAGGATTGGCTTATTCATTGACTGTTCTTAACCAATTCCTAGCAAGTTTTATCATATCTGTCTACTTTGCCTTGGACTTACTTTAAATATTTCTGTAACAGTAGATAGTTTTTTAGTTGGTTATAGAACTAGCCTGCTTATATTGCAAAGTACTCCACTTGGTGCTTTGACTCTGTGTCATGAAAATTCTAGAATCATTTGATAGAGAGATGGACAATATTTAGCATGTGTTTAGAGTATATCCTATAACAATAACTGTTTGCACATACTCATTTCACTGCAGAAATTGGTTTTAGGAAGCTAAATGCAATTATCTGTGTCATGTTTTCAAATATGCCTGTGGGCTATGGCTAGAATTCAGTGTAAAATAATATACTGACTGAAAATGCACAGCATTCAGTATCAATCAAGCTAAGCCTAAATTAGAGTTTCTCTAACTACATCATACATTCTGTCATGTGTTACCTCAAATAGTGCAATAAGTGCCAAGAAATCTTTCATTTGCTTTTATTCTTGACATTTTAGCTAACCTTTATTCAAAATGCATTTTGAACTTCTATATCTTGATGTACATGTAGCACTTATTCTCCATTACATTTGGACATCTTATACATCATATGGAGAACTTTTGGCCTGTGAAAAAGCTGCAACAGCTTTCTGTGGTTATGACTAAAAGCAGGTATGGCGGTTCTATATGTAATGACCAATATAGGCATATCATAATCCAAATGGATCTGTAGTATGAATTTGGAAAAGTATTTAGGTTGCCCCAGAGATTCTATAGTAAGGTGACCAATCGTCCTCCTTTAGGGAGGACAGTCCTTCTTTTGTAAATTCTGTCCTCTCTCGAAAAGTGTCCTCCTACATGTCTTCCTTTTTGATATTTGAAGACTAATCTGTAAATCTCCGTATTCGATCAATGCCGATCTGATCTGTTGTGTGTGATATGAAGTATTTGTATTTGACATGACGATTCGTCAAAGCTCGATACAGTGTGGTGAGACACAATTATGAGACGCATGCGCTCCGCACAGGAGAATTGTTTTGAGCGAGTACACCATGCACAAGTGGCTTAGTTTATTTCTTACCGAAACATGACACGACACGACACACACACACACACACACACACACATTAGACTCATAGTTGCAATGAATAAAATGTTTCTTTTATTTATGATTTTTTTTCTTCAATTTATTTGTGTCCTCCTCCTTGTAAAAAAGTTGGTCACCTTATCTATAGCATTGTCTTTCTTCCTTTTGATCTTTTGGTAGATGGTATTTCAGAAACCTTGGTGGTGAGGCCAAGGTTAATGGTAATACTAGTAATAGTAGTTGCCTTTTTTTTTTTTTTTTGCTGAGAATATTATTTGCTTACTAATATGGAGCAGTGCAGTGGCCTAGAAGTGAAGACACTCGCCTTCCACTCAGAAAGTTGAGAGTTCAATCCTAGGCAGCGGCAGATGTTTCTCTATCAAGGTGAGAAAATTAACTGCTGCCAGTTCTGCGTAGGCGCCAGAAAGGGCATCTAGTCAGTAAACGTTCAGCTCCATTCAGTCACCCCGACTCTATCCCTAATAAAGATATTAAAGGGTCATAGAAAGGAAAAGATTATTTACTTACTAGTGCTTTTGTATTGTTATTCTGGTCTTCTTCAGTATCATTTTAAATGTAATAACAATGTCTGTTTGGAGTGTTTGATTGTATTAGTGATTTTATACAGAAAGCTAGATTAAAAATAATTGAAATGCATCAATTATGTATGACTGCAGTATTAATGTGAAGAATTAATGTATAACCTGATAAGTTGTTGCTATTAGCTGTCAAATCAATGTTGATTCTCAGCAACCACATGTATAAATCTTCTCTAGGACTATACAGTATGTCCCCAGTCCAGTCCTTCAGGTATTTCACAGTGTGGTTTGTGTTTAAACACATGTAAATGAGATAAGAGCTGTATGGAGTAATTTCATATGAATAATTGCCCTTTAGTAGCTATCATTTCATTTAAACAGTAACAAACAGTTTTTGGAGAGACATAGAACATAAAAGATTATCTAGCTCGAGTAACTATTGTTACATTTTTTTAGTAATTTCTACTGAGTTGTGTAATGATGTTTAATCCTTCTTATTCTTGGTTAGTTTTAACATACATTTTAGCGCTTTGTCCTATATGTGTGGGTATGGGTGTATTGTGCACACATGCACGTAGACACTCACAACTACCTCATAATCTGCTATATCTTGAAGATTTATCAAATATGGATAGCTAAACACAAGCACATTAAGAATGTACGTGCTGCTATAGTCACTGGGTCTAAAACCAACATAAGAAGACAGATTCATTCTTTAAAATGTACTTTAAATATCTGCTGTTGAGAACAGAAATTTTCTCAAACATAGATTTCAAATAACACACACACACACACACACACACGTCTGTGTGTGTCCGTGACTTACGACCCGGTTTTGAAGTTCTGGTAGCTCCCCCCTAGTTTTGTGATTGCATTTTGTGTGCTTGACCACATTTATGGCTATTTGCAGCATCCTGCAGTCCTATTACTGCAATTTTTCCCATTTCCCCACCCCTCCACCCCAGAAACCAGCATTTTAGTTCCAGTTTCTGATTTTAAAAACCCACCTATTGGGTATAATAATGTGTTTCTTTAATGACTGTGGTATTTGCTTAACAACCATGGTGTTTGTTTAATACCACCATAAAAATAATAAAATCAGGCGTCGTCACGTGACCTGCTTAACTTCCATGATTTACAACCATAATTCCAGGTTAAGTTACAGTCATAAGTAGAGGATTACATATATATGCACACATGTATAGACTTAAGAGTATAATGTATTGGGATCCCAACAAACAACAGTAATTCCATTTGCCCATTTGACTTTTATCTCTCAAATAACAGACTTCCACAACTGCAAGAAAGATTGCTCTTAAGAGAATTTCAAATTGAGTTTGCAGTGTGCGAACTGCAGTGTGAGAGTAGCAACCAGGGGTGAGGAAGGCTCCATAACTCTACAGTCTCGTGTGAACCCTTAGTCAGGACCAAAGTAAATGGATCTTGGTAATCTTTCAGCTATACTGTTGACCCATGGAGAGGCTACCAAGATTAACAGTGGCTGTTGGTGTACAACTGATCTTTTTCGCTCACTTTGTTTTGCAGTAAAATCACCAGGGCAGCCTATGCAAGTGGTATATGTGCCATCACATCTCTACTACATGGTTTTCGAACTTTTCAAGGTTTGTACTGATCTCTTCTATGTACTCTTTTTCTGTTTCCCTTAGTCAGATTATCCAAACATCATAATCTCTCCCTCTAGATTTGTTAAGAAGCATGCATGGCGGTAGGGGGAAACTTTTAAGATTTTATTCAGTACATGACCTGTACGTTCATAGAAAATCGATTTAGCTGCTGTGCTGAACTTTCTGTCACATTCTCCTTCAGGAGCACTGCCAGTCTGCTGGCTGTTTCTGAAAATGTGACACACTTTACCTGCACTTTAGAGCCAGGTGTGTGTCTCCACACCCTTATAGATCTCCACTGAGGGTGAGACTGCCTGTGTGTTTGAGAACGTGCAGGAAAGCAGGTAAATAGATAATTCTACCTCAGAATAGGAAGGCCACACTGTTATGCGAAGTCAGAATTCCTGCATTGCCAAAACAGTTGCTTCCCTCATATTTGGAAAATGAGTCCTATACATTTGTGGAATATGCTTTCTTTACTTATTAAGCAAAAGTGTATGTAAATTGACTGTAAATGTAATTGTTTGAAAAATTAGAATGCAATGAGGGCTACCATGGAACATCATGCAGAACGTGGAATTTACCCTCCAGTTCATGTCCAAGTCGCGTTGGGCACTGAAGATTTAACTGTGAAGGTAAAGTATTTAGTCTTAAAAATTTTCTGTTTCTTAAGTCTGGCAAATGCTTGGCAAAACATAAAAATAAAAATGCAAGGATCCGTCGCAGAGTCATTGCTTCATTTTTTTAAATACTCTGACCTGATCAAATGACTATGAATAATTTTACTTCTAGCGTTTGATTATTTTTAGCTGCCTACAGGTAGTCCTTGACTTACAACCGTTCATTCTGTGACTGTTCGAAGTTAACAAAGGCACTAAAAAAAGTGAGTTATTGACCCATTTTTCACATTTACAATTGTTGCAGCATCCCCGTGGTCATGTTGTCAACATTCAGTTGCTTGGCAACTCGCATGTATTTGTACAGTTGCATTGTCCCAGGACCATGTCATCACCATTTGTAACCTTCCAAGCTGCCTTCCAACAAGCAAAGTCAATGGAGAAGCCAGAGTCATTTGTTACTAAATTAACAACTGCATTGATTCACTCAATAACTGTGGCAAGAAAGGTGGTAAAAACAAGCAAAATTCACTTAACAACTGTCTGGCTAAGCAACAGGAATTTTGGGCTCAAAATTTTGGTTGTAAGTTGAGGACTACCTGTATAAATTTTTCATATACTTTATAGATACTTTATTGTTTGTGTTTTATTGTGCTTATTATAAATTGCCCAGAATTGAAAGAATAGGTGATATTTAAATAATTTGAGAATGAAAGAGAAGAGGGTTCAGGGGGGGTAGGGTCTTAGACTAAGCATTGCCTCTAAGTCTGGGGTGTCAAACTGGCGGCCCGCAGTCCAGATGCATCATGCACAAGCCACACCCACCCCAGCTCCACAAAGGCAAAAAACATCATGTGAATCAACGTGACACGGTGAGTTTGACACCTGTGCTCTAAGTATTCAGAGGGAAGCTATGGACAGAAAAGTCTTTCACCAGCTGCACCATTTTGCAGTAGAACAAACCTGGTTACCGTCAATGGATGCTTTATTTGCATCATGCTCTGATTAGCTTTTGTTGCATTTTGGAGATTATTTTTAAGCTTCAATTCATTTATTTTATGTCACTGTTTTATCATACTATTGAACAGTTGAATAAAACATAACTTAATAACCTTTTCAGCTGTTGGAGTAAGTGAGAAGAGTCTGTTGGTCTGTTTACCTAGATCAGGGACTGGTTGTAGGATTGTAATTTTTTGGTTGTTGTTTCTGGAATATATTCTTAAGAATGATTCATTGTATGTAGATATAAGCACACACCAAACATAGGAGCTCAATATTGTATAATGTGTTCTGCCCACAATTTAGATGTGCGACCGTGGTGGTGGTGTTCCTTTGAGGAAAATAGACCGACTGTTTAACTATATGTATTCAACTGCACCGCGTCCCCATGTGGAGACATCACGAGCAACCCCTCTGGTTCGTAGTCTGTATCATATTTTATATTACCAGTTGTGGAATGAAAAACTCAAGTCCTCCTTATTTTTCCAGTAGCTTTTTTTAAAACATATGGTTCCTCTGAATTTGGAAGATAAAGCATAATGAATACTGGACATTCTATATAAAGAAATATATTTTTTTTCACAAACCCTTCTTAACCCCCATAAATAATTTGAAGGTAGTCCATGATTGCATTTGCTTTTGCTCAACTCAGAAATGTTGGGA
Organism: Masticophis lateralis; assembly: GCA_030761175.1. Lineage (NCBI taxonomy): Eukaryota > Metazoa > Chordata > Lepidosauria > Squamata > Colubridae > Masticophis > Masticophis lateralis. The sequence continues at coordinate 200,672,780 of JAUDYJ010000001.1, read as the reverse complement.
ACAAAGATAAACAAGGTGTGGTCTTGCTTCAAAATTGTTGCAGGTCCTAAAGCAATAAAAAAAAAATTCCACCCATGCCAATGAAACATTCTTTGGATCCTGGCTGGTTTCCTACTCAGAGAGGAAAGACTGAGAAGCACTTGCCAATCTTATCCCTGCTGATTTTGCCTAGGTTAGAGAGAGACCTGGGTAGCCATTAAGATTGGTATTATCCTTGCAGCTCCTGAAGTTTAGGAGCTTGGAGGAGAGATAAGCATTTTCTCCAGTAGAGAAATGGAGCTGAAGCATCTGCAGATGAACAAAACACTAGGTCTGCGGTAGTTTTAACCACTGGAAATAAATAAGTTCAGCTTTCTGACACTGCTAGTATTGTTGAAACCCCGAGCCCTGGAGCTACTTTGAAACTGGTGCTGAATTTTTGAGTAAAAATCCATCCTGTGGAGTTTTAGGGGCAAAGAAAAAAAATTCCAGGAGAAAAATAGAACTTCAATCATGAGCTCAGGAAGATCCCATTTTGGGGCATTTAAGCAGCATGCAACATATATACTTAATATATTTGCGTGCTGTTTTCCGTTATAAATCCCCAAGTGAGCAACAGTCAGTTAAACTACAAATATTAACAATAGCTTTAAAACAATGTCATGTGATACCAATTTTAGAAATGAAAGTAAAAAGAACCGAAGCAAAATGATATATCTAGCATTCATACAAAGACAGCTTGGTTATGGGTCTTTACAGGCGCCTACTAGATTTCCTTATAGCTGCTTTATGAATTTCAGCATTTCAGAGTGAAGGTGTCTGTGCATGAAGATGGCCCACCTTCAGGAGGGCATTTTGGGGAATGCTTTGAGTCTGATTCAGTTGGCAGTCAGTGTAATTGCTTCAGTAGCAGAATAACATATAGAACTGGTTAATCATATAGCAATCTGGCTGTTGCATTCTGCACTAGCTACAGCTTCTGAAAATGAATGCCCTACGGTGATAAGAACGCAAAGCTATCAGTGCATAATCCATTGCAATCACATTATCTTTATTAAAGGAAGGGAATACTCAATCTGTCGGTTGAATCTGGTACAGCAAACTTCTAGTAATAGAAATCATTTGGGCATCTAGGAGCATTCCAAAACTATGGACCTGTTCATTCCGAGGAAGCTTAGCTCCATTCAGAAGAGGCAGATTCTCCAATTTTTCAAATCCCTCATTCAGCAACTCACAGTGCCTATGTTTTGTCAGGCTTCATGGGCTCTCATCCACATAATTTCATTTAATTCTTTTTTCGTCCTAAAGTTTTCCCACAAGTACAGGGTTTGCCTTTTTTGGCTCAACTGAGCGTTGATCCATTTGTTGTGACATAAATTGGCCAGCTGGCTTGCCAACTCAGCCTGTCATCATGGGCTGAGAGAAAGTGACTGCCCCAAAATCACCAAGATGGCTTTCATGTCTAATGTGGGATTAGAAATCATAGTCTGCTGGTTTCTAACCTGGTGCCTTAATCCACTAGATCAAGGTGATTTTATTTCTCATTTAAATACTGATTTGATAGACAGCTTTTGGGGGTTTACATTTTAGTGATACCAAACCCCCAAACTCCTAATAACTACACCAGTGGTTTCACACAGTGTCCTCAAGGCACCTTTGGGATAGTTGCTACAATATGGAAGCATGACCATCTGATGCTGCTCTTTGACATTGTCCTGCAAGTAAGATTGTTCTGCAGGTAAGATTAGAATTAATGGAACTCAGTGTCTCCAGTCCAAGAAATAATTCAAGACCAAACAAAAATCAATGGTATCAAAAGTACCCAAGGGATCAAACATGATCAACAGTCAGAATCATCTTCTTGCAGATGAATATCTAGGCAATCAAGGCTGAATTTAATTCAAAATCAGACCTGAACCAACCTTTAAAAAGGTCAAGATAGTTGCTGTCCTCCACTTGTTTGACATTGTGGGGAAATGTCATTTCTCTTTCCTCAGTCTGTGTTGTAAAGTTTTGGTTAACTATTCAAAACCATACTAATTTTTAACTTATTCCTGACCAGGACGGTTTATTTGGTTTAATAAACCAATTAAAAATTTGATCTAGTTGTATAGGACAGGTACCGTGTTCCCCAAAAATAAGACTCTGTCTTATATTTTTTTGAACCCTGAAATAAGCACTTGGTCTTATTGCCATGCGCTCAAAAGCCTAATTGGGCTTATTATCAGGGGATGTTTTATTTTGGGGGAAACAAGGTAGTGTTTGAGAACAGAGCTCAGGGATCACTTTTGTGATTATGAAACTATTTTATGTGATGTTTTATTGTAGGTCAAAAAAGGAACAACGACATTTTTCTGAATGGAGCTAGGCTCCAACATTAGCACTCTTCACTTTAATATTAGCACTTACAGATCTTGAAATAGGTACAGTATCTTTAAAGATTTACCAAGAGATCCAGGTGAGACTCCTTGTATGCTCTGAAGCACCCCTCTCCATGCAAATTGGAAGCATTTCATGGCCCTTGTTACTGAGCAATGTAGTGCTGCTCTCAAGTGGGATACAAAGAAGGTTTTGGAAATACTATGTTCACATTTTCTTGAGAAGAAGCACAGAAAAATTTTAATCTCATCAAGGCCCTGATAGTTTGCTAGAGTAGAAGTGGATGAATGCACCAGTTTTTCTGGGGGGTTTTTTGGGTGTGTGTGAAGGTAAAGGGCCGTATCTTTTCAGTACAACTTTTTAAAGACTACTTTTCTATATTACATCTGTACACTTGTTATGTGATGGGGGGAGGTATTATTTAATGTGTTCTTCTGCTTCTAATAACAGCTTGGTCTGTGGGTACTGGCTGATGAAACTTCTGAGATGCAGAAATAACATTATCTTCTGTTAACATTAACAGACACAAATAATTTTACAACCTTATCTGCGAGGTGTAGTAGTCAGCAGCAAAACAAAAAGGCTGCAATCCCTGCCTGGAAATAGCCCCACTATACTCTTTAAATGTTCCTATATAGAACAAGCATTTCCAGAATTATGGAGAAGAGAGAAGGAAAGGGCAAAATGCGAGTTGTGCAAAAATTCCTTGACATCAATGGGGAAAAAACACAGAGAATATTATGTCTTCATCTTGTTTTTTTTTTTTTTAAATTAGATTTGTATGCCGCCCTTCTCTGGAGACTCAGGGCGGCTTACAATGCATTAAGCAATTGCCTTCATACTTTCGTATATTTTATACAAAGTCAGCTTATTGCCCCCACAAGTTGGGTCCTCAATTTACCTACCTTAGAAAGGATGGAAGGCTGAGTCGACCTTGAGCCTCGAACCTTGCAATAATTGCAGACAGCTGGATCGTAATAACAGGCTATTAGCCTGTTGAGCTATCTGAGGCTCATTGTACCTTCATTTTCTTTTTTGTGGTAAAAGTAATGTTTTGCCTCTTCATCTGTCCTTTGAGCATTAGATCTGCTTCAGACATTTCAAATTTTTGGTTGTTTTTGTTTTTGGCTTAGGCTGGATTTGGTTATGGTTTACCTATCTCTCGCCTGTATGCTCAGTACTTCCAAGGAGATCTGAAGCTCTATTCTCTAGAAGGTTATGGCACAGATGCTGTTGTCTTTATAAAGGTATGTCAGGGACCAGTTGTGGCAAATTCCTTTCAGTTTAAAATACAAAACTTGTTCCTAGCAAGTGATTAACTCCGCCCTCCTTTCTTTTGCTGCAGGCTTTATCAACTGAGTCGGTTGAAAAATTGCCAGTGTATAACAAATCAGCTTGGAAACATTACACGGCCAATCACGAAGCAGATGACTGGTGTGTCCCAAGTAGCGAACCAAAGGACATGACAACATTCCGCAGCACATAGCAGCAGGAGGCCAGGCATTTTGAGCCAAAGAGGGTCTTCTCACCTATGGTCACCTTACTTATTAGCACCACTATCACATGTCTAACTGGGAAGGATGCATCTCCATATCCAAACTGGAGTCTGAAAACCATATCATTGTCTAGAGTTTTCCACAGTGTTCATTTCTAACAAGTGATGTTTTTCCTTCTTTGCATCTTTAAATTACTTCAGCAAATGCACCTTAGATTACTTGAGCAAAGTCTAGAGGATAAAAGACCTGAACAGTGTGTTGAAATATTGTTCTGCTTAACCACCAGCCATTCCAGTGAAGAATTCATGGGATGGATTATTTACTTTGTACACCTCCTCTAGGATCAGTTGCACTAGCGCAGCCTTTTGCTCTCGAGGACTTTGGAAGGGCTTTACAATGTGAGAGAAACAATGTGAGCTTATCTCGTTTGTTCATTTTTTGTATTATGCGGAATTGATTGGTTGCTGTCAGCATAAACAACTCTTTAGCTTTATATTTATAGCTATATATTTACAGTTAGACGTAGAAGTGCTTGAGCCTCATTCATTTTGTTTTGAAAATGGAACTATTTTAAATCTTTGTCACTGAAATAAATGATACTTCAAAGGACTTAAAGCACTTGGCTTGTCCAGGTGTAGTGTTTTCCCAATTGGAGAGAGCAAAGCAGATCCTTTAAGGATGCAGGGCCACCTGCGCCCTCAGAAAGGAGGCCGGTCTCTGAGCTACTACCAAGTTAAGTAGGCAAAAGATTGTAGTCTTATTTTCCTCTGAGATATTAATGGAATTTAAAAGTGTATAACTTGGGATGAATTTTCCATTCACATTCAGGGAACTTAATAATGTTGATAAAGCCCTTCCTAATAGAATACCACTCATACACAAGTGTTGCCAAATACAGTTGGTCTCACAGACTTTGAGTCCAACATGTGAGGTAAGGGTTGCCATATGATTGCAATGAATTAGTTTCTTTTCACGTTTATTCTAACATTTCCATAGAACAGTGAGATATAATCGCTTTCTAAGAAAACAGAAATTGGAACATTATACTGTGTCATTTTATTTTATATTGCTTTATGGCATATTTTAATGATTCCATTTATGTTTTCCCTTTCTGCAAGACAGATTTGACCAATGACCTAGGTTTTAAAAACAAATTTCATTCCACTGAAATCAGCTAAATACTGATATCGCTGCTAATCCTTTACTATTGTAGTTACTTAAAATGCTACTCAAAAGTAAAACCCCATTGCATGAATAAAGGATGTAGCTTTACTCATTGAAACTGCAGATTTAAATGTGTTTCCCCCAAAATAAGACCCTGTCTTATATTTTTTGAACCCTGAAATAAGCGCTTGGTCTTATTGCCATGTACTCAAAAGCCTGATTGGGCTTATTATCAGAGGATGTCTTATTTTGGGGGAAACTGGGTAAGTCCCACTGAATATTACTTAGTGGGACATAGAGAAGAAGATCGGCTTAACTCCCTCAGCTGATACTTAGGAAAGCATCATACCCACCCTGAGTGATTTGAAGCCCCGTACCACTGCAGATTGGATTTGGGACCTATTTCCCATTTTCGTTTCAAGTCAAAAGATAGCTAGAACATTTTTGTCTGACCGATTGAGATGAAAATTTCAGAAGACCATATAAGGAGACAGTATATAATGAATTTCAGACCGATCGGTACAGTATGGGTTGTGCGCAAAATGAAACAACATACTTTGAAATTAAAACAAAACCAGCCCCGTTTGCAAAGTGCCTGTTACAGCTTTGAGTTTCTCTCATCATGGAGGCTGTTGTTGAGCATTACTTCGGAGTCATTGTACCACTCCTCTTAGAAGTAGGAGGCAACATCCTGATTTTCGATCAGGAATCTTGAAATAATAATATCATGTAGCTACAAAAAATAATTATTGGTCAGAAGATGAAATACATCCTCTCTTCCAGCAAAATATAAATCAAATAAAGACTAAAGACTAAAATGAGCCCTGGATTGTAAAAAATATTACAGATAGCTAATAAGGACAATTAAATAGTAAGAGTGCAAAGAAGTTACAGTCACTATATCAGGGGAGTCAAACTCATGTCGTCATGGTGGTGACACCTGATGTATAGGGACTTTTTTCTCCTTTGCTAAACAGGGAGTAGGTGTGGCCAGTGTGTGATACATCTGGTCCGCAGGCCAGAAGTTTGACAGCCCTGCACTAGATAGATACATAAAATAAGCTTCTTCCTGCAAGTAAAACCATTCACTCAATACTAAAATTAGTTAATTTCCTTTTATTGTGCTTCATTGTGTTCTAGTATGATTTCAATTCTCAAGCTTTTTATTTTTGAAATGCACCTTTTTATATCCCTCATTTTTTTTTCTATACTTCCCAGTTACTCGGACAGACTGACCTCAGATGATACGCAGTTATCCTCATCTGCAGTTGTGATAGAACATTTCAAATATTTGATGGAACAAAACTTAACCTACTGTGAAACTTATTCCTATAGGGAACAATGGCAGTTTGATTTAGCTTCCTTGTTTTGTCTTAGAACCACCAAAGAAAAGGTGGTGGCAGTCCATTCTGAGTGCTTCTTACCAATAGAGAAAATAGCCATGTATAAAATGTTTTTTAAAACCTGTAACCAATAATGAAAACGGATCGTTCAGCATAGCCATAGAACAGAGCCCAGTGAGAAGCACCATCAGTAGACTCAGGTCAGGCATTCATGGAAGAAAGGCAACAAAATAAACTCCTCCATAACAAGGAATTTTTAAAATTCATCATGCTTCCCTATCTTCCTTATGTCCAAAATAAATCTCATTTATTGACTTGCCCATAAACCAAATCCTTTGCACTGGTTCCCTCCTGTTCAAATAGGTCTGGACAATAGCAGTGATAGACTCTGTGCCCCTTGCTCTATGAACTACTGCCTTCGTTTATAAGCTCTATGTTTGGGAGAATGAAAGAAAAGGTAGATCAAGGGTGTCAGAAGACTCGTTTGGAAAACAGGCCTTTTTGTTCCATGTTTAGCAAACTTGAAAAAGCTGCTTTGAGTGCAAAGCATTTTAAATGTCTCGGTGCAAGTGTTTTTCTGAGCACTTTACATTCTACTTTTATTTCTTTTTTAAATGGAAATTGCTGATCACTTCTAGGCTACCTGGTGAAATTTCTTGGAAAAAAGGTTCTGAGAGCAGCCCTGTTAAATTCCTTATGAAAAGGTTTGGGCGGTTTTGTGGAAAAATAGTGTTTCTATTCGAGTTTTTTCTCCTGTAGGCAGTTGTTAGAAGAATAATGGAGAGCCTATAGAGATAGCAACAAAAGAACACCCCTCTCAATTACAATGCTTAAGGCCATAAACCTTAACCCATTTTTACTTAAGAGAAAGCCTTAAAACATGACAGTGCCAACATATGTATGGATTTTAGATGATCAAGAAAATAGCAGACTAGAGCTACCTTTGTGTTGGGAAACTTTACATTTCCTCTATCAAGAAACTAAGATAAATGTACTAAATCACAGGATAAGATTATCCTTTCAATACCGGTTGATCAGTGCTGGTAGTTTTCAAATAAGCTACAGTACATAGTAAGTCTACATTATGGAAATAATCATTGTTGGAAGGAAATAATTCATGACATGAATCATCAATCAGGAGCTTGATAGATGGATTTGGCCCTTGAAAAGTTCATTTTTCAAGCACAGGTGTCCATTTGAACCTCAAGAAAATATGATCTGGAACAAGGGACCAGAGAAAGACTGTATTAGTATTATCTATCCTTGAATGAATTACAAATGTTAACAGCCATCAAGTAAGCCTATGGTCTGATAATCCAATAATGAAATTATCTGCCACGTGCCAGACAGCAAATGATACAAATAGGTTTAAAAGACACCACTAGATTTGCGTATAGCCTTTCAATATATGTATATTTTGTCCTTACTGAAATGAGATGGTATTGGGTGTTTGACAATTCATATTACTGAAAGTTTATAGAAAATAATTGTTTATGCTACAAAGTGGATTTATTTGCTGTTATTTTGAAGTTTGATTTCTATTAACACAGTATTTAAAATAATAATGATAATAATACACCTTTATGGGAATTTCTCACATTGATAGTACTAGATACAAAAATCATTGTCCTCATAGTTGAAAAGTAAAATGGAAAGCAATCACATTTTTTGTTTTTAGAATATTAGTCTTGTACTATGAAGTTGGATTTGTAAGAAAAATGACACTAATTTTTGTAAAAATTAATAAAGTTTGACTTTTTTTAAAAAAAAAAAGCCTACAGCGTATTGAATGGGGTGACAGTTCGTTTCAGATGAATTTTCAATTCATTCTGGTCACAAGAAATGTTTGTAGTCTACTTCTCTGAATATATGTGACTATGGACAAGAGAACAGAAATCTCATCCCAAAAGGTTCAGAGACAAGTTAAAAAAATTTTTAAAATCTGATCTCTCAGGCCAGGTAGTGGACAATCAGACTCTGAGCACTCTGAATGAAGTTTTTATCGTTTGAATTTTCTTATTGTCTCTGTCAGCTACCCAGACCAAGAGATCGAGTCAATGCAGTTATGTCATGTCTGGTATTATATAATTTCAGAAGTTTCCTGTGATTAACTGTGTCATAAGCAGCAGATAAGTCCATAAAAAGAGCTCCTGTGATTAGACTTCATTGAAAGCCATCCTCTAAATGCTGTAGACAAGTTTAAGTATCTGACCTGTGCAGAAACCAGCTTTTTGGGAAAGAAGAATTGGTTCAATAACAGGAAACATTCTGCTTACTAGAACTCTTTCGTAGAGTTTAAAGGGATGGCAGATGAGGCAAGTTTTACAAAAGGTCTTTGGATTTGTTTGGTTCTTTTCCAGATTTCAAAAATTCAATAACCTGGGCTTTCCTCAGATCATTGGAATATACTTTTGAGACCATACAAGTATTAAAAAGTGATAACCATTGCTTATTAAAATTGTCATTTTAAAAAATGTGTTCAACCCGAATATCATCCAATCCCATTCTTCATATCTTGAATTACTGTTTCTGGTTCTTCTCTATAAAAGGATGAAGTTAATACACTGGCCTCCCCTTCCATTGTCCTTGGAAGCCTGCATTTAAGTCTCCCCTTAACCCTGCCGTTTAACAACAGCTGATGAGCTATTTGGTTTGCCATGATGCTCTTACATTGACATGAATTTGTTGGATCATTATTCAGACGTTTCAAGTCTCCAACCCTTCTGACTATTCTTTGTTGAATCATTTGATTCCAGGGTGGCCTTCCATTTCTGCAGGGAGTGCCATTATCACCAGCTTCAATTGTTTCTTCAGAGTGGGTTTTCTTCAAATATTCTAGAATAGTTATTAAGATGAGGCATAGTATCTGGGGAGAGCCCTGGTACAAAGTGAGTTTGGCACCCTCTAGGAATAGATTTTCTGAGCATATAACTTACAGATTTAACAAAAAAGAAAACACCATAATTTTCTGTGAAAAATGTGAAAAGCTTAAATGAAAAATGAATCATAATTTGGGTTCTTTGAAACAGTAGGGTTTTTTTCAAGAGTTTGCCTTTTAGATTACATTGTGCAATGTTCACAAGAGTTAATAACATTCCAAAATTCAGATTTCTCTTTTTTGAACAAAATTTATTCCATTTTTCAAAAGTGTCATTCTAAGATAGTGTATTTTACAAAAGATTGTGCTGCTGCTCAATGGCAAATCAATTGTGACTTACACCATTCTGGAGAACAAATAATTATTCATGAAAACAAAGACATGTTGAAGTCTACAGTGTAAATATGTATAATGCAGAAGCCTCGTGTTTAATTTAAATGGAGAGATAGAATAATTCTATTTGGAAATCGTAAATCTGGAAGACCAACAGCATTGTAAAAATTAGAAATATAATTTGGTCCTCAAACATTTTAAGTAGGAAAGAGTTATGCATTCTGACCTTATTAATCACGTGCTATAAAAACCATTGTATACAAAAGTATATAAAAGATAACTTTTGAAGTCATGCTTAACATATTCAAAACATAGAAAAACGTGTTTTAGAAAATATTAACGAATTATATTATTACAATGCTTTGAAATTAAAATGAACTCTGAAAAATACAGATTGTAAATACTTCATTACATTAGATTAAATTAATTTTTCTATTTTTAAAACTTAATTTCTTTCTATACAATACTATGGGCAACAAACTATCTCCAACAGAACATAATGACCTGATAGCATCTGCTCACGATACTGTAATTTGTATGACACCTTGTGTTTTAATAAATTGTATATGCCATTTCCAAAGACACTTCAGAGAATTGCCAGACACATATATACATATTTCCTGAAAAATAGTTAATTTAATATCCATTAGTACAAGTTAATAATCTAAATATAAAAATTGAAAATATTTTAATGCAACTTTATAAATGGGAAAGGACTATAGAAATCAGAGCTAAACCAGGCCTGTCTCTGTAAAACTACAATTTTCTTCCTTCCATAATTATACAGAAATATACAGTTGTTACATTTTCTCAAGTTGGATTCGTATCCAATAAAGACTGAAGCATTATATTGGTATAACTCTAGTTTAGCTCCAGCTATTCCAGAAGAAAGTAGTATGTTATCAAATCACGTTAGCAGTTTGATTCCATAGCAGCCACCAATTTGCCAGTTTTCCGCACTTCCTTCTCTTTCTTCTGAAACTTTTCTTTCTGTTTCTCCAGTTTTTCTTGTGTTTTTTTAATATCTTTAATTTTTTTCTTTATTGTTGATCGGTCATTTTGACTGGATACTCCTAAAGCCTTTAAAAGAAAAGGTATGTTAAGCAGAGCAGAGCAGAATATAGTAAAAAGAAAATGTCAAATTTTAAAGTATCTTCCCTTGTATCAGCTACAGCAGAAATAAAAATGTCCAACTTCTATGGCTTCCTCTACAGAAGCAATTGGCAACATTATTGAAAAGAAGTCATCAATATGTGGGAGAGATCCAGTTCTTTAGCATCACTTTGGGCTAAATGGCAGGTATGTTAAACATTTGACTGGTGTCTGGAAGCTATCAGGTACTGAATGGGGAATAACAGGCTCAGACATAACCCAAACAGGCTGGAAGAGCTACGGATTCAGAAACTCAAGACTTAATGGGGTGCCAGGGAAGAGAAAACTCACAATCTAGGTGTGCTTGACTCACAGCTCTTGCTGGAAAATGGAGGTCATGGCTTACAAGATTTTTACCCAGTTTTGGTAAAAATGGAATGGAATGATTTTACATGGAGTTACAGATGCCAGAAATTGTTGTTGTTGCTAATTATTATTATTATTATTATTATTATTATTATTATTATTATTATTATTATTTATTATATACATCATTAACTCCATTTTAGACTGATCCTATAAACAAACAAATGTAGCAAACCTATTAACATTGTTTGTCATGATGATCTTGGAATCTTTATTGATTCTTTGAAAGTCTTAGACTGTTCCAAGTCTATGTCTGGATTCAACCCCAATGTGTTTCAGTGTAACTAAAATGCATTGGACTATAGAAAATCTTTTCAGAATCTTTCTTCTAAAAACCGTTAGTTCTATAAAATCTAAAACCCAATAACCAGTTCTAAACATGTGTTCATACATTTGTAAATAACAGCTGCTTTTTATTACCATGTACAGACTGCTGCAAATTCTGAGGTGCTTTCAAAAAATTTATTGTGGCAGAGGATTTTGAAGGGGAAAAAATGGAATATCATTCAGAGAATATGTAAATAAATAGATGTACCAAATGAAGTGTAGCCAACAGAAAACAATTAGGATTCTAACACCTCCTCAGTCATCAAGATCGCTGGCTTACTCTAACAGCAATTTCTGGAATAACTCAACTTTGATAATTATCAAAATTAAAAGAAAACCCATATATACCATGCTGTATTTCTTTAAAAGGATAGATGAAATCACAGTAATGTTCTAAACAGATGTAATATAAATTTTAATCAGCAGGTGGCAACCTCTGATAAGACTATAAACCCATTTTGGCTTTTTTAGCACATTACATCATACACTTACAATTCTCTCTTTCTTAACTCAAATAAAAACTTAAAATGAATTTGGATAGATTATAATCCTATACAGTCTAATAGTGAATAATCCTCATTGAATGCAATGTGACTTGCTTCTGATAGTCTTGCCTTAGATTGTTTCCTATAATTTAGGAAGTAAATCCTAAAATGGTTTTATAATCATTTTCCTGAAGAAGCTATTTCCTGAAAAATAGAACAATTGGTATGTCTTTATTGCCTAGCAAGCATAGGGGTTTGCCTTCCTATAGAATGTACTACAACATTTTTAATCATTTAGGGAAATACAATAGTCAATGTTGTTATTCTGTCATGGAAAGAGTATGCAGAATCTAGAACAAACTGCAAATTAATGTTATAAACTCTAGAGAGGAAGGAAGAGTTTAAATATTACTGCATTATTCTATAAGTAAAAAGTCCATTTAATACAATGTACTGTTACACCCAGGATTTACTAAATATAGTAAAAATGGTATCCTGTTTATATATTTATAAATGGTATAAATTTATATCATTACCTTAAGCACAATACAGATTTGCACAGAAACATGTGTTTACCTTCAACTTTTCACTGTCAAGCAGCATTAACTGCTGCCCATCAATATTCTTGGTGGTGAATTCCGAGATGTACTGCTCCATGTTCATTCCCATTAGCCAGTGGCAGACCTGTTGTGTAGTCCATTCAGAAATGGGCCTGTTATGCCACTGGTTTTGTTTTCCAGTAGCTGAAGGTTCATCATCCATGGTCTGATTGAGTAAAGTCAAATTAATCAATTTTTCCCAATAAACAGTAGTTTAATTTTATTGACTTTAAAACACAAAAATAACTAACATTTCCAGTGTTTTAAAATCTTAGAAGGCTTTCACAATGGACTTCAAGTTAAGATTTTAAAACATACCTGTGTCAAAACAGGTTTAGACCAATTCCTTACATTGTTCTCGATATAAAATGTTAAAGACGAGTCAGTTACCCTTTTGAAGTTAAATAACATTTCATGCTGTTTTTATGTGCGTAATAGCACAAAGTGAGCACCATTAAGACCATGAACAAGCTTTGCCAAAACTCTGGCACTACTGTTCTTACAGGAACAATTTGATAAATTACATCTGTTATTAACTTCACTAATTATATAATTACTGGTAAAATGCAGAAAAATAATTTGAAATTAATAGTAAAAACCCTTTAGGTTCTGGTCTTACATTGCAAAGCTTCCTGGATCTTAAAGATGGACCAATAAAAAAAAAAATAGAAGAAAAAAAACATTTTTATATTGCTTGACTTAGACATGCAATTTCTGTTAATTCAGTGGATGGGCCAATGGAAGCAACTGTAATGCTTACTTATGAATATATAATTCTATGTTGGTTTTAATATATAATTAACTGAAAAGAATTATTTTATTGGCGAAGTCGTTTGTTTGCCCTAGTTTGCAATATCTTGTCATTATTACCACTTCTAGCAACAGTAAAATTTCTATCCAAAAATAAAGGTGTGGGTTTTCTAAAAAAATGTATACAATCTTTGACTAAAGAAAATAATCTTAATAAACGCCATCTACTAAGCACAACACTGTCCATTCTCTATGCAGAAAAGTTTTACTTCAAAATGTTGACAACGCATTCCAATGATTTTTCTGAGCTCAATTTCACCTGTCGTTATATAACCCATATTATTTTACATATTTCTCCTATAGCAGATTAGGAAATACTAATCTGCTATCTGCTGTACTAGCAAGTACAGTAGCTGATAATTTGATCAACACATTTGATCCTGGAATTTCATCCTGTTTGCTAAAAACTGGCAATCTACTATTTTAGTTTGCATGTTCTTTCTGGACCAAGATATGCTATTAGTTTCAAATTCACGAAGTAAGTGGAAGTTTAAAATGCCTCAAGTTTAAACTCAATTACTGTATTAATCTTGGTGTCTCTGCTCAGACTGAAGTATAAACTAGCTTGTGCATTGCATAAAGCCATAATATGAATTAGAATGAGTTAAAACACAGCTTGAAATAAATCATACAAGCTAGTATGTCTAGCCAACAAGAACCAGTTTCAGATACAGGTAATATTAGTACTGTAGACCAGCAGTCCCCAACCTTTGAGGCTTGGCTGAGTGGGAGAGAGGAACTGGGCCATGTGAGTGGCAGGCTGGCCTGAGTGTGGTCACAGCCCTTGCGCACTGGCCTGCCATTTGTGTGGCCCAATTCCTAATAGGCCATGGCCTGGTAGTGGGCCATGGTCTGGGAGTTTGGGACCCTGCTGAAAATTTTAAACTATTTTTGTTCACTGTATTTAACATGTAAAACGGGAATTAAATGGCTGTGCCAATCCCATTTTAATTTTTTGGCTACAATACCATTATTCAGGAGTTCATTACCAAATTTTAATACATATTGCAAAGTTGGAGAAGCTTGGAGACGATAAGCAGAGCATAAGCTACAGATTGCCTTTCCCTACTTTAGTGTATCAAGCAAACCAGAGAATCCAGTTAATTTCTTTTAAATAGGAAAGCCATAATTTTAAACAAAACATGGATGGAGCCATCATTCTCATCCACCAAAATCAATTCATGTTTCCAACAAAGAAAATAAACAGTCAAAAATAAATAAATTGCTTTAAAAATACAACATTCTTAAGACAACTGGAAGACATGGATACAGGAAAAGAATTTAAACTCCAAAATAAAATTTTATGCCCCAAGAGCAAAAAACAGAAATTACTAGCAAAAACGTTTTGTTAAAGTAAACTAGAATAAACTATATGCAGGCTATAAACCACATAAAGGACTTTTAACACTTATCAGCAAATGCTGATCTTATTTTTTATCACAAACAAAAACAAAAGTTCTCATTTAATCCTGCATAATTTTGAAAGACGCAGTTTTCCCACTTAAAAAAAAGGCTCATAAAAATTCTAAAATAATTTCAATGGCTAGAATGATACCCTTTAGTCCAAAGCCTGAAGAAGCATCTTAGCATGGAAAATGGCACTTGAGAACTCTGTAGTTCTGTTAGAAATGCCATTACATGCATACATTCATATCAATCCTATCACCAGCATTCTTGTGAAGTATATTGGATTCATCAGAGCTACTCAAAATCAATAAATCATTGATTTCGGTTGCAATTAAAAATGATGTGCTTATTGGACCCATGTTTGGAAAGATAAATGTCTTTATCTTTTCAGAGATATATTTTCTAAACCATGGTTTTACTTTTATATGGATTGTAGCATTTATTACAAAAATAAATTATAACAAATAATTGATAAAAATTATCACTTCATTTAAATGTTAAAATAAAAATACCATTTATTATATTTAGAAATACATATAGCAAATTTATTGTACATTTATTATTTACAAAACTCCACGGAAAATAATGATAATATTGACAAAGGAAAAAAAAATAATGTATTGAACTTAAGTGGCAGACCAAAAACTGGCTAGGATAACTAATGCCTATTGCTATGTTAGGCAAACTGAAATGACAAGGTGGTCTGAATTGTGACATTAACAACACACACAGCACACTGAAACTCACCTCATCTGAAGAGAAGGTTAAAGTGTGTGAACGCCCTGAAAGATTAGGCTCTGCCACTAACCCTGACAGATCACAACTTGGCTTGCTATGATATGAATCATCTATGAAAATTCTACTCTGCAAACAAGTGAAAATAATGTTTTGTTAACTCATCCCTTGGAATTAATCACAAGGAGACAAAGTACCTTTTTTAAAATGTAAAAATAAAAAAGCACCTACTTAACAATAGCATTAAGCTATATAATATATCTACAATAATATTCATCACTTATACAATCATTTATGTATTACTTCCCAACATATAATATATAAATATTGAGGTTTTATCAGTAAGAAGGAAGTCTTTTAGGAATACATGGTTAGTGATGAAGTTATTCCTTGAGACCAGTGGTCATCTCAGATACAAAGTTATAAATGTTAATGGAAAATGGAGATTTCCACTAGCAGCATTAGCTACTCGTTTATTTCCAATTATGCAAAGGAGAAGCAATTTGTTGGTTGCTCCTTTCTGTTGCAGCTTTTTTATTTTGGAGTTTCCTTCCAATCCTCAGAAATGTATTTTTATTGGATTGATAAGAAGAAGTTTTATTGGATTGATAAGAAGTGGTGCACAAATGGGCAGAGGAGACAGAAATCCTTTCTCCTGAAAATATTAACACCAAATCTTTATGGGAAATGTAATTTAGGATTTTGACCATCACAACCATATGGCTGTAGAGATACATTTCAAAACAGTTTGGATTACAAATTTGAATATTAGCCAGAATAGTCATCCAAAAGGAAAAAAAGAAACAAAAATGCATTATTCAAGTTTTTGTAGGAAAATTAAAGATCTCCCTAAAATGGGTGATTTGTATTATTATTATTATTATTATTATTATTATTATTATTATTATTATTATTATTATTATTATTATTAAATGTATAAGCTGTTTGATTCTGTTTTAAATCTGGGTGACATCTGTTTAAAATAATAGAATCCAATAATGAAAATGTCTGAAAAATATTAACAATAAAATCTCACACATCAAACATCATACAAGGGACCACCACCCATTCTAGCTCAAGGTTGGGGGAAGAACCAAGTTTTAAGGGCTTGTTTAAATAAGATCATAGTGGGGACCATATAAATCTCTGGAGGGAATATTGTTTCAAAGAACAAGTGCTATGAGAGAGGTGCCCTACTTCCTATGTTCCATCAGGTGATACAGTTTAATTGATGGGTCTTGGGGTGTGCCCACTCTGCTGAATTATATGGGATGGGAGAAACTGTAGAATAATGATCACCCACCTTTTTGGGTGATCTTCTATGAAACCAGGGCTGGTTTCGTAGAAGACCATTTTTCTACAGACCAGGGGTGTGGAGGGGCACAGGGATGCGCAATCTAGATCCCATGCATGTACATTTTTGCCTGTCCATGCTTACCTCAACCTATATGGCTCAATTCCTAACAGGCCACAGACCGGTATTAGACTGCGGCCCAGAGGTTGGGGACCCCTGCTATAGAAGACAGGTAGATAAACAAACCCATACCAGCCTTTATAGATAATCACTAACACACTGAACAGAACTTGGAAGCTTACTAACAACTAGGGCACCTCAGGAATTGAAGGTGTTATTTGGGGATGCCCAACACTACCCATGCCAATGCATTTTAGATCAGTTGCAGTAAGTGAACACTACTGCAGTAGTTCAAACATGAGGTGACCAAAGCATGAATTGGCCCCAGCTGCCATTGGCTCTTTGAATAGAAACTATTGTTCAAGAATATTCACAAGTTATGGAACAGTCCTAATATTTCAGGATTAAAGAGAGAACATTTCCAGATCTAGGTGGTCCAAAGAAACAGTTATTCAATTTTGCCATGGTTAAGCTTAAGCTTATTCCTCCCCATACAGTTCTTCACACACTCCAGACACTGACAAGATTTTGACAACATCATCTGGTCAGTTAGGGGTTGATATATACAACTGGTTAACTTGAAAGAGGAAACAAAGGGACAAAAAAAATATAGGATAACTATTTTGATTCTAATGATGCTTGTTAAAAATAAGTTAAAAATCTAGGTCCATACTTGCATATTAAGTGGAAAGGGCGTAGATTATATTTATTTTTATGCCTATATCCTGCCTCTCTGTGCAAAACAAACTTTTTGTCCCACTTTGAAATACATTTAATTATTTATTTTTTTCACTGTTTCAGGGAAATAATGTATGGAAAAGAAGTAAATATCTGGCTCCCTTCCTCTCTATCTTGATCAATTTAAATTCAAATTTAATGTCTCTATTTATTGCATTAATGTTTTACATTGGCATTTCTATTGATTTTAAATTGCATAGAGTTGCCTTTGGCAAGATGAGCAGCATATTAGCTTAATAAATAAATTCCAGATGTATATCATAGCTCCTGCTACAAAGGTAAAAAATATGAACAGGTAGTTCTTGACTTATGATCGCTCACGTAACAACTGTTCAAAATTACAACATGCTCAAAAAACGTTACCTACAATTTGTCCCCAAAGTTACAACTGTCCTACCATCCCACAATCATGTGATTATATTTTGGACACTTGACAACCAACTAAATTTACACCTGCTTGCAGTGTCCTGCAATCATGTGATTATGTTCGGTGATTTTTTTTCCTAATTCTTTTTTTTTTTCAAAAAACACCCATTGGATAAGATTGATTTCGATTTATGATCCTGTGATTTGTTTAATGACTGTCATAAAAATGAGTCTGATAATATGATGACTCAATTTATGACAGCAATGACTCATGACCAAAATTCCAGGTTCAATTGTGATAGTAAATTGAGGACTACCTGTATCTGTTTAGCAACTTAATATTTCATAGTCCAGAGACACTGAACCTCTTTAAAACTTTTAAGTTGCTGAACATTGTGTGCTAGTCATTTAGTGTTTGTTATTTAGGCTGCATTACAAACAAATACTGCTTAAGATTAATAATCAGAATCACCAAGGGAACAGGTAGTTTAACTGAAATTAGACTACTTTACTAATACTTTTATTAAGTATTTATCTTCAATGGGGATTTGAAGAACAATGGGCAAAATTGATTAGGAACACACTCTTTAAAGCTACTTATATTTTCCTTGAAGAGGTCCTGCTTTTACATCAAGAAACAGCATGAGAAAAATATTAAACAGTGAACTTTACCCAATCGACTTAATAACAACATAAAGAACATAACTAGTTTTAACAGCAACTCGCTGGATGTCATCATAATAGAATGTGAAACTACTTGTTGAATAGACCTACTTGTTGAATAGACCTACTTGCAAAAAGCATTTGTGCAATACATAAATTGTGCAAGATGAATTACAATATGGATTCAATATTCACGCAATAATTAAGTGGTGACTCTTCAACTATTACTTCGCACCAATTAAATGATCCCATTTGATATCACTCAATCAATTTGCATTTTGTATTTCTTGTATTAATGTATTTAATGTGGTACAAATTTTAACTAATTTGGATGAAAAAAGGGAAGTGCCAGTCAGGCTTGACAGTGGGGATATGATATCTGGGGAAACAACAGTTTGTTTTGCATCCCACAAGACTCTTGGACACGCATACATGTATGTATGCATTGCGCTAATGGAGCCACAGAATGGTCAGTCTGGTCAGTCAACCCATTACTGCTTCACTGATGAATTATAAGCTGCACTGGCTAAGTTCACGCAACATCCTAAGTCAGACAAAATTATATTATGGTTTAGCTAAACCTTAGGATGATTGTGAATCTAATCAGAGAGCTACTTTCCTGATTGATTCAATCTATTTTGCCAGCTGACAAGCCATACAAAATAAGCTTTCCCTAGTGAAAGGAAACCATTCAGCCATTTGCAAGCAGGCTTAAATTGGTTAAAATTATGTTGGCAAATACTTTACAAACTTGCAAGATATAAGAAATGACCTATCAATGAAAAACAGACAAAATGAAAAAAAAGCATGGCTTGGAATGCATACCCAAGATTATCACCAAACTGAAATAACTGAAGAATCTATGAAAGAAAACCAAGCTAGAGAAAAAATTATCCTGTAAATTAATATTTATCACAAAGTAAGTAGAATGCAAGCTTATAAATATTCTATGGGATATAAAACAAAACACTAGATTAGATGATGACATTATTAGATTCAGCTTTGGAAAAATTACTTTCTGTAAGCGCAGAAAATGTAGCTTCTAACAGATTTAACTATTTATTATTTATTTAAATATTATTTATCATCTCTTAATACATAAAAATATGCAAGAGCTCTCTCAATGATAAACATTTTAGCAAATTTATTTAACATATTTTTTATTATAGCAGAGAAATCCTATTGTCTTCCATGTGTTGCTGTTTAAGGAGTTTAGAGGAAAAAATTGTTTGAAGTTCAATAAAATATTGAACAATTTTACTATTTTGAATATGTTGTTTGCAACTTAACCAAGAAAGTTGCAGAGTTGATTGAATTTTTTTCTGAATTATATGGTAGATCACTGGTATCAAAAAGTAGTTTTCTTGGTATGATCAATTAATATTAATTAAATTAATTAAATTATTGCAGCAGGCAGGAAATAAGGTCACATATATCAACTTTTTGACTCAGTACCTTAGCAGTGCTGTTATATTTGAGTCAGGGAATGTAATAGCAACATTTGATTTAACAACAAAAATTTTTAAAAAGGCATAGATTCATGCCTTCCTACATTTCACATTCTTTTTTAAACATCTTGAAAGCCATTTTGCAAGTTCTTGCCATCATTACTAATCAAGATTTAACAAAAGTTAGTATTAATATTTGTTTTCTGTACCTATGGTTAGTTGCTTTAACTGTTGTACAAATATACGTATCTTTATAAATGTTTGGAAAAGCTGCCAGAAGCAATTTAATTTTTTAAAAATAAAATTTTAAAGAAGCTAGGAGAAAGAAATGGTTATTTTATAGCTTGCAATAACTACCTTTAATAAACAATAAGAAAGGACCACTGAAACCAGAAAGATTTTGATATAGCAAAATATTTCTCCTGATGGAACAGAGCTTAACAATTCTCTCTCTCTCTTTTAGCAGTCCACTGCTAAATCCAATGCCCTAAGGACTGGATTATTCCTTAAATAGTGAAGTGGCAGAAGATTTGACTAAAGAGAAAGAAAAAGGGCTCTTTCCCATGACTTGAATTACTCCAAATGAAGTACTGCCTTATCAGGAGAAGCTCTGAATCCAATCCTACGTATTTCAGTAATCCTTTCTGGGCTGTAGTGTAGAAGCTAAATTTAACTAGCATTTCATGCCATACTGAAATTTCACACATTAAGAGAGATCTCTGCAGTTCTCACATAAACATCCCTAGAAATATGTACAGTGATGACTAACGTGTAAACTGCATTTACAGCTTGTATACAAGATATAGGGTAGTCCTTTGGGTTCAAAGAAGACATAAGATAGCTCTAGAAAATCCAAGCAATACTAACTATTGAGGAAGTCAGCATATCTAAATGTGCATAACATATTCAAACAGACTACATTTACCTTGCTTCTGGTTTTCTCTTGACTTTGTTCAATGGCAATGTCCTGCCCACCCTGAGAAAAACTCAGGGAGCTACTAGAGCTATGTTCTTTATGGCTGTCTCCAAACCAAGAGAAAGGCATACAAGTAGGAATAGGCGAATCAGAATCTGAGGCAGATAAATTGTTGTCAGGGTCTTCCAATAATTCTCGGGAACCTCTGAAATAATATCATGTCCATAAAACCATATATCAACATTTACTGTACATGCAAATCAAGCTATTTAATGTGTTTGTCACAGTTCTATTTTAACATTCAGCATAACCATTTATAGCACAAAACTTAAATAAATTTAATAAACTGTGAATAAGCTTGGCTTACTATTTTTAAAGCATTTTAAAAATAGTTCTGTTACTAAGGGATTTCTGTCTTATTCTAGCAAACAGAAGAACTGCCAGTGCTGAAAACCTTTTACCAATAACTCTGGAGGGTGTACACAGAAAATGTATATATGTTTTAAAAAATCTCTGTATATGTTCTACTTTTCTTTTTTTAGGAAAGTTTATATAAGATTGGGTATAGAAACAGGCTTTCAGGTGTTACCTGAATGGAAAAAATGACCTCACGATTTAATCCATGAAACTCCCTTTTTAATTTCATTATTAGCTTATTTTATTTTATAAAAAGGATATAAATTGCTTCAAAACTGTCTGAAAAAGGTCTCTGTAATCTAAAACACATTTATGAAGCTATTTCCAAATTAAAAGCAGCAATACAAATCTTTTAAAGATACAATTTAAATTGGGTATAATAGGCACAAATGAATCATTTATACAATATTCTGTAGTTAAACCCAAGCTCTTCAAACTTTAACCCATTTTTCAGTAAACTGCTATATAATAGTATCAGCAGATACTACAGCAAAATGATATAGCCTGCTGTTAGAATACAGTGCATAACAAGACTAACACAGACTAATTGTTCTGCAAAAATATAAGAACTGGTTCTTAAAATACTACATAAAATACTTCATCCAATTGTACTTTCTCACATGGCTCATAGTTATTCAATGCTATGCCAGAGAGTGTGTAATAAAAATAGAACATATATAGTGAATTAGTATTAACAATACAAAAAGTTTCACCAGAAGTTATAATACTGTAAACGTATGATTTAACACTTGAAAACATATAAAGCAAACTGCAGTGCAACTTGGATTATTAAACATAGAATTTAAAAATAAAAAAATAAAAATACAGGACATTTGTTCTCTTTTCTACTAAAATCACTTCCAATGAATCTCCAGATACTTCCAATGAAGTACAAGGAAAGAAAGTCATTAAAGCTTTGGTACAGAAAGTGCTTGGACTCTAGATTTTCTGGAAAAAGATCTTACAATTTATTAAATCTTTTTTCAAAAATGGAAATAACCTATAAAATGTAGATGGATGGAGTGCTTGCACCTGGACATTTCTTTTCCTGAAGACTGAAATGCTCAATAAAGTATGCAAAACTGAACTGTGAATTCATTCAGAAAAAAACATTCTAGTTCCAAAGAAATACTTCAGCTTGGAATGTATCAATAAGAATGTATCTTACACATACCTGCTGTCCAGAGAACTCCTTGCATTTTCTTTTTCTTGTTTTTTGCCTTTACCGCCTGATTTTCTTAGGCCCCTGAAATTATATTGGACGAATAATTTAAGCACTTCATAAATCTTAAAACTGCAATCCTTGCCTAGAAGTAAGACTTATTAATTAAGGCACAGACTTGAATAAGCATGTACAGGATTGAGTTGTTCCAAAGTGCTCACATCATAAGCCAAAATATAGCACTCTACTCTGATAAACACATCACAATATATTTTACAGTTCAAAACTTTCACAATAGAATATATGCTATACTGAATACTTTATGAAATTTTATTTGCTGAATAATGAAAAATGACACATTATAATATAAATTAACATAAAGAGAAATGTTTTCCTGAAAAATTCTAGGCCAGAGTTTAAAATGCTATTATCACCCAGAATTCCTGTGATTTATATACTAGCAGTGGTTCTGAGTACTTTTCAGCATTATATATAACATATTAAATTGTCTTTTACCTTTAACAGCAATTTGCTATATAATAAAAATCTGATAGCTATCTTTCTACATTTTAGACTACTTCAAACACATTATATGCAAAGTTCCAGCTCTCTAGATCCAAATGATAGTCCCCTAACAATTTAAAATTAGTCTGAATGAAATAATTTGGTTTCATTATTTAAATGTATACAATTAGTCCTCACTTAGCAAGCACAATTGGGTGCAGAATTTTGGTCACAAATTGTTGTGATTGTTAGGCAGATCACCCTAGGATCTGCCTTGATTTTTATCACCATTTTTACAAAGGTTGTAAAATGAGTCACTACGGTTGTTAAAGTGAATCACCTGGTTGTTAAATGAATCCATTCTTCTAAATGGCTGTTTTTTTTGCTGAAAACAAAAAATGTCACAAATATAATGACATGGCCATGGGATTCTGCAACCAGTTGTAAATACAAGCCAGTTGCCAAGCTTCCAAAATGTGATCCTATTACCATAACAGATGGGGGAAGGGGGGAGTTTTAACTTTGAAGTTGGGTCATAATTTTGAGTCCATCATAACTTCAAAAGATCATTAAAAAACTGGTTGTTAAGCAAGGACTACCTGTATCATGCATATAATACACAATAATCATATTTCACTCATATCCTATTAAGCAGCAAAATAATAATAATATTAAAACTGTAACTTAAGTCAAAACAAAATCCAAAACTAAATCTTCGAAGATAAATAATACTTTCTAGTGGCATAAGGCCCAAAAAAAGTTTCCCATGATAATATAATAAATACATTTAAAGTGATATTTTAATATATGTATTAGCAGCAGTAATTTATTCAGATAAATGTCTAATTTTGAATGTAACAGAACTGTAGTTTAATAAACCAATGCAAGAATATTAACTTTCTGTTGTTGAAACCAAACAAGTCATACCCAAAATCTGGAAAACGTCTTTTGGCTTTCCCCACAGAAGGACCGTCTCCGAATTCAGCCTTTTCTTCAGCTCTTTTGTCATCTGTAATAAATATATTTACTGACATAAATTATGAACCATAATGATCATTTAATCAAATGATGAGAGAAAATAGAACAATTCTACATAAAGATAGATGTTACTGAGCAACACTTTCTTAAGGTGATAATGTTAAAGTCCTAGATCTTAAAAACAGTAAATAAAGTACAGTAAATAATTAACAGGTATAGGAAAATTAAAATAAGCTTTCCCCCAAGATAAAAAAAAATCCTACATCATGTTTTTAAAATAAGATTCTGAAACAAATATCTTTGCAATTACCAATGGTGAAGATTTATAAAGGTAACAAGTTCTTAAGACAGGGCCTAGTATCTACAAGTTAATTCTGCCTATCTAATTCGAAAGAGGCACATAAAACAGGAAATGATGCCCACTCAAAAGCTGAGGAGGAAAATCCTGATGTTCTCCGATTCCAGTAAAAAGCTGGGTGATTTTGGCCAGTGAATCTCTCTCAGCACAACCCACCTGACAGGGCTGTTGTAGGAAAATAGGAGGAAGGTGTGTTGGATGTATTCATCATCTTGAGTTATTTGTAAAAATAATAAAGGTGGGATACAAGCAAATAAATTCCCAATAGCATCTGAAATACTTTAAAATCTAGCCATCAATGACAAGAACCTCTACTGCTCTGAGAAACAGCAATCAATTTTTTATCTACTGGGACACACTGAAAAAAATACAACCCCCATAAAGGATCCTCAACGTAAAAACACAAGCGTACATTAAATTACCGCTGAGGACAGTTTTAGGAAGTTGTATAAATACCTTCAAGCCAGAATGATATTTAGACTGCTTAATGATCGCTAAATATTGAAAAGCTTTTTCAACTATTTTTTCCATCTTGAAGGCTGATATAGGAAGGTTGCTCAGAGAAGGAGATTATGTTCATGTAGCTTAGGGTCCATTAAATCCTTATCTCATGACACGCTTCACTGCATTTCTCGTAGACTTCATAGAAGCTTTTTATTGTATTGGAGTTTTTATTCCCTAGCCACTCAGGTGAATTTTACGTTCAATATCTCTTATTAAATAAAGGTCCCAAAATAACAGTTGCTAAAATTGCATTATTAGCATTTATAATATGGGCTAATATAGTTAAAGCATAGGTAAGGTAAAGAATGATAAACAAAACAATATTATCATTTCCTTTCTCTTTCTTCTTCTGTCCACTTTTTAAACAATTTAAGACCTGTATTATTAAGATAAAATGTATGCCCATGCATTTGTAATACTTTTTGATATCCTCTTTATTTTTAATGTATTAAACTATATAAAACCTTAACAAAAACTTTACTTCTGAAATGACTTAATACATTATTCTACACTGTAACTGTCTACAAAGGCATCCAATTTCTAGTCACTTGCTGCATATTTGGAGAGTTTAGCGTTCAGTCTACATTGTAAAACTTCAATGATAATGAAAGTATTGTGAAGTCATGGTGGGATAAGTAGGGGCTTGAACAAAAAAGATTCAAGATCTCTTAAACTCAGAGATTCTCAAATCTTCAGGACATGCCAAAATTAAAATTTGAAGAATCTTGAATAAACTGTAGCAAAATTGGAAGATTGGGATTATGATTGAGAAGTAGAAAGTTGCTGAGTACTCTTGGAAATATTTCATTTGTGGAACCTTTTTGTAATAATAGTATGCAAACAAATACAATTATATAAATGTATAGAACAATACTAATGGACCGCAAGTTTCATAAATATAGCAACATATAAGTGAAAAGATAAGTAGTTCCAAACACTGACAAAATTCCTTGAAGTCTTGTAAAAAAGAAGCTACTTCAAAAAGTTGGTTAAAACACTGTTGCAAATCAATTTTAATTTTTCCTTCTGGTGTTGTCTAATTTTTCTGGTCAACTCCCACGCTCTCTAAAATCTACTCTTTCTTGATATATTCCAAATACTGGGGATACAGCCAAAAATAATATGCATATTCTTACCATACTGCAATAGAACCAGAGTCATATTAATAATCTTGCTGATGTCGGCCCCAAGCGCAATAATAACAGGATACAGTCAAACCATATGTGTTTATATTCTGACTCCTGAGGGAATCTACAATTACCCAAACATTAATTATAGTCACCTCTTTTCAAACATTCTTTGAATTGTCCAATATACATGATGTATGCTGTTGTATCAAAATCATTTTAAGATAATAGGAAAATAATTTCATATTATTTAATGTGATTAAATAATATGAAATTATTTCATATTAATGTGATTTATCAGATTAGGACCTTTAAGCTCTTTATAGCCAAGGCCTAGAGCAGGGGTGAAATGCTACCGGTTTGCACCAGTTCACGCGAATCAGTAGCAGTGGCGGTGTGTGGTTTGGCGAACCGGAAGCGGTGGCAGTGTGAAGCTCCACCCACTCCCTTGGACATTGTTACTTCCTGGTTTTAACCTGTTTTTGATCAGCTGCGCATGTGCAGAAGGCTTTGCGCATGTGCAGAGGGCCCAAAATAGCACATGATGCACACGTGCAGAGTGTGCACTTCCAAACCGGTAGGGAAGGCAAGTAGATTTCACTCCTGGCCTAGAGCCGTGATGGTGAACCTATGGCATGCATGCCAGAGATGGCATGTATTGCCCTCTCTGTGAGCACATGAGCTGTCACCCCAGTTTAGGTCTGCCATGGATATTCACGCGCCTCCCACTAGCCAGCTGGTCTTCTGGTCTCTGACGCACATGTGGGAGGCAGGGCGTGCACATGCGTGGGAGGTGGGGCACATGCAGGGGCTGTGCATGTATGGGGTGTGTGCATGCATGCATGAGGACCATGTGCGCATGTGCAGGGCACATGCGGGGGCATGCACGCATTTCATTTTGGGGGTTTGGGCGCGCTTTGGGCAATTCGTCCGGAAAGGGTTAGCCATCACTGGCCTAGAGATAACTACTATGAAATTCCTTCAAACTTACTATAAAGAGTTGTAAGCTAAGGAATAACAGATAACATTTCTGAAACCTCTAACCATTAATGGGGCTTCAAAAGGAGTAACTACATGTGAATGAAATAAACTAAATAATGTGCTTAACTTAAATACACTGTTAAGAACCAGGGTGAGATTTTTTAAAAAAAATCAGGGTTTAAAAATATTTTCCTTAGAGTTGAGCTGACCAAAAGTGATAATAGTATTAAAAGTTTATAAACAAAAATATAATTTAGATGCTATTTTGAACCTGAAAATTTTATTACATGTTACAGAACCATCAAGCTTATCATAATAAAAACGAGATAAAATATAATGCAGCAAGATGACCAGAAAGACAAAAGCTACAGTAAGAAAAGACAAGAATGATGTACCATTCTAAACTGTACAGAATATTCTGGTCTACATAGTATACATCAAATTAATTTGTTATTAATAAAGCATAAATTCTGCAGGCTGCATGTGCACACTTACCAATGGCTTGTACTATCTTAAAAGTCTTTGTCTGCCAGACATATATTATTTTTAACAATGATTATACATGATATTTTATGGGGAAATGTTTCAGTTATATTTGTGATCCAACTGATATTACAGTGGTACCTTGGTACTCAACATTAATTGGTTCCAGGAGGCAATGAATACCAAAACGATGAGTATCAAACAAATTTTTCCCCATAAGGAATAATGAAGTGAGTCACAAGGTAGCTGACATCAGCAAACTCTAGCTTGTGATCGAGAACTAAACAAATGAGTACCAGGACAAAATTTTCACATCAAAATGCACTGAATACCAAATTCAATGAGTTTCAAAGCAGTTGAGTACCAAGACACCAAGCTGGCAGGAAGAGCCAACACTCCAGAAGATAGGCTTAAGACACAGAAGATCTTGACAGACTTGAACATTAGGCACTATCTAACAAAGTGAAATTTAATGGTGAAAAAAGTAAGTGTCTACATTTAGTCAAGAAAAACCAAATACACATGTATAGTATAGATGGAACCTGGCTCAATAGTAGTAACTGTGAGAGGGGTCTTAAGAATCCTAGTGGAGTCTTAAATATGAGCAGCAGTGTGCTGCAGCTGCCAAAAAAGCCAATGCGGTCCTAGGCTGCATTAAAAGAGGCATAGAATCAACATCATGTGAAGTTACAATGCCTTGGTAAGACCACTTGTAAAAAAAGATATTGAGACTCTAGAAAGGGTGCAGAGAAGAGCAACAAAGATGATTAGGGGATTGGAAACTAAAACATATAAAGAATGGTAGCTGGAATTGGGTATATCTAGTTTAATGAAAAGAAGGACTAGGGGTGAAATGTCAGCAGTGTTCCAATATCTCAGGGGTTGCCACAAAGAAGAGGGAGTCAAGCTCTTCTCCAAACCACCTGAAGGCAGGCCAAGAAGCAATGGATGGAAACTAATCAAGGAGAGAAGCAACCTAGAACTAAGAAATTTCCTGACAGAACAATTAATCAGTGGAACAACTTGCTTCCAAAAGGTGTAAATGCTCCAACACTAGAAATTTTTAAGAGGAGATTGAATAACCATTTGTCTGAAATGGTACAGGGTTTCTAAAAGACCTCCAAAGTCCCTTCCAAATCTATTATTCTGTTAAAGTACCACTGTATTTTTTTACACTTTTTGTCTTGCATAGTTGAAGGGTCCACTCATTTCAAACTGCCTTTGCCTCTGTCTGTGATGGCGAACCTATGGCATGTGTGCCACAGCTGGCACGCAGAGCCCTCTCTGCGGGCATGCGAGCCTTCGCCCAGTTCAGCCCCACTGTGAATGCACGCCTCCTGCCGGCCAGCTGATTTTTGGGATGGGAAGCAGGGCATTTGTGGGAGATGTGCACGCATGCGCGGGACCCCACTCACACATATGCAGGGGAGGGAGGGGGTTCGCCCCCCCCCGCAGCCCATTTTTGGTCCCAGAAGGCTGCAGGTGTTTCAAGTAGTTTTAATCAAAATGCAGTTAAAACGCTATACAAGCCATCAAGAATATAAATACATATATACAACAGGAACAGGAAGTGCCTCACAGGAGCAAATAGAAGTAAATCCTAGAGAGGCAGGAAATGCATCACAAAACAATGGAGATGAATGCTAAAGAGGAATAAAGCTGCACATGCAAGGCAGACATAACACCTGTAACAGCAGGGAGGCCTACTAGGCTCAAAACAGGGCGGGGGCACGTGTGTATGCATGGGGAGAGTGTGGGAGAGGTCACGTGCGCATGTACGGGAGAGCGGGGGGGATCATGTACACATGCACAAGATGCGGCTGCATTGCATTATGGGTGCCCGCATGCACGTATGCTTTCTCTCTCGCATGTGCTTCCGGCACACTATGACAAAAAGGTTAGCAATCACTGGCCTAGGTCCTATTACTTGCGAACATTTCAACGAGTTCACAATCAAATATGATAATAACTCTCAATTTGAGCCACAGTAAGGGTAAAACATGAAATTCCTTATTCCAGACAGTAGTCAACATTATAATAAAGAAACAAGAATGAACTGGAACATATGGGAAGTTAAACCCACGTCTCTTAGCAGGTACTTGTAATTTATGCAGTGAAATCTTCCTGGAAGTCCTTGCCATAGAAATCTATTCATTACCTTACAAATTTGTTTAAGGTAATTGGATGGAATAATAAATATGTAAAAGCTTCTTAAAATATAAATCAACTGCTGTGCTTAAGTATACATCTTACACCAAATACTCAAAGTAATCATTGATTATTTGTCTGGATTAACTTTCATCTCAAAAATGGGAAAAGGTCATCAGCTGAAAATACTGTAGGAATGTTTATGTTGTGATAAAGAAGTCAATATATAAACTAAAATGCCAAATCCTTACACTTTCTAAATGCTGTTAGAGCATCAAGTCTGATTTACTGCAATTTACAGAATTTATGTTATATATCATATATTAATAAGATTGGGAACAGACATTTCTAGTTTGTAAAATGCAAAATATTACCAGCATATAATAATAGTAAGGAGTGCAATCTTCATATATACCATACTGTAAATTGAAGAAAAGAGAGGCCCATTATTCAAACAAATCATAATTTATAGGTTAAATCAATCTAAAATAAAAAATTTAACGAAAATCCCAAATACAGGTAATCCTCTGCTTACAATGGCGATTTGGACCAATATTGCCATTACTATGCTCTGCGGTCATAAGGTGTGACATCAAGTGACTTCATCACTTAGCAAGAGCAGTTCATTTCACTGTTGTGAAGCAAGATTGCACGGGTCATTAAGTGACAACCTCACATAACTGTGAGTTCTGACTTCCTGCCGGCTTCCTCACTGACTTTGCTTGTGGGAAGGTTGCTTCTGGTGAGGAATGGCAGCCTGATGTCCTGTGGACAGCGCAAGACATTATGGCCAAAAGGCAATTAGATGCTATCTCCAGGTTTCTGAATTCTTCTTTGGAGCAAGGAGAGATCTTCAGATTATGCATATGAAATCCAGACAGCAGGTCTGGGTGTGTATATATCAGTAGATGGCAAAACTGCACCTGCAACAATGTTCTATTTTCATCAAAATCAACTCTTTTAATTTGACTACCATATTCCTGGCTTTCTTTTACTCCTTTTTTGAAACCATCTCTTTATACACAACATACTTTTTTTTTGGATGTAATCATTCCCTTATCTGCATTTTTCCTCATTACAGTCTCTTTAACTCCATTATTTCACCAAGCATTCTCTTTAACACTTTCTATTAGCGTTAACTTTGTACATTTCTACAGCACTCTATAATATAATTTTTTTCACTATGTTTCAAGCAGCTTTCTAAATAATTCCAGAATAATTTTTCTCCTGGATTATGTTCATTCAAAATGTTACACTGTTTCTCAAAATTCATCTCTGGTTCTTCATTATCATTATTAATTAAAATACAACATATAACAATCACCACTCTATTATTGATTCCTACTTTCAAATATTACCACAACCTACATATATCAATTTATATACATCAGTGCTTTCATTCAATTAAACTTACACTTTCATATGTGAATTCATTACTTCACAAGATCAGCCTACCTTCAGATTTACATACCTCATTTTTTACAGTTTCAAATAGACAAATACAGGTAGTCCTCAAATTGTGACTACTATTGCGCCCAAAATTTATGTTGCTAAGTGAGACATTTGTTAAGTGAATTTTGCCCCATTTTTTTTGCCTCAGTTGTTAAGCAAATCACCTCAGTTGTTAGGTTAGTGCCCCGGTTATTAAGTGAATCTGGCTTCCCCATTGATTTAGCTTGTCAGAAAGGTGATCAGAAAGGTCCCATGATCCTAGGGACATTGCAATGGTCATAAGTATGAACCAGTTGCCAAGCATCTGAATTTTGATCCCATTAGCATTGTGATATTGCAAAGGTCATAACTGTGAAAAACGTTCATCAGTAACTTTATTCAGTGCCATTTGAACAGTCACTAAATGGACTATTTTAAGTTGAGAAGTACCCGTACCAATACCTTTCAGATTTAAGATGCGATATGTTACTTCTCACTTAAGGACCAATTCAGTCCAATAAAAATTATTTTTGGGGTATACTAGATTTCTCAACTATTATTTAAAAAAGATTGACTATCATCTTTTTTTTTTTAATGTCAGGTGCAATTTAGAAGAATATCAATGCATGTGTTTTAGGCATATCTATTGGTTATCATGATGCATCAGATTCATGGAAGTTAAGTTCAGAGATATAAATATGTTGTTAATATTCCCCAAATCTGACATTGCCTATATATGAAGAGCAAAATATATCTTGCTCGGATAATAGTGAAAAACATAATTGTATGTTCTTAGAAAAATATGTGTACAGCAGATCTTAAAATTGGGTTTAATAATGTATGTCAGAGTTTAGCATTAAAGATAGCCTTGTTTCAGTGGAAAGATAGGATTGAACAATATGATCCCATATAATCTAGGTTTAACACACTTAAAAACTGAATAGTTTGCCATTTATTATTTTGAAACTGCAATTGTTGTCTTTTTCCAATTCTTTAGTTTTCAGTGGTTTGTTTATAGTTTATAGCAATAATATAAAATATAATAAAATATAATATTTAAATGTTCCTTCCACATCTACACATTCTTATGCACATCCCATCCCATAACAGGAAATAAATTCTCAAACCAGCACATTTTTGGGAGAATAAAACCAAGGCTATGAATTACCTTTTTATTTTGTGAAAAGCATTGCAAGAAAAACAAAATATTAAGGAAGACATTTAATGTTTTGTTTTTGTTGCACTGTTTTTAGAAAATAAGAGGTGATAAACTGCTGATCATCACTTGAGAGAAAACTACTTCTCATGCTGCCTCTGTGTCAGGGGAAGAAAAATCAATGTGGTGGCAGGGAAGGCCTGTATAGGAAGAAGAATAATCCCGCCAAAATAAGGATAGTTCACACAGAGACAATGCACAATTACCACGAACCTAATATGTACAAAATTGTCTTATTGAGGAGATATCAACTGATACACATCCATTTCTGAATGAGAAAAAAATCTTTTCCATCTTTCATTTATATTACATGTAATGTAAATCATTCTATAAAAATATTCTGAGAGCAATATACAAGAATAGAATATACAAGAATAGCAATTTTGTAACACATAAAGGCAGAATATTTATTCAGTGTAAAGTTTGCATGGGGCCATTTCAATTACTGGGTTCCTTCAGAATCCACAATTGGAGAAATCTCTACTAAGGAGCATGACTGATTTTCCATGAAACGAATACCTCCTCCAAACTTTAAAGGATTTACCCCTTTTTAAGCCTTGATTTACAAGCCTCTTTTTTAAAGATAAATTATTAATTCAAATAATGACCATTGCCCTAAACTTCCTTTAATGAGCATCCTCATACTAGAGTGCTCTGTACTGTGATATTTAGTCTCCCATTTACTAATTTTATGCTCCCCCCCATATAATGCTCCTCCCCCTCCTTTTAGGCTTTTGCTTTTTTATATATACTTTTTAAAAATCCTTTAGCTTTTTTTTTATAATTATAACTTTTTAGACTCTTGGATTTTCTATGCTTTTTAATTGACTGCCTTATTCTAGTCTTTGACTGCAATAAACACAGGAGCACAGTGGTTCTCATGGTTAGGATGCTGGGTTGGAGGTTAGCAAGTATATGTTCGAGAGCCAAGTGCTACTATAGGGCAGGGTGAGCTCCTGTCCTTCATTCCAGCTCCTGCTGGGGACATGAAAGGAGCTTGCAATTGGATGTCTCCCTGGACAACGTTACCAGCTAATCCTTTCAACTTGGAAGCGTGCCGGTGCGACAATCATAAGAAACATTTGATATTAACTGAATCTGCTCAGTGAAGATAAAATATAAGTCCTGATCATACCTTAAAACTATCAATAAACGATAAGACCAAAGTGGAAGGGATGTAACTCTGGCCATGATCTGAAGTAATACAATTTACAAAACGCAAGTAATAAGCTACCATCTGGTTGTAACTGCGACTTTTTACTAAGTTTAGCAAGATTGAATTTTGTTACAATTTGTATTATAATTTTTTTTGTTCTATTGCAATTACACAAATGCCTAGATGTTGTGGAATAATTATTACTTTATAATTTTAAAACATGAAGGACTATACCAAATATTACATCGTACTTCCATTCATGCAATGAGAATTCTCTATTTCTCCTCCCTCCTTTCCTGTATTCTCTTTGTGCCTTTTCTGAAGCAGATCTCCACATTTCTCCAAGAAAACCTGCAGGTTCTGTGACAGTGCAGATATAAGAAATTCTTTCAACCACAATGATACCCAGTTGGATAAACATAACACAATCATCTTAACTTACCTTTGTTCACTTTCCCTTTTCCTTTTGATTCTCTTTGCTTAACATTTCGGCAATATCCAGCAGGAGAATTTGAAGCAGAATCATCATTAGGTAGTGACTGAGATATTCCAGCAGTGTCTTCTGTCTGCAGTTTATACACCGGAGAAGAGTGCACAGAAAGTGGTGGACTTGGTTCTAATGAAAGGTCACTGTTTTCAGCACACTCCAATTTATCATTTTTTTTATCTGTATCACTTTGCTGTGATGAAATAACCTTTTCTGTCACATCTGGAAACTTACTCAAGGTATTTTCTTCCATGTCATCATTAATGTCCTAAAACATAAGTAAGAAAACAACATTAATATTCTAAGCAACTTTAGGACTATGATTTTTCAACACCCAGATTTTCCTATATTGCTCATTTGTTAAAGCTGTTATCCATAATTCGCTGTGAATCACCTTGCTGAAATAACTTAAGGTAACATCAAGGCAGTAACCTTTTTGCAATGCCTTTGTTGTGAAAGTTTTCTCTAGAAATATTCCCTTGCTGCATACCACTCTTTCTTAATATATAATATAGCAACAGAGTTGGAAGGGACCTTGGAGGTCTTCTAGTCCAACCCCATGCTTAGGCAGGAAACCCTACACCACTTCAGAGAAATTGTTATCCAACATCTTCATAACACCAACTTAAATTGCTTAAGTTGTTATACCAGAACCTGTTGCTTAATTTGTTACAACTTCACTTTCATCACATTTTTTCATCTGTGTACTAACATATATAAATAAGCAATGTAATTATATTAATATGAAATAAAATGTTAAAATGTAATTGTAATTCTACATTGTTTTTAATAACATGCATAATTCTTTATATTATTATGTATTAACATATAATTAAACATTCTCTCTCTTCCTCCCTCCTCCCATATATATATATGAGAGATCTCTTTTGTATGTATGTATACATACACATACACAAGGCAGCCAAAATAAATAAAATAACAAGCAGTAGAATATCAATTAAGAATTCAGATAAAAAGAAGCATTCATAATTAAGTATGCAGCATTTAATAATTAAGAAAGTAATAAATCCTGAGACTGGGAAGTCTTAAGTGGCACTGAAAGACTAATAGCAATGTAGCTAGGACAAGCAGAAACTTTGTAAATTCAAATAAAAACATGAAAATATCAAAAATATCTTTTGATATTTTATAGTTCTTCTCTTGATTGGAACTGTTTAAATCTATGTACGCATTAAAACATGTGAAGGAACAGAATTTTTTTAAAAGATAGCAAAGATAAATATATGTATTTTCAATCATAACAGAAGTTACTTTTGTTTGATCCCTGTCATTTTTCAAATTCCAAACATTTCAAAGTTTGTAATTCTTATATTCTACAAAGGAGTTTAAAAGAGTAACTTACAGTTACTGTATAATGTAACTTTTAATTAATGCCAGATTCAAAATAACCATAAAATAATTTAATGCTTGTTGAAATAGAGATAGGTACATTTCCAGTTTAAAAAATCTTATATTGAGTGGTTAGAATGTAGCATTTCAGGCTAATTCTGCTGACTGCTGACTGCCAGCAATTTGGCAGTTCGATTCTCACCGGCTCAAGCTTGACTCAGCCTTCCATCCTTCCAAGGTGGGTAAAATGAGGACCCAGATTGTCAGGGGCAATATGCTGACTCTGTAAACTGCTTAGAGAGGGCTGTAAAGCACTGTGAAGCAGTACATAAGTTTAAGGGCTATTGCTATATAAATAAATGGCAAATTACAGTGCAGGTCAACCTATTTTAATTGTCTGTTTCAGCCTCCTAGCAGCCCAGGTATAGTACTCAAGAGCATACTAAAGCTTTGTTTTCATATATCTTAAACTCAAGCTATTATAAATCTTTATTTTTTCCCCATAGTCAGCTGTTTAAGTATAGATTATAGGGCTAATCACAAGCAGGGCTGAGCTGTATGCTTTAAATTGATTTTTAAATTTTCTATATTCCACATTAGTAATGATTTCCATAGAGTTGAAATAAATGTAAGAAAAAAAAATCAGTTTTATGAGAAATGGATATTCCCTTAAGCAGTAGAAAAAGGCTTGTGAAATTATATACCTTCTAGCCAAACCCAAATCCACAAACTAAATGTAACAAATATAATATTACTTTATCCTCTTCTACCCAATTTAAGTTAGCTATTTTCCAAGAAGAAAAGTACTTGCACATCTGGAAAGAAGTGAGACTAAAGAGATAATATAAAACCCCTTGTGTCCCTGTTAACTGAATCCATATTTTTAAGGAACTGTATATGCCTATTAGCCTAATATTCCTCTCAAAGTCTGTCAAATGCACCAGCAGTTGAAATTTGATAATTACTGGAAAGCTGCAGAAGAATGAATGATATCTACATCAATTGTAAGATGACCAGAGTCACTTAGTTGAATTGGGTGGCTACAGAAAACTAATGAACGAATGAATAAATGTTAAATATGGCTAAAAACACTTGTTTGAGAAGCTGGGAGAATAAAGGAATGAGAGACCTTTTAGGTCATCTGCCAAAAATGCCAAGTAAATTATATATTTTATCTCATGTATACTTTAATCATAGACAAAGTACCAAATTATACCTGGGAAAATAAAATGAACACTATACCTGTGAGTTTCTGTCTTTTTGTTTGGCACCAAGAGATTCCTTTAGCTTTGACCGAGAAGGTGGCTGACGTTTTACTTTCAAGGCAAGCTGGGCCTTAGCTTTATGAGCACTTGTATCTAACCTTGGTGGGTCTCCAACAAAGGTATCAAAATCTGTAACAAATGCATAGTCACTTATCAAAAAGTTACTATAGTATTTATTCATTACCCCATTTTATTATGCAATTATTTAATATTTCCTTTTATTTGTAACAGACGAATAATTTAGATTCTGATATATTGTTTTACAAAAGAAGATAAGTATCACTGTACCAGCTGTAGTAGAAGGACAACTTAATGTCATGTTATGAAAATCATTTGCAGATCATTTAAGTGGTCCACATTTAATGACTGTTCATTCAGAGTCTGTTCAAATTTACAACAATAACAAGTAGTGGTTACAATGAGACATTGTAGTTCCTGCAGTCCTGTGGGTTTGCAAATTACAACTTCACAGCTCCCATGATCACATGATCATGATTTGCCATCTTCCCTACCAGCTTCCCACAAACAAAGTTGATGGGAAAGCCAGCAGAAAGTTGAAGTCAAGGTCAAGTGGGATTCTCACTTGGCGGTGGCAAGCAGGACTGGCCATCCCTAAATCATGCAGGTTTTTTGGCTTATGACCACGTTGCTTAACAATGGAATTTTTGGTCCCAATTAGTATAGTTTCTACCAATTAGGACTCTGTCAGAGCTTTCGATATCATTGTTCGCAGAGCGTATCAGTAGATTATCTTTATTACTCACCAGAAAAATTTAATTTCTCCACCGAAGATTCTATTTCCTGCATATCATCCTTAATTTCAAAATGTTCTGTCAGTTGTTCAGTATTTGGTGTGACAGAGTCTAATAAAATACTATTTCCAAACATATACGGGAGTTTCTCATATATTTTTAATTTGTCTTCAAGCTCTGTGATCTGAAGATGATAAAACAGCATTTTAAAAACCGAGACATGTTTACAAAGATCTTTAAAATTACATTTAAAATACCATTTTGTCCAGACCTTCTCCTGCAAAATTTTTAATTGATTTGCATGTTCTTGATTGTTCTCTTCGATCATTTTTGTATGATCTTCTTTTATTGTGAGTTCTTCTCTGGAAGAGGGAACAAACATATAATTAGGCAACATAAAGGAGGAACAAGAAAAAACTGAAGTTTATTAAATTGAGCTTCTTAGCAACCAATCATTTTTCTTCTTTAAAAAAGAGATCATTTCCTCTTATCTTAAATTTATTTTTATATTGTATTATTAGCTGGACGCCCATGCTTCACTATGAAACTATGTGATCGAGCGTGATAAATGGACACTTAAAGCCTGAAACTTAATGTAGAACGTGTAACTCTGTAGCATCAGAATTTGTTAATATAGGGCAACTGGCAGTTGGGACAGAATTCCTTTCAGGTGGGGACGTCTAACTCCTTAACATCAGAGCGTGTGAATATAATACTGTATATGAAATACTAATGATCTGATGATCATTTTGAAAAATCCTTTCTTAGCAAGCACCTAGAAGCCAAGAGGAACATACGTGCCAAATTTCAAGTTTGTAGGCTTTACTGTTCTGGACATTTCGTGATGAGTGAGTGGTATTTGGCATATATATAAAAGGTGTATTTGCCTATAAATATATATGAAATAATACACTCTGACACTTGGTATAAATGTGTATAGGGTTTCAACCTTTTCCCTGTCCTTTTTTTTCCATCTGACCTTTGCTCTTCCACCTTCACCATGTCTCTCTTTCGCCCCATTCCCCTTTGCAGAACAAATTGCCTCTTTTTACCATCTAATACCAATATCATGAGTAATGCTGCTGAGCTTAATAACCTAAAACACATAACCATCCTTCACCTTAAAAATGTATCTGCAGAAATGTGTGTGATTAACGTCCTTGTATGCTACATACAGGCAACTTTTGGTAAGCATTCTGGAAGGAAAATATATCCTGCCTGGATTCTGTTTCTTTTCTTGTATGGTTAAATTCATCCCAATATTTTCAAACTGAAAAATTTTAATGGAAAGCACCACACAAATATCTTAAACAAAATTAATTCTATGTTGAATTAATGTGGACATAGTACAATTCATAATTCACCTTTTTTGTTGGTAGTTTAAAACTCTTTTACGCCTTCTCTGAGAACATCTGGATGGCTTTTAGTGATTTATTTGTAAATAATAAAAACAGTCATAAATGATCTCTTCTGGAGAAGAGACACTCATGTCATTTGTTTGATGCGCTTATGTTAGATATATAAGTAATCTGATTTTTCTTTTAAAAAAATAAGAAGTTGTATTTGGAGGCCTGAATACCCATATTTTGAAATTGTTTAATATTCTTTGAAAATGACCTCAATTTAATGACATTACATCAGACCTCTAGATATTACTGAACTATAACCCCTGGCAGCTAACCAGTCCAACCAATGATGAAAGATATAATTGGGCAACAACTGAAAGAACACATTCTCCATCTCTATTTTGATAAGACTGCAATGCCATCACTACCTACAATATATCTTTTCAGTATTTGCTTCTTTTCCCTGAATTACAGAATTCATGCTGTCCTACATTTTTTCCTAGCATCTAAAATAAAGCACTGATACTATACGTGGTACTTTAACCTAATTCAAGACCCTGATACTAATTACCTACAAATATATAGAAACAAACACATAGCAATAGCACACAACATTGTACATGTAAGAAATTACAAGCATAGATATGAGCTTAACTGACAGAGCATAACAACACACTCACTTCTGCTGATATTCTTTGAGTAACTTCTTCGCTTTGTTATACTTTTTTTCCAGCACATCATATTGTTCTTGAGTTTCTTTAAGATGCTCATTTACTGTTTTGCATAAACTCTGGGCTTCTAACCAGTAGGTCTCTAGCTTTTTTATTTTTTCTTTGTTATCATCTATAGTTTCCTGGAGCTGCGATTTCTTTAACTCCCATTCAATCTTTTCAGCTTCTGTTGCTTTTAGCTTTAAAAAAAGTTCAAATTATTAGACTTTAGTAATTACTCATTCATGCATAGATTAACTGATTAGATTTTAAGCCAAACGAGTTAAGTTTATCTCCAAAATGTAACAAGGAACGATTATTAATTTTGCCTTAGTTTTAGGTATCAGCTGTCACTTTGCATAAAATCCACACAGATTAATTCATTTTATAGTAATTCATGCTTTTTTTTTATTTCTGGCCATCTAAAAATATTGCCTTTAATTTCTAATATTCAGACTGTTCTAACTGATATAAAAGATCTACTACTCTGAAAGCAAAATAAATAATTACCTTACTTTCCAAAACTTCTTTTGTAAACTAAATTTTATGGACAAGTTTTATATTTTTTGCTGATATTAATATGCTAGCTTTGAAACAAATGTTTCCCTCTTACATGATTGCCTAGTTTCTTGAGGGCAATTTCTCACTATCTGAAGAATGTATACTAATTATACTACATGAAAAATGCATATAAATAAGGAAAATGATCTTACTTATATTGTCAAACTCAAAACTTCAAGGAACATAATCAGCAAATTTTTAGCTTTATTACTAGAAAACAACCCACTGGATTACCTGTTACTTTTGTATCACGGCAGCACTGTTCATACAGCAAAAGTTTTAAAGTTTTAGGAGTGCATCTGTGATTTAGATTCAGTAATCCAAGTCATACATTATGTTTTAATTACAAGAAAGTAAATGGCCTAAATTTTATTCTATAGAAAATCCATACACTATGAAATATGCTGATTGCCTTCTCTGCTATCAAAAATGCAGTACAAGCAATAGA
The DNA here is from genome assembly GCA_030761175.1 of Masticophis lateralis. Lineage (NCBI taxonomy): Eukaryota > Metazoa > Chordata > Lepidosauria > Squamata > Colubridae > Masticophis > Masticophis lateralis. The sequence goes on along the minus strand of JAUDYJ010000001.1, from coordinate 200,632,398 downwards.
TCTCATGTTGCACTGGAACAGCTGTTTAATTGATTGGGAAAGAGAGACAGGACTTCTGTAAAAAGATATTCTATAGCAGAATATTAAAAATCTCAAAGTGTCAAACAATTCTAACCCTTGTACCCTGGATGAGAATAAGGCACTGCCCTTACTTACAAATGACAAGTTGTTATCCTTACTAAATAAATTATTCCTCCTATTTATTTGTGTCTTTCATCTGCATGTATCTAGCTATGCTATTTTTTATTTCAACCTATTTTTATTTCAACAAGTATATGACACGGGTAATGAAATTCCACAGAAAATACTCCTCACAGGTTAGCACAAATTGCATAAATAATGTTTTCTGTTTTTAGTTGAAATTAAGAATTCAGTTTTATCTTGTTCGTCTTTAATATATTCAATTTGAATTTACAAATAACTGAATTTAAATATTTTTTTTAAAAGTATATATTGAAGATTTACCTTTTCCTTAAGTTGATTAACTTCAGCCACTGTAACTGCATGCTTTAATTGTAACTAGAAAAAATATATATAAAGTTTTATTGAAGAAAAAAAAATTCAACTGATATTTGAAAACTCATTTTATATATCTATTACTGTTCATATTTTTTTCCATCACATTGGAAGCAATAAGGTTTCATAATCTCGAAGTGTCCACTTGCTCTTTTCCTCAAGCAGAATAAAACCACTCATTTATTGCATACTTACACCAGACCAATTGACTCAAGATACTGCTAGGCTACAGTTCATAAATTAACTCACTACTAGCCATGCTGGCTAAATCTGCTAAATGATAACATTCAGCAATATCTGTGGCTTAGAGACATGAGTTTATCTAAACATAAAAAGCTAGAACTAGTCAGAGGAAGTAGTTATAACTTGTTTTTCCCATTAACTTGCTGACATCTAAATTTCAGTCAGCTCTTCCTCTTTTTGAATTGTTTCCAGATGATAATTATATGACCCACTTATGTAAGATATATATGAATATATATCTTGATTCGAAGAATCATGATTGATTCGAAGAATCATGATATATTGCTAGATAAAAATGGTTCCAACTGATATATTAATATACTTTCCGATATATACTGCCTGAAAATATTTCTTGACATAATCAGCATTATTATTGTTGGCAAGAAGTATTCATTAGGAGGCTTAAAAGATAAAAATTAATTTTCTCAAGCCTACTATACAACTAAATCAAAACAAAGGTATAAAGATATGCTTTATACAAAAAGGGTATGCTTTTTTCTTCTCTCAAAAGACTTAGAAGAGCCTCAAAGTATTATTAGGTAAAAGTACAGTGGAAGGAAGAGTCTGAAAAGGCAACTCCTTTGGAAGCAGTGGCTTGGGATGTGAGGGGGACAGTGTCACATCAACAGCACTGAGGTCACAACTGCTTTGCTGAGGCAGCCAAAAGGAATATAGTGGAGAAAGCTGAGATTTGGATCAGCTATGTGGATTTTGTCCCAGAAAGGGCTGAAGAATGGAATGAAAGGAATGGAGTGAGAATTGGGAAGAGGTACACAGTGTAATCCCATAGGTGATATTATGTGGAAAATGTTGCATGTATTGAACAGTAACTTATGCCCTTATTGTGCTTATATGTTTGAATTATTGCAACACAGGTACTCCCTGACTAACAACCACAATTGAGCTCAAAATTTCTGTTGCTAAGTGAGACATTTGTTAAGTGAACTTTGCCCCATTTTACGATCTCTCTTGCCACAGTTGTTAAGTGAATCACTGCAGTTAAGTTAATAACACGGCTGTTAAATGAATCAGACTTAAACATTGACTTTGTTGTAAAAGAGGATCATGTGATCTCGGGTCACTGGAACCATCTTAACTTGGCAACAGACCAGTTGCCAAGCCTCCAAATTTTGATCACATGACCATGAAGATGCTGCAAAGTTTGCAAGCGTGAAAAATGGTCATCAGTCACTGTTTTCAGTGCTGTTGTAACTTTGAACAGTCACTAAATGAATTGTTGTAAATCGAGCACTACCTGTATTGAATTGATTCTAGTATTATTCATGCATTAATGATTTATTATGATTATGTATTAAATTTATCACTTATTTAGATATGCTTACTAAACAATATTTCTCAATGAATAAGATATATAAAGTGGTTTTTCTGAACATTAAAATAAACATAATTCCCAGGATATTTTATATTTTGAACAGGAAGCAGAATTCCTACATACACATCTAGAAAATACTTTAAAAATACAATATATTCCATACATTTTTATTAGGTTCTCCAGTTTCAAAGATATCACTGAAAAAGATATCATTAAATTGTAACATCAGATTTTCTAACATACAATAGTTAATTAACAGTAAACTTTCTGTCATCCATTTTAAGAGATAACAAAATTTCACTCTACCTCTTTAAACTTCAGCATGAACTGTGTAGAATCCATGTCTAATGGGAAATTAATATCTTCATTTTCAGGAAGATAAAATACTTCTACTGATTTTTCTTGCAAATGTGATTCAAAAGAAACGTCATCTTCATCATAATCTTCATCCTGAAACAATATTAAACAATATTTTATTAAAGCAATATCAAACTTCCTTAAAATGTTAATACAACAATAAATATATAATGCTATTATATACAGCATGTTACTTTTTTTACATTTTTATCTAAAATAAAGAGACATGACAAGGAAAATTTTACATAGAGAGATTACAACATATGGACAAAGGTATAACATAGGAAAAAGGACATAACATTTATTTACGGCATATGATTTAAAATTCTGCCCAATTTAACCAATGTGATCATGGGAGGCATACAACATAAAAATGAATAAATAACAAGGAGGGTAACAATAAACAATACATAAATATCAACTATAAATGGCAACCAAGGACATAACACAGCAGTTACAGGGGATCCCCAGTCAACTGGCCCCTAACGCTTGAGGGAAGAGACAGCTGTTAACAGCTTTCCTAAAGGCAAAAAAAGTTGGGTTCTGTGAAATATCTTGGGGTGGGTGTCATTCCAGAGAATAGGGCAACCACAGAAAAGGCAACTTTCCTAGGTCCCATTAAATAACAAGATTTAAAAGAAGGAACCTGAAGAAAAATGGAGACAAGGAGAAAAAAATGCATCTTAATAAGCAAAAGAAAAAGAAAAAAGGATAACAAAATGTAATAATTCACAGGAAGAACTGGGAATGACTTTGTTAGTTTATGAATGAGACAGAAGGAACAAACAATGTAGGATGCAATGAGGACACAACTCTTCACTCATGTGCCTGGTTCTTCTTAAAGGGCTCTATCCCTTTCAATTAAAAAAAAATGACTTGCCTGCCATGTAATCTCTTTATCAAATTTATGCAATTCATAAATTGCTGTTGGAAATTTTCTTCTTCTTCTTCTCCCCACCCCACTTATTTCTTCCTCAACTGATGATCACTTTAGATAAGAATTCATTAATGATTTCTAACTGTCAGATAACAACTTAGATAACTTTTTCTGTTTGTTGCTCCAAGGTTTCTGGTAAACTCATTATACTTTCTGATACCTACAGGAAAAAGCTAATGTAGAAATAAAGTTTTTAAAAGCAACAATTTACTCCAAACCCAATATGAGTAGGTATGTAAATATTTATGTGTGTGTATGTATATGTACACACACACACACACACACTTTTCTTCTTACCTGTTCTGTTTCATGGGCATATTGTTGCTCATATAAGTATCTCTCTTGTTCTAATGTCTCGCTGATAAGGCGAGCTACTTCACTCTGAGTTCCTGGTTTTTCTCTTCCAATCAGAAATCTAAGGTGAAAAATTAACCAATGCATCAATGAAAAAAAATGCATCAATGAAAAAAAATGCATCAATGAAAAAAAAATACAATGGTGCTTTTAATATTTTCTTATACCTTGGCAAAATGCTTTGTTTTCTTATATGACATTTCGATAACAAACTCACTTTATATGAACAAACTTTGAAATATGGTCAGAAATTGCAATGGAGGCAAAGTGCAGTATAATACCAAGATAGCAATAACACTTAGACTTATATAATACTTCATATTACATAAAGCTACTGTAGTATTAATGTATCTGCATTAATGGGCACAATATAAAGTTTTGACGGTCAACTGTCAATCCATAAAACGTCTGGACAAGATTATTTGAAGGACTGCCTCATGTCTCATTAAAACTTGTCTGGATTTGAAGTCTTGTCTGAATTTAAGGACAGTACATTTGGAAGATTTCCCTGCTGTCAGAAGTTTCTTCATCTGGCACAAAGCACACAACTTTTTTTTTTTGCATTGCTGCCAAACTATGAATAGCATTCTCTCAAGAGCTTGCCTCTCATTCTCTCTAAATTTAGAAAATTGATGAAAATGTACTTTTAGCATTAACTTAATTTTATCTATTTGGACTTTGGTATTATTACGTGCCTTGCATATTCATTCAAATATACTGTAAATAAGGGAATAAATCAATAATTGTTTAATTATATATAATTATTCATACCTGACTGTGCCTTTTGTGTTTTTTAATACAGTTGCTGCAAAAAACTGGGTTACCCCCACCAGGCTTATCCCATCAACTTCAACAATCTGATCATTTACTTGGATTCTGCAAGGCAAGGAACAAACATTAGAAGGAACAAACATTAGATTTTGCATATTGCATTCTATTTGATTCAAAAGGACTAGGAATGAATATATGTCATATTTATTACTTTCAATCAAGCATCTACATTGTTTTCCACAAAGTAATGAACAAACATCCCGTGACATAGTTTTTTTAAGCTTAACTTAGCATAAATAGAATATGCAGGTCAACTTGATGTGTGTGAGGCATTTTTAATATAAATCACATAAAATAATACATGCCTTTTAATTCACTATTCATTTGGCTAGTATTAGAATATCCACTCTCAAGGTTACACATGAGTTATATCTATAAGATCTGAATCAGTAAGTGGCAGGTATATATATCCCTATGAGTAGACTGGGTCATTAATCTTTCCATATACAGATAGTCCTCGACTTACACTCACAATTGAGCCCAGCATTTATTGATAAACAAGACAGTTGTTAAGTGAGCTTTGCCCCATTTTACGACCTGTCTTGCCACAGTTGTTAAGTGAATTATTGCAGCTGTTCAGTTAGTAACAAGCTTGTTTATTTATTTATTTATTTATTATTTCAATTTATATACCGCCCTTCTCCCCGGGAGGGGGACTCAGGGCGGTGAACAACCAGATTTAAAACACATATAATACAAACATTAAAAGAATTATAAAATTAAATTAAATTCATTTGGCGTTCCAAATAAAATTCTAACCCCATTAAAATACCCAATTTAAAACCCCAAAAATCAATTAAAAAATTTTGTTCAAACCCCATTAAAAACAATCAAGCAAGGCCGGCTTGTTGGAATAAATAGGTCTTAAGGGCCTTTCAGAAAGTGCGGAGGTCTGGGATCAAACGAACTTCTGGAGGCAGCTCGTTCCATAGGGTGGGTGCCCCCACAGAGAAGGCTCTCCCCCTGGGGGCCACCAGCCGACATTGCTTGGCTGATGGCACCCTGAGAAGGCCCTCTCTGTGTGAGAGTACTGGCCGGTGGGAGGTTATCGGTAGCAGCAGCCGGTCCCGCAAGTACCCCGGTCCCATGCCATGGAGCGCTTTAAAGGTCAAAACTAACACCTTGAAGCGCACCCGAAAGACCACCGGAAGCCAGTGCAGCTCGCGCAGGAGAGGTGTCACATGGGAGCGCCCTGTCGCTCCCAAAATCACCCGCGCGGCCGCATTCTGGACCAGTTGGAGCCTCCGGGTGCACCCCAAGGGGAGCCCCATGTAGAGAGCATTACAGTAGTCCAGGCGAGACGTGACGAGTGCATGAGTGACTGTGCACATGGAGTCCCGATCCAGAAAGGGGCGCAACTGGCGCATCAGGTGAACCTGATAAAAGGCCCCCCTGGCCACGGCCGCCACATGCCCTTCCAAGGACAGTCGTGAATCCAGGAGGACACCCAAGTTGCGCGCCCCCTCTGTGGGGGCCAATGATTCACCCCCAATTGCCAGCGATGGCACTAGCTGGCTATACCGGGACGCCGGCATCCACAGCCACTCGGTCTTGGAAGGGTTGAGACGAAGCCTGTTCCTCCCCATCCAGACCCGCACGGCCTCAAGGCACTGGGACATCACTTCGAGGGCATCATTGGGGTGGTCAGGGGTGGAGATGTACAGCTGAGTGTCATCAGCGTACAGTTGGCAACTCACCCCAAAACCACGGATGATCTCACCCAGCGGCTTCACATAAATGTTGAACAGGAGCGGCGAGAGGACCGACCCTTGTGGCACCCCGCAAACGAGGCGCCTCGAGGTCGACCTCTGCCCCCCTGCCAACACAGACTGCGATCGGTTGGAGAGATAGGAGGAGAACCACCGTAGCACGGTGCCTCCCACCCCCAGACCCCCCAGTTGAATCTGGTTTCCCCACTGATTTTGCTCGTAAGAAAACAAAAGGGGATCACATGGGCCTGGGACACTGCAACGATCTTTAATATGAACCAGTTGCCAAGCATCTGAATGTAAATCATGTGACCATGGGGATGCTGCAGTGGTCATAAGTGTGAAAAATGATTATACATCTCTTTTTTTCAGTGCGATTGTAACTTCGAACAGTCATTAAATTAACTGTTGTAAGTCAAGGACTACCTGTAGTTCCCGTACTAGAAAGAATAACATTTTATAAAAGAAACAAAGCACTTATTTTTACTTTGGTAACGTTATTATTTTGTTCTATTGAAAATAATAACGTTATTGAACTTTTTATCACTAGACAATAAAGCATTTCCCTTATTGGTCACTGAACTTTTATCACTAGACAACAAAGCATTTCCCTTATTGGTCACTATAATACAAGGCACTATTCTTGTTCAGTGTGCTGTATCACTTTTTTATTTTAATGGAAATTTGAAAACATGAAGTAACCAACAAAGAAGTCTTAACTATACTAATAATATTTTTATGTTCTGGAAACAAATATTTCAAATGGCATACAGGTAATCCTTAACTTACAATCATTTATTTAGTGACCATTCAAAGTTCCAACGGCACTGAAAAAAGTGACTTATGGTCATTTTTCACTCTTACAACCCTGGGAGCATCCTTATGGTCACACAATCAAAATTTGGGCACTTCATAATTGGAAGACATTTATTGCACCTGCACTGTCACGGGGTCATGTGATCATCACTTTTAACCTTCCCAGGCGGATTCCCACAAGCAAAGTCAATAGGGAAGCCAGATTCATGTGATTCACTTAACAACTGCAATAATTTACTTAACAACTGTGGTAAAAAGGTCATAAAATCAAGCAAAATTCTCTTAAAAGCTGCCTTGCTTGGCAACAAAAATTTGGGGTTTAATTGTGGTTGTACATTGAGGACTACTTGCACATGATTGCACATAGCCAACAGGGAAAATATTTCTGCATGTTCAGATGTCAAATTATCTTAACACAGTTAACTTAATTACTGAATTAATTAAGCATATTAATTCAAGTGGCTGAACTGGATTTAAGGAGTTAAAAGAGAGGAACCTCAAATTCCAAATAGACATGACAAGAAGACAGTTTAGATGTGTTATTTGTTGAGTTTAGATACTGTTCACAAGTTAAATAAAATCCTTGGCATTTACATTGGTATATACATAAATACACTGGAGTAGATTTGTAATTTCAACTTCATATACTGTTTGGCATATGAAATCATGCCTTTATTCTAGTTTGTTCTAAGTAACAAGAATCTAAAAAACCCCTATGATTTTAAATTTAAAAATCATAAAGAACTCAGATTGTCTAAAGCTTGTCTTTCATACAGAAGTAGAAGAGAAAGGAACGGGAAGAGAAAGGAATGGGAAATTCCAGGCTCCATATGTCTCATTTATTATACTGTGCAAAAAGCAGGCCAAACAAACAAGAAGTCTTAATTGAAACTTACCGGCCATCTTGCTGAGCAGCACCACCTTCAGTTATTGTTTTTACAAAGATACCCAATTTTTCCAGTCCCTGATCTGCACCAACACCCATTCCTATTATACTGATACCCAAGCCATTGTCACCTGTAAGAAAAACACAAGCTAAATGATCCTATTTTTGTATCTTGGTGAGCATGCTGTCATCATAGCTAACGGCTGAGACTAATGAAGTGGCTGAGACAGCTGGAACATAAATGAAGGAATTTCACAATGGGGCACAATGATTTGAGGCCCATCTGAAAGCCTATTCTGAAGCTATAAAAGCAAAGAACACCGCTTACTTCTTGGCTTCCACTGCATACAGATCAAAAAAATATTTGTTTCATGCAGTGAAGCATCTTCTTCATCATGATATTTGGGTGTGAGGAGGATGTGGGAGAGCTGGAGAATCTTTCTGACAATTTTCCTCTCTTTTTTTTTTTTTGCAAATGCTGTCAATGAAATCTGTTTTGAATGGAATTCCAAGTGTTCAGTCAAATCCTAAAGGAGGAAACCTCAGCAACCACTTGTCCCCTTATTTTGGATTCTTTGGGGCTTGCAGACAAGTTTCAATACGACGGATTCTATAGGAATTTCTAATCAACTAGAGAGTCCTGGCAGTTTACAATTATAAAAACACTGCATAGAAGGGGGAAAAAGTGCCCCCTGGAAAACTAATCTTTTAACATTCGCTAGTATTTTCTGGAAGAAGCAAGTCTAATTTTTGAGAGGAAATCATTTCATGAGGCCAGAACTAGATGGAAAAAAATAGCACTTCCTGACTTAATGTGTCAAAACTAGCACTGTACATTTTATAGAGAAACATCTAGGCAAACAATAAAGGGCAACAAAGATGTTATGTATTTTTGGTGGTTAGTACTTGCCATTATGTGAGCTGCCACATTCTGCACTAATTGCTGTTGTGGTGTCTTTAAAGTCACCATGACAGCAATGTAGAGCACACTGCAGTAATCTAGATAGGCAATGATCAAGACATGAGTTACAATACAAAGGCAGTATTGTAGAGAAGTAAGGTTCAACTGGGGAACCAGCTGGCACTAGATAAATGCCCTCCCAGCCACAATCTTTTTCTGCCTTTCAAGCATCAGGTGTGAATCGGGGAAGGCCCCCCCAAATTGCAGCCATGCTTCATCAGGGGTTATGCCTGCCCCTTGATAACTGTGCAGCAAACCAAGAATCACAGTGGATCAACGGACATTCCCTTTTGCAATGATTTGATTTTAGGTTTTTTTTTTCATCCAGACTGCAGCATCCTCTAGGCCAGTGATGGCTAAACTTTTTGCCATCGCGTGCCAGAAGATGGATGGTGGGAGAAGGTCGTGCACACAGGTGCCCATGAGCATGCACATGCAACCCCCCCCCGGCACATGATGGCTTGGTAGGCCCATTTTTCTTTCTTACCTGGTTCCAGATCTTCTCTATTTATCTGGGAATGGCAAAAACAGCCTTTCCCACTCCCTCGGAGGCCCTCCAAAGGCCTGAAATGGCCCATTTCCCAACTCCCAGTGGGACAGGAAGTGACATTTTTTGCTGTCCCCAGCCTCCATAGGCTCTCTAGGAGCCTCTAGGAGCCTCTCTAGGAGCCTCTGGAGGCTGGGGACAGCAAAAAACATCACTTCCTGTTCCACTGGGAGTTCAGGCCTCCGAGGGAGTGGGAAAGGCTGTTTTCACCCTTCCCAGATAAATGCGCCCCAGAGCTGAGCTGGTGTGCCCACTAATATGGCTCCACATGCCACCTGTGGCAAGCGTGCCATCGGTTCACCATCACGACTCTAGGCAATGAGACAAGAGTTTCACAGGATTGCATTCTCTCTTGACAAGTACATCAACAGCTAGCCCTTGGTTTTCATCTATCACCAGCACAGGTGGTAGATATGCCAGAATATGATTGCTAATCTAATTTGACAAGTTATCTATGTCATCATTCTATCTCTTCTTGACTATAGCAATTTATTGAGTAACGTCTTAAGGCACAAATGGTATGTAATGTGGCAGCTAAGTGTAAATTATGTAAGTTACAAGGATCACAAGATGCCAGTAGAACTTGCTAATTGCTCACTGGCAAAAATTAATGTGTTACTATGACCTTTAAATCCTAAACAATTTAGAGATTAAGCTAAGATAGATATTAAAAGACAAAGCAGCCTATGCTTGTAATGGAAATATTGATGTATTTAAAGATCCAAAGAATAAAATACGATGCCAACCTAGGTAACTTTTGTATTATTCCTACAGACTTAAGAACTGGAAATTGCACTACCAAAACTAAGGGATTAAGCTTTAAACATGGTGCTACTTAACATTACTATTTAAATATCAGATAACATCAAACCTAATACTACTTAGCACAACCACATTTCTTACTCTATTTTTCTTGATGCATTCAGAAAACATAAATCAGATGAAGTCTGAAAGTTCATACATTATTTTAAAGTTTGCTAATGACATTGCCTCAATATGAGTTTTGACTTTTTGTCTCATGACTAATATATAAAAAATGTTTGCTTTCAACTTTTATAAAATATTTTCCAGCCCTTATACATCCAAAAATTTTAGAAGACAATCTTAAACTTAAAAGTAATTTACATTCTTGACTCTGTAATGCTATACCTAATTAGAAAGTTTGCAGTATCAATGATGCAAAATTAAGGTATAAACATTAACCTTGTTGTTTTTCTAAGACAGACATTTGAGATTTGTACCTTTTTCAATTTCCACAGGAAAAACCTCCATTTTTTCCACTCTTTTCTCAAGTTCATATTCTGCTGATGCAGCCACAGGGTCCACCTCTTCATTGCGTCTATCATAGTCTTCATTTGAGTAAGTACTGAATACCTAAAAAATACAGTATTTTCAAAAATGTTTTTTATCCATGCAAGTTGAATAGATTTAAATGTCAATTAAATACTAACTTAGAACATGCCCATGTTATACCCATTTGCAAATCAATGTTTGAGAGTATGTGGACAACGTAGCAAATTACCTTCTGGTAGTTTGTAAAGATCCATAAAATCTTTTAATCTTTTGAAAAATGATGTTTTTCAATAACAGGGCTATCACATATTGAACTATACTCAAAGTGTAGCTTTTAAATTAAAAAATATTAGAGGATTTATGTTACGTTAGTCTATATTATAACTGAAGCAAAATGTAGTGAGTCATATGAATTATATGCTTAACAAAACGAGGAACCAATTTCAGAAACCGATGCACTACATTTACACAAAAAGACGATATTGCTGAATTTAAAATAATCTCACCCCCACCAATGGAAAAATAGACAGAAAAAAAGGTGATAAACATAGAAAATCAATGCTTTCTGATTTCTTTCTTTGTTAATAATATTTGCCAACTCTACACTGAACCTAATTCCCTACAACAAATGTGGACCTATGAGCAAATTTACTGGTCACTTTCTACAGCCAAAAATAAGGACAAAAATTTAAATTAGTATTAACTGAATTGCCAACTGATTAATCTGTAAAATAAAATCTATCAGTAAAATTGATCTTCGATATGCATCTACAGTCTACAAAGTAGTCTACAAACTACTTTCTCTCACACACTAACTACTCTCTCAAATATAAATATGCAGATGTCCATATACTGTATGTACGTTCACACACAGGAAAAAAACAAAACACATAAATCAGGGGATAAAGCTATAGATGTTTCCTCTGTATTAAATCCTTAGACTCTTCTGGGTAAATAAGTATAGGCTGTTACTATGCTGGAAATGGAACCATTTAGTCAGCTTATTTATGTAAGTTGGAATGGAAACTGAAAGAGCGTGGATGTGTATTGTCTTTTTCTTTGCGAAAAACATGAGTTGACACATATTTTTCAGCTGAGCTACAAAAAAACCTGTTTTTGTGTGTATTCATCTTGAGGCAATAGTAGACTTAATTTTTGGATTGAGAAGTATTTATGTTTTCTCAATTATGCTGTACCTAACATCTGCAATCCTCTTGAGAACTTAGTCTAGAAGTACACATGATAGGGTATGCTTTAATTTACTAGTTTGAATTGGGTCTCACAAGATGATTGGCCACATAATTTTTAAAACAAATAAAATAAAATACGCTTTCAGAAATGTTTAAAGAATAGATTCTAGCACCGACTGAAGTTCAAAGTTAGCAACTGAATCTGGAGTCAACTTGCTGTTTGCTTATTGGAGGGCAGCACAGTTTAACGAAGACACTGCTCAGCTAATCATATGAAGGGTATCTTTACTGGAGAAGCTCGGTCCAAAAAGAAGACAGCAAAGTGCTTCTACTTCAGCTGTGGCAACTGGGCTCAAAAGGAGAAATGTCAGTGCAAGGAAATAGGAAAAGGCTGGGTGAATGATTGCTTGCTGATGCTTACTGGGGCTTCATGGATACTGCAATGCCGGGGACTCATGTATAGGAAGCTGGAGAAGTTGGGAGTGCCCAGGGTAACATAGTGGACAAGGGTCCAAAAAGGAGACAGCAAACACAACAAGGCAGCAAATACTGCTTCAGTGGCTAGGCACAAAAGATTAGTGTAGGAAACTGAGAGAAGGCAGTTGGGTGAACAAATGCTTGTCAGGGCAGGCTGGGGAAGCTGGAGCTCCCCAGAGCATGGGGAAGCAGTCCCAGAGCCACATAATTTTGGGACTGCTTGCTGCTATACAAGGCAGGATGCCCAGCATCCAAAAGGGAGTAAATGAGATAGGTGAGCTGAAGGAACTGAAGCGCCCCTATAGTTGTAAGTGTGGGCAAGATGCCAAGCTCCTGAATTTTGATAAGTGACATCTAAATGGCAGTTGCCATAACTTTAGACATAGGCCGTAAGTCCATTGTTTCACGACTGCCTTAACTTGGAACAATCACTGAATGCATGGTCATACATCAAGGACTAGCTATAGTTTGTTCATCAAAAGAAACACCTAACTGTGTGCTGGATGGATAAAATTGTTTCTGAGGAGAACTATGGTTATAAATGGAAGGCAAGAGAACTATAGAAAGCAAAAGAAGCACTGAATAGGACATATTCCTAAAATCCTAACAATTTGAAAAATTTGTTTCTGTTCCTGATCTGTGCCTTCATTTTCAGCGCCACAAATTATATAAGACATCTTATTTGGGAATATTTTAATGAAAGCTCTTATATGTCTGAGTAAGTCAGCCAAATGCAAACAAGCCTGACTGACTGAAACATCAGTATAAAAACTGCGCCTGCTTTGCAGATGCTAACAGAAGCATGTCTGAACTTGTACCATCCATACATTAGAAAATATCATTATGCCACCACATCCTTTTTTCTTTTATAAGGACTGTTTGCATTTCATAGTTTTTTTTTGTGGCCTTTTGAATCTTGATATGTGAATAGTACTGGTAGTTATTATGGATTATGCTAATTTACTGCATTTAAGCAAAACAGGTGTTTCTTCTAATGTTCCATTTGCATCAGCGCAAGCACTTTATAACACTGAAAAAAACAGTAGATATATTAACTTCTTTGACTTTTGTTCATAAGAATCAATTTGAACCAGTTGAAGGTTGAATTCTAATCCCGCCTTAGGCATGAAAGCTGGCTGAGTGACTTTGAGCCATTCTCTCTCAACCCAACTCACCTCTTATAGTTGTAGGGAAAATAGGAGAACAAAGGAGTATTAGATAAATTCATCGCCTTGAGTTACCAGTATTTATAAAAATAATCTAAAAAAATCTAAAAAACATACAGAAGATTCTAATAACTGGGTTCCCAAGTTATGTTTAATGTTAGTTTTTACTTTCTATAAATTTAGAGAGTTTAACTATGTCATGTATGGCAGGCCTAGTATATCACCATAGCGCAAGAACAAAATGCATCCTGTAGAAATTAGTACAGATAACTTTATACTAAAAAAACTTAAATTACAGCAAGAAGTTTATTGAAAAAACCCCCCACTTGATCTGTGTTTATGCAACAAATTCATTTCCATATACCACACATATTTCACCCACATGGCTGATTAAACAGATTAAAAGAATAGATATTGCAAGAGGATTTTTTGTTAAATTATATATGGACTATAGAAATATGGTAGTCTAGATGGGAAATTGTTACTATAGGTCTTAATGTAAGGACCAAAAAACAGAATAATTCCATAATATGTTTTCATGTACCAAAAAATGAAGCATCTTATTAAAACAAGAAAAAACTACACTGCTAAATATTTACAAATAGATGCTATGAAAGTGATAATTTAAATGTAAAGAACATAGATGTGTATAATACTGCACTGTATTATCACAAGAAATTTAGAACAAATCAGTGGTGGGTTGCTCCCGGTTCACAAGAACCGGTAGTAAAAAAATTTAATAATTCGGAGAACCGGTAATAAGATTGGTTGGCCATGCCCCCGAACCGGTTCCCAGCCGGTTGCCGGTCGCTTACCCCGCCCACTCCCAATCTATTGCTGCCTCCTGAGTCCCAGCTGATGGCTAGAGGGAAAAAAACTGTTTAAACTCTTGCCGCGGGGCTTCAAAGGACCGCCCTACAGCTGATCAGTGTTAAAAGAAAACAAATGAGTAGACTGGTGCCTGCAAAAATAGAAAAAACAGCCCCTTTCAGCTTCAGCATAGGTTAATTACCACAAATTGATTAGATCGGTCTCCCAACTCTCAGCTGATTTGCTCTCAGAAGTTTTGTGCAGGGGTCTTTTGCTAGGTGCAAACAGTACTGGAGCAGTTTTTTTCCCCCCTAGTTGTGCTGAAAAAATGAAACTGAAAGTAAAGCAGGGTCTTTGCTGCAACGTGACAAAATGAGGCAGAGAGAGATTTCTTTTTCTTTTTCCTCACGAAAAGAGGCAAGTGCAAAACTGCAAACAAGGGGAAATTTAGGGCAAAAGAGGAGAGTTCAAGATTTTAAAACACAAAAGAAAAAAAGCTCTTTTTAACTAGGGAATTGTAATAATTGAGATACTATTAATTGTATATTGTGTTGAAAGCAGAAATGGTTAAGTTGTGGTTTGGAGGAATATACGGGGGAAATTATTTGGTTTGTTATTATTGGTAAATATAATTAATTGATTTGTAAGAAATTGGATTGCATGGAAATAATTGGAATATTCATGTTCATATTGATTAATATATAAAAGATAGTTATATAACTAATTGATTTATATTAAAATGTTGAATTTGTATTAAACAACTGTAATATTACATAATTAACCAACGTGAGGATGGATATAAAAATAGATGACAATGGGAAGGGGTATAATATAGAACAGAAGGGAAAAATTGAATTAGATTAAGATTAGAGATGAGGATGAAGGGTAATATTGGTTTTTTAAAAAAATAGATGAGGAATAAATATGGCAGAAAGGAAATATAGAAATTGTAAATTTAATTGAAATGACTAAACACTGTTTAAATTTGTGAACCGGCCAAATACTCTGTTCAAAGAAAACACACTGTATGTTTGTATGTGTGTTTCTAATTTTTGCTATTTATTCATATTTGTTCTCTTTTATTCTTTAAAGTTTAACAATTCATTCTATATCTTAATAGCTTTATATTTGTTTAGAGTTGGCTTTCTTTCCTTTCATCTTTTTTATTGTACAGCAATCTTTCTCCCCAAACCTACCACCTCTCTTTTTTCTTTCCTTCTTACTTTCTCTCCCCCCCCTTCTTCTCCTCCCTATTTCCTCTTCCTTTCTCCTTCTCCTCCTCTCTTTCTCCCTCTCTTACCCTCACTCCTACTCTAATTTCCCTTCCCTTCCTTCATCTCTCTCTATTGCTGTATCCTTTTATGCATATGGACTATTCAGAGGGCTGAAAAAGTTATTTTTGAGTGGTCCTTGCACTTTTGAACAGTCCTTGAACTTACGACTGTCCTCACATTTTATGGTTTTTGCCCTATCTTATCACCATGGTGAAGAGAAGCAGTTGTGAAATGAGTGACATGGTTGTAAAGAATGCTGCACGGGCATAAATGTGAGGATGGTCATAAGTGTGAGGACCAGTCAAAAGTGTGAGGACCTGGCAGAAATGACTTTTTTCATCCCTCTGAGTAGTCCCTATACACATAGCCATGGCCACCCGGTCACACGACCAGCTAGCCACACCCACCCAGTCACATTACCTCCAAGCCACGCCCACAAAATAAGCCATGCCCTCAGAACTGGTAGTAAAAATATTTAGAACCCACCCCTGGAACAAATGGAGAAGTCCCCAAGTAGCATGGAGATAAAATGTTCATTTAATGCATTTCCTAGCTATAAATTTCAATGTTTAAGAAATAAAATCTAATTTGTTAAAATTAGATTTTAAAACAAATAAACTGATGGAAGATCTTAACATGGGGCCAAAGAGAAACATAGAACATTTGATAACCATCCTAAAATCTATTTTTAGAAAAAAAAAGTTAGGATAACCTTGAAAAAAACAAATAGATAATAGTAAGCACACATATAAAACAAAGGAAAAGGCCCTGTCTCCAACTGATTTTCTTGCCAACACCAGAGTCAATTTTTAACCACTAAAGAGGAACTGACTGGGATATAGGCATTCAATCAATCTTCCACAATATTAACTATAAAGTTCAGAGAAAAGCATCAGCATTCAAGAAATACACTTAAGACTTACAACTACAATTGAGCCCAAATTTTCCACTGCTAAGCAAGACAGTTATTAAATGAATTTTGCTCCATTTTATGACTTTTCTTGCCATAACTATTAAATGAATCACTGAAACTGTTCAATTAGTAACCCAATTAAGTGAATCTAGCTTCCCTATTGACTTTGCTTGTTGCAATAAGGGATCACATGACTCCAGGACACTGCAACCATCATAAATACATACCAATTGCCAAGGGTCCAAATTCTGATAATGTGACCATGGAAATGCTACAATGGTTGTAAGAGTGAAAAAGAGTCACTTTTTTCACTAAACAAATGGTTGTAGAGTCAAGAAGTACTTTTTATTTTTAGAAGTGATACAATACATATGCCAATCAGCTATTTTTTTCTTATTACTTTTTATCAAATGTGGAATGATAATCTGAACTAGGCCAGCCTCAAATATTGATTGATTTATTGAATTTATTTATTAAATTTCTGTACTTCACATCTCACCCAAGTGATTCTGGGAGATTTACAATCATCATGCATAGTAATTTCATTCTTTATCTCTATTTTCTTTAGTTTGGAAATGAAAAACAAGCAATCTTACTTTTATAGTTTGCACATTACACTCAATTTTGAACTACTTCCAAATTAAAAAAATTCACAATCAGGAAAACTTCACAATGTTTCTAACATAATGATCTAACTAATATGCACAAGTTATTTTTCCACTTTTAAATATACAAGTCTTGCTCACTTGGAACCTACAACCAAAGACACTTCATCACTCTTGGCAGAAATATTAAAGGGAATCTTAATTATTATATTTATTACAACCTTTAATGATAATATTACTGTTCTAAAAGATACTGATTTGTTTCTTTTTTTATAATGCTAGTAATAATGTTTGTACATTTCACTGTATCTAGCTTCCATATGATGTTCTCTGGATAAGCTGGAATTCAGCTTGCATAATTGCTAGCCAACCTGCTCTTTGCCCACAGTAGTTGAAAATGAAAGGAATGTGCAATTTTATCTGTGGGCGAAGCAATGAAAAAGATATACTAAACCATAACTTAGTATGGCACAAGGGATGAGCCACATGTCTTGAATTTACAAAGATTTCTTTTTATTTTTAAAAAAACCATGGTTGATGTTTATCATAATTGATCAGTTCAAATGGCATAAAAGTGATGTGGACCCCTTTTTCTGTCTGCACCTGTAAGATATCCCTGGGCAAAATTGCTAGGCAGCTGAGGTGATTTGCATCCACACATACACTTAAAAGTTACTTAGCAGAGTTTTGCAAACTGCATCTTTGTTATCGTTAATCTCTCTGGCTTGACACTTATCTATTACTTATCATCACTTATAACTATTAAGATAAAGAGGACCACACCAGCTCCCTAATCTACTACCTGCCAAGGAAAAGGGGAATAAGAGCAATGTTCCCATAAACAAAGAAGTAGGATTCCAAAGGTACTGATTCCATGATTATGACTATTAAAGAATCCAACTTCCCTAAAAATTCACTGTAGGGATTCCACTATCTAAATTCATGATCACGACCCTGATAAGAGATGCTATGAAATCATCTCCATCTCTTGTTTATACTCCGTTTCAAGAATAAAAAGTAATAAAAGAATTCAGACAATTTGAACCTCACCATAAACCTGAAGTCCTGGGAGGATGCTGCATAATGATTTGCTTCTGGAGAGTGGATGGGTGTGGGTGGGTGTGTAACAGAGGCACAGAATCAAAATCATGTGACATGTTAGTACCGTTTTATGAAATCTTGTTAAGACCACACCTGGACTACTGCATCCGGTTTTGGTCACATTATAAAAAAGATGTTGGGACCTTGAAAAAAAGTGTAAAGAAGAGCAACTAGGATGTTTAAAAGACCAGGAGACTAATATATATGAAGAATGGTTGCAGGAATTGGGTATGGCTAGTCTAGAGAAAAGAAGGACAAAGGGTGACATGATAGCAGAATTCCAGTATTTGAGGGGTTGCCACAAAGAAGAGGAGGTCAACCTATTATCCAAAGCACCAGAAGGGAAGACAAGAATCAATGGATGGAAACTAATCAAGGAGCAAAGTAACCTGGAATTAAGGAGAAACTTTCTAACAGTGAGGACAATTAACCAGTGGAACAGCTTGCCTTCAGAAATCGTGGGTACTTCATCACTGGAAGTTTTAAGAAGAGTCACTTGTCTCAAATTGTATAGAGTCTCCTGGTTGAACAGGAGGTTGGACTAGAATACCTCCAAGGTCATTTCCAGTTCTATTCTGATTAACTTTGTGGCAGATCCTTAGATAACTGCTATCATATTAGCCCTAGTCCTTTTTTCTATTCTTTTTTCTTTGGCATTTCACTCTGATTTAAGCCTACTGTCTTTAAATCTTAAAGAATTTATTGGCTCCTGACTGATAACCAAAATGCCAACACATCTTCCTCGTTCATTTAATCTAACACAGAAAATAGTTCTATATGTCTCAAAAAAATTTATACTATACTCACATAAGATATATCCTAAATTACTATTACTATTGCTATTACAAATGGTCCTCGCTTAAGAACCATTCATTCAGTGACTGCTCAAACTTATGACAGTGCTAAATGTATAGTAGTTATGACTGGGCCTTGTCCTTAACATTGGTTGCAGTGTCCCCATGGTCATGTAATCTCAATGTGGACTCAGCCTGCAATTACAGTACCCTGCATTCATGTGATTACAATTTGTGACCTTCTTTGCTAGTTTCCTACCGGCAAAGTCAATGGGGAAGCCAGCAAAGATAGTGCAAATCATGACCATGAGATATCCTCACAATGACTTGTGGTGATTCACTTAATAACAGCAACTGAGAATTTAATTTTCATTGCTAAATGGCACAGTCATGTGATATTGCACTTTACAACTGTGACACCTAATCACAGAAATTCCAGTGTTAATTACCATTAGTAACTGAAGACTACACACATTACTTTAAGAGCTGAAGTTCACTTGTGGATTTTATATTAAAAATAATCAAATAAAGCTAAATAATAAAAATACAATAAATACATCACACCAGAAATATATATATATAATGAACTATTACAGTAGAGTAAGAATGTAAAATCTATGTACAAAAACTATAGAAATATCTGTGAGCAATACATTTGCTGGCACTGAATAGCAATAGCACTTAAGAATTATATACTGTTTTATAGTGATTTATAGCCTTCTCTAAGCGGTTTACAGAGACAGCATGTTGCCCCCAACAATGTGGGTCCTCATTTTACCGACCTTGAAAGGATGGAAGGCTGAATCAACCTTGAGCCAGTGAGAACCGAACTGCAGGCAGTTAGCAGCCAGCAGAATTAGCCTGCAATACTGCATTCGAACCACTGCGCCACCATGGCTCTTATCATAATTGGGGATGCCAAAAAGACCTCTCTTGAAAACACTTAACAATTGAGAAGGCCTTCTCCCATATAGCTGAGAGCAACGAAGATAATTAAAAAGCCATTTCCTTTTTATTTGTTTCACGCCATTCAGGGCTTTAAATACCACCACCAAGAATGGGCCTAGAAGTCAGTGCAGCTGAATCAGTCAGTGCAGGATATGGAGCATGGGCATTATACACTTAGCCTGTCCCAGGCAGTCTGATTGGTCATGATTCCATTTCAGATTAACTGAACCAGTATTTTTTTAAAAAAAATGTAAAGGTACTTTAGAACTCAAAATACTTTAGAAATCCTTATCTGGAAGGGAGACTGTAATTAAGAGACCAATTTCAAAGCATCCATATGCTAATGAATCTACTAATAGACTTCATTGTTACAATTACTATATTTAAATAACGAGCATCAATAATTATATTTTATACCCATTCATGAAGCTTTACCTTGATTGGGGCTGTAGAAAACTTCACTTTTCTAGCTGGATCAGGATCTTCTTCCTCAGAAAGTCCAGAAAGTTCCTCGTAATCACTATCATAGTTATATTCCTCTTCTTGCAAGGTTTCTTCTGTCTCAGGGTCCTGACTAAGTAGTTCTGGTTCTCTGTCATCATCAAAAGCGGCATTCTCTATCCCAAAAGCACTGGAAGAAAATCCACTAAACTTCTTTCTCTGTTCTTGTTCTTTCTCTTCACCATCCCCTACAGGTTTTATATGGACCTGCTCTTGTTCCTGAACTTTGTCCAGAAACACTAACTCCCTTGCTCCTTTTTGATTAACTGCACCATCCTCATTAAATTCTTCCATTTCCTCAAATGTAGAGTCATTTCTCTCCTCTTTCCAACTTGGAAATCTGAGTGATTTTTCCTTGTGAAATACATTGACTTCCCCAGTGATTTCATTGTTATCTCCTAAAGTTTTGTTCTGCACCATAATCAGTTCAGCTCTAGCTACTTCTACTTGGGAAATTTTTATAGGGGCTCTATCCACTTTAGAGGATATGCTGGTTTTATATTGTTGTTCCCTTTCGGAAGTTTGATCTGTTTGAGAAGTTACTTCAGTTGTATCACTTAACTCACTCCTTTCAGTAGAAGTGCTGCTTATCAAAAGGGAAGATTCTGCAATGGGCTGATTTTGCTGCAAATATACTTCTTTCCTAACTCCTGGTGATTCCCAGCCACAGAAAACTGTTTGAACAGGGTTTTGGATATCTTTCGTTTTCAAAGTATCTTTAAAGTCATCATTGTCTATGTCAGCCAAGAAACTTTCCAATCTTCGAGAAATAGGTCCTGCATTTAGTGAAGAGGATTTACAACTGCCAGTAGATTGTTGTCCCTTTTGATCACCATTTCCTTGATTCTCTGTTTTATCTACAGCAACCTGAGAAGTTACATCAATATTGAAATTAAAGTGATCTGTCACACTGCTGCAATCAGAAGAAGTAGAACCATGTCGTCTCCTGTCTTCAATCCTTTCATTTTTAATGGGAGGACTTCTATCCAGTGAACTTGGTTTCTTAATGTTCCTTTCAAACAGTTTTCTGGTCTCAGAAAACTTCTCTGCTAGTGTAGCTTTGTCTAAATTTCCCTCTTCTTTGTTGCAGATAATTTTGTCAGTGAATGAACATGCAGGTAAAGGATCCGGAGAACTACAAAAGGAACCACTATTAAGTAGGTTATTTTTTTGAACACAGAGGTAAGATGGGCTACTAGGAGGAGGAAGTGCAAGATCAGCTGAAGTTATTTTATTAATAATTCGGGGCTCAGAGGGTGAACTGTTTTCACAACATGGTGAATTGGAAGAACCACCCATTTGCATGAACATGTTTTTGATCTTGTGCACTCTGTTGCCATATGAGACAGCTCTGCCACGAACATGCGGATCATTACCTTCTCCATTGGATGAGCTAGTCAACTTTTGCTGAGGATTAGATTTGTTGGAAGCATTATCAGTATTCACTGAATCAAAACTGCACTTAATTGCATGAAAATCAGTTTTATAGGTATTTCTGTGTGGAGAAGCACTTCTTAAAGTTCTGTCTCCTTTGCCTTCAGTCTTCATCATTGTCAAATGGAGAAAGCCTTCAATTCTTTACAAATGAGAGTCTGAAGAGGTGAAAACCAACAGCAGCTGCCAGTGCTGCTCCCACAATGTGATACAGTCGTCTTACAGCCTGGAGAGAGAATGAGACTGGAAGACGCCTCTCACCATTTTATTCTTCCATAAGAGCAATGAAATATGTGGTGGGAAGGAGAAGGAGAGGCGCATACAAAAACAACAAGCACTTCAGGAATGTATCTAGAAAAATGAGATGCTAGCACCATAGCTGATCCATTCTTATCCTGAAAGATATCTGCAAAAAAAGAAAAGAAAAGAAAAGAAAAAAAGCACTTTGTGAGCCAGAGACATCACTCATTTATACTAAGAATTTCATCCTTGTGATAAATGGAATTCCATAGCCTAAGGAACAGGGAGAAATGTATTTAAAATGTGGTCTATCAGCCAAAGGAGGAGGGAAAAATAACTTTAAAAATCTTAAAAACTCAAAAGAGTTCACAGGAGGCAGATCTTACAGAGACTCTGCCCCACACAGTGAAAGATATTTTCATTGCCAAGGCTTGCCTTTGTAACATATGAAATAGTAAACAAGGAAAAGCAGATAATGGCTTTCAATCTGTGCCAAAAATAAGTGATTCTTCTTTCCCTCTTCGATGAACAACTATGGCAAGTTTTTCCCCTTTCAGGATTATAACGAGTCTATTATTGAAAGCGCAAACTTCACATAAGGATCCAACCACAACATTTTTCACTGGGAAAGAAATTGTTTGAACAGGAGTTTTGTTCCAGGCAATGAAGCAAATCTGAAGATTTGGAGTCTCTCTCCTCTCTCTCTTCCTGTCCTCCCTCCCACAAAAACTCTTCTTTCCTTTCCAAAAGGTAACTTATTAACTAGCCATTTCCTTCTTCTAGGGCGGCCCACCATTTCTGGCTCTCGTTCCCTTACAGAGGCCGGCAGAAATTATAAGAAATTAAAAAGTGGGGGGGGGGGGGGAGGAAGAGACCTGGATTTCATTACAACGAATCTCTCCTTCCCGAAGCACTTATTCCACCAACACCCCTCCTCCTCCTCCCCTCTCCCCACGAATCCGGGTTTCTTGCATTTCCTACCAAAATGCAAATCGTTTCGGGCAAGAAGAAGCGATTTGAGCAGCTCACAATGGAGCCGCTGCCAACTCGGATTTCTCCTCCCTCTTTCTGTCCCTAGAGCTGTTGGCGAAGCGCTCGAGGCGAGCTTCGCGGCCCTGGCCCTCCCTCCAAAGTTTTCAAAGTAACCTTTTCCTTTTTTTCCCCCTCCTCCTCGCACTTACCTGAGATAAACAGCGGGTCCTACGGCAGCGGCAGCGGCGACTCTTCCCCTTTCCCCAGTTAACTGCAGCTTCCTGCCCTGGTTCTCCCCACCACCAAAACCGCGCAACGGATCGTCCGACTCGCGCCTCCCCACCCACCCCCCTCGACAGCTGCCCCCGGGCCGGCCGTTGTTTTTCATCGGTTGCCTTTTTCTTTCACGCCACCTCCTCCGCTCCCAACTCTTCTACCCATCCGACTCTCGGTTTCGCGCGCCCGTCCGCTCGCTCGCGCGCCCACCCGCGCGGTTGCTTCGGCTTTTCTCTCTCTCTTTTTTTTTTTTTTCCTCTTCTTCTTCTCCTTTTTTCCTCTTTCTCAGGCCCGCGCGGGCGGGCGGGCGAGCGCGCGCTTCACTTCCCCCCGCACAAAGAGTCCTAACCGACTCAGCACGAGCCCGACTTTCTTTCTCTCCCCCCCCCTCCTTCCCGAGGGAGACGAACGCGGCGAAGCGGGGGCGGGATCAGAGGTGAGAGACCTGAAGGGGGAAGGCGAAAAGCGAGCGAGTCTAAGGAAACGCCTGCATCTGTTAGGATGTACCATCCCGGGATAAGGAGGGGGGAAAGGTTGGGCGATACCAACCAGGGAAAGGTCAGGAAAACCTGGTCGCATCTATTGTTCTGAGTTTGCCCCCCTGCTGGCGTTTTCGCTCCCTGCCTAATAAAACGTGACAGGGCATAATTATTAAAAAATAAATAAATAAAAGATTCTGTTTTTCCCATTTCCTAGGCAGTTCAGAGGCAGAATCAAGAAGATAGGGGAAGGGGCTGGCTTTCAACAGCACAAGTGGTTGGCATTTTGGGGCTAACTACCCTTCATTCACTTTTTCCACAACACAGATTTTTTTTTGCTCAATATGTATAAAGGGTATGAGGGCCTGGAAATGTTTTAACCTTAGCAATACATAAATGTTACATATTATTGAACCTTACTCATTATTATAATTATTTTTCAGGGTAACCCCTTCCACAATACAAACAACTTAAGATTTTTGAAGCAAAAATATATACCATGTTTCCCTGAAAATAAGACCGTCTTATATTTTTTGAACCCTGAAATAAGCACTTGGCCTTATTGCCATGCACTCAAAAGCCCAATTGGGTTTATTATCAGGGGATGTCTTATTTGGGGGGAAACAGGGTAATATAAAATATTTTTACTGAGATTTGTTTGCCTGTTTAATTTATAAGCCACATCAATTGCCCAAGCAGCTCTAGATGAGAAATCTTTAAAAAGAATGACAAAAATTGAAAAAATGGTAATGGCAATTAAACAATACATAATTGTTAGTAATGCTTCTGTCAAAGAAGAAGGAAGAATTCTTCTGGACCAAATTTCCACAGAGTTTGTCACCTGCTTTCTTCTCCCAGTTTTTTTAAAATTAAAGTTTCATCACCATATTTTATAATAATATAATAATAAAAACTTTATTGTCATTGTACATGTGTATACAGTATACCCATACAACGAAATTCACTTAACACCCAAAGACCAGGTCTAACACATATAATAATCCCCAAACACACTCCCACCCACCACAAATTCCCCACCCCTAAACCACCGAAACATCCACACAACAGACCAAGTAATGCTGTCCAACAGCTCACTGATGGTGGCCCTTTAGTTCATTGTTGAGTGCAATTATAGCTCTGGAATAAAAACTATTCAGAAAACATGTAGTCTGAGTTTTAATTGTTCTGTATCTTCTGCCAGAAGGCAACAGTCCAAAAAGATTGTAAGCAGGATGGGAAAAGTTTCCGAGAATGTTCATGCAACTTCCTCAGACTATGAGATTCGAAGTTGTCGTCCCGGGCTACCAATGGGGTAGCCCTGGATGGGGATAAGTTGAATTTATAACTGCAATCACAGCATACTGATTTGAGAGTAAATTGTACTGAAGTCAATGTGTGTATAAATCTACATTTTGCGTCTACATTAGGAATATTAATGGAGAAAAATTAGAGAAAATATGTTGGATAAGGTTGTATACACCTCAAGAAATGTCCCTGTTCAGTACATTTACAATATGTTCTCTATCTTTTTTTCTCTAACCACATGCCTATGGATGGCAAACAATTGTTTATATTTGATGAGCTACGTGGGCAAACTTTTCCTCATATCAAACATGTCTGCAAGCTATGATAAGATCTGATATACTTTCTCATACTCAGCCTAGCATTAACTGTACTGACTGAGAATTACAGGAATTAATGGAAAATGCATTTGGGATGAGCCACACTGAAAAAGGCTAGTGTAGAATATAACTTTGTCACTTGGTAGTAAAACCATGGAAATTTGAACTCTGATTTCATGAAATGAGCTGTCCCACATCTTCATCTTACTCCAAAGGTTGGGGGACATATTTCAACATTCCTGTCTGAGAAAAATCTTGAAGAAGATGAAGCTAAGGTCCTGCCACCTGGAATTCCTCATATTTTCCTGTTTTTCAATTTATTACCAGCAGCATCATATCTGGAAGATGCTAATTGAAAAGCAGTAACTGCCAATAATGTTGTAGGGAAGCTAATTATCTCCAATTTCATATCAAGACAACACCTATGAAAAACTGTAAAATATTTGGTCCCAAGACAGGAGTTAAAATTTAAACTCTTGGTTTGAATATTGTATTGTTTTCTCTATTGAGGTTATGATGATTATACAGTAAATAACTCCTCATAACTACAAGATGTTCAATAAATAATCATGTACTGTATAAAATACAATCTAAATCTTACCAATAGGTTCTGGGAAAAGAACAGAATAACAAGAGTCTTCTTGAGCCATAAACACTCTTGGGATGAGGAGACTGATAGCATACAATATGTTTTGCTTCAAATTTTTTAAAAGTTGTTTGTATTGTATTATATTATATTTTTATTTGCTTTTTTAAAAAACCTTAAGTTATTTGTATTGTTGAAGAAGTTACCCTGAAAAATAATTATAATAATGAGTAAAGTTCAATAATAGATAACATTTATGTATTGCTAAGGTTAAAACATTTCCAGTTCCTCATACCCCTTGTACATACTCCTACTCGTCCCATAAGCAGTCTTGAGTGCTTACATTTATAGTTATTCACTTTATCTAATGTGAGATTTTTTATTCATGTTTATTCTGAAGAAAACCCTACTTTATGCCGTCAATGAAGCTTTCTTCCTAATAAGAAAGTTTAGAATTGCAGCCTTAAATTTAATGAGTTATAAAGATTATTTTAGTTAGATATATAATTAACCTCATTAGTGTTGTAATAATGTAACAACTGTTAATTTTTTAAAAATTGTACATTTTGTAGAATTTTCACAAAATAAAGATTAAAAGATGTAATTAGATCTTGGTATGTTTTTGTACTATTTTTGAAAGCATACCATTTTTATTTAAAGATGTGTTGAACTATAAGAGACTTATACAGCAGGGTGTAGATACAAAATTAGAGGCAGTAGTCCTCAAGGATATTCAGAGAGATTGCCCAAATCTTGACTAAGAACCTGTATTGGAGCAGCTGCCTCCTTGAGAGAATGCTGGAAACTTTATATCTAAAATATTCCTTATACACTTTCAAAATTTAAGACACTTAACAAACAAAACTAAAGGATATGGTACCACAAGCTCTTGCTTTAATTTATGTATTTATTTAACATGTGCTACTTCCTGTATCAAAGCACCTCAAAAATAGCACTAAAATACATGATAGTGTATATTTTGAAGAGATAGATTCTTTAGTTCCCAAATCAGAGAACCACCATTCAAAGGGATCTTATTGGGATTTGGTCTCAGTTAACTGGCCGTCATCTAGCCATTCACTGAATCCAGACACAGTTCAGGACATGGTCTTTCAAGGGAGAATTTACAATCATAGACCTTATGTGGTTTGGAGAGTTGCCAGGCCAATATCTTCAAAACTTGGCAAGAAATCTCTGAGAGTCATGAATCAATTAAGCAGACTAATTGTCTCCGGCAAACTCCACTCCCCTTTCGTTCCTCTTTTATTCCCCCTGGGAGGGGCTATTCACCATCCACTGTGGCCTTACTCCCAAGTCAACCCTTGTTCTTTAGCTGTTCCCTTCATCTGGCAACTCTGCACATGCGCACACTGGGAACAGGCTCCAGCTGTTTGTCTGCCTCACTGATATCTGACTCCAAAGGCAACTGATAATTGGCATACGGCCCTGGCCCCCTCTCTGCCTTCCCCAGACTCCAGGACTGGCCCATGTTCCTCCCCAACCTCCTCATTGTCCGAATCTGCTGCCAACTCTGCTGGCCGCTGACAGGCCACAACATAGATATTCATGTGGATAGCCTTTGTTGCCATTATTTGAGCATTTTAAACATTATTTGAGCAGTTTATAGAGAATCAATGCTTCTCTAGGGTTTGGGGAACCACTTCTTTTTGATGTCATGCATGGTCTTATTTTGAAAGTTTGAGATGGATCAATATATAAACCTAGAAAGGTTTTAATGCTAGTATTAAAATTGTGTCCACCAAAGGTTACAATATTTTTTTGTGTTCTGGTAGAGGCTTGGTTCACATACTAAGCCATGGTGTATTTTAATAAGTTTGTTGAATAAAGCACAGTATTTGACTTCAGCTAAGTCAAAACTAAATCAACTACATTTTAAATTGATGAGATGCCCGAAACTGACCAATGTCCTTAAACTATATTGTGGTTTGTTTACAGTTGGTTTAATATATTGCAGTTGGTATGTTGGTGGAACCTAATAATTGTTATCTCTACATCATGATATATGGCTTAACATGGTGTATGAATCCAGTCAATTGAGATTTATTCTATTAATCATAACACATAATGCTATGCGTAAATCCAACCCAAATGTTTTTCTGTTTCAATAGAGAGATATGTAGGGTCCTTGAATTGTTGCTTCAACTCTTAATTCCTAGCAATTTCCAGCCAAGACTAAGGGTCCTGGAATAGTTGTTCAGCAACATTTTTAGAGTCATAAATTCTCCCTCCTTGTTTTTCTTTCTTTTTTGAATATATAAGAAAATACCAGTTGATGTAAAAGCATGGGGATAACAGATAAATATGAAGCTGTATGTTAATTTATATATACTTAAATTATAATTTATTGTAATTTAATACAATTAAGTCTATAGAATAGATTATATTTATATCCAACATTTTTGCATTATTTTTCTGTCTTAAAGTTTTTATAGATAAACAAATCTCTCTGAAGTAGTAGTGCATTTCTACATACTTATAGCTTTAGAAAAGCTTCATTGGAAGAATGAAGAAACCTGCCTGAAAAAGTCTTTTCCCCCCGAAATTTTAACTTCTTTAATTTCTTGCACAGATATGTGTATACACATGCTCTTCTGTATCATATGTAATAAAAGGAAGTGTTTGAGGTTTAAGAAAAACTTACTGGTTGAAGTGGTATCAAGTTTCAATTGTTGGCTTAGTCAATTGAAAGGCAACAGAATTTCTCCTTATATACAATTAGACCACAATTTCTGTATGCTTAAACTAGGTCTGTAATTATAGATTATACTCTAGTCAGACCTGAAGGTTATAATTTAAAACTATCATAGCAACTCTAGTTCAAGTTCTACGAAATCCTATTATGGTGATTTAGTACAAGCATGAAAATAAAACATAAAAATGTAGTCACATCTATTTTTAATAAGACAGTATGAAGCAATGACTAATAGTGTACAATTGTAAGCCAAAATGCAATGAAAATCTGATCACAATTATTTGTTTTTCTAAACCACAATGTGCAGTCTTAACAATGTATTTTTCTTATAATTTAAAACATTTAACATGTATACAAAATATGCTCTAAGAAAAAAGCAGACTAAATTAAATTCAGCTTTTCTTAATTTGGAGGATCCAGTCCAGTTATGTTGGTTTATATTAATTCTCCTTTAACATGGTCACTTTCACTTATTGGTGTGTTCCATAAGAGTTTATAAAATGACTATTATTTTGCATAGAAATGATGTTATTGTATATCACTACATACATATTTAGTTTACTTTGCAGAGTCTACCAGGATTTTAACCAGCTGTCCTTCCTAGCCTTGTCTGGAGTGCCATGGACTGGAACAGATCTGGTATGTAAAAATACATGCTAAACCAGAAAAAAATATTTATTTCTTTTGTTTATACATTTTATAGACAAACAATCTCTTGTTTTCAAAATGTAAACTTTTAAAAACTTTCAGACTGCTAGTCATGCCACCACCAAACCTGTTATTTTTTGAAGGACTCTTTTTTTAATGCTGCAAATATAACTCCCTGTCTCTCCTGTTTCTCATCTTAGTTAAAATAACCAGTTTTCTTGTTTATACTTCTTTTTGATAGTTCACATTTACTTCATTAATGATGTATATCTAGACAAGAATATGAAATCATCATAATGCCCTAAATTTAATTGTTTAATTAGTTTAATATGATTCCAGCTCAATTGAATATCTGCTATAATTAAACTTTATTTGGAAAAAAAAAAGACGTCAAGCCTTAAAAATGTTTTGTTCTACCATGGTGGTAAACCAAAATTTTAGTCTACCTCAGATCATGTTTCTATCTACTTATCAATCTATCAAAAATATTAAAAGTTATCTGAAAAAAATCATGAAAATGTTAGAGTTTGTGAAATTTTGGTGATCTTATAAGATTTTGCGTGTTTTGTTTATATATTTTTATATTATTTACAATATATTCCCCACCCTAATAGATCTCTGCAGTCTGTAATCACATTAATTACTACAACAATTATGACTTTACTCTATAATTGCAAAATAACTTTCTTCTTTCTAAATCAAAACCACACATCATTTTTTTTTCTGTTTTATGCAAAAAGTCCACAAGGGATTTTCAGTCAGCAATAAACATAGATATTATCCTTCCTCTGATCATAAAAGTCGATTTGGCCATCTCAACAAGTTCCATAATCTTCACCAACCATTCCCTCATTGTGGGCAATGTCAAATTATGTCACACAATTATCTCATTGCAGTTATTATATACAAAAACAAAGTTCCATGACTTTTTCCCCAACTGTTTATCCATCAATACCAAAAGAAAAACCTCTGGTTTCAATTTTATAATAGTCTTTAAAATCTGTCAAATAAGTATACATTTGAATCCAAAATTTTCTACCTTTTTTTACTTGTCCATCAAGCATGATAAAATGTCCCTTTTTGTTGTTCACATTTCCATTATAAATTTGAAGTGCCGTTATACATTCTAAACAATTTCTCTGGTGACATATATTAAAGATTATAACATAATATAAATTACAATCTTTCAAGTACATCTTTTCTCAATGTTCCATTTGTATATTATAAACAAAATTTCTATCCCATTTTATCATATATATTTTTTCATTTGTTTTCCTTTTGTTTCAAATTTCAATAAAACTTTATTTATTTTAGCAATTACACGTTTCTCATTTGTATACAATTCTATTTCAAACTTGGTCTTACAATGCACAAAACCATTAACTTTTTTGATTACCTTTAAATAAGAAAACTACAGTGGTTCCCTGATACTCAACTGCTTTGAAGCTCATAGAATTTGGTATTCAACGTACAAGCTAGAACTTGTCAGTGTCAGCTGTTTTGTGATTCCCTACATTATTCTTGATGGGAAAAATTTGTTTAGACTCATTGTTTTTGATACTCATTGCCCAGAACCAATTAACTATGACTACCAAGGTGCCACTGCTATAGGCAATTATATTTTCTACCACCAGTTCTTCTCTTCATTTTATTCCCCCTGGCAAAATTCTAGTAACTCACAATAGGTTAGCCTATTATTTCTCATCTATAAAATATTTCCTGTGCTGAGAGCCACTAGGTTTCTATTTATTCCATATTTTAAATATGTCATGTCTAATATAATGTTTTTTAAAATCCACATTAACTTTTAACTTTATCATACCATAAATATTTATGCCATCCAAATCTCAGGTCTTAATCTTCTAATTCCTTCTATTTCTTAGCAGCACCCACTCTTTCATCCAAAACAAACAGGAAGCTGCAAAATACAGTTTCAAATCGGATAGTCCCAATCCTCCTTTTTCCTTTGCATTTTGTATTAAACTTATACTTAAATTAAGATTATTTTCCCTGCCCCCAAATTTAAGTATATCCTTCTGTCTCTGTTTAAATAGTGCATCATTTGTCAAAAAGGTATTATCTGAAATAGACATAATTCTAGGAAAAACATCCATTTTTATCACAGAAATTCTCCTCAGCAATGACAGTTGTAGTTTTCCCCATCTTAACATGTCTTTTTTAACTTCTTTCTGTGTCTTAATATAGTTATTTTGAAATAACATAATTCATATTTGTTGTCATGATACTCAAATATTGTATTATTCCTTGATGTTAAAAGCCATTTTATTCATCAGTTCTGTTTGATCTTCTATTTTCATGTTTTTGTTAACATTTTTGTCTTTCTATTTCTTTGAGCTTAAAACTGGCTAATGCAACAAATTGTTTTAGTTTTGCCATTGATCTTTCTGTAGGAAGTTAGCACCCATTCCTTTCCTAGAAGAATGAAATATTTTGGGAAATATTAAAAAGGCAGAATATTATGTTTCCCTGAATGAGAAATGGAGAAGCATGTTTTAAAGACGAAGCAGCTCCCATCTTCCTGCCCCCACCCTTTGTCAATGGGCCAGAGGCAGACACTCAATCTTTGTCAAAGGACCATCATCTGCAACACAAAAGGACCCATCGAGCAACAGAAACTAACACAATAGGACCCATTTAGCAACAGAAACTCACCACATGGCACCTGGGAAGATTACATCAGCCAGCAAGGCTAGCTAAGACCCCCACCCCTGGGAGTCTGACAACCAATCAGGATACTCTTCCTGGGCCCCAGGAAATTCAAAGCCAGAGAGGGCATAAAACCCGGGGACTCACTGCCCTTTTCTGTTCAGGAACTCAAACAATGTGAACCTATCCACCATTAAACCATCTTTCCAAGCAGTCTCCATATTTCCAGTGTCTTTTTCCCCACTTGGAACTGAACCCAGAAGGATATTTCTTCCTACATTTCAATTCCCTTTTTAAAAAACCAACATCAAGTGATAACAAAAGCTCTTATAAGTTTCTTTTTAAAACTTAACTCCCATGGTACTCTCATATTTCTATTTAGTATTTGAAGAACCAAAATAAACAAGAGGAGACAGTGGACATCCTGTCTTGTTCCTTTTTGTTTCACACAAGTCTTGGTTAGATCTCCATTTACAGTTTTTTTAGCTTTCTGTCAAGTGTTAATTGATCTTATACATTTCATAAAGTTCCCTCCTATCAGGCGCAAAAAATCAGGACCATTCATTAGGCAGCATAGAAGATTTATTCAAGCCTATACACAAGAATCTGGTTAATTAAAGTTCAACACTAAATTGGCATTAGATATGGGTCAACAGAATTCAGGAGGAATTGGACTTGCAGCACTTGTGGGAATGCAAGGACTCTAAACAGATGAAGGGCTTAACTCCACCCCCTACCTCCCCTTCTGCCTGCTCTTCTCCTACATCTCCAAATTTAATATCTTCCAAAACTTCAAATGTCCAGTTCAAACTGTCAAAGGCCTCTACATCTAAGAAGAGCAATGCAGCTTCTTTTTCAAGTATGTTGCTCCAAATATTCCAAAATGTCCAACACATCCCCATAAATACATTCTTGCAAAATTATTTCTCAAAGTGTGATCTGGTGACCTTGGGAGTCCCTGAGACCCTTTCAAAGAGTCCATGAAAACAAATGATAGATAGATAGATAGATAGATAGATAGATAGATAGATAGATAGATAGATAGATAGATAGACATGCAGACATTTTAACATTTCTCAGCTTTAATTTCTAATACAGCATACCTGTATATTGATAAGATATAACCCAATAAACTAAAGCTGTTTCGGGCCTTCGGTCATTTTCAAGAATGTAAAGGGGTTTGAGATCAAAACATTTGAGAACCACTGGTCCAACACCAATTTCAGAACATAGCACAAAGTTAGTTTGGGATTCCTTTACCTAAAGGTAGATGATGAGATACTGTAGCTTCCAGTCATATCCTCTGGAAATGCTAGTGGAACACCTTCAAATTGGGACAAGGAGGTTGTTTGGAAGTGACCCTAGTTAGCAAATTGGAAGTGGAAGCTAAATGAAAGAAACCTTGTGACAGGGAAGAATTAAGACAGTTTGAAAGTCCTAGCCACAATTCAATGTCAAGAAAAAAAATGATGGTTTTGAAATCAAAATTTTATCACTGTGCTTCCAAGCTTTTTACAATTGGGCAGATTTAAATTAGACTACTGTTAAACAAGAGCCTGGGTGGCGCAGCAGCTTAAGTAATGCTAAAGTGACACCAGCTGCCTGCAATTACTGCAAGTTCGAATCTCACCAGGCTCAAGGTTGACTCAGCCTTCCATCCTTTCAAGGTAGGTAAAATGAGGACCCAGATTGTGGGGGCAATAAGCTGACTTTGTATAAAAGAAGCTTGGGGGGGGGGAGGCAAAAGCCTACTAAGCAGGTATATACAAAAGTATGGAGGCTGTTGACAGTAGGAATATTATATGTTAGTTTTACTGTTGGTGGTGGGATGAGTGAGGTGGGGGTGGGTGAATTGTCATGTATGTATTGTTTATGTTTATGTTTATGTTCAAAAAACCAATAAAAATAAATTTAAAAAAAAAACAAAAGTATGGAGGCTATTGCTTAACGCATTGTAAGCCGCCCTGAGTCTCCGGAGAAGGGCGGCATATAAATTAAATTTTTAAAAAAAAATTGTCTACTTTGGATTTGTATGTGTATAGATGGGAAGTGTTAGGAGTAGCATGTTCATTTTATCTGATTTCACTCTTAGATATTTAGTTTATATGCTTTTCAATAATCAATTCAATAATCTTATTATGCTTTGATCATACCTCAGTGAGGTATTCAGAATAATGCCAAGGATATTCTTTTTG
Source organism: Masticophis lateralis (assembly GCA_030761175.1). Classification (NCBI taxonomy): domain Eukaryota; kingdom Metazoa; phylum Chordata; class Lepidosauria; order Squamata; family Colubridae; genus Masticophis; species Masticophis lateralis. The sequence goes on along the minus strand of JAUDYJ010000001.1, from coordinate 200,598,004 downwards.
AGGGAACAGCTTCTTTTCATATATAATAGGAATAGCCATATTGCTTTACATTTATTTATATACAGTCAAATATTAATATGCTTCACGTGACTCCTCTCCTGCGTGAGCTGCACTGGCTCCCAGTGGTCTTCCGGGTGTGCTTCAAGGTGTTGGTGACCACCTTTAAAGTGCTCCATGGCTTAGGACCTGGGTACTTGCGGGACCGCCTTCTGCCGCCAATAGCCTCTCACCGGCCAGTACGCTCGCACAGAGAGGGCCTCCTCTGGGTGCCGTCGGCCAGACAGTGTCGGCTGGCGACCCCCAGGGGGAGAGCCTTCTCTGTGGCAGCGCCCGCCCTCTGGAATGACCTACCCCCGGAGATACGCAGGATTCCAGATCTCCGGACCTTTTGTCGGGCCCTTAAAACCCATTTGTTCCATCTAGCTGGGCTAGCTTGATCCCATCCTCCGTTTTTAAATTTGACATTGATTTTAAATTGGGTTGTTTTAATTCTCGGCCGAATAATATTTAATAATTTTTAATTGTTTTTAACTTTTGTATACCATGTTTTATTCTGGCTGTTCACCGCCCTGAGTCCGCAAGGAGAAGGGCGGTTTATAAATTGAAATAATAATAATAATAATAATAATAATAATAATAATAATAATAATAATAATAATAATAATAATAATAATGTAACTGTATAAGGGTTCTGGGTAACAGTTTAAGGTCTGAGTCTTGAGCTCCAGTCTGGAAGCTGAGCTGAATGATCTTGTAGAAAGATATGATGTATGGTATTTTTATACTAACAATTCTTTTTTTTTTTTATTCTTCCATTTAATTATGTTCTCAGAGACTATCTGGACTAGTCCCTGAAATTTTTCTTGATAAGATTTTTTAGAAATGTTTTGTCACTGCTTCCTTCCTAGAGTTGAGAGAAAGTGACTGATCCAAGGTCATCCAGTTGACTTTATGCCTAAGACAGGACTAGAACTCATAGTCTTCTGTTCCTAACTTTGTGTCTTTAATCACTATACCAAACAGGTTTTTCAACAATTCCTTTACCATTACATATTTGTTTATTTGACTGATTGCTTAGAAAGAGAAAGTCTGAGCTGTTAGTTATTCCCTCCAATATTATTTTATTTTGGAGCCAACAAGAAGTTGCTTTTAAAAAAATAAAGAAGGACCTTTTACTCTTGAAGTGATATGTTTACTATTTCAGCCAGCACCCAGACAGGTTGGGCAGGGGTCTAAACAACATGTGGGTGGTCATCACAATAACCACACAGTCTGTCAACATCCTTGTAGCTCAAAGGATTCAAGCAGATGTAACTATGGCTGCTCTTGAGGCCCCCAACTTAGTTTCTGTTACAACTGTCATTAGCACGTAAGACCAGAAATAAGCAACATCAGTAGCAAAAATAAACATTTTTGGCAGTAAGTTTGCCTAAAATAAGGCTCAAAACAGCTGCTTTGTAAGCTAATCAGTCCGACATTTGCAATAAAGCCTTTGCGCTTGGGTTGCTCATGCAAGAGATTTTGTTATTAAAATCAATTCAAGTGATTCCAGATGGGAATGTGTAAGCTTGAAGATTCTCTTAAGAGTGAGAACTTATTTTATGAATGGCTATTTTCAAATTTTGTATTGATTAGGTTTTTAAATTTGAAAAATTGTTTTAAGCCAATAGGTTGTTTGAACCATTTTTATACTAATTTTATATCAAACTTTGTAGCTGGTTCAGGGAAATACAGTAGTCTATATCTCTAGAAAAAAGAAATTGTGCCTGATGCCTTTAATAAGGTGTTGGTACATCCTTTTTTGAAAAGTTCTTCCCTGTACTTAGCTATCTTGGACATTTACCAACTTTTCTCCATCTTTCCCTTTTCAAGAAAGATGGTCAAACAAGTGATATTGCTTTTGCTGTAGAGTGCCTTAGAGGAAAAGTCATGATTTGGACCTGAGACAGCATTGGTTGCTGTGGTTGATCATCATTTCTCAGAATCCCCATGTGGCCACTCCATCTATTACTGATCACTTGTAGGTTGAGAATACTATTTTTGATATTTCCAAACCTTCCTAAAAAAGCAATTCCAATCAAGGGCAGAGGAAAAGAAAAGTTGTTGCAGTGATCAGATTCAATTCTCTCTTCCATATGTTTTAATATCTACACGATCCTGCTTTGGGGGGGGAGGTACTATATGTCAATTTAGGATGAGATACCATCAGAACGTTGGTGGTATTTAGCTCTATGTTTCTACCGAGATACTATGAATATCAATCTCTTACTTGAAGGCTGTAGGAGTCTGGATAGGATGAAACAAGCTGAAATCAAACCCTAACAGGCAGAAAACCATTTTATTCTTTGTTTGTCCAGGCTATAATATTGAAAGTCTCCCTGAAATGGCAGGTCTGTGACTTGGGTTTCCTCCTGAATTCACAGCTACTGCTGTTGGGTTGTCAGAGACTATGGCCAGGGACGATCTTGAGCATACAATACAATAGCTGTTGTCATATGGGGAATGAGGGAACATGACAATGGTATCTCACGCTCTCATCACCACCAGAAGAAGTTATGGCAATGCACTCCACATGGAGCTCCTTTGAGAACTGGTTGGAACCTACAGTGGCTGTAAAGTGAAAGTGTCCACATACTGGAGACAAAAACTATTTTGGCCATGTTATAGGCTGCAGGTCCTGTACTGGTTGACAATAAGTTTCCAGGTAAAGTCCAAAGGGTTGGTTCTGAGGTTTAAACATATACATAGGTTGACACCTAGGTATCTTCAGAAGGCAGGGAAAATCATCTACAATATCTTACTCTGAGAAAAAGGGCCCTCCTGTTTTATAGGCTTTTTGAAGGGAGTTGTTGTGGCCCATCAGCGGCCTGTGCAGTTAGTAGCTGATTCCAACAGCGAAGAGGCTGGTGTGGTGCTGCGCCAGCAGTCTGTACAACTGGCACTCGAGTCAGACAATGAGGAGGCTGGAGAAGATATGGTGCCAGAGGCGGGGATTCAGCCAGGACCTTCAGAACCTCTAGAAACTCCCATAAGTGAAGAGGAAGAAGAGGAGGAGCCTTTTCTCAATGCATGAGCATGCAGAGCTGCCAAAAGGCAGGAGTGGCTCCTCAGGAGGAGGTCTCCTCGAGAGTAAGGCTTGGGGCTAATTGGCCATTCTCCTAGCCTATTTAAGGAAGGATGATGACTGATGCAATTTGCAGGAAACAACTTTGTTCATATTCCTTCACATCTTGATTCCAGAAACGTTTGATTCGGCTCTTGTTTCTCTCTTGTCAGTTTTCCTGCAAATTGCTTCTGGGCATTCTGCCAACCACAGTTAGATTACGGTTATCTAAATACTGTACCTCAGAATTGAATTGAATTATTATTCTTTGGATTCTTGTCGGCTGTTAATGAAGTTAAATTAACAGCCCTTGTTCAGAAAAGACTGATTTAAACTGTACTTGTGCTCGAACAACTACTAAAAAATCTCATTAGTAGTCCTTAATTAGTAAACTAAGGTTTGTATGGACTTTGTGTGTGCTGCGTTCTTTGGGGTCCATAGCCGGGGCAGAACAGGAGTGGAGAACCTAATCTTCTTTTCAGAAACCATCTGAGATGATACTTCTCAGAATAGATATTGTTGTTCAGAGTGTGCGGCATTGCAATGTGGCAGTCTCTTTGAATGTAATCTACAACTCATGTTAATACTAAATATTAATGTTTATTTTCTGGGAATACAGCCAGGGGAATTTGCCTTGACTTGCACACCTCATCAAGAGAAATCTAGGCTTTGTTGGTACAGTACAAAATTTCTCTTATTACAAGAAGAGGGATAGCCAATGTGGGTACTAAAATATTTATAGTCTCCCTTTATGGCTGATGATTGTGTGCGCCTTCAATTGTTATTTTTTTAATTTCACTTTAAAGGAAAAAGTTTCAAAAGCTATATACACCCATAAATATTCTTAGAAAATGAAAATGGGATTGGTTCATGTAGAAATCTACATAGCAATAACACTTAGATTTATATACCACTTCACAGTGGTTTACAGCCCTCTCTAAGCGATTGACAGAGTCAGCACATTGCCCCCAACAATCTGGGTCCTCATTTTACCCACCTTGAAAGGATGGAAGGCTGAGTCAACCTTGAGCCTGGTGAGATTCAACCTGCCAAACTGCTGGCAACCAGTCATCAGCAGATGCAGTACTGCAGTACTGCACTTTTAACCACATTGCCACTGCACCTATCTCTTTAGAGGAAAGGAGAATGGTAAATAAGGGTCATAGAGAATATTCTGGAGATCCAAAAGGGATAACAAAGTGTACTTTCACTCATCAATATCTGGTAAATGGATGTTAATGCAACACTCTAGCAGACATTTTTAAATGCCATCCTCTCTGGCCCTAATGACTGACACTTTGAGAGTAGCTCTAGCAAGCTGGTGGCTCAAAAGTATCACTCGGCCTTGTGATAATAGACATAGAACTAACCAAGCTCCTGCCTTCTCTATGATCTAATCCATGAAGTCCATCTGATAATCATCCCTCCTGAGATGAGATTGGCTCTACTCTTACTGGCCTTATGGAAGAGCCTGAAGGCTTTGCCATCTGGTTTGGAGATCTGGTGACATTGGTGAAAGCCTGCTAAATGGTTGTACTTTTAGGGGAATGAATGGTGCTTTCCTGCAGCTTATGTTTTTATGGTTTTAATTTTATTGCTTTTAAGTGATTTTTGTGTGTATTTCCGTCACCACCACCCCTCCAACCTGGTAAATTACTAATTATGAGACAGATAATCTTCACTTATTTGGTAAGGAGCTTGTTGGAGAAATTATCTTACCTTACCTTATTTGACAAACCAAGGGACCTAGGTATTTATTTATACTTTGCAAAAAGCTACTATTGTGAGATCTTCTATAATAAAGTTTGTATATTGCTTTATACAATATACAATGTATATGTATATATTGTTTGAGGAAGAAAAAAATAGAAAGGGGGGAATGTGGTATATTTCTCATGAGCTTCTAAATGAAAGGTGGCATATAAATCTGGCAAATATGAATATTTCATATAAATCTGACTCCCTCTGTAAAATATGGCAAGGGATTATTACTATTATTATTCATAATCAAAGCTATGGAGCATTCAAAATTTTGGTGCCTATGGGAAATTTCCTCGTAGTGCTATGCTAGCTTCAAAGAACACTTTGAACTCTCTCTGCCATCTGTGATTCTGATAATGATGTGCTTCCCCCAATGACTGATCTTTGCATTTTCCAGATGCAATTTAAGCACCAGAATGGACTTAATGTCACCCTTAATATTTTTCAGAACAGTGACTCATGCAAAGGGATGAAGAAAGGGAAGTGATCTGATGACAGGACATTCTAACTAGGGTCAAACCAAATTTCTCAATGCTCAAATTTCATGTGACAAGTGAAGCAGATCAAGAAAGCCTGCTGAATTTGGGCGCATAGACAGAACATTGGAGATTGTCAAAAAACAGGGGTGAAATGCTCCCGGATTGGACCGGATCGCCCGGTCCAATAGCGATCTTGGCCATTGGTTCAGTGATCCAGTAGCGAAGGTGGAGTGAAGCTCTGCCCACCCGCCTGGGTTAAAACTAGGAACTAAGGTTTTAGTTCTTGGTTTGCAGGAACTAAAGGGTCTGCATGCACGCATGACACCCGTGTGCATGCATGAGCGCTTCCAAACCGGTAAGGAAGGTAAGTAGATTTCACTCATCAAAAACTCACCACAGTTGGATGAAGTGTTCTCCAATGATCTCAAGTCCCCTGCAGAACAATATTAGTGTTACTTCTTAAGGCTTTTAGAAATGAAAACTTATGGCTATCAGAAAAATGATAACATTGCCAAGCGGTGGCAAAAAAGGAGTGGTAGTGAATAAGGGTTGGAGCTGAACCAAAAGACTGAGAGGTTTATTTATTTATTTATTTATTAAATTTATATACCGCCCTTCTCCTAGTGGACTCAGGCCAGTGTACAGCCAAGAATAAAAAGCACTCCAATACAAAATTTAAAATATTAATAAAAGAATTAAATAATTTTGGTCCAATAAATTTAAAAAACCCAATAGACAATTACAATTTAAAATCCATAAAACTTTAAGCTTAAAAAAAGGGGGGGGGTTACACCAGCCCAGCTTGACAAAATAAAAAACTTTTTAGGGCACGGCGGAAAGCCCGGAGATCAGGTATCATACGGATCTCCGGGGGCAAATCGTTCCAGAGGGCTGGTGCTGCCACAGAGAAGGCTCTCCCCCTGGGTGTCGCCAGCCGACATTGTCTGGCTGACGGCACCCTGAGGAGTCCCTCTCTGTGGGAGCGAACTGGCCGGTGGGAGGCTATCGGTGGCAGAAGGCGGTCCCGCAAGTACCCAGGCCCTATGCCATGGAGCGCTTTAAAGGTGGTCACCAACACTTTGAAGCGCACCCGGAAGACTACCGGAAGCCAATGCAGCTCATGCAGGAGAGGTGTCACATGGGAGCGCCCCCTTGCTCTCATAATCCCCCGCGCGGCCACATTCTGCACCAGTTGGAGACTCCGGGTGCACCTCAAGGGGAGCCCCATGTAGAGAGCATTGCAGTAGTCCAGGCGGGAAATGACGAGTGCCTGAGTGACTGTGCGTAAGGAGTTCCGATCTAGATAGGGACGCAACTGGCGTATCAGGCGAGCCTGATAAAAAGCCCCCCTGGCCACGGCCGTCACATGCTCCTCCAAAGACAGCCATGCATCCAGGAGGACGCCCAAGTTGCGAGCCCTATCCGTGGGGGCCACTTGACCAAAGAACTTATAGAGTGGTTCACAAGATTATGGTTAGGGTAGACCCTTTTGTCAGCCACTTTAAGTTTTCAGAGCTAAGGTGGAAAATAGATGCATTACATATAAATAAATGCATTTGCTTCCCTCAAACATCACTTATCACTTTCCACCTCTTATTTGCAGTAAAAACTAGCAGTAAAATAGTGAAGTGTTTTAGCGTAGACGTAAACTTTTCCAGATGCAACACAGAAGGTACCTATTTTCAACAAGTCTTATTTGGTTTTATGACTTTACAGATCCCCAAACTTCAAGAGATGGAAAAGCAGGGGTGAAATGCTACCGGTTCGCACCGGTTCGAGTGAAACGGTAGTAAAAAAATGCTACCGGTCTCTCTGAACTGGTATTTCCAACTATCAACTGTTCTGCATGATTTATATTCACAGAAATCCTGCTTTCTAGCGAATCTAAATCATGTGGCATAGCTGTTCCCCCCTCCCCTGCTGTTCTACTTACCTTCTTAAGCTTTCTTTTTCTGCGCGAAGCACTTATTTGGTGCGCACTGCTCGTGCACACGCGTGCAGCATGCATTTGGCACGCAGCATGCATGCATGCACGGACAGTGAACCAGTGGCAAACCACAGAGGATTTCACAACTGTGGAAAAGCAATACCCCCCCTACAATATTAATTTATTGCCAAGAACTATGCCATAGTCACCTGTATGAGTAGTCATACTATGACAGGCTACAGGCAAAATCAGTCCCAGCTACAGGAAGTCCTCGACTTACAACTATTCATTTAGTGACCATTCAAAGTTATAACAGCATTGGAAAAAATGACTTATGACTATTTTTCACACGACCATTGCAGCATCTCCGTGGTCACATGATCAAAATTCAGATGCTTGGCAAGTGGTTCATATATATGACAGTTGTAGTGTCCTAGAGTCATGTGATCCCTTTTTGCGACCTTCTGACAAGGAAAGTCAAAAGGGAAACCAGATTCACTTAATAGCAATGATACTAACTTAACAAATGCAATGATTCACTTAACAACTGTGGCAAAAAAAGTTGTGAAATGGGGCAAAAATCACTTAACGAATGTTTCACTTAGCAGCATAAATTTTAGGCTCAATTGTGGACATAACTTGAGGACTATCTGTACATTTATCTCTTTTCCTTCCCATGGCTTCCCTCTTCAATGTGCTGAACATATTGATTAAGAATGTACAGTAGTTTTTCACATATTTTTAAATGCTGTCTAAAATGCCATTTAAAGTTGTAATTCAGAGATGTTATAGTCAGCATTGGGCCTTCCTCTCATACTACCATGATGCTGATATTCCTTTGTTTTTGAACAATAAAAGCAGATGTTATTTGCAATGAAACCTTTAATAACAGGATGCATGAGATCAGCCTAGGCAGATTGAAGTGTAACAAAGTTGTCCCTAGAGAGCAGGGACAAAATTCTCTGCAAAAAATTACAGATTACTTCCCTCCCAACTTTTCAGAACTAGTGTCTGAAAATTATTCATCTCAACACATGTATAGGAAAACTGGCCTTCTATCCTAGTGGTTCTCAACCTTTTCTTCACCATAGACCCCTTCCACCCTTAAATACCTTTTGTGGCCATGGACCAGGGCCACGGACCCCCAAGACTTAACTCAAGATTTAAATCATAACATTTCTTCAAGACTTTGTGGACCCCCTGTGATGATATTGCAGCCCCTGCCCCGGGGTGTAACCAGCAAAATCAAGGGGGAATCCAAATTCACTTAACCATGTTACTAACTTATCAACTGCAGTGATTCACTTAACTGTGGCAAAAAAGTTCATAAAATGGGGCAAAACTCCCTTAACAAGTGTCTTTTTGGCCTCAATTGTGGGTGTAAGTTGACGACTATCTATATTATTATCTGGAAATAAATATCAGTGGAAGTCTTGAAGTATGTGAATTGGGCAGCTATATAAATCTGTTAACATAGAAATAATAAAGTGTATTTTCAAGTAAGTGGAAAACTGAGACTTCTATTCACTGACAGGAATTATTGTTTAGATAACTTAGAGTTGATCTTTAGTAGATGTGTCTCAAATATTGAAAAAAATCTGATTATTTGGCATTATGACTCATTTAATTATTATATTGAAAAATGGGTATCAATACACATGAACTTTAAAAAAAGTCTGGAGAAAGGATACCTCTGGAATTTTTTAACTGAATTGTAATAGACTATGATAAAATATTAACAATGATCAAAAGGGTACATTAAAAAAATGAAAGAGCTGATAAAATAGAAGGTAATGTTTATGTACACTCCAGGTAATGATATGGACTTCAGTTAATACATATACATGAAAATAAATAAATCAGATTTAGCCTCATGTTACTTTGAAGTCAAAGATCACTAGGAGATTATTGAATTAAACAGAAGTACAAAAAATGAAGTACAAAGGGATGCAGTGGCTCAGTGGCTAAGAAGCTGAGCTTGTCGATTGAAAGGTCAGCAGTTCAGCCGTTTGAATCCCTAGTGCCACGTAACGGGGTGAGCTCCCATTACTTGTCCCAGCTTCTGCCAACCTAGCAGTTCTTAGAACAACTTGGAAGTGTTCACTTTCTAACAGACCTCGTACCCAGTGGTGGCTTTTACTTACCTTTGCTACTAGTTTGCATGCGCAGAGCATATTTGATGATGTCCAGGTGGGTGGGTGGAGCCTCCCATGGCCCACCACTGCTGGTACCACACTATTTCTTTCTGTGCTGCTTTGTAGGTCATCAAATACCCAGATAAGTAAAAAAAAGTAAAAAAAAAAATTAAATCATTGGTTTTTACTGCTATTTTGTCAAGGGTGCTTTGTTCTCTCAATATTTAAGTAATAACGTATGACCTAACTTATGAATAATCTTTCCTATTATAGGATGGAACAATACTGACTACTATATCCATCTATTATGAACTTAAAGCACTGAAATTCCTGTTGTTCCCTCCTCCCGCCCCTCTGTGGAGCCTGGGAAAAACATTGCTGAATTGGAGGTTAAAAAGCAGTTGAAATATTATCATTTACTACTTACAATATTTTGTTTATTGCACTTTGGCTGTTGAAATGAAGTTCCAGCTTCATTTTCAGGAAGTCTGTTGGCTACCAGGTACTACCACTAAGTGTTTCCCATCCTAGTGCTTTATACTGTAGATTCATTGGGATTTCAGCTGCCAAAGTTCCTAGACAACCTAACTATTTGCTGGAATTTCTTTGATTCATAATCAGAGAGTTTTACTTGAGAAGGTATAAGGATACATTTTAACAAGAATATTTTAATGAACTGCTTATATGCATGCTTCGGTGTGCATAACAGATAATCTGTATTTATGTTCTGTGATCTGATAAATCTGGGGGATGTGTGTGTATGTGGGTGCACATACACACACACAGGTGTACACACATACATCCATTTTGTGGCCATTGGTGCATATTCTCAAGATCAAAAGTAGCTTGTGGGATTTGCAATTAAACTCCTTTCTCTGCAGCCTTTACGGTCATCACGCACATGAACAACTATTTTAAAAGCAAGAACGAAGATAGATTTTTATTATAATAATAATGATGATGATGATCTAAACAATGGCTTCCATTTTAACTTGTAAAGTTTGCTTCCTCCTTTGGTTGACTCTTTTGAACATAGCTAGTCCAGATGAACCAGGAGGACTAAAAAGATTCTCAACCAATCTCTTGGCCCCAGTAGGCTCATTTTATTTCAGCAATAAGGACAGGAGCGAAATTGTCAAATCAATGGAGAGTAAAATCAGCTGTCACGGCCCTCTAGTTGATGCGGTGACTACTGGGAGAAAATGATATGATGCATGCCATTGCCTTGTTTGCAGACACAAAAACTGACCAACCCGTGGAACTTTTAGACAACCTTCTTCCTTCAATCCATATTTGAAGCAGTGAAAGCCTGCTCTTCCTCCCTTCTTTCAGATTTATTTTGCCATTGAAGACAGGGGTGAGGTGAAATCCAGCAGGTTCTGACAGGTTCTGGAGAACCGGTAGTGAAAATTTTGAGTAGTTTGGAGAAACGGAAAATACCATCTCTGGCTGGCCCCAGAGTGGGGTGGGAATGGAGATTTTGCAATATCCTTCCCCCAGGAGTGGGGAGGGAATGGGGACTTTGCAATATCTTTCCCCTGCCACGCCCACCAAGCCATGCCCACAGAACCGATAGTAAAAAAAAATTGGATTTCACCACTGATTGAAGATTCCTGTTTGGTCTCCTGACAAACTGGAAGGAGGGATACAATCATTTTCTTTCACTCTCTCAATCTTACTAGCTTTCCAAGTTCCAATACTTCCCCTTTCTTTTCCTTTGCATGTTATGTGAATACTGCTACTCTCATACAATCTTGATTATTATTCCTCCCCCTTTATCCTTATTATGTGCTGTTGTATATATACTAAACCAAACTAGCCCCTGAGCCAATTCCTCTTCCTACTGCAACCTCTTTTCCACCACACAGGAAAGGATTCCTGCAGCAGTAGACTAATTTCCTTTCACCTTTGCCCCATTGTTCCTATTCCAGAAGGGTTTATTTATATTATATTTATTATTTATAGAACAGTCACCATTATGCACGTATGTATGTCCTAAATATGAGTTGATCATAATTCCCTAAAAATTTAACTGCTATGATCCATTTTGCTGACTATCCCCTGCACTTTGAAGAGAAGCATGAGACATGTGCACATTGTGCTAAGCCATGTTTTAGTTAAATATAGATTACTGAATAGCCCGTGTTTGGTTGAGTCACACACTATAATAAGCCATAAACTGCACTGTACAAATCACAATGGCTGGATTCACCGCCTAAGCCGGTGATGGCAAACCTATGGCATGCATGCCGGAAGAGGCACACAAAGCCATCTCTCCGGGCACGTGAGCCATCTCCCATTGCTCTTCCGGGTTCCGGCATGCTGGCCAGCTGGTCTTATGTGCACAAGAGTGCCAGAAACCGAAACAGCAGCTGCCTAGTGTGCATGCGCGCATATGCACTAGCCGCCTGGTCTTCTGGTTTCTGGTGTGCATGCGCACATGAAGACCAGCTGGCCAGTGCACATGCACATGCCAGAAACTGGAAAATCATTTTCCTAGCACGCGCATGCACACAGGGCAGCTGCTCTTCCATTTTCCGGTGCTCCCATGCACATGAAGACCAGCTGGCCAGCGTACCAGAACCTGGAAGAGTAAGAGGAACAGCGCTGCCAGACAGGATGGGTGGGCCAGGGCTTACCTCCCTCCGAACCTGAGCGGGCTTCTTGCACACCCCCAGCCCTCCAGCCCACGACACTGACGTGCGTCCATGGTCTGGAATGCCTGGCTGGCTCAGGTGCACAAGGCAGTGGGGCAGCATTTGCTGGCTGGGCGACTGGCTGGCCTGCCCGCTGCTCCAAGGGGCGAGGGGGCGGCAGTGATTTTTGAGCTGTTGCTTCTGTTTGGGATGCTGGAGTAGCCAGGAGGAAAAAGAGGAGGAGCCACTGTCAGGGAGGTGAACTCCCCCAGGAGGGCCAGAGGAGAGCGTAGTTCCTCACACATGGAAATGCTGCTGGGGCATGCCAGCTGGGAAGCAGGAAGGCACCACTGAGGGGTAAGAGGCACATCTGCCGGGAAAAAGCCAAGAAGTGGGGGGGGGGACTGCACTGGCTTGTTTTCAGTGGCAAGCTGGGGGGGGGCGTTTCATCCCAGCCAGAGTTGGGGCAAAGCCAGAGGTGAAATGCTCCCGGTTCGGACCGGCTTGGGCGAATAGGTAGCGATGGCGGCGGGCAGTTCGGAGAACCGATAGCAAAAATCCCTTCCCCCTCAGCCTCCAGCTTGCTTACCTTCGCTCTTCGGACCGAATCCTGAGCTGCTGGTTGCAACGCCTGCCTTGCTTCGCTTGCTGTAATCCCTGCAATCCATTACATCAGCAAGCAACTGAATCTCCCTGCCTGCAATCAAGCTCATCGGTGAGCAGTTCTATCTACCTGCCTGCTTTCCCCCTCACTTTGGGAGCTTTAAAAAAATAGTTAATTGGAGGTTTTTTTAGTTGCTCTTTTTTTAGACCTAGCCATTTAAAGTTTAAAATGTTTTAAATTTAGCTGCTTTTATATAAAAATAAAATAAATTAAATTAAAATAATATTTGTGCAGCTTTCTGAGTTTTTGTGTGTTTCTGTAGTGTTTCACTCTAACTACACAAACACACAAAATCTCACAAAGCTGTATGTGGAATTTTGTGTGTGTAAGTTGGCTTTTTGGACTTTTTGTGCCTGTGTGAGTTTCCTGCTTGTTGCAGGGGCCATTTTGGGTCTAGCACAGCTGCTTTTACATTGTGGGTGAGCCAGTTGTGTTGTGTTGTGTTTTGTAGGTTAAAAAAGGGCAAAGAAGTGACATCGACTTGGTCACGCCCATGACCATCAAGCCACACTCACCCAATCACCTGACCGCCAAGCCACACCCACTAATTAAGCCACGCCCACAGAACCGGGAGCGAAAATTTTTAAATTTCAGCCCTGGGCGAAACTCTCCCCTCTGCTGGTCCCCCAACCCAACCCCAGGAATGCAGACGCCCCTTCTTTCCGAGGCTGAGGTCAGGGGATGATCAGGGAAGCACGAGGACCCCCAAAAGGCCAGGCAGAATTGGCGCATGCGCACTGGGCAGCTGGTCTTCACAGGTGCATGAGCACCGAAAACCAGAACATCATCTGCTCTTCTGGTTCCTGGCATGCAGGTATGCGCGCATGCACACAGGTGTGCATGCATGCATGCGCTCCTGTTTCGGCACTCAGTGCCAAAAAGGTTCACCAACACTGGCTTAAGCCAAAACCATACTCCATTATGACTTATTATAAAAATCCACAGCCTTTTGGGTCCTAGGTGTATATGCAAAATATTGTGTAATATCTGAGGCTCCTCCTAACCTCATTCCACGTCTTCCAAGCATATTATATTTTAGGAGATTTTCCAGGGAGCTCTGCAGGATAGCTCTGCAGACTAAGCACCCTAATTAACATCCAGCTGTCTGCAATTACTCTATGTTCGAATCTCACCAGGCTCAAGGTTGACTCAGCCTTCCATCCTTTCTAAGGTAGGTAAATTGAGGACTCAGTTTGTGGGGGCAATAAAATGACTTTGTATTAATATACAAAAGTATGAAGGCTATTGCTTAACACAGCGTAAGCCACCCTGAGTCTTCGGAAAAGGGCGGCATATAAATCAAATCAAATCGAATAAATAAATAAACAAATAATCTTACATGATCTCATGTAAGAAATTCTCTATACCATGTTTGGTTGGTAAACAGGTTGATGGATCAATTTGAACATTTTCCATTCTTCAGGGATGATATGCGTTCTCAGTTGTCCATACCTCAACAAAAGATCCAGACTTTGTTGCCTTCTCCAGTAAGGTCACTAGAATTAGGAATCATGGCAGGTTCATTAGGAATGGGTCCACACAACTGAAAAATATTCAATTTGTCTTCAATAACTTCCTGTTTATTAGGTAATATACTCAGATAAGTTCCTCTTTAACAGCCCATATAGCACTAGCAATAGCACTTAGACTTATATGCCACTTTATAGTGCTTTACAACCCTCTCTTTAAGCAGTTTACAGAGTTTACAGAGTCAGCATATTGCCTCCAACAATCTGGGTCCTCATTTTACTGACCTCAGAAGGATGGAAAGATGACTCAACCTTGAGCCCTGTCAGGATCGAATTCCTGGCAGTCAGTAGAGTTTGCCTGCAGTACTGCATTCTAACCACTGTGCCACCACAGCTCTGATTGATTCAAGCCATCATGGGATTTTTTTTTAAAATTAGATTTATATGCCGCCCTTCTCCAAAGACTCAGGGCGGCTTACAATATGTTAAGCAATAGCCTTCATACTTTTGTATATTTTATACAAAGTCAGCTTATTGCCTCCACAAACTGGGTCCTCAATTTACCTACCTTAGAAAGGATGGAAGGCTGAGTCAACCTTGAGCCTGGTGAGACCCAAACTGGTGCAATTGCAGACAGCTGGATGTTAATAACAGGCTTTAGTCTGCTTATTAGCCTGTTGAGCTATCCAAGGCTCTTGTTGTTTGAAGTGCAAGAACACTTCAACAAGGGATTGTTGAAGGTATCACATTGTACACAATTAGTGATGACTTTTGATGATATGAAGCCAAAAATTCATGACTTTGGGATGGAAGTAGTCTTTTAAAATATAGACATCCTCTGGTCTGGACTTTTTAACTTCTAGTACATTTAGGTATTATATCTATTGAAAGGCAGTTGTGGGAATTGTACTTCAAAAATTTGATGAAAGTAAGATTGCCTGTTTTTATCAAGGGAAGTTCCTTTTTATTTCAAGTAATGCTGTTTGGGAGACACTTAGGCAGTACCAGTGGTGAAATTCAGCCGGTTCGGGCACCAGTTGTTAAATTGCTGGCTGGCCCCTCCCTTCTCTACCCTGCTCCCTCCAGGAGTCCTCACGTGCCCCTTTTTGGCTCACAGGTAAGTGCAGGGAGGCCTACTAGGCCCAAAATGGCGTGTGGGGTGTGTGTGGCAGCACCCCCCCCTCCCCGGCAGCCCGTTTTTGCTCCCTGGAGGCTGCAGAGAGGCCTACTAGGCCCAAAATGGGGCACGGGTGTGTGTGTCCCCCCGCAGCCCATTTTTGCTCCCAGGAGTGCAGGAGGCCAAGTGCTGCCTATCCCACCCTCTGGCCATGCTCACCATGGCCACACCCACCACTGGGCAGTATGCCCACCTTTGAATCCCACCACTGCACAGTACTATTACTCGGTCCCAAAAGAAGTAAGGCATTCCTCTATGCTTGGGAGGCTCTCCTAATCAGCCAGCTGAACAGAATGGTGGGCTCTGCCTTAAAATCCTGCTCTCAGTGCACTATACGAGGCAATCTAGATTGCTCCTAACCCAGCCTTGTTCTTGCATTTCATGTTTCTGAATACGAAACAGCCACAAAGGAATGTAGCAATAGATTGTCATGGCGAGAAATTCATGTGGTTTGTGGTTTGCATAGCTGTTGTGGTTTTCTGGTTTCCTTTATAATCCCTCAGTACACCCACAGACTGTAGTACTCTGTCATAAGACTGAACCATTCCTTACCATACCACTGTTCTGCCTGCACACATGTATAATCAGAGAGAGGGATATCTCAATGCCTTTAGTTGTAAATTTTTTTTATCAGTTACTTATCAGAAATACTTATTCAAATTATACTATTCACTGCAAAGTAGATTTATAGGAATGACACAATAGCCTAATAATTTTAGAATAGCCTAAAATGATTCTATTCTGATGAATATACATTCAAGACAATTGGACGTAAGTCTTTCAATGTTTCTGTAAATATATTTCTCCTTACAATATTAATGTATTTGTTTAATTTGCTTTTGTTGGTTGTGTGAGTTCATTGATTGCTGAAACATTCTTTCATACTTAAGTGGTTCTGAAAGTTTATTTGAAAATGAGAGTGAAGGAGGGAAGGACATTTCCTATATATTGTATGAATTACTGCTTTCTATCCTTGAGCATTAGTTTGTTAACAGTGATTCAGGGAACCAGGCTAGAAACTGGAGACTATGAGTTCTAGTCCTGTTTAGACACAAAGCCATTTAATCCCCCTCTCTCAGCCCTAGGGAGAGGCAGCATCAAACCATTTCCAAAAATCTTGCCAAGAAAACTACAGAGACTTGTCCAGGCAGTGGCCAGGAGTCAAGACTGACTTGAAGGCATCAAAAATAAAGAAATTTCCCCTCCCTCCTCTGTATTTATTTGTTTGTTTGTTGGTTTGTTTGTTTGTTTCAATTTATAAACCGCCCTTCTCCTTGCGGACTCAGGGTGGTGAACAGCCAGAATAAAACATGATATACAAAAATTAAAACCAATTAAAAATATTAAATATTTTCGGCTGACAATTAAAACAGTCCAATTTAAAATCAATTTCAATTTAAAACAGAGGATGGGATCAAGCCAGCCTAGCTAGATGGAGCAAATGGGTTTTAAGGGCCCGACGAAAGGTCCGGAGGTCTGATATCCTGCGTATCTCCAGGGGTAGGTCATTCCAGAGGGCGAGCGCCGCCACAGAGAAGGCTCTCCCCCTGGGGGGTCGCCAACCGACACTGTCTGGCCAACGGTACCCAGAGGAGGCCCTCTCTGTGCGAGCGTACTGGCCGGTGGGAGGCTATTGGCGGCAGAAGGCGGTCTCGCAAATACCCAGGCCCTAAGCCATGGAGTGCTTTAAAGGTGGTCACCAACACCTTGAAGTGCACCCGGAAGACCACCGGGAGCCAGTACAGCTCGCTCAGGAGAGGTGTCACATGGGAGCGCCATGTCGCTCCCATAATTCCCCGCGCGGCTGCATTCTGGACCAGTTGGAGCCTCCGGGTGCACCCCAAGGGGAGCCCCATGTAGAGAGCATTGCAGTAGTCCAGTCGGGAAGTCATGCGTATAGCATTTCAGCTACTGGTATTTGCTTTCTTGGATTTTAACAGGAATACTTAAGCGCTGTGGTGATGCAGTAGTTAGAATGCAGCATTGCAGGCTAAGTCTTCCGACTGCTGGCTACTGCAGTTCGATTCTCATCAGGTTCAAGGTTGACTCAACCTTCCATCCTTCTGAGGTTGGTAAAATGAGGACCCAGATTGTTGGGGGCAATATGTTGACTCTGTAAATCACTTAGAGAGGGCTGTAAAGCACTGTGAAGCAGTATATAAGACTAAGTTCTACTGCTGTACAGTAAATTGTAGGAGGAAAGCCATACTGGTTTATAGTAAAAAAATAATAATAATCAGCCTGAAGTGCCTTATCCAACTAACAGTTCTGAATAAAAGTCATATGGGTTTTTTTTGTTTTTTGTTTTGAACTGTAGGATGCATCTGATGAAATGAGTGCAGCTCACAATGAAAAAAGTGTAACAAAATTTGTTAGAAAAGGCACTATCAGACTTAGCTGGACTGAACAAACTAAAATCCCAACCTGATCTTTAATGTCAATCAGATGATCTATAAAATACAAATTAAGGCCTTTAATTTATACCCTATATATAAACTCCAAAATGCTTTTAAAGTTTTTTATTACATTGTTTCTTACCTTTGTGGAACTATAAGCGAGACAGACCTAAAATTCCCTCAGAAACGTGGGTGTTTGTTAATATTGCTCCTTCAGGCAGCTTTACAGATTGAGTTGAAAAAAATGTTCATGGAATGTCCTCCTCCAATTTTATACCTGAAAAGGTGAATTCAGCAAACACCTTTTAGATACAAATATGCAAGTGAAGTCAGGCACTGCCTTGTGACTTTTAGCCTCCAGCTACGAGTAAAGGAGGTGCATGTTTGGAATAACTAAAGGTAGTGTTTATTCTTTTGGGTGGAGAATGTCTTCCAGGAAAGCAAGCTCCCTTTGATATGCAGCTCAGCCTTATCTAAACACTTTTTTGATTGTGTTAAATGAGTTGAAAAGTGTATTTAGGATTGTGAGTTCATACCTGTTTTTCAAGTAAGGCCTAAACTTGCTGCTCAAAGCACTTGTAATGAAAGAGTTCACTGACAGTAATGGGGGTTCCTTTGAAGGGAAAATGCTTAAATCAGGTGTATATTTCTTGCATGTGTACGGTCAAAATAAAGAAAATTGAAAGAGCTGAAAGTCGTGGTTCTCTTTTTTTCTCTACATTTCCATTACTGAAAGGACTATTTGTTTTGTTAAGCATCAGTAGGTTAAGGATTAAATGGCCTCTGAAACTAAAACAGTACTCCACTAAACTTAAAGAAGACACCTTGTGGTATCTGTAAATGACAAGAGCTTACTCAAGCTGTCTTTAAAGAAAGAAAGCTCCATGAGAAATGTAACGTAAATTAGGGGTCCTCAACCCCTGATCCATGGACCCCAACCCCTGATCCATGCCAGAAACCAGGCTGCACAAACAAGCAAAGCCCTATCCATGGGATGCAGGCAGCATCTAAAACCATGTCCCCTCCAGTCCATAGAAAAACCTCTCTCCACAGAACTGGTCCCTGGTGTCCAAAAAGATGGGGACCCCTGACTTAAATTAGCTAGCGTTGACAATATATTACTATAGTGATTATTGAAGTTGTGACGAAATAAAAAACAGGCAGTCCTGTCTGTGGGCTCATGAAGAATGCAAGCCTAAGAGGTTTGTTCTTCCTCTAGCATTCCAAGGGCCTCAGTAGCTTTCTTGCTTGCTACTATGGCACAGCAATCCAGTTCTTGCTGAAAATGAGTCCCTAGTCAACTTGGGTATGGCCATTGTTAGCAGTACATTTTTTGGCCATTCTGCCCAACATACCAAAAGCCATTTGATTTTTTTTTTTAATGTAGCCATGCACCTCTGTTGGAGTGGGATAGGGGAAATGACCAGATTGTCCTTTTAAGTGGGAGAATTGATGATGGAAAATTAAGTGCAGCTTTATTTTGATTCCATTTGTAAAAGGAGGCAATAGCCAGGCACCTGCTTATTTTCACATTTGATAACCGAGGCAATCAAGCATGCACAACTGTGGTGCATAATTGCAATTTGCTGTTGTCTTGTTGCTTATGGGTGCCTCTAAAATAGTCAAATAACTCCATGATTCAGACTTCTAAAAGTAGATTTCTGAATGGGTATTTTGATTGTAATAAACTGTTAAAACAGTTGTAACATTTATTCCAGGATGAGGAAGTAATATAAAGTGTTTTTATTTAATTCAGCATTGCATATTGATATCCAAAAAACCAGGAGGTGGATATTCAAGGCACCTCTGCATTTAATCAGCATCTGAGACGGAAAGTTGCAGAAGGCTTTAGATCAGGGGTGAAATGCTCCTGATTCGGACTGGATTGCCCGATCTGCTAGTGATGGCAGCGAGTAGTTCAGAGAACCGTTAGCAAAAATCCCTGTGCCTCCCCCATGCCCAGCTGAGCCATGCAATCATCAGAGGCCTTTTCTTTACTTTTAAAAGCATTTTTTCTACAACCTCTTCGGCCGAAAAAATGCTTTTAAAAGTTAAAAAAAAAAGCATCATGCGGCTCAACTGGGATCGTCAGAGGCTTTTAAAAGCATTTTTTTCTACAAGCTCTTTGGCCGAACAGGTTGTAGAAAAAATGCTTTTAAAAGCTTCTGATGATCCCAGTTGAATTGCCTGATTGTCAGAGGCTTTTAAAAGCATTTTTTTCTGTAACCTCTTCAGCTGAAGAGGTTGTAGAAAAAATACTTTTAAAAGTAAAAAAAAAAGTTGGCCACGCCCACCCAGTCACATTACCCCACCACCACCAAGCCACGCCCACAGAACCCGTAGTAACAAATTTTACATTTCACCACTGCTTTAGATATGCAAATTGATCTAGAACAACTATGACATCTTCTAGTAGGGTTAGCCACATCAGTTTGTTGCAGCAAAGCCAGGAAGATACTTTATGTGATACATAAAATAAGCAATGATGTTTTGGCACAAGATGTTCATTCCAGAATGGCTAACCCTTGTTCTCTTAAGCTTGGTTTAGAGTTGTCCACAACGGTGGGTAGGTGTTGACACATAACTATACTGTGAAGGGGTTGATGGGTAAGCAGATGGTTGCAGACAGACTGACGTGCATACCTCACAAATCTCAACTACATGTTGTGTGGGGATGTGAGTCCTGCTGCTGATTAGTTGACACAACTTCCTTTTAGGAGGCATCCTTTTGGGATGACAAGGCACATACAAACAGAAAAATGGAGCAGAGGATAACTATAAATGCAACAGCTATGCAACTGTCTCTGAAAGACAGATACATACGTTCGCTGATGTGCATTGATGCAGAATCTCTTCCAGGTTTTACTTTTAACAATGCATCTACATGGCATTGTCAACAAGTTGGCTGTTGCTGTCTGGTTTGTTTGTTGGTTTTGCCTGTACTTCTCTCAGCATTTTTTTAAAACATTAGAAAATATTACTGTTTTGAGAAAAGATATAGTAGAAATTCTTTATTTTCAGCACACTTTTGTATAATTTATCTTTTTGGCAGTACCATGGTATACCTGGCAGAAAAAACTATTTTTAATGTATCTGCAACTAAACACATGTTTACTCTTGAGAACTGCAGTGTTAGCAGTACTTTTTTTTTAAAAAAAAGTACTTTCTTTTTAAATGCACTTTCTTTTTGGATACATCTTTTAATTCATATTGAAAATATTTTTCCAGTTAAGATTTTTTTTCAACTGATCACTAGGGACTTGAATAGTTTTGGTGTTAACGCTAAGCTTTTCCAAAAAGTACTGGCTTCAAAGCTGAATTTGTTTTTTGTTGTGTGTTTATTCCCGCCTCTTTTCTTTTTTTAAAGGTTTGAGCTTAATTTTAACACAACTTAAAATTTTGACTAAAAATAATTATGCTTAAAGAGACTACTTATTTTTCTTCAGCTTGTATGATACAGTGTAGTTAGATAATAGTGGGATACATGTGCAAATACAAAATCATAGCACTCCCGACATATGGAAGTTTATATTTTGCCAGCATGAGACTTACATTGGTAGAGCAAAGAAGCCTCTGTCTCAAAGCAATTCAGAGATGCAATGTCACTTCAATTTCTCTTTTATGGATTTTTATGAACTTCTAAAGAAACTTTGCCTATTGTTCATGTAGTTAATACCACAGGGCTGGTCAACATAACTATGGTAGTTTGTCCCAGTAGTACAAGTAGTGGCTCCTGACCATTTCTCAGGCAGAAATGAAGTTTTTGACTTCCACCTCACCTACCACTCCAGCAAGGACAAGCTCCACCTACTTATTTGCTGTGATGGGTCAAAAGTTGAGTTTTCTGATTCTGTCTGCTTTGACTTGTCTGCTTCATTTCATGGCCCCCCACTCCAACTGTGCTCTACGGCAGAAAATTCTCTCAGTCCCTGGTTGTTGCCCATTTTTTTTTTACAACTTCACCCAAGGCATGATTAAAAAAAACTGGCCTTTTTTAAAAACAAGTTCACTAATATATGAAACAAAGGCTCTTCCCCCTCCTAGGATTCTGCTACTTTTCCCTCCTAGCCTAAACGGCAGGAATAATGGTAAACGGTATTGTTATTAGGTATGATAATTATTAGGTGTGTAAGTAGGCGTGAGCTCAAATGGACTCCAGAGGATAGTAGAGGACAGGAAGGCCTGGAGGAACATTTTCCATGGCGTCACGATGGGTCAGACACGACTTCGCAACTAACAACACAACTGTTATTTTAAACCAGCGGAGGAGGTGTAACGAAGCAGAAGAAACTACCAATCAAAGGTGGTATGGTATGGGTTGAATATCAGGGTATTCCTGAGGCCAAGTGGAAAAATCAGGAAATAAATTTCTTAAAATGGCCTCAAGCAGTTTGAGGCTGCACTGTGGAAAATTCATACACAGTGCCAAAATTGCAAAGGCTGACGTGCCTCTTAATTGGGAAGAAGGCACCTGCTAAATAGTTAAAAGCATTTTGGAATCTTGTTTTGGCACTGCTGAGTGGTGAAAGAATAGCATATTCCACCCAAACCCAAGGGCAAGATGTTTCTGCTACCCTCCATCAACAGCATTTGCTCCTGAGGGAATCTCTTTAGCCTGCTGAAAGACGCTGCTGCCCCCAGTGTTCCTTTTGCTCAAATAGCAGCTAATGTTTGCAGGCTTATTCCAGCCTTTGTGTAGCTTCTGTATGGGGTAGTGTACAAATTTACTCTATTAAAATATATTGAGGTTCTTATGCTGGTGTGTGACCATAATAAAGGTTTCTTTCTTCATTTGGTTTTTTACTTCAGCAGCACCAAAGATACATTGCTAGGCTTATTGTTTTCTTTAATTCCCATGGCACTTTACATAAATTTGGATTGCAAAATCCTTGAAAATGCTATGGACAACAGCAAAGAAAGTACAAAAATTCCCAATAAGAAATTAAATCTTTAAGTTGGTTTAACATTTTTCTACCTTGTAATTACAACAACATACCTTGAAAAGAAGGGACCAAAATGCCTGTTTTTTTTTTCTTTACACTCTAGCAAATTCAAGGCATCAGATCAGTTGAAATGACAGGAAACAGATAAATAATCCCATGGTTTTCATTCTGAAAGTAGGTGTCAATTTATTAAGTTTTCAAGATTGTCTAAACATAAAGGAACACTTGAAAAGCACAGTGATTATCAGATGGCTAATCAAATCTTGTTTTACATGTTTTAAAGAGGCATGAAAAGTGAAGCATAAGAAACTTCCAAACAGATTGAATATTTCTCTCTCTCTCTCTCTTTTCCTCCCTCCCTCCCTCCCTTTCTCTCCCACCCAGGAATGCAGTTCAGATATGAAGTTCTTGAATTTGTAGGAACTACTTTCATTACAATCTTCTCTGCCCAGATATCTTGGGGTATCAAGTTGCATATATTATTATTATTATTATTATTTGTTGGTTTTGATAAACTGAGCCAGATATCAAAGAATGTGTTGAGATATATGCTCAAGGGTGAATAACCCCCAAGCAGAGTTATACTCTCTCTCCCTTTTTTGCTCTCTCTCCTCTCCCTTGGTTTTAACAACATCTGAAAAGGGGAGGGGGATGAATTTTCAAAGCAAGTGCCTGTGGGGGTGACAAGTTTAAGCTTGTCCCGCCCACTCGCACATGATGATGTCAGTCAGAATGATTTCCCCTGCAAATTACGTCACTGAGAACAAGCAAGAGAAAGAACAGCTGGTGTGAAAAATAACTCAACTAGATGATTGTGTTTGTGCTGTCTGCTGCCTGCTGGACAAAATGTGCATTCTCCAAATAACAGCGATGACAACATCAAATGAAGCTTTTATTTTGGTCATTGATCAGCATAAAATACAAGCAAGAAAATTTCACTCCAATTTCAGTAACAGCACCGAACCTATAAGAAATAAAAGATAATTAAAAGGAGGGCATTTTAACGCAATACTGCAAAACCAAGATATCTATAACAATTCTTAATATTGATACAAAGTCTATGAAAGAGAAAGGGCCACAAAAAAGGATCTAAAAACAGATGAGGATTTTAAAGTGTACAAGAGGAATTCTCAATAAGTGTATTCAAGCTTCTTTTGAATGCATCTATGCCAAAGATTTGTCTCCCCCTCAACCAATTCTATGCTAAGGAAAATTATTGATGGATTCCCCCCCCTCCCCCTGTTGGCAGGTGACACTTGGTGATAAGGCAAATGAAGCCAGGGGAGTTCAATAACAATTTTCTTTTACTTTTCTTCCATCCAGCTGCAAAAACTGCATCCATTTCTACCCTCATTACTGAGAGAACAGTCACGTATCAATGCAATGCAAGTTTCATCCTTTGTACTCATGTTAGGACATCGCATGCACATATGAAAAGAAGGCATTTGATGAAAACAGTGAATCTTGCATCTATTTACCATGCTGGCTAACTCTTCTGCAAACCCAGAAACTGGAGGAATGCAAATTAATGTAACTAGGATAAAGACCTAGTTGATATATGTTTCTATATTTTAGCCATTTCTTACAATGTAATGATATAACTAATTAATTTTATAGCAATGTTGTAAGGCAAACAGTTTTTTTAAAAAAACTCTATATTTTCTTTCTGACAGTATGAGTGTTAAGCCTATCATCTGAAATGGTAATTTCTCTTATTTTGAGGGTCTTTAAGCAGATGCTGCTCATCTTTTAGAAATGCTATAATGGATCCAGCACAGAGTAGGATTTTGGGCTAAACAACCTTTAAATTTTTTTCCAGTTCAGTGATTATCTTTTTTAATTGATCAGTGCTGATTTGGAAAAAGGCAATTGCTTACATGCTTGAAGGAATTCTAATTCTACATTCTTAAAATATGCCATCCCACTGGAAACTAATAGTGGAAAATACTAATTTTGAACTTTTAAATTTTATTTTGATTTTCCCCAGCCATTTTTTCCCACTTCCTTGGTCTTTGTGGGTCAAACTGTGCATTTAAATTGTGCGTTTGTAAGCACAGATAATGACATTATATTAGTTTCACAAGATAACGATTGTTTCGTCTTAATTACATGCAAATCCTGCCAAGTGGGTTTGACAAGGGCTATTGCAACCATGACCTCTTCCATCTTATTTTCTATGACACAAATTGTATCTGCTATATAAATATGATCATGTGCAGTTCTCCAAAAATAAAATAATTTTTTTTAAAAATGCAACATCCTTCCAACAAACTTCTAATTTAAAATGTCAACATCTGCCAAGTTTCCATAAAGGCAGTGAAACTTATTTCACTGAGCTTTCCATTTTATTCAGTGTAATTGTAGGCAGCAATTTCAACTGGGTACACAGCTGTACTGATACATTGTGGCTCAAAATTTCAAAACATCCCTCGAATTTAGTTAGTGTCAACCCTGTGAGTCCTTAGCAAGCCAACAGAAGGGATAGATAAAAGCAAAGAACTAAAAAGATTTTAAAGATCCATTCTTAAACAGCTTACTGGTTTTGCAGGGCAAAATTTGAGCAAAATAGGAAAAACTGTGAATTTGGATGATGGGAGGGGGGAGAGTCCCAAAATATCAATATAATAAGATTGTATAACACATTCTACATTCAACATATCTGATGCCATCAGATATGTTGGACCAACACTTATAATATCTCTCCAATAGGTCATCATCAGGGGTGGGTTCTACTTACCTTTACTACTGGTTCGCAACAGGGCTGCATGCGCAGAAGGTTCCTGATGATGTCAGGATCGGTGGGCGGAGCCTTCCACTGGTTTTACTACCGGTTCTATAGAACTGGTCCAAACCTGGGGCAACCCACCACTGGTCATCATATTAGAAAGATTCCCTATTTATTAATTATTTTGAAAGTTAAGTTTAATTTATTCCTTACGTATTCTAGAATTCTTTCATTATTAGATAGCCTTAACTGCAATAAGCCAATTGATAAAGGTAGCCAAAAGCCCAACTCTTTGTAGGGGATTCTTGACTAAGAGTCACCTTACAGAGAAGATGAACACCATAAAAAATTAATAAAATAAATGAGTTATTAACTCCTCCTCTTAACTTTAAGCTTAGCTGGTGAGGACATTAAAGAAGAAGAGTTCTTTTTGAAAGCCATTTAGCATGTTTTCCTGCTTTCTTGCAAATGTCCGGCTAACAAGGGAAGACTTCTTTCAACAGAAGAGTTGTTTCTAAAAGCTGCTAGGAACAGTTGACCACAATTTTTGCCAACATGCCACAGTGTTGACATGTTTTTCTTTCCACAATGGAGGATACAGTTGGGAAAGGAATAGCTGTGTAAAACTCTACATTCCTGCTCTATCTTATCAAACTTCTATGTTGGCATCTGGCGGCAGCACAGAGGAGCTCTAACTCTTTCTCAAATCGGATGCATTGACTAGATAATTGATAGTCATTATAGTCAATATATGTTTAAAAAAAAAAGAAAGGGAAGAATAGGTTTGGGGTTATTATTGGCCAATGTTTGGAACAGATGAAAAAGCACTAACAGGAAGACGTCTCGCAGCGTTTTCAGAACCGCCATTCAAAGGAAATCATTACAAAGTGGAGAAGTAAAAGGCCAGTGTCGTTGCCTTGTTCTGAAGGATCTGAAAAGTTTTTGTATTGTCGATCTCTGATTTCATTACTCCTAATAACTCATTTCCTGATGGAACATA
Organism: Masticophis lateralis; assembly: GCA_030761175.1. Lineage (NCBI taxonomy): Eukaryota > Metazoa > Chordata > Lepidosauria > Squamata > Colubridae > Masticophis > Masticophis lateralis. Next base: position 200,571,589 of record JAUDYJ010000001.1, on the reverse strand, counting down.
TAGAGCTACCTGAAACACAGATCCAGGTCCTTTTAGCTAAGCCTTTATCTCTTTGTCATTGAAGGTTTCTTCTTCTATACTTCCATTCATCTGCTCTACTGGAAGAGCCACACGGTGTTAGAATATGGCTGTTCGAAGCTAATATGCATTAATTTTTTTTTAAAAGCTGTTTTTATACATAACCTATTGTATTCATATAAAACCGCAAAGGCCATTTCCCCCTCATTTCCTGGGAATGGCCCATTACATTGTGAGCAATCTACCCATGCTTTTTTAAAAAAAGACTTTGAACTCAACACAAAAGGAAAATATAATCATGTACAACTATAAAGACCGCTTTTTTCCCCCTTTTGTGAAGTCTAACTGAGGTGGATGTGTAGCATGGTAATGAAGAGATGGCTCGTCTTTATTAGCAAGCTCGGTGAAAAAGGGTCTTTTTAGAACTTCAACTTTTCTTACCTTCTCAGTTTTCTTGGTGTCTGAAACAGGCGCTTTCATTTCTTGACTTTCTTTTCAATGCACCAAGAAGAGTGACAAAGCCAGGCCAGGTCAACCTACCAACCAAAAAAGGCTAGAAGCAGAATCAGATAATTTGGATGCTTCCATCTGAATAAAAGTTTCCTTGTATTTCCACCTAAAATGTTACGTTATTATTTGTCGAGATATGCCCATGAAAAGTTAGTGAGTTAATATAATTCTTTTCCTTCAAATGGAAGCTAGGAAGATCTAATGAAATAGACTTTCCCCAATTCAACTATTGCTAAGAAGGACTAGTTATACTACTCAACCTGAAATAGTTTAATATACTAAGTTTTCCGACAATTATTTGGTGATCTTCAGCCCACTCCTCTCTGATTTTCCTGGAGCTTCTCAAATTTCTCCAACTCCTCCTATTCACTTTTTAGATTTTTTTCTTGTATTTTGCTCATGTATCTATTACAAAGTTCTTTTAGGGTGTTCAGAATTCCCTTCTATCCTTTTTAATTAAAAATAAAATATATAGTTTAATGAAAGCCAAATATGATTCAAAAGCTGTTGACCAGAAGGCCAAGAAAATTATGTACAGTACACATTCTGTTTTTACAAAGACTTTATCCAAAGATGGAACCAAAGAAGAAACTAACTTTATATTGCATTTATTACAGATATACTATTCGACCAAAACATTAACATTGTCAGGTGAAATACAGCGCTGCAGGAATAGACAAAGACTAGGGCAAAGGAGTTGTCCTGTCCTTCCATGTTAGAGTTGGAGAGTATGTTGAAGTTATGATATTTATAGGGCAACATGTTGAGGAATGCTGCTGAAAAAGGACATCATTGTCCCACTGTGAAAACAAATTAATAATTAATTTTGATTTACTGGACTCTTTGCTTTGTTTTTTCTCAATCTGCAAGTATCTCAATTTATTGTTGAAGGATTGCTATAAATGAAATATTTTTATGCCATGGGAATTACTAGAAAATTGGCTGGACAATGATAAATAACAGAATTTTATAAGCATGCAATAAACTCAAATGTATTTTCTCCAGATGTCATGGAAGGAATATGTATCAAGAGATTGATTTTGCTGATCCAGTTGGCTTTGTAATTGATGATCTTCTCTATGTTCTTTTAACAAGTAAGATTCAAGTAAGTTTGAGTGCACTGGAAATGTCTATTGCTGGGTACATTGATTCAAAATTTAGTTAGGTTTACTAACTGGGGCATACTCTAAAGATACATACATAGGATCAGAACTAGCACTCCTATTTAATTAAAATTCACTGATAGATCTTTCAAAAAATAGATAATAAACTCTAGTTCTTGAATTCTTAAAATTTCCTCTAATTGGATTATATCATTAAAAAAAATGAAAGGCTAACATTACCAAGTGATGACTTTCTTCTTCAACATTTGATTCTTTGTGTGTTACCTATTTTGATTTAAATGTTTTCATGGTTCCATAGGCAATAGGAGCATAAACCAGATAGAATTAAAAAGGCCCATTAATTTGAATTGTGGGAAAATGTTTCATTTCCTCCATTAAAACCAGTACAATTTAGGAGACTTCAGTGATACCTGGATTCAGCTCTGTGCCAACTTCTAGGAAAATGTCATGTTAAAATCTCTGGCACAAAGCATATTATTCGTCCTTCAGAATTACCCATCATCTATCACTTTCTAAATTTTATTTCATGGTACACAGCCAATTAACTTTAATGGGACATTATTTAGTATAATGGAGATTCTCCAGAGAAGATTCTATAGAAGCTACTACTGTATCTCTGACTTTGTCTTTAATGTACAAATCAGTGATGGGTTGCCCCCGGTTTGGACCCATTCACAAGAACCTGTAGTAAAACTGGAGGGAGGCTCCGCCCACTGACCCAGATGTCATCATAGGTGATTTGTTCATCTGCAGAACCTATGCATCTGTGTGGGCATGATGCAAACCGGTAGTAAAGGTAAGTAGAATCCACCCTTGGTACAAATTCTGTATCAGACATTTTATTTCATCTCCACCCCACCGCCAGAGGTGGTATTCAGCAGGTTCTCACCAGTTCTGGAAACCGGTAGCAGAAATTTTGAGTAGTTTGGAGAACCGATAAATACCACCTCTGACTGGCCCCGCCCCCATCTATTCTCTGCCTCCTGAGTCCCAGCTGATCGGCGGAAATGGGGATTTTGCAGTAACCTTCCCTGGAGTGGTGAGGGAATGGAGATTTTACAATATCCTTCCCCTGCCATGCCTACCAAGCCACACCCACAGAACCAGTAGTAAAAAAATTTGAATTCCACCACTGCCCCCACCTCGTGTTACTCCTTGAAGGATTCATATTCCCATCCCTCCTCCTCCTCTTCTTCTTTCTATTTTCCAGACCTTGTATTATTTAAATGCTTTGAGTGTTCCACTTCATCATAGGCCATTTAAATAAAGTAATTTAACTGGCCAGATATTAAAAGTGTTGGAGTTTATGGATCAGAGTTATGAGGAAAGATATAGAGACCATTAAATGACACAACCAGTTGAATAAATATCAAGCAAATCCAGACTTGGGAAATATAAACAGTTCCATGACTGACTCTTGAAACATATACTATTTGAGCTGCTGAGATTTCAAACAATGAAGAAAAAATCTAAGCATTCATTAAAAGTGCTCTTATTGGTGAAAAAATCTGCCTTGTGTTAGTCTCAGTAACATAAGGGAATGAGATGAGAATAAGATGGCACAGTTCTGATATGCATTTCAGATCAGAGGAATGTCATATTTAAATGCTTCCCATCTGGAAAGAAAAGAAAGGAACCCAGCCTTCTGCAAATAGAAACTAACTTGACAGGAAGAGGGATGGACTACAACCTTTCTCCCCCTTTTTATTCTAAAATGGAAGTTTTTAACACATCAAAATGTATGATGAAGCGATGAGATGATGCTGGCTATTCTGTCACCCCCGGATTTTATTCGGAGGCTTGAATAGACCAGATGTGCAATGCAGCTGCAAAGTGGTAATGGGTGAGTCAGAGAGGCAGTAAGAGGCTCTGGGCTAAATCAGGGTAGATAACCTATGGTTCTCCAGATGCTACTGAATAACAAGCATCCTTCACCATTGGCCAAATTAGCTGTGACAACTGGGAGTTGTGCCAAAAGATTATATGGCCATTGTCTTCTAATGAACTAACTGTGCAAATTAGGAACATATTTGCATTTTCTTAAGAAGAAAATATTGTAGCTTAATTCTGAGAAAATGCAAAGTCTTCTCATTACAAATTCTTCTTTTGGGGGAAAAAAACTCTAAGCAAAAATTGCAGGGTCTGGTGTGATAAATTGTCTGATAGTTGGCAGATGGAATTTAAAAAATTGATTGGTGCCTTATGGAATCACAAGCAAAAATAGTACAGATTAAGAGACAACAGAAACCTTGATGAATTAGTATCTATTCACTAATGTTTTGTAGTAGCACTGTATTTTCTATTTTTCAGAGTTGCAATCTGAACAAAACAATAGCATATTAAGGAAATTACAGTTCATTGCGTAAGGCACTTACTGTAAGCAGCATATCATTTTTTAAAGCATCCCTGTTTGGTCTTTGTAAGTTTCAGTAAGATCTTAAACCAATACTATCTTATATGTAAACTATTTTTCTAATTCCATATTTAATCAAATGTGAACAAATTATATTACTACTTCATGGCTTTTTCCCCAGCCAAAAATGGGTATTTGATTTGTAGTTCACGATGAAGGATAACATTGAAGGGGGGAAACTCAAAACCTTCTTACATATTAAATACTACACATTTATTTATTATTTTGTTGTTTTTTTTAAAAAAAACATTAACCCAACATTATGATTTTAAAAATGTTTTAAAACATTAACCAAGTCCTCAAACAGGATACAGTAGACTGTGTGTTTGGATAATAACTTCCTTTCTAGCAAACATTAAGGAAACACATAAAAAGATAATTTTGTGAACTGTTGTTTAGAGAAAAGAAAAACTATTGTTTGTAAGTGCCATACTTATAATTTATCAGGATTGTAATTTATGAAGGAATGGCACATAAAAATTAATTGAAATGAATACACAGGTCCTCCAAGAATCCCAGAGGAATATACAAATTATTTACCCTCTATTTATCATCTATCTACAGTATCTATTTATCTATCTATCTATCTATCTATCTATCTATCTATCTATCTATCTATTTATCTATCTATCTACCATCCCTCCATCCATCCCTCCATCCATCCCTCCATCCTGTTATTGTCACAACCTAGAACTGGGCAAAATGGTGTAAAATAGGACAACAAGTTTTGAACTACGGTACCTCAACTGGGTTAACTTACTAAATGTGTTCAAAATCTGGGACCCATGACTCCTGAGATTATAAAATTTGGGGAAGTTGTAACTGCTGGGCTGCTGCTATGGTAATGTGATTTTCATTTTCAATGTTCTGTGACAGTTTCCCAGCCAGTCTAGTAATTCCTCTCTCCCTCCCCTAGCCAGCAGCAAAGAATTAACTCATCATGTGGTTCTCAAAGAACCAACAATTTTAAGGCAGGCCTGGATGTTTTTATTGCTCTATGTGTGCCTTCTCTTGTATCTATCTACACCTCATCTTTGTTCAGGAACTCAAGGCACATACATAGTGCTCCATCTGCTTATATTTCTTCTCAACAACCCTATGAGGTAGGTTGGGCTGAAAGTCACCAAGTGGGATGCTAAGGCTGCAGATGGAGTAGAAACTGAATCTCTCTGGAATCAGTCAAATACATTAACTGCTATAGTTCTGTCCTTGCCCAAATGTTTCATTTTTCAATTGCTTCCTTCCAACTGAGCTTAGACTGGCACCTTCTTCGGGTGCCAGAGATCATGGAAGATCAGTCCCACCCTAGTCCTCAGGAACTCACACGATCCTATTCTTAATCTGTCTTTGACAGCTTCCTACAACTCACTGGAGAAACTGGCAGGGACTGTTCTGAGGTAACAATGGCAATATACAGCATTGTGGTAAAAAGAATAGCAGATCAACCACAAATGTCATCAAAAGCATCCTTTGTTAAACAAAAAGCATCTATATATCTCCCTGTGCATCTTTCTTCTTTAGAAAAATGATATTTTCTACTTTAATTTTAAAACTCAAATAATAGCAATCTGCCTGTGGTCATTTTGTTTCTCTGTTTAAGTAAAGAAATATCTCCAAAAGGATGATCCAATAATTCATGGGTATGTGTGTATGTGTGTGTGTGTGTATGTACATGAATTGTATAGATACACATCAAAAAAAAATATCAATACAATAAATTAAGAGGCATGGCTATTGAACAGGGAGGCAACCCTATTAAAATGCCTAGTAAAACAAGGTTTTTTAAACTCAGCATCAAAAACAACATTGAATGGATGCTAGTTGTAGCTCTTTACATCTTATGTAAACTTAATATAGTTAAATGGAACAAGGACTTATTTTGAAGGCCTTAAAAAACAAGAGGAAGAGATATTCCTCCAAATATTTGGACGCTGTGGGATTTAAAGCCAGGCATCCACATCCTGAAGTGGGCTTGATAGTACATGAGGATGCCCCTCTCTATAATTCCTGCAGACTGATACAGTATGGCCACACCAGGGTAACAGATTAATATGATCAGGCTATCCCTGTCCAGGAATGGCTTTCATTTGATCAGATCAAAGATGTTCCAAACCATGAAAGTGTCTATATTGATAGATATGTCTCTTCTTTCAGGAAATGTTGTTCTAGCCATGGCCTGTTGAATAGTTATTTCTGACTCCACACCATAACATTCCTGTATCCTACCAAGATTATTTATAGGCCCACATTTGATTCATTAAGAATTCAAGACGATAGCTCAACTCCTCTACGGTGCAATTCAGGTAATACAAAGAAAGTAAATTCAGATCACCAACAATTTGAAATAGGTATTAAAGAGCTTTGGGCCAATGGAACCTTTCAGTAGCCTAACAGCATGGCCCCTTCCTCACATTACAACCTTTGGAACGGAGTCTTTAGTAACTGTGTAGTTGCTATTCTGGATATCTCCTACATAATTATACTGAAAATGACATCTAGATCACAGTACCTCTTTGCATCTCCCTTTCCCAAATGCCTTGCTGACCTCCCACAACTGCTCTGCAACCATCCTTCCTCAGCTACGGTGGCTTTACCACATGGAAACCATTATTCAGACAACTTCCGAATGGCACCGTGGAAGCAGAGAAAGAGATGAATAACAGGATTATTGAGATATATTAGATATAATAGGAGGAGTTAGAACCTTTCCTTAAATGTGGATTGAAAGATCACCTCAATCAGGAAACAAGACAGGGAATTTTATTTAGTCCAAAAAGAATGGAATTAGCAATTCCTGTGGTTGTGAAAGTTGAACCATAAGGAAGACTGAGCGTCAAAGAATTGAGGCCTTTGAACTATGGTGCTGGAGAAGACTCCTGCGAGTCCCTTGGACTGCAAGGCAATCAAACCAGTCAGTCCTAGAGGAGATTAACCCTGATTGCTCTTTAGAAGGCCAGATCCTGAAGATGAAACTCAAATACTTTGGCCACCTAATGAAGGACTCACTGGAGAAGAGCTTAATGCTGGGAATGATTGAGGGTAAAAGAAGAAGGGGATGGCAGAGAATGAGGTGGCTGGCTGGAGTCACTGAAGCTGTCGGCATGAGCTTAAATGGACCTCCAGGGGATGGTAGAAGACAGGAAGGCCTGGAGGAATGTTGTCCAACTAACAACAAAAGTAACTCCTGATTCCACTCAGGTGCAATTTACTATAACTTCCCCTTGTGAGTAACAGTGAAATGTCCAGGCAATGTGGGCAGGAAGTCTCAGGTTCTGTCATAAGCATTTTCAGAAAAGAAGTTTTTAACTTAGAGGACAAGAATGTTAATTTCATTCTTGAAGAAACCTCACCAACTCCAATAAGGTTCAGGACTTCACAAATCACTATTACCCAGAGTATATGCTATTCGGATTTGTGACTTTTTCTTGAGTGCTAAGCAGGGGTGAAATGCTCCCGATTTGGACTGGCTCGGGTGAGTAGGTAGCAATGGTGGCGGGCAGTTCGGAGAACCAGTAGCAAAAATCCCTGCCCCTGCCCCCCATGCCCAGCTGAGCCGCGCGATCATCAGAGCCTTTTTTTTCTTTTAAATGGCTCTGATGATACAAGCTCCCCGCTTCTAGCTTGCTTACCTTAGCTGCTGGTCGCAACACCTGCCTTGCTTCGCTTGCTGTAATACCTGCAATCCATTGCATCGGCAAGCAACTGAATCTCCCTGCCTGCAATCAAGCTCATCGGTGAGCAGCTCTATCTGCCTGCCTGCCTGCCTTCCATGTTCTATTGCAGGGCTCTCCACCCTTGGTAACTTTAAGACTTGTGGACTTCAACTCCCAGCAAAGCTGGCTGAGGAATTCTGGGAGTCGAAGTCCACAAGTCTTAAAGTTGCCAAGGTTGGAGACCCCTGTTCTATTGGGTAAGTTTTTTCCCCCTTTGGGAGCTTTAAAAAAAATAGTTAATTGGGGTTTTTTTTAGTTGTTCTTTTTTTAGACCTAGCCATTTAAAGTTTAGGAAGTTTTAAATTTAGCTGCTTTTATATAAAAATAAAAATAAATTAAAATAATATTTGTGCAGCTTTCTGAGATTTAGTGTGTTTCTGTAGTGTTTCACTCTAACTACACAACACACAAAATCTCACAAAGCTGTATGCGGAATTTTGTGTGTGTAAAGTGTGAAAATTGTTTTTTGGGGTTTTTTGTGGCTGTAAGGTTTCTGCTTGTTGCAGGGGCCATTTTGAGTCTAGCACAGCTGCTTTTACATTGTGGGTGAGCCAGTTGTGTTGCGTGTGTGTAAAGTGTGAAAGTTGGTTTGTTGGGCTTTTTGTGGCTGTGTGAGGTTCCTGCTTGCTGCAGGGGCCACAGCTGCTTTTACATTGTGGGTGAGCCAGTTGTGTTGTGTTATGTTTTGTAGGTTGAAAAAGGGCAAAGAAGTGACATTGACTTGGCCACGCCCATCCAGTCACTTTACCACCAAGCTCCGCCCACTAATTAAGCCACGCCTACAGAACCGGCAGCAAAAAAAATTTAGATTTCACCCTTGGTGCTAAGCCATTTTTTTCCCGAAGTGTTGTATTTCATTTTTCATTTCCTTATTAAACATTAGACATTCATTCCTCATTAGTCAAAAGATATAAAGTGGGTCTTTTGCTGAATACAATAAAATAGTTAAAACTGCAGATTTCTTAAGTTGTATTTTTAAAATGATAGATGCATTTTGACATGTGCAATTAGTGTCTTTTACTATAGGAAAAAAATATATATATTACTGGATGGACGTGATTATCCTCTTATTATATTCCATGACTTCACTCAGTCTCAACCTTCTACCTCTCATGGTGAGTTAATGTTTTAGCCTATGTCTTTTATAAAACTCCTGACCAAATCCTCTGGCCTTGTTGCAAAGACATGGAAAGAAAGAAAACCTGTCAACCACACCTTATTTCTATTACTGGTTATTTGAGTGACTCTGAAAAACACCGCACCGGATAGTTATTGCTCCAACCAACCCCCACAGGAGACATTCCTGAAACATGAATTACAGTCTGGCATTTGCTGTTCCTTCAGCTGCTGCTGTGGCTGACCAGATCAGCTGTAGCCAGAAGAAAGCAATTTCAAATGAGGGATTAGAAAGATGGGCGTGTGGGTGGGTGGGTGTTTATAACTAAGGTTGGAAGACTTGCTGAAAGGAGTACGGTAGTGAAATTCTGCATTTCAACAAAACCTTGGGGAAATTTATATTGTATTATATAACATTTCTTATGATGCAATTTATGTTTCTGATTCAAATGTGTTTCTAGATGTTTTAACTGATATGCAATGTTGTGCGCTACTGAAGGAATTGTAGCAAACACATGTACAGTGCCAAAGAAATAAGAGAAGGAGTGCATATGTCTGGGAAGTCTAATGTAGACTTCATTGTTCCATTGTTTTGTGTAGAGCCAGAGACACAAGGTAGCTAAACATAATAGCTAAACATAAGCTCTAAGCCCAGTTAACTACTATCCTATTCAAACAGATGGCCCACCATATGGCCCAGCACTTTTTGTATTTATTAAAGGAAGGGTGAAAAAGTGTAACCTGAAAAGACAGCTACTGTTTTTATTAACTGTAAAGTCAAGCTATTGTTAAAGGTAAAGGTAAAAATTCCCCTCGCACATACGTGCTAGTCGTTCCCGACTCTAGGGGGCGGTGCTCATCTCTGTTTCAAAGCCGAAGAGCCAGCGCTGTCCAAGGTCGTCTCCATGGTCATGTAACCGGCATGACTAAATGCCAAAGGCGCATGGAACACTGTTACCTTCCCACCAAAGCTGTTCCCTATTTTTCTAGTTGGATTTTTTACGTGCTTTCGAACTGCTAGGTTGGCAGAAGCTGGGACAAGTAACGGGAGCTCACCCCGTTATGTGGCACTAGGGATTCGAACTGCTGAACTGCCGACCATTTGATCAACAAGCTCAGCATCTTAGCCACTGAGCTACCGCGTCCCCCTCAAATTATTGTTACAGGTACCCTGATGTTATCAATTCAGACTGTTTTGTGCCATATTAAGACATGAATTGTTTAACCTGTGGTTTGTTGGCTTGAATTAAGTTACTCATAAAGGAACTATACTGTGGCTTAACACAGTACCTGTGTCTCAATCTATGCATCTGTGCTTTTCAGAAATACAGATAGACCTCAACTTACAACCACAACTGAACCCAAAATTTGTGTTGTTAAGTGAGACATTTGTGAAGTGAGTTTTGCCCAGGGATGAAATGTAAAATTTGTTACTACCGGTTCTGTGGGCGTGACTTGGTGGGTGGGGGTAATGTGACTGGGTGGGCATGGCCAACTTTTTTTTTTAAACTTTTCAAAGCATTTTTTTCTAATGCTTTGAAAAGCCTCTGCCGATCAGGCAACTCAGCTGGGATTGTCAGAGAGGCTTTTTAAAAAATGCTTCTCTGCCGATCAGGCAACTTAGCTGGGATCGTCAGAGACTTTTCAAAGCATTTTTTTTACCATCTCTTTGGCCAAGAGATTGCAGAAAAAAATGCTTTGAAAAGCCTCTGACAATCCCAGTTGAGCCGCATGATCAACAGAGGCTTTTTTTTTTACTTTTAAAACATTTTTTCGTTGGAAGAGGTTATAGAAAAAATGCTTTTAAAAGTTAAAAAAAAATGCCTCTGATGATTGTGTGGCTCAGCTGGGCATGGTGTGTGGGGCGCAGGGATTTTTGTTACCGGTTCTCCAAACCACCTGCTACCATCGCTACCGGATTGGGTGATCTGGTCTGAACTGGGAGCATTTCACCCCTGGTTTTGCCCCATTTTACAACCTTTTCTGCCTCAGTTATTAAGTGAATCACTGCAGTTGATAAGTTAGTAACCCGGTTCTTAAGTAAATCTAGCTTCGCCATTGACTTTGTTCGTCTGAAGGTCACCAAAGGGGGTCACATGACCTTAAGACACAACAACAGTTATAAATATGAACCTGTTGCCAAGCATCTGAATTTTGATCACATGATCATGGGGATGCTGCAAAGGTCATAACTGTGAAAAATAATCATTAAGTCACATTTTTTAGTGCCATTACAACTTTGAACGGCCGCTAAATGAACTATTGTAAGTTGAGGACTATCTGTATAGCTAATTGTAGCACAGGGTGTCAAACAGGATCCAGCCCGCAGGGTACTTAGATCTGGCCCGCAGGGCCGCCCTGAAAACAGCAAAGAATCGGTCAGCGGTGCCTCTACCAGTGAAAACAGATCTTGGGAGGGCTGTGTGTGGCCCTCCCGAACTCCTTTTCATTGGCAGAAGGTTGGCAGAGGGTTTCATTTTCATTGGCTCCATTTTCAGGAGCCTGTTTTCACTGGCAGAGCGCTCGGGCCTCCACAGGTGTCCCTGATACGAGTGATGTTGAGCTGGCCACACTCACCACCCTGGCCATGCCCATTCTGGCCCCCCAAGGTCAAATACAATCCTGATGTGGCTCTCAATGAAATAAAGTTTGACATTCCTGTTGTAGTATGTGAATCTAGTTTAAACAATTCTCAGTTCTCTCCTTTTAAAAATTCATTATTTCTGTATTTTTTTAATACTTTACTGCTATTGATTATTTGCAGGAGGAGAAGAGATTTAAAAAGAAGAGAAATATTTAAAAATATTATGGTAGAACATTATGATAGAAGCCTATGATTATCTATTTAGGAGTTTCTCAATCAATCAAAAGGCCTTACGGATGATAGGATTGTAAGCAAAGAGCTAAGATCCTTTTACTTGCTGTGGATCTAGTTTATAATTCTGTCCTGTGTAGGTGAGACTTTTAACACTGAAACTGCAATAAGACAATCAAGGTGAGTCAATGCACCAACTTTCAGTCTTCCCAGGTTATCTTGAAATAGGTTACTGGACTCTGTTCCCAACATGTCTCATCAGGTATGGCAATTCCAAAGTTCAGTGTTTCAGCATGTCTTTCTGACTCAACTTTATGGCCTCTACAAAAAAAAGGGCTAAACATTAACAAAAAGTGGGCATGGCTTTATGAAAATGCATCTTTCATAAGCAGATCCAAGTATGACATAGTATCATGCCATAGTCTAACATAGTTTGTAAAGAAGCACAGCTGAAAATAAATGCTATGCTTCTTTACAAATGGTAAGGAAAAGTTACTTGACCTTGCATTTTAAAGGGAATGGGTTTCGTGTAAACATATAATTACTAGGGCTGTACATACATGCTGCAAAAATTATTTAGAATGGATGCATGGAATTCATACATCCCAGAAGCATTTTAAGTAACCACACATTTTTTCAAGTTTATGGCACAAGATATGGCTATTTTAATACCATGTTTCCCCGAGAATAATTCCCTGTTTTATATTTTTTTGAACCCTGAAATAAGTGCTTGGCCTTAATGTCATGCGCTCAAAAGCCTGATTGGGCTTATTAATAGGGGATATCTTATTTTGGGGGAAACAGGGTAGGTTGTGTTAAAGACATATCTGCTTTAATAAGACGTGGTGGCGCAGTGGTTAGAGTGCAGTACTGCAGGCCTGCAATTTGGCAGTTCAAATCTCCCTAGGCCAGTGATGGCTAACCTTTTTGTTATTGCGTGCCAAAAGTGGGGGGAGCGTGGTGGGGTCACACGCATGCGTGCCCACGTCCATAATTCTATGCGCCCCACCCCCCCATATTCCCCCCCGTTTTTGGCACATGATGGCCCGGTGGGCCCGTTTTTTGCTCTCCTCAGGCTCCAGAGCCTTTCTAGGAGCCTGGGAAGGGCAAAAACAGCCTTCCCCACTCCCCCAGAGGCCCTCCGGAGGCCAGAAACAGTGCGTTTCCTGACTTCTGGTGGGCCCAGAAGGCCCAAAAATCAGCTGGCTGGCACATGGATGTGTGTCAGAGCTGAGCTTGCGTGCCCACCGATATGACTCCACATGCCACCTGTGGCACCCATGCCATAGGTTCGCCATCATGGCCCTAGACTCAAGGTTGACTCAGCCTTCCATCCTTCTGAGCGGGGTAAACTGAGGACTCAAATTGTTGGGGGCAATATGCTGACTCTGTAAACCACTTAGAGAGAGCTTAAAGCACTGTAAAGTGGTATATAAGTCTAAGTGTTATTGCTATTGCTAACATGGCACTCTTTAATGTAATGTGTTTTCTTCAGGCTTTCAATATCATTCAATTACATTTTCTCTAGGACCTTATTCATAGAAAAAAAAAGGAATAAATTAAAACATTGAAGAATCCCAGTTGTTATCTAACATCAAATTCAAAAAATAGGACCAGATCTGTGCCTCCAAATTCCTATTGACCAAAATCCCAGAAGATGCCATGCTTAGTATTAATGAATGTCACAGAATCAGTTGGAATGCATTCCTTTTTTTAAAGTCCTAGTACCATCCAGGAAGATGTCCATCTCCCCCAATGGGAGGCCTGTCTTTTTTAATATGACAGGAGAAAATAATTACAATTGCTTCAGCAAGATGATAGAGCCTGTAAAATGTAAGGCTGGAGTTCTCAAATCTTTGGTCTCAGAAGCCCTGTGGATCTTCATACTCTGCCTCCTGCCTTGGGTTAATAATAATAATAATAATAATAATAATAATAATAATAATAATAATAATAATAACTACTACTACTATTGCTACTGCTACTACTACTACTACTTTATTGTCATTATATGTGTATACACAGTATACCCATACAATGAAATTCACTTAACACCCCAAAGACCAGGTCTAAAACATATAACAATCCCCAAACACACACACCCCACCACAAATTCCCCACCCCTAAACCACCGAAACATCCACACAACAGACCAAGTAATGCTGTCCAGCAGCTCACTGATGGTGGCCCTTTAGTTCATTGTTGAGTGCAATTATAGCTCTGAGATAAAAACTATTCAGAAAATGTGTAGTCCGAGTTTTAATTGTTATGTATCTTCTGCCAGAAGGCAACCGTCCAAAAAGATTATAAGCAGGATGGGAAGAGTCTCTGAGAATGTTATGCAATTTCCTCAAACAGCAAGATTCGAAGATGTCGTTCAGGGCTGGTTAGCAACTGACCAGTTTTCATTGTCACCACATATCTCCCAGAGTGCACTTTATATGGCATACTTCCTAGCCCCAATTGTATCTGAGAGATTTCTAGCAATTAAAAAAACTAAAAGAAAAAGAAGATAGCACTTCTTATCTCTCATTCTTTGTTCTGACTTTGCCAGATTCAGTCCTATATATGCCTGTATCCTGAATTATGTTCTTTTTTCATTCAGAAAAATCATATAGATGGATCAACATTTATATGGATCACCATATAAATATGTCTTCCAGCCAATACCCATTTGCTTAATCACTTATTTTTGTTTTCTAGGAAAGGTTGTATATAGGCTGAGAGACAGTTTAGTGTGGTAGAGAAAAATCGATGTAACAAACGAAAAAGGAGAACGCACATTCTTCTTCCTTGTTTTTTGGGTGTGACCTGCTCTTCTCTGCCTATTCCTACAAGTCCTACCTCAGTGATACATCTTTTTACTAGGACTTCCCCAACTCTGCTGTTGTTTCTGAAAGGGCAGTTTTACTTAAGAAAACTGTGTACCCTAAGTACACTGACAAGGACTGTGTAGCTTTCCCAAAAGTTGTCCACAAATCACATGCCTAGAATTTCCTGTCCTATTATCCTCAATATCTTGAAACATTGCCTTCTCATTCTTTGGCGATCATCTTTCGCCAAAAGGATCCAACAATCATTGAATAAACAGTTAGTTATTTCTCCTCAAATAACAAGACTCAAATTATCTTATTTCAGGCACATTGTGGGAAGACCCAGCTCATTGGAGAAGGCTCTTATGCTGGGAAAGATGAAAGAAAAGAGGATGACCAGGAGCAAAGTGGATGGACTTCATAGTGGTGATGTGTAGATGGAAGACTTGAAATATCAAGTTAGGAACAGATTGTTATGGAGAAAATCCACTGGGTTACTAAGAGTTAACATTGACTTGATGGCACATGATCAATCAAAATAAATATTCCTCCTCAATGGTGTGCTTTTTTTTCTTCTTCTGAATTTTCCTCATCTAGTAAATAAGAAGTGAGAGGCTGGCACTACATGTATCTAAGGAATCATGTAGAGCAGAGAATCTAGTAAGTGCCAAAGGAAGTATCCACAGCGTAATAAAGTATCTGGGTATTATATTAGAGATACAGTTATAGACAGTGGTTGTTAAATACCCATAATGTGATTTTTAACTGATTTGGCCATAAGAAGCAGCACTGTAACAAAAAGAACCATGCAGCCATGAAAGACAGCCTATCATGTCTGATTGAAACTGTGAATGATAAGGGCTCAGTTCAAGCAACTGTAGACTGACCAATCTTTTACTTCCTGATAATCAAAGGTATTCAATAGCACAGTGGCATTCTTCAGACAGAGCTTCCAAAGGACACAAGGGCCTTCACATTAATGTGTTTTAATGCTCTCTCTTCTTCAGTATTGGGGAGAAGATTTAAGAAGTCCCCATTTTTTTGGGAAAATATGCATTATTTTGGGTTGAAAAAGTTAGAATCCACTGAGCCGGTCCTCTTCTTTCAGTGCATACGATTGCTGTATTCAAAACATTTAAAATATACCCCTTATACTGTCCAGGTGATCATACTGCTCTGCTAAAATAAAGTACATTAAATTGAAATTGCCAAGAATCTATTGAAAATAGAAATAAGTAAATCAGTAGAGAAAGATCAACTCTACTGTTGAATTGTATTATTCTTGTTCAATTTCTATTTGTGGATATGTCTCTTTGATGTTATGCATTAGGCTGTAATGCTTCCTTCTATAGTTTGATAGGTTCTAAAGTAATGCTGTGTTGACACACTGTGCATAAATAGTTAGTGTCCAATGTTATTAATGGTAGCATTCTTGTTAGATAGGTTTACAGAATGTATTAGGTGTTTAGAGCCATAATATTTTATAGTTTTGTGTTAGTAATGCTAACTCTTAATCTTTTGCCATATTTTATAGTCTAGATTGTTTTTATTCATGGACTAGCTCCAGCCTTTTAGTTCCATATTTTTCATTTTTATTAGCTCTTGTATCACCCTCTTTTATAGTTTTGTGTAAATATCAATTCTAGTTAGTTAATCTTTATACTATGCAGAATAAATTGTTATTGCTGAAAGGCTTGTAATTTTTACAGTGTATTTTATGCTATTTTACACTGGTCATGGTACTATATAAATACATTCCATTGTGTTTTGTAAATTATGGTTAATGATACGGACTTATAGTATGTGTGAATCAGGCTGTTAGGACATATCAATAAAAGCATATCCCAACTTTACTTATTATGTATAAATACAGCCAATCCTCAGCTAGGAGGACAATGACATGATTTAAAATATTATAAAAAAAGATTCAAAACCCAGCATTTTCCAAATGCTCTTGCAAGCAATCACTGACTTGAGCCAGGCCTAATTGGCTTTAGTAATGTGGCTTCAGCATGAGTGCTTGCATGGTGATTTCCCAATTTTTTGGAACTAGTATGTGCCTTAGGAAACTTGAGAGCATTTTATTGGAATTGTTACAAGGCAACTGTTTTAATGGGCAGGCCCAGTTACTAAATACCTACTTGCAATAAAATTAGGAGACGTCTGGTAGGCTCTTTTCCAAGTCCTGTTTTTGCTGCCATCAACATATATCTCTCCTCCTACAATGTCTACTTACCATAAAGGTTATTTCCCAAAGGGGATCACAATCATCCATTCCTGTTTCTCAGGATGCTCTCTATCACTTCCTTTGTATTTTTTTCTCAAGAGGGCATACTTGTAATCAAAGCAGTAGGATACAGTTACGTGTGTACACACACACACACACACACACACACAAGTTGCTTTGCTCTGCAACATGCTGAAGCAACATGTTGTTTTTAATTGAAAGCATCTTTGAAAAAAATGGTAGAGTGGTGGAAACAAGGAAAGCATCAGTGGACATACATTCAACCATGGGTGACACACTTGGACTCAAACCGTACAAAATTTCAGGAACATGGAAGGATTCTGAATTCCATCCTACTGCATATTTAGAACGAAAATTCAGAATTAAAGGCCTAATGCAAGGCTGAATAGCTAAGAAAACCTTCCCTGTGTTTGACACAGCTGGAATGTTGTATAAACCAAGTTTCTTTGGTAATTGCATACTGAGGATACATCATCTCAATAATATTTAATGAGCATCCTAGTGATAATAGGTGTAATGGGCGTCTAATGGGTGAAAGTGAGTTTAAACGGTCAAAGAACAGAAGCAAAATAATCATATTCATAAATGTGGATTATACTAAATCAGGGATGTGCAACCTGATAACATCTAGAGCAGGGGTGTCAAACTCATGGGCTGTGGGCCGGATGTATCACACACTGGCCACACCCACCCCCATTTTAGCAAAGGGGGGGAATAAGTCACGATACGTCACGTGACGACGTGACAATGCACGTTTGGCACCCCTGATCTAGAGATTTAGACTTCAGTTCCTATCAGAAAGTAAGTATGGTGAGTATATGGTTTTGAGAGACATTTACTAAAGCAATCTCATCAATATCCAGTGTCCATTCCAGTCTGATATTGATATATTAATATAGTAGGAAATACAGTAATAAAGTAAAAGGGAAAAAAATCAGAAGCCGAACCATTGATACCGTGTTTTCCCAAAAATAAGACCCTTTCTTATATTTTTTGAGCCCCAAAATAAGCACTTGGCCTTATTTTCGGGGTGGTCTTATTATTTTGGGGCACGTGGAGGAAACCAGAGGAAATGACGGGGACCGGCTGCGCATGCCTTTAAATATTTTCGGGGAGGGCTTATTTTCAGGGGGGGGGCTTATTTTAGTGTATGCGCTCAAAAGCCTGATTGGGCTTATTATCAGGGGATGTCTCATTTTAGGGGAAACAGGGTAGTTATCCAGAGCCTCATACTGGAAAATGCCTTAGGTACTGAAATTTCAATAACATTGTCAATAATGGATCTAAGTGGAGGCAAAATATGCTATAATTCTATCTTGTAATGCTGATTATTATTAGGACTAAAACCTCATCTAGGGTTTAGCCAGTTAAACTTTGAATTGGGTAAGTAATGGCTGTATGAGAGTGAGGCCCCTCTCAATTGGATTAGTGCAATGTGTTCTACATAAGACTGCCCTTGAAGATTACCTGGAAGCACAGATGGTTCAAAATGCAGTAGTGTGAATAATACCTTTCTGTATGTCCATGTGTCTCTGCCACTATGCCAGCTCTGATGATTGCCTATTGACTTCCAAGTGCAATTCAAGGTGCAGGCTATTATGTATGAAGCTTAATATAGCACAGGGTCTGGATATTTGAAGGACAACTCATCTGCAATTCCAGCAAAACAGGTATGTTACTGGTCCTACCTGTTGTCATTGTCATCTTTTAGGACTGAGGAAGAAGGTCTTCTCTGTTGATTCTATGGATAAAGACAGCGTCCTTTTTCCCGGAAAACTCAAAACTTGGCTTTTGTTGGCCGGGGTTTAATGCATTAATGCACAGGGTGGCGGCTGTTCTGATTTGTGTTGATTTAGTCTGGGTTGTTTGTGTGATTTTATGTTTTAATATTTTTTTTTACAAGTGGTAAGGAAAAGTTATTTGACCTTGCATTTAAGGATAATGTTTTAATGTGGAGGCTTTTTGGTTTTGTACCCTGCCCAGAGTCCATTGGAGATGGGGAGTCATAAAAAATACGAATGAATGAATGAATGAATGAATGAATGAATGAATGAATGAATGAATGAATGAATGAATGACCCAAATCTTAAGATGCCTTCTTCCATCTTTACATAACATTAACTTTAGAGAGAACAAGATGGGGGGCGGGGGGTCAGTTCAGAAACAATTCTGAAACTAGGAGAAATTCCTAAAAATGTCCAAGAATCAATCAGCATAAGTCTCCCTGCTCCCCCCTCCCCATCTCAACAAAGATCACCAGGGTAACCCAAACTGTAAGTTATTC
This sequence comes from Masticophis lateralis, assembly GCA_030761175.1. Taxonomy (NCBI): domain Eukaryota; kingdom Metazoa; phylum Chordata; class Lepidosauria; order Squamata; family Colubridae; genus Masticophis; species Masticophis lateralis. The sequence continues at coordinate 200,552,535 of JAUDYJ010000001.1, read as the reverse complement.
ATAATGAACCTATTCTGTATCTGAAAGTAAGATAAACCATTTGGGAAAGTTTTTTTTAAAAAACATGATCAAATTAATTTGTACTAATCTCTGCAGTCAGATATGCTGCTGCAAGGTAAACATTTCCAGTCCATCAGCGAGAAAGGAAAAATGGTTCTATTTTTTTTGTGCAGGGTTTCATGTGAATATTGAAGGCCCTCCTTGTGGAATCTTGGATCTCAGCCATCACATTTTGATGCAGTCAGGCATTAACAAAGCAATCACATTTTCATGGCAGCATAATCTTGTTTCTTCCACTAGGTTATTTATCTCATGGTTTGTGTTCTAAAAGTAGGTCATAAATTGTTCCAGTTGGATTGGACATATCCTACCTAATACGTTTTACAAACATTGCTATTTTTAAAGCGCACAATCTGGAATCAGAAGTCATCCTGCCTTAATTTTTAACACATATCACTGAATGGGGACTTTTACAGCATATTTTGCAAAGGGGAAACTTTTATCAGGGACAAACACAGTAGAGTTCCTAGTCCTGTTTTTCCTTAGAAACATAAAATACGATCAGATACTAAACCAGAGGATATGGTAATCTGCTGCGGCCTGTGCTTTTCTGGTCCTCCCGTTCTTGCGCTAGTGGCCTAGCTTGTAACTATTTAGTACAGGGGTGTCAAACTCAAGACCAGGGGCCCAGATCCAGCCCACGGAGTGCGTAGATCCGGCCCATGGTGCCTCTGTCAGCAAAAATGGCCAAGCTCCGTTTTCGCTGACAAAGGCTTGCAGGAGGCCATTGCAGCCAAAAACAGAGCTCGGGAGCCCCTTTTCACTGACAGAGCACTCAGGCCACCACAGGTGCCCCCAACATGAGTGATGTCAAGCTGGCCATGCCCACCTTGGCCACATCCACCCCAGCCTGGCCAAGCACAACCCTGATGTGGCCCTCAATGAAATCGAGTTTGACACCCCTGATTTAGTTGAATGTTGTCTTTAAATGCAGGGGCGTAATGAGCCAATCTGGATCAGAGCCACCGCTTCAACCTAAGGAATAGCAAAGGGTTTATAGCCATTGCTATAAAGCTGGGCTCTCCAAACTTGGCAATTTTAAGACTGGTGGACTTCAATTCCCCAAATTCCTCAGCAAACTGTGCTGGCTGGGGAATTCTGGGAGTTGAAGTCCACCAGTCTTAAAGTTGCCAAATTTGGAGACCCCTGTCATAAAGCCGCATAATTGTTTCTAAAGGGCAGAAATGAATGATTTGAGCTCTCTTATTCCATCCCATACACACACACTTTCAAAGTGACCTGTGGACATGTTTCTCTGTTCTGCTGATGAAGCACGTTCTTCCTTAATACTTTGCTTCAAGTGCCCCCTCTGATTCGGCTGGAGGGCTTTCCTTTGTTGCAGGCTAACCTTAGCTGTACATGGGCTACTTCCAGAGGAAGGACCACCCCCTCAACTGGACCAATGTGTCTCATTACATGTCCTCCCTTTTGTCCTTGTGTTCTCATTGTGTCAGGTATAGCCTTAAAATAAAATATTGACTAGCACTGATGATGTTACATAGTTAGGGTAATGAAACATCTACAAGAAAACAAACAATCTCAGAGAGCACCAAGGACCCCTCAAATAAAATATTCTCCAGCTTTTTCAGTGTCTTGATCTTTTTTTTTTTACTGTTTTTGCAATAGTAGTCATTCAAACGATTATGCAGCATTGGTTTTTTTTTAATTATCTGCTTCTTTTTTTTTTTCCTTGTTGGTTGACAGACTCACCAGTCTAGACGTACAGCACATTATTTAATTTATTTTCTGAAGCCACTGGCTTCAATCTAGCCCCTTCAGATCTAGAAAGTCTGTAGATCATATGATTCAGCATACATTTCTAGGGTGAAATTTGGAAAGCATGTTGTTGTTGATTCTATATTATTGCTAGAATATGTTCTTGAAAATAAAGGTTTGTTGGAAAAATACTGCAACTGAAAAACTGTGCACTATATATAAAGGCCTAAGTACACTTTTTTGCATATTTTCACTGTAATTTTTGTTCCACCATTGCATCAATTTTCCCTTCACCTGAGACAGAAGGGTTTTATCTCAACTCCCAAACAGTCCAAACAACAGATGGAATGACTGACAGGTGAAGGCCCTTTTCTGCTTCTTGATTAACTAGATACATGGTTCCATTGCTAAACTGTTTTTGCCTTTAAGATATTTCTCCCAAAATTCAAGCAATAGCACTTAGGCTTATATACGGTCTATAATGCTTTACATCATTCTCTGAGCGGTTTACACATTTGGCATATTGTCCTCAACAATCTGGGTTTTCATTTTACTGGCCTTGGAAGGATGGAAGGCTGAATTAACCTTGAGCCAGTCAGGATTGAACTCCTGGCAGTGACCAGAGTTAGCCTGCAATATTGCATTCTAAGCACTGTACCACCTGAGTTAGACAATACCAATTTTTTGGTAGCATAGGACAATTGTATCTCTTTTTTCCCTCTGGGTAGAAAAAGAGGTTTGCTTTCTTCTACACAGCTGCTTTTCAGATATTTGAGTAGGGCTTAGATCATATATATTAGATATATAACTATTTTCATTGTAATAAAATATACAAAGCAAAGAGCTAAGATAGAAAATGAAAAGCAGAATTGAAGATTTGCCAATATCTCCTACTGTAGGAAGTTAGCCACCCATCCCTCTCCTAGAAAAATGAAATATTCTAGGAAATATTAAAAAGGCAAAATATTATATTTCCCTGGATGAGAAATGGAGAAACATGTTTTTTTAAGCAGGAAGCAAACTCACTCTTAATAGCCCCCACCTCCTCAGTAGCCCATAGCAGATGTCTGCACTTAAGAGATAAAGAGATAGCTTTCATAGGCAAATGCCCTCACCCAAGATCCAACAAAGGTAGAATTAGCCCTCTACCCATCTAGCAACAGAACTCACCACATGGCACCTGGGAAGATTACATCACCCAGCAAGGCTCAACCAAGCTGGGGACTCAAAACACTGCCTACAAAATTACCCCTGCATGGCCCCATGGGAGTCTGACAACCAATCAGAATACAAGCTCAAATTCAAAAGCCCAGAGAGGGCATAAAACCGAGGTACTCTCAGCATCTCTTCTCCCCTTTTCCCCCAGGACCTCAAACCATGTGGTCCTGTCCACTATTAAAAACCATCTTTCCAGGCAGTCTCCATGTTTCCAGTGACTTTTTTCCCCGCTTGGAACAGAAGGACATTTCTTCCAACACTACAATGGAGGAATGGCTGGTGAAAAATGATAGAACTTGCTGAGATTGTCAAATTGATCTATCTAATTAGAGAAAAGACAAACCCTAAGTTTACTGTTGACTCAAAACCCAATTTGGACCAGATCACCCGATCCGGTAGCGATGGCAGCGAGTGGTTTGGAGAACCGGTAGCAAAAATCCTTGCGCCACCCCCCCACCCTCATGCCCAGCTGAGCCGCACGATCATCAGAGGCTTTTTTTTTTACTTTTAAAAGCATTTTAACTACAACCTCTTCCAATGAAAAAATGCTTTTAAAAGTAAAAAAAAAAGCCTCTGATGATCGTGCGGCTCAGCTGGGATCGTCAGAGGCTTTTCAAAGCATTTTTTTGCAACCTCTTGGCCGAAGATGTGGTAAAAAAATGCTTTGAAAAGTCTCTGACGATCCCAGCTGAGTTGCCTGATGTCAGAGAGGCTTTTCAAAGCATTTTTTAAAAAGCCTCTCTGATGATTCCCACTGAGTTGCCTGATCTAAGCATTAGAAAAAATGCTTTGAAAAGTTTTTTTTTAAAAGTTGCCCATGCCCACCCAGTCACATTAGCTCCCCTCAGCCCACCAAGCCATGCCCACAGAACCGGTAGTAACAAATTTTACATTTCACCCCTGCTGAAAACCCCTTACTTTACCCTTTTTGCATAAAACAGAGAAGGATTAGTTTACAATCTAAGGTCTTGATAATTAAATAGGAAGGTTGATGGAAAGATGAGAGTCACAATGTAGCTTCAAAGAGGTAAATTTATAATTGTATTTATAATTGCTGTAAAATGATTGGAAGCCATTTATTCCTTATATCTTTTTTCTGCACGTGAGATAAGACTACAATGAGGGCATGGTAAACATGTCAGAAGGGACCCTCCCTAATTTTTTGGACTGTACATATGAGAGAGGAGAGAATTACTTTCAAATTTGCAAGATTCTGTTCCTGTAACCTTACAATACATGGTTGGTGCCTTTTGTCTGGGTTACATTGACATCCCCTGGATTTCATCTCTCACTTGGTTCACTGCATGCCAAATATTTCTTATATTGCTGTTCAGAAAAATATAGGTCTGGAAAAGATATGTATTCTGGCTGTGGACTATTGGTCAGATATTAACAACTGCAGGGGACAACATTGGTATTGATATAGTGTTCAGAGTCCTTATGGTTTTTATCCTGTAGAAAGTTAGCACCCACCCCTCTCCTAGAAGAGTGAAATATTTTGAGAAATATTTAAAAAGGCAGAATATTATATTTACCCTAAAAGAGAAATAGAACTCTTAAAGGAAACAGAAACTCAGAGCCACAGTTCCCTACCCCCAAGCAGATACTAAGCTGAGGCCAGCTTTTAGAAATGCAGATTTAGTAATCCATTCAAGACAGGATATTTTGAACAAAAGCAGAATTAGGTAGAATGGTAGGATCAGCCCTCACTCAAGATCCAAACCAGGAAAGCCATTAAGACACAATAGGGATGGCCCAACATCCTTTCAGGACACAAGCCTCCTCATTACATCATCTCAGAGAGTCCAGGCTTCAACCAAACTTAATTCAGACAATTTACAAAGTTAGCTATGACCTCTGCATAGCCCCTGGGAGTCTGACAACCAATAGAATACATTTCTTGCACAGGAACAGGAAGCTCAAGGGCAAGGCCCAAGAGAGGGTATAAGAGCCTCAGATAGCTCAACAGGCTAGATAGCCTGTTATTAACACCCAGCTGTCTGCAATTGTGCAAGTTCGAGGCTCAAGGTTGACTCAGCCTTCCATCCTTTCTAAGGTAGGTAAATTTAGGACCCAGTTTGTGGGGGCAATAAGATGACTTTGTATAAAAATATACAAAAGTATGAAGGCTATTGCTTAACGGATTGTAAGCCGCCCGGAGTCTCCGGAGAAGGGCGGCATAAAAATCTAATTTAAAAAAACAACAACCTCTATCTCTTAACTCCGTTTATTCAGCTGCCCAGCACCTCAAAACCAATACTATCGGTCCATCAATAAACCATCTTTCCAACCAGCCTCCATGTTTCCAGTGTCTTTCTCCCCACTTGGAACTGAACCAGTTGGATTTTTCTTCCAACAGTCCTTACAGACACTGTCCATAAGAAACATTCTTTCTGCAATAAAAAGCTTTGGTTTGGTTTAAGACCTCTCCTATTCCACTTGCTTTTGCCGCAGTGATCATTAAACATTGATGAAATCAGTGTATCTGAACTCTTCTCTATATACAGTCAAAAATGTACTGTAGATTGTGATCTCACCTAACAATGTGCTTTGCCTTGTTTTTTGTGCTGTATGCAGTACCATATAATTAACAGTCCTTTTGGAAGCTGCAAAACACAGATTTCACATTGCTAGGCAAACACACCCTTTTATACTTTCCAGCTGTGGGACAACCGGGAACTTCTATGCCAAGTGCAAGAGGTGGGGTGGGGCAGCTTATCAGAGGCAGAAAATGACCAATAGGTGCCCTATCAGCTGCAAAAACAACAACAGGAATACTTGGCTTTCTGATGACCCACATTCTTTTCCCCTCCAAAAAATATAGAGTCCACATTACACAAAAGCAGGAAGCCGAGCAGTCAACCTAGGTGGCATATTCTGGGCATGCTGCCAAAGAGAAATCAATCTGAGTTCAGCAGCATAGTTACCTCTTCTAAACTGCCTAAGGCTATCGTGTAGGTGCTTAAGTAAGGAGGATGTTAAATGTCTATAGTAGGCGCATTTTGAAAATGCAGAGGAGTGTGCAGTGGCGTAAGAGAAGGATTTGCACTTTGGGAAAAGTGCAAAGAAGAGCAACTAAGACGATTAAAGGCCTGGAGACTAAAACCTATGAAGAATGGTTGCAGGATTTGGGTTGAAAAGAAGGACCAGGGGTGAAATGATTCCAGGATTTGAGAGGCTGCCACAAAGAAGAGCGGGTCAACTTATTTTCCAAAGTACCAGAGGGCAGCACAAGAAACAATGGATGGAAACTAATCAAGGAGCGAAGCAACCTGGAATTAAGGAAAAACTTTTTAACAATGAGGACAATTAACCAATGGGATAGGTTGCCTTCAGAAGTTGTGGGTGCTTCATCATTGGACAGTCACTTGCCTGAAGTGGTGTAGGATCTCCTGCTTGAGAGGGGGTTGGACTAGAAGACCTCCAAGGTCCCTTCCAGCTCTATTCTGATTGATATTAGTACCAGAAGAAACGGGGTGGGGTGGGGTGGAGAAATAGATTCCCTTTCTTTCAATTTCTCCCCCCCCCCCGGCTATTTAAAATGGGAGAAAACCTCCATGGATTCTTCAAAGCATACCTATAGCAGAGGCAATTGAAAGTTTATTGGGACCCTGGCTGGTAGGGAAAAACTATAACTCCTCTTGCATCCTGTTCTGATAAGAATGGTGAAAATGTTAAAGTTAATGCACTTTAAGTTCAGTATAAATCTTTTATTTTTATGTCCACTCAGATAAAAGAGAGTCGGTATGAGTTTTAGTCCTGATTCAGGAAGAAAGCTAGCTGGGTGACCTTGGGCCAATCCATCTTTCTTAGCCCTAGGGAGAAGGTAATGGCAATCCCTTCCAAATTATTGCAGAAAACCCTGCAGGGATTACTCCAAGCAGCTGCCAGGACTCGTCCCAAGACTGACTCAAAGATACAAAAACAAATGAAAAATGATATAACTTGATTATTCCTAAGTATATATTTTAATTAGAATGAATTACCAGATACAGTACTTTCTCATTGCAGGGTTGAGTCTTCTCCCTAACTTATTTGTTTCTTTATTCAACTAAATCAGGGGTCTGCAACCTTAAACACTTAAAGAGCCATTTGGACCCATTTCCGACAGAAAAGAAAACACCGGGAGCCACAAAACTCTTCTCATGCCTGACTATTTCCTGAGCGGCCACAAAACTAGCATATGTAGTTAAATTAAACATTCTGTTTTCTTCTGAAACTTTTCTTTTCCTGGATTTATCCATGGTTGGCCTACTGGGGGTTGAAAAGCTCAATAAACTGCGTGCCAGCAGGTGTCACACATTGGCAGTTGTGACGCATATTTTGAGCGACAGGGAGCCGCCGCAGAGGAATAAAAGAGCCACATGTGGCTCCAGAGCCGCGGGTTTTTGACCCCGGAACTAAATAGTTTAATTTCATTTGGATGTCTCTTTTTATCCTGTATTGTTATGTAGTTGATTGGAATTCTTATTAGGAGTATACAGAAAGTTTCAGTTCCTTGGGAATATCATTTCCAAAGTGGCAACTTTGTCTAACAATAAAACATTTAAATATTTTCAAGAATCAAGGGTCCACATTAGGTTTTTCACCAACTGATCGAAATTCCGCCAAGCTCATTTAAATTCTTAGCCCTAATGATCCCTAGATATTTAAAGTTGTTGCACTGTAGCTAAGGGTCTTTTTGCTCTTAACAGCTGGGCTATTAATCTTGATTTGATGTGAACTATTTGCAAACACATCATGATTTGATCGTCCACCAATTCACTTTTAAATTTGAGCTGAGAATAGAAGCTATTGTAAAGCTGTCCACACTTAGAATTCCTTTGACAGAAGCTATATTCAATACTTTATTTTTGCTACTATTTTCATTGCTTTTAATTTATAAATGAAATGGAAAAAATAGCTACATATAAATGGTAAAAAAAAAAATTACAAACAACAAAAAACATCTCCAAAAATGGAGAAAAAGAAAAAATGGAGAATGAAGTAAAGTTAAAGATGGGAAAATGCATGTTGAAATAAATGTGTACATACTGGAAACTCAAGCCTTAAATAACAAATTAGACTTTAACTACATGGACTTTCCACAAATTTGTTAAAAAATCTGCAGGAAGTGTTCATGTTTTCAGCTGAGAATTTTAAATTATATGCCTTTCCATCAGAGTAAAAAAGTTCAGTTTGGCAGACTTTTATGTACATAATACATAAGTAGTCACACACCATGGGTCTAAATAGCTATAAAGACCATATTAGACTATGCATCTGACAAACTGGATTTAAGTCTCATTCAGATAAGCAGAATAATTATGCTTGTTGTTAGGGTGTCATAAGATTTTATTTAATCTTAATTAGCAAATGAATCCAAAGCTAATTATCACCCTATTACAGTACTTGGTGGCTTTAATTACCAAGAATACTACCCCATTACTGTCAAATAATAATGCCATATGCAAGAATCTACATTTTGACAATCATAGGTAAATGTTCTTAAATTATTATCTTCTGTAGGGCTTTGGTCCCTGGACATTCTTAAAAGCTTTTCTTCATAGGACTAGGTATCCAGTGGTGGGATTCAACCCATTTAACAATCGGTTTGCCGAAAATGTGAGTGCGCATGCATGCTTCCATGCATGCACAAGCATGGCTTCCACACATGCATGCATAGTTTCCGCACAAGCGTGGCTTCCATCATGTGGCGAGGGTCGACCAAGCAGCCTTTGGGGGCTTATTCCGCTCCATCTCTGCTCTCCGGGGCAGTGGCTGCTTCTCTCCGCTGCTGCTCTTGCTGGGAGAGAGAGCGTCTCTTGTGCAATTTATCAGCTGTGAGCTGCCACTTTCCTCTAAGTTCCATCTAGAAAGTGCTGTGGCACAGAGAAACAGCATTCAACATGGCTGCTGCTTCTCTGTGCTGTGCATTTTCCAGATGGGATTTAGAGGAAAGGGATGGCTTACAGCTGATAAATTGCACAAGAGTCGCTCTCTCTCCCAGCAAGAGCAGCAGCGGAGAGAAGCAGCTGCTGACCCAGAGACCACAGGGAGCCTCTCCATGAGTGACAGAGCCTCAGCAAGTGATGGCTGCAAGATCTCTGCTGCAGCCAGCTAAGAAGAACTGTCCAATAGTTTGAGGCCAGAAGATGGTGGCGACATGTGGGTGGAGGCCCAGGGCAAGGCTGGAGCCAGGGAATGGCGCATTCCCTGACCCACCTGAGGCAGGCGGCAAGCGGGCAATGGCTCCGGGGCAAGGCCAGAGCTGGGGAATGGCATGTCCCTAGGCCCCGACCCATGGCAAAGAGCAAGTGGGCGGCATGCTTATCTTTGGTAAGCAGAGCGGGTGAGGCACGGAGGCGAGGCACAGAGATTAGCTGGACTGCGTGGTGAAAGAAAGATAATATATAAGGCAGGGTGGGGTGGGCGGGTCCAGCCGATGGTCAATTTTACCAGTTCTCTGAGCTGTACAAAATCATAACAACTGTTATGATTGGCTGTTGTCTCCAAGCTTAACGATGGAGAACTCAATCATATGGCTCTTCTTATTAGTGTTAGGATGCTCAGAAGTCATGCATAGGTAAAATTCAACTTGCTCAGCTACAGTGTCTTAAAGCATAGCATTCAAGCATAGAGTGAAACTATACCATTGATTTTTGTTGTTATGAAATTATAGTCAGAATGTTAGAGTGCCTCAACTTTCTCAATTTTGTGTCTTTCAGATGTACTGACAATCTGACTGAGGGATAATAGGCACTATAAACCAACATAGGAAGGACTATTTCATCCAGCCTGCTCCAGGCTTTTTGAAGTGAATAATGTGCATATTTTTCTAAACAGCCTCTTCTCTTTAAGATCATTACCCAGAGCCAAAACATATTTTGTAGTTATGACTAATTGACACTGATGGACTTGGATGTTGTCAAATCATAGGTGGAGTGGTCAATCCGTTTTTGTTAGTTCTATGTATAGAAAAAAAAATAAAAAGAATGTGGTAAGCCAGTTGTTTGAGATATTCTACTAAAAAAAGGGAGTTTAGGGAGATCACAAATCTATGTTTTATATTGAAAATATATAATCAAAAGTAATCTTTTGCAATTTCTTCTATTTTCATTTCATTGGCAACCAATGAGTAATATATACATATGGTCTCTGACTATAATAAACTGAACTGAATTGAATTGCATATATGTGTGATCTCATAAGTCGCTTTAATGGGCAGCATCAATAAATACGATTTATGCAGGAGAGGATTGCGGAGGCACAAATCAGAGGCAAAAAGATAAGAGTTTGAAATGTATCTTTATGGGACAGAGAAAGAGATTATCATTACCAAATGCTGAAGTAATCTGGCAGCATTTCATTTCTCTGCTGCATGGAGGATTGTTTGGTAAGATACAGTATGGTGTTGCACTGTAGTTTAAAACATACAAGAGTGCCTGAGCTCAATTTATTGGAACTGCCTCTCTCGGAAAAAAGGTGCCTCTTATACTCTGAAAAATACAGTAGTTAACAGAGGAGGTTATTCAGCATCTCTCTTCTGTCCATTTTTCAGACCAGGATGTGTCATTCCTGCTTTCTAGAGCTTCAGAGGTAACCTGATCCTGACTTACAAGTCTCCAACTTCACATTTAATTGAGTAATTAGCGACATTGGCAAGAAAAGCACAAGAAAAGATGTACAACAAAGAATTTATGGATGCTGTCGTGGCCCAGAATGGAAGGGAAATATGAGCCCTTGTGACCTCAAGTTCAGAGAAGCCAAGTCCCTTTGAGCAGCCAGTTCTGACTAGGGAATGCACTGAGGTCATCTTTTAGTAGATGCTGTTGTGCCCAAATATGTGACCTTGCTCTTTTACACAAATACATTTTACTGCTGAAAAAAGCTCATATGTCAAAAGAGCATAACTATTAATCTGAAACTTCAGTGACCCATCAAGTTTGTGAGACATACTATTTCATTCCAAAAATAGATTTACTGAATAAAGAGCGAGTTGTCCTGATGGTCAAATAAAATGCATTCTGCATAACATGGCTGTTTTCCGATTTCAGGCATCCACAAGAATGGTGGAAAATCCAAATTTGCTCCTTTCCCCCCCCCCCTCCACTTCTAATATGGTTAAATAAAAAGGATGGATTGCCCGAACGATTGTCGCCAATACAATCCAATTGTATCAATTGTAAATCCAATTGTCAATACACTTGTCATCAATGCAATACAATACAATCAATACACGGGTGCCCAGGAAGCCAATTTTTTTTTAACCCAAATGCAAAAACAGATACTAGGATAAGTTTCGGGATGGAATTCCATGCCTAAAAATAGTGTTGCTTGCTATTTTTAAATATTGAGCTTTTTGATGTCCGGGGAAGAAAACATGTGTATTTGGCCTGCCAGCAGCCAGCATAGCTGGCAGCAGACTCGGACAGTGAGGAGGTTGGGAAGGAATATGGGCCAGTCCTGGATCTGGTGAAGGCTCTGATGAGTGCTCTGCATCAGAGGCAGAGATGGGGCCAGGGCCATCTGACAGTTATCAGCTACCTTCGGAGTCAGAGATAAGTGGGGCTGAAGAACAGCTAGAGCCTGTTCCTGATGTGTACATGTGCAGAGCTGCCAGGAGAAGGGAACAATTAAGGAACAAGGGCCGGCTCAGGACTAAAGGCACAGGTGGATGGTGAATGGTCCCTCCCATAGGGAATAAAGAGGAGTGAAAAGGAGAGGGGAGTTTACATGAGACAATTAGTTCATTTCATTAATGGGAAGATCTGTGACTCTTAGAGACTCCTTATCAAGTATTTTCTTCTACAGCATTGCGTTTGGAAGATATTGACCTGGCAGCTCTCCAAGCCTGATAAGGTCTGTGGTTGTAAAGTTACCCTGGAAAGACTGTTTGCTGAGACTTTGCTGTATGTAAATAAGAGGAATTCATATTAGCTTAATAAAAAGGGGTTTCATCAGGACAGGGAGTCTGCTTCGTGCTTTTGTGAAGTCTAGGACAGAACAGAATGATTCCACGGTCAGGAAAACTTGTGCCCAGGTAGCCAATTTTTTTTTTTGAACCCAAATGCAAAAACGGATGCTAGGATGAAATTCAGGGTGGAATTCCATACTTTAAAATTGTGTTGCTTGCTGTTTTTAAACATTGAGCCTTTTTGGTGCTTGGGAAAGAAAAACGGTGATTCCAGAGTCAGGAAAACTGACATCCAGAAAGCCAAATATTTTTTGAGGCCAAATGAAAAAAAAACAGATGCTAGGATGAGATTTGGGGTGGAACTTCATAGTTAGAAATGCTATTGGTTCCTGTTTTTTTAAAGTCCAGCATTTTAGGTGCTTAGAGAAGAAAACTTGTTTATTTATTTATTTATTTTTATTTATTTATTTTGTCAAGCATGTATAAGATAACAGATATAAGTATAAACTTGATTATGAATACATGAAATAGATACAAATAAATGGGGATATTAGGATAGGGACGGTAGGCACATAGGTGCACTTATGCACAACCCCTAAAGACCTCTTAGGAATGAGATGAGGTCAACAGTAGACAGTCTAAGGTTAAAGTTGTGGGGGTTTTGGGATGAAACCACAGAATCAGGTAGTGTATTCCAGGCATTGACCACTCTGTTGCTGAAGTCATATTTTCTGCAATCGAGTTTAGAGCGGTTCACCTTAAGTTTGTATCTATTGTTTGCTCGTGTATTGTTGTGGTTGAAGCTGAAGTAGTCATTGACAGGTAGGACATTGTAGCAGATAATTTTATGTACTATGCTTAGTTAAGACCTAATATATTCTGTAGGTTGAATGGGGACACAGAAGCCAGGTCGTGAGTAACAACAGCTCTTTACTTCATGGTGTGAATCCAGTAACTGATACAGGGAAACAGCTCCCTTTATATACCTTACAGTCCTGGCAGATAGCCAATCAGCTGAGAGCAATTAACATTCAAACTTTCCCGCCAAAACTATATACATTACAATAATAAAACCTTGTGATGCCGGGATCAGTGTATCTAATCACTGGTTTGGATAAGATTATCATACAGTGAGCGAAGCAAATTTTGAAAGAAAAGGGGGAAATGACTCAGTAATAATAATAGACAGGTGTTGTGATATGAATCATAACCGCTCACAGGATGGAATTTCTGTGTTGTCATTTATTATACTCTTTCACAATGAGTCCTGCAAGATAGGTAAGGAAGCAGGGTAAAGATGAGATTTGGGGCTGTCAGCTTGAAGACCTACATGGATTTGCTTGGGTGTGACTGGATTAATATATGCATATATTTTTATGCTATCTTTCTGTTTCATAACCTGCAGGCCAGCAGATAGCAGTAATACATGCAAGTTTAAATGTAATCAGAAAAATTGAATATATGTAGATATTACCTTTATGCACCAACATGGAATCCAATAGCCCAGTTCCTTTTGTTTTATTTTAAATTCAAGTTGGAATCTTTTCCTTTGTTTTTGCCAGCAGGTAGCTTCTGAACATTATAGGTCTTTTTGTGTTGTTATTACTTTTGAGGCCTCTATGGCACAACAGGAGATTATGGATTGTTTATAACTACTACCTACCATCTATTTCAAGAAGCAAAAACATCCCTTACCTAGGAGATTTTTTGCGGGAGTGGGGGTGGGGACACACAAAACTTTTGTCCCATCCTTTATCTTTGTTTTTCACTTTCTGGGATACTTTTCTCCAAGGTCATGTCCTTCTTGGTTTTATGTAAGTCGTTTGCTCTTTGGTAATTTATTCTGGCTGTCAAATGGAAAGATGGTCATGCACAACTTATGTAACTATATTTTAGCAACAGTACACAGATTCAAATTATAAATAGGATACTATGAAATGAATATTGGGGTTTAAAATTATTTCTATAAAGAATCTCTGTCCTTTTGCCAGCAAATCAGCTATTAAACAAGCCACGTCTGCTTCTAGAGTTCTTTTTGCTCGGTTACAGTGTTTTATTTTAAGGATGTTATGCTGGTGCCCTCACCAGGAGCTTAGCGAAACAGAATATTCAAAAGCATCTGTGGAGATTCTCAGTCTTCCAGGTCATAGTTGTCTCAGAGATGCTTTTCCCCCCTCCCTCAAAAGATAACTGGACTGGTTTTTTTTCCCTTGAGGAAAAAGAAGAAAATGTTTCGCTTCTCATCCAAGAAGCTTCATCAGTTCTGATGGCTTCTCGTCCCTTCTATCCTTTCATCACCCCCGCCATCAGAACTGATGAAGCTTCTTGCATTAGAAGTGAAACATTTTCTTCTTCTTCCTCAAGGAAAACGAAAAAACAAGGAGCCCAGTTGCCTTTGAAAGGGTGGGTAGGGAAAAAAGCAGCTTTGAGATTCAAAAAGGAGATAAGAAAAACAGGCAATCCAGGAAAAAGAAATTAAAATATACTATTTCTGTACTGTGTTATATCATTACATTGGATAAATATGAAAACTGCTATGAAAATAGGAGCACGAACAAGGTTAACATTATTTTTGTATTTTGTTTTGATTGTTCATAGAGCAATAGAAAATCTTGTGGGCATCTATCATGATCAACTGGGTTTCAAACTGGGATCCTCTTAGCATGTAAATTGACATCTCTTGTTATAAAGAGATACAATACAGACTGAGGAAGGTGGTAGGAAAGCCAAGTCCTCCCAAACTCATTGACTCCCCCTGATTTATTCCCTGGTTGTACATTCCCTTGATGTGGGTGTGGGGGCTATAAGTGTTGTTTGTCACCAGTTGCTTTGTTACATTTAGTCTGACTTCATTCAACACATTGTATGGTGATTTTGGCTTAATGTTTTTGGGTGGACCTAGCCATTGCGTTCTGTAAATTAAAATTTATCACTTAGTTTGTTTTGCAAATCCAGATGATTATCATCTGTTAAAGAAATCATACATTTTCACAGTGTTTAAATGCAAGCAGAGTACTGTTCACTACCATTCTAGTTGTCATTTTCCATCTTATTGATTGAAATTCTACCAGTTTATTCTTCATATTCTTGTTCTTCTCTCTTGTAATTTGGCTTAGACAAACTAAATTAACTTTTATGTCTAATCAATGCGTTTTAGATCCCATAAGTTTTGTTTTCTCTGAGAGTGGCAGTGGTGGGTTGTTCCCGGTTCTTTAGAATCAGTAGTAAAAGCAGCAGGAGGCTCCGCCCACCAGCCCAGACATCATAATTGATGACCTGCACAGGCGCAGAAGCGAGCACGCATGCACATTCCTGTTGCGAACCAGTACTAAAGGTAAGTAGAAGCCATCCCTGGAGAGTGTCAAATTCATGCGTAAGGGGGCTTCTTGGTATCTAGTTTATAGATTACATCAAATCGTGTTTTTTTAGCTTGAGAAAATTCCTTTGTTTTTTGTAGTTATGGTTATAACTTATAGCAACTCAGTATAAACACATGGAGTAGTCTAGAAATGACTATCTAAGTTGGACCCATAAACATCTAAGTTGGACCCATAAACATACCATATATGAAATATATAAAATTTGTCCAAAACTCATGACAAGGGGTTATTGCCAAGACAAATTTCTGCAAGCAATTATCCCACAAATAAACAGATTTTTAAAAGTGAGTTGAACAAACTATTTTGGATTGCTACTGTTATTCTGTCACCTGTACCGCGTAGCAGCATCTTTTCCTGAGTTGATTGACCTAGTATCTGGCTTGGCAATAGAATTTCCCAGGTTTATTGTGCTAAGGCAGGGGTATCAAACTCGCATCGTAATGGCGTCATCACGTGACTTATCGCGACTTTTTCCCCCTTCACTAAGCCAGGTGTGGGTGTCGCCAGCACCTGAGGCATCCGGTTCACGGTCTGCGAGTTTGACAACCTTATGCTAAGGGATTTCAGTGTGTTAGATGAGGGCTCTGAGATGGCTCAAGAGATCATGAGCACCATAAACATGGGGTCATCCTAAATCCCAACCAGTTATGGCCTTATCTGAATCAAGAGGTCCTGTTCACTGTCACCCTTGCCTTAGTCACTTCTTCTATGGACTGCTACAATTCACTCAACACGTGCCTACCCTTGAAGACCATCCAGAAATTTCAGTTGATCGAGAATGTAATAGCTTGTAGAGTTATGGGTTACAAGGTGTTTGCCGTAAAAAAATCCTGTTTTGAAAGGTGCATTGGATCTATTTCTGAGTACAATTCAAAGTAGCAGTTGCTACATTTAAAGTCCTTATGTGGCTCAGGACCTATTATCTTCAGAACTATCCAAATCTAGTGGCTTTTGTCCCTAAGAACTAGAAGAGAAGCCTATCTACCTCCATGAATTACCTTTGAGGCTGGGTAATCCTGCCTCTCTTCTCTGGAACAGTGTTTCCTCAATGATTAGGATGACTTAACTTTCTTGGATTTCCGTAAAGCAATCGAGACTTGTATTTTTCAGTGATACTTTGGGGTCTGAGGAATTGAACTGACTTTCCTGCAGGGGAACATTGTCAGTAATTGGGCTGTTTCTTGGTAGTTTTTTAATTGGTTTTCTAGTTTTATAAGACTAACAATGCATGCTTTAAATCTTATTACTTTTTCCAGATCTTTAAGCTGCTCAGGGTTACTTTTGCAATTAAAGTAGCATATCAACTGGATAAATAAAAGGAATGAGAAAAAGGAAAATAGGGCTTGAGAATGAGAGTGCTGCCAGAGAAAAGGTCCCGTTCAGTGATCTCATCATTGTAATACACCAATAGAATATATTTGGGTCTTGAATGGTAAAAAATGTTAAAGACTCTGTCAAATTAACTTGATCCTGGTGGATAGGTCTGTGTAAAGTGTTTTGTTTGGCAACAATATGGAAGTGTCTTCTTCTGGGTTTCTTTTTCTTTTTTTATTTCCCAGTCGAAATAAAGGCATGAGATTTCTTGATGGTCTTTCATCCAATTACTATCCAGATCCACCCTTAGTTTTTGAGATCGCCAAGTTTAGACAGAGGCTGCCTCCTAGGGTTAGACAAAGACTAATATGAGTGAGATCAAATTCTGGTTTTGTGTTTGTGTGTGTGTGTGTTTCTAATGTGTGGCATTAGAGAAATGGTTTTCAGTGCATTCTTTCCATTTACACAATGGCTTGCACATGTGCACGATGGATTAAAAATTTCTCAGTGGCTTAAATCAAACAATAGGGGGATTAATTTGTTAAATAAACATGGAACAAAATCCTTGTTTATTAGCTAGCAAGGCTATGTGGCACGTTAAAGGCAGAAAAGGTACTTTAGAGAATGCAAGGACACTCACATAGCAACTACCAGCAGCTCCTTAAAATAGCTAAATCTTTTCCTCAAATTGTAGGGCTGCCCTTTGAAGATGCAGTGTAATCCAAGGAAAATATACAGTACGTCTGGTTTAAAGAGTCATAGACAGGTGCTACGTGACTCACCATTTTTTTAGCTTTTAACCTGGAATCCTGCATGGTCCTATAGGTAAACATAATTATCAAATGCATAAAGTAGGCTCAAATATCTTCCATATGCAATGCTGTTTGCTAAAAATACATTTTTGAAAAACTGCTTTAGATGTGTGTGCAATCACAGCAGCTAGACTGCTGGTTGCACAATACTGGAAGAAAGACTCTTTGCCCACTGTAGAAGAATGGATTGTAAAAGTAATGAACTTAGCTGAGATGGCCAAAATCTCAGCATATTTGAAAGACCATACGCAAGAAAAATTCATTTTGGAGTGGAGGAAATGGATTGATTACATTCGGAATAAATACCATATAAGAAGACATCAAGTTGCGTATGAATGAAGAAGAACTATAGAGTTGTAATTTTTTTTATTATATTGGAGTTAAGATTTTGATGGTGTTTGTAAACTAGAAATTGGATAGGTTAATGATTGGTTTATCTTTTCTGTCGAAGAAGAAAAACCCTGTATTTCACTCTGGGAAGTCGGGGGGGGAAGGGGGGGTTGAAGGGGGGGAGGGATGGGGGGGTTGAAGGGGGGAGGGGGTTTTTATATTTTTTTATATTTGTATTTTTATAAAATTTTCAATAAAAAAAAAGATGTGTGTGCAATGAATATATTGTAGTGAATAGCATTTGCCTTCTAGGATCAACTATTAACAAATAAAGAAACCATCAGTCAAGAAATATGCTTTAGACTAGCACTTAATAATAATAATGAATAATATAATAACGATGATGATAATAATAATAATTTAAATATGCCATGGATTGACAAGAAGGCATTGACCCATTACCCCACAGCTGGATTAACATCTGTCTGGAAAACTTTGGAATCAGCAAAAATATTTGTACATTTTTGAAAGCAAATATGCAAAAATAGAAAACAGTTCTAACAACAAATGGGGTGAACATTGGTGAAGTCAACATTAGACGAGGAATCTTCCAGGGGGACTCACTTTCACCAATACTGTTCAACATCGCATTAATTCCACTGACAATAATCCTATGAAACACAAAACGGGGATAACAAATCTCAAGCCAACATGGCAAGATAAACCATCTACTATATATAGGTGACTTAAAAATGTATGCGAAAAGCCCCACTGAACTTGAACCAACACTCAACACAGTTCAACTGTTCAGCAGCGACATCAGAATAAACTTTGGAGTTCAAAAATGTGCTATACTATCCATGCAGCAAAGAAAAATGGAAAAAATAGAAGGAATAGAACTGGGAAATGGAAACATTGTGAAAGCATAATACCTAGGCATATTGGAAGCAGACAATATCTTGAATGGAAAACTTAAAGAGTCAACACAAAAGGAATACATCAGAAGGGTCCGCAAAATATTGAAATCAAAACTAATGCTGGAAACATAATTAAAGCCATTAATACATGGACAGTTCCAGTGATACGCTACCTAGCTGGAATCATCAACAGGACTGTGTCTGAACTGGAAAACCTGGACCAGAAAATGTGTAAACCATACTCTTTGAACTGGTATTTGTGTAAAGAGAAAACAGAAATATACAAGAGAGTATATAGGAGGCCCTTTCAGAACAGCTATAAAGGTACTGTAAATAGATTGTTCTGGAAGATTTCATCTTATGAAGTATATTGAAAAAATGTTTAAAAAATGACCACCAATAATACAACAAAAGCTCATTCTTAAAACATAAATGAGAAGAGACATGGGCATTCAGGTAAAGAAAGAAGATGTAATAATCAAGTTTGGACTGGCCAAGTCTTGTTTAAGTTATAACAATGGATAGGATCGCTTGTACTTTGGAACCATCTTAGATATCAGCCTTCACACGGATCATTATTGCTCCCAGATCTTGAAGACTAGTGAGTAGAGACTGAAGGATCTAGCTTTCTGATATTACTAAATAGTAATATACGGAATATACGGCTTGAGATTTATAGCCAATAGCAGCTGAGTTTCTGCTGTACTGCAGCTCTTTTAGTAATATCAGAAAGCTAGATTCTTCAGTCTCTACTAGTATTACTATTTAGCATTCCCATGGGGTCATGTAAGGGTCATGTTTGTCTCAGCTAAATTTGGTTGAAGCTTGGATTGCTGATGCATTGAAGGGGCGTTGGGCAATTCCTATTGTGGCTGAGGGCTAATCCTACCTTTGTTCAGACCTTGCTGCAGGGAATTTTTGCCTATGAATAGAGCTACCTAGATATTTGGCTTTTTTTCCAATAAGCTCTTTATCTCTCAAATGCTGACATCTGCTGAGGGCTATTAAGAAAGGTGGGGGTTGCTTTCTCCCTCTAAAAAACATGTTTCTCAATTTCTCATCCAGTGAAATATAATATGTTGCCTTTTTAAATATTTCACAAAATATTTTATTCTTCTAGAGAGGAGTGAGGTGCTAACTTTCTACGCTGGTTTTCCCACTGCTGATGAACCAGGCGAGACACAAAAAGCGACTGATAAAATTAGAAATCACTACCTGGAAGTTACTCTGCAATCAATTGTGTGAAAGCAGCAACAACCAAGCCTTGTTCCTCAGTGGACCAGGCCTTGTTCCTGAGTGGAAATAAAGATGGGTGGTGAAGTTTATCCCATATGAACTTTCATTCCCCCATTATGCTCAGGAGCAGGGGTCTCTCCAACCTTGGCAACTTTAAGCCTGGAGGACTTCAACTCCCAGAATTCTTTGCTTTGCTGGCTAGGGATTTCTGGGAGTTGAAGTCCACCAGGCTTAAAGTTGCCAAGGTTGGAGATCCCTGCTCAGGAGGGACCTTTAGCCTATGAAGCAGGTGCTCTGCGACCAGCACTTTCCTTAAAATGTAGACAATAACTGAGGAGTCTGTCACAAACATTAAAAACAAAACAAAACAAAGAAAATTCTCCTACTTGACATTTTTTGCTATTAGTTGTGTGACTGATGGCTGTTGTGTCCTTACACCATCCCAGCTATTAAGTCTGCAGAGATTCTCAGTCATCCGGGTCAAAAAAAAAGCACCTTTGAGACATCCCAGCTGTGAAGAGGGCCAGAGGGGTGTAAAGTCAAGACACTCATCTCCCATTTCCCCTTCTGCAGAGGAGACAGGTCCCTCTGCATTATCGTCGCTGACTCCAGTGGGCTCGCGGCATCAGGGTTATATATAGCCAATCGTGGCCAAGGGAGGCTGCGTGCTGCTCCAGGAACCGATCCGGCACAGGAGCCCATGGAAAGAAAGCCAGAAGGGAAGGGACGGTGGGAGGGGGGTGGCCGAGATTGATGGGCTCGGAGGCTCTGCCTACCGCACTGCCACGGGACGGGTGGGAGGCCGCAGCAAGA
The DNA here is from genome assembly GCA_030761175.1 of Masticophis lateralis. Lineage (NCBI taxonomy): Eukaryota > Metazoa > Chordata > Lepidosauria > Squamata > Colubridae > Masticophis > Masticophis lateralis. The sequence goes on along the minus strand of JAUDYJ010000001.1, from coordinate 200,531,843 downwards.
ACCCGCAGCCAGCCTGGCAGAAGAACCTACCCATCTTCTTTTAGGGCAGGCAGGCAGGCAGGCAGGCAGGCGGGCGGGCGCGAGTTCAGAAGAGGCGACGGTGGGCATCGCGGGGAGAGAAGGAGGCGGGCAGGGGAAGGAAGGGAGAAGACGAGACCCGCCACACTCATTGCAACCGAGGCAGCAGCTAAACGGCATCGGTAGCCGTCCGGGAGAATCTGGGCAAATATGGTGGCTGTTCACACTTCTCATTCTTCCTCCTCCACCGAGTGGATCGCTTGCTTGGATAAAAGGTACCGGCACCTCTGCGGATGCAGCTGGGTGGCGTGTGTGTGGTGGTGGGGAAGCTGGAGGGAGGGGCTGGCAGTCCAGCAGCATGTGCTCGCATCCCCACCCCTCCCCACGCATACACACATCACATCATCCAGAAAATGAAAATGCCACTGCAATTATTTCATCTACCACGCGCCACGCAGGATTTGGAAATTCGGAATCGGTGTGTGTGTGTGTGAGAGAGAGAGAGAGAAATGGGGTGGGGTGGGATGGGATGGAGCGCTCGGTGTGGGAGAAGACGGCGGCGAGGACAAGGGCTTTTTCTTTGAGTGTCCAGAGGAGAGTTGCTTTACCACCCTCTCGAGCATAATAAAAACCCCACGGAACTCTGGTGGCTCTAAAATAATGCACCTTTAAAGACAGTCGAAGGAGCCCTCCCTGGTTCTGCATAGGCCCGCCTTTGCCTGCTGCAGGTACCCTCCAGGGCTGCGGCGGGGAGGCCTCATGCACCAATGGTAGAAGAAACGGGCGGGTCATTTAAGATCTCCCCCAAAGGCCACAACAATAGGTAGACTTGCCCTCTGGGTATTAATGAGAGGAAGGTGAGGCGGGGCATTGAGACCAGGAAAGTTAAATAAATATTAGGCTAAGAAAATTGGAATATTTCTCAAGGTTTTGGCGTCAATGTCTCTTATGCTATTTCCTCAGTGATTTGAAGCACCTGATAGCCTCATCCAGATGCATACAGTCGGCTTCTTGAATATCATGTTGCCAGGTGGTGTTGGCATGCCCTGCATTATTATATTAATAGGGAGTAAACATGGTAAACCTGGGTAACATTTTCAGATATATATTTAAAGAGCAGGAAAACAGAGTTGACCATAGCCAGATCAGACCAGGCTATATACATCTGTCTAGTCGGCACTTACTTAATCAGCAGTAGATCTCTCAAGATTTCAGGTACATTCTTCTCCCATTATCCAGATCTCTGGCTTGAGGCCCTGGAGAAGCTTCGTTTTTTGGGAAAGTCTTACATGGAAACTGACACTAACAGCTCTCTCTTTTTTGGAAATGCCCAGGATGACCTGCAGCCTTTGAAATATAGTTGAACTATGAATTTCAGAATTGGTGAATTGGAATCTAACCATATAAGGAAGGCTACAGGCTCTTTACTGTATTATTAGAAAAATGTACCATATGTGAATAACCTGTCTTCCAATTCCTGTTTTGGGTCGAGATCCTGTATCTGGTGTCTTAACCAAATGCATATACAAAGATGTGGCACTATAAAGAAACCTTCCCAAATTGAGTGTCTTCCTTTGAAATTTACCTCTGCTAATTCCCAGATGGCATAATTATGGGAATTAGGGTGTTATGCTACATATAGAAGGCATCAAGCTGGGGAGGGTTGGTATAAGTTAATATTTCTTTATGAAATTGATAACTATATATAAACTACAGTGGTACCTTGGCTCTCAATTGCTTTGAAACTCATCGAATTTAGTCCTCGGGGCATTTTGATGCAAAAATTTTGTCTGAGTGTACTCATCCTTAACAGAACTTTGGTATTGTCTGCCTTGTGACTCACTACATTACTCCTTATGGGAAAAATTTGTTTAGTACTCATTATTTTTGGTACTCATTGCGCCTCCCGGAACCAATTAATGATGAGTGCTGAAGTACCACTGTAATATGGCAAAATAATCCCTATACTCTTCCCTAGCCTAAAGGCTGTTTAATGATATCTTTACAACCATGGATCATAATTGTGGTTGCCTTTGGATGCTGACAGTACATTCATGAATCAGTTTATAAACTTACTAATGAACAGTCTCCAAGTATGGGTGTTAGTCATTTTTGTTCACCAGCTGTTAGTGATTTTTGTTCCTGAATATTGAAAAGTAAGAGTAGTAAAAAAGATAGTTTTTTTAAAAAATGAACAATTATTTTTTAAATTGCAAATGAGACGAATGAGTTATAGATTCAGTCGGTCACCAGCCATCATCACTTGTTAGGCTTATTACATATATACTGTCATTGTTTTGTGGTTAATGTCATCAAACATCCCTTAACTTTTCCCTCTAACTTTGAATGTTGATAGTAGCATCCATAGGTAGAAATCTCAATGGCAAGGATCACCTTGCTTGATATTAGAAGTTAATAAAATCAGCTCTAGTTAATGCTTGGAATAGGCACTATCTGGGAATTCTCAGGCTATGATCTAAAATGTGAAGTTGATAATAACTTCTTTGATAACTACTCAGAACATTATAAGACACATGGATGCAATCCACAAGAGTCAAGTTTAACTAGAGGGCATCTTTACTATGGAAGTGGCTTATAGGACTGCAGATAAGAAAGCAATAGTTCAATTTTGAAGGTGGGCTTCTAAATGGAACTAATGGTGCCAAATAAGCCCTCTTAATCATAATTAATCCTTTAATTTACTTAATGTGTAACATTTGTTACATCATGTCTGTTGCATATATAAAGGTTTGCCTGAGAATATTCATTTGTATTATTTTTCTTCTTTTCACTTTCTTTTATGGGCCTATATGGTCATTAAGTTAAAATTTTAACATGTTCACCACGTCAGGGCACCGATATATATGCATACTGTAGTTACCTATGCTTTGGGAGTGTTAGTTGGATTTAATACCTTGAGCATTTGCTATTCAATTTTATTTTTATGTTTTCCAGTTGTGGCATGTCCCCATTGAAAGAGAGGAGAGTGCAAAACTAACCTATTGCTGCGATTGCTATAGTCCTTGCCAACCTCAAACACTATCCTGCACTCGGAGACTGATGTGTTCAATATGAGTACAGTAAAACAATAGTATTGCTATGTGGCTTATGTATATAGGATATACAGGAGAAACTAGGCATTACAGATTGCTACTAAAAATGTGAGGCATTCATATTGTTGTTGGATATAAAAAGCCAGAGCACCAGATGATAAAAAGCCTAGATGTTGTTCCTGTTACTTGGGAAAACCAGGCTGGTGTTAGGCATACGCATCCTATGAACATATATCAGAATAAAGTTGAAACTAGGAGGTAGAGTTTTGCATGTTAGAGTGGGTCTGATTGTATGTGTCAGATAACAGTTTGAAAAACTTGTTGTTGTAGAGCTCTAATATAGTAAGGGACAATGATCAGCAGAAAATTCTTAGTGATTTTCAGGTGTTGTATCACTCCTTGTCCTCACTCAGGAGTGTTTTAAATGGGAAAGTTACCTTTATATCTAAAGAATATCTTAGTCTGGCCTTGCTGAAAGTAGATCTTTTTGGAATTACCTTTTCCAAGAAACCCAATCGATACTTAATCACATGTTGTTAAGTGCTAGGTGAGATCTTGGAGTTCAGCATGCTTTTTATATCTGCTTTTCTTGTTATTGACCTGGTTTGCTTTCTTACTTAAGCTGCTTTCAATGTTTGACATTGTATTATTTTTTTTTAAAAAAAATCATAATTGTGAGATTATATTATTATAGTTCATCTGCTTCCCTGAAAGTCTTTTAGATTGAGATGTAGTAAATGGTTTGCACATTACTCATTGAGAAATAAATGGGTGAATGCACAAATGGTAATTTGGGGACCTTGTATCTGAGGAACAATGTATATCATTATATTTTTGGTTGAACAATTCCCTTTGGCAGTGAGGCAAATTAACAATAGCATGAATTAGTCTGGATCTAATTCTTAAAAATGAATAAATAAATGCGTATAATTCAAAGTGATGCCAGTTATGTTATCCTTTCTCAACTCTCATTGGCTAGGACCATGTAGCACATAACATTCAGTTGAGAGGGCAACAAAACTGTTCTCTGTTTGCTTTCTTTAGAATACGATTTAAACCTCATGCATTAGCCTGCTGGGAAAAAGACCTGGGATGTATATATGTCACAAGAGTACTGCCATATCTACTTGAGAAATGGGACAGAGGCTTAATGAAATGGGACAGAGGATAAACGGTAATCGGGAAGCAATGAATTTTGCTGGTGTGGTTTGCTTAATTGCGGTTGTGTCTTATTTTACCATTTCTATTGAAATCCTCATCATTTCAAAAGACCATTGCACAACTTCTGCTGCCCTTCATTTTTAAAAATAGTGGTCCTCTTTCTCAAAAGAGCCTTGGTGGCGCAGCAGATTAAAGTGCTGTTAAATAGCACCAGCTGCCTGCAATTACTGCAAGTTCGAATCTCATCAGGCTCAAGGTTGACTCAGCCTTCCATTCTTTCGAGGTAGGTAAAATGAGGACCATTTGTGGGGGCAGTAAGCTGACTTTGTATAAAAAAGAACACCGCTTGGGGGCCCCCCGAAAGCCCTACTAAGCAGGTATATACAAAAGTATGAAGGCTATTGCTTAACGCATTGTAAGCCGCCCTGAGTCTCCGGAGAAGGACGGCATATAAATCGAACCAATAAATAAATAAATTACTTAAACTTCATTTTGAAACTGACTGTATGAATCTTATGCCATTACAATATCGACATTAATATAATGTGACTACCTGAAGTAAATATCACCATGGTCCATCTAGCAGAGGGCTGTCAAACTCGTGGCCCGGATGTGTCATATGCTGGTCCCGCTCCTGCCCGGTTTAGCGAAGGAGGAGAAAGTCCTAATACATCATGTGACGCTGCCATGATGACGTGAGTTTGACACCCCTGATCTAGCATTAGGATACCTGAAAGCCTTTCCCCCACACTCAATATTAGAAAATTAATTTCTAATATTGAATTTTAGCTACCCTTGTCTCTTATTTAAAGTTTTTATATGTTTACTATTTTAGCTGTACACCGCCCAGAGTCCCTCCGTGAAGGAGATGGGTGGTTTCTAAATTTGATTAATAAATAATTAAGTACCAGATGGCAAATTTTATTTTCTATTTGTTCCCATAGAATGCATCTCCCACTAAGCTTGCAGCTATGCATAGAAGATGATAAAAATTAAAGAAAGGGATGAAAACATTAATATTTCTTTCTAGCTTGTTGGGGCATTTCCAAAGTGGCCCTCTTGCTTCATTTGTCATCAAAAGGATTGTCGCATATGTCAATAATTATGTCCAAGGACTGCAATCAAATTGATAGCCCAAGGATTAGAATTTTATGCATGATGTGTACATTAATTTTTACATAAGACAGAGCCCATGGTGCCTTACTTGACAGTTGTCCTTGACTGCAGGAGTTGATCGCAGAACAAACCATGTCATGTCACTGTCCTGATGTGTCAGGAGTGTTATGATCTTTGATGAGGTTTTGATGAATTATTTATTGAAGTCATAATTCTTTTGCACTTTTTTTCTGCTGTTCTTTTACAGCTTGATCTGAATTAATTATATGATTGTATATTTTTAAATATGAATATATGAATTAATAATAAAACAAAGCTACTGTGAAAGCAAAATGCCTATATAATATAGCCATTCAAAGAAACCTTGTAACCTTGGTTTCCATAGGAATTTTGATAAATACAACTATCTCTTAGATTATGTTGTGTTGCATTGTAAAAAGAACGTAGGCATAGTCTTATCACGTCAAGACCAAATTTAGTCTACCGTTTTGTTGCTCATAGTATCTGAACAGATGTCTTTCAAATGCTTATAAGTTTCTGAGTAGGGCTCCTGTTTCCTGTAGTCTGTAATTTTTCTTCTGGAAATCCATTCCTAATCCCACACCATTCAAAGGGTGTTCATCCCAAATTGTATAGCTAACGTATCTCAAACTAGATTAGCAATAGCACTTAGACTTATATACCACTTCACAGTGCTTTACAGCCCTCTCTAAGCGGTTTACACAGTCAGCATATTGCCCCCCACAATCTGGATCCTCATTTTACCAACCTCGGAAGGATGGAAGGCTGAGTCAACCTTGAGCTTGGTGAGATTCAAACTGCCAAATTGCAGTCAGCTGTCAGTCAGCAGAAGTAGCCTGCAGTACTGCGCTCTAACTACTGCGCCACCACGGCTCTAGTAGCTATAATATAATACAGAACTAGATATGTTTAAACATCTTATAGCCTATTGATTTCAGTGGATTTATGTATATCTATTACTGATCTGAATTATAGCTAGTGTTTAATATCGGTAAGATCAAGGGTCTTCAACCCTCAGGACATGGACCAGTACCGGTCTGTGGCCTGTTAAAGAACCAGACCGCATAGCTGGAAGTAAGTGGCGGGCAAGTGAGTAAAACCAAAACATCCCCCCTCCCCCATTTTGTGGAAAAATTGTCTTCCATGAAACTGGTCCTTGGTGCCAAAATGTTGGGGACCGCTGTGCTAGATAACAAGAGCATCTAATTGAGTTCTAGTGAACTCAAAAATTTAGTCCAAGAATAATTTCATTTGTTAATCTCATGTTGTTCCCATATGTAAGAGGAGATATTGTGTCCTGCTCCTGTTCACTCAGCAGTTTCAAGCCTGGAAGTGAAGAAAATAAGATACATTACTCCTAAAATAGTTCTGGGATTCAAAGGTGCCAGGTGAACCCTGACAGCCCAGCAAAATTGAGAGGAATTTATTTTCCTGCTGGAAAGAAAGCCCGTCTTTTGTTCTGGCAATGGGCTGCTAAGTTTCCCTCAGTGGGTATGAGCAGCTCGGTGCTTAAAAAGGGAAGCTTGAGATTGTATGCCTGGAACTAAGAAGGAAGCTCTCTGCTTGCTTTATATGCTGAATTGTTGAGGACTTTGAGGTTAAGAGCCAACATTGTATTTGGGAGGGATAGATTAATTCATCCACTTGGACATATAATGCAGATTGAGCAACAATCCTCATTATCAGAGGTGGTATTCAGCCAGTTCGTACCGGTTCGGGCCAACTGGTAGCGGCTGCTGCAGATGGGTCCGCCCACATGCTCTTGTGTAATGCCATCCTATTTAGCTACGTTTTCAAGGCCGGGCTCATGTGCGGAAGGTGCGAGTGTGAGCAAAGCATGTGCGGAAGGTGTGTGCACGTGCAAAGCGAGCATGCACACACAGGGTGAACTGGTGGTAAGAATATGTGAAACCCACCGCTGCTCATTATCTTTTCTCATTTCCAAGAGCAAAGGGAGAACTAAGATTACTCTTGTCAACGAGCTGCTTTCCATGAAAAGTGTGGATAACAGGATAAAAGTATACTTTCTCTCAAGCAAGCTTTCCAATCTGAGACCTCTAATCATAATGCAATATACAGTTGTTGTTATCGTTACTGTTACATGTTACCTGTTGTTTTAATATAAACCATGATTTCAGAAAGGTACTCCGTGATTCATTGCTGGATCCATACATAATGAACTGGTGGCACAGTGGTTAGAGTGCAGTACTGCAGGCTACTTCTGCTGATCACTGGCTGCCAGCAGTTTGGCAGATCGAATCTCACCAGGCTCAAGGCTGACTCAGCTTTCCATCCTTCCGAGGTCGGTAAAATGAGGGGCCAGATTGTTGGGGGCAATAGGCTGACTCTGTAAACCGCTTAGAGAGGGCTGTAAAGCACTGTGAAGCGGTATATAAATCTAAGTGCTATTGCTATTGCTAATCTGGTTTGAGATATGTTAGAAATGGGCTTATCTTTTTTGTTACATGGAGTCCCTTTATTTGATCTAAATATTGGATTTGTTTTTTTGCTTCTGTCTTGCCTTTGCAATATTTACATTTTTCAATGTTACAGATTCTCCCTCCCCAATTACAGCTATATTATTGTGGCTTATTTGAATCAGAGTTTGCACTTGTGTTCTAGCCTGTGAATCTTAAATTACTTGCTTTCATTTTCTGAATTCATCCATGTGTTTCCTTTTTGTGTTCTCATTCAGGCAAGATTTCCATTACATGAAAGGAGAGACATATTTTCTAATAGCTGTCTTGACTCTGGCTTCCTTGGTTTGCTTTTGTATTATGGGACTTATAGAACTATTGGATAATATGTATGAATATTGGTAAATGAAAAGTCACATGTCTGTGCTCATGATGGAAGAAAGAATTGATTTTTTAAAAAACTATGCTGTGGCAGAGCACATTATCATATAACACTGTATAACATCTCAACTAGATTGTTATAATTATCTGCACAAGGATAAGGATAATATTCTCTTGAATTCAGTTTATTGCAGTTGTAGACCAGTACAAGCAGAGTGTTTAGTGAATGAATAAATGAATGAATATATGTATGTATATTTATGTATGCATTCAGCCTATATTAAAGTATAATGTAAACATAAAAAGTATATTAAATATGATAACATTTAAAATTATAACAAAATAATATCTAAAATTTAAACAAGTTACAGTTACATAGAATGCATTGAAGGCTAATATTCAAAATATGAGTTGGCAAAATACAATGGAACCTGCATTTCTGGTCTTTGAAGAAATAATTAAGTGTATTATTCATTAGCTGTTAATAAGCATTATAGTTTCTAGCTGTTCCTTTTACAGTTAATTCAAGAGTTGCAATTCAAAAACAATTAAGCAAATAGAGCTTCATTGGTTAATATCAGGCCCAAGTCCAGAGATGACACAACCAAATTCAATTGAGTTCAATCCTTTAATTGCTTATGCCTAACTAAAAGAATTTTGCAGAATTAAAGCTATAATCTTCTAATCTACAAGATATATCCTGAAAGATTCTAGGATGTGGATACTCTAAATCTCCTCTCCTCTCCCCCCTATCCATCTTGGGTTGTGTTTATTCTTATTGTCTTATTCTGGGCCTGTTTTTGGGAAAGCTCTATGTTGCCAAAAGTCTTCCCACTGCTTCTCCAGGTGCACATTCCATCACAGTTAAGACTATTAAAGAATCAAGTACAGGTAATCTTCGGGTTATAAATGTAATAAAGTCTGCCAATTACATTTGTAACCCGAGGATTTGTTAATTGGATCACGTTAAATGAACATGATCTCTCCTTGCTTTACCCAATGCATTTGCTAATCAAATGCGCAGGTCGTTAAATGCACATGAGGTATCGCAGGGTAGGGAAAACCATGGGAGACCTAGTATTTCTGACTACCCAAGGCTTCCTGAGCCACTGAGATATCTCATGTTTCCCCCTCCCCCATCTTGCCCCACTGAGTTTCCATGGGCACTGTAGAGGCTCACTTACCTTTTGAAGAACTCAATGATTAAGCTAGCTGTCTCCTCTCCAGCCTCTGTGCCACAGTTTCTTTGGCTGGTTCCGGTGTTCCAAAAGTGGAGCAGTGAGAATAGAGCTCTCCAAAAGCAGAGCGGGATAAGCGTGCCTGGCTCAACTTGGCTGACTCACCGAGGCTACCTAATCTGTGCACCCGATCTGCTTTTGGAGTGTCAGGCAGCCTCGATGAGTCTGAATGAGCATGAAATAGTGCTCCCAAAGGCCTTTGTCCCTTTGCAAAAGCTTTTGGATGGAGGCTTGACAGAGAGTGAGACTGTATCCCCAAATGCTTCTGTAAAGGGACGGAAGACTTGGGAGGGTGGGGTACGATCTCACATTGCTTCAGGCCTCCGTCCCTTTGCAAAAGCCTGCAAAGGCTTCAGGGGTGTGATCTCATGCTCCTTCAGGTCTCTGTCCTTCATGCCAAAAGCTTTTGCAAAGGGACAGAGGCCTTCAGGACCACTATTTCATGCTCCCTCAGACTCACTGAGGTTGCTCAGCACTCCAAAAGCAGATTGGGTGTCCTGCGCAAGCAGCCTCAGTGTGTGCTCGTCCCACTCTGCCTTTGCTCTCACCATTCCACTTTTGGAGTGCCAGGAGCAGGGTTGCTGAGGAAACCTGCGCAGAGAGTCTGGAGAGGAGACAGCTCATTTGAGGAGAGAGAAGGAACCATCAGCCTGTTCTGGAACTCTGAATCTTCAGAAGGTAAGTGAATGATCGGTAACAGGGTGAGGAGGAGCTGGTGGGCTAGCATAGCAGGGACAGTACCTGTTAGGGGGAACGTTGCAGTTTGTCTGTGGTCAGTCGTAAGAGTGAACAATTGCCGCAGTGCTGCAATATTCGTAACTTTGGGACTGTGTCATAAGTACTTTTGGTATGGTGTCATAACTTTGAACCATCGTTAAGTGAACTGTTGTAACTCATGGACTAACTGTATGGATGTTAGAATACATCCCCTTGTACAGGGGTATCAAATTCAAGGCCCACTGGCCAAATCCGGCCTGCAATGTAGTTAGATCTGGCCCACGGAGCTGCCCTGGAAACAGTGAGGGACCGGTCCCTGGTGCCTCAGCTCCAGCCCAGCCCATCTGGGCACTGATCTACAACTATCCAGTCTGGAATGCGGTCAGCTTTAAAACCGCAGGGTTGCTCTGGAGCCAACAAGGGGCTACCCCCTTCCTACCCCCTGGGCCTGTGCTGGAGACAATGGATCCCCCAGCCTCGCCGAGGCCACTATAGGCGTCCCCCGACGTGAGCAACATTGAGCTGGTCGTGCCCACCCTGGCCAGACCTACCCAGTTGGCTGTGGCCACCTGGGCATGCCTCCCTCCGCTCCCCCGAGGTCAACCATAACCCTGATGCAGCCCTCAATGAAATTGAGTTTGACACAATTTTTAAAAACTACCCAACCCTTTTCCAATGTAAGGATCCTATGCTTCAGATAGTCCTTGACTTACAACAATTCATTTACTAACCATTCAAGGTTACAAGAGCAATGAAAAACATGACTTATGACCATTTTTCACATTTATTCAACTACTGCAGCATCCCCATAGTCACATTATCAAAATTCAGATGCTTGCCAACTGATTCATATTAATCCCTACTCATGGTCACTCATGCCCTAGTCCAGTGATGTTTAATCTTTTTGGCACCCAGTGCCGAAATGAGTGTGTGTGTGTATGTGGGTGCACCCGGAGCACCAGAACCTGGAAGAGAGCAGCCGGCCAGTGCACATGCGTGTGGCAACCAGCTGCTCTTCCTGGTTCCATCATGGGCATGTGCCCCAGACAGCTGGTCTGGCACTGGCCAATTGCTCTCTTCCGGGTTCATGCGTGTGATGGTGACAGTGCGCGTGCCCACAGAGAAGGGTTCTGCGTGCCATCTCTGGCACACGTGTCATAGGTTCGCCATCCCAGCCTTAGAGCAGTGATGGCAAACCTTTTAGACACAGAGTACCCAAACTGGAAGGCGTGTGTGCGCCAGAGCGCCAGAAACCCAACAACCAGCTAGCCGGCATACATGCATGCCTCAGAAACCCAATGACCAGCTGGTTGTTGGGTTTCCGGTGCTGTGCCCACAGAGAAGGTTCTGCGTGCCACTTCTGGCACGCATGTCATAGGTTCGCATCACAGCCCTAGGGAGATAACACCTGGTGGGATCAGAAGAAGGCCTTCTCCGTGGTGGCTCCCTCTCTCTGGAACATCATTCCCCCGAGAGATTAGACTGGCTGCGACTCTAACACTCTTTAGGAAGGTGCTGATGACCTGGTTCTGCCAGCAGGCTTGGGGTAACCAGAGCGCGATGGAGCCCCTTGCTTGATGGGTTGTTGCCAGGCTGAGGGGTTATTATTTTATTATTTTCTTCAATTAGTTTTATTTTTTATATGTGATGTTTTTATATTCGTGTAAGCTGCCTTGAATCGCCATGTGTGAATAGGCAGCAATATAAATTTTCTTAAACAAACAAGCAAGCAAACAAACGATGGTTACAATGTGCTGTGGTCATATGACCATCTTTTGTGACCTTTCAATAAGCAGTGTCAATGGGGGAGCCAGATTCGCTTAACAATTGTGGCAAGAAAAATCGTAAAATAGTGGCAAAGTTCATTTAACAGTTGTCTTTTAGCAATAGGAATTTTGAGCTCAATTGTGGTAAGTTAAGGATTACCTGTACAGTAATGTTTTGAGGGTCCATACTAACTTCAATCTCAGGCCATGTTCTGGAAGTACAGTATCTTAAAAAGGTTAGTGTTATTTTAAAATTATTCTTAATAAATAATTTTTGTTGTTTATTTATTTATTAGGAACTTGAAAGTTACCCTACCTTGTCATTTTACTACACTGTAACAACAATCTAAAGGCAATTCCAGCATAAAAGTGACATGATAAGCATTATAAAATCAGTGCTTATAATGAATGAAATCAGCCCTGGTAATAGAATAAGTGGAATAAATCAGTAGCATTAATAAGATCAGAATCTCTTCTGATTAAAAACAGGAGGAAATATAATGGCAGGGAAAAACATTAAAGGATTGTCAGTTGGACATTTCAAGATCGGCATCCAGAACTCCACAACAGGAAAGGCCCTATTTTTTGGCTTAATATTTGTGAATGGAAGCATCTGCAAATGACTGTAATGGTAAAGCTCAACCAGAAGGGAACAGGTGGTCTTTAAGGTATGAGGGGCACAGTTTAATGATAAACTCCAAATGAAAAGTCTTGGATTTAATCCCACCTTCTACACTTAGAACCTAAAAAGTATTTTTAGGATTTAAAAAAAAAATCTCTATAGAGAGCATTGCTTATCATTATGGACAATAACCATTGAGATGAGCCAATGGTTTACAGAGCCCAAAATTTATATTGCTCAGTAATACATTTGTTAAGTGAGTTTTCCCCCATTTTACAACATTTCTTGTTAAACGAATCATTGCAGTTGTTCACTTAATGACATGGTTGTTAAGAGAATCTGACTTTGCTGGTTAGGTCGCAAAAGGGGATCACAAGACCCTGGGATCCTTCAATGATCATAAATATGAGCGAGTTGCCATGCATTGGAATTTGATCATTTAAAGGGATGCTGCAGTGGTCATAAGTGTTAAAAAAAAATGGTCATAATGGTCACTTTTATCAGTGCCGTTGTAATTGTGAATGGTTATTGCAAGTCAAGGACTACTTGTAGTGCACACTCAAGATATTTGTAGGCCACTTTGAAAATTTGGGCGGTATCGGGGTGAAATCCAGCAGGTTCTGACAGGTTCCAGAGAACCGGTAGTGGAAATTTTGAGTAGTTCGGAGAACCGGCAAATACCACTTCTGGCTGGTCCCAGAGTGGGGTGGGAATAGGGATTTTGCAGTATCCTTCTCCTGCCATGCCCACCAAGCCACGCCTACCAAGCCACACCACGCCCATCAAGCCACGCCCACAGAACCGATAGTAAAAAAATTTGGATTTCCCCACTGGGGGGTATGTTTTTCGTACGCAGTGTTTGAATTGGGTGGAATTAACCTCTTCTCCTTTTGCAGACACTATTATTAATTTCTGTTTGGAGAAACCTGTTGATGTGTGTCCTTCAGCTAAAAGTGGGGTGCAGAGACAGATTTATATATTTCTTTATGCCTTACTCTACTGCTTTTTGCACATCTAATTTGAAAAGGAAAGGAATTTCCCTCCTGCAATCCTCCGGTGAGAATCTTCCGGAAGGCTGGATCAAATGATACAAATTCCTGCTGCAAAGGTGGAGGGAGGGATACTCATCTGCCAAACAGTTCTCTTTTTGAATAACTTAAAGAAAAAAGTTCCCATACAGCTGGCACTGATGACTTACCATTCATGATTTATGAGTACCAAGAACTACTCAGAACTCCTGGTACAGAGCTTCAAAATGATGAAAGAAATAGGTGTGTGTGTATGTGTGGTTTTTTTTTTTTTGCAAACATCAAGGCTTTGACGTCAGATACAGAAATGTTGATCAGGTGATATCCATAACGTTATATTAGAATAAACTTCAAGGCAGGGAAAGAATTTTAAGGCCAGAAGTTCTCCTTATCTTTCTGATCGCAGATAGGTTTGACTTACAGGTGTTCTTCAATTTATGACCCCAAGAATCAGATTTTCTATTGCTAACTAAGCAAAGACCATTGTTAAATAAGTCGGGCTGATTTTACAATATCTTTGCCATGGTTGTTAAATGAATCGCTGCAGAAGTGCAGATTCACTATACGGTTGTTAAGTGAATCTGGCTTTCTCCATTAACTTTGCTGGTCAGAAACTGTCTGGGAAGGTCACAAAGATCACTTAGATGACCCTGAGATGCTGCATTGTAAATATATAATGGTTGCCATGCAACAAAACCTTGATTATTGTGACTATGGGGATGCTGCAATAGTCTTAAGTGCTAGGAACAGTCTTAAGCAGTGGTGGGTTTCAAAAATTTTTACTACCAGTTCTGTGGGTGTGGCTTGGTGGGCGTGGCATGGCTTGGTGAGCATGGTTTAGTGGATGTGGCAGGGGAAGGATACTGTAAAATCTCCATTCCCACCCCACTCCAGGGGAAGGATACTGTAAAATCCCCATTTCCTCCTGATCAGCTGGGACTCAGGAGGCAGAGAATAGATGGGGGCGGGGCCAGTCAGAGGTGGTTTTTACCGGTTCTCTGAACTATTCAGAATTTCTGCTACTGGTTCTCCAGAACTGGTCAGAACCTGTTGAAACCCACTTCTGGTCGTAAGTCACTTTTTTCAGTGCCATTTTAACTTTGAACAGTCATTAAACAAATAGTTATCATTTCAGGACTACTTGTACTGTCTTTTCTCCTCTGGTAATATTCGTTCTTTATGTATAGATAGTTATCTTATAATTGAATTTTAGAGGCTGACAAAATATAAATGGCTTGATTGATTTATGACAAAATTATCCACAATACAAAAATGCTTTTATTAGGATCATTCAGAGGTGTATGCCATCATTTGAGTTCCCCGGGACTTTTAAATCAGACTAGGAGGCTTCACCATTACGACCATTATCATAGATTGGGAATAAGAGCTCTTCCGTGAGGGAGATGGGTGGTTAAAAAGTTTCATAGAGAAATAAATATAAATAAATAAACCAGAAATTTAGGCATTGCTTGCTATTCTAGATTTTACTTGAACTAAAGGAAAATACATTCGGTTTTTTGTATCTCAAATTTTTAAAAATGGAAGGCTTTTCATTATTTCCTTATATTACTTTAGTGAAGATTATGAAAAAATACCAGTGATTACTGACAAAACAAGTAGAAATTAATCAGAGTGGTATATATAGAAAAGGTATTTTGGGAATGTTTTACTGGAGTCATGTTCAGGAATAGGTAACATACTTGTGAGCAAATGAAGTGCAGCAACAGAATACAGTACTGCCTTTTTTTTTTAGCTTCTTTGAATATGCTGGCTTGCTTTCATACTTTCACTGACAATTGCTTTTTCTTAGATCCCAGATTCCATTCTGCTTTTTAACTGCAACATATATAATAGAAGCCATTGTATTTGCACTGACCTGTCGCAGAAAGACACGTATAGTATATAAACTTAATATGTTTTTGACAGATGGCATTACACTTAGGACATGATCAGACTATTTCATTGTGAATCTGTCTGATCAGCAGGCCTTCTTATTTTCTTATCTCTCCTATCCAGACATATGGAAGATAGTTTTCTCCTCTGTTGTTCCAAAGTTGTGGAATTCATTTCCTAGGAACTTCACTCCCTCTCCACTCTTTTATGTTTTGGGGGAAAGACCTACTATATCAGGGATCCCCAATCTTTTGGACTTCAGGGACCACCAAGTTCATAATTTTAAATTTCATGGACCACTAATACAAATCCAGCGTGCCCCTTGCTGAAGCACCTGGACTCCTAGCGATGGGGTCCTTCAGGTATTGTGTTTGGCATGTTGCCTGACGACAGAGGCGCCGTTTCCTGATTAGCTGATGCGAAAGCAGCGACAAGCACAGGAGCAAGTGTGCCTGTTGATTGGTGGATGGATTTGATAGCTATGATATAAAAACGCTGTCCGTGCAGTTGTTGTTGTTGTTGGTTAGTTACAGACAGTTGTTAAATAAAATTGTGTTGGACCGATCATCTCGCCTCAGCCCATGTTTTAGCCGCAGATATAGCACTGGCGACGAAGGTGTTGGAGTCAGGAACGAACCCCTTCACCCTCCAGGCCTCATGAGCTGTCATAGGAGTATGGCTCCACCTATGTTCACCCTGTACAACTCAAATTCCGAAACTTGGGATGCCTATGAGGAAAGATATGAGTGGCTGAGCGCGGCAAGCTCTTGGTCTTACCTTCCAGTTCCAATTCGTGTGGCTTGCACCACTCTACTCAAGGTGAATTTCGGCCTTAAGAGTGGGGACTGGTGTGTGGGTGGGGTGATGTGGGCAGTGCAGCCATGTGTTCCTGCAATTAATCTGTGGGGCAGATTAATTGCTCTTGGGCCATATCTGGCCCAGGGGCCATAGCTTGAGGATGAGTGCAATATAAAAAATGCAAAAATACAAAAATTTCTCTGCAGACCACCGGTTGGTGACCAATGTACTATATGACCTTCCTCTTCAGCCTGGTCTTTTCTCTTTGAGTTAATTTTAACAGTAGTTTTAACTATTTTTGTTGTATTTGGCTAATTTTTGAATCTTAGCCATTGTCAATGCTCTGAAATTAAACACATAAAAATAATTGCTGTTCAAATGATACCAGTGCTTAAGAAAGATGGGAACTTGAAAGAATGGCAGAAAGGAATTAATACCTTTATTTGGTCTGGGAAAAAACCTAGAGTAAAATTAAAAATTATACAGGATGTTCGTGAAAGAGGGGGTTTGAAAATGCCTAATTTAAGGTTGTACTATGAAGCATCTGTGATAGTGCAAATTAGTGATTGGTTTAACTTAACTGAAGAAAGGATATGAAATGTGGAAGGACACGATTTGTTATATGGATGGCATGCTTATCTATTGTATGAGAAAAAAGTGGATAAGATTTTTAAAAGTCATATATTAAGAAATGCTTTGCTAAGGGTTTGGAAAAAGTACCAATATAAGTTAAATTATAAGATACCTATATGGGCAAATCCTAGACATGCAATAGAAAATATAAGTATAGAACAAAAAATGGAGGTGATTACTTATAAGGAGCTTTTGTTTAATGAAAGGGGTAATTTACAATTGAGGTATTGAAGGATGAAGGGATAATTTATACCTGGTTTCAGTATGGTCAACTCCAAGCTAGATGGAGGGAAGATCAAAAAACTTGTCTTATGCAAAGTGAGGAAAATTTGGTAAAACAGATTAGAGATCAGAGTCAAATGCATATCAAGAGATTGTATAATGCCTTATTGGAAATAGACTCGGAAACGGAACTGGTTAAAGATTGTATGATTAAATGGCCACAGAACTTTCAGGAACCAATAATGATGGAAACATGGGAAAAGATTTGGGTTAGAAATGTTAAATTTACACAAGTGCAAAATATAAGGGAAAACTTTTATAAAATGTTTTACAGATGGCATTTAGATCCCAAGAAATTGTCATGTATGTACCTAAATATGCAACCCAAATGTTGGAGATGTGATTGTGATGATGCAACTTATTATCATATATGGTGGACTTGTAAGAAGATCAAAGCATTTTGGATAAAAGTTTGGTGGGTAATTCAAAATATTCTGAAAAAAAGATTGAAATTTACTCCACAATTGTTCTTATTGGGTATAATAACTGATTGTACAGTACTAGAGACTAAATTGATTTTAAACTTTATATCAGCAGCTAGGCTGCTGGTAGCCCAATATTGGAAGAAAGACTCTGTGCCTACTATAGAAGAATGGACATTGAAAGTAACAAACTTAGCTGAAATGGCGACGATCTCAGCATACTTGAAGGATCATACGCAGGAGAGATACATTTTGGAGTGGAAAAAATGGATAGACTATGTTCAAAACAAGTACCAGACAAGAAGATATTAAATTGCGTATGCATGAGTGTAAAGATAATTTGGGTTACTTATAAGGGAATTAAGGTTTTTTTTGGGGGGGGGGGTTGTTAGTTTATGGATGGTTAGTTTAATTTAGTTTATGATTGTTTTTCTTTTTTTAACACCCTGTATTCTGCTCTGGGAAGTTGGGGAGGGGGGGAGGGAGGAGGAGGGGAAGGGGGGGGTGAGGGGGGATGGGAAGGGGGGCCGGTGGAAAATATTATTCTTTCTTTGTAAAACTTTTCAATAAAAAAAAATAATTGCTGGTCAGTGACCAAAGTAAATTGATTGATTGACCCACTGACTAAATAAATAAATTAGCTATGAAGATACATATGGCATAGTGGTTAGAATGTAGTACTGCAGGCTACTTCTGCTGACTGCCTGCAATTTGACAGTTTGAATCTCACCAGACTCAAGGCTGACTCAGCCTTCCATCCTTCCGAGGTTGGTAAAATGAGGACCCAGATTGTTGGGGGCAATAGGCTGACACTGAAAACCGCTTAGAGAGGGCTGAAAAGCACTGTGAATCGGTATATAAGTCTATGTGCTATTGCTGTTGCTATATGAATGTCTGTTTAAAAAATCCAGTATTCAACTCACAATTTTGGAATCATTAATTAAGATTTGGTGATTTCTTTGTTATCAATTTCCATGGAATTTCTTGAAGGCTAGAAGGAACATCCCTAAAATAAAGCAGAATAAAATAAAAATAATAGCTATTAAAACTCTGCATAAAGTAATGCTATGCCAGACTAAATAAAGTCTCATTCTAGTTGAGTTTGACTTTGGATTACTTGCCTTAATTAGCTAATATACATAATGGTTCTCCATTGCTGCCCCCCCCCCCCAAGTTTTCTAATTTAATTTACAGCTTGGGTTTCTATGATGGTATTTCAGTCAAGTACAGTACTAATTCAATCCAACCCTACTTAACTTGATCAGCCAAGTTCAGCTACATTTACTCGCTAGTCCTATGCAGTATCAACTATCTGTCAAAATACAGTTTCCTTTCAGTCAAGACAGGAACATAGAGGTACATTGTTAACTATTTTTCCATTCAGAAAGCTATGTTTCTGAAGATAATACATAGTTTAGGCCGATGTTTTCAGAAGAGCATAGCTTGATATATTTTTTCCTGCATTGCTGCTCTTTATTATGTTGCAGATGAAAAGTAAGAACTTTTCCTTTACACTTTAGCTGTGATTTGACCTCAAGATAATTTTTGTAAATCAAAGAGACAGAACAGTTTGGTGTCTGAAAATATGTTCCCCCTTCTTGTCAGCCCTTATGCCAGTCACCTTTATGATTCTTGTTTCATGGTTGACTTGGTTTCCTCATCCTTATTGTACTAAGTAGTATTTTTTTCCCTATCTGAATAGAAAAATATTACAGTAGTATAAGCCTGATTTTAAAAAAAGTAGCTCAAGGGCTCACAGTCACTGAATACTTATTTCTTCATTTCATTTAATCTCCACAGTTTATTTGTTAGTTGCTCCTAACTGGAGCTCAGGGCAATATACATAATACTCCCTTCCTCCAGTTCTGTGCCCACAATATTTCAGTCAAATAGATTGAGCTGAGACAAGAAGACAATTATCCAATGAGCTTCCATGAGTTCGATTTGAAATCATAATTGACAATCCTAATCCCTTCTAACCATGAGATCATACAGGCTGTCTCACAGCAATGTATATTAAAATACAGTAGTCCTTTAGATGCACCATCTACAGGAAGAAAAAAAAAGTGTAGCAGTAAACTATTTTCAAAAACTATACAGTTCAGAAAAAATTGAAGAGGAGAATATTCAAAGATACCTTCAAAAAAGGAATCTTCCTAGAATGCCAGATATAACAAAAGAAATATTAAATAAGGAAATAACAAAACTGGAGATACAAAGAGCAATTCAAAAGCAAAAAAATAATAAGACTCCAGGCCCAGATGGAATTCCCGCTGAATTTTATAAAACATTTCAAGAGTCGCTAGAACAGCTGCTATTAGAAACATTTAATGAAGTACTGAAAAAGGCCAGGATACCAGAATCCTGGAGGGAATCATAAATAACTCTCATCTCCAAAAACAATAGTGAACAACAGAAGATACAGAACTATTGGCCAGTCTCATTGCTAAATGCTGACTATAAAATATTTATGGCCATAATACCAGATAAAATTAAAAATATACTGAATGAAATTATACATTCGGACTAAAATGAGTTCCTACCCAACAGATATATAAAAAAACAATATAAGAATTATCATCAATGCATTAGAATATTACGAAAAACAGTTGTGGTCTTCTTGGATGCACAAAAAGCTTTTGACAACTTAAATTGGGACTTTATGATAAACCAATTAATAAGAATGAATTTTGGAGAAAAATTTATAGACACGATTAGAGGGCAACATACACTATACAGAGGGCAAAGATAATTAATGGGAACAAACAGAAAGTTTTGAAATAACTAAAGGAGTAAGGCAGGGTTGCCTGCTGTCTCCTCTGTTGTTCATTCTGTCTGTGGAGACATTAGTGTTCCAAATTAGAGATAATTTGGAAATAAAGGGATTAAAAATTAAGTCACAAGAATATAAGGCCCAAGCATTCGCAGATGATCTGGCATTTATTATTGAGGAACCTTTAGAATCTGGACCTATTTTACTACAAGACATAAACCAATTTGGCGCAATAGCCAAATTAAAATGAATAAAGACAAAACTAAAATATTGACTAAGAATTTAAGCAACAGACAGAGTGAACAACTAGAGGAGGAACTGGGAATCTCAAGAACAAAGAAAATTAAATACTTGGGAATTTGGCTATCAGAAAAGTGTACTACCATAAAGAGAGAGAATTACGATACACTCCTATTACAAATACAAAAAGATTTGGATAACTGGACTAAATTACCAATATCATTAATTGGCAGAATTTCAATGATAAAAATGAACATATTGCCCAAGTTACTATATTTATTTCAAACAGTACCAATAACATTAGGGAATTTTTTTTTTTGAACAACTGAATAAATTGACATCAAAATTAATATGGTCAGGGAAAAAAAAGAGCATAAAATTCAAATTATTGCAAGATAGTAGGAAAAAAGGAGGTTTCGGTTTACCAGAATGGGAACTTTACTATCAAGCCACATCCCTAACATGGCTCAAAGATTGGATCCAACTTAAAGATAAAAGGATATTAACGATAGAAGGCCATCACCTTTGATCTGTCCCCCCCTTCAGAGACCCACAAAAACACAGCCAGTCGAGGGTTAAGAAGCACTTGGCACACTCCACAGTTCTTATCTCAAACTTGGCAGCGATATGCACACCGTCTGCCAAGGGCTTTAATAGTTCACACAAAAAGAAAATCACCTACGTAGCTTTGCCAAAATCCGTTCTTTTAGCTCCAAAGACTACTAGATTGCGTTTTTGTTCGTCACAGAGATCATGAACCACCCTCCTGTCTTATATAGGCTCTGGGTGTGGTCCAGTGACTCATTGATCCTGTGACTCCAGTCCAGTGACTCAGGTCTATTCCCTCATGCGTCTCAGCAGCTGCTGTAAGCGTTTATCTCGCCTTCTTTGGCGTGCGTCCAGGAATGACGTCTCTCCCTCACTCTCATCTGAGACACCTGTTTCCCCACTACTTGGCTCTCTTTCAGCTGGCACCTGAGATGGTGCCAGAGGGGGGGGGCTGGGAGATCTGGCTGGCTCCTCTTCCTCCTGCTCAGAGCTTCCTTCCTCCAATGGGATATGCTCAGAGGACGGGGCCACAACAACCTTCAACTCGGTTGGCATAGCTTCTTATTGTATGGGAAAAATAAATCACACACTTATTTTCAACATCATAAGGTAAGGGATGCACTACTGAGAGTATGGGAAAAAATTAAAAAGAATCATTATATGAAAGTTCCAGTTTGGTTGTCTACAATGGAAGCAATGATACATCCAAATACCACAGACCTATATAAAATGGTGAGATACGCAGATTTATTAGATACAAAAGGAGAATTAAAATCAATACAAGATTTGAAAAAACAAGGAATAAATTTGGAATGGTGGCCATATTTATAAATCAAAACTAGATTTAAAAAAGATAAGGAATAATTTGGCATAAACAGGAAACAATTGGAATTAGATAAATTAATATTAGGATCGGGAAGAAAAATGATTACAAATATCTATAATTACCTATTAGGATACAAATTGGAAGAAGAAATAGTAAAAGAAACGATGATAAGTTGGGCTAGGAATTTCGGACATACCATAGAATTGGATAAATGGGAAAAATTGTGGGAGAAAAATTATAAATTGACTGTCAGTATCATACAAAGAAAACAGCTATAAAATGTTTAAAGGTGGCATTTAGGACCAGCGAGACTGGCAAAAATGTACCCCAATTTATCACCCCAATGTTGGAGATGTGATCACAAACTAGGGACATACTACCACATGTGGTGGATGCGCCCTAAGGAAATTAACCCTAAGGAAATTTTGGTATAAAATTAAAGAGTGGTTGGAAGAAATTACCTCCAAAAGATAGATTTTAAACCAGAGATGTTCCTCCTAGGAATGATTGATAGAAAAATGGAAAAAAGTTTCTATTATATTATATTGCATATTCTAACGGTGGTCAGAATTACTCTAGCGCAAATGTTGAAGTCGACCAATACACCATTGAAAGAAACAATAATGAAGAAAATCCTCGAATGCACCGAAATGGATAAATTAACGATGGAGATCAAAGAAAAAGAAGACTCGGATTATTATAAAGTGTGGAATAGGTTTTATACATGGTTGGAAAACAGAAATTAAATTAAGAAATAAGAATATAAAGTTAAACTGGATATTAACACATTGGATATAAATTTAAATAATGATCCTGCTAACAAAAGTTAATTATGAATATTTAAAAATAAAGAGAAGGAGCGGTAGGATAAAAACTAAAAGTAAAGACAAAGTCGATGCAGAAAGTTGTATAATTGTATATATTTGTTGTTAGTAATGTATTTTAACGTTTGATATGCGTGTGTTTTTGTTTTTGTCTCTTGACTTCTTTTGCTATTGTGTGTTTGGTTTTAAAAAGTAAAATACTCAATAAAAATTATTTTTTAAGAAATGAAATAAAATACAGTAGTCCTTGTTTTACAACCGTTCATTTAGGAACCGTTCAAAGTTACAACGGCACTGAAAAAAGTGACTTATTACTATTTTTCACACTTATGATCATGACAGCATCACCATGGTCATGTGGTTTACATTCGGGTGCTTGATAACTGGTTCATATTTATGACGGTTGCAGTGACTCTGGGTCATGTGATCCTCTTTTGCAACCTTCTGACAAGCGAAGTCAATGGGGAAGCCAGATTCACTTTAACAACCATGTTACTAATTTAACAGCTGCAGTGGTTCCCTTAACAACTGTGGCAAGAAAAGTCGTAAAATGGGGCAAAAGTCTTTTGACAAATTTCTCACTTAGCAACATAAATTTTGGGCTCAATTGTGGCCATAAGATGAGGACTACCTGTATGTAATACTGGGAGTTACTCCTGTTTCATTTATCCTCTTTTCACAAGAGACACCTAATAAAAATATGCTTTTGAGAGCCACTCGGCTATTACAGAATTCTAATATTCTGATTCTAATGAGACAAAATAATTTCTTAAAGATGATCCTAATTTTCTAAGAGAGAGATCTACAATCAAGTTTAGGTTGTTGCTGTGGTTATTGTTTGCTGCTGGTTGATTATATTTAGGATTTTGGCTGGCTTTAGCTGCATGCAATTTTGACTCCTGTATTGTAGCTCTATTTAGCTGACAGTTTGGTTTTAATCCTACAGTACAGTATCATCATCTTTGAATATTGTGACTCAAAAAGCGAAAGATGATAAACTAATGTCATTCCTATTTTTGCAGACCTTTGGAGCGTTCAAGTGAAGATGTGGATATTATATTTACTCGCCTAAAAGAAGTAAAAGCTTTTGAGAAATTTCATCCCAATCTTCTCCAGCAAATATGTCTCTGTGGCTATTATGAAAACTTGGAAAAGGGTATTACATGTAAGTTGTTTTTTTTAAAGATTAAAATAATGTAGAAGAATAAACCAAGAATTGACTTGTACAAGGTTCACTTCTTTAAACACTTTTGGATATAGATAATTTATAATTTAACTACAAATTTACAACTTATTTCTTCCAACTGACAGGAAAGAATAAGACACTTGGTGAGTTGCCTTCTTTTTAGAATTAAGAAGAGATGGGGGAAAAGAGCTCTATTTTAAAGGATTTTGACTTAACATGAAAAGCTTAATGGATTGTGATTTAAGAAAGTTTTAAACAGATAAGTGGGGGACAGTAATTTTAGGAAAATAATATCTTGATGGAAATGCCTTTGAAGATAGTAAAATTAAGTAGACAAGCAAGATATTTGTGGGAATGTTGATTATTTTCTATTAAGGAAAGTAGATAATTGGTGGATTGTACAAAATAAGGTAAGGGTAACTTGAGAGTTTGGTCTAGTGCAGTGATGGCTAACCTTTTTGCTGACGCGTGCCAAAAGTGGGGGCAGTGCGGGGGGTTCGTGTGCGTGTGTGCCCTTATCCATAATTTAATGTGCTCCACATATGCGCGTGCAACCCCCTGCACTCTCCCTGCTTTCGGGAAGTTGTAGAAGTTCGGCATGGCACGGTGGGCCCAGTAGGCCCATTTTTCGCCGTCCCCAGGCTCCAATTAGGCCAGAAACGGCCTATTTGCCGACTCTACAGTGGGACCAGAAATCCCATTTTTTGCCCTCCCCAGCCTCCAGAGGCTTTCTAGGAGCCTGGGGAGGGCCAAAATGGGCCTTGCCCACCCCCCGGAGGGTGGAAACAGCCCGTTTGCCAGTGGTCCTGGAAGGCCCAAAAATCAGATGCACGCGCTGGGGCTGAGCTAGGGCAACGCTTGTGTGCCCACCAATGTGGCTCCACGTGCCACCTGTGACATGCATGCCATAGGTTCGCCATCATGGGTCTAGTGCCTTGGTCTGGTGGTTTACAGATCAGGCTAGAAAGTGGGAGATTGTATTCTCGTGCCGCCTTACGCATCAAAGCCAGTTGGGTGACCTTGTGCCAGTCACTCTCTTTCAGCTCAATTCACCTCACAGGATTATTGTGATCCACCATAGAGGAATGGTTGACAAAATTGACAGAACTTTCTGAGATGGCCAAACTGACTTGTTTGATTAAAGACATGATCGACATTCATCAATGACTGGAAAGTCCCCTTATGGACCTCTTGCATAAAAAATATTTTGTGACTTACGGTTTTGATGATTGGAAAGAATAGGTTATAGAAAGAAAGGAATCATGGTGTAATCTTACAGAGAGTTTTGATTGTATAACTGCTGAGAGGAAGATTGAAGCTACTTATATTACTTTTATGTTTTTTATTTCTTTATTTTCTTTTCATTTTTTCTATTTTATTTTTCTTTGTCTTTTTTCTTTGCTTGCTTTTCTCTTCGACATTTAATACATCTTTTTCTTTGAGTGTGTTTCATATTATCTATGTAAAATCTTTTAATAAAAATATTTGTTTAAAAAAACCAGCCTTACAAAGTCCAATTGTGCCAGGTAGTACTCAGTAATGATGTACACAATTAACTTGTATGTTTTCCATCCACCTAAGCGCAACGTCATGTTTTATAGCTGCTTCTGCACAAACAAAAGACAATTTGCCAATCTGCTTGTGTGAAGTTTTCACTTAACTTCTGACAATCACCATAGCAATGACAGGCATAAATTGTACTTTGCTTCTCTTGCCCTCATGTGAAGATCTATTTTTGTTGTAGAAGTTGGTAATGCATTACAGAAATGCAGAGAGAGCGAGAGAGACTGCCACCCAAATGGGTAAAAAAACATTTTAAAAAAATGCCCTGTGAGTACTCAGTACTGTCCACAAAGGACTGATTAGCTTTGGAGAAACAGAATGAATTTTAGAGTAGAAGAAACAAAGCAATTATAAAAGGTAGATTTATATACTGTGTATAGAAGTTTACACCACATGTCCTGACCTTCCATATTTTGATCATGTGTGATGTAGACCTAAGAAGCATCTCTGAGGATTTCTTTATATTAAAACATTTTGCAGCATAATATAATTAGAATTTAAGGGGGTCGAGATGAGGGAATTAATTATGATATGATGTGAGTAGAAAGCAGTAAAGGCAAATCCATGGGCAGTGATGTCAAATGTGTCATGATGTCATTGCAGAAATGGTGGAATTATTTATTTTATGTCCTTGGTGTAACTACCACGTATTTCATAATTTCATCATACAGATAGTCCTCGACATACAACCATTCATTTAGTGACTGTTAAAATTATAATGGCACTGAAAAATGTGACTTATGACCAGCATGTATTGCAACCAGCATGTATTTACTGTTGGAATATCCCGGGGGGGGGGGGGTGTCATGTGATCCCCGTTTGTAACCTTCCCAGCTGGCTTCTGACAAGCAAAGTCAATGGGGGAAGTCAGATCCGTTTAACGACTGCATGATTCATTTAACAATTGTGTTAAAAAAAGTTTGTACAAAGAGGCAAAACTCATTTAACAACTATGTGGCTTAGCAATGGAAATTTTGGGCTCAATTGTGGTTGTAAGACGAGGACTACCTGAAGTGATCATAATTTACATGATTTACAAAGTGATGAGATTTTGAAACGCATGATAGCATCACGTTTCTTATTGAACGTGGAAGGGAGATATACACAAAAATAAACCAACCCATTTTAACCAATGTAATTTGCAAATTCCGAAGAATATTAGGAATTTCAGTCTGAAGGATTCTACTGACAACTGCAAATTTCAAAAATTCTCATTGAAAATATAATGATTGCTGATGCAAATATCCTTATTTAATCAAAAGTTATTATAATTAAGTTATATTAACCATATAGTTACTATAAATGTAATGTATCTTTGATTATCTCCCTCTCTCTTTTGGCAGTATTTCGTCAAGGTGATATTGGAACAAATTGGTATGCTGTGTTGACAGGATCCTTGGATGTTAAAGTTTCTGATACGAGCAACCATCAGGTAAAATTGTATTTCTAATATAGCACAATTTTCTCAGGAAAATATTGCCTACCTATAGACTACTAAGCATTTTGTTCCTGTAACCTTTAATTCGGCAACATGGTACATCATAGGGAAGCAAACACTTTTGCTGAACAAGAGGACTGAACAATACCTTTTCCAGGCCTGACTCCAGAAAGTCTGCTCATGTAGCATGGCTTTTATTCCATAATTGCTAACAAGGAACCAGCAGGGTCCACAGGGGAGAACATGATGAAAGTGGTATCGTGTAAGGCCTGCTCCTTTAGAATATGTGTTGTGATACATATAGGAAAGAGGCTAAGTCTTCATCACAGTTCTTCATCACACACTCCATTGGAGACCGTACAGTTGTTTCTGCAAGGACCATTCACAGACATGCTTTCAGGATGCAGCTTTACTTCTGTGGGTTTTCTTTTCTATTTTTCTGCCTTTATTATAAACTACTTTTCTAACAAGACCTCTTTGGAATTTTAGTGTCATGAGGGCTATATGACACCTACAAAGGAGCACTCAGTCAGGCATCTGGTCAACTTTGAAAAGTGAATCTATTGCTTGAAGCACATGTGTATGGTTCCTTCAAACGACTTTCTGGGTCATTTGAGTTGGTGTGTCTACGCACAACTATAACGCCACTGAATGGAAGCTCTTTTTCTGTTTAGAAGAAACATGCTAAGTCTTTTTCTTCAGCTGGGCCTTTTTATTTGCCATGGTGGCTCAGTGGCTTAAGACACTGAGCTTGTTGATCGAAAGGTCTGCAGTTCAGCGGTTCAAATCCCTAGTGCCGTGTAATGGGGTGAGCTCCCGTTACTTGTCCCAGCTTCTGCCAACCTAGCAGTTAGAAAGCACATAAAAAATGTGAGTAGAAAAATAGGGACGACCTTTGATGGGAAGGTAACAGCGTTCGGTGTGCCTTTGGCCTTTAGTCATACCGGCCACATGACCACGGAGACATCTTTGGACAGCGCTGACTCTTCGCTTTAAACAGAGATGAGCACCACTCCCTAGAGTTGGGAACAACTAGCACATATGTGTGAGGATAACCTTTACCTAGTTAATAAGGACTTTGCATAACCATATCCTTATTATTAGGATTTCCACTGCTCTTCCTAATTTAAATGCGTTTTGGTGAATAATTTCCAAATAGACCTGCTCTGTCTTGAATATGACTAATCTTCTGTGGGCAGTCTCAGAAAGTTAAGGAACTGGATTATACAGAGTTCCACGTTTACATTTATAGTTATGATAAAAATAACGGCAGACTATCATTCCTAATAGTACCTACCTGTCCCTTCCCTGACCAAATGTCAAGGAATTGGGGATAGCTGTGGAGGCTGTCCAGACACCTCTTAAGCATGAGGAGACTCATGGAACAGTTGAAGGGAATGTATGTATTCCCTTCATACATTCATACAGTCAAGGATGTATCAAAGTTTCTAGGGAAGGAGGCACAGACCACCTTCCCCCCAAAATAAGTGCTATTTTTTTGCCTTAGGATTATTGTCTCTGAGCTTCTCAAAACTCCTAGGTTTTCTGAAATAATTTATTCTTCTCCACTTCCTACATGTTATGCTTTGAATTCTCAAATTGTCAACATTTATGACAATTCCATTTTCAGTGAATCCTACTGTAAAATGCATAGTTATGTAAGAGCCTTGGGTGGCACAGCAGACTAAGTGCTGTTAACTAGCACCAGCTGCCTGCAATTACTGCAAGTTCAAATCTTGCCCGGCTCAAGGTTGACTCAGCCTTCCATCCTTCCGAGGTAGGTAAACTGAGGACCTGGATTGTATGAAGGCTATTGCTTAACACATTGTAAGCCGCCCTGAGTCTCCGGAGAAGGGCGGCATATAAATCGAACCAATAAATAAATAAATAAATAAATAAATAAATAAATAAATAAATAAATAAATAAATAAATAAATAAATAAATAAATAAATAAATAAATAAATAAATAAATAAATAAATAAATAAATAAATAAATAAATAAATAAATAAATAAATAAATAAATAAATAAATAAATAAATAAATAAATAAATAAATAAATAAATAAATAAATAAATAAATAAATAAATAAATAAATAAATAAATAAATAAATAAATAAATAAATAAATAAATAAATAAATAAATAAATAAATAAATAAATAAATAAATAAATAAATAATAAATTTATATATATATATATATATATTCACTATATATATAGTCTGAATCCCTTGAATTAGACCAAACAAAGGCTAAGGTAGCCAGGCTCAGTTCTGTTTCTTCTAAATCTCCTTTAGGGATATATATCCAGTTTTGCCATTTTCTTATCTATTTTTCACTTGCGACCTATCTAGAAAGTTTTTTGGTTTGTTTCTTTCCTTACTCGTATTATATTATATTTGTTCTGTTGTATGCCTCTCAAATTTGGTGGTGCCTAAATCAGTTCAGTTCAATTCAATTCAATTCAATTAATTTAATTTAATTTAAGACCTCTTCCTATAAAATATGTCTATATTTTATAATTCTACAAAATATGGTCTTCATTAATTTTGCGAAACAAACAATGAAACAATAAAAGAGATAAACTATTCAAATTTAAAATGTGAAAACACAGGTTTCATTTTGTTGTCTCTTCAAAGTCATTTGATTTATTTGTATAGAAGCAGCAACTGTTGAAGTAACTGGTCAATCCAGGTATTACTGACACCTGTATTTCATGTGAATAATAAACAGAGGAAAATTAGAAAATTAAATTAATTTGCTGTTTTATGATGGATTGTGTTAATATCTGCAGAATTCTATACCACAAGAGGGCAGTGGTAGAATGAATAAAGTTTCTTTTTTTCCTACATTAAACTAAGCAGACTTATAGCCCTTGCAGTATTAAGTTTTTTTTTTTCATTGGATGGGTTGATTTGGCTACTGAAACCACTCAGCAAAAGTGCAGAAATAGAAACCTAGATTCTTGGAATGTCTGTGAGTTTGAGAGTAATTGATGCAATTGAATATGGTAATTCACTGTTTTTAGTTACTAATTTACCGGTGGTACAATGAGACTAGTTTGTCTATATGTGAAAACCTAACTCTAGAGTCTGACTTCAAAGGCCTTTATTTAAACAATTTTAAAAGCAAAAGAAGAAATAAGGAATCACAAAAGGGCTATTTTACAGCATTTCTGATTTTTCCATGATTTATATTAACCATACAGTAACATAACTGGTCTATAAAATATAGATGACAGTTAGAAGGCAGCCAAGATTTAAAGTAAGCAGGATGGGATATGCCTTTCTCAAGGAGTAGTGATGGATCCTGCATTTGCTCACCAGAGAAAAATAAAATAAATAGAAACAGAACACAGCTACATCCACATGTGAATTCATTTTTAATATTTAAGTAGCCTTGAAGAAAACTACCGAAGCATTGAAGGACTTTCAATCAATAAAGAGACTTTTCTCAAAAGTTGGGCCTTTTGTGTTTCTTTTAAAGTAGATCTTTCATGTTCCTTCTTAGTTGCCTCTTTCTACTTGGCAGAGAGAAGATAGGATGGAAAGAACAATTTATTTGCAATCATATGTGTTTTGATGGTGTTAATTGGTAAATCTCTTCCATTTCTTTACTGCATCAATTCATACACAGTAGAACAAAAAATACTTCTGAATATATTTTCCATGCTCCTTTTCTGTGAACTGCTGTTTGAATCTTAAAAATTCAAAGGCATAATTTTTGTATTTTTTCAGGATGAAGAAATACCTGTAGCAATTTCAGGGAGACAAGTGTTGTTTCCTCATTGTCCTTTTTTGAAACCAATTTCTTCAATTTTTTTTTTCAAAGACCTGTTTTCCATTTAAAAAGTGACATGTTTTTGTTCTAATTCAACCTTTTGGAAATAGAGCCAGATCTTTATTTCCTAATGTATAGAATATCAGCTTTTGTAAAAATTTTCACAATCCACATATGCTTTAAAGATATTTTTTACTTGGAGATGTAGAAAATAAGGTCATTGATGAATGAAGATAAGCCAGATATTCAAGACTGTGATGTAATTCATTTAATAAATTGAAATATTTTCCTAATGGATGAAACTCCAATAGCCTGTAAGATGTCATCTTCATAATGGTGTATATATTTCTGTAGGCTGTTTCAGTAAAATACATTTAAATAGATATATTAGAAAGCATAAGGATCATGGTGGCTCATGTGGTTAGGATGCTGGGTTGGAGGTTAGCAAGCCCGCGTTTGAGACCTGAACGCTGCGGTGGGGCAAGGTGAGCTCCCATTCTTCATTCCAGCTCTTGCAGGGGACATGAAAGGAGTCTCCAAGTGGTTATCTCCCAGGCAACAGTGATTTCACTTTCAACCTGGAAGCGCTTCGGTGCTTCTGACACGAGTGTGATGTGGTTAGAAAGCATTATATTTAGAGACTCATGGTGCCTGTATCACATATTTTTCATATATATTTAAAGTATGTTTGTCTCCCTTTTTAAAAAACAACTACATGTACATATTTTGGATTTGACCAAAATCTTCTGACCACCAAGTCTCCCAAAAAGCTTAGTTTTAACTTCTTGTTTTTAAACAGTCATTCTATTTTGGCAACATCAAATAAGTCATCCTTATTTGGTTTTAAGAATGTGATAGATCCCTTTCCTCAGTCTTCTTGCTTCATCCCTTTCCTGTTCTCTTTGAGCTGGCTCTAGAGGTTGGCATGGAAGAAGGATCACCGTCTTCTAAGTTAAAGCTGATTCTTGAAGTTCAGAAAAGAACATCTGGCCAGTCTTATGGCTGCTGCTTTAATGACTTTAGGACAGTAGTCTTACTGCTTTATATAGATATTAATGCCGACAGATTGGAAATGTCTTGAAATTTTGATGCCAAGTTGGGAAAGGATGATTTTCTCTGAGCTTATTTCTTAACCATAGTAGTTTCTCATTGGTATCTTTTGCTGAGAATATTTGAATATATTGGCAAGACCAACAAAGTATACTGATGTCATTGGACAATTCACAAAGTAGGATTGTTAGCTGATGATAAAAAAAGAAAATTGGTCACTTTAAACTTGTATGTTCCATACCAGGCAAATATGGAATAAGGGAACAGTACTTTTTTGGGATAATGCTAGAAGCTGTTATTGAATGCATAGTTCAATAGACTAGGTGTGACTAAAGTGCAGCTCATAATTTTGTAATCCCCAGAGCCCAGTAGATTGAGCAAGACTACCATTTTGGGACTTTTTAAAAAAAATCTTAAGGAGGATTAAGTCGCAGAAATGTTTCCTGAACTTTACAGAGATTTAAAACATAAACTAAATAAAAAACAATTCAGTCTTCGTCAAAACGATGGATTTATATTGGCTTGCTTTTTGTATTTTAAAGAGTAAAAAATATATTTCCCCCTTTATCCCCCCCCCTCCAATGAACTCCCCAAGCTCACTTACATTGCTGAAATTCCCTCTTCTGTTTGATTTTCAGTCTGAAAAAATATAATAGACTGCAGAGTTTTATCAATCAGTAGAGGGCTCTGCAATACTGAGGAAAAAATTCTTAGTGATATTGCACCTTCTACTTAGGCAACCGTTGTAGCAGAAGAGCTGTATTACTCTATGGTAGCAAAAAATTGAAAGTCTTGTGTCACCTTTTTCGACAAGCAAATTTTATTAACAGACACACTTTTACGAATTTCAGCTCATTTCATTATATGTGCCTAATGAGCAGTGGTGGGATCCAAGTAATTTAACAACCGGTTCTCTGCCCTAATGATTTCTTCCAACAACCAGTTTGCCAAACTGCTCAGAAAGTTAACAACCAGTTCTCCTGAAGTGGTGCAAATTGGCTGAATCCCACCACTGCTAATGAGACCTATCACCTTTGAGGAGTAGGGATAGATTGGCTAATGATCAAATTCCCACAAGAAAATAAAATAAAATAAGGAAAAATACAGTAAAATAGAAAAGAATTAAAAATAAATACCAGCAAAATACCATCCCACTTCTGAAGGTACTTTGGCATGCTATGCAAAGCCCAGAGCAACTGTCAACTCTTTCTTGAAAAAAGTTTTCTGTAAAATCGGAAATTTCAAATTCTTATAGGCTTAAAGGCACCTACATTTAATTTAACCTGAGTTATATAAACCAGAAATAGGAACATACTCAATTCAGCTCAACTCAAAATTTATTTATGTACAAGACCAATCACAAATAGATGCAGATATAATACAATTCCATAGACCCTTCTATTATTGTTGTTGTTGTACCTTTGAATCAAACTTTTGGACAAGTGTCTGTGATTTTCTTGAGAATATTTCAGTAGGGTTTTACCGTTGTTTTCTTCCTAAGGTTGGGATAGAGGGACTGGCCCAAGTCATCCAATTGGCTTTGTCCTAAACTGTTTCATTTTTTATTTTATTAATCATATTTCTATGCCGCCCACTCTCCGAGGACTCTGGGTGGCTTACAACAATCAACAGTATACTAAATAGCATATTGCCCCCAACAATCTGGGTCCTCATTTTATCCACCTTGGAAGGATGGAAGGCTGAGTCAACCTTGAGCCGGTGAGATTTGATCCACTGATCTGCTGAACTAGCAGTCAGCTGAAGTAGCTACAATACAACACTCTAACCACTGCACCACCTCGGCTCTGCTTTAACTGGGTTTCTATCCTGATTCTTTAACTATGCCAAACAGGTTCTCCTTTTATTAATTAACTCATAACATTAGAATGTGCTTTAAGATCGTATTAGGCATGTATGCCTGTATTATATAACAGTTGTGCTAATTTTGATGACTCAAAACAAATATCATGGCCAATGGAAAATGAGTTGTATGAATATAAATAGCCTCATTTTCCTGCTGCAACAAAGAATTTGCTTGGGAGAAAATCCAGAAGAATTATTTTGGATCAGAACTAAGGTCTATTGAGTTTGGCAATAGATCTAAGAAATTTAAACCATGATATGAGGATGACAGCCTCCTCCATTAATCCTCCCACAAGATGTTATTTTAGGTGTTGCTAGAAGATAGAAATTATCTGTCAAATCTGTTAACTATTAATATTCTAATGTTCCATGTATTTATCTAGTTCCCTTTTAAATTCACCTCGATCAGTAGCCATTACTAATGTTATTAGTTTAGGTATGTGTTATATAAAGACGCGTACTCCATAGTTAGCTTCATTGGAGAATCTCAAGATATGAGAGAAAGATTCAGAATATTTAGATTCAGATACGTGAGAGAAAAAGAAAAACTTCCCATTTCCCATACCTTGGTTTGGAACACAGTATATTCCCATGACTTATTTAATATTCAGGTTTCTCCATGATCACTCACATTTTAAACCACAGTTTTACTTGTTATAGATGACTGAAGTATTTGACTTGTTGTAACATTAATTTGGCTCAGTGGCTACGACACTGAGCTTGTCGATCAAAAGGTTGGCAGTTCAATGGTTCGAATCCCTAGTGCTGCGTAATGGGGTGAGCTTCTGTTACTTGTCCCAGCTTCTGCCAACCTAGTAGTTTGAAAGCACATAAAAAATGCAAGTCGAAAAATAGGGAAGGTAGCAGCGTTCTGTATGCCTTTGGCGTTTAGTCATGCTGGCCACATGACCATGGAAATGTCTTCAGACAGTGCTGGCTCTTCGGCTTTGAAACAGAGATGAGCACCGCCCCCTAGAGTCGGGAACAACTAGCACATATGTGCGAGGGGAACCTTTACCTTTACTAACATTAATTTCCAATGTTTCTAATGAACATTTTGCCCTTCCAGGTCACATCAGCTCCCATCCTTTGGGCCTTCTGAAAGGCCTTGAAGACATGGCTGTGCCAATTAGTCTGGAACCGCAATGGGACTGTGGCACTTCAGAGGTGGATAATGGAGTAGATAGCACCCAAACCTCCATGTGCGCATATTAAACCAATATATTAATTGAATCTTTATGTCAGAAATAAACCACATGATTTAAGTTTCTGACTCACCTTTTCTGTAGAAAACTCTGTGGCTGACCTATCAGCTGGCTGCC
This sequence comes from Masticophis lateralis, assembly GCA_030761175.1. Classification (NCBI taxonomy): domain Eukaryota; kingdom Metazoa; phylum Chordata; class Lepidosauria; order Squamata; family Colubridae; genus Masticophis; species Masticophis lateralis. The sequence goes on along the minus strand of JAUDYJ010000001.1, from coordinate 200,496,863 downwards.
AGTAGTGGGATATCTGCTAGTTCTCAGTTTCCAGAGAACTGATAACACCTCAAGTTTTATCACATTCTCAAAGTCTGATCATGAGAGCAGCAGGAGTTCCTTGAGAGCAGTGTTAAACCATTTAATTAACTTGTGTCATGACTTTGCCATTAAACAAATGGGCACCAAAAAGAGATTGAGCCTTTGGCCTCTAAACTATCAAAAAGCTTGCTGACTTTCCAGAAAAAAAGTCCCTCGTTTTTGATGAGTTTTTTAAGCCACCCTAAATCTACAGATGTGTATATGAACTTGGTTTCCTTTTTGTTCCTTCTCCAATTATATTACCCTTTCTAAATTATGTTTTCTAAACTTAATCAGATTAATCATACTTCTAGGGCATAAGAAATGCTTCAAGTTACCCAATTTGTTTACTTTCTGAATAAGGTCTTTCATACTTCTTTCTTGAAAAAGGACTATAGAGAGGTTTGATTTTCAAGGAAAAGGAAAATAGAAGAAGTAGCAGTATCACATCTCTTAACTGTTCCGCTTCCTATATTGTACCAAGGCCAAAAATACATGGCTTGGTGTGATTATGAAAATGGAAATCCTGTGGTTAGTCAACCCATTGCACTTGAGTAAATCATGGCTTAGTGTAATAAGTGAACCCAGCTACTGAGGGGTTGGAATTTTCCCTTTCAGAATGAATCGTCTACAATTAATTATTTTTATTTCCATCTTATGAATTCATCTCTTCAGACAAAAGAAGGGAAGTGGATTATGGTTTATTCACTGAACAAGCTTGAATATTTAAGAGATTATTATATTGTAATGCCAGCTCCACCATTGTCTATGTGCTCATCTTTGATACCGCCTTCTACAGCATAGCTCCCATTGACCGGTAAGATCCCACAGAGTTAGTCTCCTCCGGGTCCCGTCAGCTAAACAATGTTGGTTGGCGGGCCCGCAGGGGAGGACCTTCTCTGTGGCTGCCCCAGCTTTCTGGAACCAATTACCTCCTGAGGTCTGGACCGCCCCCACCCTATTAGCCTTCCGGAAAGCGGTGAAGACCTGGCTTTTCCAGCAGGCCTGGGGTCATTGATCTCGCTACGGCGATCTTGCGAGACCCGGCCATGGAATGGAATGTATGGGTTTTTAATGTTCTTTTAAAAAAATTTTACGGGATATTGTTTGCATTGTTTTTTTGCTGTAAGCCTTCCAGAGTCCCTAGGGAGTTTGGCAGAATAGAAATGCGACTAATAAATAATAAATAAATAAATTGTGATCTTGCCTGTGATAATCATGTCCTGTATATGTCCTGTTTTTACAAATGTTCTATTTCTAATGATTACAAAGGGCACTTGCTCCCTCATATCCATTAAAGTGGGGGTGGGGGTGGGAGGTGATAATACGTACCTCATGAAACCATCACTTGAGTGATACAGTGTATGTAGAAGCATCAAATGTCACACCATTACATAATTGTGACATTTGCATGATGACGTCATGACACATGTGTCATTTTAACCTCAGTATGGTTTGTTATGAACTACTTTCTTTGCTCAATGGATAGAGCACAAGGGTTTTTTTGAAGAAAAATCATTGGCATCAGTAGACAGGCTTCTTTCTAAAAAGGTAGAATCAATAGTCTTTCAATATTGGGGATATTATGCTGGGAAGAGAGTAGATTTGGTATTAGGCTGTTTTCTATGTTTCTGAAACGTTAAAGATAATGAGTCATCACAGTGCTGTTAATAGAACGAAAGAAAAAGTATGAATCAAAGATGAAATAATTAGGTGATGTCCTTTAACATACAAATAATATTAAAATAAGAACAAAAAGAACATTTTGAATGTAATGCCTTGAATATTGGTAACTACTAAGACTAAACAAGATGCCTACTTCTTGGTCCCATTGTTCACTCACTAAATCCTATTTTTAGTATCATCCTTCCAAACAAGCAAGCAGGCAAACAAACATTACATGCATACATACATGCATACATACATACCCTGCTTTTGTCCAGACATTAAATAAACAAGTAATTGCAGCAAAGCAGGATGTTGAAAAAGTTGTGGAGGTATAATGCGGTACAACATTCAGGCAGGTTCCCAAACACAGTGGATTGGCTTTCTGCAGTCAGAAGTAACTGCACTGGTAAGACCACTTAATAACAATAGTACTTAGACTTATATACTGCTTCATAGTGCTTTACAGCCCTCTGTAAGCAGTTTACAGAGTCAGCATATCGCCCCCAACAATCTGGATCCTCATTTTATTGACTTTGGAAGGATGGAAGGCTGAAATAATCTTCTAAAAAGTTGATTCTGATTCCTGAATCCTGAATCAAATCTCAGGATTGAAGGATTTGAACTCCTAGCAGTGGGAAGAAGTATTTGTATATTGGACTGTTCTGTTCAATTTGTATTAAAGGCTGAAAATTGATTTGCCCATCATCCTAACATAAGGTTGCCTGCACCTCTCTTGCAAAACTTTAGTTAACCACTAGATGACAGCAAAGAGACTTCTCGATTTGCTGCAGTGTAGTAGATGTTCAGATTTGTTAACAGCAGAAATATGGTAACACTACTTAACGTGAACACTAGACTTTGATAATAGAAAGCCACTCTTTAGAGGACAGATGCCATTCTTTTTTTTATCATTATTTGATATAGACTAAACATTCAGAGCATACACATTAGTTTGAACTAGGACAAGACTTTCCTAAAGGACAAATACATTATTTGTAGGAAATGAGTTGTCATTTCCTAAGCATTGTTCCCAACTGAAGATAGTGTGTCTTTGGCAAGGCAGTGGTTCCTACATCCTTTAACATCCAAAGGCTGAGTGCCTGTCTCTTTAACTCTGCTTCACAGGATGCTGTGACAATATGCACCTTGGGAATAGGGACAGCGTTTGGAGAATCGGTCTTGGATAACACCCCTCGTCATGCTACTATTGTTACAAGAGAAAACAGTGAACTCCTGCGCATTGAGCAGAAAGATTTCAAGGCACTTTGGGAGGTAAGCTCAAAAGACTGATTGATCCAAGCTAACATAGGGAGACGGAACAAAGGTCAAGCTGTCTAAATCATACAGTATATTGCATGGATAGGTTATCTGTACATTCAGTGGAGCAGGTTGCAGTTCTTCATAAGCTCTGTGACAATATCTTGCTTCGGTGAAGTATTTTTCAGAATGGTAGCAAAGAGAAACCAAAACATTTTCCACAAATTGGCAGATGGTTATTTTTGAGGTGCACATCGATACTTTTGTTTTAATAAAAGGCCTTCATTCCCTCTTTCTTTTTAAAATTCATTTATGTATGCAATTGTAATCTGACATACTTTTTGTTTTGTCATTTCTTCTATGAAATACTCTTATGAAATATTTATTATATTGAAATGATTTGGCTTTTATTTGATAATCTCGTGACTTATTCAGCTACACAGTGTGAAAAGTTAGATGCTGTTGTTGGAGATTTGTGGTGTATTGGGCAAAGAATGTTGTAAACAGTTTTGAATTAGTAGCAAAGTGAGCTTAAATTTGAAAAATAACCTCATTAATTGGCGAATGGGAGATGGAAGCTCTCACTTTTTAATTAGTTGTCTCTTCATGCATAGTAGCCATAGTTCATACTTAACATACTAATCTGCTAGATTTTGGAGAGTAATATTTTAAAACTTGAAAACATGACTTAGGAAGTCTTAACACACACCAATAAAGTAAGCTGATGTCTCCTGAGCTAGAAGTTCTTTAGGGCATTTGGGTTGTTAGCCTCAGGAATTTACTTATTTTAATCTACTGAACTGATATTCTGTGGTACATGGCCTTTAATTGTCAACACTATAAAAATATTACGTTTTTCCTGATATGGAAAACATTTCCCCATGGTTGCAAAGCTTTTGGACAGAAATTTAAAATGTATGGAGCTGAAGACCTTCTTTACATACAATATTAGAATTAATACTAATCCCTTAACAAATTTTTTGGGCTAAATCATGGACAGAGAGATTGGCTTCAACAATATATGGACCATTCCAGTCCTTAAGGCATTAAAAGAATTTGATGTATATGGTACAATCTTTCTCTTTGTCACTTGTGCATTTTATTTCATAGAAACTGTACACAGAAATATTATCAGATGGCAGGCAAACATAAGACAAAGTAAGGCCGTTGCTTCAGATTACCGATGCTGCAGGACAGTGAGAAGTTAATGAATGAATTTATGGGTGACAGTTGCCCTGCATCTCCAAAGTATCTTTATAATTCAAACCTTTGCCCTGTTGCCAGATTCGTAAGAAGATTCAATTGCCATGTGATCAGTTCATATATGTGGATGGGGAGGTCAAACCATGACTTTCTGTGAGATAGGAAGATGCTTTGGGCTGAGTCTGGAGTTTAATTAAACCCTGGTCCTCCTTTTCCTCCTTCTTTCCATACAACAGTTGTTCTTTTAACAAGCCTAGAGAAGTAAACTGTAGTTGTTTTCCAAACCACCCTCACTATCTTGGTAATTGTTCAGTGAAAAGAACAAATATTACCCTGCTTCTGCCAACCCTTCCAAAATGGGCTATTTCCTTTCCTTCTGATGGCTACTGTTTAAATAACATCTTGTCCATGAACATCTGCTCTGCTACATATCATGTTCATCCGTAGAGACATCTAGCTTTACACAGGCAGCTGTGGTAGCAGCTTGCACGAGATAAAAGTTCTCCTGGAGGATTAAGATGTCCGATCTCTTATCTGTAAAAAGCAATAACTTCCCTTGGGCTTTTAAGATTTCATTTTTGAAATAGGAAAACTCCAAATCCTCAAATTGCTCTCATGGGCGAATCTCTGAGTTTTGATATTGATTTCTGTGTGTGAGAAACCTCAGCAACCTATAGTATGGAATGTTACAGTTCTTTTTGTCTCTTGCCAATATCCTTCAATGTGTATGTCCAGCATTAATGAGCAAATTAATTTACTTATAGATATTATAAAATGCAGTACTTATTACATTTTCAGGTGTTAATCTCCAGTTTGGCTGCTGAGATTCAGACAGAAAGAGAATGGATTTTGGGGGGATTTCACTTATTTTTGGAGCATTATCTACTGCGATATATAGCTTGAACTTTCTGGGGTGACAAAAGAAAAACAAGGATTTTCATTCTTGAGGACTAAAGAAATAAGTATTGAGGAATAAAATAATTACGACAAGAAGGCACGTATAACATATAAGTACAGTCTTTTCTATGTAAGATGCCTAAAGATTTTGCTTAATTTGAGCAGAAATGGCAAGCAGTGATTCAATAACCAATAAGATCTTGTCTCATGTTCTTCTGAGCACATGATTCGCATTGGAGTATAAATCTAAAATCTAATTTCTGAGCTATTGGCGTAAAAAAACTAAGATTATTAAAATCTATTTAAGAAACACCAATTAAGTAAATAACAGTAATGTTGCATAATTATCCCATGAATTATTTGAAAGGTTCAAAATGATTTTTAAAAACCAAAATAAATTTAGAAGACCTAATTCAAATGTTTATGTTTAGCCCATTACAACAGTTGTGAGAAAATATGTACTAATGACAGTTTTGCACTGATGAAAGCATGTACTTTCACACAAGTATGAGATGGGTAAATACTCACAAATATATATAATTTCTAATGTTAGCCAAAATATTACATTGTAAGAATATTGATCTAATATTAGGCATTTACATTGATTTGTAGTGAAATTGCGTTGGAATATAGTCTGGAGTCACAGGAGGGAAGGGCTGTTTCCCAGAGGGCAAAGGGAAAGCAAACCTTAGAATGTCTGGTAGGCAGGAAGAGAACAAGGACATACCCTCCCTAGCAGTTCCCAGACAGAGTATAGCTATAGTTATGCAAATAGTTGCTTTAATCTGGCAAGATCCATCTGTAAATGAACAGCAATAAAGAAACTTCTCAGAAGTAATTCCAACTGTCATTTATGGGAAGATTGGTTGAGAAATAAGAGTAGATTTTTAAAATATTAATAAAAGTATTATTTTAGTAAGCCTAGTTCTTGGAAATTCTTTTGCTGAAGAAATAAACAATTATGTGGAAGAACGTAGCAGCAGCAGCAGCAGCAGCAATAATAATAATAATAATAATAATAATAATAATAATAATAATAATAATAATAATAATAATAATATTTCTATACTGCCCTTCTCCTGAAGGACTCAGGGTGGTGTGCAACCCATTAAAAGCACAAAAAACAGACATCAATTAAAACATAATTAAAATTATTAAATAATTTTGGCCCGAATTAAAACCCAAAATTTAAAACACCCAATTTAAAATCATTTACACTGATAGCCCGGCCTGGCGGAACAGCAGGGTCTTGAGGGCACAGCGAAATACACGGAGGTCAAAGATCTTGCTGCATTTCCGGGGGCAGTTCATTCCACAGAGCAGGAGCTCCCACAGAGAAGGCCCTCCCCCTGGGTGTCGCCAACTGACATAACTTGGCCGATGGCACCCTGAGGAGTCCCTCTCTGTAGAGTGTACTGGCTGGTGGGAGACTATTGGTGGCAGAAGTCAGTCTTGAAGGTACCCAGGTCCTAAGCCATGAAGCGCTTTGAAGGTGTTAACTAGCACTTTGAATCACACCCGGAAGACCACTGGGAGCCAGTGCAGCTCACGCAGGAGAGGTGTCATGTGGCCACAACGAGTCACACCCATAACCACCTGCGCGGTCACATTCTAGACCAGTTGGAGCCTCTGAGTGCTCTTCAAGGGGAGCGCCATGTAGAGAGCATTACAGTAGTCCAGCCGGGAGGTGACAAGGGCGTGAGTGACCGTGCGCAAGGCATCCCGGTCCAGAAAGGGTTGCAACTGGAGAATCAGCCGAACCTGATAAAAGCCCCCCTGGCCACGGCCATCAAGTGCTCTTCTAAAGACAGCTGTGCATCCAGGAGGACACCCAGATTGCGAGCCCTCCCTGTGGGGGGCAGAGATTCACCCCCAATAGTCAGCGATGGCACCTGCTTACAATATAGGGATGCCGGAAGCCACAGCCACTCCCACTTGGTCTTGGAAGGGTTGAGTCTGAGCCTATTTCTCCCCATCCAGACCTGCACGGCCTCCAGTAATATTTATAAGGAAACAGTTTGACAGTGATACCGTGTTTTCCCGAAAATAAGACATATCCAGATAATAAGATCAATCAGGCTTTTCAGCGCATGTGATAATATAAGCCAACCCCGTAAAATAAGCCCCCCCACCAACTACTTACACGCATGCGTAAATAGTTCTGCTATTTCCTCTGGTTGCTTGCCACACAACCAAAATGAGTTGAGGAGGGAAGGCCGGAGGGGGGGAAGGTAGGCACATGCCCTCCCCTCCATGTTCTTCGTAGCGGCTGAGCGGCCCAACACATTCCACCCCAATGGCAACAACCGCCTGGCTGCTTCCCTTCCCCGCCATCTCTTTATCGAGAGGGGTGGCAGGTGGTGCGGGGGAGAAGCAAGACATGTGGAGCGAGATATGGCTCTTCTTCTCTCCACCACCCCCACCCCCTTTATCGTTCTTTGAGTTTGAGAGAAGTAGATATACAAGTGTTTCATGAGGGTGATTAATGATGGAATTGTTCATATGATTAAGAAATGATTACATTTCAGATGAACTAAAAATAAAGATTGTTAGAAGTAGAAGTTGGTTTTTTTGATCAAAAATAAAGGTATGCTTACTGCCTCTGACAACCCTTTAGGGACTTTCTACTGAGACCAAGACTGAAAAGATGATTCATGGATTTCATTTGTAGATATAATATGTGATAAAAAGCTAAATGTTTGTAACCTTAGAGGGAGTGAGGAGTCACTAAATTTGTTCATAATTATTATGAGGAAGATTGGAAATCATTTCTTTACATACGTATGCGTTTTCTCTTTATTATATTCTTATTTTTCTCTCTCTTTTTTCTTTTGCATTTTTATTCCTTTCTATTCTCTTTTTATGTTTAGATAATATAATGTTTACAATGATATAATATTTTATGCACATAAACATATATAAAAGAAAACATTTTCTGTTCTAGGGGAAGCATTTGCTTCCCAAAAGGTGAGCTTGATCAGCCTTATGTACTGTAAGTCCTGATTCTGAAAATATATCATGTTCATCATTCTCAAGTGATTCTTCCTTCTAAAGTCAGGCTACATGAAATATATGCCAGGATGTATTTCATCAAGGTAAAACAATCGCATTTATGAACTTTGCTGTTGGCATAGCCTATAAATGTTATAAATATAAATATTGTAAACAATGAATAAATAATATTAATGAAAAATGAAAACCTATTATTTATAGTGTTAACGTGATGCGTGGAAAACACCTTCCTCCTGGTGAGTAAGCCATGGTACCAGAGTTTCTCAGCCTTGGCCAAGGTGAATGGACCAACTCCCAGAATTCTGCACAACTTAAAGTTAAGCAACACTGCTCCAGATTATGAATACATGCAGACCAGGGTTGAAATCTACTTACCTTCCTTACCAGTTCAGAAGCGTGCATGCGTGCATCATGTGCACACCCAGACTTTCTGCGCATGCACAAAACCTTCTGCGCATGCGCAGAAGGTAAAAAAACACATTACTTCCTGGTTAAAACCAGGAAGTAATGACACCCAGGCGGGTGGATGGAGCTTTGCTCCACCTTCGCTACCAGATTGCCGAACCATTGGCCAAGATCGCTACCGGATAGGGTGATTCTGTCTGATCCGGGAGCATTTCATCCCTACTGCAGACTATGGTTGCTAAGCATAAAGACTGCTCTGAAGAAAGAGGACGATGAGTGGGGGGTTTGGAGGAGAAAAGCAGAGGACAACAAAGAGAACCCTGCAGAGAAAGCATCTGCTGGATTACTTTCATCAGGCCTATGTAAGCAACCTCCCACACACCCTTCTCTGCTGTTTGGCTCAGCTCATTGCCCAGATAGAGAAAAGAAAAGTGACTCCTCACATTGGAAAGCCTTACTAAGAAGAAACAAAAGGGAACAGGGATTACTTAGGTAAGGAGTTTCCATATGCTTGCAGCCAAGTATATAGAGACTGTGACAGCAAGAGAAGAAGCCTCAAATCGCTGCTTCCATATCCATTTATTTCCTCAATTAGATTTTGGGAGTTAATTTGACTTCTTTGTTTGGATTTTTGAGGCTCCAAGCAATCTGTTTTTATTGCCAATCTCTCTCTCTGAATGCTCAAGGGATTGAGGAAGAATAAACTACACCATGTTTTCTACTTCTTTGGAGACTCCATTTTTTGCAATTGTTACTCACTATTCAGTACCTCACTTTTGTGTCTGGAAGACTGTCTGCGCACCGAACTTAAGGTGAAATAGAATTAAGTCAAGTAGCACAGGCCTCTTTTAAAACTCTTTTAAATAAAGAGATCATGATATACAAGATTGTTCAAGCAACTAATGACAAAATTGCTCTCTGTCAGGCTATATAGTATGTTAAAACTTGTTTTTGGAGGTGAGGGAAGAACAATCCCACTGCATACGGAATAAAAATTAATTATTCTCCTGCAAGGTCCCAGGAGTGGCCAAGAATGGGTTAAATCGTCTGTTTCCTGTTGAGACCAAGCTGTCTGTTTCTTTTAGTCACGTCTCCTGCCTCCACATACCTGCCCCAGTTTTGGCTCCGTCTTAACCTGAACGAGACATTTCAAAGCATTCCTGATCACTTCTGATCTTCAGGATTGTGAGCTTTATAAAAATTTTTCTCTTTTTCTATTTTTCCGCCTTCCTTTAAGGATTAGAGGCGGCGGCTGGCTTTTAAAGCTGCTGCTTTAAGGACTTTACAGTCCTTGAGGGCCCATTTTCCTCGCTGCAGTGAGAGGGAATCCCTGCCTAATTTTGGCTAGGTATACTCAGTGGCAGTGGCCTCGAGAAGCATGGAGTCCCTACCCAGTGGCTGCTGGGCATACCTAAGAGCTACAGCCTCAGTGGAGGCCATTGGAGTCCCTGCTTAGTCTCGGCTAGGCACATTCAGAATTCCCTGCTAGCCTGATTGGCTTTAAGTCCCTGCTTGGGCTCGGCTAGGTATACTGATTGCAGGAGGTTTTGGGCTCCAGGAGTCTACAAACAGTTTGTAACGGCTGCATTTTTCAAATTGCAAAATGGAGGCAAGAGCTACTGGGCATAGAGCCAAGAAGCAAGGTTCCAGTAATTCGAATCTGGCAACTAATGTTGCAATGCTTCCAGAGGCTACTCCCCTAACTGAGGCCCAAGGGAAGCAAAAACATTCCAAAGCTTCTGAAAAAGATGCCAGCAGAAGACATGAAGCTCTGGAAAAACAATTTCACAGAGCAGAGAAAGCTCAATCCCAACACGCCCATGCTAGGGCTGAACAGGGTACTTCTCACCCAGCTTCTTCCTCTTCTTCCTCTGAGAGATTGCTGACTAATCAGCCTGTAATTGCTTCACCCTTGTCACCAGAGGGTGCAAGTGAGGCTTCCTTTAACTTGTCTCCTAATACTAATGAGTCTCTTGTGCAAGATTCTGTTTTCTGCCTAGCTTTTGTGGCTGCTCCTATTGCTGCTGCTCCTGCTGCTCCTGCAACTCAACATTCAGCTCCTCAAAGAGAAGTGTCAGCCACTTTCACACCAGCTGCAGCTGGTTTGAGACAGGGTGAGACCTATACTTCAGATTTACCTGCTGATCTCAAATTGCTCATTGCGCAAACTGTTTCTCAGGCAATTACGGATAAATTGAGCAGTATTCCCAGGTCTGTAGCCCCTCCAGTTGAGGCTCTCACCAGTCTTCCCCATGGAGAGCATTTGGCAAGAGACCTGTTTTACAGGCAGGAGTCCCAATCGCAGGATGAATCTTCTGATGGCAAAGATTCACTTATACAAGAAGGGAGTCAAGGAGTGGTGGATTTATCGGAGGATGAAGGGTTAACACCCGATGTGCTGGCCTTTTCTGGCCTCTTTCCTCCTGCCATGTTTAAATCTTTTCTGCACAAGGCATGTGTGACAGCAGGGATGGGGTTAGACTCCTCTCTCAGCTCACCAGGACCCACAAATCCCAGTGACCTCCTTTTCTCCAAGCCAGCCATTGTACAGGAGGATGTTCTGGCTCCACAGTTGTTCATTGATGTGGTGCAACAACAATGGGTGCTACCAGCATCCTTCCCAACACCAGGCGGTCTTGACCATCGGTTTTATCAGCTGGCACCAGCATTGGAAAACCAACTGCTTTTGCCCGCGGTAGATTCTCCTGCGGCATCTCTTGTCTCCCCCTCATTGATATCTGGCGATATAGCGGAGGGGCTGAAACCAGAGGGAAAAAAACTGGAATTGACATTGTGCAAGGCGTACCAGTCCTCAGCCTAGGCAATTAAGGCCGCATCTGCAGCCTCATTTTTTAATTGCACTTCATTACTGTGGTTCCAGTAGATGCAACAGAGGGTTCCACCCAATGAAACCAGGCTCCACCAGGACTTGAATAAATTGATTGCAGCAACACAATTTTCTGCAGTTGCAACATTAGCTGTGGCTAAGTATGCTTATCGATCTTCGGCCTCCTCCATCACATCAAGGAGGATGCTCTGGCTCTGCAATTGGCAAGCAGATGCCAAGTCCAAATGGCCGTTGGCCTCGGCCCCTTATACAGTGGGCTCCCTCTTCGGGGAGGCTCTGAAGCCTGTATTAGTTGAGAAAAGGACAAGAGGAAAGTCCTGCCATCCTCCCTTAAGAAAGGTGAGAGGGGCATGGCTCCTTATTATCGCAGGTCTTCATATTGGCCTGATTCCAGCTCTTCTTTTCAACAATCTCAATGACCTTTTCCTCAACATTCTGACCGCCAAATGGATAGGACTATTTTAATAAAGGTGGGTTTATTAGATCTGAGTCAGGGTCCCTCGTACCTCTCCTGGCAAGTTAGAATCAGAAGCTAGTATTTGTCCTTAGTCTCTGATTTTGGCTTGTTAGACAGCCATAAACCAAGGATCTTAGCTGAGATGTAACATCAAGTGAAACACAGACTTGGGTTCTCTGGTTTGTTAGGCTGCTCCACTTGACAGAAGAGTAAGTAGGAATGATCAGGCATGGTACACATGCTCAATACTAATATACCGGAACTTGCAAAAATGCTGTACGCTGTGTGATATTCTTGACAGCTGATCATAATAATTCACAACAGCGATAATGGCATTTGGGTAGCATGTGAAGCCATTATTGGGGAACTATAAGCAATAGCTGCAGGCCCTAACAATAAACCACTGACAGTGTCCTTGGAGTGTAGTGTATGTGTGTGCATTTTCTAGCTAAGACATTTCTGGAATTGTGCATTTCAAATTGAGGCAGGAACCTTCTCTTTCCTTATTGTTGCTTTCCTCATCTCTTTTCATTCTATTAGCAGTGTTGATGTATACATCTTTTATTGTCTTATTCTTTAGCATAGCCAGCATGAGCCAAGACTGCAGCATAGAGTACAGGAGAGAAAGGAAAATGTAATTCAGTTGCATAGAAATTCTTACAATAATGCCTCATCACAAAATATTTACCCCTTCAAATATTCATGACCAGGTGTGTTGACCAGTTCAGGTAGAGTATTGTAAATGTCTGAAATAATATTATCAGGTCCTTAAAAATATAGCAAAAAACTTAAGTATTTATATGGTACATATCCTCTTTTGTGCAGTTATCCCTTGCTTACTTGACTGTCTGATTGAATGACAGTTGAAAGATATGATGTAAAAAGAAAAAGCTTTGCGACCAGTCCTGAGATTTGCAACTGTTGCAGTTATGTCATCACATTTCCATGTTCCTAACTGGATTGTGAGTACATACAAGTGAAATTGCAAGTTGTAGTCACATGAGGTTTTGCTTAACCACCCATAGCGACTTACTTAATGACTAAGTGGGAAGTGATGTTGTAAATCCATCACAATAAAATGATTGTCCGCTTAGCGACTGCAGCACTTAGCAAGAGTTGCTGGTTCTCCCAGTAGGCTGCGGAGTGGGTCAGGAGTGGGATGATCCAGATGGTCTGACCAGATACTGAGTCAAGTTGTTTTGGCCACGCGCCTCCTCGCGCCTCCCTCGTCCCTATTTTTTTCGACTCAGTGGATCTGACCAGACGTATTCTGAGTCCTCTCACTCCTCACTAGATCGGACTTTATTGTTTCCAGATTAATTGTGCTGTGTGAGCTGGCCACTTCAGTTTTAGGCTGAAAACGCCGCCGTTGCGCTACTGCCATGACACTAGCCGCCTCACAGCTGATCAGCGCTAGCGTGCCCAAGCAGCTCACCGCCCTTGATCCAGCAGCCGTTCTCGGATGGGTTTCCTGCTGCCTGCCAGCCTGCCTATCGATCCCAGGTAACCCAAAGGGATCGCTCCACTGGCGCGCTGCTAGTCAAACGAGTGCCTTTAGAAAAACAGCTGGCGGCCATTTCCTTATCGTGGCTAGAGGTTACCTCGTAGGGTGGCCATTTTGAGCTCATCAGACATAGCGGCGGCCATTATGCATCGCAACCATAATCAGTCCCTCAGTGCTGCTCATTGGAAAAATGGCCGGCGGCCATTTTCCTTATTGCTGCTTGCGGTTACCTTGTGGGGTGGCCATTTTGAGCTTATCGGAAATAGTGGTGGCCATTGTTGTAGCGTAACTGTCATAAGCCCCTCAGTGCTGCTCATTTGGAACCGTTTCTCTCACAGAGAAGTTTGGTGCTGGCATCTCCCAGACTTCTGGAGAAGCCGCCCATCTGCTCCCACTGTGTGCAGACTTAGCCACTACCCTTCCAATCTTCAGCTCCCAATGCAGGACCAGCCGATCAACAATAAGGTCCCTCAGGCCGAGCCTGGCTGTAAGGCCACTTCCAAATCTGCCTCTAGCAGAAAGTCTCAGCAACCATCCCAAAGTGAGCTGAAGGACCTCCAACGGCGCCAATAAACCTTGGAGCGCCAAATTTTACAGGTGGAAAGGGAGCTTACTGACCATGAGCCTCGCTCAGGCAGTGTCAGGCCTGGATCCCAGGGCCAGGAGGCGGAGGATGACCTCAACCTATCCAGGGCATTATCTCCAGAGAGACTGGATCAACTTTCTGCTGCCTGCTCTCCGCCTTCCAAAGATCAGGCAAAAGGGAATCCCTTTGATTGTTCCATAGCCTCCCAGGATCCTCCTCCTGCACCTCCAGCAGCACATCATTCCAACTCCATGGAACTGGAGGATCTACCTGAAGCTGTTCAAAATTTGATTGCCAGAACCATCGCCCATGGCATCGCCACGGGCATTTGAGAACATCAGCATCTTTAGTTTCGGACAGCCTTCATTCAAGATGCTCCTGCGTCTCCCCTTCTGGTGGATGTCTTTGGCCCTGGACAAAAGGTGCATCTTTGTGGATACCCCAAGGGTCATGATCACAACGGACGCCAGCCTCTACGGCTGGGGAGTGCACCTGGCTGCTCAGGTAACTCAGGGCCACTGGTCCTCAGAGGAAGCGCGATCCAGAATCAATCTCCTGGAACTTCGAGCAATCCGCCTGGCCCTCCGCTCCTTCCACCAGAGAGGACACGGACGTCACGTACTGATTCTTACCAACAACGTCGCGGCAAAAGCCCATGTAAACCATCAGGGAGGGACACGGTCTAGGACTCTAATGCGGGAGGCCCTCTGCCTGGGAAGGTGGGCAGAGACCCACCTACACTCTTTGCGGGCCGACCACATCGCCGGCAAAGACAACTTACAGGCGGACTTCCTCAGCCGGACCATAGTGGAGCTGTCAGAATGGCGACTCCACCCCAACCTCTTCTGAGACATTTGTCATCAATTCGGACAACTGTAGGTGGACCTGTTCACATCGCCAACGAATGCGCAACTCCCCAGGTTCTTCACCCGCTACCCACCTCCCGGAGCGGAGAACACGGACGCCCTTCACTGCCCCTGGCCGCTGGGCCTTCTGTATGCATTCCCCCCCTCTGGCTTTACTGCCAAAGATGATATGCAAAATCATAGCAGAGGCAGCGGAAGAGATCCTCATCGCCCCCATTCGCCACGGAGACCTTGGTTCTCAGACCTGGTTGCGCTCTCGATATCGTGCCCCTGCAGGGTGTCCCTCAGCCAGGGGGCCATCTCACATCCCAACCCCCAGTGGTTACACCTGACCACCTGGCCCTTGAGGCAGGTACTCTACTTCGAGGACACCATCCGGACCATGCAGGCGGACAGAAAGCCTTCCACTATCAGGCTTTACAACATCACCTGGAAGGTATTTATCTCTTGGTGCTCTGCGCGCGAGATTAATCCTGTCTCAGCTTCTGTGTCACAGGTCCTTGACTTCCTGCAGGCTGGACTCCGAAAAGGACGCACAATACACTCAAACGTCATGTTGCCGCCCTTTCCACTATATTGTCACCCAGGGATGGAGTGCTGCTGTCACATCACCTGTCCATCTACAGGTTTCTATGCAGCATCTGCAACCTCGCCCCCCCCCCCCCCGTGGTACACTGCTATCCCACATGGGATGTGCCGCATATTCTACGGGTCCTCACTGAACCTCCATTTGAGCCCTTACGTACATCGAGCCTCAGGTTCCTCACCTTTAAGGTCGCATTTCTGGTGGCCATTACCTTGGCCAGGCGCATTTCGGAACTCGCGGCTCTCTCTATCAGGTCCGACCTCTATGTCATCCATTCTGACAGGGTGATTCTTAGATTAGATACATCGTTTGTCCCCAAGGTGAATTCCCGATTCCACCGGGAGCAGGAAGTTATCCTGCCTAACTTCTGCCCAAGGACAGCTCATCCCTTGGAACGTAAGTGGCACATCCTGGGCGTCCACAGAGCCATTAAAATCTACATCTCACGGACTGTGCCTTCTAGACGATCCGAGGCTCTCTTTGTGTTATTTTAACCTACCTCGCTAGGTTCTAAGGTATTTTCGGCCACTATTGGCCGTTGGATCCGGGCATGTATTGCCCGGGCTTACGAGGCGCAGAGTCTTCCTGCACCCAGGCATATTACTGCGCAATTGACGCGCAGTGCAGCTACCATCACTGCTTGGGCCACTCAAGCTTCCCTCGAGGACATTTGCAGGGCAGCTACCTGGACTACTCCTTTGCCGTTTATTAAACACTATCACCTGGATGTCTTCGCATCAGCGGAGGCATCCTTTGGCAGGAGGGTCCTACAACAGGTACACCTTGCCTCGGGGGCTTTGAGCATGCAGGATTCCTACCCATAGGGCAGATGAGCTTGGGTATGTCCCACTCCTGACCCACTCTGCAGCCTATTGGGAGAAGAGGTATTGGTCTTACCATGAACGCCGTTTCTCCGGGGACTGCGGAGTGGGTCAGCCCCTCCCGCCTGCGCGTCAGACACAATCTTGGTTAACTGTCTGGCTGAGCTTGTCTTTCAAGTCTGTCTTTGTCAAATAAACTGAAGATGAGGGAGGCGTGAGGAGGTGTGGCCAAAACAACTCGACTCAGTATCCGGTCAGACCATTTGGATCATCCCACTCCTGACTCACTCCGCAGCCCCCGGAGAAACGGCATTCACAGTAAGACCAACGCCTCTTCCAATTACGGTTGCCAAGTGAGGACTATCTGTAGGGTAGGAGGTAAAATATGCTCAGGTTCTGGGCATTGTATTTATCTTTTGATTTGAGGCAGTAATTCATTTTATTTTGCAGACTGCTAGCAAAAACAATACCCTGAAGAATTAGGGTCAGAGTCTAATTATGTGCTTCATTAATTAAATAAAAATTAAATAATACATACTCCATTGCTAAAGGAGCTTGCTTTTTGGGAAGCCTTGATAATGCAAATTCTGTCTTGAATCATCAGCTATTCATTTAACTCAAGGGGGTCATTGTATTGAGCTAGCTCAGAGTCTGGGTGAGAAAATTGTTTAGATCTGAAGTGCTTCTCCTTCCAAAACAGATCAATTGCTCAGATTATATATAGACTTCCCTTGTGATAGCTCGTGCTTTGCATTTCCACAGTTATTTAACTTCCAGTTTTAATTCTACCTCTCTGAGCTTTCATTTCATTCCAAGAAATCATGTGAATGATTTCTTTCTTACTTAAGTAGTGTGTCAAAACTGTGTAACGTGATGTGCTTTTTGTTTCCAGCTCAACTGACTTCCAAGTCCCACTGCTGTATCTTCTCATTTTACGTCAGCAGCTCAGCACATTCATACATTTTAGCATTGCACTAACATCAACTTGGTCTTCAAAATCATTCTTTGTACTTCTTTAGCAACAGTATGCTGGTTTCACTCTTGCGCCCAGTTCTCTTTTATGGGGAAAGAGTAAGCTGCCTCTGTTCATGAAGAAACCTTGTTGTTTTGAAGTTTTGAAACCTAGTGAGAAAAGGGTTGCTCCTAATAAATTATCCACAGATTCCAAAGTCTTTATGTTTCATGACATAACTTCTGAACACCATAAGCTTCCCCCCCCCTTTTTTTTGGAACCATGTGGAAATGCCTTTTTTTAAAATTAGATTGCTGGTTTTTATAGTTTGCAGTCCAGTAATAAATTCAGAGCATTTGGAAGATTAATTCAAATTAATTAAAAAATTTGAACCAGATCCAATTATTTTCTTAACTATTTTTTATATCTGTTACAAAACATGGTGTAAGAGGGTATAATATGACCATGGTATATGTCCTTTTCTCTCTCTCTCTTATCTGGATGTGAAATTGTTTACATCCTTACTGTTCTCAAACAAGATAATAATTTTTATAGTAGGTTATGCTCTCTTTCTTTGCCATCTGTGGTCTAATAAATTTACCCGTGCTTCAGATCTCCTTGTGTACACTAACCCTGCCCTACCTTTTCAGTTACCTGCCTTATATCTCAAGGTGATGTACATGGAGACTGCTTCTCTTTTTATCACCACAGAACTGATCCTGGGAGCCTGGGATGAAAGAGAGCAGAAGACACACAATCACCCAGTAAGCTTCGAGACTGAGTGGGGACTAAAAGTTGGAATACGACAAACTCTGACTTCCCAAATTGGTGACTGTCTATATTATAAATATCAAAAATCCCCTTTCACTTGAGCTCATTCTGGGTGACTGAATTGACTTGTCAGTGATCATTCTTTGGGGAAACGTTTTCTAACAACAGAGTGGAAGTAGGTTGACAGTGATTTCTTTCAATTCCTGGGATTTTTTCTTTTCAATTTCCCAGTCTAGCGTACAGCTGTAGATGGTCCCTTATTCAAAGTACTAGCCTGGCCTGGGTCTGCTTAACATTTTGAGAGCAACCAAATATTATTTTATTTATTTTATCTACACCACCCCATCTCACCTAGTGACTAGCTTTGAAAACAATTTACTGATTGAAGGCTGGAAGTGGATGTTAAAAAAATAAAGTTTATATTCAAGGAGCTCAGTGATTGGTTGAGTTATTATTCATGTTGCTATTGGATATTCATTCACTGTCTTGTTAAAATATAAAACTGCTATCCAAATTACAAAATACAAAACCTATTGATGATTCTACAGACTACAATTCTGTGTTTTTAAAAACTTAAACAAGTTGATCCATGGCAGAAGGACATTATCATCACACAGTAAAGGTTGACAATTTCCCGCCTTGTTTAGCGGTTTGTATAACTCCAATTAATGGCAACAGTGCCTAGATAGAACATGCCCAGCCAGTAAATCCTGCTAGCATGCTTGTTCCCTTGCTCCACGCATCAAGTTGCTGGTCTCCTCGGAGAGTGCTTCAGAAGAGGATAATTAAATTAGTGCATGTTGATTAAATGCCCAGATCACCCAACAAGATGATAAAAGCAAATTCCTGCTTCAGTATCATTGTCCTAGAATAAATACAGTGTTCAAAGACTGCAGGTAGTCCTTGACTTATGACCAGAATTCAGCTCAAAATTTCTGTTACTGAGTGAAACATTCGGTAAGTGAGTTTTGCCTCATTTTATGACTTTTCTTGCCATAGCTGTTAAGTGAATCACTTAACAGTTGTTAAGTCAGTTATTAATATGGCTGTTAATTGAATCTGGCATCCCCGTTGACTTTGCTTGTCAAAAGTTCCCAAAAGGTGATGACACGACCCTGGGACAATGCAACCGTCATAAATGAGTCAGTTGCCAAACATCTGAATTTTGATCTCATGACCATGGGAATGCTGCAATGGTCATAAGTGTGAAAACCATACAAGCCATTTTTTTTCAGTGCCATAACTTTGAATAGTTACTAAATGAATTGTTGTAAGTCGAGGACTACCTGAATTCTGGATCTGGGTTACATTGTCACTATTTAGGAAAGAGAATCACCGCATAACTTTATGTAGTATGGACAGTGGCGGTACTGGGAAGGACCTGAGGCAGTTGAAACCACAGGTGCTCTGTGAGGCCTGAAAAGATAGGATATTTAATAGTGCCATATTATGGAGAGTAAGCACACTATACAGTGGTGTTTGAAACTTTGTGGATACTTTTGAATTTTTAATATCAATTTCAAAGTTGCTCTGTGACAGTGATGGGCAGACTCCATATATAATACACACACACACACCCCTTGACATAATACAGCCATATTTTGTAAAATCAGATATTTCAGCAAAACCTCTGTCTGGACATCCCCACAAAACATTGGACAACCTATTATATGTGAGTTAGTTAAATTTACTTTTACATGGCAGTGTTCATAATAATGCCATTTTGTGACACCAGATTACCCTGAATAGTACAATTTACGATTTAGTCAGTGGTGGGATTCAAGTAATTTAACAACCGGTTCTCTGCCCTAATGATTTCTTCCAACAACCAGTTTGCCAAACTGCTCAGAAAGTTAACAACCGGTTCTCCCGAGGTGGTGCGAACTGGCTGAATCCCACCATTGGATTTAGTGCACATTTGAGGATAACGGAACCCCTTTTCTCCAGTTGATCCACTACACGTAGGTCACATACAGTATATAGACAGAATTCAACTAGCTATTACTGTCCAGTAATAATAAGTTTGCAAACTTCTATCTATACTATAATAATAGAGCTTCACAAATATAGAGTTTCCAAAGTGTAACTATGAGTCAACTTGGAAATTGATTCAGGGACATCTGTAAGAACAGTAAAAAAATAATAATTAAGATGGTGATTTGAACCATGTGATTGAAGTCCCCATTCCTTTTGAACATGCATCAAAATCATGGCTGCACACAAAGGTTCTGATGATAATTTATTTCACTTGTATGCTGCCTGATTCTCAATTACGCTGGCCGGGTGACTCATAATAATCAAGTAAAGAAATTACAATAAAACAAATAACATTAAAAATAAAGGTAAATATGGCAGGTGCAATAAAGCAATAAATCATTGGTGAGTTTCAATTTTTTTTTTACTACCGGTTCTATGGGCGTGGCATGGCTTGGTGGGCATAGCATGGCTTGGTGGGCGTGGCAGGGGAAGGATACTGTAAAATCTCCATTCCCTCCCCACTCCAGGGGAAGGATACTGCAAAATCCTCATTTCCTCCCGATCAGCTGGGACTTGGGAGGCAGAGACTAGATGGGGGTGAGGCCAGTCAGAGGTGGTATTTACTGGTTCTCCGAACTATTCAAAATTTCCACTACCGGTTCTCCAGAACTGGTCAGAACCTGCTGAAACCCACCTCTGTATCTCATTCTATCTTGCCAAGGATCTGAGTGAGCAGCCAGGTTTTCATGACTCTTCTACCACCATCTTCATTTTTTTTTTAACCATCATCTCCAACCCTCAAAAACCTTTGCATCTACTTTAGCTATGTCTATGTGTGATCAGCATTTGATATTCAAATAATGGAAGTTGAAGCATATTTATCTTTCTCTCAGAAATAATAATGCCATTAATGTTTATTGAAAATAACTTAGCCAGATCCATTTATACTGCACTCATGCACAAAGCTGAACTGTCCTTGGTTTCCCACTTGACAATATAATTATGTCTCTTCCTAAGTAGTGAGGATTAATGTTTTATTTCTGCTGGCTAAAATGTTTGTCTCTACCCGGTATCACTAATGTTTAGCCTAATTTAGAGAGTTAAGATGTGTACCTTGCTTTATCTCAGTATTGATGGACAGATATATCAATTACAGAATCAGGAAAACTGAACTTCTCCATCTTTAGCAAGGAAGCCATGCATCTGAACAACAAGACAGGGGAAAGTGTGTCATTGGGTATATGCTGTACCCAGACTTTGAATACTTAAACCAGTCTTCAGATGGACTGTGACATAATAATATCTTCTTACTGACTTACAGACATTCATGTCCTTTGACACTTCAGGTACAAGAGTAGAAATGACTATCCCCTTCCATTTCTTGGCAACTTAGATAACAGGATTATTGTTGGGAAACTGTCAGCCAGGCAAGTTGTTCTGATCCAGTCTTATCAGAAACAAAAAACAGCCCCCTTGTCCCAAAAAACTCTTCTTTATTTATCTCCTGTGAATTAAAGGCATTCACATATTGAAAAGTCCAGGCAATAAACTTTCAAAGAGTTAACTGCAGTAACAGACCTTATCGGTTCCTTGAAATAATTGCCAGGCCGGCAGCTTCTGGCCACAAAGCTGTAAATTAAATTCTGGCAAGCAGTCTCTGAGGCATGAAACATGATGAGCCAAATCTTCCAAAATATGAACAGTAGTCTCCTACAACTACCATTACCACTCCCCTTTCCTTCTATTTATTACCCAGCCAGGGAGAGGCCATTCAGTGTCTTGCTTCCCGAGTCAACTCCTTGTCCTCAGTTGTTCTCCTCTCCTGTGTATACATGCATTTGGGACAGGCCCCAGCTCCCCACTTATCTCAGCTTCCAGAGGCAGCTGCCTCTCCGGTGGTTAGGAAATGTCGGACGGTCCTGGCTCTATTTCTGCTTCCAATGCAGAGCATCCATCAGACTTCCTCAGACTCTAGAACTGGCCCAAGTTCCTCCCCAAGCTCCTCATCGTCCATGTCTGCTGCCAGTTCCGCTGGCAGCTGGTGGGCCAGAACACAAGAGAGTTAGTCTTGAGTTCTTTTACAGCCGCAAATGACCTGGGACTGATCCTCGCCCCCTTAAGTTTCACCTATTGTTTCCAAGAGAAGGTAAAAAGTCTGGGAAGATGTATTATAGATATGGTAGGATACAGTAATCAACTTGAATCCTTCAAATCTGGATGTGATTGCTTTTAGCTGGTTACATTGTTTTGCAATCGGATCATGTCTTGTTGTTTGTCCCAATCAGTGGTTAAGTAAAGATGCTAGAATTTAAGGAAAACAAAGAATTCGTTCTCTATATTTACTAAGTGCTTCAAGTTCTAAGATAAAAGATTCTAATTTTTTTATGATTCTGATTTGGAGGAGTTAAGTAATTTTTCCAAATTATATTTGAGAAGCATTTGGTATAATGGTTAAGGCATAAGGCTAGAAACTGCGAGACTGTGAGTTCTAGTCTCTTCTAAGTATTGGACCCAATTGGATATAGGAATATATAAATAAGCCTGCAGATCAGTGGTGGATTGCCCCTGATTCGCACCAGTACTGGTAGTATAATCAGTGGGAGGCTCCGCCCAGTGACTCCGACGTCATCAAAATGCTTCTGTGCATGTGCAGAAGAGCATGCGAGCGAAGCGAGCGCGTGCGCACGGCCCCGTTACGAACCGGTAGTAAAGGTAAGTAAAACCCACCCCTGCTGCAGATGCTTCCAATTAGTAAATCTGCACATAGTAGCTATTTTATATCACTTTCTATTTGTAAAATAAATTATTGTCAGTTGTACAACATCTATGAATCTGTTTCCAATACTTATGAGGGCTTAAATATTATGTCAGCTGGACATTTACTGTATTCAATGAAGAGGTTTATTTCCTAGGATTAAAGCTAATAACAGTTGTCAGTCGGGGGTGGGTGGGTTTTGAGGGCATCACATTGGCAGAAGCATGACTGGGAAAACTTGTCAGGCTCTTCTCATTTTTAATGAATTAATGCTCCAGGGCATATTCCATTTTCTTGAGTGCTTATGAAAATTTAAAGTTTTTTTTTTTAAAGATCTCATGGTGTCTTGGTCTGAAAACATAATGAATAAAATATGGTTTCTTATTACTAAGATAACTCCTTGATTATCGAAAAGGCTGAAATAATAGACTGAAGGAGCTTCAGTTTTTAATCTTTCCAAATGGATAGAAAAAGTGGGGTTTTTTTATGTTTTCAAAGTGCAAAATGTTAATCTGAAAACAACTCCTAAGAGAAGCGATTGACAAATCTTCCCAGTTGTAAAGCATTCCTAACAGAGCAGAAAAGGATAAACGAATAAGGGAACTAGGGTGTAACCTATGTGCATGTGATAATGTAATTAAATAATGCTTATTTACGAGAAGGGGTTTATGGTCGCTAATGGATCTTAAATGCATTACAGCCTGCTTGCTTTGCATTTGGTTTCTCAAAACATTATTATGCCGGGGAAATATAATAGTAAATTAACATACACATGCTTGTTGTGGGCTACAGGTAGCAAAAATTCCTGATTTTTAGCATGTAGGTTGTTTATCCTGGCAAAATAAATTTCAAGAGAATGAATGGCAAATAGACCTCTGAACAGCAGTTTGATTTTGCAGACAGCTACTTATCTTAGCTATTCTTCCCAGCGAAGAAATTAGAGGAGAGAGTCAATATATGTAAACGATGTTATTTGTTGTAGGGGCAGCAAGCTGCCTAGCAGTTGTTTTATTTGTGTGTGTCTGTGTGTGCGTGCAGGTGGAAAGATTATTGGCCTTGCTTTCGCTGTTAATTTGGATTGCCAGCGATAAGGCTATTCAGTTAGGATGCAGATGCAGAAGGGTTACTCCTCTACAGCTGGAAAAAGCCTAGATAAATCAGCAGAGCTTGCCTCTTTCCTACATCACTAAGGAGAAGCTGAGTAGAACTTGACCATGTGCCTGGATGGTCACATTGCTAAGAAGAATGCAGTATGGATAAAAAATGTAAAACAGACTCGTGCGGCTGTTTGCTGGCTTAGACTGATGAGAACCCAACACTGTGAGTTTTAAAAGCTTTTAAAAACGTGCTATTCCATGCCTGGAGATGATGATGCTTCTTTTTAATGCATATTATTACTTTTACTTTTCAGGGTGGTGGTGGTGGTGGGGATGGAAACAGGAGATATGCTTGAGCTCATGCCCTATATGATTATAATTATATCACTAATTAATGGCAATTGTCCTTTTTAACATTTGTGTGTACTTCAGTGTAAGAGTCAGGGTGTTTTGCATTAGCTTTCTTAGTTTGTTATGCTTCAAATGAAGAAAAGAATTCTTGAAGATCAAAAACGTATCTCTGTGTACTATTTGACTTGGCAAAGATTGTAATTATTTAATTCTGAGTTAGAAAACACGAAGAATAAAAATATGTTTTAATAGTTTAGGTTAAGGGAATTGAATAGGGATGGTAATTTTCCTGACATTAGAAAAATTGAGCAGTTGTTGAATTTAATATTGCTTCGGCATCTCCCAAAGAAAGGACTTAGAAAAACAGCATATAATTTGGCAGCACAGCACCAAGTAAGATTAACACCTGCACCCACACACAATTTTTGTGCCGATCTACTCAAAAGCAAATTCTATTTAATTCAATGGAACTTACCCTTAAGTAATTGTGCTTAGAATTAGAAGTTTCAATCACCCAGTAGTGTAAGGGAAATAAGTATATTTTAAATGCCTCAAAACTGTTTTCCTGAATAATAGTACAATGCTGCTTTAACATTTGCTTCAAAAGCCTAATGTAGTTGCTCAGACCGAAATGCTTTTGTAATATATGCACAGTTGCAAAAGGCAACACACAATGTTTTGCTTTTCAAGTTTGGGTTCCAGATCAAATGTTGAACTTTAGAGGAGGGAATTCAAAAGGGAACGTGGCTTTTGTGGAAGTAAAAAAGAGGTAGAAAAAGCTGTGCATGTAGAAAAAAGGAGTACCAATTTCACCATAGTTATTAGTTAGGGCTACCAATAAAAATCTGGCCAAAACTAACAAAAATCCGGCCAAACACATGATGGCAACAAAGGAATATAGACAGTTGCAATTCACTGTTGTCTGGGCATTGATTATCTCAGAGTTCAGTTTTCTGTCTGTTAATATAATGGTATTGGGAAAGACCTTAGGAGTTGGGGGGGAAGAGATGCTGACTAGGGAATAATCAGATAAGAGAGAGAGCATAAGTTGAAGTTGAATAGTGGCTGGGCAAGAAGGTGTGAAGGGACCCTTCCTAGTTTCTTCGGCTGCAAAGGAGATGGAGAGGAGAACTGTACTTTCAAACTTGCAACATGCTGTTAATGTAACTTTAACATTAGCTTATCTGGTCGTGTTTCCTGTCTGGTCTACCTGATAAGACTGATATCAATCTATCGAGTCTCATACTCTCTTCCAAGGAGAGAAATTACAGGAATGGCCTCTGATTCACAAGGAACTCCCCTGCTACCTGCTGAGCACCCAGCAGCAGCGTTGCTGCAACACCTGCAGCTAGTGGATGCACAGATGACCAATTTGCAGAATGCCATGATACAACTAATGCAATGACTGGGGCAGAATTTGCCACAATCTGCACAACAAATTGCTTAGCCAAAACTCCTAGAGCTTGCTAGAATTGTTTAATCAGGTCCATAAACATTAACCATAGCTATTGCAGTTCCTGCTATTTTAGCACATAAAATAAAATAATGCTTATTTACATCAGTAATAACCAATATAAACCAATTGGGAATTCTTTTTGAACCAAAATGGCCACCCCATTAGCTTTCATCAAAGTATCTGTGAAGTAAACCTATCCTACTTACTCCTTTATTAATAGAGATTCATCCTATTTCATTAAATGAGTCTCCTATAGATAAGCATCATTGGCCTTTAACGGTCCATGATCCCTGCTTTGCTTCTCTCCTAAAAACGGATCTTTTGTTTGCTCGATAGTGGACAGAGCAACAGGCTCAGAAAGGACCCTCCCTAGTTTCTTGGGTTGTAAAGGAGATGGTGAGAGATTTGTAAGAGATGTGAAAGAGCCCTGGTGGTGCAGTGATTAGAATGCAGTACTGCAGCAGACTAACTCACTGCTCACACCAGGAGTGCGATCCTAACAGGCTCAAGGTTAACTCAGCCTTCTATCCTTCCAAGGTCAGTAAACTGAGGGCCCAGATTGTTGGGTGCAATATACTGACTCTGTAAACTGGTCAGAGAGGGCTGTAAAGCACTATGAAGCTAAGTGCTATTGCTATTGCTACTTTCAGACTTGCAAAATTTGGTTATGCAGCTTTACAATAAACTAGAATTGGCTCACCTGTTTCCTGTCTGGTCTACCTGGTAAGGTCAAAATAATGTGTTGCAAAGATGGCTAGCTGTGAAAAATATGTGACTTTGTCACCTCCGTCTTTAGACTGCTTTATAATGGAAAGTCCCATAGCAATTTGTTATCATATACAATAATCAGGAAATCTGACTCAGAATTATTTATATGCTGTCTTGAGCTCCTGGTTTTCATCCAGGAGCTCAAGACAGCATGCATGCATTCCCTCATTACACTTCACCCGCACAACTACAGTTCTGTAAGGTAGGTTGGCCTGACAATGAATGGGCCAAAATCACCTCATGAGCTTGCATGGTTGAGGTGGACTAGAACCCAGTTTTCCTGCTGGAATTTTCAAACCATAGACTTTCCCATAAAACCTAGTTAAACCCTCAGTCTTAATTAAATATGATTTATTTGTATGTCTGTATAATTAACCACACCTTTCCCATTAGATGTGCTTCCTAACTTCTTGTTCTCATAGGCATGAATACTTATTTTTACTGTCTCTGAGATTTTTTATATTTTCATGAGAAAATATATACCTCAAGTTCATCCAGGGCAGTTCTACATTTATTCTTCCCTTCCCCGTAGTGATGAGCTGTAGCACAAAGCCTGAAGAGATTCATTTTCTGTGCTTAATTCCTCCTGGTATTTCAAGTGGTGACTTTGAACAACAAGAGAATTATTACATAATACATAAAGAACAATTGAAAATAAAACAGGGCAGGCTTCCTTCTCCCTCATGCCTTTTTTTTTTTTTTTTGCTAGAACAGTGAAAGGTAGAGACCAGTTTTTCAAGTGTGGTAGGTCTATGGAATAGATATGAGTGACAACAAAAACAAAATTTTGAAACTCTGAGTTTGATCAATCTGAATGAAAGCAAACAATGCCCAGTCTATAATTTTGTTAGGCTAGCTAAATGAAAAAGGAATAGAGCTCCAACATCATTTATAATTGTGTAGCAAAGGGAATGTTAGCAATAAACCCCTTTTTAAAAGTTTAGAGGAGTTAGGGTAGGTTTTCTTCAGTAAACCAGTGTGACTTCACAGTTATCCTTAGGTTCAACTAATTTCGTCTTCTAGTGTGTACTTTGGTAATTTGGTCATTAAATTGACCAAATCAATGTTTACTTATTGTGTTAGAGAATATAAGAATCTTCTGGTCTTTCTTCGTGGGTAGATCAATCAATTGAACTGTTGTATATTTCCCCCACCCTTTTTTTAAAAAAAGAAAAACGTCTTTCTTCTTTACATGTGAAGTTTAAGGAACATTGGTTGCAGCTAATAAATCAATAAAAAGGGTGAAATCAGATATCATTAAAGTTCAGGATAGGATCACCAATCAAGAGAAAATCTCCAATGTACTGAAAACAGGATCTCTGGAGATCAGGATTGAATAGACTAGTTAAATGTTTGCAATAGTTACAAGTAGGAGAGATACCAGATTAGAAATAAATAAACTTGTTCAAGATAAAATCTCATAGATAAATAAATTATATTTACCTTGTCTTTCAGATTGAGGAGGTCTTCTCAGGCCAATAGCAAGATATTAGCAGGGTTGCATTCATGGGTTCAACATTTTCTGGCCTTTTTAAGACTGATAGGTATTAATAATACCCAACAAGTCTAGGTATTAATAATGTATGTAGCTAGTTATCATGCTGACAAGTGTGCCTTGCTTAAAAGATCCTACAGGCTGCATACATTTTTCAACTGGTCTTAAATAACCAAAATGAGGATGATAATAATGATGGTCATCTTCATCATCATCATCACCATCACCTGGTTCTGGAATCAGAATTGAAATCTGACTTCCTGTTTGAAATAAATGTGATGTTAGTGTCATCAGGGATGAGATGTTACAAAGTTCTTCCAAAGTACTACTTCCAAACTAGATCTGAAGGCCTTTATATCAATCATAGTTGCTTCCATGTACCATAATTTATCTTCCACACTGAAATTCTTAAAATGGTCCTTAAAGCTGTAAGAATGATGTCTGATATGGGGGGAGCAAGTGTTAGATTTCACCAAGTGAGTGTATTTTCAATATGAAATTTTAGTCATGCAAAGGAAATTGCATCAACAAAGATGACATCATTCCAAGTTGACAGCAGTGATATTTGCTTCCAAATAAATGTAGGATAATACTTTAGGGATATTAGGAATAACTACTTATGCAGGAGCAAATCTGGGTCTGTCACCGGGACCAGAGGTTTTGTCTTCTGAGCTTTCAGACTTGTGCTGAAGGTTATCTTCGGGGAACTTCTCTCTAGCCCAGCACATGTCTGAAAGACAAAACCTCTAGTCCCGGTTTTGGATCCTGTAGCATTTTCCTGGGATATATATATTCACCTTCTTTCATAAGTACATATATTTAAATATTTAAATTCCTAAACTAGTATGTAGAATGTTAAAAAATGACAATAGAACCAATAAGTTGGGGGAAAGGAACCGCATAATCTTATTCACACATGTTTTGTAAGCCACTCAGAATCGTCAAAAGAGTTAGATGGTTTTGAAATTTCATAAATAATAAATAAACATGCTGAATTAGGTTTTCCAACCCTTTGGCATAATAAATGGAATTTTTTTTCTGAGGTGAAAACCCCCCAATTTTTGACCCCTGATTAAATTGTGAATAGGTTATATTTTATTGTGCTCATGTTTTATTACAATTTTATTATATGTTATATATTTGATATCTGGAAGAAAGAAGGCAGGGAGAAGCTCAATAGTTCAGCCATCGAGTCTTCTGTCTAAAAATAGGATTCATGCAAATAGTCCAAATTCGGTTAAAAAAACAGATTATATATTTTAATACAAGGCAAAAGTATGCAATTTAAGCATTTACGGGATATTGAGTATCTTGCCATTGAAACCTGGCTATTTTTCAGAACCTGGTTGAAAATGCACAGATACCTGTTATTAAATAGCTAAGGACAGCTAGCAGAATTTGTGCTAATAACATCAAGATTAAGTTCTGGTAGTTTATTCAAGGTCCCTTTGAATAAGAAAATCACTCCTTTGTTTGAATGATGGGAATTACGTACGACACAGGCTTTTAGTGTAGAAAGATGCAACATGCAGGCTGCTGGTTCCTATAATTTACTTCTTTTGGGGAAGGAAGGAATAATCCTGTGTGGTGGGTCATTACAAACAAAAGGAGGCCTGCTGAGCATTGCCTATTATTTTAGCTGTGTTGTGACAGTCAAGATGAAATAGCTGGATAGATCTGGTAAGCATGTGAGTGAGCTGAATGCTGTCTTACATAAAAGTACCATTTGCATTTCAAAGGCTTATGACCTCTCTTAATCTTGAGATTGTATATTCCTAATGAACTTTGTCTCCCAACACAGTTATTCTTTTCCTCAATTGTGCATCACCCCCAACCATACTGAGATTTTTAAAGAAAGCTATACTAATATTAATACTGATAAGCTCATGTGGAGTTTTTAAATCAGGAGTGTTAGAAAAAGAAAGAAACTGAAGGCTTTATTTTAGCAGCTCAAGAACAAGCTTTGCCAAGCGATTGCATGAAGGCAAAAATTCAAAATGTAACCAACAACAGTAAATGTTGCCATTGTAGGGAAAAGAATGAAATCATTAACCATTTGATCAATGGCTGCAGCAAAATTTCATAAGCTGTCTATAAACTGTATTGCCAAGTTGCCAGAATTATTCGTTAAAATTTTTGCCAGAGGTTTGGATTTAAATATAGCAAAAATTACTGGGACCATCTAGTTAAGAAGATTTTGGAAAATAAGTGGATTAAGATCTTATGAGTTTTAAGATCCAAACAGACAGGCATCTTATTCATGACACATCAATGGTGGGTTGCTACCGGTTCGTCCCGGATCCGCCCATCTGCCCAGACGTCTCTGCGTGCACCCACAAGCGAACCGGTAGTGGCCGAAATTGAAACCCACTACTGAGACACATCTGATATAACAGTTACTGAAACGAAGAAAATCTGGTTCATTGATGATGTTATTCTGGGTAATGCTTGCATTGAGGAAAAAACAATTAGAAAAAAATATGAAATACTGGGATTTGCAGATCAAAGCTGAACACTTATGAAAAAAGAAATCTGTTGTTGTACTTATTCTGATTGGAGCTCTTGGAACAATATCTAAAGGACTTCCTGGATATCTGGAAACACTGAATTTATCAGATTAATACCTAATTTTACAAAAAAAAATCTCACCTTGCTAGGAGCTTCCTATATTCTTAAAAGTTACCTTAGTAATTCTTGAATTATTTAGTTTCCAGCAGTCTTAGACTGTGAATTGAACAACAGATTACTCACACGTAGTAATGTGGTCCCAGTGGTTATCAGCACATTGGGTACCGTACTAAAATATCTTGGGTAATACTTAGAAGATATGTCCATTGATTAAATTTCCATCTGTCATTTACAAAAGGACAAAAGGTCACAATGCTCAGATCCACACATACTGTATACTACACCAATGCTTTACATAACACAATATTTACAGTTATGACAGTGATGAAACTTGCATTTACAACCTTCGCAGGTCTGTAAAACAAAGGAAAACTGAAGTAAGATCATAAGAACTTTGCTTAATTATTGAGTTGCTGATCCCAGTTGTAGTCACTAAACAAGGAGCACCTGTATTTCTTGGAGTATATTTTTTTATTAGTAAGCATTTTTATAACAAATAAAGATGCAGGATTATCAGAGGTGGCTATCAGCAGGTTCTGACCAGTTCTTGAGAACTGGTAGTGGAAATTTTGAGTAGTTCGGAGAACTGGTAAATATCACAGCTGACTGGCCCTGCCCCCATTTATTCTCTGCCTCCTGAGTCCCAGCTGATTGGGAGGAAATGGAGATTTTGCGGTAAGATTCCCCTGGATTGGGAAGGGAATGGAGATATTACAGTATCCTTTCCCTGGAGTGGGGTGGGGATGGAGATTTTACAGTATCCTTCCCCTGCCACACCCACCAAGCCATGCCATGCCCACCAAGCCACATCCACAGAACCGGTAGTTAAAAATTTTGAAACCCACCACTGAGGATTATTCTTTATGCATTACTAGAGCTTTTGCCCTCATAAACTTTGCACCTACTTTAACATCATTGCTCAAATCTCCTCATTCCTCTCCTCTGTCTTCCCACTGAATTGGCCGTAGGAAGGTGAAAAAACAACAATCAGCCAACACGCCACCAGCTGTTGTTCCTCCCTCAGCATTTTTTAAATTTTTGGATGGGGAAAAATAAACAGAATCAACCCCTAATTAGCCACTGTGTAAGGGAAATGGCAAAGCCACTTGGGAGGACTGAAGGATAATGGCATAACAACACCACTACACTCTGAATTGGAAAAGCTTCTTACCACCTATGATATATATAGAGGTGTGGTTCCAATATTGGGTTGATTCAATGCTTATAGCACTCTCCTCAGTACTTTGTACTGCTGTATGTCAATTAGAACACATGACTTTTGAATATTCTGATAGAAAGAATATCAGAATATTCTTTTGAATACTTTTGTTCTCGAATCCTCCGGGCTTAATTTGAAATTTATGCAGAAACCTTACAATAAAACATGAGATACATTTAGTTCTTCATTCTTTAGGGATAATAATTTCCATGCTGGGCAATCCTATATAGCATATCTATTTCCGTTATATTTAAAAGAGATAAGTGGATATTGTTTTTAAAAATAATAAGATGTGCAAACATCAGTCCAAAATAACATTAACTTCTCATTATGCTAGCAGCATAATTATGACATCAGATAAATAAAATCCATCAATCTGAAATTAAAGTAATACATTAGCTGCAAGTTGAAGGCTTCCTATGAATATTTACTAGAAGAAAACCCTGAATTCAATGGGATTTACTCTTTGGTATGTTTGCGGCTAGTATTCCTGCTTTAACATTTGCCTTCAGTGCCAAATAATTTGGTAGCATTATAGTTCTGGCTTTTTCAATGCACTGACTTTTGAAGGTGCAGATAGAGAATTAAGGAGTTTGTATTCCCTCTTTGACATTTGGCTTCTCTTTGTCTAAAAGGCTGGTAATCTGCAATCACTTTCTGCTGCTTTTCTTCTCAGGCATGCTTGCACAGATCACACGTTCTTTGATTCTTCTTCTGCTAGGTTGTACCTAGCAAGGTACTTGGCTTTGCCTTTCCCTTTGATGTGATTCCTGAAATAGATGTCCTTTGTGTTATAGTTATAAACTTGTTTTACTAATCATTGCTCAAGTGAGCTTCCTGCTGTCAGGAAAGCTGGCATGGCTTCCACCTCCGATACCTGGAACATTCCAAATGTTTTGGACTATAATTTCCACAGTTCCCTAGGCAAAATTGATTTTGGTATTTGACACTTTTTGGGATTAAAATCTTGGCAGTCTCGCTGAGCAAGTAAATTCTTTTGTTTTTCATTTCCTCTCACAGTACAGGTACAAAATTTGACAAGCAGGTCATATTTTTATTATTATTGAACTGAAAACCATTATAGAAATGTTAAAACAACTTCTTGAATTTTGGATGATGGATGCTGAGAAGATACTTATTCTAAGGATCAGTATCTGTCGTTATTCCCAACACGTGTCTGAACAGGGATGGGTTCTAAATTTTTTTTACTACCGGTTCTGTGGGCGTGGCTTATTTTGTGGGTGTGGCTTGGAGGTCATGTGACGGTGGGTGTGGGTAGCTGGTCATGTGACCGGGTGGCCATGGCTATGTGTATAGGGACTACTCAGAGGGCTGAAAAAAGTCATTTCTGACTGGTCCTCACACTTACGACCATCCTCACATTTATGCCCATGTAGCATTCTTAACAACCATGTCACTCATTTTACAACTGCTTCTCTTCACCATGGTGATAAGATAGGGCAAAAAACGTAAAATGTGAGGGCAGTTGTAAGTTCAAGGACTGTTCAAAAGTGCGAGGACCAGTCAAAAGTAACTTTTTCAGCCCTCTGAGTAGTCCATATGCATAAAAGGATACAGCAATAGAGAAGGATGAAGGAAGGGAAGGGAAATTAGAGTAGGAGGGAGGGTAAGAGAGGGAGGAAGAGAGGAAGAGAAGGAGAAAGGAAGAGGAAGTAGGAAGGAAAAGAAGGGGGGAAGAGAAAGTAAGAAGGAAAGAAAAGAGAGAGGTGGTAGGTTTGAGGAGAAAGATTGCTGTACAATAAAAAAGATGAAAGGGAAGAAAGCCAACCCCAAACAAATATAAAGATATTAAAATAAAGAATGAATTGTTAAACTTTAAAGAATAAAAGAGAACAAATATGAATAAATAGCAATAATTAGAAACACACATATAAACATACAATGTGTTTTCTTTGAACAGAGTATTTGGCCGGTTCACAAATTTAAACAGTGTTTAGTCATTTCAATTAAATTTACAATTTCTATATTTCCTTTTTGCCATATTTATTTCTCATCTATTTTTTTAAAAAACCAATATTACCCTTCATCCTCATCTCTAATCTTAATCAAATTCAATTTTTCCCTTCTATTCTATATTATACCCCTTCCCATTGTCATCTATTTTTATATCTAACCTCACCTTGGTTAATTATGTAATATTACAGTTGTTTAATACAAATTCAACATTTTAATATAAATCAATTAGTTATATAACTATCTTTTTTGTATATTAATCAATGTGAACATGAATATTCCAATTATTTCCATGCAATCCAATTTTTTATTAATCAATTAATTATATTTACCAATAATAAACCAAATAATTTCCCCCATATATTCCTCCAAACCACAACAACCATTTCTGCTTTCAACACAATATACAATTAATAGTATCTCAATATTACAATTCCCTAGTTAAATAGAGCTTTTTTTCTCTTGTGTTTTAAAATCTTGAACTCTCCTCTTTTGCCCTAAATTTCCCATTGTTTGCAGTTTTGCACCTACCTTTTTTGATGAGGAAAAAGAAAAAGAAATCTCTCTCTGTTGCAGCAAAGACGCTGCTTTACTTTCAGTTTCGCTTTTAAGCATAGCTAGGGGGGAAAAAACCTGCTCCAGCTCTCTTTGCAGCTACAGACCCCTGAGCAAAACAGCTGAGAGCAAATCAGCTGAGAGTCAGGACGCTGATCTAATCAACTTGTGGTAATTAACCTGAAGCTGAAAGGGGCTGTTTTTTTCTATTTTTGCAGGCACGGGTCTACTCATTTATTTTCTTTTAACACTGATCAGCTGTAGGGCAGCCCTTTGAAGCCCCGCAGCAAAAGTTTAAACAGTCTTTTTCCCTCTAGCCATCAGCTGGGACACAGGAAGCAGCAATAGATTGGGAGTGGGCAGGGTAAGCGAACGACGACTGGGCCAGGAACCGGTTCAGGGGCATGGCTAGCCAATCTTATTACCGGTTCTCCAAACTATTAAATTTTTTTTACTACCGGTTCTTGCGATCTGGTGCGAACCAGGAGCAACCCACCTCTATGTCTGAAATAAGAAATACAAGAAAAAGATATCTAGTTCAGAGGGTTGTAGATTGGTTTTTTGCTTTTGTTTTTTGCCATTCTTTATGTTTCAGTCACAAATGAAATCACAATGTTTAACATAAATTTAACAGAACAATAAAATTTAACCTGAAGGTCAGCAATATTTTCAGGCATGGTCCCCAAATCTCACAAGATCATGTGCTGCTTCATTAAAGTTTTGCACAGTTTGGTATTCTTATACTATTCTGTCCGTTAAAATTATTTTATTATTTTTAGTTTCCTTTGATTTTTTCATTTAATCGGTTGGCGATCTTTTTGGCCTCAATGAATACTTAACCCAACTCCTAGTTTGTTTGGGGGAAAAACATTTTCTATGATTCGAAGTCATTCTGTTTTGGATGTGCTTCAATTCTTCAAATACTTTAGGTTTTATTTTTTTACTTACAAAATTTATATCAGTATTTTCTCATTCATCTTGACAGCTTCGTGCTTTGCTCATATCCCTCAGGATTCAAACTAAATAACACTTTAATATTTTATTCCTACTCTGTTCCACCACTGGCTGCAGGTCTCTTAGCGAATGAGGAATGATTCCAGCAACTATGTTTGCAAATTGAAAATTGGGAGCGAATTTGTATAGTTTATGTATCATGCTTTTGCTTCGCAGTAACATAGCTTGTACACCATTGTTATCATCTGCCAAAGTCTACAGTGATCCTTCTAATCTACATCTGTAGCCATAGATCATGTGCACTGACCTATGAAAGAATTCTTCAAGCAGTGTCCTTCAGCGATGGTAGAATGTATAAATGAGGCTTTCCTAAAATTGCAGAAATAGTAGACAACTGAAGGTAAGACTCATTAAATAGTCAGTATTGTTGAATTTCTCCTATGTTTAGGCACACATTATGAACAGACACACATTTCATTTATCTGACACCACAGACTAACATGAAGATTGATATCAGTAATGTCTGTATAGTATGCATCACAAATCATATCTAGTTCAGCAGAATATAAGCTAAATAAATAGATAAGAGAGAATAGCTATTAATCCTGATATTTATAGTATTAAAACATGCAATTGCTTTAGTATTTTTTGATAAATAATTTGTAGCATTTTATTTCATGGTGATTTTTCTTAAGAGAATTTTCTGTTTCAGAAATATACATATTTATATATTTTAAAAGTTTCCTTCTTCATGTTTTTTTCTTACAGATTCCAAAATTAGAACAAAGCTCAATTCTTTATGGGACTTCTGGTGCGAGGAGGCATTGAACTTTTGCATTCTCTTAGCCTGAAGGCAGTTGTGCCAGTGGATAACCTGCTTTTCTATGCTAATTATGCCTAAATTTGATAATATTGTACTTTTGATTCTGTGCTATGTAAACTCTGTATATTTTGAAGTTTGTTCAGTTCATAAAATTTGCCTCAAAAGCTTCTGGAGTCAGCTCTGCCTTGCTTTTTACTTATTCAGAATGTCAACACATTGAAATCAAAATTGCTAATGATTTTGTCAAAATTGAGTCTCTTTTCCGCTTGTTTTTCTTTTTTTAAGTCTGTGTCTGATTAAAACTGGTGGTAATATTAAAGCTGATATTCTGCACAGCTTTGTAAGCTCTTGTTTTAGTGAATCTAAACGCAGAACTGATAGTTAACATGAACTAGTTTTAACTTACTCTTAAATTTCTTGATCTATAAACAAGCTGTATTTCAGGAATAAGAAACTTTTGGAATCTCCAAATATTGTTGATGCCGTGCTGACTGATAGTTCTGGAAGCAGTAGTTTAGTTATATCTGCCAATATAATGTCATCTGAAAGAGAGGGAATTTGGGCTTGAACGTTTCCCCATTTGGTTTTCTTAAACCACTTTTTTTTCATCCTTTCAACTAGATTTTGCTAATCTGCTTGGAGGTGAGGGCTCCCAGGGCTGCAAAAAGAAGCTATCCAGGGAATTCATGCATCTACTTTAGCATTTTTTTGAGTTCCACACAAAAAGTCTATAAAGGAGTTTCCAGATAGTAATAAATAAATAAATGTAGATTTTGCCTTTTCTCTGGTCAAAGAAGTCATTTTAGCCATTTCAACAAGTTCCGTCGTACTCACCAGTTATTCCTCCATTGTGAAAGCATCAAATCTTTCTATCTTTGTGCATACAATTATCCCGCTGCAGTTATCATGTATAAAAACAAAGTTCTGTGACTTTTTCCCCCAACATTTTTCTATCAATGCCCAAAAGAAATATCTCTGATTTCAATTGTGCTTTAATCTTTAAAATCTTCTGGCTCAGTATATGTATTTCAATTCAGACTATTCTAGCTTTTTTACACATTCACCAAACATGATAAAATGTCCCTTTTTGTTCACATTTCCAACATAAATTTGACGTGCCTTTTTACATTCTAGACAATTTCTCTGGAAAGATGTACCTATGGTACATCATTTTATAAAAGTTTAAAATTATAACTTAATGTAAATCAATCCTTTCAACCACATATTTTCCCATTGTCACATGGGTATATTATAAATGAAAAATTATCATACATTCTTTTACTTGCTCTTCTATGGATTCAAATTTCAATAAAAGTTTGTACATTGTAGCAATTACATGTTTATCATTTATACACAATTCTATTTCAAATTCAGTCTTACAATGTTCAAAACCATGCATTCTTTTGTCTACCTTAAATCTTTCTAATAATTGTAAATAAGAGAACCATTAACAGCTGTATATGTCTGCCGCTAGTCTCCTCTTGATTTTATTTTACATTCTCCTTGACAGAATTTTAATATGATAAGTTAACCATTTCTGTTTGTCTATTGTTCCACAAATGTGTTTTTGGGCACAACCTGAGTTTGCATGAATTCTGTGTTCTCAATATTGCGTGTCTAACACAATGTTTTTAAAATTCCACATTAACTTTGACTTTATCCTACCACAAACATTCATGGCATACCAACTTGGGTTGGGTACTTCTAACTCCAAAAGCCTCTCAGCAACATCCATTCTTTCATCTGACAACAACAACAACAACAAAGCTGCAAAATGATTTCAGGTTAGATAAACAACAACAACAACAACAACAACAAAGCTGCAAAATGATTTCAGGTTAGATAAACCCAATCCTCCCTTTCCTTTGCATCTTGTAAAACTTTATATTTAAGTCATAGTTTTTTGTTTTTTTTACCTTGCCACATAAATTTAGTTATATCCTTCTGCTACTGTTTAAATGGTGCCAAATGAGTTGTCAAAACAGGCATTGTCTGGAACAGAAACATTGATAGCTCTGGAAAGAAATTTAGACCAACTGAACACAGTGTTTTATGCTACTCATTAATTTCACCTCCTGGAAGCTTATCAGCCTTCCTTTTATTTTTCTATATAAGATTCAATCCATACATGACTGTAGAAACTTTCTTGTTGCTATTACACTGGGAAATTTTAAAAGGAAGTTATACACCATCACGTAAACCCAGTTCCTATGCATGAAGATGTGGATCAGCAATGAATCTATCGTACATTAACTGCATGTTGTCAATGTGTATCAGCACTACAAATAGGAAAGTGGTCTTTCATGTCATGATGTGGACATATTCATAGCTTTATGTAGATTTATGTCACCTAGCAAAAGAATTTGGGTTCATTTACACCTATGTTTAAGTTTAAGTTTACTTTATTGTCTTTGCACCTTGTTCAACAAAATTTAATGCCATCTTCAGTGTACATCACACATAAGAAAACTATTTTTTTAAAAAAAAAACATCTTTCATATTCTACACAATTGAATTGAGAACTCCTGACACTGCATTAATATTCACTATAAAGTAGAATTCAATGTAGTTACTGCTCTGGGATAGAAGCTGTTTTTCAGCCTATTTGTCCTTGTTTTTATTGTCCTGTACTGTCTGCCAGATGGCAATAGTTCAAAAAAAAAAAAAAAAAAGGGTGTCCAGGATAAGATGGATCTTTAAGAATGTTTTGAAATTTCTTAAGGCAATAGAAGCTATAAAGCTCTTCCAAAGAGGAGAGAGGGCAACCAATGATCCTCTGGGCAATGATTTTAAGTCTCTGGAGTGCTGTCCTATTTGCCACTGTGCAATTAGCAAACATACACAAGTGCAGTAAGTTAGGATACTCTCTGGAGTGCAGCGGTAGAAGCTATGTACATTTATATCTGACTTTATGACACTAAAACAGACTACATTTAACTTCATGTTGTTAGAATTTGGACATATTAATATGTATAGGTGAGGAAGTTTATTTTGAAAAAGCTGATAAGAGCAGAAAATAAATGGGAAGGATTGCACACCCTTTAGTATTGTGCAATAGAAATGCCTGGATATGCATATGTGGAGACAGTCATGAGAAACTTAGGAAGCAGCTGTGCAAGCCTGGTAAAAGACATAGCTGGCTTATGGGGAATTTTTCATACATGTCTCACAGGAAACACTTCAAAAGTATTTTAATAGCTCTTATATATAGTTAATCATTGAAAATAATGAACTGGATAACTAGAATAAGGACTGATTTATTCAGCACCCTGGACAGATCCCAAGAAGTACATGTTTATGTATGTCTCTGGACCCAAATGTCCCTTATTTTTTTCTAAGCTTAATTGACCACTCGGATCCCCTTATAAAATAGTAGAAACATGTGCCTGTTTTTCTTGTTTTTGCCTGAAAGCTAGTATTCCATTCCTTTCCCTTAACTCTCTGTGGATAATAAAAGATCAAAATATTTAACAACAAGATGGATATCCCAAAGATGCTTTTTCAAGAGGCAACTGGACTTTCTGGTTTTCCTTTGAAGACCTTTTGCTTCTTATCCAAGAACAAGGACATGACATAGTGCCAGTGTAAAGGCTGTCAGGTTGTTAGATACTTCGAGTTTAGTTAAGTTGTCATAGGGTAGGCAGAAGAGTGGGTTCACTGGCAATAAAGGTTGGGGAACTAGCTAGTTCAATATTCCTCTGTGTCTGCTACGTACTGTTTAATGAACACTTTGGCCTGATCATATCCCATGCTGAGTAGAAGACCTGGAGAAAAAACCAACTTTGAGATTTTAGTTATCACAGTTTTATCCCACATGGACTGAAAATCATGCCTCACAGTTGGTGGCTCAAGGCCAAGGGGAAAGAAGGGTAGTCTGAGCCAGTAGTTGAGCAGTGCCAATCTTAGCATTTTAGACTGAACAAGTTCTCATGGTGTAAAATTGGAGAATGGTCCCAGCTGGGCACCATAAACTGGCTTCGCTTCAAATAACTTGAGTGCTGCAGGAATGTAGTAGCCACATCTTGTCTTAAGGAATTTAAGGATGGCAGATGAGCTCTTTTGTGTTTTTTTCAGTGACATAGTCTTCATTGGGTTTTCTACCGTTGACAGAATGTAGGATTCCTCCCAGATATTTGAAACAAGATTCCTGCTCAATCTTGTAGCCATCTATTGTCCAGGAGTAGTTTTGGGGCTTTTTGGCAAGTGCCAGGATTTTGATTTTCTGATAATTGAGTTCTAGTTGATCTTCCTTTGCAATACAGTGTTGATATTCTTGGTGTTCTTTAATATCAGATTCTCCTTAATATCATATTATAATGATATTCTCCTTAATATCATATACATTACATGTTTTTGTGTGCAGAACTTCCAATTTTTTATTTATGTTTTAATCATTTGCTTTCCCCTCTGACTTTTTTATTTTTAATTCAGCAAATTAAAAAGGCATTTAAAAATAAAACGTTCAAAGTTTAAAAAAAACTTTTAAACTGCATTATAAAATTAGGAACTATACTTATGTAAAATTTTGAAAATACTATTCTGTGACAAACTGGAGAAAGGACAATGCCTGAAGATTGTCTTAATGGAAACAAAGGATATGATGATATATCAAATGAGCTGGAAAAAGTTCCTAGTTTGGAGAAAAAAAGTGAAAATTATTTCTCAGACTCAACCCCCTCTCTCAAATCTTTATGGAATCAAAAGAAAATACCACACAGTGTGTAACACCGTATTTTAAAACTAAAGGCTCTTAATCAAGCATTCATTAAAAGGCCCTCTAAGAATCTCTTAGAAGACTCTGATACATCTTCTCACATGTAGGTCATTTGATTTTCCTTGTACCTCATTATAAGAACAAAGGCAATACTCTTCAAATATGAATCATTTTGTTGCGAATTTTACTTCAACCTCTCTTTAAAAATGGCCTTTTTTCAGTTCTTGAATCAAAATGTTATTAATGTCTAGTCTAAGAAATAAGAGTAACTGGTACCCCTCCAGATATTTTTGGATTGGTGTTTCCAACAACCTTTGACTGTGCTGAGTAGAGCTGAAGGGAGTGAAAGATTAAGAATACATCTTTGCACTGAAGAAAAAGGATTTATTACAAAGAACTACAGTTTATATTAAGGCATTCCTTTAATAAATGGTCAGTGTTTATTCTTATGTGTGCTTTACATCACTTAGTACAAAGAAGTAGCAACAAAGAAAATAATGTTTTCTCTGTGAAGTTCCTCTCTCTTTCTAATTTACATGTGATGTCCTCCAGCTGCATCGAGTTGACAATTCCCTAAATCTCCAATAAACATTGTAGATATTGCTGGTTAGGAAAAGTGGAAGCTGTAGCCTGAACACATGCAGAGGGTGCTAGATCACCTCTCAGAAATAAATCTAAGAAAATGAGAGAGATTCACCTTCAGGTACAAAATACTTCATCTTTATCTTGGGCTTCAAATTGTAAGAAGCAGAACCTTTTTAAAGTGATGCAACTTTATTGAGGAATGTCAGTGGCAATAAAACTCTTCAAACATTATTTTTCTGTTGTATACTAGCCAGAGTTTTTTTTTGGAATAGGGCCAGACTATAAATATTGCAAATAAAGAACATACACAGGGCTGATAATATGATTTTTGCATCTTGTAGTTTTATTCTCAAAAGAGTGCTAGCATGTGTCCCATTCTTAATTGTTTTAAAATTTATGGTCTTAACAAGGAACTTGCATTTGAATTAGCATGCTTAATATCATTTATATCTTATCTATCTATTCTTTTGCAGGCATTATTCATGTCCATAATTCGTCTTTGACTTCTACACTTAACATTGGAAGTTCTAATCTAAAAGGTGCCTTTATTGAGAGGTGCTTGGTGCTCTCTAAACTTGGTTGTTTTCTTACAGACATTTTATTACCCAACCTAGGTAACATCATCAGTGCTAGTAAGGAGTGGGGTTTGCTCTCAGTTTATGGCTTGCCCTGTCCGTGTTGATGAAAATTGTCTTGGAGATTCTTTGGTTGGGCTGTTAACTGTTGGCTTGCTTGGCAGTTTCTTGCCTTGTTTACTTCTTGATTGTTGATCTGATGTTAACCTTGGAGTTAATCTATGCTCATGTACATGAGAGCAAACCCCATCCCTTGCTAATCTGATTATGTTACCTAGTTTGAGCAATGAAATATTTGCAATAAAGAACCAAGCTCATAGAGCACCCCCTCATTTCAACCCTGAGCTGCAAATATTCCCCTTTATTGGGACTTCTACATCTGCTTCCTTAATCACAGGTTGGAAGCTCACACAACTAGAATCTTTATCTTGCTCTTTGTATTCAAGGAAATGTATAGAGGAGCATGTTCAGACTATACTTTAGAAAAGAAAAGTGTCAGAGATAGGGATGTTTGGATCAAAGGGTTTTTTTAAAAAAATAATGTTTGCTGTCTTCTTTTGATGTATAAGAACAGTGTTCTGTCTATTTTTATTTTTCTTTAATCTTGTTTTTTATCTATATGGAGATGAATAAGTTTAAGAAAATGATTATTTTATACTTACTAAGTTGAAGACCATCACAATCTCTCTGTACAACAAAATATTTATGTCCTCAGCACATGCAGCTGGATTCATCAAAACCGATGCTGCCATTCTGTTAGTTATTATTCATTTTCCTCTTGACAACATTTAAAATATAATTGTTTGTTGAACTGTCATGCTGTTCTGTTTTAAATATACTTTTCACATTTTCCTTAACACGTTTTACAGCTTCCCTTACTGCTCTGGGCCACCTGCTTATTTGAAAATATCTGAGCAGATTGTCATGAGTAACAAGATTGCCTTATCAGAAGGTGATGGAAGGATGAGCCATACGAGGAGTT
The DNA here is from genome assembly GCA_030761175.1 of Masticophis lateralis. Taxonomy (NCBI): domain Eukaryota; kingdom Metazoa; phylum Chordata; class Lepidosauria; order Squamata; family Colubridae; genus Masticophis; species Masticophis lateralis. Next base: position 200,454,062 of record JAUDYJ010000001.1, on the reverse strand, counting down.
ATATAATATACCATGAAAGAAATCTATTCTGATTTTCTGTCCTATTGCATCAGATACTTCATTTGCAGATGACTTCTCAATGTGTCTGGAAATAACATGGCTAAAAAGAGATAATGGATTGGATCCAAATTCTGCCAGATTTCAGATTCATTGAAATAATCAGATTTCACTATTTTAAGCCCCATTCATTTCATATTTTTTCCTTTTTGTCGATACACAACCTAGTTGCTTAACTTTTGATCAGTATAATAATAATCTCCTCCTCCTCCCTCCCTCCCTCCCTATTCCTCCTCCTCCCTCTTGAGCATTTGCTACCACATTGTTTTAACCCTATTGGGATTATCAGTGTTTTGAGGAATCTGTTCCGTTCTTGTCTTCTTCATGCTTTGCTAGTTCCAGACAAGATTTGAAAATCATCCTATTTGATTCCCCCTCCCCCCCCGCACCTCTAAATATCATGCACTTTCCCTACCTAGTGTCATAAATCAAACTGATAGGGCTGCCACACTGAAACATATTGTACTCAGGAAAGGAAGCCACAATTGCCCTAAAGAACTATATTGAAAGTAGGCAGGAAAAAAAAATTGATTTTTAAGACAGAAGGGCCTCTCAGAATGAGGCAGCTGACACATGGATGGGATATAGTGCCAGGGTAAATTCCCCTCCCTGCCAGTACTGGTTGTATTTATTGCTATCACAGAGGTTTTGTGAAGTAGTATAAAATTCTGCCTGTAATCCATTGGGGGGGGGGGACTCACTTGGAAAAGGTACTATTTGTTTTCAGCCGTTTGTGTAAATTTCCTCTAAGAAAAGTACAATTTCAGCATGTTTAATACTTAGACTAGTGATGGCAAATCTTTTCGGCTCCAAATGGTCAAACTGGAATGCGTGCATGTGTGCGCGCTGGAGCACCAGAAACCTGAAGACAAGCTGGCCAATGCACGTGCGCACGCTGGCCAACTGGTCTTCGCACGTGCCAGAGCACTGCAAATCTGAAGACCAGCTGGGTGGCGTGCGCATGCCTGTTTCTTGGCCGTTTTCGGGGCCGTTTTCAGGCCATTTTCCGGTGCCCACGAAGACCAGTTGGAAACCAGGAGGGCAGCTGGCGATGGCGTACATGCCCACAAAGAGGGCTCTGCGTGCCATAGGTTCGCCATCACCTACTTAAACAATTGATTCTTCATCTGTTTCAAAATCCACAACTTCTCTGCGTTTTTACCAATTGCTTTTAAGATATTGGAAACTGAAATATATGCTTCAGTTAAATACACAAGAACAAAACTGTTCTTTTGACGGAAAGTTAACAAAAGGAAGGGGCTTTGTTTTGAATTTAATCGCAACGGAAACTGGGTTCTCTTTGAGGGATTAGCAATCAAAAGAACTGATAGAATATTAAAAAGGCATCCCGGGTTCTTTTGGCAAACAGCTTTTTTGAGAAGTATCATGTGAGGACAACACAAGGCCTGATGAATTCAGCATTTGTCAGCAGTTTCAAAGAGAATGAGTTAGAGATTCAATTTCCTTCCAGATAAATTTCAATTAAACGATGAGAATAGGCATTTCAGGCTAGAGTTCTTTAAGCTTGTTTGATAAGTAATAATCTGAAGGCAAGTACTCGACTTTTAAAGGAAATTTAGCAGAATTTGAGCCCTAGTAAGGCGAGAATTTTAAAGATTTATATAATTCGAGTTGTAATAGTTTACCCATTTATTAGAGGGGTAAGTCGTATTAAACTCAGTGAGGCTACATTAAATTAGAGCTGCATATGGGTTACACTGCCAGAGACTTTTGGTATGGTTCTGCAACATTTTCCTCTTTGATGGTAACAATACTTTATAGTAAACAAAACTCTTATGTGTAATGGTAAAGTACTGGATCCCCCACATCTGTGCTCACAGATGTGCTTTATGGGTTAATCAGCACTTTTGCAGAGAGAAGGATGGAGGGACGGAGCGGAGGGAGAGAGTGCAGTGTGGTAAGGAAGGCCTAAAATCAAGTCCATCCTCCCCCATTAGGTGATTTTGAATTACTTGTCTTTTTTGCCCCAGCTTGTTTCATTGGGGGAAAATTGAAAGAAGGAATGGCAAAATATAAATTAACAAATTTAGGGAGTTTGGCCTAGGTTGACTGATTTTCTCTTCTGGAGGAGTGCAGTAAATCAGAGATCTGATTGCCATTTAATGGTTGTTCCTTGTGTTTTAGCTGGTATTATTTTACTTTATTTTTCTGTTTTTCATCTTTGGTTTAATGTACATCACCAGAAAATCACATTGTTCAAGTTGGGTGGCCATATGAATTCTATAAACCAGAGGCCCCAAACCCTCGGTCCATGGATTAGCACAGGTCCGTGGCTTGCTAGCAACCGGGCCGTGCAAACAAGTGAAGCCCCATCTGCGGTATGCAGGCAGCATGCAAAATCACGTCCCCGCTGGTCCACGAAAAAACCATTCTCCGTGGAGTCAGTCCCTGATGCCAAAAAGTTTGGGGTCCACTTTGTTATAAACAAAGACACAAATATGCATTTTCTAGTACTTATAATTTTTATGTGAATAAAAAACCTTATACATATTCAAGATCCATTAGACTTCTTCCAAGTTGGAAGCATTTTTTTGGTTATATACAGGACAGGGTAGTCATATGAAGAGGTTGACAATCTTTGGGTGGGCAGGAATATGTTATGGAATATGAATCAGTCTTATTTCCACTCCTTCATAATACCATCTCTTTTTGAGGGCGCGGGGGTGGGTGGGTTATAGTTCCTTTTTTTCATTTCTCCTGATTTTGGGGGGGGGGGGGAAATAGTTATATGTCTCCTTTCTCCTTATTCCTGCTCTACTAACTAAATATTGTCCACAAGTTATTGTTCTGTGCTAATGGATCCCTGATAAGTACTGTGCAGAAAATTTATATCTACTTATGATTTTTGGTGAAGCAAAAATCAGTCTGCTTCTGTCAAATGTGATAGTATTATATAAATTAGGCAACAATTGATTGCTGCACCATTCTTCCACTCCCTAATGCTTTCCTCCAACTTGCACTTGTATGCATCATTAAACAAAGCCAGTCCCCTTCTCATTCATGTCAACCCCAAGCAGACAAGACCAGCAATAGTACTTAGTTTTTCTCACAATATCTAATGGAACTGCAACCTCCCTAGCAAGCGAATAAAGCACAATTACTTCAAGTTCCACAGGTTTGTCATGAATTATCCTTCTGCAAAAAACAGTGTAGGAGGCACACTGTTTAGCTTGCCAGGAGCAGGTGGGCATAGGTAGCATCAGGAACCTTTGTGATGCTCCTCAGGAAGAAACCAAAGAAGACTTGCAAAAAAAAAAAAAAATGAAATAGTCCATTTGCATAAACCAGATGGATCTGCTAGGTATGCAGATTGCCCCAGCATGCACCATTGCCCCAGCTCAGATCTTTGTTGGGTTTCTTTCGTGAGCTTCTGTTTCCCTGCAAACAACGAAACAAGCTCACAAAAGAAAAAGATTTTACCTGTTGCCGAGCTGCCGGTGTTGGGATGCCCCGCCTTCTGCCGGTCAGCTGGTCTTTGGACCTCTGCTGCGCATGCGTGATTGTATGTGCATATGCAAACTGCACGCTCACGCATGGGCAGTTTGAGCATTCAGCGTCCAAAAGGTTTGCCATCACTGTGGTAGGTAAAACTCATGGTTCCATTACATAGGCAAGGATCCCCAACCCCTGGTCCGTGGACTGGTCGCACAAACAAACAAAGCCCCATCCGTGGGATGCAGGCAGCATGTGAAACCACACCCCCTCTGATCCATAGAAAAACCTCTCTCCACAGAACTGATGGTCCCTGATGCTCAAAAGGTTGGGGGATGATGACATATGAGATATCACTCATGTTTAATTGGCTCAAAGGGCCTCAAGCTATTTTATATAACATTGAGTCTTATGACAGATAATCTCCTTCATCTTCTTTCAAGTTGATCAGTTTCTTTCCACAGACGCAAGTCAAACCTAATGGCAGCAAGAATTCTTGATACATGTTTACAATTTTGATCAATTTATTATTTTTCTGTAGTCTGTGTGCATTAAAAAAAATTCCTGATTTAAGTTTAGTGCTACAAGATATAGTGTTGATTAGTTAACTGTTGAGATACTGAGTAAGCCAAAGCACTTTTGTCATTTGGGGACTATTGATGATTCTCTTAATCCCAATTAAGGCTAAACCACATTTAGCATAGCCTGCATTTAGTATGTCCTTTATTAGGAAAAAATGCTGTGAAATACTCTGTGTGTGAAAAAACGCTGCCTCTTGTAATGTTTTCATTATTGATGCTATGTCCTTCTATTAATGCAAGATCCAAGCGATCTCTAAGCAATCCTCACACATATTTATGCTTGTGCATGCATCAACAGAGGCTACTCTAGCCCAATGGCTTGGCTCTCTGTATATTTTCAAGTCAACAACACTGCAAAACAGTTTTGCAACTGTGTGATAGCTTGAAGAAGCACTGGAGGAATATTCTCCTGCTGTTTATATCATCCCCACAATTTCCTGCTATTTTATGATTGCAGAATCTCTACAACAGGGATAATGGAGAAGCCAAAAGCGCTCAGCTTGACTTCTGAGGTTTTGAGTTACTTTTCAAGATAGTCACTTAGATCGTTTATCATAATTCATATGATAAAACAAAAAGACGACAACTTCCTAATGTGGTTTTAATAGTGCATTTTTTCTAACTTTACTTGCATATAAAAATTCTGGGCCTAAAGAGTAAGCCTTGGTTTTTACAAACAATTTGCATAGTAATGAATCATATTATTTTTTTTTTTAAAAAATCAAACACTACAGATGGTTCACTTTCCCAGTATCTTCCATTTCTCTGTTTTATTCTCTTCTGAGTATTAATTTTGCCCAGCTATTAAATGCATCTCCTGACTAGGCGCCTCTAGGAAACTCAGTGAGATTCTTCCTAAATTTTGAGCTAGCTGACTACATGACTGATTTCAGCCATAAATTAAATGAAGCAGAATAATACAAAAGAATTTGTTGTTTTTCATGCATTAATTCCCTTGGAGATGCTTTTATAGAACCTGCCCTTTTCTGTTAGCAAACATGTCTCCCTGGAAAAGACCCTGTCTCATTTGGCATAATTTCATTGAACAAAGCATGAATTGTTATGGGGATTTTTTGGGGTGGTAGTTGGCTGAGATTCTGTACGCTATGAATGGTTCATTTTTCAAGTATACTAAAAACAACATAGAAAAGTCAAGCTAAATATTGGTCACTTGTATTTGGATTTTCCCATGGACGATTATTTGTAATGGGGGTACATCTATCTTTGATAAAATCTTATCAAATTTATCACTGTTTTTCACTGAATTAATCCTCCCCAACAAAATTCTCTCGAATGTCTATTCATAGGTCTCATCTGAGTCTCTACCTGGAGAAGCTTGTTCCAAGATGAGCTGTTTATGACATCAGGGGCAATGGTGGGATTCAAATTTTTTTACTACCAGTTCTGTGGGTCCGGCTTCGTGGGCATGGCAGGGGAAGGATACTGTAAAATCTCCAATCCCACCCCACTCCAGGGGAAGGTTACTGCAAAATCCCCATTTCTTCCCGATCAACTGGGACTCGGGAGGCAGAGAATAGATGGGGGTGAGGCCAGTCAGAGGTGGTATTTACCAGTTCTCTGAACTACTCAAAATTTCCTCTACCAGTTCTCTGGAACTGGTCAGAACTTGCTGAATACCACCTCTGATCAGGATTACTAGGATTTCGATAGATGATGCCATTATTTATTCTAGCATCTTGAATAGGCATTTACGAAAAGCTAGAAAAACAGTTCCTTGGACTTCTTATCTCCAGCTAATACTCTCTTGATTTCAAATTTGGGGTTCTTATTAATAGTACTGTAATAAGGAAAATATTCTATAAAAGAACACAGTGGTTTTGAGCACAAAGTTCTGGTCCAAAACAAAGATTTAACCTGAAAAAACTATTGGAAAAGTTGTATCATATTTCACATTTTTCTTAGCACTGTATCGAGCAAAGTTCTGTATGTAAAGTCCGTTATCTCGTAGTACATAGATGATTAGGTTGTTTCAGGAAAAATTCGCATTATGTTTTCTTCTTGTTATCCCAATACAATATGTTCTATTGCTTGGTGAAATACAGTTCTTTGTAGCATTCTTTCATACAGAATGGCAGTCTTTCAAGGCAAGGAAAAGCTCCTTATCAGAAACTTGCTGCTGAATTTCAACTAGCTGATTCTTCTTTGCAATTAAAAAAAAAACTCCAAAAATTATTGTCTTACTATCTGGACAAGTTTATTTTAATACATTTAATGACCGGGAAGAGCAAGATTAATTATATGGAGGTTCCCTGATTATTCTCCTGCATATATGCAGGTTTCCTTCAGTCAAAGAACAGATCACAGAGCCTCTATCATGGGAATACTCTACCCTCCTTATGGGAAATGCAAGAATTCTTCAAAGCTTGATATAACCTTGATTACACTAAAAACTATAACATTCAGATAATTGATATTATGCTTTGTATAAAGAGTAGCATTTTCTTGGATGTATTAGCATTAGCATTTAGGCTTATATACTGCCCGATACCTCCTTACAGTACTCTCTGGATGGTTTATAATGTAGAAACATTATTTGCATATTGCCCCAAATTTGCATATTTGCATATTTTGATTGTTTGATTGTCCCCAAACAATCTCTTTAGTTTTCTATACAGTTAGGACTAGGACTCACAATTTCTACTCTTAACTGCTACCCCAAACTAGCTTTTTGCTCAGTTGTACCAACCCAGAATTGTGATTTGTTTGGTTGTTTAAAGACTTTAATTGTGTGGTTCGTTGAAGGTTTAAATTAATCAACTTTAGTAACTGCAACTTGAATTTGACTTCAGTAAAAATTATTATTATAAATTGCAGTTACCTCCAAAGTTAATCAGAAGAAGCAAAGGCTTTTAATGTCTTCTGAAGGGACAAGTCATAGTTTATCTAGCAACTCCTCCCCCACCCCTCTATATATACTCTGCTAATCATTTATGCCTGCCTATGGAAAGATGCAATAATATAAACATTATAATAACAAAGTGAGCAACAAAATATGGTGAAATAAGATGAATCTGGTAACTGGATTTTCAGTACTGTCATGGTGGCAGCCATTTTCCCTTCTCCTCCATCTCCTCCTACATTATATTTGCCCCAATTCATATTCATATTCATTATTTTTAAGATTTAGTAGCTTAATATTTTTTGCTATTATCCCCTTTTTTATTTCCCCTTGAAAGCTTCAGAAAACAAGATATGAAATTTATTTTGCATCAAAACATGGTTTTAATAAATATCCACTAAGCTGCTTATTGAAGAGGATTTTTTTTTAATGGTGAGTTGACAAATCAAATTTGCTACTTTCTAAAAAATGTAAGTGATTAGTTTCTACAGTGTTTTTGTTGCGACTCCAGTTTCAGTTTTACCATCCATTGAGTCCAGAAGGCAGGTTTTTTTAATCACATTCAGTTGACAATCAACTTCCATACATCAATAGTGCATTTATTGTGTGTATTCCTTTCAGCCCCGCATCCCACAACCTCTCTGAATAAGCCTTGAAGAAGTGCTTACTAATTACTCTGACATACTGAGCAGACAGTATTTTAAATTAGAATAGTATCAGTAAGTCTTTTACAGATCTCGGAACATAATATTTTATTAATGCAAATATGCTATAAGCTGCTGCTTCTGAAACTTGCAGTAAGCAATAAATGTATTGACAAAAATCCTTCAGTAACCATTTTTACACGCTGGAACTCTTCACAAGCATTAGTTAGCGATGTTGCAGAAATGAGCCCAGTGCAGTCTGGAAGCTGATACATTGACCTTTTTAGCTTTTTCAACAGAAGAATCGAATAGGACAGTTATAACTTTTGGTTAGAGGGTCACTGTGATTCAGGGGTTAGGCTAGGATTGAAGTAGGCAGCTTTAAGTCCATTTTTTTCCCAGAGATCGAAGGGCAATTTTTAACTAGGAAGAACATTGGTTGTCCAGTTTGTTCAAAATTCCAAAAATGGTTCATTAAATTTGGGGGGGGGGGGTCAGAAGAACGCTCATGTTTAACAAAGAACAGAAAGGATGGACATTATGATGTGCTTATGTCATACCAATTTGTCATAACAACACTAGTCTGTGCAGATTTGTTGAATACACATCTAACATTACTTTTTATCATTAGTCTTTTTTAAAAGTTGGTGATGTATTTAGTTGTGGAAAAAAATTTCTCATCATTGTTCTCCTTTCTTAGGTTGTTTTAATGGCAATCCCAACATAGAGCTGTGAAGACCATTCTCTGTGTCTCTGTCTCTGTCTCTGTCTCTCTCTTTCTTAGATGAATTCCAATTGTTGGGATAAAATGAGAACAGACTGCAATATCTGCCAGGATTGTTGGGAGTTGGGTAGCAATAGCAATAGCACTTAGACTTATATACCACTTCACAGGGCTTTTCAGCCCTCTCTAAGCGGTTTACAGAGTCAGCATATTGCCCCAACAATCTGGGCCCTCATTTTGCTGACCTTGGAAGGATGGAAGGCTGAGTCAACCTTGAGCCTGGTGTGATTTGAACTGCCAAATTGCAGTCAGCAGAAGTAGCCTTTGATACTGCACTCTAACCACTGTGCCACCGTGGCTCATATAAGTATTATATAAGTTTCTTAAATCATCATCATCTGTGAAGTTTATTTATTTAGAAGATTTATAGACTCTGGGTGGCATACATTAAATAACCTCAACAAGCAAAATTGGAAATAAAAATCATATAATATCAACAAAAAAATGAAATCCATAATTGAACTCAGCAGTAAAAGGCTCATCAGTGGTATAGAATAGATGACCATTGACCTCCATAAAATTGCTTATCTGTTTTCCCAGCCCGATGCATGGGGAAAAGCCAAATTTTTAAAGCTTTCCTGAAGGATAACAGCGGCCAGAAGCAGATGGAGATCATTACAAAGGGCAGGGAGTACAACTAAAAAAGCGTCAGAGAAAAGGAAGGATGCCAGAAGTGGGTTTCAGCAGGTTCTGACCAGTTCTGGAGAACCGGTAGAAGAAATTTTGAGTAATTCGGCAAACTGTTAGTAAAAATTCTGGCTGGCCCCGCCCCCATCTATTTTCTGCCTCCCAAATCCCAGCTGATCGGGAGAAAATGGGGATTTTGCAGTAACCTTTCCCTGGAGTGGGGAGGGAATGATGATTTTACAGTATCCTTGCTCTGCCATCCCCACCAAGCCACGCCCACCAAGCCATGCCACACCCACAGAACCAGTAGTAAAAAATTCTGAAACCCACCACTGAGGGATCCATATGTAATATGTAACAAATATAACATAAATAAATTGCTTTTTAAAGCAATTCGATTACTTTTATTCAGGCTGTAAGTGGAGTTTATTGTATTTGAAATGCAAGTGATAGATTCCTGACTGTGGCTTTAATATCTGCTGTCATGCCCGATTTACATCTTTTTAGGGGCTGACTATAATGCACATGTTCTTGGTGATTGACAGTTTGGCATAAGTGCAGTGTTTGAAATCACCTTTATAAATATGCAAAGTGTTAATCAGCGGGATTGTTTTAATACCTCCGCGTGGAGAGTTCTTTTCTATTATACATTAGTATTATAGCAAGAGACAACAGAGCATGCATAAATATTGTCAGATCAAACTCAGGTTGGCATATTAGAATAAAAAGAGAAGAATTGTTGAAAATAATATTTTCATTTGAAACAAACTGTAGTTCTTTTCAAACTGTGTAATCTTTTGAATTTGCACCTTTTAAAAATGATTTGGGAATTATGGATTGTAGGTAACGATAATAAAATTAGCATTGTTGGAAGCCAGTGTATGTTTGCTGATCAACTACCTGTGCCAGTGGAACATTCTCATTCTCCCCCAAAGCAGCCCCACATTCCTGTTCTGGGGTATTTCCTAATTCCTTACTCATGAGCATTAAGGCAGAAGCTAATCAGGAACTGAGTAGTTGTATTAAATATTGATTGAAATTTAGAAGAGTCTTTTGGAATGGGCGGCCATTGCACATCCAATCAATCAGTAAAGAATGCTGCAGACATTTTAACCATTCCAAATTACAGTATGGCCTAAATGTTAATGTTAGATATTGACAAGGAAGCTCTGGTCTACTGTTTGGGCGGGAAGAATGTTTAAATGTGATTGGCTGAGCTCCAAGACAGCCCTCTATATAAAGGCTGGCTGTTTCAGGGACAAGCTGCTGGATTGTAAATACTTGCTGAATAAAGAGCTATTGTCTGAAGTCTGTCTCCAGTCTCTTTAATCCACCTACTTAACAGTTAAACTATAGTTTGCTCTTATTATTCAAATCACAAGGAGCATCTTTTCCAACTAAAACGATTTTTCTTATTTCAGTTTATGAGAGCTTAGGCCTTTGCTATTGGTCTGTTAGTTGGAAAAGATGCTATCAGATAACGGATTTTTGACCGGTGTACATTTTTCCTATAATCTTACATGGACAGTACATCTCACATTCTTGGTCTTTCTCCGCTACTCCTACTTCTCTAGCACTCTATCAAAGGGGGAACAAAGATTGGCAGAACTTTGGAAGAAAATGGTTACAACATCTATCTTCTGGTTCATTTAAATCTGTGAATTTTGTTTCAAAAAGAAGTTTAGATTGAGTCTCGGAGAGACCTCTTGGGGACTTCATTCCAACAGATAGGTGGAGCCATGAGAATAATTTAATTTAATTACATTTTATTTGCATTTAAAATAAATTGAATGAAATCAATATTATTTTCGGTGACTTAAAATGGTGGTGGTAGCTTTGGAGGAGTACAAAGGCACAAAATGAACAATGTCTGGCCCTGATGAATAATTATTTCATTTCTATACCATTAATTCATCATGGTTTGTAGGCATGAAATAATAACATCAGAATTTTCAAAAGCCGTAGTATAAGGCTTAACAAAGCAATGATTTAAACTGATACGGTAGGGAGAATTTTCATGATAGAGTATCTTGCCTAAAATAATGTTTTTGTTTTAGATAAAAACTGATGCATCTTTTAAACGGGGGCAAAAGGATACATCTGAATTTGTGTGGCAGGAGAAAAAAACCCCAGAAGTTAAATAGAAGATGTTAACAAGATGCAAATGAAAGTGGAGTGTTGGGTTTGAAATGGAATTTTGCAGCTTGCTGTTTGGCTTGGATGACAGAGTTGATACTGCTGAGTAATAGAAGACTTTTAGAGTTAGAAAGATACGACCTGAGATTGGGTGCCATGGATATTTGTGATATGATAAAGTGTAGATTAACATGGATTTTAAAAAATCATTCTGTTAGATATGCCATTCTTAGTATATGGATTAGTGCAAACTCGGACTAGATGCATTTGTAGATGTACTTACCTGTACTAGATGTACTTACCTGGCTCTGCAGTATTTTTTTGGGTTCTTGTGATGATAGATGGATAGATAGATAGATGGATGGATGGATGGATGGAAGGAAGGATGTTTTAGAATAACTTCATCAAATCTTAATAATCTGGATATCAACAAAATTATGATTAATTCTAAGTGATCTCTTCACAAATGTAAATCTTTACATACAGCATCATTTTATCTGAGGGTTTAATATCTCTGATTTTTTCCAGTGAACTTGGAGTGAAAAAAGGAAAGAGCACATGAACATATTGTGTAACTCCAGAAATTAGTTCTTAAAAAAAAAGTAACGTGGTTATAAAATATTTCAATCAAAATGATGTTATCATGTAATTTCTCCTCCAGAAATATCGACAGTATATGTCTGGACTGCTGGCTCCTCCATATGGTGCTATGGAAACTGGCTCCAACAATGATAGTAAGTACACAAAAGCTACAAGAAATGCAAACATAAAAATCTATTTGTGTCTTCCAGTGACTACATTTGACAATAAAGATAAAGGAAAAGGAGCCCCTGAAGGTTTTATTTGGCTAATGGTATATATAATCTCTGTTAATTATGGTGAAACTGGATAGATAGGAAAGAGAGAGAGATGATAGATGATAGATAGATAGATAGATAGATAGATAGATAGATAGATAGATAAATGAATTATCAGTTTAATTCATGATGAATGACCATCATTCATGCTAAAAGCTTTGGAAATCAGTGAAACCCATGTTATTCATTTTTAAGAAGAGGATCATTGATCAGGGCAATCCCTACCATAAGGCAGATTGAAGTGGTTCTTTCAGGCAGCTGAAAAAAGTGCCATGAAAAAGCAACAAATTAATTACTTAATAATTTAATTAATAACAATTAAAATTAATAATAATCGTTCTTGTCAGGGAGGGAGAAGAGTGTTTGTAGGTTTTTGTGTACCATGTTGAAAGAAGTTGACTAGCTGTGGATATTGAATATAACTTGGATACCAGTTATTAGGAGTAAACACTGTTTACTGCTTTATTTCAGCAGTACAAAGCCTTGATATTTTCTGTGTTTATTTATTGATTTTATTTGTACTTCACTGCCATCCAAAAGACTCTCAATGGTTCATATACATCAATAATATAATAAAACATTCATGGTAAAAGAATATAAAAATAATTTAAAACAATCTATAGTGAGTCTAGAGAATGGCCTTGAAGGACAGAGGGAAGATCTGTTGCCAAGGCGACGATCAGATAAATAAGGCTTGAGCCTGGATCAGAAAAGTGATTCACAAAAACATCCTAGCTCTTTCCTCCTGTTTTCTAATTGACATGAAGAAAAAAAAAGAGAAAGGAAGAGAAGCACGTTCAGACTTGCAAGCTTGATGTTAGCCCTATCAGGTAGACCAGACTAAAAATGATCTAAAACTATTTTTAACAGAACTGCTGTAGTAATCAAATCAAGACCATCCATTATATTGACTACATGGGATAATGATATTTAGTTGGGCATCACGAATACTGATGATACCACATCGTGACCCAATGGTTATCCTATCCCCAGCATTTTCGTGTAAATATTAAAAAGCAGGGGAGAAAACACTAAACTCACAAATGAGCAACTGTTTGACTAATATCTCTTCTCCATTCCCTCTAAAGGAAGAGTAGAACCACTCCAGGCTTCACAACATGGACCCTAGTCAAGTATACTCAAGTGTATACTTTACTTGGTGAAGTAAAATAGTGAAGTGCTAGACTAACTAGTCAAAGTAGCCAATCATGGGATCTACTTGTTGCCCTTCCCTTAAAAGTGAATAAGCTACCCTAAACAGGGTTGCTAGACGACACTCTTCCAATATATAAAGAAAGAATAGTAATGATACTTTCCCTCCATTATCCAGGTAGTTTAGATTCAAACCTGAACATATATCCATTGTCAGTCAACTTATATTTTGTGTTTCTCCACTGGTGCTTAAGAAAATTCATCCCTTTTTAAGGATTCATAAGTTGATGAATGGGAAGAAGGAAATTCTTCCGGGTTTACTCCCCCACTGCACGGTGATAAGTTACTTGCGTATACGTCTTAAATTGCAAGTATATCTTACATTGCAACATACACAGAATATGCAACATACAAAACATCTGCAGTGAAAAAAAATTGCAAATGGTTTATCCAGTCTTTACACAGAAGTAAAGAAGATTCCATGAGAAGACTTGAGAGAATTCCTCACACTTTCTCTCCCTTCTGATTTCTTAACTTTTCTCACCCAGAGAAAATAAGAATCTAATTCTCAGAGTAGAAACGTTTATGGTTAAAAGGACTAAGGAACCTTCAGCCAAATCAGTAGCCTTGTAGGTAGCATTTAGACAAGCACCTGGTACAGTTCCAGGATATAAAAGGTTAGGCAAAACATCAGCTTTTCTTACCTCTGATTGAAATAAATGATCTTGGGCAAGTTGCCACCTCTTAAGAGCCTATGATCACTAAAAAGGTATAATTTGTTACTCATCCACCTCAGAAAGATTCAGTTGACTTGCTTCAGTATTGGGTGGAATATCAGATAGAACTTCCATTGCGATTCATTATAATGTTCTTTTTTACAATTGCTACAAGCACCTACTGAATATTATTGGAAAGATATTATCTTGCTGACAGACAGGGTCAATTTTTTTTAATTTAGCAAGAGAATTCCTGTACCTAGTTGAATGGGGGACTTCTGGGAAATACTGGAATTGTAATCTAAATTGGGAAATTAAAAAAGCATCTCACAGGAAGACAGTTGCAAATTACCCCAGTCTTGTTGCCAAGAAAATACACAGACATGGATATGAAGCGACCAGGAGTCAAAATTAACTCAAAGGAGGCTTTATGTTTACTTTTATCATTCAAGAGTAAGATGTGTGTATGCTTAAGAAACATGTTTCCATGGACTTAAGAAAGAAACAAACTCCTTTTACAGGTTTTCCCTTTTTGTTTTAAAAATGTTTAATCTAGTCACACTTACTCCCATTTATTTGATTTTTTCTGAAGTCTGTATCAATCTTGTTCCATTGTTTTTTTTAAAGGCCACCCTCAGATATCAGTCATTACGTTCCTCAACCATTTGTTCAGTGACCATGGGGATTTTCAATGATTTAATAAAGTTTATTTGAAACATATCCTGTTTTTTTTCCCCTTGAAAAAGTAAAAGGCTTAAGGATACAGTATGTAGTATTTCAACTCAGGGGTGAAATCCAGCAGGTTCTGACAGGTTCTGGAGAACCAATAGCGGAAATTTTGAGTAGTTTGGAAAACTGGCAAATACCTCCTCTGGCTGGCCCCAGAGTGGGATGGGAATGGAGATTTTGCAATAACCTTCCCCCAGGAGTGGGGGGGAAAGGGGATTTTGCAGTATCCTTCCCCTGGAGTGGGGAGGGAATGGAGATTTTGCCGTATCCTTCCCCTGCCACGCCCACCAAGCCACGCCCACAGAACCGGTAGTAAAAAAAATTGGATTTTACCACCGTTTCAACTGCTGGAGTAGTTGGACAGGATCCTTAGCCTCAGTAAACAACCCATACTATAAGGACCTTGTTTTGCTTAACTAAGGTTCATGGTATTAGTGAACAGATAAACTCAACCAGAGTAGGAATTGTTAATCCATAAGAAATAAATTTTAATATATTCCCTATTTTCACAGGGATGCCTGACAAGGAGAATATGTCTAATAGTAGCCTGTGTTCAATCGCTAAGAACAGCAATAAGGTAAATAATTTTGTTCATTCTCATTGATCGTGGGTCTGGTGGTCATCTGATGGGAGGTGCTCTACCGATGACATGGATCAGGTCTGATATCTGAGAAGCTCCTCCTCTTCCTCTTGCTTCCCAGCTTTCAGACTCGATCCGATTTGGATGAATCACGGTTTGAGCTGCTCCTCAAAATTTGCCATTTCTTTCAAAAAAAAAAAAGAAAAGAAAAAAAAAGAAAAAAATAAGGAAGGAAATAATATTTTTAAGTTCTTGACCTGCCAGACAGCTCCCCTTCGGTTGAGCTACCAGCGCGATGGGCTTCGGCCCAATTCCGCTGAGGACCCCCTGGGGGGGGCGACAGGCTCTCCTTAATATTGAGCCTCCCCCTGCAGCGTGAAGGCCTTTCGGCTCCCAGCTCCGCTGCCTGCAGCCGTTTGGAAATCCCCCTTCGCTTTCTGAAGGGGGGGGGGGAGTGAGCAAGGAGCAAAGTCAATGGGCAAGCCAAATTCACTTAACAACCGTGTTACTAAATTAACAACTGAAGTGATTCACTTAACAAATATGGTTGTAAAATGGGTCAGAATTCACTTAACAAATGTTTCACTTAGCAACAGAAATTTTGGGCTCAATTGTGGTCATAAATCAAGGACTATCTCTAGTCAAAGCATAGAAATGCATCACTTGATATTTGTACAGATGTGTGTATTTTAATAAGGCAAAGGTCTACACGTTTTCACCCATGGCAGAATAAATACATCAAAACACAGGAAATACCAGTGTCACTATGGTTAACGTGGAGAATAAAAATAGACTAAGAGGAAAATACTCATTTCTGAGACTGAACTTGCAGAAGCATTCTGTTTATATACAATTGATTGGAAAAATACAACTAAGCCAGTGATGATTAATTTTGACAGGATAAGCAACTTCCTTACTCTGTGGTAATAAGATATTTGGAGATAGAAAATATAAATTGTTTAGTTACATCAGAAGGTTCAGAAACTGATAAGCATACATTCTGCATGTCTAAACTCCTAATCCCTCTTGTAGTAAAAACAACAGCAACAGCGCACTTATCTAGAGATCCAGCCCTGTTATTAGATAGAGATCTAGCTCTATTATTAGTTATTAGAAATGATGACCACATCAGACAACAGAATTGATGGCAAGGAAGAAAAATGGATACTGGAAGAAAATTGTCCTGGTCTTTGATTTCAAGTATAGTTGTAGATGCTTTTCTTTTACTAATATTAAAGTAAAACTCAATTGGTAGCATAGCTCTCATGTCAGAAACAACAAGGCACTACCAGGTTGACAGGATTAGCCTGTGACATCACCATTGCCCAGGAGACGCCCATTTGGGGGCTCCTTTCATGTCCCTAGCGGGAGGTAGAGCCAAAGACAGGAGCTCAACCCTGCCCCACTGCAGCAATCAGGTTTCAAACATGGGCTTGTTAACCTCCTACTAAGTGACCACATGAGCCATTGTGCTTCTTAACTCCAATGATATCCAGTTGGCTTTTATATATAGAACAGGGGGAAGAGGCCAATATGCCTTTCAGCTCAGGCAGTGGAATATTTCAAATTAGGTTTGCATTTTAAGATTCCGTTTACATTTTTTGGACTAATTCAGCTAATGAGACTGGTTCCGTATCACTCCAGTGGTGATGTATCCACATTGCTCAGAATCTTTGTGAGCTTATATCTCCATTAAACAGTCAAACAAACAGTAATCCAACTGGATTACTGCAACTGCCTGGATAGAAATTGTAAATGTTGGTGGAAGCAGAGCAGAGCTGGGAGTTTGAAACTTGTTTCAACTGTGGAAACTTTAGTTTTAAAAAAATCCTGGAAACCCTGATCATCTGGCCACGCTCTAGTCAGAAAAATGGTTCTGTTAAAGTGAACCTTTTCCCCCCACCTTTTCTCTCTCACAGGTTCTCATGGAATCCTAGCATTCCATTGAACACTACTTGAAAAACCCTGATGTAAGCATGGCAATATACAGCTGGGCCCTTCCAGAAAATATCTAAATGGGATTTAAAGGGGGAAACACCCCAAAAACATAACCAAACATCTGCAAAAGATTTCTGGAGTAATTTCACTTTTTTAAAAAAGCATGGAATTCTAAATTAATCAATAACCACCACTGAAGTGCAGTGGCCATAGAAATCTGTATGCTATCCATCCTGAGAACAATATTTCACTTTCTATTTTAGATTGAAAGACATACGTAGTTGAGCCAGTGTTAGGTCTGTATGTTATGTTCTTTGTTGCAGTGCCTGCCTCTAGAATAATATTCTTGAAAAAATCCAGATAGCTCCCCCCTTCCCCCTCCCCCGGATGATTTTCAGGATGCTATTAAAGACGAGCTATTATCCCAGATTCTGGATTAGGCTTCTACTGTATGGATTTTTTGGGGAAGGGGAGTGGTTAATATATTTATCTCCGAGGCACTGATTATTTTGCTTTCTTGTATTGTAATGTAAGCTACCCAGAGCCAGACAGCTGTTAAAATGTCTGTCTGTCTGTCTGAATAAATGGAGGAACAAATAAACGACTGTCTTCATCATCGTGAAAAAATCATGGGCCCTACTTTTTGGTCTTCAGAAGTTAAAGATAAAATGATGAATTTGATAGCATAATGTTTTGCTGCTGTAGCCCAAACAAAGGAGGAAATTTATGTGTTAAGCCTTTTCCTGGCAGAACACATCCATTTAGAGCCTTCCCTTCCACTCCTTAAAAGTTGTAAACAAAGATCCAAAATATTTCATCCCCTTGGGATATTACTTGACTATTAAGACCTGCGCCTTTCCATAGAAAGACATGACCTCGTATTAAAACTGAAATTAGAAAACTGCCCAATAAAACTAGGTTTATTTTTATTTATACCTAAAGATACTGTATTGTAGCAGCTTTTTTTAGTTCATCTATTTTTATTTCCTAAAATTAAAGAATTAACAGACCTCAAGAAGGAATGTACAAAGTACAAAGATAATCGCGAAACAATAACTGTTCCATTAAATATAAATGCACACACACAATTTTTTTTCATATGCAAATACAGTTTCCTGTCTCTTCTATTTCCTTAGACAGACTGATTGTTTTAAAACATCTTTTAAATCTTTAATATCTTTGCTAACATTGTTGCATCTCCTCACTTTTCCTTCTGTCTTAGAATGTACTTCCCGCCTTACTCTCATCCTGCATGAAAATAAACACTTTTGGATGGAATGAACATGTGACACTTTGATAGCAATTTCCATTGTTATAACAGAGGAAAAAAGATCAAGGCCTCCAAATATTTCTTTAAATCCAGGATGGGAGGTGCCTTAGGAAAATTATAGCATCCTAGACTTATTAGGGGGGAACTAAAGTAAACCTACTTCAGAATAAATTCTGGAATCGTTGTGACTTTTTTTCCTAAGCATACATGCTTAGAATTGCATTGTAAGTATATTTTTATTACATCCTTTGAGAAAAGGACGACAGCAAACTACATCAATTACTATTCAATATAAAAAGAAGCTAATGATTTTCTAGCAGCAACAGGGAAGTTTGTGAAATATTATTCAATAATTCCAAAAAAAATAAAATCAATAGAATAGGAAACAAATTCTATCTCATATATAAGATAATGGCAATAAGAAATTTAGACAAGATGACCTTGGATGGGGCTATTGAAAGGATGAAACGTAATGAAGCTATGAATGCACTGGAGGCAGGAGGTTGAGTAATGGTGCCATATTAAATAAATAAACAAAAAAACATGATGGTCTCAAGTAACAGAATGCATGGTAGAGGAAGCTTTGCTGTGTTGACGGAATGGATTTGGGACACATCCCAGGCCATATTGTTCCATGCCAAGGTTAACATTGGAGGTGTTTAGTTATCACTCATTGTGCTTCAATGCTGATTCGAGTTGGTATATTGGAAGGCCAAAATAATTTTCTTTTCAGTTTTTAGATTCTTGGTATTCTGGGGATAGGATCACAAATGGTTAGAGTTTGGGCGGGTGTCACTAGTAAAACAGATGAAATACAATGAAATATATTCTCTAGTTTATGGCTCACAAAAAAACCCCATTCTTTCTACTTAGGACTTTGCTATAGCTACCATTGTAATGTAGCACATCTGGAACAGTGGTGGGTTGCTCCCGGTTCGCACCGGATCTGTAGTAAAAAAATTTAATAGTTTGGAGAACTGCTAATAAGATTGGCTGGCTACGCCCCCGAACCGGTTCCCGGCCAGTCGCCAGTCGCTTACCCTGCCCACTCCCAATCTATTGCTGCCACTTGAGTCCCAGCTGATGGCTAGAGGGAAAAAAACTGTTTAAACTCTTGCCATGGGGCTTCAAAGTGCCGCCCTACAGCTGATCAGTATTAAAAGAAAACAAATGAGTAGACCAGTGCCTGCAAAAATAGAAAAAACAGCCCCTTTCAGTTCAGCATAGGTTAATTACCACAAATTGATTAGATTGGTCTCCCAACTCTCAGTTGATTTGCTCTCAGTTGTTTTGTGCAGGGGTCTTTTGCTAGGTGCAAACAGTGCTGGAGCAGGTTTTTTACCCCTAGCTATGCTGAAAAAGCGAAACTGAAAGTAAAGCAGGGTCTTTGCTGCAACCTGACAAAATGAGGCAGAGAGAGATTTCTTTTTCTTTTTCCTCACCAAAAAAGGTAGGTGCAAAACTGCAAACAATGAGAAATTTAGGGCAAAAGAGGAGAGTTCAAGATTTTAAAACACAAAAGAAAAAAAGCTCTATTTAACTAGGGAATTGTAAGAATTGAGATACTATTAATTGTATATTGTGTTGAAAGCAGAAATGCTTTAAGTTGTGATTTGGAGGAATATATGGGGGAAATTATTTGGTTTGTTATTAAATATAATTAATTGATTTGTAAGAAATTGGATTGTATGGAAATAATTGGAATATTCATGTTCATATTGATTAATATCCAAAAAAGATAGTTATATAGCTAATTGATTTATATTAAAATGTTGAATTTGTATTAAAAAACTGGAATATTACATAATTAACCAATATAAAAATAGATGACAATGGGAAGGGGTATAATATAGAATAGAAGGAAAAAATTGAATTTGATTAAGATTAGAGATGAGGATGAAGGGTAATATTGGTTTTTTAAAAAAATAGATGAGGAATAAATATGGCAAAAAGGAAATATAGAAATTGTAAATTTAATTGAACTGACTAAACACTGTTTAAATTTGTGAACTGGCCAAATACTCTGTTCAAAGAAAATACATTGTATGTTTGTATGTGTGTTTCTAATTATTGCTATTTATTCATATTTGTTCTCTTTTATTCTTTAAAGTTTAACAATTCATTCTTTATCTTAATATATTTATATTTGTTTGGGGTTGGCTTTCTTCCCTTTCATCTTTTTTATTGTACAGCAATCTTTCTCCTCAAACCCACCACCTCTCTCTTTTCTTTCCTTTTTACTTTCTCTTCCCCTCTTCTTCTCCTCCCTACTTCCTCTTCCTTTCTCCTTCTTCTCCTCTCTTCCTCCCTCTCTTACCCTCCCTCCTACTCTAATTTCCCTTCCCTTCCTTCATCCCTCTCTATTGCTGTATCCTTTTATGCATATGGACTACTCAGAGGGCTGAAAAAGTTATTTTTGACTGGTCCTCACAGTTTTGACCAGTCCTCGAACTTACGACTGTCTTCACATTTTACGTTTTTGCCCTATCTTGTCACCATGGTGAAAAAAAGCAGTTGTGAAATGAGTGACGCAGTTGTTAAGAATGCTGCACGGGCATAAATGTGAGGATGGGCATAAGTGTGAGGACCAGTCAAAAGGGCGAGGACCTATCAGAAATGCCTTTTTTCAGCCCTCTGAGTAGTCCCTATACACATAGCCATGGCCACCCGGTCACATGACCAGCTAGCCACGCCTACCCAGTCACATGACCTCCAAGCCACGGCCACAAAATAAGCCACGCCCACAGAACCAGTAGTAAAAAAATTTAGAACCCACCCCTGATCTGGAATTGTGAAATCTGAAACAACTTAATTTATAATATACCGCATAGCCATAGTAGTGAGAAAATGCATTTTACTAGTATGAATTAGATGTTAGAGAGAGTGGTAGAAAAAACAACATAAAATTTGGCTATAGCTAGTGTGGACAAAGTTTTGGGTTTGGTCTGGTTTCTTTCCACATCAGAGTCAAAAACCATTTCATTATTTTTCAAAATTGATGGTTTTGGCAGGCTAGCTTATCATTTTGTATCAGGATGCACTTGCAGATAAGTGTTAGAAAAATAATAGGGTGGGAAAAAAGTCCAGCATACTGACTCTGAGGAATGCAGGAAATGGAATGTTACAAATATTTTTAGATTAGACTGCATCACTTTTTTGAGCAAGCATTTTTTTCTTGTGTATCAGAAGAAACTATTTTTGGATTGTCTCTTTCTTAATTCCAGTGTTTTCAGAGGAAAGGATATGATGGTTGTTTTAAAAGCCCACGATGGCTTACGGATTTCTACTTCAGTTATTGGTAGGCCACTAAATAGAAAGATCTGGCCATTCAGTTCTGGATTTTTCCAATGATTCAAGAGATCTTCCAACTGAATGTAAGAAAACTAGCAATACTCTACATCCTGATACCATCCAGCTATGATGCATAGGTAATTTTGTTAATAGCATATTCTTTGTCAGCCTTTCAAGGAACAATTTCTGTTTTGCTTAGTCAAAGAAGTCAAGCAAGAGAGAAAAGATGATGTGCTTCACCAGATGCTAGCTTACTGTTTCAAGGGAACATTATTTGTTCTAAGGATCTGGAGGAGTTGTATCATGTACTTTGATGATCTCTTGTAGCTCCATGAAAGACCTGAGCATTCGCAGCCACAGAGCCTACTGCAAGTTCCACCCTTTGTGTAGGTGGGTGTGATATCATGACACAATTACAGAAAAGGTGGGCCTTGTGTTGCAATAGCCCAATGTTTTTTCTTCATTCTATCCCTTGTTTCCCATGAAGGTCACTGAAACCCGATAGCTGTTGATTACATATATTTCATGTATAACTTGGTTTGACCTTGTTTTAATTTCATGGGATTTGGTTTCTTTTTATATGTCTTTTGCTGCTATTAGAGTGAATATTTTGTTTGAATATTTAATTTGAATATAAATCAAATTAAAAAAAATAGATGTAAGTGGCAGCCACTGAACGACCATTTGTTTAGTGACTGTTCAAAATCACAGCGGCACTGAAAAAGTGACTTATAATTGGTCCTTGCACTTAAGACTGTCTCAGCCGCCTCATGGACACATAATCAAAATTAGGACACTTGGCAACTGACATGTATTTATGACGCTTGTGTGCCCTGGGGGTCATGTGATCATCATTTGTGACTTTCCTAACCAGCTTCTGACAAGTCAAAGGAGAAAGCCAAATTCACTTAATTACCATGTGATTCACTGAACAACTATGACAATATGCTTAACAACCGCAACAAAAAGGTTGTAAAATTGGGTGCAATTCACTTAACAACTGCCTCACTTAACAACTGCCTCACTTAACAGAAGTTCCGGTCCCAATTGTGATTGTAAGTCTGATACCTGTTATCTGCTTTAAAATATTAGAAATATATTGAGTGCCTGGGACTGAATCACATTATGTAAGAAAGAATAAAACAGCATGTCATTCTGAGGAGTAGTGAGTGGAAGAGTATGTGCCAGACAGCTTTATGATCACTTTATCTTGACATTTATGTTCAGATCATCAGTTTGTCAGTTCTCTTATATAAATTGAAGTACTGAAACATGTTGGTTGTATACAAGCTGTTATACAACCTGAGTTCCTGAAACGCATTGCATTGCCATTTGAATCATTCTTTCATGAACATAACCAGTACTGTATGTGTGGTGGCTTGAGGTAATCCAAATTTATTATTTAATACGAAGGTTCAACATTAGGACACATTGGTGCAAAGCAACTGAATTCGTTTAGTCATATATTAGATATTGAGCAGATTTAAGTTGATATTCTTATTTTCTCCAGCAATGAACATGTTATGTATATAAGTTTTGGCGGGAGATTCAAACTACAATGGGTCAATTGTGATTGGTCAGTGCCCTGGCCAGCAGAATATAAAAGGAGGGCTATTTGCTTGTAACCTTCACTGAAATCTCACTCTATATAAAAGAGCTGTTATCACTACCTTGCTTCTGCCTCCTCAATCGCCCAACCCAACAGCACATATGAAAATACTGTACTGAAATTACTCTCATCCCAAAGCCAAAATGGCACACAGAATCCAATTAGGATACAGATGTAAATAACTTCTGAATTCTACTTGCATTAGAAATATGATTGCTGATCTTTTCAAGTCCTACATTTGTCACTGATTTTTTTTTATTTTCTATAATACTTTTCTTTCTTCAGAATATTTAATTAATGATCCCCACCACCACCAAATGGATGGGGAACAACAGGGTTTGATTCAACATTAATAAGACTTGGTGATAGCTACCTGTCCTATGAGATCAGGTAGGAAATGCATGCTCCAGGTCCCATCAGCGAAAGAATGCCAACTAGAAAGACTCAGGAGGAGGATATTTTCTATTGTTTTCCTTTCCCTTTATTTATTTATTTATTTATTTATTGGTTCAATTTATATGCTGCCCTTCTCCGGAGACTCAGGGCGGCTTACAATGTGCTAAGCAAAAGCCTTCATACTTTTGTATATACCTGCTTAGTAGGGCTTTCGGCCCTCCTAAGCGGTTTTATTTATTTATTTTTTTTATACAAAGTCAGCTTATTGCCCCCACAATCCGGGTCCTCATTTTACCTACCTCGGAAGGATGGAAGGCTGAGTCAACCTTGAGCCTGGTGAGATTTGAACTTGCAGTAATTGCAGGCAGCTGGCAGCTAAATGCTATTTAACAGTGCTTTAGTCTGCTGCTCCACCAAGGCTCTTGGAACATCCCCCCCCCCCCCCAAATCAGACTTGCCCCAACCCTGCTGGCCTTTCACAAAATATTAAAACTTCACTTTGCAATCAAGCATGGAGCCTTGATAGTGTGAGTAAGCCAATTTTGTTTGGTTATACTGATTGTGAGGTGTTCTGTTATACTTGGTTACTTTTTTATGCTGCGTAATGTTTACGTTTTTAATAATTGGTTGTGCTTTTATGCGGATTTTATTTTGTTTTAATTGTCAGCTATCCAGTGTCATGTATAACAGATGGACAGCCACATAAATATATTAAGTAACTGATAACTAAAAAATCATGGTACCCTATGATTTAGGAACAAAGATAGTTCTCAGTATCTTCATTTGAGAATTACGATTAGTTTACAAGAAAAATCACAATCTGATCCGATTCTGGGGTTTAGATGGGTTTTGATGGATGGGTCCCTGTTCCACCTGTCAATTATAACTTATGCAGTAGCAGTAGTATCCAGTGCAGAATTGTGATATATTGGAGAAAAATGCTAACACCAGAAAATGGTTGCCCTGAAATGCTGGATGCTGTATTTCCCCTTAAATATTGTACATAGTATGGATGTTTCCCCCATTTTAAGTTTTGAAACAAGTTTTGTAGCATTCCAAAAACCTAACAAACATATTTGACCAGAGACCTCACTTGGGCAAATTAAATATCTTAGATACTAAAAGAAATAAAATTGTTCACAAAACATTTTCAGATATTTCAGAAATAATGTTCTGTCTCAGGACACTTTTTTTTTTTTGAATTACTACTTTCTGATTAGAGAAATTGTAGGCTTGACTGCTGTCTTAAACATTGGAAAACATGAGTTTATACTGCTCTAGGGGGTGGTATGCTTTCTATATGTGGTCTTTTGAGCCGCAGAATGATGAACTAGAAAGCAGGTGTCTAGACAGCATTGTAATAACTACAAGCTACAGGTTTTTTTCTGCTTCTACTTGTGAGTGTCCCCTGTGTTTTTGTGGCTCTCCAGCTATTAATCTGATATGGGGAAAAAGCTTTACCTGCTATCGAATATGGGAGCTTTACTTGTGAATCTGATTGAAATGACTGATATATTATTCAAAGGAGACAACTGAGCATTTGTACAGCATCTCAGGAATTTCTTCAGATTTTACTTAGGGATGTTGAAAACAAGAAGAATGCTAGTAAAATATCCTTGATTATTTGTCCTTAAGCGTTTGCCCAGCAAAATATCTATTGCCATAGATTCTCAACAGACCAACTCTGCTCTGACCTCTAGAAAATTGGCAAGAACTTGTTTATTCCAGGAAAGGCTAAAGAAATAGAGAAAGCTGATGTAAATTCAGAAGTTCATTTGTTGTAAAATTTTGTGTCAGTGGCTAAGATGCTGGGCTTATTGATTGAAAGGTCAGCAGTTCAGCAGTTCAAATCCCTAGTACTGCATAACGGGGTAAGCTCCAGTGGTGAGTTGCTACCGGTTTACCCTGGATTGGGCGAATCGGTGGCGGCGGTGGCGGGAGGCTATGCCCACCCACCCGGACGTCTCTGCGCAAAAGCGTTGTCCACGCACGCAAGCACGTGCATGTCCATGAGCAAACTGGTAGCGACAGAATTTGAAAGCCACTACTGGTGAGCTCCCATTACTTGTTCCAACTTCTGCCAACCTAGCAGTTCGAAAGCACATAAAAAAATGCAAGTAGAAAAATAGGGACTACTTTTGGATGGGAAGGTAACAGCGTTACATGCGCCTTTGGCAGAGGGGTGAAATGTAAAATTTGTTACTACCGGTTCTGTGGGCGTGGCTTGGTGGGGGGTAATGTGACTGGGTGGGCATGGCTAACTTTTTTTTTTAACTTTTCAAAGCATTTTTTCTGCAAATGCTAAAAAATGCTTTGAAAAGCCTCTGCCGATCAGGAACACAGCTGGGATCATCAGAGTCTTTTCAAAGCATTTTTTAACCACCTCTTCCGCTGTAGAGGTTGCAGAAAAAATACTTTAAAAGTCTCTCTGATGATCCCAGCTGAGTTGCCTGATCGTTTTAAAAAATGCTTTGAAAAGTCTCTCTGACTATCAGGCAACTCAGCTGGGATCTTCAGAGAGACTTTTAAAGCATTTTTTTCTGCAACCTCTTCCGGGGAAGGGGTGGTTAAAAAAATGCTTTGAAAAGCCTCTGAGGATTCCAGCTGAGCCGCGTGATTATCAGAGCCTTTTTTTTTAACTTTTAAAAGCATTTTTTCAGCGGAAGAAGTTGAAGAAAAAATGCCTTTAAAAGTAAAAAAAAAAAGCCTCTGATGATCGTGCAGTGCAGCTGGGCATGGTGGTAGTGGGGGGGGGGGGGCACAGGGATTTTTTCTACCAGTTCTCCGAACCACTCGCCACCATTGCTACCAGATTGGGCAATCCAGTCTGAACCAGGAGCATTTCACCTCTGCTTTGGTGTTTAGTCATGCCGGCCACATGACCACGGAGACATCTTCGGACTCTTCAGCTTTGAAATGGAGATGAACACCGCCTCCTAGATTTGGGAATAATTGGCATGTATGTGTGAGGGGAACCTTTACCTTTTATAAGTCCCAATATTAATTAACATCTGATTTGCATTTTTTTTCTTCTGCTTAAAATCTTTAGTCCTGCCTACTGTCCAGTTTCTAAAATCATCGCTTATCTTTTGTTCTGACTTGCAATTATCAGGCTAACCAAATTAATCTGCTTCCCACAAGGTTGTTTTTATAGTTAATTCCAAAATCTTATAGTAAAAATCAATATAGTATTACAAATTTATCTCGACTCTTAATCTATTTATATCCTTCTTAGACAAAAACCTTTTTTTTTTTGCTGCTTATTTCAAATTCTATAAGTTCTCAAGCTTGTAATTTTTTTTAATTCAAATTGAATTAAAATTCACTCAAGACTTTTCAAATCTGTCCTAAGGTTTCTAATAGGTTTAGAATAATCAATCTCCAAAAGTGATTAGAAAGTGAGTTTTGCAAACTGATCATCATCTCCTACATCTCAAATCCATGGAAAAGTATTATCTGTAGTCGCCTCACGAGGAGCAGCCATCCAAAGCATGAGTGAGACACTTCCTACCTATCCAATCCCCACCAAAGTGGTTCCAAGGAACTGGTCTACTCACTGGTTCCTTAGTCTTTGTCATGGTCATCAGTTTGCCATACTTGCGCTGGAAGTCTCTATTACTTATTTTTTAAGTGTGACATGCTATGTTTTAAAGAAATCTGATTTGCAGAACAAGAGATATCAAAATGGGAATGGCAATTTAGAATGAATTGCATACATGTTTTCCTTTTGAGATGACTAGGATGGTTATTGTGCAGTGACTTCTACTAATAAACAAGAGACAGAATGCAAAACTCACAAAAAAGATCCCATCAGGTGGGTTATGGCAGGGGTGTCAAACTCAAGGCCCGCAGGCGAGATCTGGCCTAGGGGTGCTTAGATCTGGCTCATGGGGCTGCCCTGGAAACAGTGAAGGACCAGCCCAGGGTGCCTCTGTCAGCAAAAAGAAGCTTCATTTTTGGCCGCAATGGCCTCCTGCAGCCCTCTGCCAGTGAAAACGGAGCTCGGGGGGTGGGGGTTGCATACACCCTCTGGGCTCGATTTTCACTGGCAGAAGACTAGCAAAGCAAACTAAAAACAAAACAAAAGGAGAAATATTTCCCCTTTTGCATTTGAGCATCCAAGAAGGGACAGGAAAGGAGAAAGGGAAAAAGGAAAGAAAAAGAAAAAGATGGGAAGATGGGAAGAGAGCAAGGAAGAAAAAAGAAGGAAAGAGGGGAAGGAAGAAGAAAGGACAATGGGAGAGGGAGGGAGAAGGAAGGAGGGAAGGAGGGAAGGAGAAGGAGGGAAGGAAAGGAAGGAAGGAAGGAAGGAAGGAAGGAAGGAAGGAAGGAAGGAAGGAAGGAAGGAAGGGGATTATAATGAGAGGGAGGGAGGGTCTGAGGGAAGTCCTGCTTTATCATTTGGCCACCACAGATGCCCCTGACACAAGTGATGTCGAGCTGGCCATGTCCCCTGGCCACACACACCGCCCCCTGCCCCCGAGGTCAAACACAACCCTGATGTGGCCCTCAATGAAATCAAGTTTGATACCCCTGGGTTACAGGATCACACTAAGTGTAATAAAAAAGGATCTTGTCGTCTTGTTCTCATATAATTTGTTCTGTGTGATTCTATAGGTGTGTATTCTCTTAGTTTTTAAAATTGGATGTTTTCAGGGTAGGAAAAAAATAACAGTAAAATGTAATATTGCTTTTTTCAATGTTCAGTACTTCATGCAATCAATGCATTTGGCAACTGTATTTGAAACATGCCTCTGAATCTTACAATGATTCAGTTTTGAAAGACTTTCGTTAAATGTAAATTTATATTAAATGAATTGTGACTACCTGTCTTTCAAACAATTCTGGACATTGGTGTTATAGTATGAAAACATAACGTGAAGCTAATGAAATAATCAGTAAAAGCATAGAACAACTCTGGAAGCCCTTTTTAATGTAGGAAAGACAATGATGGTGCCAATGCTATCAGAATTTAAAGAGAAAGGAATCGATAAAGATGAAATGATTTACTGTCCACCTGATAATCTATTCAGAACAGATCAGGGGTGAAATCTAGCAGGTTCTGACAGATTCTGGAGAACCTGTAGCAGAAATTTTGAGCAATTTAGAGAATCAGTAGCAGAAATTTTGAGTAGTTTGGAAAACAGGCAAATACCTCCTCTGGCTGGCCCCAGAGTGGGATGGGAACAGAGATTTTGCAATATCCTTCCCCCAGGAGTGGGGAGGGAATGGGGATTTTTCAGTATCCTTCCCCCAGGAGTGAGGAGGGAATGGCGATTTTGCACTATCCTTCCCCTTGGAGTGGGGTGGGAATGGAGATTTTGCAGTATCCTTCCCCTGCCACACCCACAGAACCGGTAGTAGAAAATTTTGGATTTCACCACTGGAACAGATGTTTAATATCTTTATAATTTAGTTTATTCATTTTCCACTTTGGAAAGATTTTCCAGTCAAGAACAATTTAAAATTGGTACTCCTGAGCTATAAAAATTGCATTTCCAAGCATCCTGTAGAGAATGTTCCCATTGTTTGTATTGTAGTATAAAAATATTGAACAATTATATAAAAACACATGATTTATTACTTTTAAAAAAATCAGAAGCAAGTTCCCTGGAGTTCAAGAAAACTTACTCCAGTACACAATTATTCTCTTAAATTGCTTAATGTCCTCCTGTTAAGGAAGTTGTTTGCATCTAAACTTTAGGGCTGGAGGTTCAATTTGCTTTTACATTTCTGGATTGAGTGGGTCAGATTGCTCATTATCTGATCAGGTTACCAATTTAACTATAAAGAAAGGCTATATAACCTTCTTAGGACAAGGTGCTTGTCACTTGTTCTATTTATCCATGCAAAGATTTACAGCTTAACAATTTTGGTGGAAAGCTAGCTATGATTTTAGCAAGCAGCCTATTTAGGTGTTCTCTAAAATTCTCCTGAATACCCTTTTAACTATTTTAAAATAAATAAATGGGGAATAAATTAAGAAAGACCCACTGTGCTTTCTTTCTCTCCTATAAAATTCAACAGAGTAGCGACCTGAAAATCAAATGCAACTTCCAAATACCTCTATTTCTCAGAGGGAGGGAGGGAGGGGGAGAGAGAGAGAGACTGCTGAGTCACCTCAGGAAATCTGTTGCACAGGATGAGCAAATAGCACTCTGAGCCAAGCACATTATTTTGTGTCTGACTATGGCAAAGATATTTTTCCTTCTTATTTAAATAGGGATGTTTTGTTCTAGATAAAGAGGTTGCCAATTCACCTCTCTTACTTAGATTAAAACATTTATGGCAAGCAATTTCTTTCTTCCAACTGAGAATGACCACAGCAATGGCAGGCTTAGATTGAACTATACACATGCTAGTTTTGCCTTTTGAAGCAATTTATTCAATTCATGCAAAGTAGTTAAAGCACCTGTTTGGCGGTAGTTGGAAGAGCACAAAAATGACAGGAAAATGAGGCATCATTAGTTGCGTTCCGCTTGTTCAGTGTGTGTTTGTATGCAGACCCTTTTCTGGTTCACATTCCTTTTCTTTTTCTTGGCAAAGAATTACTACTGACATTGGCAGTAATGTGTCATTTTGGTAATGGCTTGGTCATTTTGTGGCAAGACGATGTGTGTGTTTCTAGAAAGACGCTTGTATTTTAAAGCAGCCCACGGCAAAATGCTAAATAATGTGCATCTGACATTGTGCTTTGAGCTACATTGGCTTTAACTATTGTACTATGAAATGTTAAAAAGACTTTTTTTTTCCCAATAGCAACCTGAATTAACTGGTCACTAAAATAGAAATAATATTTAATTCATTCTTCTTAAATAAACGAAGTGTGTTATTTTTGCCTGGTTTCCTAAGGAACTCCTGCATTAAGTTGTCATCAATGTTTGTTTTACATCCTGTTATTTTTCTAAGCATCATATGCTGGACGTCTAACAATAAAATACAGATAAAATTATTAGGGGTGCTTTCATAGGAAGTTTTTATAATTGACCCACCTCATTCATGAAATCATAGCTGTTTTATTAAACTTGCATTGCCAACTATCAGGGTGTTTTGATGGCTTGTAAAAAAAGATTATGAACCCTAGAAATTTCTAGAAATAGAAATTTCTATTAAGAAAAAAAACCTGGAATTACCGTATTGGATTTTAGACAGTTAGCATTAGGTTATCTCTAGCTCTAAATACTAAAAATTATAATTAGGACATAAAATCCTACTTTAAAAAATCCCTGTCAAATTCAACAGATTAATATTAGGCACCAGGTCAGCCAATGCTGAAAGTCTAGCTGCATAAAAATATATTTGCCTGCAGAGGAAGGGCATCCAAGATGGAGCCCCCAAAACATGGGAAAAGCTTGCTAAATGTGAGCTTGGATGTGGCTCGCAGAGAAGATATCACACACACACACACTTTGTAGTTGTTAAATGTGGTATTTTAAATATAGTAGAGTGAGACCATATTGTACAAGACTGTAAAATACAAGCCAATAACCAAAGAAGTTGCTGGAATAAGGTAGGTTTGGTTTTTCTGCACTAATTCAGTGCAGCATTATACTACCTTAAATTTCCCAATGTTTCTGAAAGAGAGATCTCTGTAGAGCACATTGTATTAAATTAAATGGAATGAAGGTAGGACATATATCACCATGACCAGGTTTGATATCTTCTGGCATAGGAATGGTAGCCTTTGCTACACAGATTGATTCCTGAGTAATTTCGGAGCCTTAGGATACAGGTTCAGGGTTGAATGCTGGAGGATACCCTGTCTCTAAACTTCAGTCTTCAGAAGTTATGTAAACCCATCTAACATAGGTTAAGTCCTTGTTCCATAATTTAATTGAGTAGAAACACCTCTGTCCTCTCCTGAGTTATGCTTCAATTCTGAGATCTCTTGTCCACATCTTCTCCATTACTGTGATCAACCTTGCAGAAAACTCTCCATGTTCAGGTTGAAAAAACATGAGGCTTAAAAGCAAGATGGAATTCTGAAGGAAACCATGGGCCAGCAGCCACTGTGGCAAATAAATTCTCCTTGTATCATTTTCTGAATTTGTCCTCTTAAAATAATTGGAACCAATGGATAATAGTGTAATGGTTTAGTTAGTCTTGAACACAGAGCTCTTGGATGACTTTAGGCCTTTCATTCAGTCTCAGTCCAATCTCCCTCACTATATTAGATGAAATTAGGGAAGGGAAATCGCCCTGTAAGCCCTTTGAACACTCTAAGAAAGGGTGAAATCTAATGAATATGAGTATGCAGCACTTCTTTGAAAATGAATACCTAAAATCATGTACATTTGAAAAGATGGGAAGGGGGTGTAAGAAAGTATTCAAAAGTGTACATATTATATTGCTATACTTATTATTTGTGTGAACTGACATCATGTTCTCAGTCGACTGCAAATATTTTGTGCCCATTCTGAATAGTGAGATATTTCTTGGAAAAAAAAGATGTGAAACTGAAGGCTAAACAAATATTAAATAATTGTACACCTTCATTTATTCTAGGAATGAAGGCAATGTCTTTCTCCTTTTCAAAATTGTGTAACTTAATGATTTCTATTTTACTGAAGTACTATATTAAACAGCTTCTGCCCTAGCTATTAATGCCTCAAACTACCCAAGCTATCTAAAAATATATGAAAATCAAGCTAAATTAAAACCAACCAAAGAAAGCATGAAAGCTGATGCTGTACTGTATAATGAGAAATAGTAATGCCAAATTGATGTAAATCTTGAATCTGTTTTTTTAATTAATTATGTGTAAAAACTCTAACCTCTGGATTTTTTGTTTTTATATCCAGAGTGATGATTCTAGGTTTCATATGAAATTATCTTGGTATGGCACCAGAAATTAAACCAATGAATTTTGATTATTTCTAAGACCTTTTGAAATTGATTGAATCTGTCAGAAAGAAAGTTGGCTATGGAAATAATTAAACAAAAGGTGAATTATTTATGTAGCAAGAAGAGAATTATTCATAAATAGTTTCATTGTACATAATGTGCAAAATTGAGCCAAGGAGACAGCCAGCATCATATTAAGCATGATTTGTGTGAGCTGGATGTCCAGTTTCAGAAGGATTTGCTACTAGCACAGCTTTTGTTTTGGTATACTGTATCTTATTAACTCATTTTAAAACAGTAATATACTGTATACAACTTCCTGATTTTATCTCAGCATAGTGCCTAATTATTCTAGACTGTCATGGATGTCCTACCACAGTTAAGAATTTGCTTTAAAATGTTTAAGACTCCATCTTGTTTAGTTTTAATATATCAATCTCTATGTTCATTAAAATGTCACATCCATATTTGTGTTCTTCATTGATGTACCTTTTTTCTTTTATTTCAATTTATTTTTCAGATTTTTTTCACTGACGAGCATGTTCCCCTTTGTTCATCTCAATCCATTTCAGAAGTAATAAGGAATTACATATGCAACAGGTCAGAGGTGGTATTCAGCAGGTTCTGACCAGTTCTGGAGAACTGGTAGCGGAAATTTTGAGTAGTTCAGGGAACCGGTAAATACCACCTCTGACTGGCCCCGCCCCCATCTATTCTCTGCCTCCCGAGTCCCAGCTGATCAGGAAGAAATGGGGATTTTGCAATATCCTTCCCCTGGAGTTGGGAGGGAATGGAGATTTTACAGTATTCATCCCCTGCTACACCCACCAAGCCATGCCCACCAAAACATGCTACACTCACCAAACCACACCCACAGAACGGGTAGTAAAAATTTTTGAATCCTACCACTACAGCAAGCCTAGAAAAACTAAGTTAATTTATGTTGTAATTCTCTAATCAGCAGATATTAACAGTTCTAACGTAACAAAGATGCTTATTGTAAGATTTCTAAATAATTTACTGTGGTTAGTCCCTTTGCGTTGTTTAAATAGACCACTATATTATTTTATCATTGGTTTTACCAAAAACAATGCAGTTACAATATATAAATGCTGATATGGATTGTATGTGCACTTAGGACATATGTGTCTTTTATTCTTCTCCTGTTATTTGGCAGAAAGTAGATACCACTACTTGAATTAGCAATTATCTGTGTCTGAAACATCATTTGAAATTACCATAAATTGCAAATTGAGTACCATGATGGTTCTTTTTTATCTGTTGCATTCCTCAGGAAAGCAAGATTTATTGAGCCTTGTCTTTTTCGTACTTATAGAGCCCGTGCATTCGTCAGATAGGCTTTGATATTTTTAAGAATGGGAAACAATACTAAAAATGAAAATGTTTTAATTGAAAGTTAGACCAGCCTCTTGGGAACACCATCCTAGATGACCTTGGCTGATCTTGGAAAGTTAACGAGGATCTGTGCTGGTAAATAATTGGATAGGAGACAATCGGAAATCCCAAAACTGTAGTCTAGATTGGGTAGTCAAAAAACATCCCAGAAGAAAGTGATAGCAATTCATTCATGTATTGCTATCAAGCAAAATTCATGAACAAGCCAATAAAGTCACCAGAAGACAAACTTGACACTTTATAGTTTGCATTTGTATAACTGGACAGTTATTGGATGGACAGAAAATAATGCCCTGGAACTCTGCTGTAACACAACCTAGCATGCTTAGAGGCAGGTTAAATTTCTAATATGACTAGTGGAGGAGAAGCTTCAAACTGTGTTTAAAACAGACTCCCCAAACATCCTATCATTTAGCATGTGCTGGAGTAGAGTTACATCTGAACGGCTCTGGTGGAAGTTGCTGTAAAGCAACATAGTTGGTGAAAGTGGGGGTGGGGGGGGGAATCTCTGTTTTAGCATTTTGTTCCAGAATGGCTTCATTCATTTGGATATTTATGCTCTTGATGGAAACGAGGAAGTGTAATCGTTTTATGGAAATGCCAGTCTGCAGGTGAATATCTAGTACAGTATAGAACCATGCACGCTGGTTTCAAGGAAATTTCTAGGTGTGGATTTATTTGCTCCATATTAAAACTTACACTTCTACGATAATGAAGCTTACATTTTTTACGTTTCTTGCTTTTGTCACGTGTACTAGGTTTCTCCTATGGAAGAATGAAAGGGATGTTAATGTTTTTCAAGGGAATGCGAAATAGCTTTACTGCCTTCTATCTTCCTCATCCTTCAGGTACCATCAGAAAAAATCCTCCGAGCTGGAAAGGTATTACGGAATACTATCCTCTCCCGTGCTCCTCACATGATAAGAGACCGGAAGTACCACCTGAAGACCTACAGGTATCATGAGGGAAATATCATATTCTTTTTTTTTTTTTTTGCTTGAGTATCATCTTGTGATTTTTTAATAATAATTTTGGGTCCTTTCAGGTTTTCAAATATTGGAATTATTGGCAATATTGTAGATCTCAAGCATGCTTTAGCCATTTGAATCCCGTGGCTTACAGCACATTGAATTCTGGGCTGTTTGAAGATTTAATGCTACAAACATCATTCAGGCATCTTGAGTCAAAGAAGACTGACTCTGAAGTGCCAAACCAAGTAGACTATCTTTAAATTGGGCGTTTCTCTTCAAACTTAGCCTCAAACAACAATCCTAATTACCAAGACAGGACGTCCAGCCAGAATTGCTAATGGCTGGAGATAATGGGAACTAATGTCTAACAATATGTGGAAGAGCACCAGTTCCCGAGTTGTTATTGGGAGAGTCATTTTAACTTGGTGGGCTTACTTTTGAATAGACACAATGTAGAGTTGCATTGTCAGTCTTTTGTACATATTTCCATATAGACTGCAATGTAAAACACATGCATTGTACATATTAAACATGCAGCGGGCAATAATTTTACTATCTGTTGGGTATTTGAGCAACTATGCATATGTAACATTATTCTTTTATGGATCCTGCTGGTGGCAGCAGTGCCTTGCTAAAAAAAATTATTTTTGGCAGAATAAGAATTAAACACAGATTTATATCCTTTCTTCTACTAAGACTAGTGACTTCTAGCTTCTTCAGAGGATTTGAAAACTGAATTAAATATTAGTTGGGTTCCTTTTTCTACTTTGGAGAGTAAATATATTTTAGGAGTTATTAATTGTCAGAGGGTTTTTTAGAAAAAAATAGAATCAAGGTACACAATCTAGATTTTGTTTAATCAACCTTTCATTCAACATGTGAACTATGATCAGACTAGCAGACTGGAAATGACTGGTCATCAGGCATTATTTGTTGTATTCACTATGCCTGCATTTTTTTATAAGCTCGTTCAACGTATCAGTCACATTCTCTTTCTAAAATGTTTTCCAAATTTAAAAATAAGTAACCATTGCCTTTATTTGATAATTAATGGCTATATCAAAACTGCTGAACAAATTCAGTGTCTTTCCAAGAGATTACAGGTAATCTTTGATTTATGATCATTTATTTATTTATTTATTTTTATTTTATTAAATTTGTATAGTGCCCTTCTCCTGCTGGACTCAGGGTGGTGCACAGCCAAGAATAAAAAACATTCCAATACAAAATTTTAAAATTTTAAAAGAATTAAACAACTTTGGCCCAAGATTTAAAAACATCCCAACTAAAACCCATTGACAATTAAAAATCTAGGGGGAGGGGGGGTTACGCCACCCCAGTTTGATGAAATAAAAGAGTTTTTAGGGCACGGCGAAAGGCCCGGAGATCTGGTATCCTGCGTATCTCCGGGGGCAAATGGTTCCAGAGGGCAGGAGCTGCCATAGAGAAGGCCCTCCCCCTGGGGGTCGCCAGCCAACATTGCCTGGCTGACGGCAGCCTGAGGAGTCCCTCTCTGTGGGAGTGTACTGGCTGATGGGAGGTTATCGGTGGCAGAAGGCGGTCCCTTAGTAACTTTAAACAGTTTAGTGACCATTTAAAGTTACAACAGCACTAAAAAGTAACAGAATAACAGAATAATAGAATTGAAAGAGACTTTGGGTCAGAGGTGGGTTTCAGCAGGTTCTGACCAGTTCTGGAGAACTGGTAGCAAAAATTTTGAGTAGTTTGGAGAATGGTAAATACCACCTCTGACTGGCCCTGCCCCTATCTATTCTCTGCCTCCCGACTCCCAGTTGATTGGGAGGAAATGGGGATTTTGCAGTAACCTTCCTCTGGAGTGGGGTGGGAATGGAGATTTTACAATATCCTTCCCCTGCCATGCTCACCAAGCCCACCAAACCATGCCCACAGAACCAGTAGTAAAATTTTTTGAATCCCACCACTGCCTTGGATGTCTTCTAGACCAACCCCCTCTTCATGCAGGAAACCTTGTACCATTTCAGACAAGTGATTGTCCAATCTCTTCTTCAAATCCTTCCATGTTGGATCACCTACAACTTCTAGGGGAAAGACATTCCACTGATTAATTGTTGTAACTGTTGGGAAATGACTTATGACTGGTTCTCACACTTACAACCATCACATGATGTCCCTGCAATCATATGATCATACTTTGCAACCCAGGAGGCTTTTAACAAACAAAATCAGTGGAGGAAGCTAGATTTGCTTTATAACAACCATATGATTTGCTTAACAACCATGGCAAAAACAATCATAATATCTGGCAAGGTCATGTGATGATTCACTTAACAGTTGCATTGCTTAGTAATGGAAGTTCCAATCCCAATGTGGTCGGAAGTCAAGGACTACTTGTAGTGA
Organism: Masticophis lateralis; assembly: GCA_030761175.1. Taxonomy (NCBI): domain Eukaryota; kingdom Metazoa; phylum Chordata; class Lepidosauria; order Squamata; family Colubridae; genus Masticophis; species Masticophis lateralis. Next base: position 200,416,772 of record JAUDYJ010000001.1, on the reverse strand, counting down.
AGCTTGCAGAAAGCATTCAGTCTTATTTTAATTCTTGGGTATGTTTTCATAAATTGAAGTACAGGCTTCGGTTGCCATGTCATTTCAGCAATGTCAACATATTCTTATTTTCTTTGTCTCTCTCACTGAAATGGTAGATTACGTGTGATGAGGCTATTGTCTGAGAAACAAGATGATTATATTTGCATTGTTAAATAAGCTTGCTTTCCCTATACATAGCAATGAATCACAATCCTTTTGAAACTGTGTCAGGCTTGGTTTAAGTAAACAAAACCTCTAGTTTCCTGGGACAACGGATGTTTATAAATAGAAAAGTTGTTATTCCTTAGAAGTTCTATTAACCAGATTTTTATGTTACATTTTTCTGAAAGCAGCCTAGAATATTAACAAGATATTCTAATATATTTGTACCATATGCCATGCTTATCGTTTATGTTTTAAATCAAAACTTTACTGCCCAACCAAGGCCAGGTGAAGTTCCCCTCACCATAATTTTTAATGCATCTCCTTGAACTTCTCAACAGCTTTTAGAACCTTAATTAAGTTAAAATAAAAATAAATGCATTTTTTTCTTGGATATATCCAGTCACCGGTATCCAGGGGATGTGGGTGGTAGTGGTCAAAAAAAGCAAAACAATGGTTGTGGCAGCATGATCAAAGCTCCACCCTTTTTAAAATCTGCACTGAAGTTGTATTCACAAAGGGGTGGGCTTCAATTACAGTGCCGTGACTTGCCACTTTTTATCTTCACCCCTAGATGCCGGTGCATTCACTGTTTAGGCTTCCATCTTTGGCACATCATTCAAAAAAATCAGCTGCAGCCCTTGCCCTAAAGGAATAACTGCTATTGTTAAAATTATAAAAACTCATTCTGTTGATGGATATATTTCTGGCTTTTCTTCCAACAGTCAACGTTCACAGAAGGCTCCTAATCTAGACAGGGTCTTTTTGGCCCAGGGCAGGAATGATGAGACAGTTGTTGATCTTAGATTGCTGCTACCTATCAGCACAGGGTCTGTTTGAGGCAGTGGTGAAATCTGAACTGGTTTGCCACTGGTTCGCTGGCCGTGCATACATGGTGCACACCCAAAGCACGCTGCATGCACATGCACATTACGTGCCAAACAGTGGACAAAAAGAGGCTTGGGAAGGTAAGTAGAACAGCGAGGGGAGGGATTAGCTGTGCCGCATGATTTAGATTCATTAGAAAGCGAGATTTCCTGCTTTCTAGGGATTTTAAATCGCATGGCACAGCTGATCGTTGGAAATACCAGTTCAGAGGAACCGGTAGCTTTTTTTTTTTACTACTGGTTCACCTGAACCGGTGCGAACCGATAGCATTTCACCTTAGTTTGGGGCCTTTCTAGTCCTCTTTCTTATCTGGGGAGAGCTTTTGAAGTCAGGCCATGGCATTTTGGATTCCTGCAGCCAGGAATACACTGAGGCTTTCTCTTGGTTTGTTATTCACAGTGTGCACAGTTATAACAGCCCATAATTTCTTCACATGATCCTCATTGTCTGCCAATTTCAAAGGTTCTCAGCTAGGGTTACCACATATCTAAACAGGCAAAGCAGGATAAGGACAATTGAAAAGGAACAAAAATAGGATATAGTGATTGTTTATCATTTAGCTGGAAAGAGTTTCCAGTCCAATTGTTAAGCAAGAAATAACTGTATGTTTCTGAGTCTGGAACTCAGAGAGATCATTGATCAATCATTGTTCCATCTGGTATTCTAACAACAATGTGTAGAGAATGCCAGCCAATCACTGGTCATCTTTTTGGTTTTAAGCTATCCAGTCATTGAATATACTGTCTTAAATGTTTCTAGTGCTTCTTGTGCAAGGAATGAAATTGATAAGTTTGAAACCAAACAGTTTTAAACCTAATCAGAACCGTTAGTTCACCTTTATACAGGCGCCTCTTGATCTCAAGGCCGTAATCAAATTGCCCAAATTTCCATTCATTTGAAAAGATGGAAAGAGAAGGCCTAGAAGTTAAATCTAAGACTACAGATCTATTTTGAGGTACACATTGCTATGTCTAGCGTGAAACTGGATACTCTAAATTAACAAACATTCTTTCACCATCCTTTCATAAAAATGAGAGGCAAATTATTTCTAGAATTTTCATATATCTATTGTCCGTGTGTTTATCTGCCTGCATTTATGTATATTTGTTTGACAGTTTGAAAGACAGTCTCCTACACAGACTGCTGTGGGTGGCTGCATGGAAGATGAATGTTTAAAATTTGTAACAACCAGATTCAGAAATCTCAACATATTTTGTTTATTATGGTGTGAAATCTGCACAGCAGAAGAAAACCCTGTCAGGGGGTATAGGTTGCAAGCTATATGAAATATATTCAGCAAACCCTGCAAGGGCAGCATTTCAGCAAAACTGAAGCAAGGCCTTTTCCCAAATAAGAAATAAATCACAGTCTAATCCTATGAAACTGGGCTACGTGAAGGATTACAGTCTAATCCTATGAAACTGGGCTACGTGAAGCCCTTCCTAGGTGCTAGGAAGAGGGAAGAACTCTGCTGGGGAAACAGAAATCTGTAAGTATAGAATGAACTCAGTCAATAAATGTAGTCTCTATTGACAACTATGATGGAGTCTACGCATTTCAATCATAAATTGGGATGGTTATAAAACAGGTTATCATGTGATTGACATTTATGCCTTTTTTTGCAGCAGTTTTTAAGTGAACGCAATGGTCATAAAGCAAATCCATTGTTCGCTGTGATGTGATTTGCCCAAAACCCAAAGTAAGCTTTTGGGGGAAATGTCATAAATTGCGATCATGAGACAAAGGGATGCTACAAACAGCCATAAATATGGACTGGTTGCTGAGTGCCTCAGACACAGTCACATGATCATGAGGGGGGCTGCTGTCAGAAATTTGGGTGGGTCTGTCATATCTTTTGAACATTCATTGAGTCAGGCACTACCTGTAGTAAGTTTCATCCATTTCTGAGCGGAGATAGCTGTCTGGCCCTCTTGAAAAATGGTCAGTCTATAAATCTATTAACAGCAGCAGCAGCAACAACAACAACAAAGGTAACTAAATATTTTGTGCCTGAAACTGCTGATATTGTTTCCATCTTTCAGACAATGCTGTGTAGGAACAGAACTGGTAGACTGGATAATGCAGCAGAGTTCCTGCGTTCATTTACGGACCCAAGCTGTGGGCATGTGGCAAGTATTGCTGGAGGAAGGTGTTCTTAATCATGGTAAGAGGACCTTAGAATTGGAAAATCCAGAACATAGACTCTTTAATACAGTAATTCTAACAGGAGACAATGGAAATATATTGAAGTTCATAAGCTATACTTTAAATTATGATGCTTGAAAGATATAATTATTCCAGTGTCCAGCGATACAGTCTATTCCTAGGAGAATAGAGGATAAGCTAAGCAAGCACGTTAAAGAGGGACCAATAGTCAGATCTAAGATGTTTCCTCCTCCAAATGGACTCTAAGTTGGAATGACTTTTTACTCCCTCAGGCAGGGCCTCCTCCTCCTCTTCATTTGGTGGTTCCATCATGGAGCCACTTCTACATCAGATCATATTCTTAGAGACCCTTCAGACACACAAACTGGATTTTTAAAAAGCACTTAACAGTGCTAGATCCAGTCAGAGCTGAAGCAGCTTCTTGGATGAGAAGTGAAACGTCTTCAAAGAAAAACAAGAAAGTCCAGTTACTCTTGAAAAAGCACTTTTGGGTGACCAGTGCTAGATCGCAAAAATGGCTTCTTTTCTAAAACTTCCTGTGAAGAGGCCACATGCTTGTTTGTAAATCCTACTTGAAACATGAAAACTTTTGATAGAAACGTGGTTGGTGTGGATGCTGAATTTAAAATTTGGATTAAACTAAAAACTAATCTTTCATGCAAATAGCATGTCAGTAATCTAGTCATTCCTGAAAAATCTTGCAGTAGTAGAAAGATAGTTAAAGCTCACATAGTAGAGATGTGGTCGAGTCAGATACGAGGAAGAGTCATAGATATTTCATGACTGACATCCAACACAAAGTAATGAGCATGTTGTCTGTTAATGTATTGAATCACCAGCATTGACATTCTCTTCTGGCACAGGCGAGCCATTGTTGGCAGAGATCTATGAGAAGTCCAGCAGTCTTCTGGCAACTGGCTGGACTTCCATAAAGAGCCCTGCCTTGCCTGCTGAGAACTGCAGGTCTTGTATCATTTAATGGTGTGGAAGATAATAAAGCCTTCTACCATCAATCTTTTATATCTTATTGCTGCTTTCAGTGGACCAAGAGCAATACTTCCAGGACAAATATTTATTTTATCGATTTTTGGACGATGAGCATGAAGATGCCCCTATGATGCCAACTGAGGAAGAAAAGAAGGAATGTGACGAAGAGCTACAAGACACCATCCTCCTGCTTGCTCAGATTGGACCCGATGCTCATATGAGGATGATTCTTAGGAAGCCGTAAGATGGTTAATAGATTATTGTTTTTGGGACCCTGATTTAAATCTTTCACCTGTATGTATACTTGGCAGGGCATGTGCAGTTTTGATATTTAGCTATAAGAAGCAGTGCACAAAAACCTGATTGAAATGATAACTCAGATATGCTTTCTTTGATAGAAACTAAATCAGGTATTTTCATGGGCTTGGTTGCCAAGAACCTAGAATTACACTGTACCTTTTAACATGCCCTATAGTAATGTGATGGAAATTTCTGCTGTACAAATATTCTCTGGGTGAAAATTTATTTTTTTGGCAGAAAGAGTCTAGTCTAATCTTCATTGAATACTAACTTTCCAGGTGCAAAAAGTTTTCCATCAAGTTAGCAGTGATTTTCAGTCTGTGGAGTAGTCCAGATACATATTTATTATCCCACTTATCATGATCCTATTATTAAAGTTCACAGGAAGTGTAGGATATTGGCTCTGGTTTGATTTGAAAAATATCCTCTGCTTGTAAATTACCACAGCTGCTGTCTTTGACTTGCAATTCTTCAAGAGGTTGCAAAATTCATATAATTACCAAGAAAGAAATAATGTATTTTTTTTTATTTTTAAAAAATGCTGAAAAGATTACTTTGAGCATTTGATTGTATAATGGCACTGCTGCTTTAAAAGGTGCTTTCTATTGTTTTGAATTTGAAACTCACTTGCAAAATGTGTCACTTGTTTTGACAGGGAACTTTAAAATTTCTTTATTTATTACACTGCAACATTTTAACTGTCAAATGATGAAAGAATGTCTGTAGTGTTAAAAAAAATAGAATAAAACGGCAAGGAGAAAATTGGCAGACTCCGGTTGCTATTGGTACTGGTGCCCCCCTCCTTTTTATTAAAAAACATACATTGCTCTAAATATAAAATTAGCTTTTAGAAACATGTTACAAACAAAGCTTCCTGGTTCTAATGATGTATGTATTAATAACTACAGATCTGTTACATGCACTGAAAACAGTTTGAAAAATGTGACTTCTATTTTAAAAATTATGGTACGATTCAGAAGTGACAACCAAAATGGACTTTTTTATTTTTTAATATGTATTTGATTTAGCTGTTTAGCAAAAATGTTGGTTCACTGGAACCTGTTAGACATACAAATAAAAAATGGCATTTAATTTGAAAGTGTTATTGAAATAGGCAGTTGTTGTATGATGATGGCTTCTACCTCGCTTGCTACCCATTTGATTTTCTAAGAGCCAAGCTAGAATGTCATCGTATCTGTAGTGGTTTGTTTGTTCTTAAATTAAGAATAGTCATTCTGAGCAGTGGCATTTGTGCCAAAACACAGTATACCAGAATAACAACACACACATGGTGATGTCATCACACATATGTTGCCATTTTGTACTTACATCCCAACGCCTGATGCAAATACATAACTCATGGCCTTTGCATGATGATAACTTGATATCATGTCTTCACCTCCCCTTCCCATTGACACACACACTTATGTGGGAGTTATGGATCTGATTCAGATTATTTGGGGGAGGGAGAGTGTCCATTGTATGGACGACAAGATGGCTACCTCAAGAGAATTGTGTGAAGGGACAGAGGACATGCAACAAGTAACTGCTCAATTTTAAAGAGCAGCCCTACTTTCTCCAAACATTATCATCTGTGATTCTCAAATAAATAAATCTCTGGCAAGCAGAGTATGAAAGAAGGAACTTTTTAAATTCTGTGTCCAGAAAAAGCTGCCCAGCTCAGAGAACCATGTTCTGAAACACAGCATCACCAAATTTGTAAGCTGTGTCTGGTGTGAAGCCTGATCGTGTATGGGTGTGTTACGTCCTTTGAGTCAACCCTGATTCCTAGTGACTACATACACAGGTCTGTGCTGTTTTCTTGGCAACATTTTTCAGAAATGGTTTGGCCATGGCCTTCTTCCTAAGATTGTCAGGGCAAGCAACCAGATCCAAATATGTAGAGTTCAAGCTAACTACTTTAGTATACATTCTGCCTATAATACAGGAATTTCCCCAGGACTGCTAGCCTTTCCTTGGGAAAGATAGATAAGGTTCCAGGGATGCAGTGTCAGTCCTGGATCTCTTGTAGCTGCACAACAATTCAAGGCTAATTCCCTACTTGATTCTTCCTTCCTGCCTGCCTGGCTGTACGTTGCCCAGGAAAGACTGAAATGAGTAGCCCAAAATTATTCAATTGGCTTCATGTCTAAGGGATTATTCCTCCTAAATACAGTATATCCCTGAATGTCACACCATCAAGTGAGATATGCTTCACATGTATATTGTGTATATATTGTGTATAATTAACTTTTTTTTAGCCCTGAACATAATTTAGAATTTGTGGTTTGGAAGGCAAAGCAGTTTTCACAAATTTATTTTGTGACTACACAAAAGAAAGTGTTGCTTACTACCGGATTGAATTGGAATTTAATTTAGCAGATGGACATTTTTAATCTCCTGCAACCTTTGCTTTCTTCCTAGTGACTTTATTATCATGGCTATGCAGTTCCCTGAAAGAGGCTTGTCCTGCCTTCCTCTCAGATTTTTTTTTTTTTTAATTTCTAGTTTAGCATACAGTTTTGGCATTCCTTGGAGATCTTTTCTGTCTTAGCAGGTTGTTGGACCTGGATGATCTTATTTGGATATGGACGTGAAGCAAGATTGGGTCTGGTTCATATTAGGCTGAAAGATCTCCAAGTTTTTTTCTATATTTTTTTTTCTCTATAAAAGACATTCTTTTCCTTTGTCCATAGGATGAATGCACTCCTCCATCTCTTTCAAAATTGGAAGATGTAAGACTGTTATATGTGTGAAGACTGTCAGAATAGTGTAGAGAACTATAGTGATAGTGAGAAGTATTTTTTCTTGGCTAACTCAAGTCTGATAGATGCTCAGCCTGCTACTCTTGGCTCACGAAAATAATGCTTTGCTTATTGTTAGGGTTGCTACCCAGTCAAATGAAGTATTATTGATCAGTTCCATACATTGAAATAAATTAATGAATTTCAAATAAATTCAATTTAATTAAAAACAATTATTCACAATTGATGTCATAAAATGTCTATAGTAAAGGGGGGAAATGGCTGCAAAACATTAAAAACATTAAAAATAACATTAACTTGTTATTTTACTGTATTCTGGAGCAGGGATGGGTTCTACTTACCTTACTACCGGTTCGCATCACGCCCGCGCGCACGCTCTTCTGTGCATGCGCAGATCACCTATAATGATGTCCGGCTCAGTGGGCGGAGCCTCCCACCAGGTTTACTACCGGTTCTTGCAAACCAGTCCAAACCGGGGGCAACCCACCACTGTTTTGGAGGTTAAATATACAAATAGATAAATACTAAGTGGAATCCATTTAGGTTTTCTGCAGCTGGAATTGCTTCCATGAACTCCTGGAATTTACTTTGAAAAGTTAGGAGACTTTCAGATCCAGTTAGAAGAATAGGAAATTTCAGGGAAGAACAAAGAAGGGAAACCACATGTTCTATCTACGTTGTTTGTGCCTGTTTCTACTGTTCACCATATGACTCTGCATCTGTCCTAATAGTAAATGAAGCATATACCTGCAGGAGGCAAGTATAGAAATCAGGTGTGCTGCGAAACCCTGAATTGCGGACTTTGCAAACCGTGAATTGCAGAACCCCTGAACACTTGCAGATTTTATGTATTTATTTATGAAATTCCTAGGCAGCCCAGCTCCAAAAGGACTCTGTGCAGCTTTACAAAGTTAAAAGGAACAGTCATCTGAGGGAACAACATTCAACATACTTGGGCCCAATTAAAAGGGGTTAATCAGAAACATCCTGTCCCAAGGCCTAGGGAAAAACAAGTTTTTTTGAAATTGTTTGAAGCTGGGCATGTGGGGGGCCTACGGCACTCGGGGGGGGGGGTAGGCTGTTCCAAAGGGATGGGACAGCGACAGAGACCTCCTGAGTCTTTGTTAATTGACAAGGCCCAAAGCAAGCCCCTCCTGTTAGTACTACAGTAGATTGCAGAATATTGTCTATGGTAGCACTTTGAGTTGAGATCATTTATATAATTTCTCGAACCAACAATACGATTGAGAATCAAACCATTTGTAATGTAACAAAATGGCTGTGTATTTATCTTTTATAATAGACCTGGCCAGAGAACTGTGGATGATCTCGAAATTATTTATGAAGAACTTTTGCACATTAAAGCTTTATCTCATCTTTCAACAACAGTGAGTTTTTAAAATATTTTATTAATTTAAGATAGATAGACAGGCAGGCAGCCTAAGGCTGATTAGTGACTAGCTATTTATAAATATGAGCTACATATAGTAACATCCCAATCTTTCCTCTGCCTTCTACTTCTTTAAGATGGCCACAAAAGTATAAACTCCATACAGATGAATAGAGATGAAGATTTGGAAAGGGTTATTGTTTATTATATCGAAATCTCGGGGGGAAAATGATAACCATTAGAGCTGAAGGCTTGCTCATTCTCTGGTCCAGTTCCAGGCTGTTAAAGGCTCTTCTTTTGGATGGATTTAATTGTTAAGATTGCTACTTAGACTCAGCAGTTCTGCTTATAGAAAATACCTTTCAGGAGGGAACTTCCCTCCCTAAAGCAAGATACATACATTCATCTTGTTCTGCCCAATATTATTGGCCAATACATACAGATATTCCATGGCTGTTTTGGACAGGGAAGAAGCACTTAATAGGCTCAATCATTCCACTGCTCTTTCTCACATGGGAGAGAAGACTATGAGAACATAGGCGTTCATAATATGAATATATTTTGTGCCCTTATATTGTTCATTACTGCAAGTGATTATGTCTGCTGTTCGAATATATGATGGTACCAATGCATTGCCATAGATTACTACCATCAAACAGTCAATCTGGAATGTTTTCTCAGACTCTTGTGCATTGTGTATAATTTTCTCTTTCAGTCCACAATAAATATAGTGAAGTGTCAAGAGTCCTAGTAGCAGGTATACTCCAGTCTGACGTGCAGGAAACATTAGACAAGATAGCAGGAATGCAGAGAATGTAAAACATGCAGCTTTCTTCAGGAAGAGTGAGAAAGTATAGCTCAAGGCTTGTCTTCTTAGGAGGCAGCATTGTAAAAGAACATGAATTATTTGAAATATAACTGGATATAGATTTTGTTCTCTCTCTCCCACCTGCTCAAAGCTTGTCAACTTGTCAACTATGGTATGGCTGCCATAACCTCTAAACAATAAAGAACAATTGTCTAGCACATGGGTGTCAAACTCAAGACCTAGGAGCCAGATCCAGCCCATAGGGTGCTTAGATTTGGCCCATGGGATCACCCTGGAAACAGCGAAGGACTGGCCGGAGGTGCCTCTGCCAGCGAAAATGGAGTTTGTGATGGTGGCCCTCCCAAGCTCCATTTTCATTGGCAGAGGATTGCAAGAGGCCATTGCAGCCAAAAGCAGAGCTTGGAAGCCATTTTCTTTGGCAGAGCACTCAGGCCACCACAATTGCCCCGGAACGAGTGACATCAAGCTGGTCATGCCCACCCTGGCCACACCCCACCCCCACAAGGTCAAACACAACCCTGATGTGGCCTTCAATTAAGTTTGACATCCCTGGTCTAGCATGTGACTACAGTAGCACATATTATGGATTATATGAATGAATGTATTTCCTTGTCATACAATTCTAGCCTCATCTGTGAGAGGAGCTTTATATCATGAATTTATGTCTTGAGGACTCTCTTTTGCTGATTTCAGGAGACATGAGATTTTTGCCTAACATCTTTAGAAATATTTTGGTTCTTTCTTTCTTTCTTTCTTTCTTTCTTTCTTTCTTTCTTTCTTTCTTTCTTTCTTTCCTTCCTTCCTTCCTTCCTTCCTTCCTTCCTTCCTTCCTTCCTTCCTTCCTTCCTTCCTTCCTTCCTTCCTTCCTTTCTTTCCTCCCTTCCCACTCCCTTCCCCATTTGAGTTTACAGATAGCCATGCAGTTCAAGGATATCAAAATTTTATATGTAATACTTATGTGTATTTCTTCAAGGTAAAACGAGAACTAGCAGGTGTTCTGGTGTTTGAATCACATCCCAAAGCAGGGACAGTTTGTAAGTAAAGCTTTTTTTAATGGTAGTTTTAGGCTTATCTGCAATTGAGCAAATTGTATTTTCTGTGCAATTTGAAAAGCCCCAGAATGTAAATGAACAAAATGTACTAGGCTATTTTTATTAGGAGGAAATTGAAGAAACTGAAACTTGGATTTTAATCTGGGCAATGATTAGCCCTAAGGGGATTGGAGTGTAATGTCTAATTTTCATAACTTTATGCATTTTGTACTTCTACTTATTTGGCCGTAAGCTCCAATGATCTCTCAAATAAATTTGACAGATAATTGAGTGAAATAAATTTGTTATAGCAGACTATAGTTGTGGAATCCAGAGTCAGTTGAATTGATTATCATGTGAAACCAAATTTGATTAGTGATAATGACAATGATGAAGTTGTCAGAATACGGCAAAAGGAATATACAGAAGGAATTCTTTGTGCTGTGCTTTGTGCCTCGTAGAACATTTTTGCCATTGAGGCAAAAATTAAAAAAAAAAAAAAAACCATTTTGGCTAGAGAATGTCAGTTATCCTGAAATGAAAATGAGACTGTTGACCATGTAATAAAATCCCATAGACAGATTACCATAGAAAGGCATGATCAAATATATTTTTATTTATTTTGTCATATTTAAGAACTGCCCATCTTCATCCCATACTACATTGGGAGGAATGAAAAAGTACAGGTTCATTGTAAAAAAACAATTAGTAGAAATGTAAAATCGCAGATAAAATCATTGAAAATGACAAAGCAAAACTTTAATGGGATCTGAAATTTGACTGCTGAATGACCACCAGACACACCATTGCAAAGGTGTGTCTGGTTTATTGTTGTAGCCAACAATAAACTAGTAAACGTGTTTGATTTATTGTTGTAGCCATTCCAAGAGATAGTAACATAGAAGGTGAGGAATTAGAAAAGATTGCAAACTACTGTGATTTTCAAATAGAGATTGCAAAAACATGGAAGAAGTCAAAGGGGTACCAATCATTCATTTGAGCCTTAAGTGCCATTGCACAAGGACTTAGAATTCAGATTGTCTAAATTTGGAACACATCGGTTCAGCTGCAAACAACGGCACTGCTGGGCACATCATGAATAATTAGACAATCAGATTTCTGTGCCCTTGGGTAGGGCTTGAATCATGAAGAAGAAAACCAGCCAAAATTAGTTCTGACAACTGTTAATGGATAAGAATAATAATTCTTATAAAGACAAAAAAAGCTAATTGCTATAATGCTACAGTTATAATGTTGCTAAAGAAATACTGCCGGTTTTCTTGCAATAAGTTTTGCCATCTGTAAAAACATGAAAATGTGATTTTACGCATAGTCAAATAGATTTGTCTGCTTTCAGTCTCAGAACTCTGCAATCTCATTTTGCTACTTATAAAGTTGAGCTTTAGATGGGATTTTAATTCTATTGTAATTGTTAAAAGCAACAACAGAAGCTTCCTTTTGTATACTTCATATACAAGTATATGCTGGACTTTTGATTCTAAACTTTTAAATGAAATGGTTGTCTTTTGCAAGATAATTGCATTAAAAAGGCCAAAACCAGGTCAGTGCAGAAAGAGATCATTGCTTCAAGCCTGCTGATTCTGGATGTCATGAAGAGGCAAGAAAGTTGTCAGTTATTTGATTTAGTCCCATTGTATTTTTGCTAATGAGTGAAAAAAGGTAGCTGTAGATTTACTACCAATAGCAAAATAGCATGACTGGTTTTAGTAACCCTACATCTTTCCTGGAGGAACAATGAAGTACAGATTGGCACTTTTGCTTCAGATGCATCTTTCAGATGTATTATTGCATCACAGTAATGTCAATAATCCAAGGAGCCTGAGTAGCGTAGGGGAGTAATGCCTCCTACAAAGGCAGCATTTAAGATCCAGCTGCTGCAATTACTTGCGAGTTCAATCCCAGGCAGGCTCAAGGTCGGCTCAGCCTTCCATCCTTTATAAGGTGGGTAAATTGAGGACCCAGTTTGTTGGGGGTAATAAACTGACTTTGTATAAAGATAAATATACAAAAGTATGAAGGCTATTGCTTAACGCATTGTAAGCCGCCCTGAGTCTCCGGAGAAGGGCGGCATATAAATCAAATTTAAAAAAAAAAAAAAGTTTTTCATGTAGAATTAGCAAGATCTTGGACAATTAAAAGTTGCTTTGCTCTAACTACTTTTTTTTTCTTTCGCAGTATTTAATCAGGGAGAAGAGGGGACATCTTGGTATATTATTTTGAAGGGTTCAGTCAACGTAGTAATTTATGGAAAGGTATTGTCCTTTACAATTTCTTAATATTATTTTATTTCCTACATGTATGTATCCATGTGTTTTCCATAGGAGCTATCTCCTTTCTGTTGTGGAAGCAATAGGCTAGGTCCATGGGTGGCACTGATGAAAAAACAATTTGGCTTGTACAAAACAAGTCACAGGGTTTTCACCAGTTCCTCCCCCAATGTCCTATATTATTCTTGTGAATCCTGCAAGGCTATAGTGGATATGAGGAAGCCAGTGAAAATTGCATTCTAAAATGAACTTCTAATGTCACGTGGCTTCATTACCATTGGGTGCAACCTATGGCATCTTTATAGATCTTGATTCTAGGGGGGGGGGAGTTTCTAAATTTTACCGTAAATGACCATTTACACTATATAAATAGAAGTAGATTAACCAATATCTAATGTGGTATGAAAACAAAGCCTGGGTTTGCAGCTGCTCTCTCTTCCACAATACCTGTGATTCTTCCATTTTTGCACGAGTAAGACCCTGCTCACCCAATCTCCTATAGCCTGTCCCATAAATGGCCCCTGGATATAAGCATGAGACACTTTACTTGAATTGGTGGAGTACATGCACATATTTGAATCACCTTCTGGCATCCCCAGCTAAAATAATGAGAATAAGTTTATGTAACCCCTTAGGAATAAATGTAAATGTAAATAACCCTTTGGGAGTTCATGCCAGCCAGAGGAAAAAGCACCAATTTGGGTCAGGGAAGGGCAAACAGGTATCTTTTAGATGTATTCAGCTTCAAATCTCATCCCATCTATATGGCCTATTATTTCATATGTTCAAAGGACATAATATTCTATTTCCATTTAGAAAAATAAAATATTATGTAATCACATCATACAATTGCGCGCTATTGCTTGTCAATTATAAACTATTCTGATTGCAAGTCTTTTTAAATGGGCCAGAAGAACTGAAAGTAAAACATATTTTCTGAAAGATGTGATTGATCAATTGGGCTTTGAGTTTCTACTCAAGCTTGAGGATAACTAGAAGATCTCCAAGGTCCCTTCCAACTCTGTTATTCTATTCTATAAGGACTTTACAAAGAAAGACAAAATGCAAACTTGGCTTCATTTTATAGAGCTAGAAGTCTATTTCTAAACCCAGTTTCAGAGGATAAATTCCATTTTTTTTTGTCCTTTTCTTTCCAGTATTCAAAATGACCAGCTGCCATGCTTTGTTCTCTGCCAGTGTATTGGCTGTTGATGTTATGCCAGATGCATTTGTTATACTTTTTGGGGTAGAAATCCATTGTGTGTATATAAAGTGTCAATAGAATAAGATGAAAATTATGGTTTTTTTCCTTGTGAATATATTTTTGTTGCTATTTCTGTTGTCTTCTTTAGGGTGTGGTGTGTACTCTACATGAAGGTGATGATTTTGGCAAGTTAGCATTAGTGAATGATGCTCCCAGAGCAGCTTCCATCGTTTTACGGGAAGAGAACTGCCACTTCTTGAGAGTAGATAAAGAAGACTTTAATAGGATACTCCGGGTGAGTGTGCAGAAAATAACCTTGAGTCATTTATCCAGAATAAGGGATTGCTTTTGAATGCTAAAAATATTAAATATCATTTTTCCCAAACCTCTGCATGTTGCAGTTTCTTGCATTTATTTATGGTTGGCAGAAACTATGTGATCTAGAAATTTTTGGTGTCATCTCTCTAAGTGAGGAGCTCTACTGAATGTTGCAATGACATCATATTTATGTTTGATCATGAATGAATTGATTCAGATAGTCTTCAACATACAACAGTTTGTTTAGTGACTGTTCAAACTTAACAACAGCATTGAAAAAAGTGACTTATGACTGTTTTCACACTTACGACTGTTGTAGCATCCCCATGGTCACATAATCAAAATTTAGACACTTGGCAACTGACTCATATTTATGACGATTGTAATGTCCCAGAGTCATGAGGTCACCTTTTGCAACCTTCTGACAAGCAAAGTCAATGGGGAAGCTAGGTTCATTGAACAACGGTGTTACTAACTTAACAACTGCAGTGTTACAGTTAACAACTGTGGTAGGAAAGTCCTAAAATGGAGAAAAATTCACTTAAAAGCTATCTCGCTTAGCAACAGAAATTTTGGGCTTGGTTGTGGTCGTACATTGATGACTACCTGCATTACAACTAACATAAAACTTAAACTTATCCTTAAGTTTATGTGAGCTTCAGCCACACAGGTTTATTTGGCAATAGGTTTCTATTTTTTCCACCCCAGACTGGTTTTTCAATTTCTCAGTTTAACTAACAGCCCTGAAATCTCCAAGTGAATCCTCATGTAACTACTTACTCCTGGTTAGCTTCAGAAATCAGCCAAGTCAGCTAGAAGCTACTGAGGTGTTACTTCTTACAGGCCAAGAGAAACTGAATTTTAATAGTTATCAGGAATGCTTCAGGCATAGGATTTTTCATCAGTCTATCTTTCCCTTTCCAGCTATAGTCTGGTATCAAAATCTGGGGTTTCCACTGTGGAAAGTGGAGGCAATGTATTCATTCATTCGTTCATTTGTTCATTCATTCATTCAATTTTATTAGTTTAAGTAAGGGACTGCCCAACTCCAAATTGACTGGGCAGCTCACAATAGAATGGTGGAGAGGGCTGAAGGGGAAAATTGGAATGGGTGAATGTTGCTTTCTCTTTTGCCTATAAAATTTCGGCTGGATCTGCCTATAGAGAATTGGTATTAGGATCCAAGCTACTCTTGACATTTAGCACCTACTATGTTGACAGTTCAAATCCTTTTTCAGGATGTTGAAGCAAACACAGTAAGATTGAAGGAACATGACCAAGATGTCCTGGTGTTAGAGAAGGTCCCAGCAGGAAACAGGCCTTTTAATCAAGGAAATGCACAGCCTCTGCAGCACAAGTATGTTTTCATTTATGATTGTCAACATCACGTTATGTTTAATAATTCCAACTCTATGAAGGAATGAGTTGTGTCACATTTCAAAAGAAATAATCAACTGTTCCCTTGCCATATAGAAAACATGATTTGTCATTGCCCAAGCATGTTAGTTGAGACTCTTAATTTTCTAAAGCCATTCTATGCAGTTCTCAGTGTGAATACTCATCAAATATTGCAGCTTTTTTTTTTTAAAAAAAATCACAAACCATAAGGAAAGTTATTACAAAGATTTTAGTTAGCTGGATTTTCATTTCTAATGTTATTTTTATATGTCCTTATCTCTTTCCAAATTGTTAGATCATTATTATTCTTGTTTGTGCTTATATCGCTACCTCTGCTTGGGCCACAAACTTGTATTGATCCTCCCCCTTGCTCTGTGTCCTACATTCTTTTCATTATGACTTAGATTATAAGTGTGATACCATTCAGCTGCTGCTTTATTTTCCCTGTAGTTCAGCTTTTCTCCTGCACAGTTTCCTGTCAAATGCAAAAAGTTCAGGAAGCTTAAAATGAATATAAAGATTTATTGCAAGCTCATGCTCTCTACAACAGTCTGAACTACTAACGGTCAAAACAAATTGGCAGTAGATGGAATTCAAGGTTGGCTAGACTCAGATCTCTCATGGACACAAAGCGACTCGAGACTAATGATACATTTGACCCATCCTTCAGGCTCACCCTGGTCATCTCCTACATTTCCCTTGCCATATCAGATAGGGTTCTGAAGATAAGATATCTTTCAATATGGTTTTTTTCCTCCTTCTGGTCTTTTTGATTGGGATTTCACAGTTACTTAAAACTCTTCTCTAGAGTAGATCCCGGGACAAAATGTGAAAGTAGGATATCTTCCCATTAGCATGTATGCCATTTCTCTATAGAACCAAGAAAACAAATTTCTAATATATGACTTCAGTGTTTAATATGAGTTACAGCTTTACATGCATAAGTCATTCATTTATGTAATTCCCTCTCTTAGGTATTAATGGTAATTTATACAGTATAATTTGTTATTGGTGATTACTGAATTTTCTTTTATTTGATATCTTAGTCTTAATGTTATAATCTGCTATGGTTAAGTTTAATGAATAGAAATTCTGAATATAAAATAAGCAAAACTTAGCAGGAATAGAGAAGAAGCCAAACTGGAAGTAGCCCAGCTGATTCTTCCATTTGTTTTCCTCAGTTTAAATTATTTCTAATAGGTGAGGTGTGTACAATGGAATATCATCACTATAAATTATTCAGTAAAGACAACAAGATATGGAAGCAAAATTGAACTCAAGAGACATAGAAGACTGACATTAATGACAGATTTAACAAATTAACAAGTACAGCATCAGCATAAGGTGATAAAAGAATAATCTCAAAGGTACTTCTTTAAAACACAATTGAACAAACACATTTGAGACAATCATGACCTGGATGACTGAGAATCTCCATAGACATTTAGACAAAAGAATGGCAAGCATGACATCTGGAACTGTTTTCAATTCAGAAATTTCATGAACAAGAATTAAATTAAATTAGAACTAGCAAAAACAGAATTGCATTAAAATAACAAAGTTCTGAGGTATACTTGAATATTTGAGTAGATAAGGTATATAAAGAGAAATGGAAAACCTATTTAAGACTTAAAGACATCTGCATCTGGATGAAATTCAGGAAATCTGCAGAATAAAATCTAGGCTAGATTTAGATCTCTTAAAGGAGCATAGCTACTCCAGACTGATGATGCATTTGACCCCTCCATCAGGCTTTGCCTGGTCATCTCCTACAGGAACACTGTATTTTACAGTTTTAATGTTAATTAAAATTAATATTTATATTGAAATGAATACGTATAAAATAATACTACATTTCTATACTGAATCTGGAAAAATAACACCTTCCCTATTTAAGCTCTGAACAATCAAATAAAACTCTGTGAAATATTTTTTCAATTACTCCTTGAAATCATAAAAGGACATATCTTAATCCTTGGCAAAATGAATGAGGTTTCCCCCACATATCAATAAAACTATTTTATCAAAAGAAATATCATGAACTCTCCCTACAAATCTCAGTCTAGTATGTTGTTATTATTATTTTTCTCTTGCATGCATAGAGATACAAACATCTTACACAGAGAGTGAAAATTTAGAACTTTTCAGTTCATAAAACTCATAGATATGCGCTAGATTCTGACTCATTGTTATCCAAGCTTATAGACATGGAAGACACAGCTTCTAGTTATACAGCTCATAATCCAATAATTGTAAAAATAAATAGAGGAAATTATTGATCAAAAAGGTAGAGATTCAATGAACTTTTATTATTACAAGAGGATATTAAACTGCAGTATTATCAGGAACTAAAAGCTTTTGCCAAATCAATTTAGCCTTTATCTCTTTGTCTGCAAGATTTCTGAGAGGTTTGTTTTATCCCTCTGGCACCAAACAGAAAGAAAACTTCAGAAAATCAGAAGGGTATATATGGTTGAGTGATCTGAAACAACTAGAATCAAGGCATAAGCAGTTTTGGATTTGGAAAAGACTGCTATATAAATCTCAACAATTCTGGAAAATAATTATATAATTAAACCATCTGAAAAATTGAATTTTCTTTTAAATTTGCAATATATACTAAACCATATATTCCTTCAAAATATGTTAAATTAGCTTTCATGCCAACTACTATAAAGATATTACATGGTTTTTACTAGAAAAGTTGTTTAATCTTGTCATATACATGAGGAGAGATTTACTGATATGGATAGAATTTATAATCTCGTGCTTTCATTTGGTGTCTAATAATGTGTTGTCCTTTGTTCCTGATATTTATAATTTGATTAAAGCTTAATAGCGTTCCAGTCTTATGAGTGTTGGAGTGTGTGTGTGTGTGTGTGTGTGTAAAATATTGTACATAGGTCTTCGGATTGGAATCAACTTGTCATAGAGTAGAAATAAGAATATGTTAGGTTCACAGAAAATGGATGCTGTATTCCTTCTTAGCCTAAGTAACACTTGAATTTAATTTTTACATCATAGTCACTCACACCTTAGCCAGTTCTCTTTTGAACCCACTGCACCATATTCTATATGTACTGTAGCTGCCCTTGAGCATTCTGAAGCTTGAATAAAAGAGTGCTGAATGTAATATGCTTAGAAGAATAAGTGTTTCACATCCCAGTTGACCCACAAGTTACATTGCTTAATGTAGTGTTGTTAATATAATACTTTTTAGAAATTTCTGATGACAGATGCTTATTTGTTGTATCTCATCAATCTTACTTTCCTCAGCACCACATTGAAATTGTGACAGCTCACAATTTCACTTTTCCTCCCTTTCACTTTACATCTTTTGTAACAATCTAGATTCATTGCCTTTTTATCTCTGAACATATTTGTGGTGTATCTGAAAAAGAGCTATTAAAATTAAGCAATGCAGTAGTGCAAGAAATGGCTCCTGGGGAAAATATGTTCTTGGTAGAGCTGGTCCCCCTTCTTAACCTATGGGATATCACCTGTAGGAGATGACCAGGCTGAGCCTGAGGAGGGGTCAAACACATCATAAGCCATGAGTTCCTTCACGCCTGCAAGAGATCTAAGTCCAGCCCACCCTGAATGTCTTTCTTATCTCCCACTCATTTCCCTTGACTGACAGTTGGTCTGATTCTTGTAGAGTTGGTCTGATTCTTGTAGAGAACTTAAGTTTGCAAGTTTGCAATATTTTTTTATTTTTTTTTTATTTTTTTTTTAATTTGATTTATATGCCGCCCTTCTCCGGAGACTCAGGGCGGCTTACAATGCATTAAGCAATATAAGCCGCCCTGAGCAATAGATCTTTATACTAATTTGAACCATCTGAATCTCCCGATTTCTCCAGCAATTGACATTACCTATTTAGTGAGTTCACCCTATATGTGAAAATATCAGGCTTTACCAGCATGTGACTTTAAATTGATTTAGTTCTGGCTTTTTAACATTATTGTATTGCTGTGATCATGTCAATTACTACGTTTATAAAGAGTTCCAAGGACATTATCCCTTTGGATGATACCGAGACAAATTTGTTTCTTTCTTTTTTCTTGCTCAGATATATTGTAATGTCGGGAACTCCAGAAAAAATTTTAGAACACTTTCTAGAAACGATGCGACTAGAATCAACGCTAAATGAAGGAATGGGTAGGCCAATTTAATAAAACTCTATTTGTAACTTCAATTTATCTAAGAAATAAAAACTGGAAAAAAAAAGGAATTCACTTTATTCAAGTTCTGTATAGACCCTTGACTAAGGTTGATATCCATATTGTATGTAATTGTTGTATTTGTACTTGTGCTATAAAAGCTGGGCAATGGGATTGCTTGGAATTATTTGATAGAAAGTCTCAAATGTCTTTTTGATATGCTTGGGGTTTATTTTACATTTTTAAGAACTTTCCAATGGACTATTTTTGAAATTATTTGTAATAGTCCCTTCTCCCTCTCCCCCACCAAGTCAGACTGATATTTCATTTATGAAAAAGTCATTTGAAATTTAATCATAAGGTTTCTTTCCTATAAGGACACAAACATCCAGTAAGTTAAAACAATTCCTCCTTTTATAATAATGTAACTTTAAAAAAAGAAAGGAAAGCAATAGAAAAGAATACATTACAATAAAGGAAGCAGTGTTTTATCTAAGAGCCAATGAATTTAGCATGAATTCTATAAAATACAGGTAGTCCTTGACTTATGGCCTCAACTGATCCCAACATTTCATTTGTTAAGTGAGTTTTGCCCCATTTTACGATCTTTCTTACTTCAGTTGTTAAGTGAATCACTGCAATTGATATGTTAGTAACCTGGTTGTTAAGTGAATCTGTCTTCCCCATGACTTTGCTTTTCAGAAGGTCACAAAAGATGATCATATGCCCCTGGGACACAGCAACAGTCATAAATATGAACCTGTTGCCAAGCACCTGAATTTTGATCATATGACCATGGGGATGCTATATAGTTCATAACTGTGAAAAACTATTATAAGTCACTTTTTAGAGTGCTGTTGTAACTTTAAACTGTCACTAAACAAAGTGTTGTAAATTGAGGACTACCTGTATATTGTTATTTATGAGAAGGTATAAGATCTTTTTATTTAAGTCAGTTGTATTCAAAGATAATATTTTAATTGTACAATAATTATTTTAAAATAAAATTAGTATCTAAAACTCAAGGTTTACTTTTTAGGTTGAAATATATAACAATTTAGTCTCAGCACTGGACTGAGTATTGGAAGTATTACTACTTCCTGTGGTTAGCCTATATATTCAATTATCCCACATCCTCCTGCCACTATATACTGTATACAATTTGTGCCTGCCACATTCAGTTTGACTCTTAGCAATTATTCAAATTCATAAGATACAATATATAACTATGTTATTTAGAAATATATCTATGGTAAAAATCAGAGTAGGATTAAAAAAATACGACAAAGCAAAAGAAAAATAGCAAATGACCTTGATATTGGTTCCAAAATATTTGTTGATATTTTCTGGCTTCGTAGTAATCTAACCAATAACCTATGTAGCCTACCTGCCCATTTTTTTAACGATCCTGTCCAATAGATTATTAAATACATTTGGAAAGTGTAACTGGGTCATCTGACATAATTTTAATACTTTAAGTTAAAATATATGAACTTTACCCAAGAGCCTTTCTATTCATGATTATAGAGGTATATACCCTATATCTTTAGCATTAATTAAAATACCTTCTATCTTGTTAATTGCTTGTGATGTCAAAATATCACTTGTACGGGATTTCATCCAAGTTAGTAAATCAGAATAAAAACTGTAAATGTCACTGCCGTTTATTTGCTGCAAGACATACCCAGTGAAAATACTCTGATTTATTATTTCTTATGTACAGTCCCAGGCCAATAAAACATGAGTACAAAATTTAAAATACAAAAAAATCATTTCTGAAGCAATTAATGGTGAAAAAAAGAGTATCTACTGGCTTCTGGAAACCATAGCTATTGCTAAAAACTTTGCAACTTTTATAGAATAGAATAGAACAGAATAGAATTTTTAGTAGTTGTCTAAATTAGGTCTTGCCAAAGAAAGATTGTAATTTCTTGATCAGGAGAGCTAAGATTTCTCATCTCTGTGTCTGTGTCTGTTTCGGTTGGTCCAAATTCCAAATCCTTTGTTTTACGTTTCATTGAGGTTTTATTTGGGCCAGATGGCAATGAGCCACATCAGAATCAATTCTTAGGGATGAGGAAAACCTGTCTAGCATGTTGAGGTGAATTAGAGACTCCCCTCCCCCACCCACTAGATTGGTTACAACCAAAATGAGAGGTGGAAAAATCTCAGATGGGGCCCCTGAAAAATCTCACTCAATTATTCCAGTGTTAACTCCTGATATATGTTTGCTGTCCTGGAACATCATAGGATGAGGCTCTAAATGGAAAATTCTGCATTCACACTTTCTTTACATTTTTTTTTGAAATCCTTCTCTTTTCTTTAAACATGTGCTAACTTTTCAATCTAATGACCCAGTCTCCAAAGTTAGCAATGATTTTAAAGTCAGTAGAAGTACCCAGTTTTATAATGATTCTCCCTTTCACTTATTTAAAAAAGGAGTACAAAAAGCTTTTGAGAGAGAAAAAGCAAAACTGTTCACTAGTGAATTGGCAAAAGCTCTAACAAACAGTAAGGTAAAAGGTTTCCCTGTCCAATTGAATCCGACTCTAGAGCATAGTGCTCATCTCGTTTCTTGGCCAAAAGAGCCAGCATTGTCCGAAGACATTTTCCATGATCATGTGGCCAGCATGGCTATATGCCAAAGGAGCACGGAACACTGTTACTTTCCCACCAAAGTGGTACCTATTAATCTACTTGTATTTGCATGATTTAATCTCTTTAGAGTCCTGACCCTGATATTTTGGCCACTTATTCAATGTTCCTTTTGGTGGTGATATTGTCAGGCCCCTCTCTATCTGACACCAACTGGCCCTCCAAATTTAAAATAAATAAATCCTCAAACTAATTTCATAATGCGAAATGTCAAGCCCCAGATAAAGATACGATTTTGCCCAAATTATTAAAAGTGCATCATGGCTGACGCAGGAGTGAAATCTATTTACCTTCCTACCGGTTCGGAAGTGCACACGCCATGCGTGCATTCACTTTGTTTGCGTGTGTGTCACATGTGCACGCAGACCTTCCGCGCATGCACAAAACCTTCTGTGCATGCGCAGAAGGTAAAAAACACATTCCTTCCTGGTTAAAACCAGGAAGTAATGACACCCAAATGGGTGGGCGGAGCTTCACTCCGCCATCGCTACGGGATCGCAAACCAACGGCCAAGATCGCTACTGGACTGGGCGATCCAGTCCGATCCAGGAACATTTCACCCCTGGGCTGACGGGACTCTGTGTTCACTGCCATTAATAACTTTATTGCCCTGCAAAGTGTGGTTTAGTTCTACCACTTTCTCAATATAAAAGAAAGACAATAAGTAAAATCCTGCAAGCTTTATACCCAATTTTTGTACCTTAAACTTTTAGATTGGATGTATTTAGAGAATATTCTGGCTTCCGAACAAGCAGGTTTTAGATCAGAATGTTCCATCTTGGATCAATGTGCAATTTTATTCCATTTAGCTGAACAATATTCCAGCCTTTCCAAAGATGTCCATTATGTTGCCTTTATTGATTGAAAGGGCGCCGTCAGCTCAATTATCTGTGACAGACTATGGAGGAGATTAGCTGCAACGTCCATTCATTGTTGTCTTCTCAAGAGGATAATATTGTGATATCAGAATACTACAATGCTGGTTAAAGGCAATTTTAATAGGGATCTAACCACCCACATCCCTCTCCTCAGAGGAGTCAAACAGGGCTGCATTCTTGCCCTTTAAATATTCAATGATTGTGGTCCTTTCAAACCACAAATTTCACCCGCCAACTCTTATCCTTCCTCTGATTTTGATTTTCTTGTATGCAGATTTTCACATACACAGCCACTTTATCTGTAATCAAGTGGACTTTTGCAGTGGCCTAGCTGCCTTAGAACCATGCATTTCTAGGGAATTTCTTAACATTAATTATTCAAAAGCTAAGGCTCTAGTTTTCTCTAGAAAGCATTTTAATCCCCTATTAAATAGGAAATAGCTTCTACATTTAAGAAAGTGCATTACACAGTTACCCAGTTCTACCTTACATGTTGTAATCTGTGTAAATTATACTAATTAAATACCTTTTAATGGCTTAAATTTTCATAATTTGTTCATTTGCTGCTACTCAAGTCAGTAAATAAAATTTTTGCAGGATGTTGGGTTCCAACCTGCGGTAATCAGGCTTGTTATTCTGGCACTGCCCACACATTTACAATCCTATCACATTTGCAAATTCTGAATCATCAAAAGGATTAGAAAATTGTTCTGAAAACATAAAAAGAAGGCTAAGATCCCCAGGAAGCGATACTGTGAGCAACCGCACACTTCAAATTTTTGTCTTGCTATGGAAATCAATTTATTTACTGCAAAATCTATTGCATGGAATGAAGCCTCATTGTGTTCAGAGTGACGTATTCCTTAATCATGGAAAACAAGATTTCAGTGGTAGCATTCTTTTTTTTTAATTGCTTAAAGTAACTTGTATGCTTTTATAATTTTTAATGGATGAGTACTGAAGGTCATGCAAGCCAGATGCTTTCATGTAATGTCAATAGAAATTGATAATTAAAATCTACTGCCCCTGTTAGCCAGACCTTGCATGTATGACTTGCATGATAAAACTTTATAAAGTGCAATTAAGCACTTCTGCCTATGGAATAGAAGATCTGGGTTTCCACTAGTTCTCCTTCCATCTTTGCAGCTTTGATTACTATTCCTGTGCTGGCTTGATTACCAGCAGAAGCATTCTGACACAGGGACAGTAAGATCTCCAGCCAAAAGTGAAGACCCCAAGGTCCTATCTTTATAATGTCAAATTTTGATATTATATGGTAATACCCAATTATTGAAAAATAGGTCTGCCGTTTTGTGCTGTTTAAACTTACCTTACTTCTGCTCTTGATTTTATTTTCACAGATGCCGGTGTGAATGATTTTGTTACAATGCATTGTGTATTCATGCCAAATAATCAACTTTGTCCAGCTCTGATGGCTCAATATCCTTTTTTAAATCATATAGACCACAGACACACTAATCATTTTTTTCCAGCACCATCCTACCTTTGAATGTGGGATCCAATCTGGCTCGGTCACCAGGACCAAAGGTTTAGTTTTCCAAGCTTTCGGACTCATGCTGGAGCCCATCCTCAGGGAACTTCTCTGTCACCAGAATGTGTGAGGGAGAGAATGTGTCCTCTCACCAGGACACACATTCTGGTGAGAGAGAAGTTCCCTGAGGATGGGCTCCAACATGAGTCTGAAAGCTTGGAAGACTAAACCTCTGGTCCTGGTGACCGACTCAGATTGGATCCCACAACATTACCCTAAGACACATTTATTTGCCTTCATTTGTAATTTTGAATGGTTGTTAAACAAATGCCTGTAATCAAGGATTATCTGCAGCTGGTAAACCCAAGGATTCCTCAGATCGTTGTGCAATGTCTTGTTATTCTTTGCTTCTTCTCCAACTCTAACTCTACTCCAGTGTATCCATTTTTTCTACTGGAAAGTCAAATTTTTATCATTTAAAATAATACAGGTATATTGTTTTCCCGCCTATTATCAAACTTTTATTTCGGCATATATCATAATAAGTGAGCTTGGACTGGATACTGGTCTGCTACTATAATAAGCAAATAATATTTTTAAAAATTGATAAATGTTACTAAGCAAAATGAGGGCTCCTTTTTAAGTGCATTCCAACTCACTTTATATAGTAACGTGTATTCCAGTATAGACTGGAATAAAATCCTTTTTCTGCCAAAAAGTAAAGATCTGCTATTTTAACTTCATTTTTATTAGTTCTCCCCAACTGAGTTTGCAATTAAAATGACACGTAATATTGACCCTTTTTACAGAGTCATTAATAAGGATCAGAACAGTCAGATAGCTGTGAAGCTTTGCAAACTTGCACATAAGTGCTGAGTATTATTATCACTGCTGTATTATTAACATTTTACATGAACCTCTGTACTTCTCCCAAAATGAACACTGAGGTTGAGTTTAAGCATCTGAAAGGAAATAAATCAGTGATTACACAGAGGGCAGAACAGACTGCATAGTTAGTAACAGTTCTTAAAGCACAAAATATGAAATCAGTATTCAGTCACAACATCATTGTTGATTAATACCTTAGAAATTATAGCCTCTCTAGAATATTATTTATACATAACACTATTATTCTGATAGAAATGCAGCATGAAATTTAGGAAGGGAGGGCTCCACCTTTTCCTATGATAGAATTTGCATGGGAGGAATTATTAGCAGAATTAGAAATAAGTAGATGAGCAATGGAAAAATGGAAAAGAAATTGCTAGTGCCTGTGGTGAGTCACTTAATCAGCAGGTAAAAGGATATTGAATAATTACAGGGCTTGCATGGAAGAAGCGGCATGGGAAGGCAGGAGAAACTCAGTAAAATGTTGTTTGATTTTGAAAGGCTATAAAGACCGACGCCTGCACTGTCAAACTTCTTCACTGGGTTCTCCTACTGTAAAACCATTTGTTAACTTCTGATCTTGATTTAGTATTTTTCAGATTAGATTAAGTGCTCCAAATCTCAGCTGTCAAATTTCAGTAGCCATTTCCAAGGTTTCATTTTAACTGAAAGGAAATGGTGGCTGTGTGAGGAATTCATCAATGTTTTCATAAATCACCCCCTTAATTATTTCATGTACACGTGGCTGTATCTTGAGAAGAAAAAAAATAAAACATTTCCTGGTGAGAAACTTAAAGTTTTTTATTTATATTGGAGACTGCACTGTAAAGGCCTTCAGGTTTTGATTTAAAGAAAACAATTTATTTTAAGAATTGCCTTCACGTCTTCTCGCTTGACAACTGTCATTTGCAGAGGATAATCTGTGCTATTAGTTTCACCTTGTAGTCTTGTTCTGTGAATATCTGTTGCTGTCTAGCTGTCTGACTGTCAAATCTAACTATCCCTATGTATCTTAACAAGGCAAGACTAAGCAGAATTTTAGAATTTAAGCCAATTGAGTCCTGGCTTATTACTTAGCCTTCTATTTGGTTATGCCTGATGCTTGGTTGATGGTTAGATAATGAAATGGAAGTAAAGATTTCATAAAGGGGAGGGTGGTCAAGGCAGGCATGAGTCTGTGTGTAGAGATGCACTAGCTGGTTTTCTGCAAGGAAGAGAGCTATACAGCACAAAATGGTTTATATTATGTTAATTGAAAAGAATACTGCTTGCCTGCGTTAGAGAGATTTACTTCCCTGAGAGGAAACAGCACAAAATCCAGCAGTATTTAAAGTCCCACTCTACTACCACCCAGATCAGGCCTTTGGCTGCTTCACTCCACATAGTATCTAAAAACAGTTCTGGTTTGCCTTACCCACAAAAACATAAGTGCCATCACATGCTGCTGTCTTTCATGCGATGGCAGGAAGCAAATCACAAAAGTTTGGTACATTGAGACAAACTACATCCATCCCTCACAAACAAAATCCCTTTATTGTTGTGAAAATACAGAGTGGAAATTCAGAGTGAAACACCAAATAAACTCTGCCAGCAATACGTTCTGTCTATAATATATTTTAAAAATAGATAAATTGAAGTTGTAAGATGCAAAAGAAAAAAAAAGTAAGCACAATTTAAATAAAGCATTGGTTCAATTTAGGAAGAGACAGAGAGAGAGAGAGGGAGAAAGAGGATGAAAGAGAAATGCTAAAACAAACAGAATAACGCTTAAAAGAAGTGGGATTGGAGTGATTTGTTGTGGTAAAAGCATATGGAATTGAGTGGATGGATTGGAAATGAATCAATGAACTTAATCATAGTAGTGCGGTACTTCCTTCGCTAAACTGGCTAATGGATCTAAGCAGGTACCCTGGTCCATTACGGTGACATTTGTGATAGAAAAAAAAAAAGAATCTTCCATGGGATTGATCTGCTGGATCAACAGAGGCTAGCTGTTTTCTTTGCTGATTCAGAAACTTTATGTTGGGTTCAAATAGTATAAATCACAAGCACTACTACTGTTAGAATGGGACTTTAGAAATGTGTGGTACAGTTATACAGAGCAAAAGAAGTTGTGTGGTATCTTAGCCTGTTTTTCTTGTTACATCTACATCCATGTTTGCCTTGCGATAAAAGCACAGCTATTATCCCCATCTCCTGACATTTCACTATCTGAGAATTTGATCAAGGTCAAATTCCAAACTTAGTGTATGAATCCAAACTTAGTGTATGGGAAAGCTCCATTCCTTTTACAGTGCAAAGAAAAATCCACTATGTTCACATTTAACACAAACTATCCTGTTTTATTGGAAAATTCTTTGGGTTCACTTGTGCTTTCTTTTCCTGATACTCATGTCAAGTGATCAAGTGTCATGATCATCTTTTAAACTGAAAACTCGTGAAATACAATTTTGAACTTGAAAGCTCTGCTGGACTGGCCACTCTTGCCTCATGGCCAAGAAAGTCAATTTCCGGAAAGTCCACAGTTATGAGGAAGTGATAGGGAATTCAGAGGAAGTGATAGTGATGGGGAATAGCAAAATGACTGTTTGCCTTGAC
Organism: Masticophis lateralis; assembly: GCA_030761175.1. Taxonomy (NCBI): domain Eukaryota; kingdom Metazoa; phylum Chordata; class Lepidosauria; order Squamata; family Colubridae; genus Masticophis; species Masticophis lateralis. The sequence goes on along the minus strand of JAUDYJ010000001.1, from coordinate 200,388,351 downwards.
ATCCTGGCACTTACCATGCCCAGCCTTCTCAAGGCACAGAGCAAGAAAAACTGGATTATGCGCTGAATAATAAAAGGCGAGTTGTTCGTTTAGTTCTACTGTGGGCTGCTTTTTATGGTGATGTTTTGCCAGAAGAGGAAGCAGCCGTGGCGTTTCTGGAGGTAAGGCCCATTATTACAACAACTGTTGTCTCTTTGCAGTGAGAGTATTCATTGTAACATGGGCAAAGCTTGTTTTCAGTCTTCCAAGGATGTTACGAAAAGACCTATGGTGATATTTCAGGCTTTCATGAAAAAATGTCTTCTATGGGTGTCTCCTCCACATAATTTTAGGGATGATCCATTTAGTTAAGCTTTGTAATAATAATGGAATTCACTTTTTATAATATCTGAGGTGGCCATCTCGCTGTGCTACTTGGCATGGCTAATCTCAGTGTTCCTTTTGAGCACCAAATGAGAAAAACTTTGAAAAGCTATTTTATTGTTGCTGGTGATAGATTGTTTTTCTTTTGTTTAATAATTAAAACCAAATTGAAACGCTGCATTTTTTAAAAGGAAAAACAGCAGTTGAGATAGATAGCAAAAGATGAAAGGAACCTAAAATAAATAAATTAAAATACAACCAAAAACAGATCACAGTTTTCAATATGGTAATGAGAGAACTATATTATTCTTAGAATGAAGATCAAGGGTTTATCCACATCTAAATATTTGGAGTAAATTATTATAACTAATACTTATTTATTATGTACATAAAGTATCCTTATTTGAAATCAGCATAGATATGATACAGATTTTGTCAAATCAGCTGGACTTTTTATGACATTTGAAGAGTGTGTTTATCATTTAACAGGAATTTTATGTATCTGTATCGGATGATGCAAGGGTAATTACAGTACTCAAAGAGCAACTCCCAGAGCTAGAGAAGACTATGAAACAAATGTAAGTATCCGATTGAGCTCATTGCGCCAAACTGATCTCTGCCAATGCCTAGCATTAGATCTAAAGTATTATCATTTATTTATTTATTTATTTATTTATTAGATTTCTATACTGCCCTTCTCCTACCGGACTCAGGGCAGTGAACAGCCAATTAAAAACAAATACAAAAAAGTTAAAAATGTACTAAAACCAATATAAATTAGGCTGAGAGTATAAAACAGAATAAAACTCTAAAAAATTTTAAAAAGTAGAAGGGATCAGGCAAGTCCGGCAAGTTGGAAGAGATAAGTCTTCAGAGCCTGACGAAAAGTCCGGAGGTCAGCAATTGTTCTCAGATCTGGAGGAAGATCGTTCCAGAGGGTGGGGGGCTACCACAGAGAACGCTCTCCCCCTGGGGGTCGCCAGCCGGCATTGTCTGGCTGACGGCACCCTGAGGAGGCCCTCTCTGTGGGAGCAAACCGGCCGGTGGGAGGCAGTTGGTGGCAGAAGGCGGTCCCGTAAGTACCCTGGTCCTAAGCCATGGAGCGCTTTAAAGGTGATTACCAACACCTTGAAACGCACCCGGAAGTCAACCGGCAACCAATGCAGCTCACGCAGGACAGGTGTCACGTGGGAGCGCCCCGTCGCTCCCATAATCCCCCGCGCGGCCGCATTCTGTACCAGCTGGAGCCTCCGGATGCATCCCAAGGGGAGCCCCATGTAGAGAGCATTACAGTAGTCCAAGCGAGATGTGATGAGCGCCTGAGTGACTGTGCGTAGGGAGTCCCGATCTAGAAAGGGCCGCAACTGGCGTATCAGGCGAACCTGATAGAAAGCCCCCCTGGCCACAGCTGTCGTATGATCCTCTAAAGACAGCCGTGGGTCCAGGAGGATGCCCAAGTTGCGCACCCTTTCCGTGGGGGCCAATGATTCGCCCCCAATAACCAACGATGGAGTCAGTTGGCTATATCGGGACGCCGGCAGCCACAGCCACTCGGTCTTGGAGGGGTTGAGTCGAAGCCTGTTTCTCCCCATCCAGACCCGCACAGCTTCAAGGCACTGGGACATCACTTCCACGGCATCGTTGGGGTGGTCTGGGGTGGAGATGTACAGCTGAGTATCATCAGCGTACTGATGGAACTCCACCCCAAAACCACGGATGATCTCACCCAGCGGCTTTACATAAATGTTGAACAGAAGGGGCAAGAGGACCGACCCTTGTGGCACCCCACACACTAGGTGCCTCGGGGTCGACCGCTGCCCCCCTGTCAACACAGATTGCAACCGGTCGGAGAGATAGGAGGAGAACCACCACAAAACGGTGCCCCCCACCCCCAATCCCTCCAACCGGTGCAACATGATACCATGGTCGATGGTATCAAAAGCCACTGAGAGGTCTAACAGCACCAGGATAGAGGAGTACCCCCTACCCCGGGCCCTCCAGAGATCATCCACCAACGCGACCAATGCCGTTTCGGTGCTGTAACCAGACCTGAAGCCGGACTGGAGCGGGTCTAAATAGACAGCTTCATCCAGGTACCGGGGGAGCTGCCACGCCACCACACTCTCAACAACCTTCGCTAGAAAGGGAAGGTTGGAGACTGGACGATAATTTGCCAAAACAGCTGGGTCCAGGGAGGGCTTCTTGAGGAGGGGCCTCACCACCGCCTCCTTCAAAGCGGTTGGTAGGGCACCCTCACTCAGAGAAGCGTTTATAATCTCCTGGAGCCAGCCTCGTGTAACCTCCCGGGAGGCCAGCACCAACCAGGAGGGACACAGGTCCAATAAACATGTGGTAGCGTTCAGTCTTCCCAGGATCCTGTCCACGTCCTCGGGAGCCACAGGATCGAACTCAGCCCAGATATCATTGTTAGACCAGTCTTCAGCAAAAAATTTTGCTAGTATTTTTTTTTAATAAAAATGCACATGCCACAGTTGAAGCTTTTGGGTTGTTTTCAAGAGCAGTTTCATGTAGAGTGCAATGCAATAGTCTAACTGTGAGTTGATGAGGGCAGCGTTCCTGCTGTTGGGGTCACAGCAACAGCAGTGCAGTGAAGCTGTGCAAAAGGCACTCCAGCCATGGACCATAACTGTTTGCAGAATTTGCTTCTTCAAGTGAGCGTGACCCTTTTGAAACTCACTTGGAATCAGAATCAAGCAAAAGAGCAACTTCATTGTGCAAGGATCTAACCTGAGCTTGTTTTGAGTCATCCAATTCCTCATAGACTCTAGGCATTGGGTCAACCCATTCTCCAAAGCAGCTGAAGGCAGGACAAAAAGCAATGGATGGAAACTAATTGAGTACTCTAGAACTAAGGAGAAATTTCCTGACAGTGAGAACAATAAACCACTGGAATGGCTTTCTTCCAGATGTTGTGGGCGCTCCATCACTGAAGACTTTTAAGAAGAGATTGTACAGCCATTTGCCCAGAATGATATAGGGTCTCCTGCCTGCATGGGGGGATTGGATTAGAAGACCTCCAAGGTCCCTTCCAATTCTGTTATTCTATTCAACAGGCTCAACAAGGATGGTCATGTAAACTATCATCAGCATAGCAAAGCGTGGTCCCAATGGTTTTCGGTACTGTAAATGTTGAGTGATATACATTTTGTTTCAAAAAGCCTCTGGTTCGTGATCTTTGATTTCCTGAAAGCCAATTTCCTGGATATTCACTGTTACAAGCAATGCAACAGCGTATATCGTGTACTTTTGTTTTTAGTGGACATTGTATTTATATGAGGAATAGGGTTCATTTGGCATATTTGTTAACATATTGCTTTAACTATGGAAACTACTCAATGTATTCATGAACGAACACGCTGGGTTGAAATAATAAAACCAAGTCATGTCTAACAAATATGGTTACCAGAGTAGGATTAATTTACAGAATCAAAATCTCAATTCTGTATTGCTTAACAGTCTAAAAGTATTTATAGCGAAATCTCTAAAATATAAATTTATTTTTAAAACTTTCATATGCATTTTTATTTTTGTTAATTAGTTGGCATACAATACGTAACAAAAAATATTGTTTCATTTGCATTTGATAGATCAGAAGAAGCTAAAGGACCTCAGAAAAAGGTAAATATTTTGGATACGTATGCCACAAAGATAAGTTATTTACAAATATTCTATGTTACATACTACCATATTTCCATGGTACTTACTACCATATTTCCTTTATTAATTCTTGTCCATGTACCCATATCATATAAGTTTCAGGTAAGACATTTGCCTGCAGTCAAAAAATGGCTTTGTATTCAGATATTAAGATGCTATATGTTACAAATTTACAAAAGAGAGTACTTGCAGATTTAGGTCTCCAAAATCATAATATAAGATAGGCACCATAAAATATTTTCAAAATAAATAATTAACTTTGGAGGTTTCTTCCTCTTCTGAATTTGACTGCCTTTAATGGTAGATCATAAATTAGAGAATTTGTTTTTCTCTTGTATCTGTAATTATGAAGTTTTCTTTTTCCTCCCGCAGCACAAAGTCCTTTTGCAGCACTTTAACATGAGTGATGAAAGAACACAAAAACGCCAGCCCATCAGGGGAAGTGATGAAAGTAAGTCAGTGCATTGGACCACCCGAGTTTCACTGCCAAAAGAAAATAAAGCTCCATTGGTCCACACACTGAAATAATTACCATATTTTTCAGTCTGTAAGATGCCCCCTATGTATAGGATGCTCCCCACTTTTCTTACCCCAAATTCAGAAATCAGTACTTTAAACATTAAATAGAAGACATTTATTTTGCAGAGTAAAACATTTGCTTACTGGTATCGGTATTTATTTTTTTTGTTTTCTGACATTTTTATGGGCTCAGAATGCTACGACATTACCGCTCCCTGTCGCATCTGGGTACTGGCTACACGGTCTCCGCAGCATCAGCTGACGTCAATTACATAAGGGTCATGATTGGAGGAGACCTGTTAGCTTGTCTCTGCAGTCTTGGTTTGGAAACTTAAGGCTTCCTCTTAAGTTAGTCCACTCCAGGTTTTCCTTATGAGGAGGGTGAGGCGATTTCTAATGTAGCCTTGCAGCCCTTTTCTGGTTTGCCTACACTCTGCTCTCTGTGCCCTTAGATCAAGTGGGGGAGGCAGCTGTTCCTCATGACAGGGGATCTGCTTCCTTTCAGCATCATTGCCTGTCAGCAACCAACCCTCTCCTTTGTTTGTGAGGGCAGGCAACTCTCTGTTCGTCCACCACCTCCCCCAATGCCTTAGGGGCTCAGGCAGAGGTGGGTTTCAGCAGGTTCTGACCAGTTCTGGAGAACAGGTAGTGGAAATTTTGAGTAGTTTGGAGAACCAGTAAATACCACCTCTGACTGGCCCCACCACCATCTATCTCTGCCTCCCGAGTCCCAGCTGATTGGGAGGAAATGGAGATTTGCAGTAACCTTCCCCTGGAGTGGGGAGGGAATGGAGATGAACTTGTCTCTGCAGACAGAAGTTTAGCTTGTGAGGCTAGTTTGCAGAGATAAGGTATCGGCAGTTTTACAGCAGCTATTCTCCTCTCCCCCCCACCCCCCACCCGGTGTATAAGATGGCTCTCCATTTTTAGGTAAATATTTTAAAGAGAAAGTATCCTCTTTTACACGGAAAAATATGGTATGTCACAAGTTCAGTAACTTCTCAGCCTGGTTGTAATGTGAAGGTAAGTCCTTGACTTACGACCACAATTGGGACCAGAATTTCCATTGCTAATCAAGGTGGTTGTTTAATGACTCTCACCTGATTTTACATCCTTTTTTTTTTTGTTGGTTGTTAAGTAAATAAGTGCAGTTGTTAAGGAAAACATGCAGTTGTTAGGTGAATCTGGCTTCCCCCCGTTGACGTTGCTTGTCACAGCTGGGTAGATTGCAAATGGCCCCACAGCAACTGTTGCAAATACATGCTGATTGTTGCCCGACTTCCAGATTTGGATCATGTTAGAATTCTGTGACTGTTGAAAGTGAGAGAACTGGTTGTAAATCACTTTTTTCAGTGCTGTTGTAACTTTGAACAGTCTCTAAATTAATGGTTGTAAGTCAAGGACTAGCTATAATACTAAAATGGAAACATCTTGATAAACTATCGTATGTTAAGAGATGCCCTCCGAAGAACAGAGTTTTTTTTTTTATTAAGATGCATTATGAGACTGCCAATGTCAGTCAGGGTGGATGCATATCCAAAATCTTTAACCCTCTAAAGATTTTCAACACTTAATTTGTTCCTCTTGGTAGTTTCCTAACATATATTATAAACCCATTTCAGGCACATTTAGGGAGGGAGACCACATGGGAAGAAATATAGTTTTCAGGTCATCAAATGAGAGAGATTACAAGAATGCTAAAAGTAGTCATCTTATTTGTCCACAACACAGCCAAAAAATATAGCTAAACTAGGCTGGGAGAAGTACCATACTTTTCGGAGTATAAGACACACTTTTTCCTCCTAAAAGAGGCTGAAAATTTGGGTGCGCCTTATATTCCGAATGTAGCTTTTTCGAAGCTTTTTTTCAGCCCTAATGAGATACTGGCAATGCTAGCGAGTGAATTGATCTCTGTGCTAAGCTCTTTTTCAGTAAAGCGATTTTCCATGCTTTGCCTGCTCCCTCCAACTCTCAGCTGTGAAGTTTTTTTTCAGCCCTAACAAGGCGCTAGCAAGTGAAGCAATCCCTGTGGTTTGCCTGCTTTTCTCATTGCTTCTCTCTCCAAAGATCGGTTGTGCCTTAGAAGCTGCTTTTTATCCCCAAGCAGGGGATAAAAACCAGCAAACTAATGTGCTGAAGCTGACCAGACTAAGGATGCTAGCCAGATGAATACCTGGTAAGCAGATTTTTTTCCCTATTTTCCTCCCCAAAAACTAAGCTGTGTCTTATACTCCGGTGTTTCTTATACTCCGAAAAATATGGCAAATGCTTCACCAGTAATATACAGCATCTTCCAAACACATGGTTATGACTCAGGTGGTCAGGGCAAAGCAGGTCTCTAGAGAGTCCTTTATTTCTCTCAACAAATGTTCCAGCAAATGGCCCTCCAAACACCAGTAAGGCTCCACCGTTTCAACTTTTCCTCTTCTGAACCAGGCTCCAATGGGGCCATGACACACATTAACAGTAATGGAAACATGTCAACAGTATCTTGGAAGGCACTTAAAAACAATAGTGGGAAGATGGCTGTTGACATGTAGATGGGATATGAGTAGATAGACTTAAACTGAGAATTGAGACCTAAACATTTCATGTCCCAGTTCTCAGTGATGCCAATCCCTATTAACAGTCCAGAAATGTAAGCTCACATTGTTTTAAGTTTCAAAGTTGGTATCTTCATTTCTTATCCATTTTCTTAAAAACTCAGGACCATTAAGGCAGGCGTACAGTAAAAGCCATAATGATATCACAATGCACATGCTAATGACTTGAATTAGGTCAATTGCGTAGTTTATGTCATTTGCATGATGATATCATGACTCAGTTAATAATTACCCACCTTTCCTGTGGACATCCTTCTACGCACACAAAGACAGAAACAAATTAATCATGTTAAGGGAGAAGAGGAAATAATGAATAAGCCTGAGGAGAGCATTTTGGCCTGCTATCCATCATTCTAAAGAACTGTCACTGCTAGGTTGGATATAATACCTAAAGATTTTAAAACTAAGATATTAATTCTAATTTAAACAGTAGACCTAGATTTAGAATTAGTCATAGAACTAATGAGTAATTTCCTAACAGTTAGAATAATTAATTGGTGGAATGACTTGCCTCCAGAAGTTGTGGGTGCTCCAACGCTGGAGTTGTTAAGAAAAGTTTGGACAACCACTTGTCTGAAATGGTGTAGAGTTTCCTGCCCAAGCATGGGGTTGGACTAGAAGACCTCCAAGGTCCCTTCCAACTCTGTTATTCTTAATGAGAGAGCCATTATAAAATGATACTGCAGCATAACAGTATCTTGTTCCACAAAATGAGGCAGGTTTTTAGGGGCTCTTTCATAATGTGTTATTTTTGTCTCAAGTTTTATTCAAGGTATACTGTGTGGATCACACATACACCACCATCCGCATTCCAGTTTTGTCATCTGTTAAAGAAGTCCTCTCTGCAATAGCCGACAAACTGGGCTCTGGAGACGGCTTGATATTGGTCAAGATGAGTTCAGCAGGAGGTAAAGCATCTGGATAACTTGCCTGAATATATCCTGAGGTGGCAAATCATGGTGGAATGAATATACTGATTTCCCCAATATTTGTCAGATTGAAAATAACAGGAATTGCTGTCCATTATCTCTGAAGGCACCAGGGAAAGGCTGACCTTAAAAGCTTATCTATTAGTAAAGTATATATTTGTTCTTTTTAAGGCCTCTACAGTATCTGCTACATTGTTCTTGTCAAAATAGGTATAGAAAATATGAAAGAAGCTTTAGCGTTAAAGAAAAGGCTGACCATTTTATTGTCACTGTGATGATTTTCCAGCTATCCAATTTGCCTGCAACCACCAGATTTCCAATGTCTCACATTCACATTTTAACCAAGTCTGACCCTCCTTAGCTTTTTGTGTTCTTTAGAGTCAAATAGCAGATGATGCCACCTGCTATCAATCATATATTACGTTACTTCACTTCTGTTACATTAGCATTCTTTTTCCCTATTAAAATTTCACACCCAAAACATATCCATAGTGTTATAATCCATTCTTTAAAATGTGAATCTGTTAAAGGCTGTACATTTAGGACACAGTTAAGTTTCTTGTTATAATTTGAGCTCTTCTCCATGTTTGAAGGGATTGCCCTTGTATCTGTGATTTCCTTATCCTTGATCTATGAATTTAAATTTACAAAATACACATCAGATGTTGTTATCTGTAATAAAAGATTTTATATCAATTCAACTTGGGAAGAGCTTTGTGTGTGTGTGTGTGTGTGTGTGTGTGTGTGTGTGTGTGTGTGTGTGTATTCTACACACGTGCAACATATTAACAGAATTTGATGCGTTTTTTCTTTTTGTTTTATGCCTTCAACTCAGTGTTGACTCTTGGCAACTGCCTGGGCTAGGCCCTGTAGTTTTCTTGGTAAGATTTTCAGAAGTAGTTTGCTTCTGCCTTCTAGGGTTGATAGTGAGGGACTGTCCCAAAATCAGCTAGCTGACTTCATGACTACGGTAATACTAGAACTCCCTGTCACCTGGTTTTTAGCTTGGTGCCTTAACCGCTGCACCAAACTGGCTCTTGGATGCAAGCATAAAGTATGCTGTTTCAGGGACTTCTTCTTCACATTTTTTTTTTTTTTTTTGGCTAGAATAGATCTCCTATATATAACAAGCACCACTGGTATGCCTATAAAATAACATGAGCATTATCAGACAGAAAACAGGGGTGCACATTTAACAAATAAATAAGTAGTGAGAAGTATTTCCAACTTCGTTATGTAACCTGGAAAATTCTATCTTATTTAAAACTATTGTCAGGGATAAATTCATTTGGAAATATATTGATTCCAGAGGCATGGTGTTTTTGTCATTTCATTCACAAAAGTTGAGGACAGGTAATCCTCAACGTATGGCCACAATTGAGCCCAAAATTTAAGTTTTTAAATGAAACATTTGTTAAGTGAGTTTTGCCCCATTTTATGACCTTTCTGGTCACAGTTGTTAAGTGAATCACTGCAGTTGATAAGTTAGTAACCTGGTTTTTAAATGAATCTGGCTTCCCCATTGACTTTGCTGGTTGGAAGGTCGTAAAAGCTGTTCACATGACCTTAGGACATAAATATGAACCAGTTGCCTAGCATCTGAATTTTGATCACGAGATCATGGGGATGCTGCAAAGTTCATTACTGTGAAAAATGGCCACAAGTCGCTTTTTTCAGTGCTGTTGTAACTTTGAATGGTCACTGAATGAACAGTTGTAAGTCGAGGATTATCTGTACTTGCTTAGGGTAACAGGACAGAGGGCATCCAAAATCTGAAATGACAGACACAGCCATGCAATTGAAGGCCTAGCATTTTTGTGTTTATTGTGACATATACAGTATAGAAAAGGAGCAGGACATGTTGACTTTTTTTGAGCATCCCTGCTCAAAATCCCTGATATATTACATTGTGACTTGAGAACTTTACAACTTTCTAGGACAGGGGTGTCAAGCTCAAGGCTTGGGGGCCGGCTCCGGCTCACGGGGTGCTTAGATCTGGCCCGCGAGGCCACTCTGGAAACAGCAAAGGACCAGCTCCCAGTGCCTCTGCTAAAACGGTTTGATTTAAATCAACTCAATTTAAATCATAATTTTTAAAGAGCAACTGTCATCTCTGTCCTGCAGAGGCTCCTCCTCTAACCTGCTGTTGACTCACCGACAGTCCCATTCACTTTAATGGGACGGCTGGTGATGCGATACTGACACAACAAGGTGAGGGACATGGTAGGCAGCAGGTGAGTGGATGCCCGCTAACACCATGGACTGCCATGGTGGATCTAAAATAAGAAGTGATCTTTAAATGTAAGGATTCATTCTTGCTGGTAGTTAGAATCTTTAATATTATTATTTGTAAACAAAATGAAGGCTTCCTATTTAGCTTGCGGAGCTTGGATTCATTGAATGAGTTTACCAAAAATGTAAATATTGCAGAATATACAGTCCCAGGCTACATAACTAAGCTCTAATTCACGCTGAATAAACTAAATTATAAATGTATCTTAAATAAAATCTATAGATAGATTTTTACTCCAAAAGTATTTTATTAAAATAAATTTGATAAAAATAAAAAACAATTTAAATTATAAAAAATCCAATTTAAATTAAAAAAAATTAAATTTTTTTTTAAATTGTCGATTTTTATCCACCCTGCATAGTGGCTATTACATCTTTAACAAATATTAAATACTAGGTTTCCTGCATTATAAATTGTAACATTTTAGATGTTATTTTTATCTTCGGGGATAAAACGTGAAAAGGCTTTGAAGGTGCTTCAGATGTTTTACGGAAGCATATGGGGGCTTGCCCAGACCTTAATTAAAAATAAAAACTTGAAATGCAGGATATCTGTGGATTAACATTCCTCCAGGATAATGGTAGAGTTCAAGCAATTCTGGGTCATCCTTGAAGAAGTTGTAGACTGCGGTGAGCATATAGAAACAAAACTGAAATGACTTATCTACTTTTCCCAAGCAAAGAATTTTGCTTAATTTGGTGTCATGAATATAAACAACAGACTTGGAACCTGAATGGGAACCAGCTCTGCATCTGTGATTCTGAATGTACCAAACTTGCTAAGAGTATAATAGTTTGTCATGTAAGTTGGTACGTGTTCCGTCTGTTCATGATACTAGATTGCACACTTGTTTACACAAAAAGTTGATTTCAGTGGAGAGACATCCATTCTGTAATGTTCTGATAACATACATGCTAGTTTAATTATCTTCTGCTTTTCATTTTTACAGAGAAGGTGGTTCTCAAACCTCATGATGTTTCAGTGTTTACAACACTCAGTGTTAATGGACGCCTCTTTGCTTGTCCTCGTGACCAGTTTGACTCCCTGGTATGTATCTTTGCTCAATTCCAAACACTTCTTTTTCAAGTTACCTTTACACTAAATAAGATAAGCATCTCTGATTCTGCAAATTCTGCTGTAGCTTTGCAATAAAATATCATTTTGAGGCTTCGAAGGAACTGTAACTGCAAAAGGAGACCAGATTTTAAAAAATTAAGTAGATTATAAATATTTACTGATTTCATAGTAGCTATCCAAACCTATTTTCTCTGAATACATGGGAATAGAATGTGACTTACATTACATTCTACTTACAATAGAATGTGCTATGACTTACACTAAAGATTGACTTGATTTGATAAAGGCATAAAATATGATTGTGAGATATACTTTTACATTTATTATATAAAAATTATTATTATATGACCAATATTATATTGGTCATAGAATAATAATTATAAAAAAATTATGTTATTTATGACTTAGCAGTACTGTATAAACTGGATTCTAATAAACTGTAGGAATACAATAAATAAATATTTTGAAATAGTACCACAGAACTTATTATTAAAGTTGACCACAATTGAAATATCTTTCTTAAATATTAAAAATGTTTACAAGAACTTTCCAGTAAAGTAATTCTACCATCTTCCACTGGGTTCCCTTTTTTTAGATGTAGATTTTTTAAAATGTATTTTGTGGTTCTTATGGTTCATTAAAAACACTTCTCATTGCCAATCTATGTCAACAGAAATTTTATGGCTGCAAGCTTTAATACTGGTTCCTGTTTTACAGTATACACCTGATATACTGATGTCTTTCATAAGTAACTGTAAAATAAAAGTCTTCCCACTACTTAAAAGACAATGAGTTTTTCAATACTTTAAAATGAAAGCAAAAATGTAAATATTTGCACATTGCAAATACATTTAGATGCATTTCATTTCTGACCAGCTCAATATGATATAAAAGATGCTAATATTTCTAAGGAGAGTTTTGAGGTTTGTATGTTATCTTCCATCAGCATTTAAGGATTTTTGAGTGAGCAGAAGACAATCTAAGTATTCTGTTTCTTTTTTAAGAAAAGAGAAAAATCTTCTAAGCAGATATGATCAGGGGAGAAATCCAGCAGGTTCCGACAGGTTCTGGAGAACTGGTAGCGGAAATTTTGAGTAGTTCGGAGAACTGGCAAATACCATCTCTGGCTGGCCCCAGAGTGGGGTAGGAATGGGGATTTCGCAGTATCCTTCCCCTGCCACTCCCAACAAGCCACACCACACTCACCAAGCCATGCCCACAGAACCAGTAGTAAAAAAATTTAGATTTCACCACTGGATATGACTATAGTTCAAGGAAAACCAAGCATGAGTGTATTCATAGAGGTTTTTCAGTCTAGAAGGTATAATTGGTATTAATGACTAGAGTTTTTATTTTCTATTATTACATCTGCCTACTTTGAGGCATAGTCGTAGTCTTCCCATCTTAACTGAGCCATTTGCTTTGAGCAGTCATGCTGAAAGCGGGCACTGCAAAGATAGTAGAGATAATCCATGTTTAGTGACCGTAACTGGGACTGGCAAATCAGTCGTTAAACAAAGAGGCCACTAAGTGAAACTGTGGCTGTGCTTATGATCCTATTTCAACTGTCCTTTACAGACCTTTATAGACCTATAAAATGCAAGGATTGTTCATAAAGTTATTTTTTCATCCTCCGTCATAACTACGAACGATTGCTAAACAAGATAGTCACTAAACAAGGACTACCTGTATGAGAAGGCAGCTTTCAGCTCTATTGCCTCGTCTTTGCCTCATCTTTGCCAAGCAAAACTACCCTGCAGGGAAGATGGTGGGCTCATTCCAATATTCTATTGAAATGATGTATTGAACAAAATAATTGCCTATTATTCTGCCTACTCCTCTGGCACCTGATAGCAATGAATGGTGCACAAACATTCCTTTGTACCCTACCTTTGTGAGGGCTGTCTAACACTTTGCCCTTAGAAAATAGAGTAATAACATTAGATGCAATACAGTATATGGTATATATTTCCTAGGACTGTCCACTGTTGGATTCAAAGGTAAGACAGTTCTTTGCAGTACCCAAGTGGCTGTAATAGTACCTATCTATGGATCTTGAAGCCAAGAACATCTTTAGGCAGAATAGAGATGTGGCTGGTTTAAGGAGTTGCTGATGGGTGCTGTGTCAGTTTCCTGCAGACACCAAAGTATCCTTTCCCCTTGGAACCTAAAGTGTGGTACATCCCCAATATTTATAGTCTAAATAATTCAATTTAGACTATTCCGTTTAGTTTTAAACTAGAAATAAAAACAAGAATATCTGAAAAGCTCAGGAGGATCTTCAGCCAACACAACACATGTGCAAACTTTACGCCCAAGAATACACTAAGGTAGAAGCTTATCCACCCAAGGATAAAATACCCAGACACAAACTAAGCAACATCGTATATGCAGTACAATGCAGTGAGATATGTGCAGATCTGTACATTGGGGAAACAAAACAACCACTTCATAAATGCATGGCACAACATAGGAGAACAAACCTGTCAGGACAACATTCAATATCTGCATTTAAAAGACAAAAGCCATTCTTTTGAAGACAGCAAAGTCCACATTTTGGACAGAGGGGACCACTAGTTTGAAATAGGGGTCAAAGAGGCCATCTATGTCAAAATTGAACAGCCCTCTCTCAACAGAGGAGGAGGGATACAACATCATTTATCTCCAATCTACAACACAGTCCTTTCAGCAGTTCCACTCATTTGCACTACTCAGATGATCCTGGGGACACAAATAAACTTTCAAGTGGCCTTAATGACTCTCTAAAAGAATGAGAATGATCAGTTGTCTGCAAGGAGTATAAATCCTTGCAGATTCCCCACCATCCAGTCAGAGCTGAAGAAGCGTCTTGGTTGAGAAACGAAACATCTTCAAAGAAAAACAAGAAAGTCCTCTTAAAAACTTGAATGAGAATCTCCATAAATACAAACAAGAAGTTTCCATCTTTTCTCTATGACACAAGTAGGAAAAGAGAGGAGAGAAGAAATGCAGTCTGGTCTGTGCTAGCGTTCAGTTGCATCCTTCCAATTATATTCTAAGATTGTTTCTACTGAGCAGCTGGATAGCAACAGCCCATTTTTCAATACTAGTTTAAAGTAACATAAAGAAGAGGAAGAAAACAAATGTGAATGGATTGTACTGCCCTCTGGTGAAATAAAAAGAAACTAGACATGTAGCTGCCTCTAGAATTGAGGAACTAAGTGGAACTATTGAAAGAAAAGTGAAAATGATAAGAGTACAGAAAAATTTTTACATTCAGTTTCAAAAGGAAAGTCATTCTGGAAGAAATATAATCCCAGAAAAGTAAAACTTCTTGTAAGCCTTCATATTTTAAAACTACCATAACTAAAGCGTCAGGAATAAATTACTCTTTAAGACTTGTCTAATGTTATATTCATGGTAGTCACAGAAACATGAAAAACTCCAAAATACCAACTGTTCCATCTTCCTTCCTTTCCCCTCAGAAATCCCTTATAAGTACAGTGACCGTATGTCTTTTGTTATAAAAGAAGGTCCTTTATTTCAGAAAGCTGTCCTTGTTTTTTATCCTTATGAAATTTGTTCAGTTTTCAGGTTGTCCTTTATTTTCCCAAGGAAATATGATCACAGTACTTATATGTAAAGTACTGTCGTGTGACTACGTGTAATTCACAAGCCAAAAAAAATCAGAAATGCTGCTTCTCAGCAGCTGTTGCTATTGTAAGCAAAAGCAATATTAAGCAATAGAAAAAAAGGAAATCAAACATCTAAATAACATATTCCAAGAAAATGGATATCCATGCCACTTTATCAAAATGTCCCTGACCACTCAACCCAATACAGCACAGCCAACATAACCCCTAAAAAGAACTACACTGCCGTACATCAAGAATATCTCAGAAATCACCAACTGACTACTGGAACCACATGAAGTCAGCATAGCCCACAAGCCAATTAAAGGTCTACGGAGATTCTCAGTCAACCAGGTCATGGTGGTGATACAAGTGCTTTTTCAAGAGGCAACTGGACTTTTTCTTTGAAGACATTTCTTTGAAGACATTTTGAAGAAGCTTCTTGGATGAGAAGTGAAGAGTCTTCAAAGAAATGCCAGAAAGTCCAGAAAGCCTTTTGAAAAAGCACCTTTGGGACAGGCCAACTTAAGCCTTTCTAAATATCTTAAGCAAACTAAGCAAAGATCCAGCAACCCCAGAAGAAAAAACAGGAGTCATCTACAATATACAATGTAATGACTGCAAAAACCACTATGTAGGACAAACAGGCAGGAGAAATGGCAGAACACATCCATGCACACCAACCGTCAGAAGATATGATGAAAACTCTTTAATTTCACAACATGTAGACAGACTTAACGATAGTTTCAATTGGGAAAATGTGACAGTCTTAGACCAAGCCAAGTCCAAAAAATGCCAGGGAATTTCTAGAAGCCCGGCATTCTGACAAATCAGCCATCAATAGACACATAGACATTAACAACATCTACAGACTATGCAAAAGAGACTATCACCCAGCCCAAAAAGAAACAAAAAGTCACAAGCACCTCTCCACCAGCAATCAGCATCCAGATCACCATTGATTAACTCCAAGGTTAACATCAGACCAACTATCAAGTAAACAATACCCCAATCAAGGAACTGCCGAAGAAGCCAACAGTAAACAGCCCACCGAAGAATTTCTAAGACTGCCCCTACCAACACTGTCAGGGAAAGCTACTAGAATATAAACTGACAGCAAATCACACTCCTTAGTAGCCCTGATAATGTTACATAGGTTGGGTAATGAAACGCCTGCAAGAAAACAAGCACGCTCAGAAAGCACCAAGGACTCTCAATAGGAATATTTAGTATGTGTGCAGTCTTTCATAGACCAAAAAGGCTTGTAGACCGCAATGGCGGACATTTTGTGTGCATTTCCTCTTTTCTAACATTTGTCAAGATACTGCTTTTTCTTTCCTTTTTTCCAATGGGTAAGATCGTTTTGGAAATATTTTCAAGGGCAAGATGTTGATTCTTACATTTGGCTGACAAAAGAGCTGAGAATCCATGTGATGTGCCTTCTTTTTTTCATTCTATAATCATCGTTCTCCAGCAGTCCTTGGCTTCCTATGTTTCTGTTAAACCCCAAAGGAATCTTTTCAAATTAAGAATCTGAAGCAGCCAGAAAGGTAGTGGAGCAATAGAAAAATAAAAGAAGGGAGAAGGAGGGGAAAAAAGCACCACCTTCGGCTTTAAGACATCAACAAAAGGAAATGTTTCAACAAGTGCTGAGAATGACATAGAAAAATGGAAGCCTTATATGCAGAGGAGGAACATCTAGGGGGAAATTAAAGACAGATTTTAGCACGTTTTTAATTTTTCATGCATTGAGCTCCGTAATCCTTGCAACAGCAGCGTGCAATGTTTTTCCTCTATTAAAGAGAGAATTGAGGCTGAAGTGGCATTCCTCAATCAGTCTAATGGTTTAAAAACTGAGCGGAAGATACTGATTTATGTTCATTCCCATGAGCACTGGCAATGCATTCTACAATGCTTCCATTAGGTAATTGTTTTAAATATAGTTTTAAACTTAGGTAACAAATAGAAATAGATTTCTTTCTTACTTATGTATGAAAATGTTGTGTACCTAAAAGTATGTGTATACTTTTGTTGTACTGTATATACTGTAGACATACATGCCCCTAAATCAGGGGAGAAATTCACTTACCTTTTCCTACCAGCTCGCAAATGTTTCCAGATGTCTGGTAGGCAGGAGGTATCGTCATGTTTATTCATGTTATGGGGGTGTTTTTCTATTTTGAAAAACACAATTTCCAATCTAATCCAAAGGGAGACACCCCCCCAAAAACCAAGACATATATACATTTGTTATGTATATAGATATAGATTTGTTATGCAGCAACATAAGTTGTGTATTTCTGTGTTGTAGTATAGTCATGCTTTTTCTACCATCTTTGAAGAAATTATTTCCTCCGAAGAAAGTCTTGCATTTCAGTTCTTTGGTGTGGTGACTGATGTTCACATGTTAAACTGGGAATCTCAAAAGGAGCATGAATTCCGATGAACAGCAAAGTTCTCTAGTTCTTAGGATTACATTCTTACTTGTCCTAGGTACCACTACAGGAACAAGAAGGCCCATCGACGGGGACGATGGGAACTTTTGAACTCATGAGCTCTAAAGACCTAGCATACCAAATGACCATTTTTGAATGGGAACTTTTCAACTGTGTTCATGAGGTAAAAAGATTGAATATCCATAAACTTTTAAACTGTATACATTTATATCAAAAAGTGATAGGATAGATTGAAGATCTGTACATTTTCTGCCCATTATTAAGCTGGGCGGCGGGGGGGGGGGGGAATCTATGGAAAAAAACCACAAGTGAAATATATACAAATCATTTATCTTGAATTTCAATTGACTTTGTGCCTTTTTAATCATAAAAATCATATATAGAGAAGAAGCAGATCTTATATTATGCTGGAAGTTTTTGGAATATAGGAATTCTACTTTATTTAACAATAGTCACTTATGTTGTGTTATGGGAAGAAACTAGTGCTGCTTATTAAGTTATGAATTGTAACTATTGCTTTTTGT
The DNA here is from genome assembly GCA_030761175.1 of Masticophis lateralis. NCBI lineage: Eukaryota > Metazoa > Chordata > Lepidosauria > Squamata > Colubridae > Masticophis > Masticophis lateralis. Next base: position 200,370,298 of record JAUDYJ010000001.1, on the reverse strand, counting down.
TTATTTTTAATGACTTCCATTTTTCCCTTCCCTTCTGTTTTCTAGCTGGAACTGATTTACCATACATTTGGGCGGCACAATTTTAAAAAGACAACTGCCAATCTGGATTTATTTTTACGAAGATTTAATGAAATCCAATTTTGGGTCGTGACAGAGATTTGTCTTTGCTCCCAGCTCAGCAAGCGTGTTCAACTCTTGAAGAAATTTATTAAAATAGCAGCCCAGTGAGTAGACCCCAACTCCATTAGATTGTAGTAGGCCTGGTAGCTCTCTTCCACTGATGACACTATAGAAAGGGCATCAAAGTGCTATAAATTTGACAAGCATGGATTATTTTTCTTTTGTAGCTATTAAGCTAAATCTACTTGAGAGAAAATGTCTTCCTATATTTATGTTAACATATGAACTGCTTTGAGACTAGGATGGATTTGCTAGAACACTAATTAATACACAAATGTTTTACACAACTCAGTGCTTCAATTTTACATATCTAAGTGTTCTAAAACACTGTTCCCAACCTTATTTCTTCTAGATCAGGGGTATCAAACTCACAGCCCACTGTCTGGATGCGTCACACGCTGGCCATGCCCACCCCCAGTTTAGCAAAGGGAGGGAAAGTTGCAATACATCATGTGATGACAATGTGACCCCACAAATTTGACGCCCCTGTTCTAAATGAATTGGGCTCCAAATCTCATTATCCATAGCTAACAATTCAAGGGACTTGGATTGATGATCTCTGGGAGAACACATCTGGAGATATTAGGATGAGGAAGGTTGCACTGGTACAGTGTTGCTCAACCTTTGCAACTTTAAAATGTGTGGACCAACTCCCAGAATTTGTCAGGCAGTATACATAGAAATAGGGACACAGTGGCTAAGACACTGAGCTTGTCGATTAGAAGGTTGGCAGTTCAGCGGTTTGAATCCCTAGTGCTGCGTAACGGGGTGAGCTCCCATTACTTGTCCCAGCTTCTGCCAACCTAGCAGTTCGAAAGCACGTAAAAAATGCAAGTAGAAAAATAGGGACCACTTTGGTGGGAAGGTAACAGCGCTCTGTGTGCCTTCAGCATTTAGTCATGCTGGCCACATGACCACAGAGACGTCTTCGGACAGCGCTAGTTCTTTGTCTTAGAAATGGAGATGAGCACTGCCCCTAGAGCTGGAAACGACTAGCACGCATGTGCGGGGGAACCTTTAACTTTTATACAGGGGTGAAATTTACTTAACTTCCCTACCGGTTTGCCAGTGTCCTTGTGCCATCATCTGCACATGCGCAGAGGCTTAAAATGTCACAAAAAAGCAACGTCATGACGTCCGTATGGGTGGATGGAGCCTCCTGCAGCCGCCGCTACCGGTTCGTCCAAGCCGGATAGAACCAGTTGGATTTCACCCCTGCTTTTATACATAGAAATGGAAGTCTGGGAGTTGAAGTCCACACATCTTAAAGTTGGAAAGGTTGAGAAACACTGCAATAGTCATTAGGTTGGCCTTAACTATCTTAATAGTTTGGAATGGAATGTGTGTAGCGGCACATGTCCTTTTAAATTTTAATTTAATAGTGGTTTATGGAAATCACAAAACACAATTTTATAAATTCTCATTTGCACATTAGTTTCGTTGGTTCATGTGTTGCTAATGATCATAACTGTGGCAGGCTGGCTCTCAATTCTGTTCAAATCTATACATAATGAATACATATCCAACATGCTAGAGGATGTCTTTAGTCCTTCTGAGCACGGGGAGTAGCTAGCACAATAGCATATTTTTTACTGTATACATCTTGATCTTCTCTATTATATCCAGTAGATGGCAGTAGTGTATACCGAAAAGAAGAAAAACTAATTCCTTTTCTTAATAATTAGGGCAAAAAAGGAGAAAATGTTATACAACTGAACCATTTGTACAACTTCCATCTGCCGATATATCCGTGTGTTTTTAATAAGAAAAAATAATAGAAAATACATTATTATTGAGACAAACGGCTATAGTTAGTCTATCAGTCTTGGTGTCTTGGAATTCAATTTTCTGTTTGCTTCTATGTTTTTAAAAAAATATTTTTGCCTTGGTAAATTGAATAGCTCAAATGCTCTGCCCCAGAAGTTCCCTAAGTCGCAAAAGCTTGCCTAGAGTTCTGGGTCAGCTCCTAGGTTCTTTCACAGGGTGGGATGAACGGAAAGACAAGGCCAAAGTTGCTTGGCCGCCATTTCAGCCTCTGATCTGTCCCCCCCCCTTCAGAGACCCACAAAAACACAGCCAGCCGAGGGTTAAGACTCACTTGGCACACTCTGCAGTTCTTATCTCAACCTTGGCAGCGATATGCACACCGTCTGCCAAGGACTTTATTGGTTTACATAAACAAGAAAATCACCTACGTAGCTTTGCCGTTCATCCAGCTTCCAAGACTACGAGGTTGCTCCGTTTGTTTAGCTGTGCAGTTAGCTTTGTTCGTCACGAACTTCGTGACCCATTGTACTGTCTTAAATAGATATGCTTCTGGGTGTGGTCCAGTGAGTCATGGATCCTATGACTCCAATCCAATGACTCAGGATTTCCTCATACGCCGCAGCTGCAGTACCCTTTTCTCTCGCCTTCTTTGGCGTGCGTCCAGGAATGACGTCTCTCCCTCACTCTCATCTGAGACACCTGTTTCCCCACTACTTGGCTCTCTTTCAGCTGGCACCTGAGCCGGTGCCAGAGGGGGAGGGCTGGGAGATCTGGCTGGCTCCTCTTCCTCCTGCTCAGAGTTGCCTTCCTCCAAAGGGATAGGCTCAGAGGACGGGGCCACAACACTATCCCCCACCGCAGGGCCCTTCCCCCGGGTCTGACGGTCGGGATGGGGTCGGGACGGGAACTGTTCGTGGAAAGTCCGCACCAGGTCAGGGGCCTGAACGGCAGATGCGTCCACCCAGGTGAAATCCTCGGCCCCGTACCCTTTCCAAGCGATGAGGTATTGGAAGCGCCCCTTCAGCCAACGGGAGTCCCGAATACTGTCCACCTCATACGTCGAGGCGTCGTCCTCGTCGGCTGCGGCTGGGGGGGCAGGCGGCGGCGGGCGGCGGAGACGGCTAGTGGGAGTCTCAGGGACCAGGAGGGACCGATGAAAAATGGGGTGGAGCCGCATGGAGCGGGGTAGAGTCAACCGATAGGCCACCGGGTTGATGACCGCCTCGATGGGGAAGGGACCGATAAAGCGGTGGGCCAGTTTCCTCACCGGCTGGTCCGTGGGGAGGTGTTTCGTGGACAGCCACACCCGATCTCCAACTTCCAGCGGTGGCGTCGCCCGGCGGCCGCGATCGGCGAACCGTTTATAGTCCTCTTTCGCCCGGATCAGCTGCCGCCGCACCAGTTGCTGCACCGCCTGCAGCTCCGAGAGGAAGTCCCGGGTCTCAGGAACAGGGGAGTCCATGATGGTCAACGGAAAAAAACGTGGATGGTACCCGACGTTGGCATGGAACGGTGTCATCTGGGTGGAGGTATGTTGGGAGTTGTTAAAAGCGAACTCCGCCAGGGGAAGGTACTCGGCCCAGTTGTCCTGCTGCTGGTTGACAAAACAGCGGAGGTACTGCTCCAGTATGCCAATGACCTTCTCCGTGCCCCCGTCAGTCTCCGGGTGGTGTGATGACGACAGGCACACCTGCACCTCCAGCGCAGCCATCAGGCTTTTCCAGAAGCGGGCCGTGAACTGGGCCCCGCGATCCGAAACCACCCGGTCCGGCAGGCCGTGGAGGCGGAAGATGTGTTGCAGGAACAGGCGAGCCGTGGTACGAGCTGAGGGCAGGCCGCGGCACGGGATGAAATGTGCCATCTTCGTGAGCGCATCCACCACCACGAGGACGGTCGTGAACGTAGCGGACAGGGGCAGGTCAGTCAGGAAGTCCATGGAGATGGCTCCCCACGGTCTCTCCGGTGTCGGCAGCGGCTGGAGGAGTCCAGGAGGGGGGCCGGACGCGGCTTTGGCCTGTCGGCATGGCACACAGGACGTCACGTAGGCGTGCACGTCGTGCCGTACCCGAGGCCACCAAAAAGTCCGCGTCACTAGGTTCAAGGTCTTAAAGAAGCCGAAGTGCCCCGCCGCGGGGTTGTCATGGCACTGGTTCATGACGAGGGCTCGGAGCGGACTTGTGGGCACGTACAGCCGACCCCGGTGTCTGAGCAAGCCCTCCTCCACGGTCCATGGGGACGCGGGGCCGACGTCCGCTCTCCGCTGCTGCGACCAGTCGTCCCGTCGCTGCGCTTCCAGCACCTGAGTCCGCAGGTCCACCGGTTCCTGGACCGCGGCCAAGGAGTCCGCTGGCAGCACCGTCCGGGGGGAAAGGGAGTCCTTTGGGCAAAAGTATTCCGGCTTACGGGATAGCGCGTCCGCCCTCTGGTTGAGGTGGCTCGGAATGTATGTGACGTGGAAGTTGAACCGGGCGAAAAACAACGACCACCGGATCTGCCGCTGGTTCAAATTCCTGGCCGTGGTGAGGTGCTCCAGGTTCCGATGGTCCGTCCGCACCTCCACCTGGTGTCGGGCCCCCTCGAGGTGATGTCGCCAAGCCTCGAACGCGGCCTTGATAGCCAGCAACTCCTTTTCCCAGATGGTGTAGTTGCGCTCGGAAGGAGTGAGTTTCCGGGAGTAGTAAGCGCAGGGAAAAAGAGTGCCACCATCCACCGGAGCCTGTAGCAGCACCGCTCCAATCGCCACGTTGGACGCGTCTGTCTCAACCACGAACGGACGGTGTGGATCGGGGTGCCTCAGGACCGGCTCCGTGACAAAGGCCTGCTTGAGAACCTCGAAGGCCTGCTGCTGCGGGGGCCCCCACTGGAACGGAACCTTCTTCCGAAGGAGCTGGGTCAACGGCACGGTCAGGGTGGCAAAGCCCGGGATGAAGGTCCGGTAGTAGTTGGCGAATCCCAACAGACGCTGGACGTCCTTCACCCGACGCGGGGGTTCCCAACTGCGCAAGGCCGCCACCTTGTGTGGGTCCATCGCGATGCCCTCGGGGGTGATGATGTGCCCGAGGAACTCTATGGAAGTCTGGAAGAAGTAACATTTCTCCAACTTCGCATAGAGCTGGTGCTCCCGCAGGCGCTGCAGGACCTGGCAGACATGCTGGAGGTGACTCTCCGGGGTCCGGGAATAGATCAAAATATCATCCAGGTAGATCACCACGAACCGATCCAGCATGTCCCGGAACACGTCGTTCATCAAGTGCTGGAAGACCGCGGGGGCGTTGGTCAACCCGAACGGCATGACGGTATATTCAAAGTGTCCGTATCGGGTGCCAAATGCCGTCTTCCACTCGTCCCCCTCTCGCATCCGCACCAGGTTGTAGGCTCCCCGGAGGTCGAGCTTGGTGAAAATCGAGGCCTCCCGCAACCTCTCCATCAGCTCCGGGATCAGCGGCAGGGGATAGCGATTCCGTACCGTGATGGCATTCAAGCGCCGGTAGTCGCAACACAGGCGCAAGTCCCCCGTCTTCTTTTTCACGAAGAGGACTGGGGCCGAGAGCGGGGAGGTCGAAGGCCGGATGAACCCACGGGCCAGGTTCTTGTCCAGAAAGTCCCGTAAGGCGGCCAGCTCGGGCTCCGACATGGAGTACAGGCGTCCCGAGGGCAGGGGCGCGTTGGGCATCAAGTCCACCGCGCAGTCGTAGGGTCGGTGCGGGGGCAAGCGATCCGCCTCCTTCTCGCTGAACACGTCGGCGAAGGATGTCAGCTCCGGAGGCAAGGAGACGTTCGGGGCAGAGACGTCCTGGCCGGCACAGGTGTGGCGAAGGTGGTCGACACACTGCAGGCTGGGGAACGAGATGGCATTTCTCGACCACGCCACCTGAGGGTCGTGCGCCCGAAGCCAGGCCATCCCCAGGACCAAGGGGAAGTGCAGGTCCGCCGTCACATAAAACTGGATCGCCTCCTCATGGTTCCCAATGGCAAGGCGCAAGGGCTGAGTAGCGAAGTTGATGGGCCCCGCCACAAGTTCCCGCCCATCAATAGTTTCGACCCTCAACGGAGGGTCCACTGGAACCAAGGGAACCTTGTAATGGGCCACAAAGGCCTGGTCCATAAAGTTCGTGGTGGCCCCCGAGTCCACCAGCGCGTGCGCCTGGAGCCCCTCCGACCGGTTAGCCAACAACACCCGGGTGTTCAAAATCAGGTGCCGAGGGGGCTCACAGTCCACAGCCGCCGCCTCCGGCGGGGCATGGTCACCTGCCTGACCCAGAGTTTCCCCTAGGCCAGGCCTGACCCGTTTCCCGGCTGGTCACGCCGAGGCTCCGGAACAGGCTTGAGCGATCCACTCCGCTTCTGGGGACACGAGGCGGCGAAATGTCCAGCCTCGCCGCAATAGAGGCACAACCCCCCTTGGCGTCTCCGCATCCGCTCCTGGGCCGTCAGTTGAGGTCTGGCTGCTCCGAGCTCCATGGGCTCCTCAGCCGTCGCCACCAAACGCGGTACGGTCCGGGGCGCTGTTGGTACGAAACGCGGGGGTGCCGGCACTGTCGGTGGTTCCGGAAGAGCCCTACGGGGCCGTCGCCGTTGTAGGCGGGCATCGATGCGCAGGCATTGGGTCACCAGCGTGTCCAGGGTCTGTGGCGCCTCCACCCGAACCAGCTCGTCCTGCATCTCATCGCAGAGGCCGTCCTGGAAGGCATCCATCAGCGCCGCCTCATTCCAGGCCGAATCCTGGCCTAGCAATCGGAACTCCGCAATATAGTCCTGCAGGGGGCGCTTGCCTTGGCGGAGGTCTTTGATGCGCCTCGCTGCCGTCTGCACCCGGAGGGGGTCCTCAAACATGGTGCGCAGGTGTTGCAAAAAGCCCTGATAGTCCAGAAGCAAGGGGCTGTCTTGCAGCAACAGGGGCGTGGCCCATCGGGCGGCAGTGCCAGAGAGGGAGCTGATAATAAAAGCCACCCGAACCCGGTCATCCGGAAAATCCTCCGGCCGCATTGCCATGTACAGCTGGCACTGTCCCAAGAAGGCCGGGAACATTTCCTGCTGTCCAGAAAACTTATCTGGCATGTTCACTGGGCATCTTGGACGGGGAAGGGGAGCAGGTGGAGCTGCTACAGGAGCATTTCCCAAAGCAAGTTGTGCAGTTAGCTGTGCTACTTGCTGTTGCAGAAGTTGATTGGCCTCCAGCATCTGCTGTACCTGCTGCTGCAGCTGTTGGTCCATCGTGGGTTAACGATGGAGTTTTGGGTGACGAACAAGATGATCTGTCCCCCCCCCTTCAGAGACCCACAAAAACACAGCCAGCCGAGGGTTAAGACTCACTTGGCACACTCTGCAGTTCTTATCTCAACCTTGGCAGCGATATGCACACCGTCTGCCAAGGACTTTATTGGTTTACATAAACAAGAAAATCACCTACGTAGCTTTGCCGTTCATCCAGCTTCCAAGACTACGAGGTTGCTCCGTTTGTTTAGCTGTGCAGTTAGCTTTGTTCGTCACGAACTTCGTGACCCATTGTACTGTCTTAAATAGATATGCTTCTGGGTGTGGTCCAGTGAGTCATGGATCCTATGACTCCAATCCAATGACTCAGGATTTCCTCATACGCCGCAGCTGCAGTACCCTTTTCTCTCGCCTTCTTTGGCGTGCGTCCAGGAATGACGTCTCTCCCTCACTCTCATCTGAGACACCTGTTTCCCCACTACTTGGCTCTCTTTCAGCTGGCACCTGAGCCGGTGCCAGAGGGGGAGGGCTGGGAGATCTGGCTGGCTCCTCTTCCTCCTGCTCAGAGTTGCCTTCCTCCAAAGGGATAGGCTCAGAGGACGGGGCCACAACAGCCTCTCTCCTACCAAAATGTGGGGAGAAATAGCCATAGGTTCTTCTTCACCTCCATTTCAGCTTCTCCAGTCTGAGATTGTTCTAGACAGGCAAGCCAATTTGGCTCAATCTAGGTGTCTAGCTGTCCTGCTCCTTCGTAAATTGCACAGCTGTAAGATTGTCTTATTTCATGAAGCACGGTAATATATTCAAGACCCTCATCATTTGCTCATTAGGTTGACAAGGTACACTGGCAAACCCCTTCTCTTTTCTCATTTAGGCCTGCATTGTTCATATTCAAATCGTAAAGGTTATTTTTACTACTCAGCTTAATGTAGTAAATGTAATCTCTTAAGCTTAGAGGAGCAGTGGTGTCCTATATAAGTGATAAGGAGCAAGTAAAATACAGGGTTGTGCACTTTGGAATGTTAAAAAGAGCCCTACAGGATTAGACGCAAAGCCAATGGAATCTAGCATCTAATGTGCGAACAAGATGCCTCAGGGAGATGCCATCCTGACCTGTTGTGCTAAACGCACTCCAACAATGCTAAGGCAGCTGCAGTGAAGATAGAATAGAATAGAATAGAATTCTTTATTGGCCAAGTGTGATTGGACACACAAGGAATTTGACTTGGTGCATACGCTCTCGGTGTACATAAAAGAAAAGATACATTCATCAAGAATCATAAGGTACAACACTTAATGATAGTCATAGGGAACAAATAAGCAATCAAATCATATTAGGAAACAGTCAATATAAATGTTAAGGATACCAGCAACAAGGTTACAGTCATACAGTCATAAGTGGGAGGAGATGGGTGATAGGAACGATGAGAAGATTAATAGTAATGCAGACTTGGTAATGCAGACTAGTTTGACAGTGTTGAGGGAATTATTTGTTTAGTAGAATGATGCCATTCAGGAAAAAACTGTCCTTGTGTCTAGTTTTTCTGGTGTGCAGTGCTCTATAGCATCATTTTGAGAGTAGGAGTTGAAACAGTTTATGTCCAGGATGCAAGGGGTCTGTAAAGATTTTCACAGCCCTCTTTTTGATTCGTGTAGTATACAGGTCCTCAATGGAAGGCAGGTTGGTAGTAATTGTTTTTTTTCTGCAGTTTTAATTATCCTCTGAAGTCTGTGTCTGTCTTGTTGGGTTGTAGAACCAAACGAGACAGTTATAGAGGTGCAGATGACAGACTCAATAATTCCTCTGTAGAACTGGATAAGTTCTCTGGGAACTCTGGGAACCTGTTTGCTCTCTGCCTAGGTGCTTAATCATTGAGAGAAAGGAGCTTGGGGTGTGGGGTTTATCTTGGGAGTCACCTGGCACAAAGTGGAAGCAGTTGGAGGGAGATGGTATGATGGGTCTGCAGATGGTTGAAGGTCTCAGAAAGAGGACAACATCCCAGGGATGATTTTTTTAAAAGTCCATTATTGGACTTCTTTGTATTTTTATGGATGAAAATAGTAGTGGGACACCCCCACCCCCACCACCCCCCCGGAGGCAAACTATTTTTATTTCCCTACATAAACATTTTCCAAACTTGTCCAGATTTGGCAGCAAAGGTTCAAATGTTTGGAGAGGGTGGAGATTGGTTTTTAGCCAGAAAGGGGAATGTTTGACTCCCAAATCATTTTGCATCCGTTTCCACCTTTATTGAAATGAAACAAAACAAAAATTGTGCTGCTAAACAATGTCTACAATAAATTGCCCATCCCCGTTCTGATGCAGGCAGGGGGAAATGAGCACCATGCCTAAAAAAGTAAGGTTCATATTAGGCCATTGTCTAAAATATCCTTAATTGAAAACATAACTTTTTTTTTTCAAATGAGAATCTGTGTGATTGTAGTTCTAGACTGAGTTTTAATAATATAACAGAATTATCATTATTGACTGAAACAGAATGACTAAATCATTAGAATACAGATAAAAAGATGTGTCTGCATTGCTTGAACCTTTCTTAGTTCAGGATTTCTGGCTGTTCAATTTGAAGAACTTGCTTACACCAAAAGGCCTAATTTAAATAGTTATTTCCTGGCAATTCCAAATGGCCTTTCCTTCTGTGTAAATATGCTTGGAATTGTAACTTAATTTAATAAACTGCAATGACAACTATTTATTGTTGCCATAACAAAAAGTGTTTTATATTCTCAGACTGAGTTCAAGTATGTTTAAGTGTGTACGTTATTAAGATTGATGTAGAAGAACACAGTCCAAAGTCAAACACATTTGCAGAACAGAAGGAAAGCTTCCTATGATCTTTTTCCCATGTCAAATTCTTCCTTTTCTCAAATTGTGTTCTTCTTTTCTTCCAGCTGTAAGGAATATAAAAACCTGAATTCTTTCTTTGCTTTGATTATGGGACTAAGCAACGTTGCAGTGAGTCGCCTCACAATGACCTGGGAGGTGAGTGCAGTTCTTCAAGGATTTGATTTTGATTTCTTCATCTGACTTGTATGTTACTGTTTCTTCAGAATAGCAAAGGAGACTAGGCTGACAGGACCGTGTTTCCCAGAGTACAAGATGCACCTTAGTTTTTGGAGAGGAAAATAAGAAAAAAGCTGATTGGCAGATGGATTGGCCTCCCGGAATACCCCCAATCAGCTGTTCCCAGAAGTGAATTTTAGCAACAGGTTCCTTGGTTGTGAGCTCTAGGCCTTGCTTTTTTTTTTTTTTTTTTTGCTTTTTTTTCTGTATCTGAAACCTCTGAGACTCTGTTTCAGAAAAAACTTTTTTTTCAGCCTCTGAAAGCCTCCGAAACCGAGCTTCAGAAAAAAAAAGCCTCTGAAGCTCTGTTTGGGGGCTTCTTTTCTGGAGCTTCATTTCTGATGCTTTTTTCAGCCTCTAAAACCTCCGTTTGAGAAGCTGGGCAGCGCTACATTTGGAGTATAAGACGTACTCAGATTTTCACCCTCTTTTTTGGGGGAAAAAGGTGTGTTTTATACTCCGAAAAATAAGGTACTTACACTTATGGTGTTAGAGAGAAGGTACAGTAGATTTGTGTCCGCTTTTGGATTTTTCAGTGGATCATTCAAGAGATCTAATTTTCAGTTGCAAGCAGCAACAAATGATTCTTTTTTTCTCTTCCCACATATCCAAATGAATGACATTTGTCAGCGTGGAGAGTGATTTTTCCTCAGATGCCTTTTGTATAAGGATCCTAGCCGTGAGTCCTGACGTTTCAGTAGGGAAAAATCAAAATCACTCCAGCCTATTCAGATCTCAAATCCAGTGACTTTTTCTGTGTTGGATGTTGGACAATTTTCCCCCACATATTGGCAACCTTTGCTAAGTCCCTCAGTATCAAAAAAAAAATTTCTGTGAGGCCAGGCAGAGGACTTGCCCCTTATAAAAATAAATCTACATTCTTTTCTAGGTGGGGTTGTTCCTGTTCTCTGCATATCTCTTTAGAAGTTAGTTCAACTGCTCTCAGGGAGCTTAATTAAGCTTAGGCATTTATTTATAGCATGGCTAACTTGCATGCTCCTGCTAACCTAGCAGTTTGAAAGTATGTAAATGCAAGCAGATAAATAGGTACCACTTCGGTGGGAAGGTAACAGTATACTGTGTTTCTCCGTATGCTATGCGCTGTGGCACGGTCTCATGCTGGCCACATGACCATGGAAATGTTTCGGGATAGCATTGGCTCAATGGCTTAAAGAAACAGAGATGAATTGTTGTTAGTTGCAAAGTCATATCTGACCCATCGCGGTCCCATGGACAATGTTCCTTCAGGCCTTCCTGTACCATCCTCTGGAGTCCGTTTAAGCTCACGCCAACTACTTCAGGGACTCCATCCAGCCACCTCATTCTCTGTCGTCCCCTTTGTCTTTTGCCCTCAATCCTTCCCAGCATTAGGCTCTTCTCCAGTGAGTCCTTCCTTCTCATTAGGTGGGCAAAATATTTGAGTTTCATCTTCAGGATCTGGCCTTCTAAAAAGCAGTCAGGATTGATCTCCTCTAGGACTGACCGGTTTGATTGCCTTGCCGTCCAAGGGATGAATACCGTCCCCTAAAGTCGGCTATGACTAGCAGAGTAACACCTGCATGGATTCCTTTATCTACCTTTCCTGTAACCTTCCCTTGAGGATTACATCTGACAAGCATGAAAGTGTCAATGCCATTTAATGGTAACCTGTCTTGTTTTCCTATGACTTCTTCCAACCTGTTTTCTTAATTGCAAATAATCAACCAACAAGAGAAATAGCTGGAAAGCTATTCAGTACTGTTCTATCAGTATGAGGCATGAGTGGGTGTGTTATATGGTTATTGTGGTGGTTTTTTATTGCCTTTGAATCAGTCTTGACTTCTGGTGACTGTCAGGACATGTCCCTGCAGTTTTCTTGGTATCGTTCTCCTGATTAAGAAATGTTTTGCCCTTCCTAGGCCTGAAAGAGGATTCCAGGCCCAAAGTAAGCCTTCTGACTTAAGGCAGGATTAGCATTCATACTCTCCTGATTTCTGGCCTGGCACTTTCATCCACTATTCCAAATTGGTCCTCTGCATTACTGTAGAACTTATTATTGGAAAGTGACACCATAACATAAATCTGAGCATTATATGATAGACTTGCACTCTGCAGTATCTCTAGGAACCATGTGCCCTTGGTAAACAGTAGGCCTGTAAACGTTACAAAGATCTGTGAATGATGTTGCTAGATTATTGTACGGGGGGTGGGGGGGTGGAAGGAGGGATGTGGTTAAAAATGGGAGCAACAAGAACATGGAAAGAGTCTCTTTCCTCAGAAGGCTGATGGGAAAATCCAGATTGGAATTTAATTTCCTTTGCGTCTGTTTAACTTCTGTGAACTAAGGAGCAAAGCACTCTCTATTTCCCAGGATATTTTGGGGTCTGCAACTAAATCTGCTCCAAGCTTCAGAGTTCTCTATTTATAATCTGGTTGCTAGGAAACTTGCTGTATTTTTCACTGCTGCTTTGTTGTAAATGAACGGTGGAAGAACAAGATTTTCTGCCGTCTCAGACATGTTAGAGAACTAGGAACAAGTCACTCTGCCCCTTCATGTGAAGATGGGCAGAGTCACTCTATTCACCTACCAAAGGGCCTGGTGGAAGGCATGCTGTCTGTTGGCATAGACAATATGAGCCAATACTGAACTGTCCTTGTGCTTTCAGAAAAATCAAGCAATCTATATTTGATACAGGATTCCATGTTTGCTTTGTTTTTACTTGGCAGAAACTTCCAAGCAAGTTCAAGAAGATCTATGCAGAGTTTGAAAGCTTAATGGTAAATGGCAATACAGATTTAATTCTATACATGGCACATTCTGGATACATTTTATTTCCGAACTTGATTCTAAATCCCTCTACTTTCTACATTTTATGCGTCCTTGTGTGACTTTAAAGAATTTATGACCCCGTTACAGTGCTGATAAAACAAGCATATATGACTAATAAATTACACTCTCAGGGAACCTGTTCTGAGAAAACGTCTGCCCTACTTACAGTCGATATGGGAAATCTAAAAAACTTTTATCTTCCTTAGATATCCCAACTTTAGATTTGTTCATGTGCTATTTTTTACAGAATCCTAGTTTTATAGCTTATAGAGATGAACCAGCAAATGCACGAAGAAAAAACCCCAGAGAATTAAGCATGTTATATTACAACCACAGAGCCACTTTTGCTGCAGATAGATGGTTAGCCTTTTTTTTTAATTAAAGAAAAATTTACTTCAGACTGTAATCCTCCTTACAAAAAAGGTGGCTGTAATTTACATATATTTGAATTTGTCCAATACCTCTTTCTTTTCTTTTGTTTTTTTAGGACCCTTCAAGAAACCATAGGGCCTACAGACTCACAGTTGCTAAACTGGAGCCGCCTATTATTCCCTTTATGCCTTTACTCATCAAAGGTAACGAGCTGAAGGGGGGGGGGGGGAGATGAATTTAAAAATGAGATATTTAAATTAGATATGTGATCCTGTCTGTGTAGTTTCCTAACTCATAAAGATGGAAAAATATCTTCATATATCTAAACATTAACTTATCTAGCAAATAGGGCTTATGAAAATGTGTTAAACATTACTGTTTTTTTTACAAGAAAATACTTCAAGTAGCTATATTAGGGTCAAAACGTGATATATATATATCACGTGATATATATATATATATGAATATATATTCATATTCCCTAAATTAAATTACTGTTGTTTATATGGATTTATTTATATTGCAGACATGACATTTACATATGAAGGTAACAAGACCTTTATTGACAATCTGGTGAACTTTGAAAAAATGGTAGGTAATGCGTATTCCCAAAGCAAATGTGTTGATGAGTGACATCTTTATCGTGCCAAAATCAATAGAAAAATAATAGCTTTGATTTTGGAATGTGGGTTTCTATTGCTGTGCAAAAAGACCCTTAGCGGGCAGGCATTGGAGCAAGAAGCTATCAGATGTTAAATTAATTCAAAGTTGCAAAAGATCCCATTGCCAAGAAAACTTTCCTGTTATCAATCAACCAGTAATTTTAGTTCAATGGATCCAAAATAATGTCTTTTTGACACTTCATTTCCTCTTGTAAGTTAGCTTTATTCATTGAATGAATGAAGCCGAGGCAATTTCCCTTCCATGATTATGCATCACTCTTAATTTTCCTCTGTCACCAATTTGTGTCCAGGATTTAACCAGAGTGTTGTAGGTTTCATCTTTTTCAAAAGCAGCAAATATTCAAGGCTGTACCACTTCATAATGCTGATGACTCAATTTTTTTTCCTATTACTATTTTTTTTTAAATTCAAGATATAAAACACGTTCTCAATCTCACTAAATGTTGATGAAAATTTTTTGAAACTAGCCTATATGGCAAATTCTGTAGGTAGAGAGTATCGCATAATATAATTTTCATCTTCAACATTACAGTCTGGAAAGATTCAGGTACAGGTTTACCACATTGCTGTTGTTGATTATGGTTAGATTTTATGCAATGTCTTGTAGTATTTCTTATGTCAAAATCTGATGCCCTCTATTGTAGTGTGTCTTGTATCAAAGCCCTGTACATTGAGTTACATCTGTGGTGTGCTTGTATATTGGGAGACTCTGCCCCATTTAAATCATAAGGTTGTTTTCCATTGATCAAATGATTAAATGCTGTGACCTTTCTTTGACTTAAGACCATATTTGTCAAGGGCAGACACTGCAGGAGGAATGATGCCATTTCAAGGCTGAGGAGAGAAGTTCTCTGTGTTGTGATTCTTGACAAATATGTGAAAGCACACCAACAAATCTTTTTGACCCAGTGGGAAAACAAATGCAGTTCAAATTTGTGCCACTTCCATGGACTGGGTAATCCAGATATCCCTAGGCATCAGCACAGATGAAAGGAGGGATGACATGTCTAGAAATGGCTGGAACAGTGATGGACCTCTTGAGGTTACAGAAAAGGGGCACAAATGTTCCCCAGATTGCTCCCCAACTGACACAGTTTGTCTCAGTTCAGGGCTTCCCCCAAAAATGTGCCATACTCCTTTGCAGAAAACAGCCACAAGCCATCCCAGGGCACTTTTACCGCAGAAATTCCTCCAACTGGCAATTCAGAACGGTGCCGTCAAACTGCTGGTTCTCCTATTTACTGGGGCCCTTCACCCTTGAGGTGTGAAATGAGGATTAGCGAAGGTGCGCATATTAGTGTTCAGGTTTTATGGATCTGAACAAAAGGAATTCACACACTGATCCTTATAGGAAGAAAAGAAGGGGTAAGCATGCTTTCATTTTTGGAACATAGAGATTATGCAAAAAGTGTGACTTAAACAGCAGTTTTTGTATGATATGTATGAATATTTATAACAATATTGAAGCCTGGTCCAGAAACAGATTAGCAGGTAATGTGGCTGGCCTGCTGCCATGATTCTAGGCTGCAGATTTTGACTGGAACTGTGGGTGGAGGGCTAGATAATTAGAGGGGAAAGCAAACCCAGAATCACCATGGCTTTATCTATCTGTTCTGTTTTGGAGGAATCCAGATCTTCAGTTTTCCCTCATATGACTTCCAAAACACACTGCATAAAAGTAAATGAATGTTCAGTGGATATACAACGTTGAACTTGGCTGCTCTTTCAGAAATGCCTCCATTATTATTATCTTGTCCCTTATATGCATGACATATCATAAGACCCACTATCATTTCAGGATAAATCAATATTAAGAACTACCCCTGCATCATCAAATTACTGTTTCAGAAACAGCCTTATAATTAAAATAGAGCTGAGAGGCACTGTTATATTTGTTATGGTGTGCAATTTGTTATGTGAATTTGGCTTTCTTAAAGTTAACATTTGATTTGCTTTACTGATAGGAAGGAATTATCAAAATTCTTCCTTGATATTAAGGGTAACTCAACTGAGGAGGAAGGCAAGTGATATGACAATAAATTTAAATTCCATTGATTTAAATGGATTTACCACAAGAATGACTAAATCTGGATTTAATGCAATTTGCCTCTTAGCAGATGCTATAAGAAGGTTGTTCTTATGTTTACTTGAATTCAGCACAGTTTTCAGAACTGCCTTGGGTTAACATGGGAATAAGAAACCTGTTCAGTATTGAGATAAAGAAAGCATTTTACTGAAGGTATTCATGGAAGATAGGATCCCATTTTGCATGGCCTGTGGGGTGCTCCTAAATTAGTCACTTCCTGTGCTTTGAAAGGAATTGTCTCATTGCAAGTAGTAGGTCAACCTGATCAGCTCACGGAATATAAGGGAACACCATATTGTCCTTCTTCTTAGCCATCAAATGTTTAGGACAGAGCAAAGCCCTTTATTTTCATACCTATGAATTCCAAGAAACATTGGTCTATCTATCACTATAGGATAATGCTGGGTAAAATGGATTTGCATCCAAAGGATTTTAAAAATATTCCTAGAAATAGATTTTTACCAGCATTCTGCATGCTAATTTGAATTTAGAATGAAGAGAATGAGGGAGAAGAGGATATTACATACAGTATAAATGCATTCAAGAATGATGTACTCTTTAAGAGAAGTGCACATAAAGAACTAAACCAATTAGAGAAAGCTTAGGTTAATGATATATGAATAATATCTTCCTTATCAAACAAAGTTCCCAAATGTTTGGAGCTGGTGATGGGTACATGGACTTTTGAAGAGATGTAGTATGTGCTTTTAAAAATAGTTACCTTGGGAAATTGGACTAATTTCAAAATTGTTATATCAGAAGAGAAGATATGAAATGGCTTTGTGCATGCTTATTGTCCCTCAAATTTCTTATTGCTTATCCCTAGTTTAATCTTCGGGATTTTTCTTCTGGGTAGGTATCAAGTGGAGCGAAGAATGTGATGGATAATAGTGGAAATGTCCACAGACACCTTGGTGCCAATGAGCTCCAGCTTAGGAATCCAGGATGTAATAGAATTGGTGCTTAAATTTTCTTTCTTTGGTGATTTTCCCCTCTCTATTTTCAGCGCATGATTTCAAATACTATTAAGACAGTGAGATTTTGTCGGAGCCTGCCTTTCAGTAAGTATTGCAATACTGTCATAATGACAATTTTTCATCAGTTTCATCAGTGGTACAGTGTCATAGATTGGAAACAATGAGTAAAAACTAGAAGTAGAATCAAATCAGCTTTTCTAGGTTTTTAGAAGAGAAAGGTTTGAAATTATGGGGGTCATTTTTGTCAGATCATAAATATTATCTCTGCTAATAAAATAATAATGCATAATTCTCCAGTATCTGTCAAAATAATGTTAAATATATAAATTTTAATGTAATTTTAAGATAAAGTAATTCACTGCCTTGAATCTCAGTGGAAATATAAGTCTGATAAATAGTAACTTACAGGTAGTCCTCAATTTACAACAATTGAACCCAAAATTTCTGTTCTTAAGTGAGACATTTGTTGCATGAGTTTTGCCCTAATTTACAAGCTTCCTTGCCGCAGTTGTTAAGTGAATCACAGCAGTTGATTAGTTACTAACCCAGTTGTTAAATGAATCTGGCTTCCCCATTGACTTTGCTTGTCAGAAGATCACAAAAAGTTATCACACGACCTCGTGACACAGAATGGTCATAAATGTGAACCAGTTGCCAAGCATCGGAATTTTGATCACACGATTCATGCTGCAAAGCTCGTAAGTGTGAAAAGCGGTCATAAGTCACATTTTTCAGTGCCATTGTAACTTTGAATGGTCACTAGATGAACGGTTGGAAGTTGAGGACTACCTGTAATAAATGGCTTGCGTTTGACTTTGACTAAGCATCCCAATAGCTCTTCATACCTGTTTCATCAGGTCCTGATGCATCTCAAGCAAATAAGAACCATCAGGATCTCCGGGGTTATGTCCGTCAATTAAATGTGATTGATAACCAGAGGACTTTATCGCAGATGTCACACCGTCTTGAGCCACGGCGTACTTAAGCATCAGGGATTATACCCTCCCTTTCTCAATACAAGATCGTTCCTAAGAACAATCCCTTTTTTTGCTACTGCACTGCCACCGCAGAGAGAAGCAACAATGAATTCTACCATAAAATCTTTGGTCGCTAATGCACAATGTTCCTACCACCCAGGAAACCGCAGAGATGTTTGGCTGATGAAGAGGACATGATCTGTAGCCGAGAGGTTGCCAAGATTGTACACTCTACATTCATGTAAAAAGTTTTGTACATAATAGAAGTCTTTATTTAAAAATTGAGAGAATTCCAAAACCTTGGTGAGATGAGTATTTAAGAAAAAAAAGTATGGATGGATTCCTTGGCTAATAGAAGAAATTAAATGTCTGATCCACTACAAAATTAAATGCCCTATGGATTTGCATGTTCAGTTTACATGGTTTCAGTAGCAAAAAATATTAGTAGCAGGGGGAAAAAATACAGTTACATCCTATACCATGTTTTTCATATTCAGAGAATAGTTAAAAGCCTTTTTTTCCCTGCAAGAGAAATATATTTTTTAAAAGTCAACTCTAACCACATTTGCCTTACAACAGTTGAGCATTATGGCCACCTCAGAAGCCCCAAGACTGGCTGAGTCCTTAATATGTTGGTATCTATCATGTAGATTTCACTATGGGGATTTTTTTGTGTGTGTGTTCTTTTTAATTGCCAGTCAGGATTTTACCCATTGTCAGAACAAAGTAATGTGGTTTTGAAAAACAGAATTGAAAGCAGGTGGGAAGATACAAGTTTGAAAAGAGCACAATCTGCACAATTGTTCAAGGTAATATTTTCCTGGATATAGGAAATCTTTAAACTCAGCTGCCCTGTTGGCTGATTTAAGTGGTATTTCTAGACTAAACTTTACAAAATATCTTCTAATTTTCAGGAATCATTTCGCACTTTTCAACAGGCAGTATCTGCAAGTGTTAATTTATTTCTTTATGTGTTAGGCATTGTCCCATGAAAAAATATTTTATCTATTTTATTTAGCATGTAATTGAAGTACAGGTTTCTGTTTATATTTGGTCTGTATTTCATGCTAAAAGGAGATGATTTATGATTTATGTAAATAAGATGCACTAATTAAATATAATTGCCAAATAAAATACGTTCCTTGTTTATTTAAAAAGAGGACACTTGCCACTTTTATCTTAATCCTTTTTAATTTGTTGTCATAGGTACTATCTTTTGCCATTGGACTTTGCTATTAGTGGTAAGTACTTTCCATGACAGGCTTCAGCTAGAAAATAACTGGATTTGACTTAGTTTATATATCATAGGCTGCCCAATTTACTTAAAATACAAATCTAAAGGGAGATTCAACATTCTCACTTGAGGCACAAATGACCGGGCTTAAATTATTCTATTTCAGACACATTATGCAAGGTGGACAAGGAGCTCTCAGGAGGAGGCTCTGATTCTGAGAAAGGTGGAAGGAAAGAGAAGAAGACTGGTAGCAAGGTGGATGGAGTCAGTTACTGTGGCAGTGAATGCACCTTTGGAAAGACCAGGTTAGAGACAGATCATAATGGAGAAAATCTATATGGTTGCTAGGAATTGACACTGATCTGATGGCACATAATCAATCAAAAAATTAATCAGTTAAATAACATCCAGAAAAGGATGTTATTAAAAAAAAAATTGAACAAAATCAGATGATATAGGCAAGAATAGTAGGGCTGTTCCTGAAAGACTGAACAAAGTTTGATTTCAGATAAACCGATGCATGGTATTTTTTAGACCAGATTTCTTTTATTAATGGTGTTCTTAAAGGAAAGGGGCAGACAACTTTCTTTCTTTCTTTTCATGCCCAATTAAGATCACATTTCAGACAACACCCTCCAGTTGGAATAAAACGTCAAGTTTGTTGGGGTTTCACCGTGCAAGCAGCATTTTTAGGAAATAGGTGAGAAGACAGCTGGTGCATAATTTCCACCTATGGCTGAATAGAACCGGTCATCTGTGGCTGCCCTTCGCAAGAATAAACACGCCGTTTGCATTTTACTGTGAGAAAAAGAACTTGGGTTAAGAAAAAATGTCACTTCACATTTCCCGGCAATCTCCGAGAATGCCTGTGTTCCCTCCTTAATGGTATTAATTGCCTTTGCATGAATAATCTAGGCGCACAGCTGGTGTACAGGAATTTATACATTATCAAACTAATACTGCTTTTGAAGCAGAGTATTTTCCTCCATGCTACTTAAGCTACCCCCCATTGTCTCAAGGGAGGTAGATGTTGATGATAAAATAAACAGCTCAAATTAACACTTATGACAATTGATATCCTCATTAGGTTTCATGTCAACATTCACTATTGAAGATGGGGGCAATTTTCATCTCTTAAAGCAGATTTTAAGTGTGCTTCTTGGATTTAAAAAAAGAGTGACATCAAGATCTTATTCCACATTAAAGAAATTCAGGTTAACAATAGAAGGTGGAGCAAATGACACAAGATGCAAACAAGTAGAAATAAGGCAGTAAGGAATAATCAATCTGCAAGAGAAATTTAAGGTGTCAGGCCTGGGAACCATCTTTTGCATTGGGCCTTCAGGCCTGCCACATTTAGTACTCTGGGAAACTGGGAGGGGGGATGCAATTAAAGATAGGATTTGGGGGTCAGTCCAGACAAAGTTGTCCTTTTTAAACACTATCTTCCCATGACTATTTTCTAAATATACCTCTGCCCAAAACAAATCAGTTGAAACAAAAAAGGTAGAATAACAGCAGTGAGTTTCAGTTCATGATGACGGTAGAAAAAGATTAAATCCATGATTACTCAGTAATTGGATGCTAAAGAGCTTGACTTCTCTCTTCCTTTTACTTATATCTATATGAAGCACTGGGGAGAGATTATAAGTGAAGAATCATTCATTTATATATTATATCCAGTTAAATATTCCTACCCTTCGCAGAATAGGTGATATAGTAAAGGTATTGACTTAGTGCCTAGAGCAGTTACAGTCTTGCATCCTGGACATAAACTGTTTTCAATTCCTACCCTCAAAACGATGCTATAGAGCACTGCACACCAGAAAAAACTAGACACAAGGACAGTTTTTTCCTGAATGGCATCACTCTGCTAAACAAATAATTCCCTCAACACTGTCAAACTAGTTACTAAGTCTGCATTACTATTAATCTTCTCATCATTCCTATCACCCATCTCCTCCCACTTATGACTGTATGACTGTAACCTTGTTGCTGGTATCCTTAACATTTATATTGACTGTTTCCCTATGACGGGTGGGCAATTATGGCCCTTTTATGACTTGTGGACTTCAACTCCCAGAATTCCTGAGCCAGCCACATTAGCTCAGGAATTCTGGGAACTGAAGTCCACAAGTCATAAAAGAGCCATAGTTGCCCACTTCTGCTCTATGACTATCATTAAGTGTTGTATCTTAACAAATGTGTCTTTTCTTTTATGTACTCCGAGAGCGTATGCACCAAGACAAATTCCTTGTGTGTCCAATCACACTTGGCCAATAAAGAATTCTATTCTATTCTATTCTTGATAGGGAGGAATTGGTATAGACTGAATCCTAACTAGATAGAATGGGTGTGGTACAGACATCATCCAACTTCAGAGATACACTATTTATGGTTCTGTTGGGGTTCGGCTTTCCTTGAAAAAGATGTAGCTTGGAGATGTGAAGATTCTCCTGTAGACACAACTACATCTGGCTCACCAGCTACAATGCTTCCAGGTCCATGGAGCATTGAGCAGTTACTCAGGTTCTTGTAATCTCAAAGTAGAACTACTGCAATTCTCTGTGAAGCCGCTCTGAAGGTAAAACTGAGGGGCAAGAAGCAGATGAGAACTCCATTTTTTCCCTCACAACTTTCACTTGAGCTTGCAAGTGCAATTCAAGGTCCTGACTATCGACATACAGCTTACATAGCCCAAGGCATTGTTATCTCCAAGACTCTACTCAAAAGTGAATCTACCTATCTGATAAGATTTGGAAGAGAAGCGTTACCATTTACATGGCAATCAGGTGGGGCCAGGGAGGGGTTTGCACTGAGAAATCAAAGCCTACAAGGCTTTAGCCCTGGGGGAGGGGGGGAAAGAACAAAACTATCTATTGTCAGTTCTTTGTCTGGGGATCTTATCTAACTAAATGCAGATTTTTCTGATGGATTTAGTAGATTTGACTTTTGGACTTGGTTTCAGTTGACTCAGTACAAACTTCATCCTCAATAGGAACCTAATATAAATTTTGCTCCAGCTGTCAGTCCAGACAGCTCATCAAGGAACAGAGTTTCAACGTTCATTAGGTTGAAGGCAATGACTGACATTGGCATGTCAGGTGTCACCTTTCAAAAGTGGGCAGGACTGGAAGGTGAAGTTTGTTTCATTTTACCAAAATGCTTGCAGCAGGCTCTGTGCTACACTTTTTGCTCCTTGCAATAGGAAATGGTATTGAATGTCACTATGACATTTAGGAGAGCCAAGCGTTACCCTACTTTATTATTGTACCGTATTTCTGAAAAGACCTCAAAATCAATCCAGGTGGGTTCAAACTATCAAAAAAATGCTTGGGTGGCATTACAGGGCCACAATAATTAACTAGAATAAAGAATTACTAAGGGGCAGGAATACAGAGAAATATTGTCTGTGGAGATACTGTCTCCATAATACTTCTCTATCCCAAAGGTGCTTTTTCAAGAGGCAACTGGACTTTCTGGTTTTTCTTTGAAGACATTTCGCTTCTCAGCTTCTTGGATGAAAAGCAAAATGTTTTCAAAGAAAAACCAGACAGTCCAGTTGCTGCTTGAAAAAGCATCTTTAGGATAGAGAAGTATTACTTTCTTCCTGAACTAGCCAATCAGACATTCTTACTATAAGTACTGATCCCAGAATTCAGCCTTGGCATGATAGCCCAAGCATATCCAATAACTAAAACTCATCCATCAGTACAGAATTACAGTGGAGTTTAAAGGTTTGTGAATCCCTCTGAAATTTTCAATTAAAAAAAATTCAGTTCCAATTCAACTGCAGTGTCAAAGAAAATACACTATTGGAGATTCCACCACTTCTTCAAGATAAAGTTTGGAATGCAACCCTCTCCATCACAACCCAAACAAGCTTTTCTGGATGATAATGAGAAGAACAGCTCCTTTGCCAAAAGGAAATTCTAAAAAGTTGCTTTAATGTGTTGAGTCATAGAGCCAGTTTCTACCAGGTGCTCTCCCATATAGATCAGCAGAATAGAGGAACCTATTTAAATGTTTTATGAAATCTGAATACTGGTTATTGCGTAAAGGGAGTTGGATCCGTGGGGTTTCTGGAGATCAGTAAGAGTTTAGAAACACCATAAAGCATTTTTTAAACCATGTCATGAAATAGTAGCACAATAGTAATTGAAGAAGAGAGAAAATGGCCAATTGATAAACAAGAAGAACTCATTTTCTTCCTTATCAATCTACACATCGTTTCAAAAAATACTAATTGCTGTAAAATGCATCTTGGTCGTATCTGTTGTCTTGCTGTTTTCTCAAAGAAAGTTCCAACATCGAGAGGAATGGTCCAACTTTGATTGTTCTAAGAAGGTTATAAAATTTTTAGTTGAGACCCGGAGATGATTTTTTTAAGGAATCCTGAAAAGAAAGAAAAAAAAACATGTCAGTATAACAGGATTTGCTCTGCAACTAGCTTCTTGCAATAAAAAAAGGTAAAAAGACAAAACAAAATAATTCCCTTGACTGGAAGGGGAAAGGCCAGAGCAATTCTGTACAAGTCAAATAACTTTTAATATAATTTTTAATGCCATTTAAAAATCTAGCCAAACAAGTTAAGCGAAATCAAAGCATTTAACCTGCAGGGGTACCTAGAGCAGATAATGAGTTTTGCTATGAAAAAAAAAGAAAAGAAGAAAAGAAAAGAAAAGAAATGTTTTAACAAAAAGTAACTGGAGAAAATTATAAGCCTAAATTGTTAGCGTAGCTTCTTAGTAAGGTCAACTGCATAATATACAGTACCTTAACCTCTTCCAGCAATTTTTAAACACCATGCAGCTTAAATAGCCTTCTTCTGAATTCAGACTTATTTCTTCTGGGAGACTGGAATGCAAATCAAGAGGTAATAGTGGAAGGAAATTAAAAGATGTGCTTTTCTCATTTCATTTTTTTCCCCTACTGATAATAAGAAAAGCAGCATAGAGTGTGGTATAGTAAAGTGAACCTCTGGCTCTCTGAATAGCTTTTCTTCTACTGTTAATCTGAAATGCATTACACTCTGCCTTTTCAAAAAACCACCATGCTCTGTACTGTGATCAGCATTAAGGTTCAGCAGGCACCAGCAGCAGAGGTCACCAGAGGTCATCATATTAGCTATCCAAAGAAATAATAGCCAGATTTAAAAAGTGTTATTTAAAATATATCAGAAACTTCATCAGAGCCCAGATTCAACTTTCAGGGTAAACATTCCAGGTACAGATTTCAAAGTCTGGAGCTCAAATGAACTCAAAAGCTGTAGAGAACTCCTCCTATGGAAATCCTGCTTTAGTGTTTTAGCAGTTCGAAAGCACGTAAAAAGTGCAAGTAGAAAAATAGGGACCACCTCCGGTGAGAAGGTAAGAGCATTCCGTGTGCCTTTGGCATTTAGTCATGCCAGCCACATGATCACAGAGATGTCTTCTGACAGCACTGGCTCTTCAGCTTTGAAATGGAGGTGAGCACCGCCCCCTAGAATCGGGAACAACTAGCACATATGTGCGAGGGCAACCTTTACCTTTACCTATGTAGCTACATTTCTATGTAAGAATAACCTTCCCATGCATTTACAGGTAGATAGGATCCCCACAGCATGGGCATCCTTCTAACCCTGATCTTCTGAGCATTTTAGCACTCTCCTTTTTCCTGAAGGGAAGGGATTTAGCCTCATTCTTCTCTCTCTGTCTCTTTCTCCCAGATAATGAGATGCCTCTGAAGCCAGTTCTGCATCCAGAGCAGAAGACACAAGGGAATACATCTAGGGATTCACTCAGGAATGGGAGTAAGGGGGAGGTCTCCCAGATTCACATCTGGCTTACTGGTTCCAAAGTACACAAATAACATATGTTCCCATTTAAAGAACTCTTTCCTAACTGAACACATCATTGCTGAATCTCCAGTTGAGAGCCACTTTGGTGCAATGGTTAAAAGCATCAGTCTGGAACCAGGGGTGAAATGCTCCCGGTTTGGACCGGATCACTTGATCCGGTAGCAATGGCAGTGGGTGCTTCAGAGAACCGGTATCAAAAATCCCTGCCCCCTCCCCATGCCCAGCTGAGCCACGCGATAATCAGAGGCTTTTTAAAAAAATTTAAAAGCATTTTTTCTACAACCTCTTTGGCCGAAAAATGCTTTTAAAAGTAAAAAAAAAAAAAAAAAAAAGCTTCTGATGATCGCGCGGCTCAGCTGGGATTGTCAGAGGCTTTTAAAAGCATTTTTTTTCACAAATGCTTTTTAAAAATGCTTTTAAAAGTAAAAAAAAAAGCCTCTAATGATTGTGCAGCTCAGCTGGGATCGTCAGGCTTTTTTCTACAACCTTGGCCGAAGAGGTTGTAGAAAAAATGCTTTTAAACGTTTTTTTTTTTTAAAGTTGCCCACGCCCAGTCACTCACATTACCACCATCACCCCACCAAGCCATGCCCACAGAACTGGTAGTAACAAATTTTACATTTCACCACTGGCTAGAACACATGAGGCTAGATTATGAGTTCTAGTCCTGCCTAGTCCCAAGGCAGGACTAGACCAGGTGACTTTGGGCCAATCACTCTCTCTCAGCCCTAGGAAGAAGGCAATGGCAAACCCCTTCTGAAAACCTGCCAAGAAAACTGCTGGTCCATGCAGCTGCCAGGAGTCAATGCTGACTCAAATACACACATACCAAAAAAATCTAATCATGCCAACACAGGATCTAAAGCCTCCAAGAATGCCATCCTTTAAGGACGTTGTTCAGCAAAATAAAATAACATGACTGATAATCTTGCCAGCTAGGCCTTTTACTGGGAATGCCCCCCAGTCTAAAAACTAGAGGAAGAAAATTATGAGGATATTCCTAAAACCAGCCTTTCCATACCCAAACTCTTTTTGTACTAATCCAGATACCTCAATATTGTTCTAGGGTGTCTTGAGCATTCATAATGCTCTAGAAATCAGGTCAGAAGCCTCAAAGCAAACATTGCCCAATAGCCAAGCATAAAAAAATTGTCAGCAAGTTGCTGACTGCATTGTCCTACCCACCAGCTTTATGAACGCACTCCCCCCCACCCCCACTCACCCCCCACCCCCACTCATCTTCTCCCGCACCTCAACCCCATACACAAAAAGGCACTTATTTCAGAGAAATTCGTTTAAAATAAATAAAATTTATCTTTTCAAAGCTACTGATACTTCTAAGCTCCTCCACTGGTATGCCAAGTTCATGATTTTGGGCATTGGTTAATAGAATTGACCTGTTTGAAGCTGTGCTAGTCAACAAGCTGCTTTTGCTAGTTTCTGCAGTAGGCAGGAAACCCTTTATGGAGATGAGCTACATCAGGAAATAAACATAAGAATTACTAGCCAACTTTTTGTTAAAAAAAAAAAAATCCATGTAGAATACATTGAAAATTAAGCAGTGTTAAAAACCACTCTACCCCACTGAAAAACTGCTCTGAAATTTAAACGGATTATTGCACCACAACATTTAATATAAAAATTATACCGAGTGCTTTACATATAAGATATGGAATTCTGAATGTTTGGGAACACTGACTGTAGGAGCAAGTGTCGGTCATCTGAATAAAAGGATCTCAAACTTTAATGGTGTAGCAGAAATAGTAAACAATAAAATGGTTAAACTTCAATATGACTTGAAGGCAGTAGAAATGATATTCGGCATCTTAAAATATTTATGCTCAAGTCTGCAGATAAGAGTGAATATTGGTTACTATTGATCTTATCTATTCTTGTCTTCACACTGAAAGTTTAAAAATCTATTGTTCTCACACTCTAAGTTTTTTTTCCAACAAGAATGTGCATCATTAGGGATCAAGGCAGGGGTGAGATTCAGCCGGTTCAGATTGGTTCGGGCGAACCAATAGTTACGGCCAGCGGCTGGGCCTGCCCACCCGTCCCAGCGCTATCCCGTCTTATACAATCGCCATGTTTTTGACGCAGCGCGCATGTGCACAAGGCACGCGCACACACACATTTTCAATTCTGGGAAAACCGGTTCTTTAATTATGTGAAGCCCACCTCTGGCTCGAGTATAGTCAGGCTAGAAACCCCTAATTATGATGAAAAAATTTAAAGCCAGTTGTGGGTCATGCTTGAGGATGATTATATATACTTATTTTCTTGGACATCTCACTAGATTATCCTAATTTAATTTAATTATCCTCATCTAACGGTATCTCTGGCAGATGAGATGGCAAATGAGAAGCACTGCTAGGACAAGAAGCAATCTTTCTCTACCAACTGGCCTCCCTGTAGAAGAGATAAAGCTTCTATAGAAAACTCTAGATTTTGTCACCAGGAAAATATACATAAGGGCAATCCTGAAGCTTTTGGAATCTCAAGTGGTACCCAAAACACCCTGTTTGTAGCCCCCTGGATTTTCCTAGAAGTTACTGATGAATGGGGTGTACGCAAACATTTAATTCAGAGATTCCATTTAAAGATAGTTTCACTGCATCTGGACTGGAATCAGGTTTCCCCAATGAAATTGGCACGTCCATTTAAAAATTGCTATATCATTGCTTGCCTCCAAATAAATTGAGATTGTTTGGGTGACTTGTGTATGTATATGCAGCAATATTTCCTCCAAATCGATTCCGAAGTCTGGTTTATTTGATTTCAGACATCCAAACCAAAGAAACTGCAAATCTCAACTGAAACTATTGTAATTAAAACTAGATTTTGCCTTCACGCATCCACATTGCTGAGCTAATTTTTCATCTAGCAAATGGGAGAAATTATTAAGCACATGGCCATAGGAAAGAGAGACAAGAGTGGGATCAAGCATCATAATCTCTGATGATTGCCCTCTGATGGCAATCCTTTTGTTACTGAGAGTTTACAAACCTCAGGATAAGTAAAGAAACATTACTCCTAATGATTGTATCATAATATAGAGCACAACAAACTGAAAGTGCCCTGTGAACTAATTATTCTTTATATATGTCTGGATGCCATGAGAGTTTGTCCAGCTTTGTTAATTTTTCTAAAACCATCCAATTTGTAATACAACATGAGGCTTACATGCAAACAATGAACATATCCTGATATGGTTTCAATTCCTGTGATTCATATCCTGTGATATACACACTTTCATCTTTCAGTGGGTCACAAGCACAAAGGGTGGGGATTGTGTTGCGATGTCCCCATTTGCGTTGCCATTTCTTCATCATCACAGTTGGCAGCAAATGACAATGATGTTACATGTTGATGTTCATAGGATACTACTGGGTGGATCTGATTAAGGAATCCTGTCCAGTTTCAAAGTCTTGGAAAGACAATTTTATTTTAAAAGAACACTGAAACAGAGACAGTTAGAATGTTCTATTTAGATATCTCTCCAAGTAATTTGAATAATTCAGAGACACGAGTGAGATAATCAAATTAGTCATTGATAATCACATAGCATCTCCCATCTGCAGGAATATGCATACCATGTGACATGCACAGGTGAGTCAAAGGGATACTAAAATTAGCACCATTCAAAAATATCCAGCAGTGGGGTGGGGATGTGGGAGATAGATCTATAATGGAAAGTCTTTGAATGCTATACTAACCTATCTTGCTATGTTCTGTCAACAAAAGGATTTGTTTTTTTAATCTTCTCAAAATCTAAGCATGAGTGTCCAGCGGTATCCCTCAAGCCACAGAAGGTTCACACACTTGATTGCATTCTAGATGTTTGATTTTCATCTCCAAAAATTCCCCAGCTAAGATAAGCACTACTGAGAAATGCAAGAACTGGGGCCCACATAACTGAAGGGCACTGACATTAGACAGATCTGCTTTAAAGAGCGCAGTCAACTGCATCAAGGACAAAGGAGAAGTTACAAACAACAAGATATTTATGTCAAGTGTTCCTGTTTCTTGAGATTGATTGGAATGAGATATTGCTGGAAGAAATTTCTGTGAGGTAACTACCATTATCCTCCAAATCTAACAAAACAATGTTAAAAACAAAACAAAAGAACATTTTTACTACAATGTTGTTAAAAAAAATTGTAATCCCCCAAATTTGGAGAAATTCCAGAGTGGAATGTTTCTGCAATTCTCATCTAGTCTGCTACCCTGAGATTTTTGGTAATCTCCTTACCAGGTGCTAAATAGATTTGACTTGCTTGACTTATCTAGATCAGGGGTGTCAAACTTGATTTCACTGAGGGCCACATCAGGGTTGTTTGACCTTGGGGGCTGTGGGGCTGTGGCCAGGGTGGGTGTGGCCAGCTTGACGACACTTGTGTTGGGGGCACCTGTGGTGTCCCGAGCGCTCTGTCAGAGAAAATGGGCTCCCGAGCTCCATTTTCGGCTGCGATGGCCTCCTGCAACCCTCTGCCAGCGAAAACAGAGCTCAGGAGGCCACCTGTGGTCCTCCTGAGCTCCATTTTTGCTGGCAGAGGCATCATGGGCCAATTCTTCACTGTTTCCAGGACAGCCATGTGGGCCAGATCTAAGCACCCCGTGGGCCAGATCCGGCCCCCGGGCCTTGAGTTTGACACCCCTGATCTAGATTATTTAAGTTTAGCTAAAAGAACTTTCCTCAACACTAAAAATATATTAAAAGGCACACCATGCTGTTTGTAGATGCCAAACATTTTGAAGGCATCTCATGAAGAGAGATTGAGGTAGCAATTTTGAGTGTTCAACTCTTTATATGCTCCAGCCACAAAGAACCTTGAAGATCAAGCCATCAGTAATAGCCTTGGAACCAATAAAAATAATAGTCTGGTCATAAAACCCAGTCCCAGTTAATAATAATGTTTTCATCATAAACGGATCCAGTTTGTAGAGAAGTATGAGATTGACCCACATACAAGGCATTGCAGGAATCCAAATGTGTGAATGTGTACCTCTGAAACAAGGCACACCTGTTCAGGTAGGTAAACTTGCAACTGGCAGACAGGATGCATCAATTAGTGCACAGAGTCTCATCTTTAGGATAAACATCTAGTAAAACAATGAGTTTACTTTGGTAAGGATTACATTTGGGGAAAAAAAAAATCAGAGCTCCCAAGAGACTTCTGGGATGTTCTGCCAGGTTGTGATTCAGGTTTTGTGGGTTACACCCCAACCTACATAATGATTATATGGTATGGGAGAAAAAGACAGAAGCAGCAGCAGCTGTCTTTTAGCCTCTCAGAGCAGGAGGCGTCCAGAAGAGGAGATGGCCTGCAGAGGAAACTCTGGGTTTCCCAGGCTGGACCAAGATGGCATTCCTGATTGTGCCTTTTGAGGACATATTTAATGTTCCTTAAAAATTTAGACAAATAATTATTTATGGTATTCATTTGTTAGATGTACATCCTGTCTTTCCTCCAGCACAAGCTGATGCACATGGCATCAGCATCCATTCTATGAGCTGTGGTGGTGCAGTGGTTAGAATGCAGTATTGCAGGTTACTTCTGCTGACTGCCAGGTGCCTGCAGTTCGATTCTCACCAGCTCAAGGTTGACTCAGCTTTTCATCTTTCCGAGCTGGGTAAAATGAGAACCCAGATTGTTGGGGACAATATGCTGACTCTGTAAACTCCTTAGAGAAGCTTGTAAAGCACTGTGAAGTGGTATATAAGTCTAAGTGCTTTTGCTATTTCCCACCTGAAAGGAAGGCTGGAGTGAGTGGAAGTGACTGACCCAAAGCCATTCAGTGACTTCCTGCGACTGAACATGACTTCCGAGAGTCAGTTAACAGGAATAAAAAGACAAAGCAATTCAACCCATCCCTCTTCCTTAACTTCCCTTGATATTTAACTGTAGATAGATTGAATCCAGAAATATTCATTTTTAAAATGTCTACAGTTAGGTGAGTTTGCAGCAATATTTTTTGAAATCACTGAGATTTCCTAATGTAAATAAAGCATCATGCAAGGAAAAAATAAAACACCATGAGACTATACATCAGGGGTTTTTTTTGATCAAAATGCTTAGTTTATTAACAAACTAACAAGAATATTGTGCTGTTCTATAGGGTTTTTTAAAAATTATATATTACTTGTATTTTCCTTGTTTTTATACAGTATTAATAGTTGTGACTGGTCCTGAGTGACACATTTGAGATATGCAATTATATAATTGGAATTTTTAAAAAGTCTTTTAAAAATCAAATTCCTATAAACACAACTAAAATGACCTTATTGGTCATGGTCTTATTTTTGGAGGAGGCTTATGCTAGCGCATGCGCCCAAAAGCCCAGGGGATGTCTTATTTTCGGGGAAACAGGATAGATAGATAATTTCTTTTGAGACTCTGCCTCAGAATTTCATTTTTTAATGTATGCCAGTGTGTTCACAGAAAAAAATGACAATAAAGGTTATTTTATAAGGCACAGAAAATATAAAACCCAAAGACTTGTCAGAGTCAACCAAGCTTGCCATTTATTTTTGGAACTCAAGTCTGACTCTTTAGTATAGTGTAAAACCCCGTCAAAAGCGATGGTGATACATCCAAAGTCCCTACAAACACTCTTTGATTCGATCTCGATCGCCCTATCTTAGCTGGAGGAAGAGAAAGCAAAGGGCGGTCCGGGTCACCCACCGCAAGGTCCCCAGTCAGAACTATGGGAGAGAGTCTCCGAAGAGGCCGAGCTCCTCAAGCGAGACACCCGAGCGGCTCACTCAGCCAGGCAAAGAGCCCGGGCGCCCTCGGGAATCTCCTATAATCGCCTGACAGCCGGCCAAGTGGGCGGGTCAGGACTTGTCCCTCTGTTCCCGGCTGGGCTGTGCGCGGGGTGGTGCTTTTCTTCCCAGCTCCAGAGGCACTGAGAGGTTTGCTCCCTTGGCTCCTTTTGACATTAACCGGAAACGAGAGAGGCTCCGGGCGGTCAAGCCAAGCCAAGCCGGCGAGCAAAAGCCTCGCTTCTCCAAAGCGCATCGCTGGAGAGCGGACTTGAGGGCACCGGCGGAGGGGAGGGGGGCGCTTCTCGGTCGGCGGCCGCCGCCAATTGGGTGTCCCCATAGGAAGGTAAGGAAGCTGGCTGGCTGGCTGGGGAAAGCGGAGGGCGCGCTTTTTTAGGGGTGGAGATTAGCCGGGTACTCTTGGCGCGAATGGGGAGGAGGTGCGGGGGGCAACGACACGCTGTGGAGACCCGAGAGACTCTGGTCTCCTGGCATGGCGGGCATGCGCGCCCTCCCTTATTTTGGTCGGATGGGGCGGATGGGGTGGTAGAGATGGCGTATTCGACCCTTCCTTTGACTCGGTCGGTCTTGGTAAACGGCCGGAGACTCGCTAAAGACTAGCAGGACTAGTAAAACCTTCATTTTTATTTTTATTACTTTATTATTTTTATTTTGCACGCGAGAAAGTACTTTGCGCAACGCAGGACCGATTTGAGAGCTTCGGCGATGGGGGGGGAAGGGGGGTGGAGGGGAAGAGAGCTTACCCCCTCGAAACGGGACGTTGCAATCTCGGCCCTTTTGCTCGTTGGGTGCAACTTTGATAACAATTGTATTTTTGTTGTTGTTTGTTTGTTGTTCTTCGGCGTGGAAAGACTCGTTTTCTCTCTTTTGCTTTCGACGCAATCGCTTTTCCCCCCCACCGTGACCACCTTCTGCGCCTCCCTCGCTCTCACTCTCCCCCCTAAACATTGTAACAGTCAGCCATAATGGGCCGGCGATATTTATTTATTTATTTATTTTTGCAAAATTGGGCATGGAGTATACTTGAGTAATCTCATCCTTGTAGTGAACCTCGGGGTTATTAAGTGCATCTGTCATATCCTGTGGTTTAGGCATTTCCTATCCTCCCGACAGAGTTTCACTGAAAGTTCTTTGAAGTGGTACTGTTTATCACTCCCCCCTCCCCCCCCCCGAGAAATACAGCCAAGTTTAAAATAATAATAATAATAACAATAAAAAAAACCTAGGCTAACGAAACTTTTGGTTTCAGTTGGAAGGAGAAAAAAAAATCCAATGTTTTTCTCTCCTCCCCCTCTCCTTTTCTTAAACGTTGTAAAACGATGTCATGTGGTCTTTTACGCAACCTTTTGGAATGTCTTTAGAATAACTGGGGAGAGTAGCTGTAAATCTGACAGTCAGATGGTTGGTGTGCTTACTCAGGAGTAAGATTGGTTGAGTTTAAGCTGTGGCACGAGAACTAGTAACACTGCCTTAGAAAGGGGTAAGGTTCAAATGCAAACATTCCAACCAAGAGAGCCATGCTTTGATGTGGCAAATTAAAAGAGCTGCTTGCTGCTGTCCTTAAGTGCAGGGAACCTGGGCTATTAGTGCCAGCGTGACTTTAAATGCCTTGTGGTCTGGATCGCAGTTTATATCAGCTTTGTGCAATGATGGATGTCTCTGTATAGGATAGATGACATTTCCTGGCATGGTCATATTGGCTAGGAATTGATCTATTTATCTATTTTTAGAGCTCATGTATAAAGGTTGCAATAAGGCCCAAACCGAATGGTGTTATTTGTGAGCTTCTATCGAAATGCATAATCAATGTAATTGTACTTTGCAGTAGTTCATCAAAAAGCAGGAACAATTTTAATTATGGGCAATATTTTTAGAGGACAATATAGTTTTCTTGGGAATAAAGATAAATATAGGGCCTGTAGGTCTGTTCTTTATCAAGATATCTTGAAATGCAAATGCTTTTAACCTTTCTTCAGTGTCCATGTTGGGGCTGGGTATTCATGAGGTTCAGAAGTTAATAAGGTGAGCCTTTTTAGTGCTTGGGTTGGAGACAGAGTTGTAGATTAGACTGGAAAATAAAAAAAATAAATAAATAAAACAAAACCCAACATCCCGGAAAAGACAGTAACAACTCATGATTTCCATATTGCTGACAAGAAAACAACATGTCCACATTCTGAAAGTCATCCCAAATCAAACTTGACTGGAACAAGATTTTACTTTTTAAACAATTCTTAGGGTGCAGCCAAGCATATGGGAGCTATAAATAGTGCAATTGGATGATTCTGCATGTGTTAATTTTCTGTTTTAGTGCTTTTCTACTTTTCCTTTCTTTGAAGAAGGGAAGCCAAAATTCCTTAACTGTTTTGTCTAATGCCCATCTGGTGAAGTAGATTAGGGAGAGAAATAGTTAATTTCTTAACATCACACGGTGAACTTTCTACAATCTCTGTGGTCAAAGTCTAATATTCTGATAACAATTACTATGCATGGCCATATAGAGGTTATTCTAAGACTGTTGGAGATTCTCTGGTCTTCCACTAATTCCCCCAATACAAACTATCAGCAGTTTGTCTTGTACACAAATAACTTGAACCAAAGAAAAGAGACTTCTGCACATGGCAGCATTAACCACAACAGTGTTATACAACAGCTTTGGGGGGTTACAATCCTGTAAAATGGAGTAATATGTAATGACAAAATTTCCTTTTCCTTCCTGCACTTTCTCCTCCTCCATACAATGCTGGTCCTGGCAGGCTGCCAAATCTCTTGTCAAGCGATTGCATAAATTCATATGACAGATCTAGAAATGCTGGTATTAAGAAGGCTATCATGCTATTACAGATTTCTCTTCAAGAGGCAGAGTATCCAATTGCTCCATACAGGTAGTCCTCGACTTTCGACCACAATTGAGCCCAACATTTCTGTTGCTAAGTGAGTCATTTGGTAAGTGAGTTTGCTCCATTTTATGATCTTCCTTACCACAGTTGTTAAGTGAATCACTGCAGTTGATAAGTTGGTAACCTGGTTATTAAAGTGAATCTGGCTTCCTCATTGACTTTGCTTGTCAGAAGGTCGCAAAAGGTGATCACATGATCCCGGGACAGTGTGACCATCATAATTATGAGTCAGTTGCCAAGCATCTGAGTTTTGATCATTTGATCATGGGGATGCTGCAATGGTCATAATTGTGGAAAATGGTCCTATGTCACTTTTTTCAGTACCATTGTAATTAAATGAACTGTTGTAAGTCGAGGACTATCTGTATTAACAGAGTGCCCTTAAAACTACTTTTGAGCATTGCTTTAGGGAGACTGTCCAGCAGGGCTGGACATGTTGCAATACTTTGGAAGAATAAACTGATGAGAGATCCAGAGATGATGAGACCATATCCAGCTACTGTACATGCAGAGCTGCTTCCTTCCTCTTCCTGAATATCCTTGTCTATAAGCTTCTTCTTAACTAGAATTTCCCTGCCTGGGCATAACCCGTTCCTATCAGTCTTTGGGGAGGAAGCTTCTGCAGTATTTTTGTTGTTGGTGCTGCATACTCAGCTTCCAGGATGTATCAAAGGGATGTTTAACATAAAAGGAGTGAAAAATTGAATTTTCTTCAAAATTTAGGTATCCCATCCATGCTTTGGCCATGCCTCTAAATAAAATGCAGAGCAGGGATTGCAACACATCCCTTGAAAACCTGGTTTGAAATAGAGGTTTCTCCTTTCTAAAGCCAGATTCCTCTCCATGGAGGAGTTGCACACTGGGCATAACCACAAAAGCATGATAACAATTAGATTCTCCTTGTGTAGGAAAAAAAGAAAAAGTAACTACAGTGCTTGTTTGTGCCTTCTGGATGTTGCAGATCATCAAGAGACCACTAGAAGAAAGAAGTCCTGAGTCCATACGTAGGGCCAAAAGATTTCTCTCTCTTCCTTCTCTGAAAGCTCTCAAGCCCAGGAGCTTTCGTAAATTAATTCAAAGGCTAGGTATGAAAGATGCTTGAATCTCAAAACAGAGAGTATTCCCTGTGAGTCAGGGTGCACTGCTTTATCGCAAAACCAGTTCTCATGGCTGAAATACTGTTCTGTCAAATTTAGTTCTTCATAAAGTAAGACATCAAAGTAAGAATTCTTCAACCAGTTTCCAGTTGAAGAGATAATTTTTGTTGATTAGGACTCGGCATGATAAGATATCTTAGGTGACTCATAGTGGGTTGCTTTTAGACCCTGGAGGGTTGGAGCTGCTAATTCTTGTCCTGAGCATCTCTGAAGAAAATTGGTGGAGCTTTCTGGCATAGATTTAAGGAAGGGAAAACTTCATTTGACCCTTTCTATTGTTCAGTAACTACCAGAACTGAAGAGACTGGAGAAAAAGGGAAAAAGGGAGAGAAAATACGTCGCTACTACAATCCTAATGCCTACATCTATCCTATATTTTCAGTACATGACATTAATTTAATTAAAATATGACAGTAAGGACAATAACTATGTCATTACTACATTTGCAAATTATGTTTTCTTATGCTGAAACCATACAATAAAGGGCCAAGTTATAAAATACTGTATATCATTTTCTTATTTAAGACTTGAGAAGCATTATCAATTTATTTGGTTTCAGATTATTTGAAAAAGGACAATTCAGAAGCCAAGTGCAATGCATATACATAGTTGTCACTCCAAAAATGGTTGGTCAAATTCCTTGAAAGCCATAGAACTATATTTTTTCCCAAATAAGGAAACTTGGCACATTCTGCTGTGTTTTAAGCTAGTACAAATGTAGTGCTTACTTTATTGGCAATACATTGGCCTGCTGCCTTTGCATAAAAGTGCTGGAAGCTATTTCATCTCTTCCTTTTTATTTTTATTTTAAATTCCAAATTCAAAGAGATTAGTGAGGAATGATTTAGTTCTAGGATATGTTGCAAATTTAGTGGCTAAAAGTTGCAAGTAATATGTTTTAGGTGTGTAGGTTTGCTGCTCTGTATGGCTTGTGCAATTTTTGGAAACATGCTTTGCTCATTTTAGGCTAAATCCTTTTACCTATTTTAAGCAATAAAAACTCTTAAGAACAAGCTTTTCATACAAGAAGATAATTACAATAAATTGTTAATTCAAGTAGGAAAAGATTTAGATAAATGGGGTAAACTTCAACTTTCACTTTTAGGACGAGTAGCAACTGTAAAATCGTATGTGTTACCAAAATTTAACTTTTTATTTCAAACTGCGCCAGTTAGCTTACTGGGAAAATTTTGGGGGGATTTAAATCAAATAATATCAAAATTTATCTGGCAAGGGAAAAGACCAAAAGAAAGATGATGCAAGAAATAAAAGAGAGAGGGGGCTTGGGATTGCCATGCTGGGAGAATTACCATGCAGCTGCCATATTAACCTGGGTAAAAGAATGGATTACTCTAAGGAATAGACGTCTTCTTAAACTAGAAGGATTCGATATACAATAAGGCTGGCATGCGGCTCTTTGGTAAAACAACACTACACAAAGCAAATGGTTTACCCAACACTATGTAAGAAATACTTTAATACGGACATGGGAAAAACTGAGTAAAAAATACTATATTAAGGTACCATGTTGGATCTCACCCATAGAAGCGTTAACATACCCCAAATTATATAACTTTGATAAAAAACTAACATATAAAGAATTACTGAACCCATTGGGCAAACTAAAATCGAAACAGGAACTGGACTCCCAAGAAATACACATTGATTGGTGGACATATACCCAGATTAAATCTAAATATGATAAAGATAAAGAGAGGGGCATTAACAATGAACTTCAAGAATTAGATAAAATTTTAATAGGACAAGAAAAAGGTATGATTTCCAAAACATATAAATTACTGATGGAATTAGAGATAGGTGAGGAAATAATCAAAGATACAATGATCGCCTGGGGAAAAAATTTTGGACATCCAATCTATTTAGAAAAATGGCAGGAAATATGGTGGGACAATATGAAGTTAGTTGTGTCTTCAGCCTATGGTATATAGGTGGCACCTTTCTCTAGATAGACTAGTGAAAATGATCAAGGGACAAACAGCAGAATGTTGGAAGTATAGGAAGGAAAGAGGTACATACTACCACCAATGGTGGACATGCCCAAAAGCAATGGAATTTTGGGGGAGGATAAAAGGATGGTTAAATGAAATTCTAGACACCAAAATTGAGTGGCGCCCAGAGACATGCCTGCTCAGATTTAGGCCAGAGAAAATGGGAAACGATATATGGTATCTTGCTCTGCATGTGATTATCACAGCGAGACTGGCATATGCACAATTCTGGAAAAACCAAAATAGCCCACCAGAAGAACTTATTATTCAGAAGATTTTAGAATGCGCAGAGGCGGATAAATTAACTAAAAAATTGAAAGACAAAGATCAAACACCAATATGTCTATCATGGGGAAAATTTTATAGATGGATTGAGAAAAAGAAAACAATGGTAAAATAGATGAGAAAAGATATACGCTATTAGAAATATAACATAGAAGATGTAAAATAACATAACATATAGTATATGTATGTAATGAAGTAGAAAAGATTAGAGGGATGTATGAAGAGATGTAAGTTGTTCTGTCTCCTCTGGACTATAATACCTACCAATGTAGGATATTTGGATAAGGGGGTATAGGGGTGTATAAGGTCACTCTTATACGCATTGTTCTTTTTTGTATTGTACTGTATTGTACGACGTTTGTCTGATCATTGTTTGTTTTTAACTGAAAATGTAAATAAAGATTATTTAAAAAAAAAAAAGAACAAGCTTTTCATAATAGGAGAAATTAAGGCTCAGTTTGTGTCATTCCAAATCTGGAAATTTTAAATTTTGAATGATTAATATTACTGATATTATTTGACAGGTGGCAAATTCTGTACAGTCTAAGGTTTGAGCAGACATAACAAAAATGTGAGAGCTTAGGACAACTTAAAATGTAGGAGGAATAGGTTGAACAGAAGTGATGGACATTAATTTATGATTACTTGATTTCTAACCTCTCTTTTCTCAGAAAAAGAACAAGGATGATTTGTTGGAATCCTTCATTAAACAATCAGTGTTGGAATTATTAGTATTTAAAAGTGACATTGAATTTTACACATATCTTGAAGCCATTTTTGAAAGCAGTAATCTAGTTGTTTTCAAATATGTTGGAATCAATATGTCCATTAAAAAAATGACAGCATGTGGTAGGTCTTTATTTATGTACATCCATTTGTATGCTGCCTGTTATGATTCTGGTTTATTAAACTAAAAACAACCACACAATACTGATAAAACAAGAAACAGTTATTGTTCATAGGAGAATGACTTTTATCAGCCTCACAATAAACCCTATGTGTTATGGAAGAACTGTTTTAATAAAACAAAAGGAAAGTATTAAAAGAGGGACTTGGGAAGAAATGTTCCTTTGGTAGGAATTAAGATCAATGTATGGGGGGATTCTTGAATTCATGCCTCTGATCTTCAGGTTAGAAGCCCAGCTTTATTAACAAGCACTCAATATTTTTGGGTTTATGACCTTATGTTTTTAAGTAATTAATTGAAGTCCTCAAAATTAGCTAGCTAACAGTTTTTTTAAAAAAATACTTTTGTTAAAGATTTTTTTTACAAAGTTAAAAGATAAACCCTAACAGTGAGAAAAAAAGCTTTAAAAAGGTGGCAAAAATGATAAAAGAGCATAGAGAAAGAAAGAAAAAACAAGCCATCCCTCTCGAAGTAACAGTTGGAAAGGACCTTGGAGGTCATCTAGTCCAACTCCCTTGCTCACGCAGGAGACCGATAGGAGGGATTTGAACTGCTGACCTTTCTGATTGACAAACTCAGCATCTTAGCCACTGAGCCACTTAGGGAACTGACAGTTCCCAATGTTTTTTTATACCTTATATATACTTGAAAACATTTCTCCCTTCAAAATTACAAAACATGGTTCCTTTCTGTCCATATCCCACCCATATGAATTGATAAATGCTGATAACATATTTTATTTTTACCCATTTTCAGCAAAAAGTCCATAAAGGATTTCCAGTCTTTTATAAAGGGAATAGTTCCCTCCCTAATCAAACAAACCAATTTGACCATTTGTAAATATCCTTTCTTATGAGCAAACTTTAAGCTATTTGTAGCATGCGCACAGTCTTAAAGTGAAGAGAAAACCAGTCTCCTTAGTATTAGCTTTCCTAAATAGCTTATCTAATGACAATTCTTGCTTTCAAAAGGATTTAATCTAATCCAGGCCCATCCATACAAATCAATCAATAAAAATACTTTTTATTTTTTTGCTTCCTTTTTGTTTCATGAAAGGAAAAGTAGAGCAAAGTTTTTATAAAGCTCTTAATTTATATACAATAGTGGCCAAAATTGTGGAAACATTTTGGGAAAAGTGTATTTTTAAGGTTTGATGGCTAATAACACCACTTTTTTTGGAGTAGTACCATAAAATTATATATCAGTGGAAAGATAATTTAATCAAGAATGTAATGCTTTTCCACCTTTGTTTGAGACATAAAAGTGTCTTTTTTTCGTGGAATTCTAGATTTTAGGCCAAATTCCTACAGTCTGCGCCGAACAGTCCTTGCACCCAACTTCACATTGCATTGCGCCATTTCATCTTGTATACATCCAGATGATTTTCTTCTGTCACACAGTCTCTTAATTCTTCTATCACCACTTGCTGTTGTGCACCTTTTCCTGCCTTTACCAGTGTGGGTTTGTAATGATTGAGTCTCCTTATAACTCTTCAGAAACTTAGAAATGCTACCTTTAGTTAAGTTTCCACCAATTTTTCTTCTAATTTCTTTATAACTGTAGCCTTGTTCACTTAATAATACTATTTTACATCACTTTCTGGGCGACCAGTCATCTCTTTGCACCATTACTTTAATTTTATTACGTTTTACAAGCTCACTAAATGAAAGAACACAAAAAACCCCAACCAACTTGATAGCGATCACACAACACACTGACAAATGTCCTTACATGACATCAGTAACTGAATTCTACTGCGATCTGACTGGCTCATTGCCAAAACAAGATGACACCTGATTGGCTCTCTAAACACTCATGCTCATTGGGTACAATCAGATAAAGGAAAGCTACCTGATATCAACCTAAGCAAGTTGTGCTTCCTTTTTCTGGATATTTGGCTATAACTTTTCATAGAATACAGAGATAATTGAACAAACTTTACATTTGCATTACATTTGTGATTAAATTATCTTTGCATTGATATATAATTTTATGGTACTGCTCCAAAAAAGGTAGTGTTATTAGCTATCAAACTTCAAAAATACACTTTTCCCAAAAGGTTTCCACAATTTTGGCCACTACTGTAGAAGAAAGAACCAGCAAAGGCAGTTAAAGCTATAACCATCTACAAATCAGTTATTTCTTTTCCTGGAAATGCTGTTTCTAAACTTTATGGAGACAGGAGTTAAACTGTAGTTTTTCTACAGAAGGAAGAAAAGGAACCCCATAGGCATCTTTGGCACACCTGATAGTCATGTGCAAAAGTCTATTTCTTTTTCCTAAGTTGTCTTAACACTCACTTTGGAACAAGCAAAGTCTGTTGCTAATGATGAGCAAAAAGGCAAGCTGCCAAATAACAGGAACTCAGCGAGTATCTATTTAACTATATTGAACTGAACACACTGTTGCTAAAGAGGTAGATATCCAAAGCACAAACCACAATAGACAGAAATACAAAACACAACAAAGTGTCTTTTAGATTTTGTTCTCCTTGGTGTTGAAGATGACTCTTTCGAAGCTATAAAAATAATTGCCAGCCAGTGAAGAACTCCCTTTCTAAGCTCAACAAATCTATAGAATATAGAATATAAGTCACTTCTTTGTTGTTGTTGGGTTTTTCTTTCTTTTGGTAAACTCTCAAGGCACATTAACTTATTTAGATCAAAACCTAAGATCAGTCTATCCTACAGAGCCATTTCTAAAGTAACTTTCACCTTATGAAAACAAAGTACTTCCTTTTCATAAGGTGAGCGTTACTTTAGAATTGTCCCTATTTGATGGATAATGACCAAATGATTCCTTCACATCCCCATCATGTGTTACTAATATGCTTGCACACAACAAAGCCAATCATCCTAACCTTCCCTATGGCTATCCTACAATGGTAGCAGGAGCTCCTGATGGTGTTTCTGTAAATGATATGACCAGGAGGTGGAGGAATTACTTCTCTTGTCCCCTTGAAGCAGCAGTTTATATCTAATGAAACTTAAACATACAGTTCTTAGGAAAGGATGAGAGAAATTCTTGGCTTGCAAGGTAAAGCAGAACTTTTAGTTTGATCTTTCTTGAAAATAACTCTCCTTGGTTACATGGTTTAGAATCACAAAGGTTAATCTTGTGTAACATTTACAGGGGATATATAACATTCAATATATATATATGTAGATGTGCATTTATATTATGTATTTTCTATCTATCTGTCTGTCTGTTTGTCTATCTATCTAGCCATCCATCTATCCATATCTACCTACCTACCTATCCTGTTTCCCTTAAAAATAAGACATCCCCTGATAATAAGCCCAAACGGGCTTTTGAGCGCATGCCCTAAAATAAGCCCCCCCCGAAAATAAGCCCGCCCCAAAAATAAACCCGCCTCAAAAATGTTTAAATGCATGCACAGCTGGTCCCCACCATTTCCTCTGGTTAGGTTTAGGGAGACAGAGCTGGAAATCAGGTAAGATGGCAAGAGGAACCTTGTCTTGCTCCACGCGCCCCCAAATAATAAGAAATCCCTGAAAATAAGGCCAAGCACTTATTTTGGGGTTCAAAAAAATATAAGTACCTACCTACCTAAGCATTTAGATATAACATTTATATTCTGGATCTTTGAAACATTTTCCAGTGGATGATAATGTAGTTACAATATTTTAGGATGAAGCCTTTTGTAGATTGTTACCACACATGCAGTGTTGTTGCCATATTGAAACAGTTGAGTTAAAAATTGAATGACCTCCCTCTAGGATGCTTGTTGATTTAGATAAATTATGTTTTAAATCATTTATTGTATGTCTTTGCTTATAATAGTTTTTTACACTTATGACAGTTGCAGCATCCCTGTGGTTCTGGGATCAAAATTCAGGTGCTTGCTTGGCAATTTGTTCATATTTATGATGGTTGGAA
Organism: Masticophis lateralis; assembly: GCA_030761175.1. Classification (NCBI taxonomy): domain Eukaryota; kingdom Metazoa; phylum Chordata; class Lepidosauria; order Squamata; family Colubridae; genus Masticophis; species Masticophis lateralis. The sequence goes on along the minus strand of JAUDYJ010000001.1, from coordinate 200,327,130 downwards.
TGTCCCGGGGTCATGTGATCACCTTTTGCAACCTTCTGACAAGCAAAGCCAATGCGGAAGCCAGATTCATTTAAAACAACCATGTTACTGACTTAACAACTGCAATGATTCACTTAACAACTGTGGCCAGAAAGGTCGTAAAATGGAGCAAAACTCACTTAACAAATGTCTCACTTATTAACATAAATTTTGGGCTCAATTGTGTTCATAAGTCGAGGATTACCTGTAAAAGAAGGCTGGAGGATTCCAGTCTCAGTTCCCATGATTTTGTACTCTGCTCCCTTAATTTTGGCAGTCACTAAAAGAAATACTCTGAATTTAGGCAGTTTGAAGAACTCTTGAGAAGATGGGAGGATCACCAAAAATGGAGGATAATCATGTTTTAATGGATCTTGTGTACCCAATCAGGAAGGATGCAAAGAAGATCTAAGATCATTATTTTGCTAGTTGTGCAAGATTGACAACTAAGCATAATTAAAGCTTTAAATTAACTGTGGGAGGAGTTAGTAGTACAGTATACATTAGGCACACACTAATATACTGTAGTAGCAGTAGTGCTACTTTACATGAAACAGATTAATCATTGGAGGATAGAAGGAAATAAATCAAAGTAATTCCTTTACTGCGTGCCAAGCTTCTTCAAAATAAAATATAGGAGGAGACGGCAGGAATATTATCTGCTTCTCTATTTAACTTAATTGTGGTTTAATGATTAATCTTTAGATCTGAAAGAGAAACTATGACTTTACTATCTCTTGAATTATGCCACAAATAAAGGCAAATTTTGTTTACAAGAATCTCTTTTGCATGCTGGAATTTTTCTGTTTGGATCCTGAAGGCCTACAAATTATACTGGCTTAAATATTCATATGGCAAAATGAGCCAAGTGTATGAATAAATGCAACACCATGTGTTCCACAGCCTTACAAATGATGTTACTTTTCAATTTGTGAATGAATGTGGAATCAACTCCCTCCCTCCCTCTCCCTCTCTCTCTCCCTCCCCTCCTCCCTCCCCTCTTTTTTGGTAGAGCAGTTAGTTCTCTCATTAATGTGTTAGATAAGGTGAAACAAAGGTGCATAGAACTTCATTTGGTTATCTGCTCCAGCCTCTTTCCTCTAGTGCAGGCCTTGGTGGTTTCTCTAAAATGCTGTTGCGGGATTTCATAGGCTATGTTTGCAAGTGAATTGGATGGGCTCAGGCAACAAAGAATTAAGGAGAATTTATCAGAACAGTCTTATCAATGTGCTGTGCTACTTGAATAAGTTATTTGTAGATCCAGCCCACTGTGCATTGCTTTCTAGATTTTATTAAGACAATAGCAGCGCAAGGGATATAGTATTTATGTATTTGTATATGGGTAAATAGCACTTATATTGCACCATTTATAAAAATTCCAAGGCAATGTAAAGCAATCATCAACAAGCCTTAATAAAAAAGCCATGGAAGGGAGAAAACCAAACACCCAGAGAAGTACACCTTAAGTATACCATGCATTTCATAGAAGCTACAAATAATTTATAAATACCTGGCAGAACAGTAGGCTTTAAACAAGATTAAAAAAATCAATAAAGTTGGCTTCGTGTATTTCTTCGGGGAGTTCCCTGTCACCATCACGTATAGTTTCTACAATGGGTTTTTTGTTCTCCAGAATTAAGAATGCATGTATGTGGTTATCAGGACTGAGCCAGGTGTGCCATTTAGTTCTCCAAACCTTTGTATTATTTATTTAGCCATCCTGGCTGGTGAGAATTTTTGTTTTAACGTCATTTGGCGTAGTGTCCTTTTTGGTTCTGCTGGAGAACAGCACTCAGTTCTGTCCACAACTGTACAGAAAAACATTTAGAAAATAATCTAAGGTACTTTATTATCTATATTAATGTAATGCTTGTTGTGAAAGGGTTTTTAAGATCTTATTTTGAGAAAGGATCACATTTATTCAGAGATCCAGTCCCAAACTATGTTAGAATTATTTTTTTTAAATTAGCAACTGATTTTATAATTTATGATTTTAATCAATAATGTTATGTCCTATTGGTGAACAACCTGATATGATCCAGTTTAAGTATAAAACCAAACTAAACTCTGACATGGTATTCATGTATGGGGGGAGGGGGGAAGGGAGGAGGAAGGGAGGGAGGGAGAGAGAGAGAGAGACTGAATATATTATTGTTCCCTTTTTCTGCAACTACAATTAAGCCATGAATGAAGGAAAAAATGTATTTTAGCCAGTCACACTTAAAACTCCAAATCTAGTATTTATTCTTTAGCAAAGATTTGCAGGCAGGGTGCTCGGTCTGGAAAGATGAATGTTGTGTCAGATTATTCAGGGACTTAGGTTGTGTATATTTCTTCAAGTGATTCAACAAAGATTCATGGCATTGCCTAGATTCCAAAGCTCCTAGGCAAGCTGACAGTTGCAAATATCCTTTCCTTTTGACAGCATATGTCACTGTAAGGGAATTGGTCTCTCTTTCTATATGTGCAGGCACACATACAGGAACCTTTTCCGGTAGTGCTGTAGGATCTGAACATAGGAGGAAATGTGCTTTATGTTCTAGTTGCTCCTGTACAAAAAAATAGTTTGGGGACTTTGGATTGAAGGTATGCAATGTGAGCGTCACAGCTTTTTGTGTCAATAAGAACTTATTTGCACTGTGGTATAAAGGAAAGTTAAGAATTCAGTGACTCGTGAGATCAGAAATCTAATTTTTTTCCCCCCACCTTTTCCTTACAGATTTTTTGGTGGTATATATTGTCATTATGAGATGTTGTCTCTCGGTGCTTCATTTGTGCAAATTAAATTCGATGATCTGCAGTTCTTTGAAAACTGTGGCGGCGGAAGTTTTGGGAGTGTATATCGAGCCCGATGGGTATCTCAGGACAAGGAGGTGGCTGTGAAGAAGCTGCTAAAAATAGAAAAAGAGGTAAGGCCATGAACATTACATTTACGCTTTGAACTGGAAGTTATAGTCCCAGCTCTTTGTTTTCGTGTTTCTGAATTCTGGGATATGTTTTCTTCTTCAATTCTCAAGAATATAATACTGGGAAACTGTACTATTAACAAAAACCAGAAAACCATTTTACAGTTGGAACGTGGATAGCACAATACTTTGGACAGAATAAATTAATTAAACCTCAAAAAATGGTAACATAGTGAGAATGTATTAAACTGTAAATATAGAAAACAAAATGTTAAAGAGTAGAGTAGAATCAAATCATTTTTATTTCCTGATTTTTAAGCAGGTAAATAAGATGCTCTATCTTTTGTTAAAATAGGTGCTGCTCCAGGATTGGATTTTGGTACTCAGATATCAAGTTACTTGTCATGTTGGTTTTCCTGGGAATCACATGCTTTTTATTGAGACAAGGTTGCAGGCTTGGTGTGCAACATCGTATTCCAGTCAGACTTGTATTTTTGGAAATGTGTTGTAATACTAATAGGCATTCTCAATAAGAATCTGTCCTTCCATTCTAAAGCAAGGCAGTGCTGCTAACAATCCAGAATTTGACTGTCCTGAAAGAGGAGGAAATTGTAGTAGTGAATATTTCTTGACTTGGATGGGGCTGTGATGGGGCTCTGTGCATGTGTGTGGAAAGGGGTATCAAAGTTCCTCCTTAGCAATAATGTATATAAGTCTAGTTCCTAATACAGAGATAATACTTCCACACTATGAAGAAAGTGGCTTTAGTAGAAAGAATATGAATATACAATATTAATAACAGCAGCAATAGCACTTAGATTTATATACCGCTTCACAGTGCTTTACAGCCCTCTCTAAGCAGTTTACAAAGTCAGCATATTGCCCTCAACAATCTGGGTCCTCATTTTACCCAGCTCAGAAGGATGGAAAGCTGAGTCAGTCAACAATACTTTTAACATCTTGATCTTTCTATATTTATTTCATGGCAGGAAAATAGTACTGTAGTAGTAGTAATAGTAGTAGTAGCAATAGTAGTCTTGTCAAAAAAGATTTTCATATTATGGACAGCATTAAATCCACATTTCCAATGAGTAGCCAGAGTACAGGCCTCAATTCGATATGGATTAACCAGAGAGAAAAATCAAATTGATTCGTTTGAAGAGAGTAAACCTTTTATTTAGTTCGTAGTTACCACAGCACTGGAAAAAGTGTCTCAGGACTGTTTTTGTATAGTTTTTCACAATTGTTGCAGCTTCCCCCATGGTCATGTGATTAGAATTTAGGTGCTTGGCAACTGGCAAGTTCTTAAGATGGTTGCACTGTTCCAGAGTCATGTGATCATCATTTGTAACCTTCCCAGCCAACTTCCAACAAGAAAAATGAATGGGGAGAGCCAGATTCATTTAATGACCACACAATTCCCTTAACAACTGCCATGATTCCCTTAACAACTGTGGTAAAAAGGTTGTAAAATGGGGCAAAATTCAGTTACCATATTTTTCGGAGTATAAGACACACTTTTGCCCTCCTAAAAGAGGCTGAAAATTTGGGTGCGTCTTATACTCTGAATGCAGCTTTTTTGAAGCTTTTTCTTCAGCTCTAGGGAGCGAAGCAATCTTCCTTGGGCTTTGCCTGCTCCCTCCGACTCAGCTGTGTTTTAAAAGCCCTAACGAGGCGCTAGCAATCTTCTGCTTTGCCTGCTCCCTCCAACTCTCAGCTGTGCTTTAGAAGCTTTTTTTCAGCCCTAATGAGGCGCTAGCGAGTGAAGCATTTTCTGAGCTTTGCCTGCTTTTCTCATTGCTGCTCCCCCTCAGCTGTGCTTTAGAAGCTGGTTTTTATCCCCAAGTAGGGGATAAAAAGCACTTCCAAGCACTCAAAACCAGCAAACTAATGTGCTGAAGCTGATCAGACTAAGGAGGCTAGCCTGATGAATACCTGGTAGGGAGATTCTTTTTTCCTATTTTACCTCCCCAAAAACTAAGCTGCGTCTTATACTCTGAAAAATATGGTAACAACTGTCTTGCTTAGCAACATACATTTTGGTTTGATCATGTTTGTAAATCGAACCCTGCCTGTTGCAAACCAAATTACAACATTCTTATGAAATGTTCTCATTAAATCAACATTCCCTTGGTTGTCTTGGAGAATTTAAAGAAGAAAAAACAAAGTGGTAAACACAGAAAATCAGATAAAATACAGCAAAATCAAGCTTTAAGTAGCCTTAATATCTGTTTTGCAACCTGTATAACAGCCAGAGCGAGGCTCATCTTTATTTCTTCTTTATTTATAATTTATTTCTTTATTGAAAAAATTGATATATTTGAAACTGAGAACTGAACAAGTATTTGAAATGTGAACTGCATGCTGAAGAAAATTCCTTTAAAGTTTATATCAGCAATCTATTTCAGTTTTTATGAAACAGTTGTATATTAGTCTAAATAGTCTAAATAGTTACTATAGTAATCATCATAGTAATTGTTGTTATTATGATTATTTGTATTTCTCAGGATCAAAGGATCACTTTGCTTGATACTTTGTTTTTATTATTTATTCATTGTTAATTTGTCTCCTGACTTTCTATCTATTCAATGCAGCTTAAATAATTAAAATGCAAATTCCAAAGGTTAAGAATAAAAACAGTACGGTTAAATTCAAAGCAGTATTAGTAAATCCAATTTAATAGTCTACTGTCAAAAATTGCTTCTATAGAGGTTTACTCCAGAGTAGGTTTAACTGAATTCAGTGGAGCTTCCTAACTGAGTGGCATAGAACTTTACCCAAAAGAATTAAAGAACCTTTATTTAATATTCCAGATTTTTTTTCTTTTAACGACCCTGTAATCCCTTGCATCAAGCTGGAGTTGACACAACTAAATGGAGCTGAACATTTTCTGGCCGGATGCCCTGCCTGATGCCTATGTGGAGTTTGCGGCAGGATTGAACTCACAACCTCCTGATTGTGAGGTGACAGCTCTATCTCTAGGCCACCATGCTCACCTGATATTCTTGTATTAATTAAACCAAAATTTCTGTGCAGCAATCCCCAACTTTTCCAGTTTGGCAGCCCAGCGCAGCGCGGGGGTGCATGTGTGAGTGGCAGATGCACATGCACAGCATTTGTGTGAGCATTGTGTGCATGCGCCCTCCACTTGCACAAGAGGAGCTTCACACTTACCTGCCTGTCCATTTCTCCCACAGCCCAGTTTCGAACAGGCCACGGCCCGGGGGTTTATTTATTTATTTATTTATTTATTAATCAAATTTGTATACCGTTGGGGACCCCTATTATGTGTTATGCAAGTAGACATCTGCTTGCACATTCTGGCTTGTTTTTACTTTGCTTTCTCTTCTCCTTCCAAAATCTGCTTTAAGGTGGTCCCACATTCAGTTGAAGGAGTTATGCAGCCTAGCACAAGGACAACTATTTTATACTTTGAAGCATGTTTCTAAAAATATCTCAGAATGAAATAGAACTATAATTTCCATTGCCTAGAGTAAGCCATGTTCTTTCCTCCTTAATTCATAAATTAAGGGCCTTCACATAGCCTCTTCTTGCTAATGTCAATAAAGCTGGAGAGCTTTATTTGGATAGAAGACCACAAGGAAATCTGAGGATTGTAAATTAGACAATCATTAGACAATTAGATGGGGAAGCTGGAAAAATATATAAAAAGAAGTAGTAACGAACTATGTCTATGTTGCTGCTAAGAAATGTGCATGAATATGCCCATTAGGTATCAAGACCAACCCAAGTAAATTCTTAGCATTCCCATTTTAATTTAATTCAGATTACAAATGTCTATGTCCTTCGCAGATCTAAATATCTTCAAATTACTTGTGAAATTCAGCCTTAATATAACTCCATTATTAGTTGAAGGTTAATAATTTCGTTATGGTTGGTTGAAACTTTTTATTTTAAAATCATTGAGATGCCGTTGCAGTTCCTTTCCATAAATATACTTTTGGCAGTCAGTTTGGAGCCTGTTTCATTCTTGGAAATTTTTAATTAAAATACTTTGCTTGTTGTTGTTTGTACCAGCAAATATAAGACTTAAATGGGTCATAGGAATTTCATGTGCTAATAGAAAAAAATTATATTTTTAGATAAATTGAACAGTTTTGTAATTTGAGAGTAGGGTAGTTGTATATACTGTCTGGGTTCTTGGAAGTGTTAGAATTATGTACATCTGGCATGTTTAATATAATTTATAGCACACTGTCAAGAGATTCACACTAGCAGTTTATTCTGTTTATACAGTAGATTTGCAACAAGAAATTACAACCTCGGTATCCCACTGTAGGAGAAAAGCTGTCTTAGTCTATGGTGGCAAAAAAAATCAGGAATCTGGCAGTAATTTTTCCAATTAACTGATTAAAAGGTATAAGCTTTTATGAGTTGCAGCTAACTTCATCATATATGCAGAGTGACTAGACTGATGTAGGATTTAAACTGGGGGGAGATGGGGGCAAGAAAAAGCAAAAAGCAAAAGGTGTGGAGGACAGATCAGGGAAGAGAGGTTGGTTGTATAGAAGAAGGCTATATGTGACCCATATTACAAGCACCTTGGTTAACAATTTTAATATGTTAAAAACCTATTGCATTTGCTGAGACCTTCCGAGATTGCCTGAAACAATTATGTACAACTGCTTACTTAATGGTGCTGTTAAAGTTCAGCTTTCCCAAAACAGGAACAGAAATTACTGTTTTGGGAAAGCTGGACTTATAACAGCACCATTAAGCAGTTGTTGAACTGCCATACATAAATAATCGTTTCAGGCAATCTCAGAAGGTCTCAACAAATACAATAGGTGTTCTGGGAGGTTAAAATGCTTTGATATTACTTCAGTCTTGCTCGATTACTGATGTCAGACTTGTGTCCATTCTGTACAAAGTTTGTTCTATTTCTCTGATATAGAATCCACGTGGGCATTGCTGCAAATGATGATTTATATCACAGTGGAGGAAGAGCTTCTAATCTTCTGGGTGCACTAATTGTGATTTGTCACGGGAACTGTTTGGTGTAGATTTGGGGGCACAGTAGACATGTAAGTTTGTTGGAGAGGGAGAGCAGATCTTATGGTGAGAAATATCTGAGTTAACTTTTAACTAGTTAACCTGAGACAGGAGTGTCTGACGTGTGGCCCGTGGGCTAGATGCATCACCTGTTGGCAATGCTCTCCCCCGGTTTAGTGAAGGGGAAAAAAAGTCATGATACGTCATGTGACAGTATAAAACCGTGAGTTTGACACCTCTGCCCTATGAGATTTTTGTGCAGATCGAAAAAGTGATGGCAAGTACTAATGATAGCTGAATGAATACAGGATGAAATGTATGAGTAAAATGCAGAATGAGTAAAAATGCAGTAAAGATAGAGTTTCTATTTCTATTTCCTTGATTATATCTTCTCTCATTCTCTTACACCCTTTTCCACTCACCGAAAGAGAAAGTTACTGGAAAGGCAACTGAGGAATTTCTTGGAAGCACAATGCTTGGCAATCTTTCTCTCCTAACTAATGTTGGGATAATTGAAGTCTCCACCAATGCTTTATTATGTCTTGATCAAAGATTTGCAATTTGTTTTTGGAAGCATTTTCTCCATAGTTTTATGGATGTAAGTAAATATCAACAATAGCAGTCCTGCATCCTTCCATTCCGGCATCCTTTCATTCATTTTAATCCACATTTTTTTAGCACGGTGAAGTTAATTCATTTGCAAGTAAAGTATATTTCCTCCTTTTATTGCTTCTGTTTCTTTTGAACAAATCTGCTATATTCCATTTTTGGGTTCATTCCACCAAGTCTCCATAATACCTTTTAATTTCTGTATTGAAAAGTCATTTCAGTACATTTTAATAAAGTCATTTTAATTTTATTTATTTTCTATATTCTGGGTATTGGTACTGCTTATATAGACAATGAAGTGATGAAGCTTATGAGCTAAAGTTTTTTCCTTACTGATTTTTGTTTTGTTTTATTAAATCCCGTTACCACAAGAATCCACCTTCCTTCTATAGTTCACAAGGAATTTCTAAAGAATTTAGTTTAAATCCCTCCTGACCACGTTTTCCCATATTTCAGTGAAATATGTGTTTGTGATCCTTGTGAGATGAGGAAATCCATCACTGTACAGTTAGTTCTTGAGTTACAACCAGAATAGAACCTTTCCCATTATGGTTGTGAATCATAATGGTTGTAAAACAGGTAAGTTAGATGACCAGCCCGATTTTATGATATTTTTTGCAGCAGTCGTTAAGTCAGTATGGTAGTTGTAAGTATAAACCCACTGTTTGCTATTGGATGAAAACTGGAAATAAGTGCTGATTTTCTGCAAAACCGTTGTAAAACGTGGTCACTTGATGGTAGAACATTGCAAATGGCCTTAAATGCAGCCATATTGTTCAGTGCTTGAAGTCTGGACACATGACTTCAGGCTGGGGTTTGCCCATTAGAACTTCAGATCTTTGGTTATAAGCAGTGGTGAAATCTGAACCAATTTGCTACCGGTTCGCTGGCCGCAAATGCACGCTGCATGTGTATGCACAGTGTGCGCCAAAAGGAGGCTTGGGAAGGTAAGTAGAAGCGAGGGGGGGATCAGCTGCAGTGCGCGATTTAGCTTCACTAGAAAGCAGGATTTCCTGCTTTCTAGCAAAGCTAAATCCTGCGCCACAGCTGATTGTTGGAAGTAAGGGTTCAGAGGAACCGGTAGCTTTTTTTTACTACCGGTTCACCCAAACCGGTAGTTTTTATCACTACCGGTTCTCCCGAACCGGAGCGAACCGGTAGCATTTCACCCCTGGTTGTAAGTCCTCCTTTTCAGGTAATTTGTAACTTTGAACAGTTGCTAAATGACCAGTCATAAGTTGAGGACTACCTCTAAAGGAAATAAGACAGGCGGAAGACAGCAGTCAGATAACAAGACCAAGAAATTAATTTGACTAAATGTCTTGGACAAGCCCCTCCACTGTTCCCAGACGATAACATGATGGAGGAAGCAAATTGAGACGTGCAACCTATATATAGCTTTATATAGCTATAGAACTAAAGAAGCTTCTTGGATAAGAAGCGAAACGTCTTCAAAGAAAAACCAGAAAGACCAGTATGCCTCTTGAAAAAGCACCCTTGGGACTATTTAGCTTTGGTTTTTAGTCTCATCTACCTTCTTGGGTTGACAATCATTCAAATCCAGAAACCAAATCTCCTACGGATACCTCTAATTCATATAATTCAAGTTGTGTTCTTACAGTCCAAAAGAAATACATATTTTAAAGCTAATATAAGCAGGAAGAATTTGTCTCATAACACAATAAAAAAAAATAGATGAAGATCCTACACTTTCAAAGGTAGATGCTGGTTACAGAGAGATAAGGTCTTGAAATAATGGATAGCTTCTAAGAAATTTAAAAAAAGAGAGAGAGAGAAAGTAAAAAGAGTTTGTAGTTTAGCTTGATCCCTAAAGAACACTTCACAATAGTAGAGGTTCCGGTGATTTCTCATATAAGTAGAAACTTCTGAGGTCTTGGTGGGTCAGAGAGCAATCAGGTTTGGCTAAGCTCCAGAGGATTTTAGGATTTAAGTGGCTGAGGAATAAGTGCTTATAACCATTAGTATGAATGGAGCAATCTGTGTTAGCCAGTGAAGATTGCTGGGACTGAGAGATATGCAGTCTAATAGTCATTTGGGGAAGAGATTATGCCAAATGTACACAATTCCCTCCCTCCAGCTTACTTTTTCCTTTCCAGAAAGACAATAAGCTGCCAGATAAATCACAAAACATCTGTTTACAACATCTAAGGCTAAGGAATACAGCTATGTGAGTAAATGGTTGAAGTTGCTGAAGTTTTCTCCACAACCGGTTCCTCCCAAAGTTACTGGAGGTTAGAGCAACTGATAGTACTCTGATTTAAAAATCACACTTAATTGCCCTCCGCTTCTTCTCCAAAGCACTTTAGAATATTAGCTAGCACCAAAAAGTAATTGTAAAAATTCTGGTCACCCTTTTAATGGACAAAGCCTGTAAATCAGATTAAAACATTTTACATAGGCTGGAATTTTATAGCAGCAGATAACCCAAGTATTACATTTTTGCATGTCTTCGTCTGATGTGCTCATAAAAGATTGCAGGGTTCTCTATTACATTTATATGACAGAATGTTTTAGATTGTACATGAGGCTCTTACTGGAACATGTAGTAGCGTGAGAACAATTAACCAGTGGAACAGTTTGCCTCCCAGAGTTGTGGATGCTCCATTGTTGGAGGTTTTCAAGAAAAGATAGGACAACCATTTGTCCAGGATGCAATAAGGTCTTCTGCCTTGGACAGGGGATTGGACTAGAAGACCTCCAAGAGGTCCTTTCCAGCCCTATGATTCTAAATTTTAATACATTTAACCAAGGGGAAGAGACAGAAAAAAGATCCCAATAAAGTAAACACAAAATAAACTCACGAAGTAAGTCATATGACTGTGGCTAATTTATAAGTGTGTTGTGGCTAATTAAAATCCCTTTGGGTTTCCTCTAAAGGTGAAACGTAAAAAAAAACATTGGGTTATCTGAGTATTGTGTGTGTGTGTGTGTACTGTATGTGTATACTCACATATACATATATACATGCATACATACACATACACACATCTTTGTAAGCAGTGTATGCAGTATATGACGCAGTGGTTATACTGTGGTTAAGCACAGTGGTTAATGCACCAGGTTAGGAATCATGACTTCAAGTCCCACCTTAGACACAAAAACAACCAGCTGGCTGATCAAAATCAGCCATAGGAAGAAGGAAATGGTAAACCACTTCCAAAATCTTGCCCCCAAATTTGTTAGGATTAGTCCTAGCAGTCATCAGGAGTCAGTATGGATTTGAAGGCACACAACAAAGTGTGGTCTGTAAGGCTATTTAAGCTCCATTCCTCGACTGCCATACCCCCCGGGTGCCTTACTTTAGGGAACAAATCTGATTATCCATTTAATGGATTATATTATCCAGTTCTGTTTATCTTCTTACCAAGAACTTAGTTCAGGCATGTGCAGCCTGTGGCCTGCTGTCCAGGGCCATATTCAGGCTGAATATGGCCCTGGACAGCTACAAGATTGTTAAAAAAAAATAAAAATTAAAGGATATTCTAATGGTCATTCTTTGTAAATATTTCGAAAGTGATTATTCTTTGCTAATAAAAGCTAGGAACTAGACAAAATATTTATTATCTGGAGCTAAATGTGTAGGGAAAACATTAAATGGAATAATAAAGTAATGCAGTTGCGGACTCATGAAATTCCTCTGTGCTTATACTTTCTGCCATTTAAGATGTGTCTGAAGAAAGTTTCTTTTTTAAGAGGGCAGCATAAACAGTTGCAAGGAAACATTGAGCACCTGTTTATATTAACTGGGCAATGAACAGATACAGAAAAAGGCTACCGCTTCGGTCACTCTTGTATAAATATACAATCGCAGGAATTGCTTCACAGGAACACGAATTTTTAGGAATGATATAATGCAGTTCTATATAGGATTACTGAAGTGAGATTATAGAGATGGAAAGATTTGATGATATCACTATGGAGGAATGGTTGGTAAAACTGACAGATAAAATAACAGATACAGGTAATCCTCAATTTAGAACAGTTGATTTAGTGACCATTCAAAGTTACAACTGAACTGAAAAAAATTACTTATGGCTGTTTTTCACATTAATAAGAGTTGCAGCATCCCCATGGTCATGTGATTTACATTCTGATCAGTAATGGGTTTCAATTTCATTCACTACCAGTTCACTTGTGGGTGCACGGATGCTCATGCTCGTGCGTGATGCTTCTGTGCATGCGCAGAGACGTCCAGCTGGGTGGGTGGAGCCCCCTGCCACCACTGCTACTAGTTTGCCCGATCTGGGGCGAACCGACCCACCTCTGATTCTGATGCTTGACAACTGATTCACATTTATGACTGTTGCCGTGTCACAGAGTCATGTGATCTCCTTTTGCAACCTTCTGACAAGCAAAGTCAATGGGGAAACCAGATTCACTTAACAACCATGTTACTTATTTAAGAACTGCATTGATTCACTGGGGTGAAGACTGGGGTGAAAAAAATCATAAAATGGGGCAAAATTCACTTAACCAATTTCTCACTTAGCAACATATATTTTGGGCTCAAATGTGGTTGCAAGTTGAAGACTATCTGTATTGTCAGGGGAAAAACAAAATGTACATTGATTGGTGACTGGAAACCTCTTACGGACATTTTGCACAAAGATGAAAAAAACGAACTTGTGTCATAGCTTTGATGATTACGTAGGGTAGATGATAGTAAGAAGAATATTATAATGTCATTTTAGAGAAACAGTTGAAAATATGTTTTGTTTATAACTTTTGCGAAGAATATTGGAAGCCACTTTTTCATATATTTTTTCCCTTTTCTATTTGTATCTATTTTTCTTTAACTTTTTTCTTTTCTTGCACTTTATGCTTTCTGTTTGACTCCTTTTCCTTTTTTCTCTTACTCTATATTAGTTTGTCCTAATTTGTATTTTCTGGTTTTGAAAGTTTTAGTAAAAATGATGTAGAATAAATTAAAGAAGGAGTGATCTAATGCAGGAATAGCCATACACTAATGTAGATTAGTGTAAATATGATGCTTCTGTTTTTGAAGAGATGCTATAAAACTTGGGTAGGATAATTACACTGATGATTCTCTGGCAGCTTTTCAGTTTATTCTAGTTTCTGTCATTCCTTCATACTTGCTGTTCTTAGAATGAAAGAGTTGTATCATACACTATTTTAAGAATTTAGATTAATTCAAGATTAATTCAAAAAATTAGGTTAATTAATTCAGACACTCCAGATACAATTATTCTACAGAGGGTAGTGGAATTCAACTTGAGATGGATTCTGGAGCAGCAAGATTTTAGTTTCAGCAAAACATATTGCTAAATAACCATGATGAATGTGTTTGTTAATACAATAGCGCACATTCAACATCAAAGAAAGGAAGAGCAATGGACAGGAAAATGAGAAGCATAAGACTGCCTCAGGAATTAGTAAAGTCCATTTATTTTCATATAGCACATGCGTTTTCATTAAAAAAAAATCAAAGCAGTGCATTGTATAGCAACAGAGTATGAATTATGGTACAGCTTGTGCTACCATCTTGAAATAAGTTCAGCAGCGTATGAACAAAATAAGCATGAGTAACTGCATTTGCTACATCAAATAACCTATGATATTAAATGGTTACTTTTTTATTAATGTGATTGACAATGTAATCTAAATTATTTAAACGTACACATCCAATTTTTGTCATTACAATCCTGCCATTATATTAATTTTTAACTTTAATTGACCTTATATATTACTGTATCAAACTGCTGCATCTTCCTATAACCACATTTTCACCCATCTTTCTGAGTTAGATAAAGTGAGAAGGGTATAGAAACATATTTATATATTAGGTTGAGAACTTGCCAAGTTACTAATGTTTCACATTATGTACAGGTGGCCTTTATTTAATAACTGCTCATTCAGCAACTGTTCAAACTTACAATGGTGTTGAATGAATGGTAGTTACAACTAGTCTTCATACTTACAGGTATTGCAATGTTCCTGCGATCATTTGATCATTATTTGTGACCTTTCTCATCAGCTTCTGGCAAGAAAAGTCAATGGGGAAGCTGGTCATAGGCTTGCCCAGTAGTCCCAGGGCTATATTTGGCACTATCCTGGTTTATGGAAATAAAACAGCAACAGTTTTCAAAAATATTTGTTCTCTGTGCTAAAACGATAGAATCCAAGAAAAAGTTGAAATCAGTTTCAGGATAGTCACTTGCTTTACCTGGTGCCCCATAATTCCTTCCAGCATGGCAAGAGTGTGAAGTCCCAACACACTTGGGAGAGGTAATGGGCTGGGGAAGGCTGAAGCATAGTGAGTTTATCTTGGATGATAGCCAAGGAGGAGGAAAGATGCCTGAGAGCTTAAATTGTTTTACACATTACGTGGATGGTCTGTGCGATCATTTTTATTTTTAATTGTAAGAGAGATGCTATGGAAAGAGGATCTGCTTTGCAAATGAGAGTGGCTGGTTGGTGGGAAAAAGTCTTTTGGAATAAATGGCGCTTCATCTGATCACAGCTTTAACACTTATTTTTAAACACAATTGACTTTTTCCCCTGGTTAATTAATCCCCCCTTTTTTAAAGAGAGAGAGGGGGGGGGGAGAGAGAGAGACAGAGAGAGAGTTATTGATAGCTATTCTCAAAAGCTAAGCTAATATTATTCTTTATCATCTTTTACAGATCTGGATTTTTTTCTTCTTCTTTTTCAGCTCAATCAATGTTTAGAACTGCTAAAAGACGTCAGGGTAGAGAGGGCGCTGCATTGCCGTTTCTGCCCCTTTCCAATTATACATTCATCCCCAAAAGTACAAAGCAAAAATACAATTCCATTTTTTATGAATCATAAACTAGGTTTCTTTTGCCCTTAAATTGGCATTTTGAACTCTGTTCACTCGTGATGCAAAAGAGACCTTGAGGGTAAAGGAAGGAGCCGAAGGATGGGGGGAAAAAGGTAGCTCTCAAACGAGTGATCTTTTGAATAGCCCAAGTTCAATCTTTAAAACAAAAACTGATATATATATTTTTTTGCTCACTAATATGCTCCCACAGCCACTTACTTCTTTTCCTGGAAAACTTGAAAGAGGAAGTAAAAAGAGGTGACCCAAATCACAGTTCTTTCGACAGAAGAAATTCAGCTGTTTTGAACACTTACAATCAAAGGAAGTGGTTTCCCTAATTATATGAACTATGTGAAAGCTCTCAGAATAGCTTTTCCGCCCCAGGATTCTTTGCACTTTAGAAGTTTGCATAAAAGCTCACATGGAGACTTGGATGCAAAGTGTTTGATTCAATTTTATTAGGCAGAAGTGTACCTACATTCTTAATGCTCACCTTAACAGTTGGTTAGATTTGGACCACAATCAGATTTAGATGATATATTTCTGTCCCATGCCTTTTAAACATTTCAGCACTTCGCTTTATTTCCAAATACCTCTTTGAAATGAGCTGTGGAGAGAAGGGGCTTAAACTCTGTCAGCTTTTCAGTAAAGTTTCCATCCTTTTGGCTTGATTTAATAATAGGGAATTCTGTGAAATAAAATTTGTTATTTCCACTGTTTCTTAAGAGAAGGAGAAAAAAGAAATCTTAATTTTTTTTCCAGAGTAAAAGAAAAAGCAACAATAATTATAAATTGTAAATTTATAGGATTTGAACACGGCAATTTATTTGTCTGAAAATGTTGAGATTATTTTCACAAAGACACTACTAATTTATTTGTTTTTTTTTTATTATTCATAGACATTCTTTTTTTCTGTACATGAAAAATACTTTGGGAAAGAACACCAAAGAATCAGAACAGTTTTGAAAATCATACTCTAAAGTAACATAATGAAAACTATCATCCTGATTAAAACTGATGTATTCATTGTATCCAGTGGTGGGTTCCACTTATGTTTACTACCGGTTTGCAATGGGGCCGTGTGCGCTCTTCTGCACATGTGCAGAAGCGTTCTGATGATGTTGAGGTCGGTGGGCGGAGCCTCCTGCCGGTTTTACTACCGGTTCTATAGAACCGGTGCAAACCAGGGGCAACCCACCACTGATTATATCCTTAATTATTTATTTGCTCCATTTCTATTCTATCCATTTTCCCCCAAATTTCACAGTAACTGATCACACTGTCAACTACATTTTTAAAAAGCTTCAGTAAGAATGGTCAGTAAAAATATTTTTTCTTCTTAAAACAATACTGATATGAGACTGTAGGAATCTTATTTATTCTGCAATCCTCTTTCCATTTACCTGAATATGAAGCTCATTGGATTCAATGGGATTTCCCAATGATCATGTAAAGGATTTCATTCTTCAAGTTTGACATTTCTGCACAATGACATCATAGAGAACTTATGCAGCTCTATCGAAATAGAATTTGAACATATGTGATATTCTGTTGTATTCCTCATGTTGCAATTCTTTTTTTCACATCAGTCTAAAGATACATACTATGGTGATGATATATCTGAACATATGCAGGGTATAGAACAGAATGTGTTATGACTCTATATAGCTATCTATAAAATACGACCATTCTCCATAAAGGTGGGACCAGCAGCCAGGAATGGGTTAACTCTGTCTGTTATCTGATAGGATTGAGTCTGCAAACTGTTAAGCTCCAACCCTTCCTCTTGCTTCCCAGCTTTTAGACTCAGTCTGATTTTGACAGATGTGTTTTTCTGAGCTAAGCATTCCTGACTGCTTTAATTCTAGCAACACCAACCAACTTCAACATGGGCTCCCAGTTCTCTGGTTGAACCTGCTGATTACCAGCGTGAAGAGCAATCCAGCCTGACCCCACTGAAGGCCGCTTCTCAGCAGAACATCACAGAGGGCTCTCAGCTCTGCTGGTCGAGCCCTGCTTCCAACGTGAAAGGCGATCCAGCCTGAGCCTGCTGAAGGCCGCTTGACAGCGTGAAGGCTGCCAGCTGGCAGTTCTTCAGGGAGGCACTCATGGGCCTGGCCCTGAACCACCTATCCCAGGACCGAAGGGCTTTTCGCAATGGTGTTGATATATCTGAACATATGCAGGGTATAGAACAGAATGTGTTATGACTCTATATAACTATTTGTAAAATATGACCATTTACTTGGATTGACTTAAGATAAATTAATAAATATATATTCAGTTGAATTCTGTGCTGAAGGGAAAGTAGGGAAAACACTTCTACCTCTTCTCTCACCTTCTCTTCCTGATGCCTGTTGTCACTGGATTTGACATCTGTACGTTTTAGAAGTAACGGGCATGCATATAATGGTGTGTGGGAATGACCACAGGAGACAAGGCAATGGGACACAATCAGAGGAACAGTGAGATAAAAGACAGCTTAGCCCACAGCAGAAATGTGGGTAGGGCAAGAGGCTCAGCAGAGACCTTCCCTAGTTTCCGGCTGTAAAGGGGAGAGGAGAACTAATTTGAGACTTGCATGATTCATGCCAACCTTATGAGGTAGACCGTATAGGAAATGCAACCAGATGAGCTAATTCTACTTTATTGTAAGGTTACATTAATCTCATAGATCTGATAGTATTATCTCCAACAAGTCTTGTGATCATAAACGGTAGTATGTACTTACAAACAGATCTTGATTTACTTTAGAATATTTTGAGCAGTTTAGACAATTTAAACCTCCACTACTTGAGACAACAGTGCTTTTTAAAATTCCTAGCTAGTGAGATTTTATAATTGTCAGGAATGATTGATTGACCCTTTATGCATGGATTGTCAAAAATAATTACTGTAAAATATTTGACAGGTAACTCCTCAACTGATTTGCAGCCATGTTTCTTGATAGTTGCTGTTTGACAAAAAACAAAACAAAACAAAACCTTCTGAGTTTCTTTGTCTGTGATACATACTTCAAGACATATTTGTGTTTTCTCATATTTTACATGAATTATTTATACCTTTAATTCAAAGGTGATTGTTAATATTGCATTACACTAAATATGTATTTAGTAATTATATTTTCCCATTATTATATTGCTACAAGTATTTCAATCAAATAAAAATATCAGTTATAAAAATGTTGTAATGAATTGTTCTATCCCTTGCTAATGAAGCCCGCAAATACTTTGCACATGACCATGTACTAAGGACCTAAAGTCATGAGATAAATTATACGTGCACCAACAGTTCATGCTATTGGTAAAAGTTTTACCGGTAAGGTAGCCCTTATGGAAGAGAAAATCTGAAATAAGCTCAAATGATTGTCAATAGTATTTTACTAATAGAGAGGATTCTGATCAAAACTATAGCAAAAACCCACATACCACAGGAACTGTGAACCTCTACCAGAAATATAATCTCAGACCAAAATCGTCTGCTTTCCACAGATCATGCAAAAGCTGTAGTAAGCTGAATCAAACATTGATTTTTCAACATCTTAATTCCCTTTTCGTAATCCTTCTAGATAATACATTTCATACACATGCAAGATCCCACTGTGTACTCTGGCTATACAATATGGGGAAAATCTGTATATACTTAAATCCCACCCCCCAAACAGAATGTATTAGTGGTCTATGTATTTTTTTAAGAACAAAGTAATAGATTCCATGGTTGCAGATTAGATTGGGATTTAAAAAAAAACAAAAACAAAAACCCTTAAACATTGACAAATTATTTTCAAATTACTACCAAAGAAGTTCTGTGGTCGTGTCTGCAAAATCATTTTGCAAAACCACTTTGCTTCAGCAGATAGCCGATCTGTTTGACCACCTCTGAACTAACATGGGATGGGTCTGTTTGATACTTGAGTGGGAGATCATCTGAAAATTCCAGGGCTGTAGTTTAGTCTGGGAACATGAAAACATCATAGAAGAAGGAATAAGCAAGCCCTTTCATTAACTGTTGTCAGAAAACAACATAGATTTGTTCATTAGGCCACCCTGAAGCATGACTTGCAGGAAATATCTTTTTAGATACAAGGAGGGGTGGATGCTGAGTGCTAGGATGTGACTATTGGACATAAACTAACAATTACTGTATAAGAATTACATGTTCCTTTGTTAGTATGTGTCTGTTGATCTGTATTACGCAATAAAAACTAAAGGAAGAAGTGCTTTTTGTAAAACATTGCAGGAGAACAACTGTTGTGTGACAACTTTCCCTGGATTTTACTTCAGTAGAACTTTAAAATACTGTAGAACACTTGGGTGATTTTTCTTTTATATGCCTGCACTCATTTCTAAATAATATTGCTATTCCTATAATACTGCGGAGTCCTTGGTGTTCTCTGAGCTTAGTTGTTTGCTTGCCGATGCTCCATTACCCGATTAGGTAAGATCTTCAGTGCTGGTGGGTGTGGGGTTTCCTCTTTGTTTATACTGTATACAATAGGTTGTCCTGCTAGTGTTAGTGAAGTGTGGTTTTCTCCTAGCTAATCTTTGAAGGATATTGTTTTCTGATTGATTGTTTGTCAGTTTGATTATGTGTCTCCTTGGTAGTTGTTTGATTAGAATATTGTTTTTCCCTTGGTTGTTTGTCTGCTATTAAGCCCTGCTTTGGATTTAGGCTACTGAAGAGGATGTGTTCTGGGTTTTCTGTTTTGTTTTTTGTTTCCTTCTTAATTTTTTAAGAAGACATCTCTACGTGTCTATTGCTGGCTGATGTGTCGGAGTGCCATATTTCCAGGAATTCCGTAGTGTTTTTGGATTTAGCTTGGTCTAGGATGCTCACAGTTGCCCAGTTTAAACTATGGTTAAGTCTGTCTACATGCTGTGAGATTAAGGTGTGCCTTCTTACTGTGTTCATGGATGTGCTCTGCTAGTATTCAGCTTGATGGTCCTACATAGTAGCTGTTACAGTCTTTATTACGTTGTGACATGTGGTAGGCAAGAACAGGCAGCTTGCCTATTTATTGACTCAACTGGAACTGAGCAACAACAGGCAGATTCCTGTAATTTTATACTCTGGGCTCACAGGGCCTCAACCAATCTTAATACCAGAAAAAGCCTGCCCAAATATGAATCTTCTAAGTTTCCCTCCAAAACAGTTGAAGTTAACAGTTAGGGTCATCTAAAGGTTAGTTTCACTTTAGCAGGGCTTAACACAACTATATGTACTCAATACATAACAGTCCTTACACTGTATGTTGTAGATGACTACTGTTTTTTTTCTTCTTAGGCTATTAGGTGTTTTGATTTACTTAGGATGTTTTGGAGGATTTTAGTTGGTTTGCATGCTACAGTGATATCATGTGGCTGTGATAGTCTGTTGGTTGTTTTTGTGATGTTTCTGATGCATGGTAGCACTATCTTTTTCATAGTTTGTGTTGGCTGTGCTGTAGGGCATTGAATGGTCAGGCACTTTTTGATGAAATTGAGAGGGTATCCATTTTGTTGGAAGATGTTGTGTAGGCAGTCTGTTGCCTTTTTTTAATGTTCTGGGTTGTTACAGTGCACTTGTGCTTGTCTGAGTAATGTCCTTACACAGGAGGTTGGGTTATTACTTTGGTAATGGAGCACTTGATTAATGTGACTTTTATTATTCCTATAATAAGACATGGTAAATATTCTTGCCATGATAACACTAATGAACTCTCAAGAAATAGGGATAAATATTAGTAATCATTTAGTGATGTTCTGCAGCGCAGAATGCTACCGTAGTTAAGCACATCTAACCCTGTAATTTTGTCTCATGAAAGAGTACCCCATGCTGGGAAATTTAGCTGATTTTTTAAATATGGTGTGAATTAATTGATCTGATAGCAAATGGAATGTATTTTCTAGATATGATCTTGAGAATAAATCTCAACCTGAAAAAAATGCACTCTGTGTTGTGACAAATAGATAAGCAAATATTAAACATAAATTGTCAACATGTCGATCTTTAAGAAAAATCCATAACTGGTCATATCTTTATTAGGGCCAACCAATGAAGCTTTTATTTGGTGGTTGTTCCCAGTGAAATTTTTATTCAGCTACGGATTTGAAATTTAAATTAAATATTTTCTTTGCATGTTCTTGAAATGGGGTTAGAACAAACTGTTCTTTTGCCTTTGGATGGATCTTGTGCCATTCATAACCTGCTGTGTTTGATAGAAAAAAATGGGATTTGCATCAAGGTAAGATTTTGAAGTAGTGACAAACATTTTTCTCAATGAATCAATTTCTTCAAAATAAATACATAAATAAAAACTAGACATTCCAATATACTCAGTTCTTGACTTGTTCAATTTTCTCTTTTGGAACCTACTTGAAAATTACTTTACTTGCAACAGGCACAGGGACCTTTGGACCCCTAGCTAAATATTTCTAACAATTTAACAAACTTTTCTCCAAAACATTCTAGGATTAGCCATTTGCTGTAAAACTCTCTCTAATCATATCACTCTTCCTTTTCTCCTCCTGTCCTCATGCTTTACTTCACATTAAAGTCATTCCGTCTACAATGGATTCGTCCAACTTTATTGACAATGATAATGAGCAACAAAAGATAACTATTTCTATGTGCTAGAGAATCAGAAAGATATAGCAAAACATGAGGCAGCAAAAATAATTATGTAAAATACCCTGTCCTATCCTTGTTTGATTGTAGCCAGTGATGTAAGTTATATTTATGATTAACATAAGGGTAAGAGAGTTATCTGTCAATATAATCATGGAAAATAGGTTAGAATGACAATTGTTCTGTAAATGAACTTTCTGGTTGCTGTTTTTCCTTTTTAAAAAGACATGTGAGGACATCCATTGGAAGAAAAGTAGAGAAATCTTTCCAGGCCTTTCCATTAACTGTTCTGAGATGAAAGAGGAATCCATTCTTTCTCTTTGTTCCTTCAACCATAATTACAAAAGACAGAAGAATGCAATCAAAATTATACCAGTTATTTAATGGGCTCTACACTTCCATGGGATCTGTAGACCTTGATGACAAAATCAAGTTTTGAGGGGATTTCAGAAAACCAGCAGCGTTGGGGCAAACCTCATCTCTGATGTTTAATTGATAAAATGGAGCCTATACCTCTGATAGTTCTAACGTTAACAATTTCTAAATTTTGGGCGCAGTTTTCTAGAACTGCTAAATTAGAAAGCCACTGATTTGTGACATTCCTATCCTTTCTCAAAGGTGACTCTTCTTACAGATACCTTTGAAAGATTGAAGACAATTTCTGATAAGCAAAGGTTCTACCTTGTATCTTTATTGTCTTCAAAAGGAAGCAAATCGTATGGATTGGTGAACTTGCCGTATGCTGTACCTTCATTTTCAGTGGCTGTGACAACTAAAAAAAAGTATTATCACAAGCTAGAAGTATTGCAATTATCATTGCGTTTATCATTGCTTTTATCTATGTGATTTCTTTGCCTCAATGTACTTCAGCATAAAAGCTGTTTTATGAGCGAGCCTCCATGTCTCTCAATTGGCTGTCTTGTCAACATTTTATTGGTAGCCAGGAACACATTTAAAAATATTGTATCTAATCCTGTATCTACATGTCTTCATTATTTATTACCTAATTATTTTTTAGATTTATATCCTAGCATTCCTCTAGGAAATTTGTGGTTTATATGGGAATTTCCTCCTGCTATTATTAGATTGCTGTTTGGCGGTAAAAGATGCTGAGTTTGTCAGCTGGAAAGCTGACAGTCTGGGTTTGAGACGTGAGCATCTCATGACAGGGTGAGCTCCCGTTCCTGCCCCAGTTCCTGCCAACCTACCAGGTCAAAAGTTTGCAAATGCAAGTAGATTAACAGGTACCACTCCGGTGGGAAGGTAACAGCATTTCCTGTGCCTTTAGCGTGTAGTCATGCTGGCCACATGACAATGGAAAGTGTCTTCGAACAATGCTGATTCCCTTGACCAAGAAACAGAGATGAGCACTGTGCTGTAGAGTCGGACATGACTGGACAGGGGAAACCAGTGATGAAATCTGGCTGGATCTATCCGGGTCACACGAATCGGTAGCGCAGGTGGCGGGAGGCTCCGCCCATCCGCCAGGACATCATTATGTCCTATTTTTGACCCTCTGCCCATGTGCAGAAGAGGTGCGCGCTCACATTCCCAAACCGGTAGCGAAGGTAAATGCATTTCACCGCTGGCCTTTATCTTTACTATATATGGTGATGCCTTAGGAGGAACCCAGATTTCTGTGGTTAAAGATAGATGTGAATCTAGTTCAGGACATTTATCACTCTGGTCTCCATTCTAACTTTTGATTAATAGTTTATAGTTGGACAGTCTTGGAAGTATGTTCAGAAACTTCAGTTAATCCAGGATGCCACAGGAAAAGTTCCAGAGAGCACATGTCCTTCATTTTAAACTACTTAATGTAGTGTGTTTCTTTAAACCTGTATAGGATTTTAAACTAGGCTATATAGATAAAAAAATCTCATTCTCCCATATAAATCTTCCCAAACTTTTGAGTTCTTCACGAATTGCTCTTTCAGTAGTGACCCCACCACTACTGGAAACAATTTTTTAGTAGCTGCTTTTCCAAAGTGCCAAGGAATGCTGTGTACTTTCCAAATAATAATAATAGTTATCATTGTGTCAGCAAATATAAACATGTTTATTTTAGCAGGGTTTTGATAAGGAAGCTCTAAACCGGTTTGTCTGTCAAGGTAAATTTTGATGAATTGTTAGATGTTATTTGTTTCCCTGTCTTAACATTTGTTTTTAAGCCATCAGCTCTTTCTTCGTATATTTGTTTTTAAAGATGCTTTAATTGCTTTAATTAGACAAATGTTAGTCTGTATAATCTGTAGGTTTAATGGTGATTTCCGAATTTCTGTTCTTGCTAGCTAGCTACCTTGAGCACAACTATTGATACAGATAATGATTCAGAGGTTTTGTGTTAATTATAGAATTATGTCGTTTTGTATTCACATCTGGTGTTTTTGTTGCATTTTGAACAGGCAGAAATACTCAGCGTGTTGAGCCACAGAAATATCATTCAGTTTTATGGTGCTGTTATTGAACCCCCAAACTATGGCATAGTTACAGGTAAACTACAGATCTTCTTGCTTTTATAATATGTGGGTGATGTTTCTGAAGCACTGGATTTTTTCAGTAGATGGCTGTATACTTGTGTTTTTTTTAAAAAATAACCTTCCTTTCTTTTCAAGTTGAATGATATGTTAATATAATTTGAAAAAAAGAATTGCTTTACTCTTGCAAATATAATTTAATTTTAAGGTCTGGAGTGTTTTCTGTGAAACCAAAACTGGCACATTGTAGGAGTTGGTATTTCCTTTGGTTAAATGATACAGGCATTTTTGCAAATGGATAGAGAACAATATGTACATTATGCCTTCTGTCAAGATGGAAGAAAATAAGAGTGATATAAGAAACAGCAATTTTGCTTGGGGGCAAATCCTACACGTTAGTCTTCAATTGGCAGTGAAGCACACTTACAGAGCCAAAATAGATTGCTATAAGCCTGCCTCTTATGCAGGGTGGGGTGGGGTGGGGTGTATGCAGGGGTAAAATGCTTCTGGTTCGGACCAGATCGCCCAATCTGGTAGCGATGGAGGCGGATGGTTTGGAGAATCTGTAGTAAAAATACCTGCCCGCCCCCATGCCCAGCCGAGCCACACAATCATCAGATTTTTTTTACTTTTAAAAGCATTTTTTCTACAACCTCTTCCACTGAAAAAATGCTTTTAAAAGTAAAAAAAAAAGCCTCTGATGATCACGCGGCTCAGCTGGGATAATCAAAGGCTTTTAAAAGAAAAAAAAACCTTTTTTTCTTTTAAATACCTCTTACGATCCAAGCTGAGTTGCTTGATCGGCAGAGGCATTTAAAAGAAAAAAGTGTCTGTCGATCAAGCAACTCAGCTGGGTTCGCCAGAGCCTTTTGAAAGCATTTTTTTACAACCTTTTCACTGAAGAGGTTGTAGAAAAAATGGTTTTAAAAGTTAAAAAAAATTGGCCACAACCACCCTGTCACATTACACCCCCCCACCAAGCCACGCCCACAGAAGTAACAAATTTTAGATTTCACCACTGGGTGTATGTGTCTATAAAAATCTTGAGCCAATGTTACAAAAATCTAGGCCTATTAGAAACTTGCGTTGCTTAGACCTGAGGAAAAAGTTATGGTAAACCACTTTGAAAATTTTGCTAAGGCAGTTGCCAAGAGTCAAGATTGACTTGAAGGCTGTCTGTCTATCTTGAAGAAACATAGTATTTCCAAGGACTCACTCTTATTTGATAAACTGAAGATTTGCTAAGGTCAGTAAATTTAAAGCAAATGCAAATTTCTTCTAGCTAAGGTTCCCCCCCCCCCCGCCCCTGGGCCAAATGGGTGAGTTTTGGATAAAGTATACATGAAAATACACTTTCATAAAATGAAATTAACAGTAGTTAATATGGGTTAATGTTCAGGGATGTGTTTCGTGCCATCCTTTTGTCACACTGAAAAGTTTTGTTCATTTCAATACATTTTAGTTGTAATAGTTTTAACTAATATATAAGTTAATGCAAGATATTTTTGCTAATATCATTTTGTTTTACTAAAAGCTCCCCCCCCCCCATAGGTTTGTTGCTCCTACGGAAAAAAAGATTTTTTAAAATTTTTATTATTTTATTTATTTGTACCCCACCTTTATTGTTTTTATAAATAACTCCTTCCTCTTCCTATTTTCCCCACAACAGCAACCCTGTGAGGTGGGTTGGGCTGAGAGAGAGCCTGGCCCAAAGTCATTCAGCTGGCTTTCATTCTTGAACTCACAGTCTCCCCTTTTCTAGCCCGGTGCTTTAACCACTAGACTAGACCAAACTGGTACATGCATGCAAATGAGGATGATTAGGATGATGTAATCTCTGGTTGTTGTTCCCAGAGTTATCAAGAATAGTGTCTATGTGTATGATTAATGATTCATGCCACCCTTCTTTTAATAATATGCAGAGCAAAACTATAGGCTGCATAATTATGATTTAGATTAGTTTCATCAAATGGGAGTCTGGATGGGAGTTAACAGGCTCAGACTTAACCCAGACAAGACTGAATGGCTGTGGGTATTGCCTCCTAAAGACCATGCTGATTGTCCATCCTTGGTTCTGGGGCGGGGGGAGGGAGAAATTGTCCCCTTCAGAACAGGCTTGCAATTTGGGTGTCCTAGACTCACAGCTAGGATTGGAGCAACATCTGTCAGCTGTGGCTAGGGGGACCTTTGCAGAGGTTCGCCTGGTGTATCAATTGCGACCCTACTTGGATCAGGAGGCTCCCCTTACAGTCACTCATGCCCTTCTCACCTCACGGTTAAATTATTGCAATGTGCTCTTGAAAAGTGTTCGGAGATTACAGTTGGTCCAGAATGCAGCCATGAGAGCTGTCGTGGGTGCACCTAGGTACACCCACATTACACCAATTCTCTGCAAGCTGCACTGGCTCCCTATTGGTCTCCGGTCACAATTCAAGGTGTTAGTTATTATCTTTAAAGCCCTACATGGCTCAGGGCCAGGGTATTTTTGAGACCGCCTTCTACCACATAGCTCCCAGCGACCGGTAAGATTCTACAGAGTTGTTCTCCTCAGGGTCCCGTCAGCTAAACAATGCCAGCTGGCGGGCCCGCAGTGGAGGGCCTTCTCTGGGCTGCCCCAGCTCTCTGGAACCAGTTACCTCCTGAGGTCCGGACCATTCCCACCCTATTGGCCTTCCAAAAAGCGGTGAAGACCTGGTTCTTCTGGCAGGCCTTGGGCCGTTGATCTCGCTGCTGCGATTTGGCGAGATCTAGCCATGAATGGTGTGAATGGGTTTTAATTGTTTTTAATGGTTTAACTTTTAATGTTTTATATATAGTTTTTAAATGCATTGTGAGCCGCCCTGAGTCTTTGGAGAAAGGCAGCATACAAGTTGAACAAATAAATAAATAAACAAATTTATGAATTTCTTTACATTTAATGGGATTGGTATTATTTTCATGGTACACACAATCTGACCCAGAATGTGAAGACTGATTATTTGCATTTTGTAACCCGTGAGAAATATCTGTAGTCATCTTTATATCCATTTCATAATGTTAGGGAGAGATTATGCATTCTCTTAATTTTTGCTGGCTAGTTCTTTTGCTGTTTAATGAGGTATATGTATTGATATGTTTATTTAATATATATTTAAATGTTATTTTATTTATGTGTTTATTTAAATATATTATTTTAAAATTCTTCATATCAATCCCATAAGAATTAAAAAATTCTTATTAATTTTTTTTATTTTTTATTCTCATATTTATATTATTTTAATATATATTAAAATAATTTGCCTAATATTTGAGAACCAGTATGGTGTAATAGTTAAGGTACTGGACTAGAAGTGGATAGAACCAAGTTTCTAGACTTCCTTTAAACATTGAAGCCAGCTGGATGACTTTGAGTCTGTCACTTTCTCTAAAGACTGGAAAGAAATCAACAACAATCCAGAAGTTGTCAGTAGCAAATCCCTTCTACAAGATGACCAATGAAAGTGACATACCAAGAGTCAATATTGACTCAGAAACCCAAAACAATCCTCACAAACTTTCATTCATCAATCGTATTGTACCTGCTTAAAGTTAATGTATTTGGATGATACATTGTTCAGACTAATTGTTATTGCCACTTGATATTGTAGGTAATATCAAATTTGCTAATTTTTAAAATCAGAGATGGTTAATTATTGTGCATCCATTTATGTGCCAAATTAAGTGTATTTTTGCTCTTTTGTAACAGAATATGCTTCTGCTGGGTCATTGTATGACTATATTAATAGCAACAGAAGTGAAGAAATGGATATGGATCATATAATGACCTGGGCAATGGACATTGCTAAAGGTAAGTGAGATTCACTGACAGAGCAAGGGCAATAATTCATAAAGGATTAGAACTCTGTTTTAGTTCCATTTCCTATTCAGTCCATATCTATTCTTAATTATTAATCCGAATTATTCATAGTACGTAAAGATAATTCCTTAATTATCTGTCCTATGAAATCTTCCAAAACCCATTTGACTTACTAAATAGTTATCATGAGCTTTCCAAAGGTGCTTTCTTTAAAAAGGCAACTGGAATTTCTTGTTTGGCTTGAAGACGTTTCGCTTCAGTTCAGTGAACACGAAGAAGCTTCTTGGATGAGAAGCGAAATGTCTTCAAGCAAAGCAAGAAAGTCCAGTTGCCTTTTGAAAGAAAGCACCTTTGGGACAACCATGTCCTGGATGACTGAGAATCTCCTAGAAATCATGATCTTTCTTCAAGAGTATAACTATAGAGAGAATTTGGGAATACTTGGCATCTGTGTTAGTTTATTTTGTGAGAATAGGAGGCAGTAGGAGCAGGGGGTAACTAAAGTAGGAGGAACATTGTTATTTCTATTTAGAACAGATTGAACATTCCAGTGGCTGTATATTTCATGAACTAATAATATACCTATAATTGTACATATGAGATTATTCTGTTTAATAGCAATTGCCTTATTTAAAGAATAAACAAACAAATAAATAAACAAACAAACAAACATGAATTTTCATTTCTCCTCTGTTGTTTAAAAATTAGTATCAAAATTTTGCAGATAGAAAGTATATGAAATGTATGCAGATTTTTAACTTTTGTTTTGCTGTAAGAATTGACCATACAAGGCATGGTAGAAGTGGAAAAGGATTTCCTGAAATTTTAATACTGATTGCAAAGAAGTTGCATAGCATTTAAGATAGAGATGATGTCATGCAAAGGAAATTAGGGTTTTTTCCCCTCCACACACATTTCTCTAGCTGCTATTCCCCCGAAGCTGCCTTTTTAATCCATGTTTGTATATATGTACCTGTATGATTTTCCCTAGTAATGGCATTCTTGTGTTCAGTGATCTCTTAAAAACAGCCTTCCTCACTGTCCTGCTTTCTAGGTGTGTTGAGATTACCATCCCAGGAATGTCCATGTCAGCACAAAGAAACCACAAAGAAACTTGAGTATGCACACAGACTTGCTTAAGAAAGTCTAGGGTAAAAATTTTGTGCATGCAAAAAAGTATATATTGAGATTGGGGACTTTAAGTAAAAATAATTTGTATCCATGCCGATAAGAATGCATTTCAAGTAGACGTTATTTATTTTTTATGAGTTTATGGAAACTTAAAACAACACTTGGACTCATGAGTTCAAAGGATTCGATTTTTAGAAGTTTTTGGTGTTAGTGAAGTACCATATTTTCCAGCGTATAAGATGACTGGGCGTATAAGACGACCCACCTCAGAGCCATTTAAGGCTCGTCAGAGCCTTATGGGCTGGTCTGCCTGGTTACAGGAGAATGAGACCCAGCGTATAAGACGACCCCCGACTTTTGAGAAGATTTTTGTGCGTTAGAAAGTAGTCTTATACGCAGGAAAATACAGTATTTCAGTTATGTATATGTATCTTAAGAAATGCCTTATATGTAGAAAGCAAGTGAATGTTTTGATCCCACTATAGACACAAGAAATACTTATACTGATGGACAACGTACTTATCTTGTATATCAAGAAGCTTGATCATACTTCCAGTCAAAACATATGAAATACAAATAACAATTCATTTAAAGTATTCTATATTTAGATTCAGTTTAGTCATTAGGTTTTAATTCCAGATATATAACTTTAACAATCTTTCTCCCAATTTCAAAAAAAATGATCAATTTTTCCCATGTCAAGTTTTGTCTGTGTATTTAAAATCTCTGTGGGTTTTTTTTTCATGCAGACAAAAAAGTAAATACTTTCCAATGATCAAATTTTTATAGTTTGTATTGAGTTTACATTATAAGTTAGTTACACTTTGTGGTATGTAGATGATGATGGTAATGTGGATGGTGATTTACTTGACCTGGACACTGCCCAACTCAGTTCAGCTCTGGGTGGCGAACAGAATAAAGACAAATAACAATATACAATTCCAATTAAAATTTGAACAAGATGGTAATTGCAGCCAACAGCAACATGCATGCACCTTAAAAGTGGTTCCAATTGCCCTAGTTAAAGCCTGGGAGACTGGCCAGGTCCTTAAGATCTCCAGAATGCCACCAGAGGGGGAGACAATCATATCTCTCGGGGTGCTCATTCTAGGGGGCAAAAAAATATTTATCAAGGGCAGATTGCTCTTAGTATAGAGGAATATGTATTTATCTATTTATCTATTTGTTTATCAAATTTATTTGCCACTCATCTGATGGTTCAGGCACAATAGTCACTATATGAGGATGTATGCTGGCCACCAGCTCATTGAAAACTCCATTCTCTCCCCCACCCCCTGCCCCCCCCTCACACACACACCACAATATGCCTAGGAAGCTTAACATTACTAATAATGTACATTCAGATACAGAAATGGCACCACACAGTGGGAAGTCAACCTGGTGATATATGCGGTGAGAATCACACTTGAGCACTTCAGCAGCCTGGTCATTGACAAAACAGTATTGAATAAGCCTATACTTATACCCACAGATGTCAATTAATGTTTGCTAGTCCCAATGTAGCAAATTAATTTTTTTTTCATTTTCCTACTTTTAGGAATGCATTATTTGCATATGGAGGCTCCAGTCAAAGTAATCCATAGAGATCTAAAGTCCCGGAATGGTAATTCAGCATAAATTTACAATTTTGTTTATTTTTCCTGCAAATATAACGTTTTAGGGTTGGTACTGAAAAGAGCAGAATTCAGTGCACAAGCCACTTTGATAGGTTTAATATGGAATTATAAAAGTGCTGCACAAGATTTTAAAGACATATCCTGCCTAAAATATCAAGGCCAGGGTACATGGCATTACAGTAGCTACTGTATCAAATGAGTATGCATTGAATACTGCTGATTGAGAGTTGAATATGAGTTGGCATTCTCTCTTTTTTTCATTTAAAATCTCCTACTCATTTGAGGTTTTGTGTGCAGGATGATATTCCAATTGCTTGATTACTTCTAATTAAGTTCAGCTATTCCTCTTATAACCTTGCGATTAGAGATGGGATTAGAAAGCTCTAGTAAAAATGATATCTTTCTTCATTTCCCTTTCCCTATTAGAAAAATAAAAAAGGATTTTGAAATATTTTCTATTAGTTTTACTTTTTAAAGTAGTTTCACTATTAAACATCTAAAATGCTTAATAATATTAAACATTTAAAATGTTTAACAGTGAAATTGCCCCAAATATAGAAGTGTACAGAATCAAAAAATAACTTAAGTAGTGAAAGAATTTCAGTGTCTGTTTGATATGGTGGTAGTAGGTAGAATCTAGAATACAGTTTAGAATGTTTCTTCTCTTTTCAGGGTCATGTGTGATCTGCCAGTTTAATCTAAGTAGGATGCACTGATTCTTAGCCATTGGCACTTTTTAGTTCCATTTTCATGAAACATGTAAAATGTGTTTAAGCAATAAATATTTAATGAAATTCAAAATTATTGCCTGGAGAAATAATATTTTTCTTAGAATATGCCAAATATACTTCTATTGAGAAATCAGGAAATCATATCATATCAGCATATCATATATGCATGCATGCATGCGTGCATGTATGTATGTATATGTATGTACACACACACACACACACACACACACACACACACACCATATCATATAATCTTTATACTGGCTAAATGTGCTAAAAATAACTATTGCATAAATTTCCTTTTTCCCCAAACCCTTTATTTTCATATTATTTATTACATTTATATGCCTCCATTCTAACTGATAAGTGAACTTCCTTTCGGTTTTTTTTTATTCCTTTGGTTTCAGAAGATTGGGAAATTTAACAATTTTCTCTGATATTCTTTGTTGCATATTTTAAAGATATATGTGACTGCATTATAAAACTCGACTTTAGTTTTAAATTATTTCCCAGTAATTGCTAATAATCCATTTTCGGCTCCTTTGCTGTAACTCATTAACTTGACATTATTGGTGATTTATCTGCCATGATCCTGCATAGAGAGAATCAAGTCAATAATAAAGCCATCGGTTTTTGATTCATGTCAGCCGGAGAATTTAAGTGGTCTTGCCAGTACATATATACTGTACCTATAATATATGGAGTGATCTTTTCTAAAGAAATACCTATGGTTTCTTCATAGTATTAATATACTTTTCTCTTTTTTAAAAAAATTTCAGTTGTTATAGCTGGTGATGGAGTATTGAAGGTAGGAATATTTCAGCCTTTTTATAAAAATATTTGTTGTGCTGAATTGGGCATGCTGTTTTTTTAAAAAACAAAAAAAACCCTCTATATTTTTTTTCCTAGATTTGTGATTTTGGGGCTTCAAGATTTCATTCCCATACAACACACATGTCTCTGGTTGGTACTTTTCCCTGGATGGCTCCAGAAGTAATACAGAGTCTCCCAGTATCAGAAACATGTGATACATATTCATATGGTGTGGTGAGTAAACATATTTTTGTCCATGCTTCTGAATGCATTATATAAAGCTATCTTTAGACAACTGGATATAATTCATGTTCATGGTCCATATGCATGTTAAATCACAAAAACCAAGTTTTATTTCTGAGGTACTTGTGGGGTTTTATAATCTCCCACCCAGCCACAATTTTTTGGATATGATCGTTTTCTAATTTTGTGGTACAATTTTTAGCACAGAAAAGCTACGGCCATATCCATGTCAACAAGCTTATAGTCAGCAAATGTCTGGAGAACATCTGATTATATGCTATTTCCAAGATTCACACCTTTGCCACAGAAGTCATACCTTGTTTCTTTAAAAACATTTTTACACTTTCTCATGAAATTTATATTAATTAGTTAATTCATTAATTAAAATCAGTGTTAAAAGCAGTTAAGAAGAACTTGAATTTTTCTGATTTCAAGGAGAACTATGGTAATTATTGCCTATTTACAGTCAGTCAAACCTGTAAATATCCACTCAGAAGAAAATTAAAGGAAGTTTGATGTGGTTAACTGCCAGACAAGCATATCTAGAATTGCAGCTTGAATCCAGCTCAAGTTTTTTTTTTAGAAAAAATGAACTCCAATAAAAGGAAGCAGTTCAGAAATTGGTTTATGGATAAAATAGTGATCACTGGTTAAAGCAGGCACGTCCAACTTTTACACTTGCCTGGACTGCATTGAGTGAAGAGGAATTGTCTTGGTCCATATGTAAAACATATAACGTATATCTATGTATAAGTAATGTTAAAAGCTTACAATCTTGGGGGTGGCATTATAGCTGTCCAGGGCCATATATACCACAGTTTGGATGCACCAGGGTTAAAATAAAGGAGTTGAGTAACAGTTATAGGTTTCAGGCACATATACAGTTTCAAAGCCTGTAATACCCACCCCCCTCAGCTTGGAGTTCTGCATCGTAAATAGCGAAAAGAGCTTGAAACATTTAGGGAGAGAATGAGATTTGGAAATAATTGCAGTTTGGCTCAGAGTTAAATGTTTATAGATAAATAATAATCTAATTAAGTTGTTCCCTTGCTACTCCCAATGGGACAGAAATGAGCAAATTCCCAGTCCTTTGTGCAATCTCAAAATCTGTTTCTTCTAAAGAACAATTTTTAGAAGGGGAGGGTAGATTCGGAGGTAATTTAGGAGGAGAAAGCCCTGTCAGACGTGTGTTTTTACTTCTGCACATTTTAAATTCTACTCTTGAAATCTGTTCAAGTAAACTTAAGTGCATTAGTATTGATTCTCCTCACTGTTGATTCCTATCGAGATGTTTTTTTCCTGTAGGCTTTCAACTTTTAATCAAGCAGGCTAACAATGTGCTGCAGAGATAATGAGTCCATGAAAAATGTGGCACTTTTTGATTTAAAACAATCTTATCCGTAAATAAAAGTTTTGAATGGTCGAGTAACACAATCTAGATCACTAACAAATGGCTTTTGTGCTGCACAGACATCTGCTTTTCATCATCTGAAACACAGCTGAAATTGTGATAACAAAGAGCAGAATCCTTTTCACATGTAAACCACTAGGATGTTGAGAAATACTATTCTCTTGGCAGAATCCGTAGCATTTCTTTTATTTATTATTTTCTCTGCCAAAATGGATTGTATTCATTAAACTATTACATTGCTTACAATGTACCATGAAGCATTTTTCAACTTTAGTCTGCTGTCTACCTAAAAGTCCAGGTTTTCTTGGTCAAGTTGAACTTGTTTTTTGTGAAGAAGTCACAAGAACATGAGGAAAGGCAATTGTGATACGCATCTATAATTTTCTGACCTTTACAAATTATTTCATGAAGCTGGAATAGAATGTCTCAGGTTCCATATCCCTTTATTTGGAAGTAAGCCACAGGCTCCTGAAATAAATCAAGTTTTAAAAAGTAAACATGCTTTTAGTCAGAATCTTCTGTTATACGAAAATGACCCAAAACTGAATTCAGATTTAAGATTGATAATCTATCTAATTATAAATATCTGTTGCCTCCCAAAATAATGTTTAATATAATCTAACCTACTATTTTATTCTCCTAGACATGGAACTTTATAGTAGGAGGAAGGTAGCATGGTCTTTTACTGATCTGAGGGTTATGCAGTTGAAATGTAAGCCCAGTAAAATTTCCACCAATACATATATCTGTTCCAGAGTCCATTGGAGTTGGGTGACCAATAAATTTAAA
Source organism: Masticophis lateralis (assembly GCA_030761175.1). Lineage (NCBI taxonomy): Eukaryota > Metazoa > Chordata > Lepidosauria > Squamata > Colubridae > Masticophis > Masticophis lateralis. Next base: position 200,292,088 of record JAUDYJ010000001.1, on the reverse strand, counting down.
TAAATAAACACAATGTGTACAGCATATGTTTAATATAGCAGGCTTCAAGTTTGGAAATAACAATCAACTGAAAATGTATCATGACACTGAATATTAATGTACATATGTCACCTTGGGTATGATGAAAACTTCTTTAATATGGTGCTGTTTAGTTGTGCAAAATGTCTATATTTCTTAATGAATTATAGTTAGCAGTTGTGATTGCAAGTGACAGTAAGATTTGGGACATTCCAGCTATGCTGGCCAAAAATTCTGAGAAACATATTTTTGTGAACCATATAGAGATTTTTTAAAAAATGACTTTACTGTGGCTGAATTTGAATCAAGTTTGTAACTAGATACGTATAGTTTTCTTTATTCGATCTGTCATAGCTCTCCCTTTCAAAAATGGTTTAATCGTCCTACTGCAATTGCATTCCCATATTATTTATGTAATAGTAAAACTGCTCCCTCCATCCCATAACAGCAAAATAGGTAGCCGTGAGTTAGCTGTATAAAATCAAGGTGGGATATATATCTAAACCTAATAAATAAATAATAGTTACATGTAAACCCACTTTGTCAATCTGGACATTTTTGTATGTGTGTGACAGAAGAAAAAGGATAAAGCTAAGATAATGAAGAGAAAGGTCCTTCGTGGGCCTAGCCAGATAATCACAACAAAGAAGAATTTTTCTGTTTCCTTTTATTTCACACAACAATTCTTTAAAACAGGATACAGTAGTCCCTGTCTCCATTGTTACGTCCTCAGCATAATGTTTTCTTAAGTAATAAACTTTTATACTTTTATGACTTAATCAGGTCTATTTAATCCCTAAAATGCTGTGGTACCTCCTGCAATTGAAAACTGCCTCAACATCAAGGGTTGTTTCCCTCATAAAAATGAGCAACAACTGGCAATAAGTTATTAATTACCTTTTTAAAAAGGTAGTTGGCCCAACTAAACCGAAATGTGAACCATAAGTTAAGAATTTTAAATACTTAATGGAGAATATTGATCTCTGGAATTCTTAGCCAGATGGTTACTTTGTTAGAAAATATAAATAGGATATCACTCAATATTAAATAGAAAATATAAATATTTATTTTAGCTAAATAATGTATTTGCCAACACAGATCAACAGAAATATGTCTCCCTTTGTAAATATGACTGCTTGCCTGGAAAAAAGAGATTATTGCTCTCTGACATAACCAGTTATATTATTGTTTGATATAATGGTGAAATATCATTCAAATAAAATTAGCTGAGGTCATACTCTACTATAAAGTAAATTTATATGTCTGTTATTTAGCTAAGTATGAAAGGTAATTAAGTATAAAATATTTGTAGAAAGTTGGTATTAATACTGAAATATTTGAAAGATGGAAGCTATTTTGTTGCTTACAAATCTGTTTGCTATAATAACTATTTTATAAAGCACTGTTAAGTAACACCAGCTGCCTGCAATTACTGCAAGTTCAAATCTCACCAGGCTCAAGGTTGACTCAGCCTTCCATCCTTTCGAGGTAGGTAAAATGAGGACCTGGTTTGTGGCAGCAATAAACTGACTTTGTATAAAAAAGAACACCGCTTGGGAGGGGAGGCAAAAACCCTACTAAGCAGGTATATACAAAAGTATGACAGCTATTGCTTAACACATTGTAAGCCACCCTGAATCTCCGGAAAAGGGCAGCATATAAATTGAACCAATAAATAAATATATATTCTTTAAATTTTAGACTTCACTTTAGAAAGAACAGGCCCAAGGTCTCTAGTTTAAAGTACAAGTCAGAGTAAATTCCAGAAACATTTTCTAGTATTTGTAGTTCAAAACAAGAACTCTATTTCTTGACTATCTCAACCATCGAACAGTAGAGATACAAAATAATATTCACAAAATCTAGTTTCCAGCTCTCTCTCAGTATTTGTTAAATAAGGGTTCATTATTAAAAATAAGAAATATTCAATGTCGACTTTGTATAGCTCTCTTAAGCACAAACATATATCCAGGTTTTAGCTATTGGGCTTCGATTGCCTAGTAATTGGATACAGATCACAGTGCATCAAGGTTTAATAATATATTTAAAATACAAAATACAGTAATAAAAAATCCTTTTTCTTTTTCCATTCCAGGTTCTCTGGGAGATGCTAACAAGGGAAGTCCCTTTTAAAGGCTTGGAAGGATTACAAGTAGCTTGGCTTGTAGTGGAAAAAAATGAGGTAAGACTACGTTTCTACATTCAGGTACATAGATCAGAAAACAGTGTTGGGTTTTGCAAAAGACTTTTTCATCTTCCTCAAATTGAAAGTAAGTTCACGCGTATGGAAAGATTAGCAGTAGGAGCTAACACAAAGGGTCAAAGTGATGTTATTCCTCATGAATGGACCCTTTACATCTAATTGTTGCAGCTTCACGTCGTGATGCTGTAGATCAAAAATTATACAAGTACTGTACTAGCTTCTCAGTCTCAATTGTAAAACCTGGGGGTTTGTTCTTAGGGATGAAAGAAGCCATTGCGTCCAAGGTAGGAGAACAGTTTAACTCCATCTCCTGCATTTAGGACATCTTTATACTGGCCGGGAGTTGATCTATCTGTAAGAGACCTTCAGCTACTTCAACTTAACTCTCCCAGCAGGAGTCACTATAATACAAGAAACTGCCACTTAGATGAGGATTTCAAAAATAAAAGAAGATAAAAATAGTTTAAAAAGAAGAAAATTACAGTTTTGCCACCCACGTTCCTCAGTCCATTGAAGATGAGCTCCTCACTGGAACTGGTAAGGCTATGCCATAGTTGCAAGCCTCCTCATGCAGTGTCTTTCCACTTCAAAAGGACTTCAGTGGCGTAAACACCCTTTGTACGTGTCCCCAGTGTTGCTTTTCTTCTGGCTACAAATTGAGGCTTTTAGATAGTTGAACATGGGAGTGCATATTTGAACACATGGTCTCTTTAGTATCAAAGACAGGAAGTGTCGTTTTAAAGAAGAAATGTAGCGTGGCGGCTTTATTGCATGCAGACAACATTTAGGATTCCTCCTCTGTTTAAGTTGGCTGGAAGGTTGGGTACCATTATAAAATAACTTAGGCAATTTTTGTAGTATAACTTCTTGGTTTCTTTGTTTTATTGCTGGCTCCCTAAAATATTGTTAAAGTCTTTACATATAATAGATTTAATTATCATGTTTAAAAAAAACCAGGAAGGAATTAATATAAAACATGACATTCTCACTTTTAAATATTCTTTCTGAAGTATAGGAGGCCTGTGATATCTGTGAATCAATGTGGAACAACTAATTTAGTTTGGATGTTCTGTCACTCACTCTAAATTTATATCTGTGATTCTTACAAATTTAATTTTGAAATAATAAGATGTAGCAAGTATCATTTTTTAAGCATGAGGAAAGTTTTATTTGATTTCATCAAAATAGTCTCATCCCATCCAATGGACAAGCATTAAGCAAGAAACTTCTCCATCTAGATCTACGCTCTGATCTTATAGTTGAATACAAGATTTTGGTATGTAACAAATGTATAAATACTAGGTCAGTTCTGCCACTTCATGTTAGTTTCCTTAAACTGGGTACAATCCAACCCAAATTAAGCATATTAGTTGGTCATCAATACTTTGAAAAAGTCAAAAACATTAATAGTAGTGGCTACAATTGAAGCGCTCATGGGTTCAGTAGAATAATACAGTAAATATCGAAATAGTATCATAGCAAAAAGTTATTATACTGTGTGTGCTTTAAAAAAATGATTTCAGTTTTTCCTGTTGCAAAAAACTTGAAATATCTACAGTATATATCCTTCGTGACATTAAAATAACCCCTAATAAAGTGGTTGAATGTCTGAGGCGCTAGCTTCCCAGTGAATTGTCGCTTTGCAAAGTATGTGTTCAATTCTAAGTAAGTTAGTCATGCTTTAGTCCCATTGAAATCAATGGGACCTAAATTCACTATAATTAACTTGTCCCACTGATTTTAATGGGCCTAAAACATGACTTATGACATGACGTATTGACTCCACCACCTCATAATTATTGCACTGAATTTTACACTGTAGAGAAAAACAATGAATCTCATATTTAGTCCTTGGGAGAATTCTATTCTTTGGAAACTTAGAGCAGATGTAACCTATAAGACACTTAAAGGCAATGGAAGGTCCACCCTTATTCCAAAAAAGTGCAGAAGAATCTGAAAGAAAGGACTGTCTATAGAGACTTCTATTCTGTCAAAGACTTATTTAGAGTCCAGATGAAATTCATAGTCAGAGATTTGAACAAAGAGTTTTGGTTCAGTGTGTTTCCATTTAAATTATACTAGCTTTTAAATGAGGGATCAGTGACAGACTCATTAAGTCTGCAGGTGCTACTCATATATAAGTCACACGGTATAGTACTGGGTAAGAATTATTCCTGAGTAGAGAATTACATCTCCTATACCACGCCCATATCTTTTATTATTGTTTCCTTGATAATCTCAGGTTCTTTATTAGAGGTGTAAATTCTGTTAAAGGATATTTTATTTAATATCAAATAAAATTAATATCACATTATTAAGATATACCACTTTTATTAGAATATGACTGTCTTGAGGGTCTACCCGATGAATAACATTCTATTCCAGCAAGTTATATGTAAGTAATGAGTTTAGTAACTCATTTTCCATCCCTGGAACTGTGAGGGTGAGAGACAAATGCCATGGCTAGATTGTCAGGTATATTTTTAGGGAAATGACCTACTTGAATATCAAGTGTCAATGCTACTTTGTTTATGCCAAATGTTTTGACTTCTGATAGCTATATTCTTTGCATTTATAATATTCATGATTTACGGATTTCTAATCAGATTACATGACTACTATGTACATTTCTTCTTTCCCGTTTTCAATTTTCTTAGCATTTTTTTATCTTCTTGGTTTTGTTTTTTAAAATAACACCTGTTTGGAGCACAACAGCTATAAGATTTTGCAAGTCCTAGTATGTATACTCATACAGTGATATATTTTATTTAACTTAGTCTATATGCCTCTTTGAAAAGTGTCATTTTAACCACTAAGCAGAGTTGTGAGAAACTCAGATATAACTGCTTTTTATAATTATATCCTTCTGTTAATCCACAGAATTAGCTGTAATTTTTCCTGTCTTGCTATAGATGAGGATATTAACAGTTATCTTTTTCTATCAGCAACAGTGATACCATTATTCTTTTTATCGTGGCATTTCCTTTATTATCAATAGCATAGTAACAAATATGCAGACATTCTAGTTCTAAGAAAACTGTAATTAACACACTAATATATTCTTCTTAAGGTTTAGTTTTAAATAACAAGTTGCGACTCTCCTTACTCCAATAGAAATAGAGTAAATAGATAAGTACTGTTAAATGTTTTAGTACTTTTACTAAAGTACTAAAGTACTATTAAATGTTTACTTTTAATAGAATGTCTAGCATCTTCAAAGTATTAAAAGTTTGTCTGAATATTTTTGAAGTATGAATGATAAAATATGCCATTTACAAATACTTTTTTGCAGAAGGCTGGATAAGATTCTGATAGGGAGTTGGGGGTTTATCTCCTATAAACAGAGTCTGTTATTTTGTTATTTACCATCCATTTTTTTAGTTAGTACTTGCCTTTTTTTTAATCACAGTCTTTTCTAATCTTATACTCTGTTGACCAGTATAAAGTAGATTTTTATGACATCAATTCATCATTAAAATGCTAGAATGCTTTATGGTTAACTTGACATGATAATTACTATACATATTTAAATTTGAATGATTATTTTAAGTGGGATGTAGACGATCATAAGACCTCTTAACATCATTTAACACTTACTTTAAATAACTAATAGGGCTATGCATTCTTTGAAAATGATTCAGATAAGCTCTTTAGAACTTATGTGAACATGGCATCTTACTAGTATTCATTAAAGCAGGCTGCTGTTTTCAGTCTTCTGTGGAAATCAGAAAAAAGATGCTGCTACTTTAAGGAGCTGGCTCATTGTACTCTCAAAGCATCTGTATCTTTATGTGGAGGCATGAAAAACTGTAGGCTGTTTTTTTGAATAACAGAGACACTTTGGCTTGTACTGTATAATCTAGGGATGTCAAACTCACATTGTCACGGCTGCTTTACATGACATATCGAGACTAAAAAAATTTCCCTTTGCTAAACCAGGTGGGGGCCGGACCAGCCTGTGATGCATCTGGCCCACAGGCCGTGAGTTTGGCACCCCTGGTATAGTCTAAAGTGCACCATCTCATTCGTTTTCAAAGCAGTGTGGAAAATAACAAATGAGGAAGTATTTAATGTGCTCCAGCAAAAGAAAGATGGATTTAATGTGAATCAAAGTAAACAAGAATATTTCAAGAGTGATTCAGAAATTTAGATTCTTTAAACCCTTGGGAAAATAGCTTTGCATACTTCATGCTATATTGGGTATATATAGAAAGCTATATTGGGTATGAAAGCAAGAGAAATGTAATGTAATTTTAAAAGATTTGTAGACATTACAGAGATTTAGTTCTAAAAACCTTTCCCTCCAAAAAAGTTATACAGTATTATTTTTCCCACAATGGTAGTAGATTTAGGAAGGTTTTCCCCAGTAATATAACAGTAGGATCATATTTTTTGGAGTGCATCCATATTTTCAACATTTGAAAACTGAGTCTTACAAAGACCGAAATTGCTGCTGTTTATTTGTTCATTCCGTTTATATACCCCTTCTCATATCTAGAAAAAATACCTTGCATCAATGGTGCGGTTAACCTTGGCTATGTACATATGTCATTTCACACAAAACCCAAAGTATACAATGCAGCATGTGTAGTATTTATCTACACGAAGATCTTTATATTTTAGATCTTCTAAAATTTGAAAGTCTATGGATTGATGGTAGGTTCTTCATTTATGTCACGGGTGTCAAACTCGCTATATCACATTGCCGTCACGTGATGTTTTGCAACGTTTTTCCCATTTGCGGATGTGGAGTGGGTGTGGCCTGCGTGTGATGCATCTGGCCCATAGGCTGCCAGTTTGACACCCTTGATTTATGTTCACTACTTTCTTCTGTCTATTTCAGAGACTGACCATTCCAAGCAGCTGTCCTGGAAGCTTTGCAGAATTGATGCTCCAATGTTGGGAAGCAGACCCAAAGGTATTTCTTTAGATTGATATGCCATTATATTAAGTTTATCATTAAGTTTATCAAGACCCTTGGTGGTGCAGTGGTTAGAATGCAGTACTGCAGGCTAATTCACTGCTCACTGCCAACAATTCGATCCTGACTGGCTCAAGGTTGACTTAGCCTTCCATTGATAAAATGAGGACTCAGATTGTTGGGGGCAATATGCTGACTCTGTAAACCGCTTAGACAGGGCTATAAAGCACTGTGAAGCAGTATATAAGTCTAAGTGCTATTGCTATTGCTATCATTGTTTACTGCTTTAATTGCACTGTAGGGGAATAGGCTGAACATTGGAGATTTAGGGACCCTTAGTTTAACTATGGTTTAAACATGCTGGTTGTTGGCTTTTCTGATACAGAATTATTTATGAAAGGAAGCAGAATGTAATAATCATTTGTCAATTAATATCCTGTCTTCTTACTAATGAATGGAACTTCTTGCATATAATTTATATATTGTTATAAAATTATTTGGATTGCATTTATTTATTTATCACATCAGCTTAAGGCAGAGGTGTCAAACTGGCATCACTTTTAGGCCATGCCCACCCCAGCTCTGCGAATGGGAAAAACGTCACGAAACATGTGACAGCAGCGTAATGCGGCGACTTTGACACCTGTGGTTTAAGAACTGCTCCATTTCTAAATATTTTGTACAATACAGTGAATTAACATAACAGCTATCCAACATTAATGAAAATTAATGTTCATTATTCTTGACAATCCCCTGTTGCCTGTTTTTGTTCTACCACATATATGAAGTACTTACAAGGAAGTGGTTGGATTCCAACTCTGCCCAAGAACTGTAATCATGTGTTGTAGCACAACACAATTGGAACGCAACAGACTGCAAAAAGCTGTGGGCTGAAAAAATCCAGTTATGACATTCATTCTTCATGTGCACAATATTGCACAAGAGTTGCCATATATCATGAGCACAGTAATCCTCTTCAGTCCTTGAAGTGAAGAATGTGACATCATAGAATCATACAATGTAAAGGTCAGAAAAGACCTTGGAGATCACTACGTAAATAATATAAGTGCAGATAAAAAGAAAGGATACCAAATTAGGTCCTTTTGCAATCTCAGAAATTAGTGGGCAATAGCTTGTGTTTCCTCCTGGATTAGCATGTGTACAACTGAATCCAGCACTCTTAGTAGAATCAGTGATAGGCCAAGGAAAATTGAGAGTTGAATTTTTAGACTTTTTTTTGCATTTGAAAAAAACCCACCTCATTTTATTCGATCACGATTGTCTTACATCCTGTAAACTGACAGAACAGCTTTCAATGCTTTATTCCTCTAAACTCTCATAAGGTGGTTATTTACAGAATCTAAAGAGCACCATGGAGCTGAGCCACCCACATATTGTTTGAGTGCTGCATAAAGTTCACTAAGCTTAAGTTGAAATAAAATGACCAAAGTCCTTCAGTATTTATGAACACTAAAGCACATTTTTATCAATTGACAAGTCTGAAGCTAGGATAATCCATAATTTAATTAGCACCAATGAGATATATTCCATTTTGGTATTTCTTGCATCTATTACTGTGAAGGTTTAGTTCAAAAGTGTGTATAAATTTGAGTGGTGTCAAACGTTACATCCAAAATTGGGCTGGGCAAATGACATTTTGTGAAAGAAATTTTGAGAGTTCTTTAGCTACTATAAAAGAATAATAATAATTTATTAAATTTGTATAACCCCCATCCTCAATCTGTCCCAAAGTTTGAAAATTTGGTCCCTGCTGGTTGTCCTGAACTCTTAAGCTCCTGCTGCATCCATGTCTGATTGGAAGGAAGATATGATGCAGAATGAAGAAACACACTCTTCAGGGTGTGTGTCTGCATCTAGATTATGCTTCTACTATTCCTAAAAGCATTATACACTAAAGTAGTCTTCCCCAATCTTTCTTCTCCTATGCAACTTGACTGGCAAAACCCAGGTAGCTACATTTATGTCCTACTGCAAAGGTTTGGGTAAAATAGTGTGTGTGAACCTGTCATAAAATGAACAGAACAGCAACTGTTTATTGCTGGATTATAATCCAATGCAGATGGACAGACCAGAAAATGACAAGACAGAACAGAAAATCAGAAAAAGAAATACCTTAGCTTAAGAACTGTAAGGCAATTCTTACAGAGAAGAACACTTGTCTCTTTTTGTTACACACACACACATATATAATGTTGTTTGACATTTGAAATAAAGAAATTGTCTCTCTTTTATAATGTGAAAATCACTTGGATCTGCCTGGGAGAGACACCTCAGCATTGTTCCTAATTGTTTTTGTGCACCCAAATTAAAATGCACGTTTTAATTGCCGCATCTGTAATTTTAGCAGAAATGGTATAATTACAGGCGTGATGCAGAGAGAGTGTGCCTCATCCCTTTATTATGTATCCACGTTTTGGTTTCCACCTTTTGTCTTAACCTTGTCTGGGGTCTGTCAAACAGACTAGCGGAGGCAATGCACTTTTGAGAAGCATTTTGCTAAGATTTTTTCAGTTTTCAACAATTATCCCACTTTTTGAACTGTAACAAAAGGAGCTTTAAATTCAGACGAGAATGCGGGGAAATTATGACTGCTTTGTCTGAGTCCATTCAGATTGGCTTGGGCTGTGCATAGCCCCATCATCCTCTGCTTCATCACTGGACTTCAGGATGACCTGACTTCCCATATTACAAAATTCTATTGAAAAAGTATAGAAAATTCATATATTATAATGCATTGTTATGTAATTCTTACGATTTACACAGGATTCTCCCAGGTTTTTAGAGGAGTTGATGTTAAGTTATATTTTACTATCAAACTATAAGTGGAAATTTCACACACTTTTGAAAAATGTCTGTATAGACTAATAGGTTGTGCTTGGCATAGACCAAAAATCTCTCGCTGCAGAAATAAAACATGGGCATTTATATCATGTTCAAAATGTCATGATGCTGTATGAAATAGGAACTGCCAAATCTTTCCAAATTTTATCATATAATTGGGTTAGACTCAGACCTTAGGAAAATGATCTTCCTCTCTTTCTATTTTAATCTAATATTTTTTCTTTTAATTACTTTTTTTTTTAAAAAAGAAAAAACAGTTTCACTTTTCCAGGTTGATCCAAGATTTTTATTCTGGCCTCTGTATTAGAAAAATGGAGAAGTAATTACGGTACTAACTGTACAGGCATATAAACTTCCACTTGTGTGAGTGAATCAAAATTGCATTAAGGCAAAACAAGCTCAGAAGCCTGATGAAAGTTATTTTTTTTTTATTTTCAGGAGACAAATGATTTGCACAACTAATGGGTAATTTTATGTTTTAATATGACATTCTTCTTGCTAAACAAAATCAGAACAGTTTGTAACTTACACATCAAATCACATGCCATCATAAAAGGTGCAATACCAATAACTATTAGTTTATAAAACACCAACAAAGGTTTTGTATATTTTAAACCCATACTAAGTCCAAAGCCAGAATGGCCAAAAACACTTCGTTAAAAATTGAAGCATTAAAACTAGGGACTATATATGAAAAATTGCCAAAATAGTAATTTCTGATAAAAGTTATCCCAAATGGATATTACAAGAATATTTCATCAACTTTTCCACACAGGAAATTCCTACTAGTATATAATAGTGGTTTTTCCATTATAAGATGCAGATGAAATTATAATTTACTTTTTGGGGTATAAATTCTGTGAAGCTCTGTCCATCTTCCTGAATCAGATGTAGCTGTGCAGTCAGATCAAGCATTATTTTTTCTCCTCCTTGTTCCCCAAAATTGGAATTACCATTATTAGCTGCTTTAATTAATTGCTTTGTGTTTTAGTTTCTTTCTACCACACAATGCCTTCACCAGTAGCTTTGCAATTTATATTGTAGGTTTAAAACTTTTTTTAAAAAAAACATAAAATAGCAGATTTCTAATAAAAATATAGAACAATTGTAAGGAAACACTAGCATATTTTGCTTATTTTAACAGAAAAGGAGAATTAACTTGCCTTCCACTTCACTAAGTGGAAATACAATAGATTAGGATGCTGCTATGCTTTGAATAGAGAGTGCTCACTTCTGAACCTCTTCTTGCTGTGGGGAATGAGTTTCTTAATTTATTTTGCAGGATGGTTCTTTTATTTACCTGCTGACTCCAACATCAAAGTGAACTTGATTTTAACAAAACTGTAATTTAAAACAGCCATGGATTCAAGGAGATTTTAGGAGTTTATTGATACTGCGGTTTCAGGGAGAGGCTTCAGTCTTTTCTGATGCCTCCAGTAATATACGGTACCTTAATATACCTGAAAAATTGGTTTCCTCTCCCTCTCAAAATAAGGTATCTGGTGCTTTGAGTTGATAGTGAAAAGAAACCTGAACCCTGTAATACTCTTTCATCTTGCACCGTTCTTGCATAATTTTGTTTTATCAGAGTTGCGCTACTGAAAGCCTACTAGAAAATAAACACAACAGCAAAACAAGCATTACATTCAGTGGCTGAACATTGATGGAGGTGGATGCATTCCAATAGGGATCTAATAATGGAAGAAATTGAGTTGCTTGTAACTCAGTTTCAGCGAAAGACTATTGAATGTGTTTTACAAAGATTAAGGTACTAAGGTTATAAAATCAAAGGGTACAGAACAAAAAATCAAGAAGTGCTAGCAACACAGAAATTACCATTATCTTCAACCTTCCATTTTCATTCCCTAAGGCAGTGCTTCTCAAACGTCGGTAAATTGGTAAAAGTGTTGTTTCTTAGGGTATCAATAGCCAATCGTAACAGGAACATTTTAATTGACGTATTTTTCCTAGACTGGGTGGAAAGGACTTTCTGATTAGCAGTTTTGGGTAATGAAGGGAAAAGTCTGAAAAGCCCTGCTAGTGGACATCCTCTGCGCTGCACCTCCATTCTGTGGTTTTCTGGTCGTACTCCAGAGCAGTATTTCTCAACCTTGGTAACTTTAAGATGGGTGGAATTCAAGCCCCAGAATTCCCCAGTCCAGCACGGTGGTTGAAGTCCATCCATTTTAAAGTTACCAAGGTTGAGAAACATAGCTTCAGAAAGATTGTGCTGGCATTTTTCTGCTTAATAGATTTCCTGGGTCAAGAAAAAGAGCAGAATACAGAGAGTGATAAGGACAGCCAAGAAGATTATAGGAAACTTGCTCCCTGTTATTCAGGATACTGCTTATAAGCACTATGTGCTTAGAACCTGAAGCATTGTTAGAGACCCCACACACCTACTTCATGGTCTGTTTCTGTTCCTCCCCTCTGGAAGGAGGTTTTGAAGTATCTATAGCAGGACTACTAGATTCTGAAACAGCTTTGTTCCTTATGCCATCTGTTTTGTAAACTCTCAGGATTTTTTTTTTCACCATGCATATTTATACATTTGAACTAGACTATGATGTTTCTCTATGTCATATATGTGGGCGTATGCATAATGATTATACTTTGAGAGCTGAATGCAATGAAATTTCATTTTAATATATGCTGTTTAGTGTATGTTTAAAGTGACAATAAAGTTCTGTTCTATTCCATTCCATTCCATTCCATTCCATTCCATTCCTAGTCCTAGTCCTAGTCCTAGTCCTAGTCCTAGTCCTATTCCTATTCCTATTCCTATTCCTATTCCTATTCCTATTCCTATTCCTATTCCTATTCCTATTCCTATTCCTATTCCTATTCCTATTCCTATTCTGCTCTGCTCTGCTCTGCTCTGCTCTACTCAAGCCAATACTGAACCTAGGAACGGACATAAATACTTATCTGTGAATGTCAGGGAGGCAAGTTAATAAAAATATCTGGAAATAGAAAATACAGCTCATAAAACTAATCCCCCCCCCCTTTAAATTATGGGCTTCTCTAGTCAACCTTGATTCAGGAGTGTTTCCCATTACAGGGTTGTATAATTTTCATTGAGGGCTACAGCAGTAGTGGGTTTCAATTTAGTTTGCTTGTGCACTTGCGAAAGTGCATGTGTGACACTTCTGCACATGCGCAGAAACATCCGGGCGGGTGGGTGGAGCTCCTGCCGCGGCCACTGGTTCGCCCAATACAGAGCGAACCGGTAGCAACCCACCACTGGGCTACAGATCCAACTTATAGCCCTTGTGGAATGGTGATTACATACCCTGGGTCAGCAGCCTGGACAGTAGTCAAGTCTTTGTCCAAGAAGATGTTCTACACCCATACAATGGAATCCCTGGACAGGGAAAGGTCACACTGCTTGATGTGGAAAATAGGGGGAAAGATGTCATAAACGGAGAACAGGGTACAATTTCAACACCTATGAAAAGGTGTTTAACACCTTTGCAACACCTATGCAAAGTGCAGGAGATCCTAGAGGAGACAATGGAGGACAGGGGAGTCTGGCATGCTGTGGTCCATGGGTTTATGAAGAATCAGAATCAATTTAGTGACTGAACAACAACAACAATCCTAGACATCCTGAACCCAAGATATCCTTCTGTTTATATTTGCGTTGCATCCCTGGCTAGGAAAACAGAATATTGTCTACAGTTCTGTTTCCTACATGTGTGGTTCAACCATACTAAGATCAGTAAATTCAAGCAGATATGCAGTGCATTTCTACTGCACATCTTGCTGAAATATTACAACCTTTCCAGAGCCATCACTGAAAACAAGAAACAAGGATAGATTTTTGATTCTATCCAGTTGATAAAAATTACAAAGTGGATTAAGGATACTGTAACTCTTTTATTGTATTATTTTACTTGAGTAATCTGGAAGGTCCATTCAGGTCAGCGTCTTGTTATATTACAATTTTAAGATATTTTTCTATTGAAATTTAAAAGCAGCAAGTTCTGCATTTATAGCTATAATAATTTACAGCTCTGTGTTGTTTACCTAATAATTATCTAGTCAGCATCCCAGTATGAGTTCCATTGCAGTTTTAGACTTGCTGCTTTCATTGGAAAATGTTATTAATTCTGCAAATAGTGTAATATTAAAATGTAGGTTTACAGAATGTACGTGTGTAATAATGTGCATAATGATGTATATATTGCTTTGTGTGTCTTCAGAAGAGACCCTCTTTCAAGCAGATCATTTCGATTTTGGACTCCATGTCAAATGATAGTAACCTTCCAGACCAATGCAATTCATTCCTGCATAACAAGGCAGAATGGCGGTGAGTCCTCATAATTCCCACCAATAATTATGACATTACCTGTGGGGAGAAATGAAGATTTTTTTCCAGAAAAATACACATCCAAAATTAGACATCCAGTGTTTGAATTTTCAAAATTGTGCAACCCCTACTCCCAGCCATCATTGTTTCACTGTCAGATGGGAAAAATTGTGTTTCCCATGACTTATTCCATGTTGGTATTTTTTCTGCATAATGATGATTGGAAACAAGTTCACAAATTGTGTTTGGTATATTTAGATGCAATGAACTGGTTTAAATCAGATGTACAGCAAAATGGCCAAATCAGCCCCCCCCCCACCCCCCATTAAATTTGTAAGCATTAAGAATGATAGTAAGGAATAGCAAACCGCTATGAATCAAGGGACCAGAACTAAGTTGCAAAATTTGGGAAGAAAATGTTCTTGTCCATAATTTATTAGTTATCCAGAGCCAGAAAAGCAGGATAATCAACATGAAGGAAGCAGATGTAGTATTTGCCATCTTAAAAATTTGCAGTCATTATTTGGTCATTTACATAGATATGTTATTGCAAAATTCTCTTTTGTTTTTCACTGATCCTTGAAAAATTCTCCAGAGATTGTCTAGGCTGGATTTATGAAGCAGTATGCAACCTGGCTACCTGTTTTTGGTATCTCTTGTTCTTGTTCTTTCCCAGGTTACACAGCTATAAGATTATGTGTGCAAGTGGTTACTAAATTGAAAGAGATTGGGTGGAATCCAATTTTAATCATTTGTACTTAAATTAGTCTTTGTTGTTTCCATTGATCTAGGTGAGTGTTCTCTAAGTATATGAGACTTTCCATCCACTATTAACATCCTTCGTTTGTGGTACTTCTGTGCTAAAAGTCTTTCTTTATTGGATAAATTTGAGCATGCTGTTTTCAAACATAAATCCTGTGATATTCAGCTGGGCTTATTCCAGAGAAATAGTTTTATGTCCAATCTTTAAACCAATCAGATGTGTGCATGAATATAGGAATAAAATATATTGATACATTTAAAACAGAGTGCTGTGAAGGCAGATGAAAAAGGTTCTGTACAAGAAGAGGATAATACAAACCAATTTTGCTGTAGTCTAAATTAAGAAACCTTGGCCATTCTCCAGGTAATGCAGAGCACAATTTAGTAGTCTACTTGATGGTTATATGCCTGCTTCATTTGGAGACTGGCAAAGATAGCCCATGCAAGAAAGATTAGAGTTCTCAGCATGCAAATAATATTTAAAATCCCAGAATGAATAAGGATTTGCCAATACAAAACATCCTAAACTTTAAGGGGGGGGGGGGGGAATAGTGGTGAACTGATAAGCAAGAGAATTTTACTGCAGGGATGGAAAATGTGAGCACAGATGGGAGGTTTGAGCCAAGTCACATGATGCAAGTATAAATAGCTTGTTTTAGAACTGACATTCTTCTTGCACTGACTCAGCAGTGTGGCAATAATCCACACTAACACAGCCCTCTGAAGACCAGGATGTATTGTGCCATCTACTGGTGCAAACTGCAAACTGCAAACTGCACTGGAGATAAAGCTTCAAGCTTCCTATAATTATTCGTGATGAATCCTTCCCATAGAATATTAAACACGTGTACGTACTCAAGAGCAGTCCCACTTATTTTCTACAAAGTGTATTTAGGATTACAGAATGTATAGATATGTTTAGGTTTTCCAATTGAAGCCAGGCAACCTGTATGGCTTTTTACAGGTTGCTAAACTGGGAAATGATTTCTAATATTATTACGAACTTGAAGTAGCTAGGTAGGGCCCGCCTTTTGTTTTTAAAAAAGGATGATAGTTTAGATTTGTGAGGGAGCAATACAATATAAAGCTGTTGCATAGGTCACTGCACGTATATAAGTATATTTTTAAAAGTCTTGGTAACAATTTTTGAGATCTCTAGGAGTCACACCCAAGTATTTCTGGAGGACATATGTATCCCAGGATCTCAACTTCTTATTGTATTTAGAAACTTAGGTGAAAATAATAAAGAGGAGAAGACATAAAATAAAACTTGGACAGAACAGGAATTGTACCATGTTCTATTAGTTATGTTTGGACAGCCTGTCCTGTTTCATAAAATAGTTCAGCTATCAAAAACTAAGACGTAATGAGCTTCCTAATTTTGGAAGTAATACATTAAAAATCAGGGCCCAAGTTGCTTTAATGGACATTGTTAAAAACAGTATTGACCACAGATATAATATATTTAATATATTTAGGAAACTAGGATTTTCTCCTGGTTTATTTTTTGGTTGAAAATGTTACCAAGATGGCTACAGGAAGCCTCTAGAACATTATAAAATGTAGCACAGGGATAATTGGTGAAATTCCCTCCATTCATCTCAGCATGACTGGCTGGGGAATTCTGGGAGTTGAAGTCCGCAGGTCTTAAAGTTGCCAGGATTGGACCCTGGTTTAAACCAGCTGGCTGCTTCTGTTTGCAGAAGGGCACAATTAGTTACCGTCTATTTTGAATATACTAATTCAATTTAAAACAATTTCCCTGAAATTATTAATGAAACTATTATTACTTTTTATTTCATGTAACACTAAGACAGCAGGCAATGTTAATTTGTAGGAATACTAAAATAGATAGAACGTACATGATCACCAATGCTCAATGTAAATTAATAAATTTGTAGAATAAGATATATTAATTGTGCAATGTATAGAAGCATTCTGTTCAATTACACTTTTATTATATATTTTTAAAGAATGCAGCCTTTTAGAGAATCTAACCTTTCGCTACAGAGTGCTTTCTTCTCTATTGAAGAGAGATAATTATAATATATATACAATATAATTTTGACATTTAGAAAATTTATTGAGGACAAAGATTTTAAAAGTTTGATACATTTTAAAATAAACAAGTAAGCAGTGCAAATGAAGCAATACAAGTGTTTTTTTATTTAAGATTCTCTCTGTGCCAATGCATCAAGTGTCCTTCAGGTTTGAATCAAAACAAATATGGTTTAGCGTGATGTCTGATTCAAACAAACAGTAAGATAGCATCCTTAGATTATATGGAGTTTCACTGGGATTGTGGCTTCAGACGTTTCCCATACATTGTCCAAAAAAAGTGACAAAGAAATGAAAAACATAAATTTTATGTTTCTCATCGTGTCTGGTTAAGCCTGCAAAATAGGATTTGGATCAAGACTGCACCACCGATTATTAAATAGATTATATTATTTGGCAAAACTGAGTCTTGGGTCTTATTCCTAGGGCCCTGTTGTACTTCAAGCATCCCTGACAATTATTTGCCTTATGTCACACCAGTTGACAGTTAGGGTCGTTTTGGGGTCAGGCATGCAATTTAGGCAAAAGAATTGGTAGTAAGATTCACAGGGACCCTTGGATCACAGTTCTAAGAATCTTTCCTAATCAGACAATAGCAAGAACAGCAATCAATCAATCAATCAATCAATCCTGCTGCCTTGAACCCTGAAGAGTTTTAAATGAGAGGAAAACCATGCTTCAAATCAGGAATGGAAACTGTTTTGATTCATTTAAGGAAAACCTAGCAAAAGGGCTTAGCTACCGAACAGTAAATCTGAATGACAGAAACAATATAATAGGAAGCTTACACTCCATCCTTCATATTTTAGAGGAAATCAATGATTCCTCAAATAGAATTTTCTTTTGTACCTTCAAGTTTATTCCTCTCAATAAAACAATTTTACAGTGCAAGTCTACGTTTATTTATTTAGTTAGTTTTTACGGTCACCCAATCAAAAACAGCTCTGAGCAACCTTAAAAAATAACACCGTGATCAGTAAGGTTTACTTGTACTGATGATGAGTCAGTATGTTTGGGGCTGACTTCTGAACATACAACTATGCTGTAAAACTCCTTCCTCAGTTCAACTTAAAAGTTACCTTGATTATCATGCATATACTTTTCTGGGATGTTGACATGTTATGGATAATTAAAATGTTAACTACTATTATTTCAAATGCAGTGGAAATTCTGTTTCTTTAAAATGCAAATGGTAATAGCTGATCTATTAAACTAGGTTTAAGCCACTATACCAATAAAACCCTGTATAATCTAAGAATGCTATCTTACTAACTGACTAAGTTTAATAAAGCTATTAATAGATAGTATTAATAGATTAATACTATTAATAGATCTATGATCTATTAAACCAGGCTGGACTAGCAGACTTCCAAGGTCCCTGACAACTATATTATTCTATGTTCTATGAACTGCTACCTAAAGTAATTTAAGTCAGCTTATACATCATAGGCCTGTAAAAGCTTTGCCACTCTTGCAGCAAAATACAGTGGGGCTGAGATGGATACATTTCCAAGCTCGGAAAATGGATCATCACGCTTCAGACTTCAAGAGTGGAGGAATCCTTTTCCTAATGAAAAAAAAAGAAAAGTAGCCCAATAGGAAAAAAGCTAGGAATGAAACATTTTCCTCAGATATGCTACTGATTTTATATAGAAGCAAAAAAGAATTGTGTTAGTGAGACTCATTGGAAAGTGTATTTCAAAGCAGTGGAAAAGACTAAAATTCACTTTCACCTCATCTTCACATCCGGAGATGCCTCATTAATTATTTTTAAAGGGCATGCCTACATGATTCATAAAAAAGGTAAAGGTTCCCCTCACACATATGTGCTAGTCGTTCCCAACTCTAGGGGTTGGTGCTGATCTCCATTTCAAAGCTGAAGAGCCAGCACTGTTTGAAGACGTCTCCGTGATCATGTGGTCAGCATGACTAAACGCCAAAGGCACATGGAATACTGTTACCTTCCCAGCAAAATGGTCCCTATTTTTCTACTTGCATTTTTTACATGCTTTCGAACTGCTACGTTGGCAGAAGCTGGGACAAGTAACGGGAGCTCATCCCGTTACGCAGCACTAGGGATTCGAACTGCTGAACTATTTCAAAAATACTTGTAAATAAATTGCATAATAAAAAACAGCCTTGGTCCAAGCCTATAGGAAAGTATCTTAAATCATATTTCTTTGCTTAAGTTTTAAAGTAGAATTAACCCCCCCTTTCCCCCCCCCCAACAAAAAGTCTTGCTACAGACATGGTCTTCATTGGACTGGATGAAGATTTCTAATCATATTGGGGCATTTTCAGATATTGTTGTCAAATGGCACTCTTAATTGTATTTATATGTTGACTCAATCTCATTGTTTCATACTAAAATATGAAGAGAACAAATGACAAATTCAAGGACTTAACTGTTCAAAGTGAAGCTCCTCTGTGTTTGAAGAAGGGATCCTCTTGGTTTACTTTCAGAAACACTTATGTTTGACCCTTTCTCTTTCTTTGATGGGTCGAGGCTGGGAGATAGTGAGTGGAAAAGGGGACTTGAGAAGGTGTCTGAGCTGGATGATTGAAGTAGCAACACATGGAGCCTGGCAAGCCTCAACTTGTATCAGGCTTCAAAAAGAGGACCTCTTCTTTTTGTTTAGTTTTCAAACAAATCTCTACTCTGCTAATTAAATGTCCTACTTAAAACAGCACTATACTTTTCATTCTTTCACATTTCATTAACATTCGTATGGAACAATATTTGTGAACAATTTGTTCTTGCCAAGGGAAGGTGCAATTTAACAAATTCCTCTCTATTTAGATGTGAAATCGAGGCCACCTTAGAAAGGCTGAAGAGATTGGAACGTGATCTGAGCTTTAAGGAACAGGAACTAAAGGAAAGGGAAAAGCGCTTGAGAATGTGGGAGCAGAAGCTAACTGAACAATCCAACACACCGGTAAGTACTGTTATATTGTTTTTGTTTAAAAATGGAATCAGAAAATCCAACAAAAACTTGAATCTAAGAAATGTCTTAAGCTGCACTTGCACTCATATGGTAGAAGAGTCACATTTTCCTGCTTTGAACTGTTAAGTGGCCATGTTTTGTTAGACATGTCTTTTGAAACTGATTTCATTTAAAACTGTTGGGAAGTATAGGTAAAGATTTGAGAAATAAAGCAACCTTATTATAATGCTTTATTAAAGTCCGAGTAAATTATTCTTAAATTTGCATTGAAGGTAAGGTATCATCCATCTAAATTAATTTAGCATATGGTAAATTTCAATGCAATAATCTGGAGTTTATTCTCAGATAAGCTGATGTTGGATTGCAATCTACAGTAAATACCATTATTCTCTGGGTCTTTTCTTACAACTAGCCGTATATATTTTTAGGGTTACACAGAGATCCATATTTAAAATTATGTGGAACTATTCACAAAGAAATACAGGAAATGGCAACATGAATGCCCACATAACTCCAAAAATATTTTCCCTTTTGAATCTGGATTGCTACACATATTGATAGAATTTTAGCATAATTGTTTATCTCTTGGCTAACAACTGAAAAAAATAAGACTTAAATGAATCATAGATGAAATCTACAAAATTCAAAGGGCTTAATCAAAGATGTACTAGGTCTTTAATCCAATTTAATGTCCCCAAAAAATCAAAGTATAATTGGAGCTTTTGCCAAAGTTAAAAAGCAGAAATCCCCTGCAATCCCATGGAAAGAAATAATCAGTTTCATCTACACTGATGCCTCTGTTATGGAGGCATATCAGATCTCTCAACCCGGTAGCTTAATTCTGAATCACTGTATTGTGAAACTGTCATAATATTAAGAACTTGGGTCAGTTAGGATGGTTTTTTTTTTAAATACCAGTAGTCATTACACTCATGTCCCACTTTTCCTTCGAGAAGTACAGAGCATCTGATTGGGGGAGAATCTGGGATCTCCACGTAAGAAACTGAACAGACTGTGATCTGCTTTGCTTTGTGCCTTCAGGCTGCTTCATGGATTGCACATTTTCAGAAGCAAATGGATATGTTTCAGGCATTGGATTCTGTTACGGAAATGACAAATCTTGTTGCTGTAAGATATATTGAGATTAGAGCATGGCTGTATAATTAGTGCAGCACAGGAAGGAGGTTCAGATTTTTCTTCCCATTAATATAATGCAATCCATAAAAGTAGTGATTTAGATGGAATCAGGTGGGAGAGGCATAGAAATTGCACTGGGAACCATTTGCATTCATGTCTAAATGACTGTTTTGCTGTATAAAGGGCAAAACACAAGTAACATTTTATATCTAAATCTGAATCTTGCTTCCTAAAGGAGTCATCATTGCTTAATTTCATATGCAGTGAAATGATATCTATATGTCCAAGTAATGGCTGCATAAAACCCGGTATATATAGAAGTAGCTTTCAAGCGGAAAACAATTACCATAACATCTTATGACATCTGTTGGTAGTAAACAGCCAAGCTTCTATTTGCATTATTTAATTACTGTATGTTGCATTTTACTTCTGCCCAAACTGATGAGCTAATAGTCTTCATCCACCACTGCCTCTTGATCCAGCATTCATTTGCAATGTTTATCAAACCTGCAGATGTTGCAGAGTGTTTTCCTTCTGTGCTTCCTTCTGCAGAGTGCATTGTACTTACCATTTAATCTAAGTTGGGATTTTGGCCTGTTCACTCTCCCTGCACCTTCTTTCTGAGGCACAGCTTAATGGCATCCGTATGAATGACACTGCATGTGTATTCCAGCTGTGAACATGGAGTAGCCTATAATGATGAAGCATGAGTGTTTCCCAGAAGCAAGATGTTCTCTGTTCTCTCTAGGTAGCCCATAGGCTTCCTTTAATGTCTGCAAAGATTGAGTAGCTAAGATATAGGCCATCACCTATGTGGTTCACAGCATGAAACATAGCCGTAATGAGCTGATCTTTTCCCTGAGTGAGGCTAAGGGATTTTTATCCTGCACTATTGCTTTTTGCTGCGACTTTTTACTGGCTGGCTTTGCTGAGGGAAAGTGTTGTGCTCAAGTCTATTGTGCTCAGCGTAAACTTCTTTTCTATAGGATATTTTCTATGGCAAGCAAATGCTGTTTTTTGAAAAGGGAAGGCTAAAATGATACTGAACGTGAAGTACTTTTAAGCCCCGGGACCTATAGCTGAAAAGGCTTCTGTCAGATTTTTGAATAATGAAAAGCTTGCTGCTTCCAAACCACCTTTCCCTCCCCTTTCCCTTCGCTTCTTAAGAAATTAACTTCAGAATTCATCTACATATAAAAACAAATTGCAGATGTTTTGTGAGTCTTGTCAAGCAGTGGCCTGTATTTGAGAGAATGGAAACAGGAGCAAATACATATCTGGATAAAAGAGGAAGAAAGAGCTGAACTGATATGCATATTTTTCTTCTTTTTCTGGAGAATTCAAATCCCAGTGAATAAAGGCTCATGATTTGGTTCCATAAAGGACATTTGAAAAGGATATTATATTGCTGACCCGTCTTTAAAATGCTTCTGTTGCTAAAAAAACAACAACGTTGACCTGTGGGAGTCAATAGCATTTGTAAACCATCACAAGCCTTTGGCCTCTTCAGGAGGTTTGAAGGAGCAAAAATGAGACATTGGCCCCATAGTTACACACTGAGGTAATAGATCCCATGAAGGCCGCATCTTCCTAGATTGTAGGCAAAGGGTCACATGATTGAAAGCTCAACTTTGCAGCTTTTAAAAATACATTTCTCACATGTAAAGTGGCATGACTAATAAAAGGCCAGCGTTAGGATTAGTTGCACCTTAGATTAGCACCCAGTTTAACATCCTGTCAATGAGATCTTGCTCTCCCTTGAGCAAGAAACCGAGCTCGACATGGATAAAGATTGAAAGCTCCAGATTTGTATAAACCAGAGAAGTACCATCTGTGGTCTAAGACGGATAACAAAAAATCCAAACTCTGTTTTTCAGGTGAAAAACAAGAGTAGGGTGTTTATAAAAATGTTTTTATTTTTTATTTTTTTTGGACTTGCTTCATGTGGTTTGAAATGATTTTTCCTGCAGGAATTTTATCTCAACTAAACTAAACCCCATTGCTAGAGAAATTAACCTAAAGACACAGTGGATAGTATGGGTTGTGATATTGCAGAGTTATTTTGAAGCATGCTCCAGCTTTATAGCAGAGAGTTATGCTATAATCAAGGTCAAAACAGACAAGAGGTTAGCTGCTTCAGTCTAGTTGATGTGCCCATTTTGTTATGTAGATAGCTGCTCGACTCTTTCTTCCCCCTTGCTAGCTCCTGACAAGAGATGCCCTTTCAGAAGCTGCTATTTTCATCTCAAGACAAGCTTCAAGCTCAGCAGAGTGAAGGATTGCCTTGATATACAAATAACAACTTGCAACAGGCAGGGCAAGGAAGTTCTCTTCTCTGCCCTCAATAGTCTTGAGGCAGCTCAGGGTTTACATTATCGAAATGTAATCCTGTTGCACCCATTTTTATTTTATTTTTTTGGCCTCCAAGGCAAAAAAATTTAATCTAGGATTACTGCTTTTGAAAATTCACTTCAGATGGGGCATAGGTGAATAAATACTGAAGTACAGTTCCTTTAATGCTGAGTAACTACGCTTGGCCCTGTCACTCCAAGAAATTAGAACAAAAGTAGGGAGTAGCTTAAAGGCAAGATTAAGGTGCTTGCCTTTTTCTTCTTTTTTTAAAGTAAACATTCTTTGTCCATGTCAAGGCTGCTGTTTCTAACAGTTCAGGTGTAACATGAGATGGTAAAATAGTATACGGGTAAAAAGCCAAGTTTTGTGAGCTTGTTTTTTCACTGTTCCAGTAAGAACAGGAACTATTTACAGTCCTTCTACAGGGACATCCTTTACTGCAAAAGTGATTCAATCTTTTTTAAGCCGGGAAGCTCAGCTCATTGTCAGTTTGGGGAAGAAATTCTCGTTTTTATTTATTTTTTAAAAAGAAAAGCTTAATTAATATGCAAGAATTAGCGTATAGAACTTATGTCAGGAATTGGAAGCAGATGGAGACACATGCTAAGCAGAGAGTTTTCAAGTTTAGGGACTAAGCAGCAGCTGCTCAGCACCTGCTCTGTCATTGTCAAACATCGTGGTGACATTGACATGGAATTGAAAGGAGGACAAATTGAGCAGTTTTGTGGATATATTATGGAAACTCATCCCTCTTAGTCCTGATTTACGCATCCAAATACTGGCTACTTGTAATGTAACTCAAGAGTGTTCAGTGTAGCAAGCCATCAGTATGAAGCAGCCTTATTATTTATTTGGGTTTTTTTTTTAATGCACTGATGCAAATACACACAGATCTTTCTTTTTTTCCACAATATGCAATTTGGAGCTGTAGAGACAAGCGATAATAAACTTGAATGGAATAGGAAGGTGTTTTAAACAAATGGCCAGTCGCAGGGCTCAAACCACATCTGCTGCAGCGTGAGGCAATTTTCTGCTGCTCTTTGTAAAAATCAACTAGGATTAGGATTCTAATCTTCATTCAAGATTATTCATTTATACTAAAATCAGTGCAGTAGGATTATTCTGAGTTTAGTGTGTTTAGTTTTCCAGGTGTCTTAAATCTTCATAATATACTAAGTCGTCCATTTTCTGTATGGCGTGAACAAACCATAGTTTGCCCTCTACTGAGCTTTGCTTCTTGATCCCATCTCTTTTGGGAACCACAGCAAAGTTTGTGTCAAACTTTTAATATGTGGTTGCAGGAGAATCAGAAGCGCAACATCTATAGTAGGTGATTCCGGGTGATCTTGGCTGCTTTCGGAGTCTCTAGATCAGTGGCCCCCAAACTTTTAGGCACCAGGGACCATTTGCGTAGAGAGAGTTTTTTTCGCGGACTGGAGGGGCCGTGGTTTCAAGTGTTGCCTGCATCCCTTGGATGGGGCTTCGCTTGTTTGCGTGGCCCGGTTTCTGGCATGCTGTGGCCCGGTGTTGGTCCATGAACCGAGGGTTGGGGACCCTACTCTAGACAAAAGACCCAACATATAAACTTTGTCTCATTTTGGACTATTCTAAAGAACTTCCACATTTTGAAATAGTTTATATACTTTTATTGGCTAGACGGGGATGTTGAAAAAATATCCTGAGAGAAGGCAGTGGCAAGCATTTTTATATTTCCTTAGTAAACTACATGGATGTGTCTGTAAAACAGAGGGGGGGAACTATGGCCCCTTTATGATTTGTGGACTTCAACTTCCAGAATTCCTGATCTCACCCCTGCTGTAAAGGAATCAGGCATTGAGCTAAAGCTGAAGTAGGGTATTATTTTATTTATCTAAAAGGAGGTCTGTGTGGCAGATGGCAAAGCCAAACATTTAAAGTATTCTTCCAGTAGAGACCTTTTATTCATTCAGAGGTATGTCCTGTTTGTATAGCTCACTTAACCTTTTCCTTATCCCATATGGATTGGAGCACACTTGCATTGATTCTCCACTTCACCAATTGTTTTTTTTTTTTGCAACAAATTAATAGGTTACGTAATACTGAGCCAGAGTGATTAACTCAAGACTTACTATGGCTGATTTTTTTGAGGTTTGGATCCTGTGATTCTACTCCAACTTCTTATAGCTCTGTCATGCTAGCCTTCAGAACTACGAAGTATATTTAAGCATTGTTCTGGCCTGAGTTTGAACATGCATTTCTTAGTATGATTAGGCTGAGAAGAAATAAATTACATGAAGAAAGAAACAGCTTAGCCCAATCACTGGGAATGGCTGCAATTTTAAGCTTCACATCAAATACATTATCAGGAACCTTAAAAAGCCAGAAAGCTCTATCAGAATGGCCATGTAATATCTGCCCTATTAGTTGTTGCAAAAACACAGCTGGTGGGTGCAGTATCCGTGCATTAATGCAGAGTCTTTCACTTTTTTTTCCCCAGGAAGTATGTTGTCAAGGGGACAGCCAAAAAGTCTCATTCAGGCAGTAGCTAATAGTTTGTATAGACAAAAGAAATGTCCAGCAATTGCCAATGAGGTGGAAAGGAATAAAATATGACATAATACATTTTTTTTTACCCCCACAAATGCCTCTGCTTGGTTAGATCACAACTTGCCTATTTTCCTTTATGCATAGCCATATAGTAGAATGCATATACTGTAGACTTCAGTTTACATAGATAGAAAGTCTCCCACCCTCCTTGTCTCCAGGCAGATCCCCAAAACTCTTGAACAAGCAAGTGTAAGAAGGTAGCAGAGAGTAGGAATATAAAATCATTCCCTGACAGAAAGGGGCCCATCAGCAAAAGGGGTTAATTGAATGCCATCCCCTTCGAGAGTATGAAGCTTTTGAGAGTTCCTTAGGATTCTCTCAGAATAAGTATTTATCTTGTCTTCTGGAATCTTTTCAAGTAGTGTAGCCTGCGTGTGGGGACGGATTTATGTCATACAGCTGTAACATACAGACTGCTTTATTTTTTAAAAATCTCTGTGTGGCAATAAGCCACTTCTATATATTATTGGCAGCTACTGTCCAGGAGATGGAGGCACTTGTGTCCATCATAACTTGTGGCATGAAATATTATCCTCAAAGGAAATAATGGGAAATTATTTTTGTATTAAGGAGCTGTCATAAGGAGCATGTGCTTTGCTCTAGAGCTAAAATCTTGTATCTATTAATTGTTATTTTCCAGTAAAAAAAAAAAGTATGAATTGTTTATTAATTCTGATGAGTCAGAATTTTATTTATTTCTCCAGAATTAATTTGATTGTCAACCACTGGTGGCTTTTGATTCCAATTAAAAAATGGGCACATAAAGCAGACATAAGCCATATACAGTTTTGCAGAGGCACGCTTTTTGTCTGCCAGGAATATTTCTTCCCCGTATGAGACTCTGGAATATTTTATATATACACACACACACACACACACACATTGACACACAGACTAATTTTGAAAACAAAATATGTTTTGATTGTTTTTCCTTTTGCTTTGTTAAAATTATTCTCAGACTAGATTGTACTACCAAAAAGAAACCAAAACCCCCAGTCTTCTAATGATACAAAAAATTTATATCTTATAATACCTTATATATATGGCTTAGATTTCTGATATTTTTATAGCGTTTTAATAACCAAGTCCTTAAAAAATAAATGCTGACTTGGCATTTTGTATTAAAATTCACTAATCATTTTACTTTCTGTTTACTGCTGACTAATCTGGTGGTATCTTTTGCTGGGATTTTAATTGGTTTCTAATTTTCTTTTCCCCTCCCCCTCTGTCCTTCCTTTCCTTTTTCATTAGTTTTGCTTCCCTTTTGCTGCCAGAATGTCTGAGGCATCTTACTTTGAATCTAAAACAGAGGAATCAAACAGTGCAGAGATGTCATGTCAGATTACCGCCGCGAGTAATGGGGAGGTAGCTGGCATGAACCAGAGTCTGAAGGCCTTGATGATGCAAGGTTTTGGGGATGTCTTCTCTATGAATGAAGCGGGATCCACCCTGCATTCTGGAATGCAGATCAATATGCAGGCCAAAAAGAATTCTTCCAAAACCACCTCTATGAGAAAAGGGAAGAAGGTCAACCTGGCGCTGGGGTTCCATGAATTCGACTTATCTGATGAGGATGATGAGGATGATGATACCGATGAGGAGATCGATTTTGAGGATGACAGTGATTAGCAGTAAAGTAAAGCTGTAAGGACTCTAGTCTGGCATCTGTTACAAAAGGGAGAGAAAGAAGAACATTGAGGAAAAAGTATCCTATGTTTTTAATTTCTGAGTAAGAACAGAGCACCATTTTGTTGCACAGAACCATTTTGTTTTCTTATTTGTGAGAAATCATGTTCCTTATGTTTATACCCTCTATGTGGTTTCTTTTTTTTTTTTTTTTTTTTTTTTTTGCTTTCAAATTTAAAATTAATTTAAACAATTTTGGGTTGTTTGTTTATTTAAGTTTTTTTTGTTTATATTGACCTATTGTTGACACGTTTATGGCTCAACACTATAGTAATGCTGAAACTGCTGGAGTTTTCTTTTAAGTATACATCTATCATTGTTCCTTCCTCTTGTAGGTCTCTTGAGCAGGTTAACAGATAAAATTATAATTCCATTTGAGGTTTCCCTGCATGTTTTATAGCTGTAATTCCAAAGATTCATACATATAGCAGTGGGCTGTATTCTAGAGTCAGTTTGGTATAGTGGTTGAGGCATCAGGCTAGAAACGAAAAGATTATGAGTTCTAGTCCCATCTTGGCCACAAAACAGGGTGAGTAACCTTGGGCCAGTCAGTTTCCCTCAGCCCTAGGAAGGAGGCAAGGGCAAATCACTTCTGAAAAACCTTGCCATGAAAACTGCAGGGACTTGTCCAGATGGTCACCAGAAATCAACACTGACTAGAAGGCATGCACAAATGTATATATATTAAGATTTATAGGAAACGAACGTTTTCAAATGCTCATTTTATCTGGCAGTACAACTCACCTATTTGGGCAAAGTGAGAGAATGGAATTAGTTTTACCGATTCTAATATAGGTTTCCTGCCATACAAGTAACATGTCCTTAGCATTTTGTAAAATAAGTTTTTAAAAAATCTAATCCAGACAAAGACTTCTTGAATAGCTGGATCGCTCTTGTGTGATAAATATATATTTTCCACACTGTTGCTTATTTATTCTTACTTCTGTCTGTTTCCTGCTGATAAAAATCTCAGTAAAAATGAAAAAAGGAACACAATGCAATGATATTTAAATCCACCAACTTCTTGTGTCAGAGCATACATAAAATTCAGATTTCCTCAAAGTATGATTATATTTCAAACAAAATTTTATAGAAACAGCCTAGGACCCTGGTTAGGGCTATAATTGACTGCTTTGGTTAATTTAAACAAAACCTTTGATTGAATAGGACCTTCCACTTAATCAGGCCACATATTTCTAAGAATGTTCATTTTTTAAGAATTTAGGAATCAATAAAATGATAAAGGGCTTCTTACTTCTTGCACACTTTTGTTCCCCTTCCCTGGAGTTACTTCTTTTTATTTTACATGTTTTATCATCCTGAAATAATTGAAAGGGAATCCATTGTGTTGATTCTCAAACTCTTCCAGCACATCCCTTGCCTAGTCTGCTTTCTCTGCTTTCTATGGTAGAGTTCTCAGACAGAAGAAAAGCTGCAAAAAGTTTCTACAGTGACTTGGAAGGCATATCAAATTCAAATCATTATATCCTAAAAAAATGAAAGTTTGATTAATCCTATAGCCTCTAGGATATTCCTAAGGATTACAGTCTTAAATTGCAATCCTGTAAGAATATAACTGATGGTAAAGTTAATCTCATGAAGTTTACTTTTTAGTGAACAAGTTTGCCTTGTAAATTATCTTGATTGATAGTTTTCTATGTGCATTGGGCTACGGATACACAGATATTGGGAAAATACTGATTGCTTGTAGAAACAGGCTCTGAAAGTAGCTCCTTCGCACATATTTCCAAGTCATTTAATTTCCCAAGTTTTACTGTAGTGCTGAATATTCTGGATTAACTATTAGGACATTACTAAAACTTCATTTTGGATGCTGCGTTACAGAATGCAATTGTGCTACTGCATATTCCAATCAGAAATCTTAACATTTCTAAGTTTGGGTATACAAACGGTATTATTTCGATAACACTGAAAGTCCTAATCTAGTGTATACAGTATAATAGTTTGTTGTTGTATGAAAAAGCATGACAATTATGCTTTAAAATAGTTAAACAGAATTTACTGAGTTTTGAACAACTATTAAAAGCCTACTGGATCTGAAATCATACTATAACTTTTGTCACTGTGGATGTATTGGCATTATTACCTTCGGCATTCCCCAGCACATAGCCAATGTGACTTTTGGAAGCTACAGCTACAATACATCTGGAGAGGAACTGTGTGGAAATTGTGTCATATAGAAGTTCCATGGATATATTCTAAGGGAAATCTGAACCTGATATGAGTACTGAGTACATAGTAAAGGCTACCTAGAAGAGAGGAGCCTATCTCACATGAAAAGTTGCTACTTGGTCCCATTTTCTCCTCCTTTTCACCAAATCAAAATATGGATTGTGTAAAAGACCAAGGATGAATCCAAGTAGACCAGTGGTTCTCAACCTATGGTCCTTGTGGGGACCACAGTGTCATCACAGGGAGTCCTTAAATTCTTGAAAAGTTGTTATTTAAAGCTTGAGTTACGTCTGTGGCCACAAAAGGTTTTTAAAAGGAGTCTGTGATGAAGAAAAGGTTGAGTACCACTGAAGCAGACTATAATATACTTTGGCATAATGCATTCAGAAGTCTCTTTGAGCTATTCTATTTTTTCCCTCTTTCATAAATTTTTTTCCCTAAAAGAAAAGATCAATGGTGTCATATAAATTAATAATAGAATACAGTGTCTTTGTCACCCTATGTAATATCCATTGATCACCTAAGGCTATAAAGATCTTCTCCCCTGGTATATTAAGTTTTGACAGATCAAGGAATAATGAATTAATAGGGACAGTGAAATTTGCTATTTTAGCATCACAATATCTTCTATACAGTTTAATAAATCTGTTATTTGAGCAACGTTTGGTTTGGTAATTCCCCTGAAATCATTGCATTTTTTCCATTTTTGTTTTAATAAAATAGCACGAGAAGCAGTAATGGCTTCCAGTCCTAAATATCTGCTCTATTTTTAGACTAATAAAAAAACATCCTTATTTTCTTTTCAAAACTTGAATCTAATCCATTTTTATTGAAAAGCCTGCCTAAAGCTTACTTGATAGGTAAAGGATAATTCCAGAAATATTACAGAGGCAAACTATCATAAACACTTTCATGTTATTTCAGAAATTTGTAAAGCCTCTTTGTTGAAATCTGATCAATCATATTATCATTTGTGGGGTGGGGGTGTTGTTGTTGTTTTGCTTTTTACACTTTTGAAATGTTTTATATTGATTAATGAGGAGATAATGTTATTTGTATTCCAAATTTGTATGAAAATGTAAATGGAAAGTATTTCAACCATGTTTAGAAAAGTTGAGACATGTTTTCTGCTGTGCTGTGATAACTCTGTGCCTAAACTACTAGTGTGTGAACAGAATATAAAATTTGTATGGAATGTGAAAATGATCCACTTCTGCATGGCAAGACCTTTTTTTTGTTATAGTATTTACTTTTTTCATTATAGTATTTAATTATGTGATGTCTTGCTTCATTCATTTAATGGTTTGCATTTTTAATTATTCACAGGACACCAAAATGTAATCAACTTTTTTTTTTTTTTTTTACAATTTGGTGTCATAAATCCTAATTCGTTGTGAGCTGTTTTTCTTTGCTTCTCTTTGTTTCCATTTTTGACTTTACAATAAACGTGATGGCACTAAAAAAAAAATACACAAAAAGCCTGCGGCCCTGATTAAAAACATGATGTTTACATGGGGTACCTAATGATATATCTGCACCAACTTTTAATCTGAGCTTTGTCACCAAATGCATCACAAATGTCCCTTATTACAGTTATTTCCCTTCAGTGTTAATTCATGCATAAGAAGGATGTCATAATCATTCCTACATTAAAACAATTTAGAAACAATTCAAATAAATACATACAGACATGTGCACAAAAAGCTGAAAAGGCTAAAACAATATAAATCATGGGGAGATAACTATGGTTAGATGGGTAATTCATTTATGACTGTTTAAAGTTACAATGAACTTCACTTAATTACCATGTGACTTGCTTAACAACCACATGATTTGCTTAATGACCACAGTGACTTGATTTATGACTCGTAAAAATGGACGTAAAATCAAGTCCGTTCATATGGTCCCTTGACTTATGACTACAACAACTTTTGATTAAAATTCCGATCCCAATTATGACCTTAAGTTCTATCTATATTGAAAATAATTCTCAACAGTTTCACCCTGTATGGCCAATAGTGAAAGATGCCAGGAATTGTAGTTCTGCAACATGAATACTCTGAATACTCTGAAGTAACAACATTGAATTTGTAAGAAATATATAGGGTTGGCAATGTATTTTTGTAACCACTCTACATTGCTCTAATCAATCAACTACTGTGCATAATTGATATGGAAACGCATACAAATCATGATTGGGCCTACTATTTGTTACAGGCAACTGTCTGCTGCATTTCAGACTGAAAGACAGCACATCTTCTAAACATGTTATAGATTTTTTTACACACGAGGCTCAGGAAGGCTATAATATAGAAGCTATGTCAGCCTACAGAAGTGTTTGGGGACCTCACCTCCTTTCTAAAGTGATTGTTCTGAGTGAAGAGAATTTGCAGGCAAGGTCTTCTAGAAACTTTAAGGAAGTTTAAACTTCAACTTGGAACTTACAAATGTATACATATTCTCCAATGAATTTTCCATGATGTACAGGCCATATGATATAGTGGTTAAGATACTGGAGGTGTTAAAGTCACCACTTGATTCTAACTTGACTATGAACATGATTTGGATAATTTTGGGCCCTTCCCCAATTTTTAAATCTTTGTATACCTTACTGATTATACTTTTAAATACCAAACCCACTAACCATGTTAGTAGTAAGTCCACTTTACTCAAGCTAATAAGCAATAATTCATGGCTTCTTTCAGAATAACCTGTTGTATTGCCATCCCATGGTTTCCTGCTTTTCTTCATCATTTTGTTGAATATATTAAGTATTAATTGACTAATTTGAGTTGAGTCCATCCCCTCTCAAGTTTGTTTCTGTACTTCTACAGACTGTTTCCCCCACACCCTGAGGTGGTGCTGGTTTCCTATCAAATGAATTCACTCCAGTATACACATTCTATGGGCAAATTTGTATACCACACAGAACTATAATGTCTTGGCACTTACACAGGTAGTCCTCAACTTACAACCACAACTGAGGCCAAAATTTCTATTGTTAAGTGAGAATTTGTTAAGTGAGTTTTGCCTCTTTTTACAACCTTTCTTGCCACAGTTGTTAAGTGAATCACTGCAGTTGATAAGTTAGTAACCTGGTTGTTAAGTGAATCTGGCTTCCCCATTGACTTTGCTTGTCCGAAGGTTGCAAGAGGTGATCACATGGCCCCGGGACGCTGCAACAGTCATAAGTATGAATCAGTTGCCAAGCATCTGAATTTTGATCACGTGATCATGGGGTTGCTGCAAAGGTTGTAACCGTGAAAAATGGTCATAAGTCACTTTTTTGAGTGCCGTTGTAACTTTGAATGATCACTAAATGAACTGTTGTAAGTCAAGGACTACCTGTATTACATTTACCATGGATTAGTTCACAACCAGGAAATGAGTAAAATAATAATAATATTGTAAAAGCCAACTTTTTTCCCTATTGATTCAGTCTCAGCTTATTTAACAATCTGTTGTTGTAAACTGTCCGGACTTAAACTTAGGTGAGATGGGCAGTGCAAACATTTAATAAATAAAAACAAATTAATAACTCAGTGACACATTCTTTCTGTTCCCCACCATATCACTAGTGTGCAGTAGTTTTCAGAACTGAGTCTCAAGTCTTAAGTGTTCATTTCTTTTGAATGACATTCTCCATCATTGCAGGATATTTAACAGGCAATCAACTAACCATTCATTACAATTTACATAACTCACACAAAATTGAAAAGCGAATCTCAAACAGCCTCCTCAATACTAAGTTTTGCAAACCTAAATTAGAATTTGTCTAAGTTTAAAGTTCAAATTAGAACTTGACATATTAATTAAAAGCTAACTTACGATAATTTGGTTTACTCCACTTTGAGGTTCTTATGCACACAGAGTAGCATCCATTAAAGTTCTGATCTGGCAAATAAATGTAAAAAAATAAAACAAACAAAACGGTGGCCTTGTTAATACCGTAAGTCACCCAAAATGAGTCAGAATATAAATAACTTGGCTCAATGGGGAAGGGTTTTGTTTCAAAAAAGGAGACATGTCATCTTTTTAGCGGAAACGTATCAGTTCAGTCTTCAAAATTTGCAAAGAACCTGCTAAATAAAAAAACATATATTAAGAGAAGATGAAGAAATAGAGATTAAAAAAAGAAAAAGAAACTGCACTTTTAAATGCATATTTTTTACACAGTTGCTGCCATCATTTGATATCGGTGCATGGACTGAAGAAGACGTGGTAAGCAGCCTTTTAATTAAATCAATATTTTTTCATTTAGCTAAGACATCTTTCATTAAGCAAAGGCCTAAGACATGGTGGGAAATCTATCCCTCCCCTATTACTGATGCACTACAAGTCTGTTTATTTCTTATCAAGAGTGTTGGCTATGAGTAACAGGAGTTGCAGCGTAACCACGTCTGACCACAATCTCTCGATCCTTGGGCTAAAACTTTACTTCTGCTTTGTGCAACATTTGCATGTGGCACCTTCTTTCCTGCAATTTAATCTTAAAATGAACAATGAGGAATGGACTGTGAACTTTTTTTTTCTTTAAATGTTCACAATGATAGATGTCCGAGTCTACTAGATACGTGGAAGTTCAGAATACTGGCAGGGAGAAAACAATGTAAAGGGAGTCTTAGAAGAAAAGAAGGTGGCCCAGAAAAAGTGTTTGCGTAGCATCACTGGAAAAGAGATGTTGGGAAAGTCAGATGCAAAATCCTATCTAATTTAATTGATATTACTTATTATGTAAAACTTATATGCCACCTGTAGACCCTAGGTGTCTTACAATGTATAGAATAAAGTACAAATTCTGAGTTGAACTGTGGGGTCCTTGGTGTTCTCTGAGCTTGGTTGTGTTTTTGCAGATGTTTTATTACCAAGCTAGGTAACATCATCAGTGCTAGAAGGGACTAGTCTTGTAGGTTCCTTGATTGGTCTGTTGTTTAATGTTAGCTGTTTACCAACTCAGACAAATAAGCTAACAGTAAATAGCCCAATCAAGGAACCATCAAGGCCACTGCCACCAACATTGACAGGGCAAGCCACTAGCATATAAAATAAGAGCAAACCCCATTCCCTATTAGCACTGAAGAGGTTACCTAGTTTGGTAATGAAACACCTGCAATAAAATAACCAAGTGCAGAGAGTACCAAGGACCCTGCAAGGTACAAATTAAAATAATAAATATCATTTCAACTATGGACAATTGGACCCCTTCGTGTTAGGTGACATGCCCTGCATCAAAATTCTTTGTAATGGCATAGCTATAACCCATTCCCATAATGAAAATTGGAAGGAGCCAACTTGAACTTAGGGACAGGGTATTCCACAGTCATGGGACTACAATCAAGGAGACCTGTCATGTCCATGTTATATTCTGAAGGGGGTGATCTGCATGCTGGCCTCCCACCTGGAATATTGTATATAGGAAGAGTTTTGCTAGAACAGGTAGTCCTGAAGTTAACAAAGGTCCAAGCCATGAAGTAGGCCATAACCAGTACCTTGGATTAGATCTGGAAGACTACAGGCAGCCACTGCAACTCCGATAGAAATGGTGTTACTCTAGTAAAGTTATTCTTCCCCATCAACATAGGCTGCAGCATTTGGTGTTGGCTGAAGCTTCTGAATCAGGGCAGACTCATAAAAAGCAAATTACATTATTCTAAAACATCCTGTGCAATCTAACTAAGGACCTTAGTAATATGTGCATTGGTAATAATTTAAAAATTAGCATTTTAGTTTTTCTTATATTTATGGTCCTACACAGTGGGATTATTTTGTCTTCAGGCCTACCATTAATATCTTAATGCAAGTTTAAACATATGCTTCATAAACAACAGTGGGACATCTTTGCACAGGAAACATTACTCTTAAATTACACATGACTGTGCAAAACATATGTATATATTTCAAAGAAGAAATATACGTTTGGTAATTTCTTCCTTACATTATAACTCCTAGAAAGTTTCTTGATTTTTTTATTAAATAAATGGTTATGAGGGCTACAAACCTCAAGCATATTAAAATGGGGATATTCTATGGAGAGTGTAAGCGGTAGTTGTCTTGGCCAACAACTACCTTTACTCAAGGATCGTTTTGGAGACACAATGTGGACTAAGGGCAAGATCTGATCCATCTCTCATATTAGATTGCCAATTCATCTTTCTGCTTTAGTCACCATCAGTCTACATCTTCCTTTGAATTGGCAACCAATGAGAGGAGCTGGACTTGGCCCTGGTTGCAAATTTTTAATCTCAGATGAAGATTAAAGTATGTTATTGTGTTTTTAACACAATCCCTATTCATTTAAACAGCTTTCAGAACCACGTTTTTTTCCTCTCAACATGTTTTCTGATTAGATGTTCCATACAAAGCTTTTCATGCCTCAGATCATAAAATCAATGTCCTTTCTTCACAGTATTTTTGGATGCAACAGCTCGTTAGAAAAGGTAAGACTCTACATATGTCTAGCTCACAAAAGCTGAATGAATAAATGTATTGTGGTGATAGACTAAGCAAGGTTAAAAGCTCTAATATAACTAGGAAAAGCATATAAAAACCCTTTGAGTTGTCTTAAGTTGTCTTAAGATTCAAAGGAATTTACCTAACTTTCTCAGTAAAGTGAAGAGAACAAACCTTTCAACTGGAATATAGGAATACTAAGCTATCTTTCTCTGATAGATATTACTCAATTTATATCCTCCTTGAGTTGACAGCATGTAATAGAGGAAGCCAATAAAAATTTCAGTTAATATTTTCAACGTAAACTTTTAGAGAAGCAAAGGTTGCAATGGAAATTGTGTGTAAAATGACTTCTGCTTCCTTGAGTCAGGAAGGAACATTGTTCATTTAGTGAGATTTTGTTGAAGCAGCACGTTGGCAAAGCAGGGGCACCAAATTAAAGGAAGAATAAAATTTTATAGCAATAACAATAGCGTTTACCACTTATATACCGCTTCAGAGACTACAGGTTTACAGAGTCAGCATATTGCCCTCAACAATTTGGGTCCTCATTTTACTGACCTTGGAAGGAAGGAAGGCTGAGTCAACTTTGAGCCAGTGAGAATTGAACTGCCAAATTGCTGGCAGAACTGCATTCTAACCACTGCACCATCACGGCTCATTTATACTAATGTTCTAAATGATCGGTGTTTTATCATTTTCTAAAAATTTGAAAGATTACTGATGGCTGGTACAGAACAAGGCTTGCCTCTCATGTTGGAAATATAAATCACTTGGTCACAGAGAATGGAGTCTTTCTGCAGCAAGACCCCAAAATCAGTAAAGGAGAATATTTGTAGGTCAGAGTTGAAATGGGGGGGGGGGATTGTTTCCTTGATACTCTCTAAGCTTGGTTGTTTTCTTGGAGATGTTTCTTTAACCAAATTGGGTAATATCATCGGTGCTAGTAGAACCCAAAGCCCCTTCAAAGAGAAATACAGCTCACAAAACTCGATCTTTCTATGTCCAGATTTCTGAACAATGTCTTATGATCTTAAGGTGATTCATCTGGCGATATGAGTATGTATGCTAGCTTGTTTAAAGAGCATCACATCACAGGAAAACGTTTACTTCTTCTGGAAGAAGATGATTTGAAGGACATGGGAATTGTTTCCAAAGGACACATCATTCATTTGAAGGTACCTGAATTGCAAACTTGGGGTGATCATCAAGCTATGAAAAAGACAGCTTGTTTCTAGTATTAAAGTCTAAAGCTGACAATCTGTGACAAATATAATTCCAGATTTACTAAAATAAAAATGACTACATACAAAAATATTTCATGAGATGCTGAGATTTCAAGCATGTATTTATGACCATTAATAAATATAACCAGTTATATTTATTAATATAAAAGTTATATTAATAAATATAACTTTTTCTTGTATTATTTTGTACAAGACACGTGCAACTTATCATCACAAACTTCTGGTTATGAGCATGGATGTGCTGAGCATAGACACCATGACTAGGTAGTAAGGATGAGGGAGAATGGAAAATAGTTGGCGTTCTTTACTCTTGCAAAAAAACAACAACACAACATCCACCCAGGAGGAAGAATCCAAAAATGTCTTCTCACAGCCCTATAGATTAGGAAAGAATTGCAAATACATGCAAAAAAGTAGTTGTGTATGCAAACTGTAACCTTGATCACGTTTTAAAATCTGAGAGGAAGCAAAGTGTTGGTGAATCAGAGTTCAAACGCCAATCACTTTGGGCAGTGTTATAAAACTACTTCTATTAAATTTCTGTAGACACCGTGCAGCAAGACCATAGCTTAACAGATAATGCCTGTCCTCAGCATCATCCATCTTATTTAACTAGGAGATTTGCCATTTTATAGTCTGCCTGTAAAACTGCTTTCACTCAGAATCGGTACCACTCTTGTCCAGTCTGGCAATCTCTAAGATATTTGCATCTTGATAAGGCCCAACCAGGTTTGGATGCTTGGCTGTGACAGCTAGTCTGCATTTCAGTCGCCACTGCAAAACTTTACCCACCACGTAAGGCTGATCATATATCTGCTCTCCAACACCAGCAAGTAAGATTGCTGAGCAACAGCAAGAATAAAATGGTGCTCTAGGACAGGGGTCCATAAACTTTTTAAACAGGGGGCCAATTCATGGTCTCTCAGACTGTTGGGGGGAGGACCTGCTGGGTGGTGTGGCTAGGTCATGTGACTGGCTGAGCGTGGCCAATTTAGCAGGCCATTAAACAATACACACAAATTAAACTTTAATTTGTTAAGCTCCTGGGGGAGGAAAGCAGGTTAGTGAAGTTCCGTTTGTGTGTGGGGTGGGTGGGTGTCTCTCTCTCTCTCTCCCTCCCTCTCTCTCTTTGGAGGCTGGGGAGGTCCTGAAGCTTCCGTGTGTCCCGTTTTTGGCCTCCTCAGCCTCCAGAAGGTAGGTGGGGGTCAGCAGGTAGGTGGGGCGATGTGGGCGGGGCAGCCTCGTGGTCCCGCGTGGGCTGGATTAATGGCTTTGGTGTATCTGGCCGCAGGCCGTAGTTTGAGTACCCCTCCTCTAGGAAAAGACTGTCCAGAAAGTGCTTTGTTGCCCCCCCCCCAAAGTTGAATATTTTATGAGATTTCTATATGAGAAATTGTTTGCAGCCAAGTCCTGTATTTAACTTTCTATGTTCTTTCTTTCTTAGACTGCCATTGAGAAGCTATGTCAGGATTTCTTCAATATGTTTCATTTTCCACCCCTTATTAAGGTAAGTAGGGTGTGTCTTTGTGTGTCTAATCAGTATTCTATTTTGATTAAATGGGAAATACATGGGAAAAAATTATACTAATATTTGCTAATACTATCAGCCAAATGTAAAAGACTATCTGGGCTTAACTATCTTGAGAAGAGTCTGTATTTGTTTGTAGCTATTGGAGAACTCTAAATCAGCGGTCACCAACTGGTGGTCCGTGGACCACTGGTGGTCCGTGAGAAAATTTTGGTGGTCCACAGAAAAATTATTTGTATTTTTAATATTGCACTAAATCAGGGGTCCTCAAACTACAGCCCCTGGGATGGATATGTGCAATGAATGCTTGTGCTGCTAAAGAGAGTCTCCCCCTTTGGGGTCTTTTTGTGTGGGTCAGAGGGGGCAGAAATTCCGAGATGTGGTCTGTTTCAGCCTCCTGGTGCAGGGCTTTGGCGAAGACTGGAGGGGAGCGCTGCTGGTGGTGAAGAGCCGGAGGACCTTGTTCCAGTGAAACTGCATCATGGCCTGGAGCTGGCTGACCATCTCAGCCCACTGAGCCTCCAGGTGCCAGTACCTGGCCTTGCACTCCCACAGGTCTTCCCTCTGCTTGGACAGCCTATGCTCGTAGTCCTCAGTGAGGTGCTTCTGCTGAGCCTCCTTCTTGGTCAGATCCAATTTGAACTGAGCCAGCTGTTTTGACAACTCTTTCTCGTGGTGGCTGCTTAGCTCCAACAACTGCTTCCTGTTGGGGCCCTAAATAGCTCAGGTGGGGAGGTGATGAGTTGGTCATGCCCACCTGGTCACATGACCATCTAGCCGGTCATTAGAAGATCATATTAGTGGTCCGCAGGATTTAAAATTATGAATTTAGTGGTTCCTGAGATCCGAAAGGTTGGTGACCCCTGCTCTAAATTATCTTATGCTCTTGCTTCATTGGAAAGAAAATATCAATACTGGCAGAAAAGTGGGCAATTGATCCAGCTGGGTCAGAGAGTGCCAGGCTATTAACCATCGATCTAGACTGGGACCCAATACCATATTACAGAAATTTATTATTAAATTTTCATATAACTTTCAGCAACGCTGTATCATTTACTAATTAAACAATCATGCCCAGAATTCTGCAGGGAGCTCTATCTTTCTTCCAGATGTTTGCTAGGTTCTTATAGAACACCAAACCATATTATAGTCAATTTGATTCTGGCTGAAGGCTGTGTTGAACCCATCCATTCCAGTTTAGCATTCGTTGTGAGTCATGTAATTTGCCTTGCTGAATAAGCAGTTCTTTAAAAAACAACAACAAACCCAGTACTGTGAATTAATTTGATGACCCATTATTGTTGCATGATAAAAAAAAAGCAAAATCATGCAACAGGTCTCCCTTTTTCTTGCCATATGACTGGAAGTTTGGAGTCAATTGCAGTATTTTATGAATTATGATGTACTGACGGTAGGGAGGAATTGCTTGAATCAGGTGAGGGAAACTTTGCTGGCTTATAGTTCCAGGTTTTGACAATTTGGTTCAACTGCTCCCCACTGATATGCAGATGCAATACACAATGTTTTGTAGAACTTTTCAACTTCTTAAGATTTTTTTATGGGAGGCAAACAAAAAAATTCCCTAGGAATTTCCTTAGGGGAAGATCAAGATTTAATGCATGAGATTGCCTTCCAGGTGCACAATTCTGGATTTCCCTGTTGGGATTCCTGATCACTTTTGGCCCTGCTGCACAGAGAATATCTGACACCTCCCTTAGAGTTTTACAGGCTTGCTTTTAAATAACACAACACAATAACACAACATTGTTTCTTATGCTCAGGACTTAAATTGAGCCAGACTGCTTCAAT
The DNA here is from genome assembly GCA_030761175.1 of Masticophis lateralis. Taxonomy (NCBI): domain Eukaryota; kingdom Metazoa; phylum Chordata; class Lepidosauria; order Squamata; family Colubridae; genus Masticophis; species Masticophis lateralis. Next base: position 200,251,019 of record JAUDYJ010000001.1, on the reverse strand, counting down.
CATGTGCAAAATGGTGAAATATTGAACTCAAATGATAGCATTGTCTTGAATTTAAAACAATGGCCGTTTGAGATGAACCAGAATGACTAATTGTACTTTCTTGTGGCAGGATCCTGCCAGTGAAAATGAGGCCAGTGAAGTGAAAGTGCTGAATCTGGAACTTGTTTTTGGCTACCATTTAAAACCTGGAAAGGGTCCTCAGGTAAATAAATGAATATTTCCTTTTGTTTATTTCCTTCTGAAGCAGAATTAATCTGTCCTTAAAATCTTCACAAGATACTTCTTCATTGCAACACGACTCCTCTTTCTGTTCATTTCATGGTAAAAATGTAATCCAATGCAGCAAGGTACAAAACTTGTTCTGTCAGACTCACACAGAGTCTGTTTCCTATGCAAAACATGTTCTGTCAGACTCACACAGAGTCTGTTTCCTAGGCACAGTGTAGGCACTTTGGTACAAAAACAAAAATCCTCAGTGTGCAGAACTTGCCTAATTTCATAGAGATATCAATAAGTTGAAATTTGAAATGATCACTCATTCTATTGTTTCTGCCTCCCTTTCTCAGAGCTTATCTGTGACTTTATAAAATTGGAGTTGATATATCTAAAGTGAAGAACTGTGATTTAATGTCAGTTTATGAGCCAGAATGTTAAAATAATTTCAAGCTATGGTTAAGGTTTTGATTAAAAGTCTGATATATATGCTGATGTTAAATTGTAATTCTCCATTACAGACATAACATTTAACTGGACTTTATAAGAAAAATAATTTTGTTTTCACATTGTGATACTGATCAGGGTTGTGGGATGTTGTTGTCGTGGTTTCTGGAACTTCAGCATAATGCCCACATGTCATAAGTTGGGCCTACATCCGATAGATAGATAGATAGATAGATAGATAGATAGATAGATAGATAGATAGATAGATAGATAGATAGATAGATAGATAGACAGACAGACAGACAGATAGATAGATAGATAGATAGACAGAGACAGAGAGCTTGCAGTTCACTTTGCTTACACAATCAGTTTATCTTTATAATACAACTTTAGCATTACAGGTACACCTGTTTACAGGTAAACCCTTGTTTAGCCACTATCTTGTTTAGCAACCATGCCCAGTTACGACAGTGATGAAAAAGCAACTTGGTGACAAATCTTGGCATTTATTTCTTTTATAGATCAGTAAAGGAAAGGAAAGCAGCCATGGCTTCACTTAGCAATTGCTTTGCTTAGCAACCACAATTGTTGGTCCCAATTGTGGTTGTTATATTAAGGCTGCCTGTTACGGAATTTTGAACTGAAAGAATGTATTTTGGCACTTTAAGCTAAAGCAAAACTCTAATTTGAGTTAATTTTGAAGGCTCAGATTTGCTGTTTGGATTATTCCTGGAATAAACCTTAAATCTGAATATTTAAGTTTTAGTGGTGATAAGAAGAATGTCTGTAAAGGGAAGAGTACCATGCAAACTCTATCCATTCCTGAGTATCATATTTTTCAGAGTGTAAGACGCACCTTAGTTTTTTGGGAGGAAAATAAGAAAAAAGCTGATTGGCAGGTGGATTAGCCTCCGGAATACCCCCAATCAGCTGTTCCCAGAGGTGAACTTTAGCAACAGGTTGTGAGCTCTGCGCCTTGTTTTTTCAGCCTCTGAAACCGCCATTTGAGAAGCTGGGCGGGGTTACATTCGGAGTATAAGACGCACCCAGTTTTCCACCCTCTTTTTTGGGGGGAAAAGGTGCATCTTATACTACCGAAAAATGCGATTTATCAGATTTGATCATGGTGATAAATCCCTTAATATATTTTATGTAAGACTAACTTGTTTCAGGAAAGCTCAGTTCACCCACTTAATGAATAAAGCAGGTTTTATGAGACTGGTGTATGTGACTCCCTTTTTAGTGCATTTCTACTGATGGCTATTTGTATTTCTTGGCAAAACTGAAGGAATGAAAGTGAATTTAGTGTAATGATTAAGCTGTTGGCCTTGAATTTGGGAAAGTACATAAGGGTGAATATAGATCTATAAATCAATGAATAAAAAAATGATGAACCACAGACAGTAACTAAGTCTGCTTGAGACCAATCTGTTTGAAAGACTCTGCAGGACTGAAGATTTAGTTCCCCCAAAAATAGGAGTAGAAACACAGCAATTGTTTGCAACTTTTTAAAGTGATTGCATCTTTTTCCAGCATCACATAGATTCTGGGGAAAGACTTGGCTTCTTTAAAGTGTCACAGGCAATGTTTAAAGTGTTGCTATGTTTTCACATGGTCTAAAGAATCATTTTGGAATTGAATTTGAAGAATTGCATAGATCTATCTTTTATGATAGATTTTAATTACTCTATATTTTAATTATGATCCTGTAGATTATATTTTTCCTGTATGTTTGTTAGGCTCATTTTATACTGCTTTGGAGAGAGATGCATAAAATAAATCCAATAAATTGTTACTGGAGTTTTCCCCCGGCTTCGCTTCAGTTCTGTAAGGGATCATAGATTCATTACTGGGTTCTGCTATACAAGCAATATAGAACATAATCAGATAACTTTGGAACTAGGTTTTTTAAATAATAATTTCTGAGCAGTTCAATGTTTTATTGCTTCAGTTCCTAGATTTATGGAGAGAGGGGTAGGGGTAGGTGTTGTATACTGAGCATGATCCAGGGAAGCGCCCCCTATTGGAATGGTATTAAATGTACTAGCCCGTGATTGGTTGAACATGTGGGCAGTTACGTGATTGGTTACATATGTTTTGACAGTACTATATAAGAAATGTCAGAGCCAGTTCTCTGTTCTGTTCCATACATGCATTACCACAGTTTCGTTGTTAGTTCATTAAAAGAAGTTACCTCAGCAAGGAGAACCCAGTTCATGAGCGTTATTGATTTGAAGACAGTATTTATTAGCAGGGGTAGGGGTGGAGAGGGAGAGAGAGAGAGAGAGAGAGAGAGAGAGAGAGAGAGATGTTTCAGCTTCCTTCCTATGATGTAGAATGGTACTAGCTTAAACATTATTCAAGTTCCGGTTTATTCAGTACTGTCTCAAACCCTGACTGGAAAACATTTTGGGAAAACCTCTGCTAGTAACTTTAGTCCAATTCCCAATAAAATAAGAACATTGAGATTGAGAACTAAAACTCATTTACCTAGAGACAGAGCAAAAAAAAAAAAAATCCATTGAACTCTTTCTACTGGTTCCTTTCAACCAATTATTGGGAATTCTGAGATAGGAGTCCAGTTTTGTTCACCAGAATCTTTTCATTTGTAGGAGGGATTGAGATTCAAGAGAGGCTGTGTGCTTGGGGTGGATGGGGGTGGGGCTTGAGGCAATAATCTGCATACATTCTTTCTACACCCTGCAACTTTAGGGTTGCTTCCTTTGATCAACAGTATTTTCAGTTCAGCTAGAGAAGCTTTTTGCAGCAGAGAAAGGAGGAGGAATCAGTGAAAATTTATGTTATATGACCTTCCGCTAGCTCCACTGGAAGTCCCTTGAGAATAATGGAGCATATGGGATCCCACTCAACTCATTCCAACTGAAAAATCTACTCCAATGTAGAAGAACCTGCCTAGAGGAACATTATGAAAATGTCTACCATGACAGCTTTACAAAGGAAAAAGAATAGCTTCAGAAGGGCATAGACCACCCTATTCTTCAGCAAATAGTTGAAACTGTATTATTTCTAGATTGTTCATAATTGACAGTTTTAGGAGGAGGGCTAAGAGAAATAATAATGAAAAAATAAGAGAAATTGTTGTTAAAAATAAACAATATTTAGAACATTCTACAATCTACATGATGAATTTATAGAGATCTCTACAAAGTTTTTGAACTGAATAAAAACAAAACTTTGGCAACTTGAAAAATGCATCTTTTAAACCCTTGAGATAGTATCTCAAATATATTAGAAAGATAAAACAGGACTCTATAAACACGATCATCTTAAATTAGGTACTCAAATTGGAAGCCCATCAAGACAACATCACTATACAGTATAGCATAATCCCAACCTTCTAACTTTTCCTGTTCTTCACAGAAGCTGCATCCGTGCAAGCAGTAAGATTTTTAAATATATCTTCTTACAGTCACTTAGGCGATGGAAAATCCTGAAAATCATGGATGTTTCTCTTTAAACAATAATTTTCCTTCATAGAATTTCTCCATCTAACCCACTGAAACCTGCTGTTTTAAAAGGTCTTGAGACACACAGCTATTCCTAGCACCTAAACAAGTCATTATTATGCATAAATTCCACCTTACAATAGTCAAAATAAAGAGAACAGCAAGCAAAGCATTTTTCTTTTATTTAAAAAAAATACAGCCTGTTTTAATTGCATTCAAGGACTTAATTCTGCCATTCTCAGCCAAAATTGCATTAGATTTGGGATGCTTTCCGACATCTGGTAAAAGTCCCTGCAGTACAAAAACCCCACAACTTAAATATACTGATGCTTCACTCTATTTGTTTATTACTTTTAATGAAAATCTTTTCCCTAATACTATTAAAAATGGGAATCAATAACAATACAGCAACAACAACCTGCTGTTTAGCAACCTTTTCCTGTATTGGTGAATACTTGGCAGCAGTCTCTCTCGACCCAAGACAGAGGCCATTGTTAAGGCTATAACACATTTACATATTTTGCAATAAAACATCAGTTATTTGCATTACTGTGTCAAGTTTTATTTGATTCTTTCACCTAAAAATGACTCATTTTCCTTTCTTGTATTTTTTTTTAAAGCCAAACTACTCTAAGCTTGTTTGAGAATAATCAAAAATTGCCCATTTAGCTAGAAGTCATTTTCTTTTCAAAAGGCAAATGTTATTTAATCTTTCAGCTGCTCATTGTGCCATCATAAATACTTTCTTTTCAGCACAGTTGTGGGGACTGAAATGAGCCCACTAATTGCCTCCCATTTCGACTGACATGTGGTGGTTTAGTGGAAAGGGAGCACAGCAGGGAGAAGGAAATAGGAGCCTGAGAAAATGAGAGCTAATTATTTTCCCTGCCTCGTGTCAGGCTCTGTGTCAGCCTTGTTTTTACAAACTGGAAGGTTTAGCACTAAATAAAACAAACTGGCGTCATGTTTTTATGTACTGGCAGTGTCATGGAAGCAGCTGCACATCTCAAAAGACAATATAATGCCTGCGTTCGCATGGACACCATCTGACAGCCACCGTGAGCCACGGCTAATGAGGATATCGCAGTGGTGCCAAGTGAAAGGTGCTGAATTATGTATGATTCTTCATCAGGACGGCAAGCGTCCTGTACATCATTATGAGACATTGTTTTGCTGAAAGAGATTAAAACATTCTTAGTGCCAGACCCTGCAACCTAAACAGGCGCTGAGAGGTTATTAATGGAATTTTGAGGGAGAGTTTCTTACAGATTTCTTTTGAGTTGTGGGGTTTTTTTTAATCTCTTCTCTCTTTCTCTCTCTCTCTCTCCCTCCTCACATACCCCCCCCCCTCTCGTGGGACAAAGCAGTGGTGGGTCATGACACTATATATAAAGAAGAGAAGCAAATTAACCATACTTGTGTTCTCCCTTTTTTAAAATCTGGCATATAAAATGTAGTGTAGCAGCATTCGCTTTAATGATAAATAACCCAGGTGCTAAAACTATAGATGCTCCTGTTCTTATCGCCTTTAAAACAGCAGGCTTCGGCAACTGAGATACCTCATCACAAAGAATGCAAGGAACAACTGGGGGTTCAAATTATTAACTTGCTACTATATTTACACCAACATGACCAGGCCTCCTTGTTTAGGGCCATATGCCTCTGAGATTGCATTTTGCAATGTCCGTTTGCCAACAGTTCAATTTCCCCTCCTCCTCCCCCTGTATTTTTTTAAGTTTACCATAATATAAATCTGAATTATACTATCATACCTTCTAAATAAAATCTTCTGAAAGAACTCATTCCTCTTTCAAGTTATAAATGTACTGTAGCACAAACTATAACAGAGTTCTGTGAATCTCGACTACATTCATAGTAGAATTCAGCAACTGGACAAATGTTGCGGGTGGCTAACGTTAAAAAAACAGCTGCTTTAAAAAAATGGGTTGTCATTATTTGACAGAGAACATAAGTACAGTGGCTATCCACAATCACCTGAGGAACAATGGAAAATCCATGGATTCCACTCAAAGGTCACCATACCCATGGCTGGATGGTCATTTCTGGAACCTAAAAGAGAACTCCTCTCAGAAAAGTTTCTTCCTCTGGCAATGAAAGTAAGATGATCGCAATGATGATGATAATAATCCAAATAAATAATAATTTTCTGGCCTTTCTTGCCTGCTGGAGTTCGGCTTCTCACTCTGCTTAAAGATCAGGTTTCCCTTGCCTTGCCTTGAAGCTTTGTTTCTTTCTTGCATCATCCTTCAATAGCCATTTGCAAAATCTGCAGAATGATAGGATTCACTCCATGTGATTCAAAGCTTTGTTTTGCTTTTAAGTGGGAGTACACTTGTCTCATTTCTATAGGATGTATCCAGTTCATTTGTATTTTAAAGAGCATCATTCTTACCCCCAGTGCTATGAGCTGCTCTTCAGAGCATTAAAACACAGGATGAGGATTGGCGATTACAATTAGAACGGCGCACCCTCCAAAAGGATTCAGAAGTACTTCAGATCATGCATGAGCTATTCATTAAAGCAGCTTTGTCTTCTTCTGAGTGAGCCCAATAATAGATGCCACTGCTTTAAGTACCTCTCAAATGAGTTGACTCTCAGCAGAGAGGTCCATGTTCATGTAAGATCCAAGGCACTTCTTCCCAATATTTGCAAACCATGTACAGTTCTACTTATATTAAATTATCGAAATACAATTTATAGTAAATTCCTAAATATTGATGTATTTTCTCAGTAATATTTAATATATGGTATCACTATCATGTTCATCAGGGTTACTTTGCCTTTTCTATCTTGTGACTTATAGACGACAAAGCCATGATGGATCAAAGATTGCTTAAAATGGGAAGATGGAACAGCTTCAGGCCAATAGACAAGTTCTGTATTCCCAGAAGAAAAATGTACTTATTCCAAGGCAGTATTAATAGGATATGATTGACATCAATGACCATAATGATCAGAGTCACCAAATTCAGTGAATTATGGAAGACTGGAATTCCTTAAAATGCAATTTAGTTATCAACATGCTAGTAATGAAATATTATTTGTAGTTATTTTCGTTAACCTAAATTAGCAAACAATGGAGGGAGGGGAAGGAGAGAGAGAGAGAAAGAGAGAGAGAGAGAGAGAGAGAGAATGAAAACTTATGTTTCACCTCCTTGAGTTATTTGTAAAAATAATCAAGGCAGGATACAAGTAAACAAATAAATAAAAATAAATAAATTAGAGACATAGAACCTTTATAAGCTATTTTCCATTTATATAGAGTAGCAGTGTTTCCTATAGGATCATTATGTTTCAGTCACCAGAAGCTATTGCTGGACTTAAAAAAAAAAAAGTAACTGGATTTATCTACATTTACCATCATATGTTTTCATTCTTTAAACCTCTGGCAATATGCAGAAATGAGTACTTAGAATTCCTTCGGCCTATTAGAATGAGACTTATGGACCAGCATAATGAGAAAAGGAAGAAAACACATTGAAATCTAATCTTGTACATACTTAAATGGGAGTAACTTTCAGTGAAATCAGAAGACTTGGCTTTTAAGATTGTACTGCAATACCTCCACAGTTCCTTGCTTTGCTTTGACTTGCGAGGACTTGCCATTTTCTCTTGTCGCATATTCAAAGAATTCTGTTAAACATTCATCCCCCCCCCCCATATTTTAACTTATCTTCAGTAGTTCCATGGAAAAGATTTCCTTTCTTCCTACACTAAGAAGATTGTCGTGATGATGCCACTTAATCCCACAACAAAACTTCAGCTGTATTGTTGGTAGAACACCCATCACCTGCTAACAATAGGTGTAGAGAGTAAAGTTACACTTACCATTTAAAACATGCTTTTCTCCCCCATTGTATTCTATAGACCACCTTTTAAGATTATACCACTGAGTCAGATAGCCGAAGCCTTTCATTTTTATACACGAAGAGAACAAACAGAGAAACGTTTCTGTATTCAAAAGTTAAAAATAGGCAGCAAGTCTAAAATGCATATAGTTAAATCTAATACATGAATTATACTGTTGATCCTATTCGGCAACATATCAAGCCATTGACACTGAAAAGCCCTGCTTTATACTGGCAGGATATTTTCATTTCGTATCCCTGAAATATTTGTCCTTGGACTGACTCCATAAGAGGTAATGGGGCTTTGCTAACTGGGGTCTAAGAGCTTTCTTTTGAGGGAAATGGAGTACCAAATCCCTCGGGTTGGGATTTTTCAGACAGCTCTGCAGCAATGCCTGATTAATTATCCTGACTATAGCAATCCGTGTTAAGATGGAATGCAGGAGGGAGGCTGGAATATAAAATGGCGGGGAGGGGGATAGAGGCTGTATGTATGTGTTTGTGAAATTTTACATAATTAGCCTAATTCAGTTGTGAACAAAAAAATGTTTATCTGTGGTAACAGGATAGTTGACTTGCACACCAAATGTCCTTTCTAGAAACTCAGGGGAATTAGATCCAAATTAGCTGAACTACAAAATGGGATTACAGGTAATCCTCACTTAATGACCATCCGCTCAGTAGCGGTTTGAAGTTATAGCACCAAATGATAACTCTGCCCAGTCCCTAAAGTTACAGCTGCTTGGGTGCTGGGCAGGCTGTTTACACTTACGATCATGCCGTTTTCGCAATGCTTTGGAAGGCCTCAAAGGCTTTCCAAAGGCTTTCTAAAACGTTGCAAAAATGGCATGAGCAATGGCCCAAATGGCCTTGGGAAGGTCTGGCATAGCCAGCAGCTGCCTGCATAGACACAAGATATACCTCATCAGCAGGGGGAGGAAGATGGCGAAGGTCAATTGGGGATAGCAGAATCGGCAGAACAGAGAGTGGTAGAAACGGCTGTGGCTTTCAAGTGTGGCACAGGGGTGGCTGGCTGTGGCTTGGGACTTGGGGCGTTATTCTTTGGTGGTGGGGCAACATGAGGGGAAAGAAGAGGCCCGGGGATGGTGGCAACTGGCTGAGACTACTGAACCCAGTACTGCCGCCGCCGCCACTACTGGCAAGGAGTGCTGCGGTGTAGGACAGCCAAAAAGGCAACGAGACAAAAAGAGTCAGGGGTTTATAAGCAGAAATCACTAACAAACTTTAGCTAGATTGTATGAGTATACTTCTGAAATTTGATACATCAAAGACCAGATAGTGTTTGAGACTGAAAACAGGTGAATAATTGTAAGTCAAACATAAATGGCAAAAAAGCAAAACAAAAACCCCACCCTAAAGTAAATACCTGTTTTGTGTACCTTGAAGGAACATTACTAAAGATGGGGAAATGGATGAGAAGATTTAAGAGAGGCATATACTAGTAAAAAAATATGGTGATCAGGATACAAATGATAATGGAGAAAGAATGTGTCAAAACAAATCAGAAATGTTTATATCATATCTCTGGTCACAGTCTTATTTGGAACTGGGTGCGAGAAGAAACGTAATGGTATCTTGAACGCAGTGGGAATGGAACACTTTGAAAGTGTGGGGAGCAAAGACGAAATAAGTTCTAAAAACGCCCATTTGAAAGAATAGCATTGCTTAATGACCGTGGCATTTTTTTAACTACGATCATTTGTTTAACAACCATGAAAAATCTAAAAAAATAGAAAAACGGGCACGAGTGTCTCAACTTAAGAGTCACACAATTTATGACTAGATTTTTGATTCCAATTGTGGTCATACGATCAGAATTACCTCTCTATATTTGCTTTTCCAATCTTATCCTAAACAAGAGCCTTGGTGGTACAGCAGACTAAGTGCTGTTATGTAGCACTTAGCTGCCAACTTCCTGCAATTAGTGCGAGTTGAAATCTCACCAGGATCAAGTTGACTCAGCCTTCCATCCTTCCTAGGTAGGTAAATTGAGGACCCAGATCGTGCGGGCAATAAGCTGATTTTGTAGAAACACCACTTATGGGGAGCCAAAAGCCCTAATAAGCAGGTTTATACAAAAGAATGAAGGCTATTGCTATAAGTGCATTGTAAGCCGCCTGAGTCTTCGGAGGAGGGCGGCATATAAATTGAACTAATTAATTAATTAATTAATTAATTTGGCTTGCCATTTCTTATTCTTTTTTTAGCACTTTGTATTACATGGCTTACCTTAAAAGTGAGAGTAGTATATATGTATGTAAAAAAGTAACTGAACACTGATTATTTCAGAAACACCCAAACATAGATTGTTCTTGCTCTGTAGGGAAGCACATTTCCAATATAAAGATTTTAATTTGGTGCTTAAAACTTATTTTTCGGAGACTTGCTTCTTCCATTTTTCTTCCTGCCCCACAGCGCCAGAATATTAGAAGAGAGTCCAAATTCCTTCCCTCACTTATTTATACATCTAATTTGTATAGTCTTCCACCTCACAAAAAAAGTGACTATGGGCGGCAGAACAGGTAACAAAATAAAAAATAGCCATTATTAAAAATTAAAAAGAAGAGAGTGGATGTTAACTACAACAATGGAGCTATCTTGGAATGTTACCCCTGGGACCCCCAGATCTGACGGCATTTTTGGGTTTTGTACTTTTCAGTGGAAGAGAAACACACTTGGAAAATGGTATTGTAGTCACTTGGGCTACTCCAGAGACCAGCCAACAGTGATTCATCTTAAAACATACATCGTATGTTTTACGATGCAAAGTAGATTGCTTCTTCTCATGTGACAGAAACTCAAATAACTTTTGCTTTTCAGGCTACTTTTTTATTGTTTCATCATCATCAAAGTTCAACTCTATATACTTATTCATAAAAACATATATAATTACTAATACGGGGGTGATGGCTGGAGAGACAGGAGAAGCAGCTTTCTATTCATAGCAGAATCCACTGCAATTTAATATTTTGTATTTTCTTTCCAAAACTAGGATTGCAAATGGAAAATGTATATGGAAATGGATGGGGATGAAATTGCAATAACATATATAAAAGACGTGATGTTTAACACTAATCTACCCGATGTCGAGATTTTAAAAATGACAAAGGTAAGTTTGTAGTTATGGTAATGTTTATGGAGATTCTCAGTCATCGAGGTCATGGTTGTCCCAAAAATGCTTTTTCAAGAGGCAACTGGATTTTCTGGGACCAATTCTGTGGAGAGAGGTTTTCCAATGGACTGCAGGGGGTGTGGATTTGCATGTTGCTTGCATCCCATGGATGGGGCTTAGCTTGTTTATGCACCCTTGTTGCTGACATGCCATGAACTAGTGTTGGTCCACAGACCTGGGGTTGGGGACCCCTGTTTTAAAGTGCATTCTTCAGGGAGTCTAATACACCTAAAATACAATGTTTTGATCAATCAACTTCAATCTCAAATCTGAGATTGATCCATTAATACATTTTAATGTTTTGAAATGTTGGTCACCTGGACCAGCCTGTAGAGCTATGTAACGTTCAATGTCTTGTCCTTGGACAAAAACCTTATTGCAAACCACAGAAATTGACATGGAGTGTCATGAATCTGAGATCAGTGATAGATGTTCCTGGTGTGAATTAGACCCGGGGTCCCCAACCTCTGTGCCATGGTCTACTACCAAGACGTAGCCTATTTGGGATTGGTCATGCAAGCAGCTGGCCAGAACGTTCATGTGCGCAGCTCATCTTTTGTGGGCCTGCAGGCAATCGTGCGTGTGTGGGCCACCATGCTGCTTGTGCAATAGCTGCATGAGTGCGTGGCCCAGTTCCCCGCTCCCCTCCTCCAGTCGGGCCGCCAAGCCTCAAAGGTTGGGGACTGCTGAATTAGATTAATATGCACAGATTGGGTTTCATTCTGCTATGTGGTCCCAACAGTTCCCAACATTCTCTCCTTGTTTAGTAAGCTTATTGTGTTCCAATAACTTGGTCTTTAAATGAAATGGTCACTAAGTGAATACATGTCAGAGAGAGAGAGAGAGATGTTGTGAAAATCACTGGTTTCTGCCATCTTATAAAGTTCTCTTGCACAGTGTCTGGCATCCAGCCAATTTTTCCTCCTTTTGTTGCTCCCTCACAGAGCTGAGAGATTGCACGAACAAGCAATCTCTTCCTGAGTTGCTTTTCTCTGCAGCGCAGCACATCACTAAAAAGTGCTAACCACAAACTCAGCTCTGTGACCTTAATTAGTTCATTAGAACCCTCTGGCCAGCTGGCGCTGCTGCCTGACTAGACCTTAATCAGTTTCACACTGAGGACTTTTGTTATCATGTGCAAGAAATTTGGTCATAAATGCACTCACTGGTCAGAAAAAGAAATACCATTTATTACTGTCATATTTGGGAATGGTTGCTAACCAAGGTGGTCTCAAAAATGGAACTAGCTGAATTGTGTCACTGCAGAAATGTTCTGGAAGCCAGTGACCACAGAGGTACATGTCTGCCAAGCCTGTGGAGTAGGAAGGTGGAATTTGGCTGTGTGTTCCCTAGTGATGGTTTACGTGACTGCAATTGAAGAAGCTAATTCTTCATTTGTGACCTGATGGGACAATTTATTTATTTTAAAAATTAAAATCATTCAGCTTTAATAAAAGCAGCCACAAGCCATAATTTTGACACGAATAACATTATAAAACAGTGTAGCTTTTAAAATAAAGTCAAAGAATGTTAATGCTAAATGTCCCTCAGATTAAAATCCTAGTTCCTGAAGGAAAGTCTGGCTTCAGAAAAATTCCATCAGTTATTATCTGTGACTTATAACAAAGGAAAATATCTTACAAAAATTGCCCCAGAAAAAAAGTGTACAAATTATAAGGGCCAAACACAAACGCACACACACACAATGTAACCAATTAGATGAAGTTACCTAAGAAGGTATTTCACACTCTACTCCAATATTTTATTTTTAGGAGATAAGAAGAATGTTGTATGGTTCCAGTTGGAGTAGCATTTAGTTATTCAGTTAATTATAATACAATTTTTCACAATAAACCCCGGCTAGGATCTAGAGATGAGATGCACTGGGTCTTTCCTGGTTCTTCATTCATGCCCCCTCTGCAGCCCCCTGTGTCCCTCCTAAAAGCTGCACCTGAAAATTCAAAGATTTCCCCTAAATGGCACAGGCTGCCTTACATGTAAATCATACCTGACTCAGGTGTTTGTATTATCTGGATTCACATGGAAGTGTCATGATTTTTATGACAACAGATATGTATGGATTAAAAATTTGTCACAATCTTCCTGCCAGATCTGGCCTTCAAAAGAAATAGTGGGATCTGTCAGTCAGTGATATTAAAGCCAAGGGGAAAGTCTTGTAGAAGAATAACCTCAGCTTAAGGCACAGTAACAGCTACAAGGCTAACTTGCAGAACCATTTCATAACAAATAATTTTGGAGGAATTAGGTAATTCTGTTGCTGCAATTTAAACATCATTACATAAATGCCTCTGCATTGCTGTTATTTTAACTAACCTAGACCTATCTGCAGAGAGTTGAACAGATAAGTGATTGAATAGAAAGTGAGGCCTACATTTAAGAAACCGTTACATCACTTCGAGACAAGGGTATGTGTCCACATTCATGTAACTTCAAGAGTGTGAATGTGTATGTGAGAGAGAGTGACTATGTATTTATCAAACATGTCTCCAGGATTAAGGATGAGCAACTAAGCCATTCAAAATTCTCTTTCTTATTGATTTCAAGTTCTGACCGCGTAGATTGCTTGCTTCAGGTCTGGGCACCATTTGGCTCCAACAGGATACCTTTAAAGATTAGTATTCCGCTATAACAGGGGAATCAAATTCGCAGCCTGCGGGCTGGATGTGTCATGCGCTGGCTACGCCGATGCCTGGTTTAGCAAAGGGGGGAAAAGTCGCGATATGTTACGTGATGACTCTGTGACAACACGAGTTTGACACCCCTGCTCTAGAGTTAAAAGGTTCCCCATCCCAGATCTGTCTGATCCTGTCCAGTGGCTTTTCTGGATCACTACAGTGATGCTGAGTGGTGATCCTAAGAGAGAGATCTATGATCTAAAGCCAAAGCAGGGGTACCTGACACATCCTAAAGAATAGGATGGGACATGGCTCAAAAATGAACTGCATGAGGTGTTTCATAGCATACTGGGATATGAGCACAGCATCCCTTTAAAGCAGCTATACCTTTTTTTGGTTTTCTGTAGGATGTGGCCAGAGTTGATTTCTCTTTTTTTAAAAAAAATGACTGCTTTAAAGAGGTGATATGCTTATTCTCTGGCATGTTTGGGAACCATCTCTTTCAAATCATTTTTGAAGCATGCAAAGCTCCACTAATTAGTAGAATTTCCCTTCTGAATATTCATAACTCTTCAGAATGAGAAATTGAGAGGGGATTCTCCTTGGCCAAATTTAGATTCAAACAGAAAATTAGAGCCCATTTCTTTTATATGCTAAAATTACAACCCAACAGCGATGATAAAATAGATTACAACCTTTGTAGAAATTTACTGCTTTTTCAATGTATATTTTTAAAATGTGTATGTTTTAACAGAGGTCAGACATGTAAAAGTCCTCAGGTTAATAAAACAACAGCCCCTCCAAAGTCGGAGAAGCAAGGCAAAGGATACCTATAAATGTTGTGGTTTATTTTTTCTTGCAGCCTCCATTTGTGATGGAGAAGTGGATTGTGGGGATAGGAAAAGATCAGACTGTCGAGTGTACAGTGACTTATGAGGTTAGTGTTTGAAGAAAAATAAAAGCGAGTCACTCATTCTGCCAATGTGATTGCAAAACGAGAAATCTGCATTTCTAAATTTTAGGGCTCATTTTTGCAAATGTTTGTAATTACTTTTAAATGACCAATTTCCTCTAAATCTGAATGCGATAAACTGGGAAAACTTGCTCACTGCTCACTGGGAAAACTTGATCACGTAAGTTTTAAAAAGTTTCTTTTCTCTTTTTTCCTTTGACTAACAGTTGGGGTAGGTAACATTTATTGAAGGGATCGCCTTTCTTATCTTTTTGACACATTGCTAATTAGCAGCGATACAACAGGAGAAGGGAAGGGGCAAGAAGTAAAATATAAAATAAAAAAACGGAACCAATTTAGCAACATATAATAGGGAGGGAATTAGTCTTTGTATGAGTAGGGTTTTGGATATTTACAAAAAAAGAAAGGTGCTTCATAAAGACCAATGGGATACTTCACACTGAGGTTAATAATTGAAATCTCAGCTCTATCTGTCACAAGGATTCAAGCAGTGAGAGAGGCTGATAGGGAAATTCTGGCCTTGCGTGCTTCAGAAGTGGAGAAGAGCTGCTCTCTGTGAACTGGGAAAACAACCCCGGGCTCCTTTCAGACTGCAGCCTCCTCACAGGAATTAGAGACTGGCAGCAAGTTTAAAGGGACATTGCCACAAGCAGAGCCCGGCAACCAGAAATCCTTAGTGACTTCTTCCTCTTGCAGAAAAGATTATTGACTTGAAGTGCCATAACTACTAAATGATTCTATTAAAACCCAATAGTTAAAAGAATGTCCATCACTGCTTGAGCTGGAAGGGCACAAAGAAAAAATAAAATAAAAATTATGACGCACTGAAAAAAGTGACTTATGGCCATTTTTCATACTTACGACCTTTGTGGCATCTCCATGATCATGTGATGGAAATCCAGATGCTTGGCAACTAGTTCATACGTATGACCTGTTGATTTATCCCAAGGTCATGTGATCCCCTTTTGCGACCTTCTGACAAACAAAGTCAATGGGGAAGCCAGATTCACTTAACAACCATCTTATTAACTTATCAACTTATTAACAGCCGTGGGAAGAAAGGTTGTAAAATGGGCCAAAACTCACTTAACAAATGTATCACTTAACAAGAGAAATTTTGGGATCGTAAGTCGAGGACTATCTGAACTATCTGTTTCAGAATCAAACATTAAAAATCTGGACAAATTGGGCATGTTCTTGTGGGGTTCTGAAAAAAAGCTTGTTTTTCTCTCTTGGATAGGCTGATGTCCACTCTCCCAAATCTACCAAACACATCCAGCAAGTGCAATGGAGTCAGGTGAAACTGCAGGATGAAGTGAAATCAGTACAGCTGAAAATACAGACATCTCTCCCAAACGTGGAAGGCAACCCACGGAGCAGATCCAATTCCAGTAAGTCAATTGAGGCAATGTTTGGAGAAAGAGCAAATGACGGAGAAAGAAAACCTTTTCAAAAACTGGCACATCCCCCCAAAGCAGGGGTGAAATTCAGCCGGCTCTATCCAGCTTAGGCGAACTGGTAGCGGCAGCTGTGGGAGGCTCCGCCCACCTACGCAGATGTCATGATGTCCCTTTTTTGCAATGATTTCAGCCTCTGTGCATGCAAAGAAGGCTTTGTGCATGTGTGGACACACGCTTGCAAGCAAAGCAAGTGTGCACACAGCACACGTGCAAAGCAAGTGCATGCACAGCACACGCACATTTGCGAACCGGTAGGGAAGGTAAGTGAATTTCACCCTTGCCCCAAAGCCAGACTTGCTAAGAGGGAAAGGGTCTCTCTAAAGCAGCGTTTCTCAACCCCAGCAACTTTAAGTTGCTGGCTGGGGAATTCTGGGAGTTGAAGTCCACACTTGTTAAAGTTGCTGAGGTTGAAAAACTATGATCTCTAAAGTAAGGCATTGGCTTCTAGGTGGGGACTGGGAGGTCTAAGGAAAACCTAAGACTTCACTCTAGTGTTGAACACTGCTTTAAATCAGAAAGCTACATTTCTGAATGTAAAAGGTTGGCCTGAAATCTCCATCCATTTTGTACCCTCAAACTGCGTGGAAGCAAAATTTGGGGTCTCTTTGTTAGGAGATAGGAGTTTCTTAAGGAATCAGTAGAGTGTAGATAATTAAGAAACCCATTTTGCTTCTTATAATTCCTGAGTACTCCTCTCCCACCCCTGGGCCAGGCCAAGCTGACTTTTGAAGTGAACATCCTGTCATGCTGCACATAGGTAGGAACAGGCCTTGAACAAAACAAAATTTGCTCTTCTAGAATCCTAGGCTGAGGTACATTCACACTTGCATCTAAAACCCTATCTCTCTTTTATCTTTAACCATCCATACTTCAGTCATGACCTTAAATTGGATTATAGTATATTTTTATTAATTTCCTGAAGCTGCATTTGGTTTTGCGCCTAAAACCCTCATCTTCCAATCTGCTGTATTCCTTACTGTTTGAAATAAGAATAACCAATACAACGAATATCTTTGTAGCAACCGAATGTTCGGAGTCTAATGCAGTGCTTTTTAAACCTTGTTATCTAAAAGCCCCACCTATCACTCATTCAAAGGGTCTGCAGTTCATCAGGAGAGAAACGAAAGCCTTGCTTTTACAAATACATTTAATATTTATTACGTTTATTTGTCACTTTCATTTTTTTACAACTCAAGTAAACATGCCTAATATTCCTTCCTCGTCCTGTTTCTCCCCACAGCAGCAACCCTATGAGATGGGTTGAGAGAGAGGGACTGGCCCAAAGTCGCCCAGACAGCTTTCATGCCCAACAGAGGCCCAGAAATCATAACCTTCTTGTTTATAACACCTTAACAGTTCTGGCTCTCATTTATACAGAAAGAGACATTCTGATTATGTCTTATTATTTTCAGTAAGTTTTAAAGATGTAATTAAAGTTGTAATGACTTGTGTCCCACTTGGAGTACTTCTGAATTGCACCTGTATCATCAGTTTTGAACCAAAGGATACTGATGAAAGATGTCAGCTCTAAAGACCTGTGATGTGCTGTTTGCTTAGGGGTGGGGGTTGTGTTGGGAGTATGTGTAGTTAACAGAAAATCTGTCTAATCAGTGAGGTGGTTAAAGTTACATTGCAAATCTCTGCAATTAAAATCATCATAACAGTGTCTGAAGAACAGAGTTCAACTGTAGAAACATTATACCTTGAAGATACACTTTCAGATAGGGAGAGTCTCTCTCTCTCTCTCTCTCTCTCTCTCTCTCTCTGTGTGTGTGTGTGTGTGTGTGTGTGTGTGTCTTCCAGTCAGTCTTGACTCTCGGCAATTGCCTGGTCAAATCCCTGCAAATGGACTTGGCAAGATTTTTGGAAATGGTTTGCCTGTGCCTTCTTCTTAGTTCTGGGGGACACTGACTGGCTCAAAGTCATCCAGCTGGCTTCATGCTTAAAGTGGGAATGGAACTCACCATCTCTCAATTTCTAGCTTTGGTGCTTTTAATTACTATACTCCATTGGACATTGCAAGGAAGAGTCAATCCATTATGGGTCCCGGAGCAAATTAATGCCTCCAGTAGCTACAGCTATCAAAGGGGTAATATCAGGATTTTATCAGATCTCTTGTGACTACTTGGGATTAAAGTTGACGGTGCCTTTTATTTCATTCCAGGTATTGACTGCCAATGGATGAATGCACTGAAAATGCACCGTGTGACAAGCAGCCCTTCTCTCCAACATTCCCGTCCCCACAGTCCCAACAACTTAACCCATTTTTTACCCTACCTTCACAATCAAGACACTTATGCGGCTGCTGTGAGGCGGACTTCAGTGCCCACTACCTATCATATTACCCCACTCATTCAATCAAGAAGCTCATCGCCAACAACCTATTTATCATCTTTACATCTGAATTCCAAGGGAAGCAGCAGCTCCAGTGCGACTTCGACTTCGGATAGTCCATCGGAAAGAGGCAGCTCCAAAACCAGAAACAGAAATAACTATCACAGCAGCGTCTCTCCTGGAGGGGCAGCAGCTGGAAAGCGTTTGGTAAGAAACCCAGTTGCTCCAGGGACACTGAGAAATGCTGGGAAATATTCTAGGTCTTCCCAGTCAACCTTCAATCAATATCAACATCTGTCAAGGACGCATGAGAGAAAACACCCTCATTACCCGCAGCAGCACAAATCAATACCAGGGATGCCCTTGAAAACTGAAACAGAAGAAGAAGAGGAAGAAAGCAAAGTCAGCGAAGGCGGATGGGTGAAAGTCAATTATTCAAAGAAATCTTACCGACATACTGTTGGCAAACAAAACAAAGAGAAACCGAAAGGCACTGGAACACTTCAGAGAAAATCCCGTTGATGCTTTTTCAGAAATAGGTTTTATTTTTTTATTGCACAGAGCACTGACTTTCCACGGATAAGGTTTGAAATTGTTCTTAAAATAACTGACAACGAATGTGAGAAGGGGGAGCCTGCAACAGGAATCGCCTGGGAGGAATGACATTAGTGCAGCCTTGGGTTCTGTTGGAGGCTTTTTTAGCACATTGTAAACCTGATATAGAGCACAAGATGTCACTTCTCCCTTTCCTATGAAACAACACTGCCAAAGCATCTGACAGCAGCTGGATAGCATTCTTGGGCCTGAAGCAGGAGCCTCTTAGAGTCCAAGAACGACTAAGGACCGTGCCCAACCTTAGGTGTCTGAGACTCCACCAAAATGGTAGAGCTAATCAGGTGCAAAAGGTTCTGGGTTTTTTTAGTGTGTCTACTTTTAATCAGGTACATTTTACTTAAGTCTAGTAGTTCCATTAGTATGATATTCTAGTTCACCGTTCTTTATTATTTCCAATGCTCTGATCCAGTATTGATACAAGGACAAAAAAAAAAGTGCTGCTTAAACTTATGAATGGAAAAAGACTGCAAAAGTTATCCTTTCCATATTTTGAGTGCTTGAAGTTGTCTAATGAATGATTTTCTCCTTGGCTTGATTTTGTAGCAGCACCTTCAAGCTACTACATCAATCCTCCATTTAGCGATTAGACCCAATCTAATTCAATTGGAATTATTTTTATGGTTAGGGAAAAGTGTTAACAGCTTCCTCAAAGAAGCAAAATAATATAAGAAAAAAGGCTTAATTATTTTTGGTACAACTATTTATTAACCTAAGGTAAAAATCTTATTCATGGTATTTAACTATACTCTATGTGTTGTCTTTAAGTAATAAAAAAAAATACATGTATGCAGTATTTTGCAATTTCAGTGAACTTGAATATTTGTTTTCTTGGACATACCTGCCAGAAAGCAAATTCCAGTGGGATTTTCTTTGAAATAAAGAATTAGGTGATATAAAATTAATTCATTTCTCCAATTGCAATTTTCAAAAAAATAATATTATATTAGATTCCATTTAGTAAAACCTAACTCCTAACTCAACTTTCCCCTTTTGAATTATAAGGAAAGGAAAAGGTTTTTTAAAATGTTGTTTAAAGTAATTTGATACTTAGCTGACGAAATAAGGAATAAATTTATCTTATTTAACATATCTTTTCTACTTCTTCATGTAGTAGCAGGTTTTTAACAATAGCAAAGTAAACCATTTCAGCCAGCTGTAAAACTAGCGGTCTCTTCTTATTCAAGGAGCTATTTCTTTGATTGGCTCAGGTCTCTCCTATTTCTAGGAAGAGTGGTTTCCTAGGGGTAGTGCAGGTGCTCCCTATTTGTTCAGCAAATTAGTGGAGAAGAGCTTTATGGATGTATTTATTTATTTAGTAGATGTATATGGCTGTTCCCTCTCACATGGGCAACTCTAGACAGCTAACACAATAAAATATCAATACAATCCGGATAAATAAAGTATACAAAGCAAAAGAAGAATGTATATCAAGTGCAAAGCAGTCAATAACAAAGAGATTCAACTGACAGGCTCAACCCCCTCCCAACCTCCACACTTGAGAGAAAAGCTGTGTCTTAAGGGTTTTATGAAAGGCTAGCAGGGTTGGGGACAATCTAATCAACACTATATAAAAGCTCTCCTGGCTATGGCTGTCACTTGTTCTTTAAAGAGGAGCTGTGAGATCAGGAGGACACCAAAACTGTGCACTGATTTTGACAAAGTAGTGCAACTCCACCCAGAACTAAAGATGGAAAAATCACCAAACCCAGCAGGCCCTAAAAACCTGGATAGATTTGAAACCTGTTCTTCCCCATCCAGTTGTCCAAAGCTTCGAGCTACAAAGACAGAACCTTCATAGCATTACTTGGGCAGCCCTAGACCAAAAATATACAAATGGTATCACTAGCCTCCTGATGTTACTTCACCCCATATCTCTGAATGACCTTGTCCAGAATCTTTATGTAAATGTTCAAGAAATGCGGGTAGAAAGTCAAGCCCTGAAGAACCCAGCAAAAAGGGCACATGGACTTAACCTCTCCACAACCCATTAATACTGACTGGAATTTATTCCAGAGGAGAGCAGTAAAACCTGCAGGGCCATGTCCCCTGAAGGATAGCATAACTAATAGTACTGAAAGCTGCAGAGGGAACAAGGAGATACATTAAGCCCACTTATTATTTACCACACTTCTACTCTGCCCATCTCACCTAAGTGACTCTTAGCCCTTGCAAGTTCTGTTTGTTGTCTTTGAATTCATGAAGCTCTGAACTCACAAAAAAGCAAATTAAGGGTTGAAAGAAAAGGGAGAGAGAAACAATTATAAATAATTGAAATATAGCTGAGAGATGTTGTTGCTTATGTGTTGGGGCAGCTACCTTCAGAATTTATAAACTCACTAAGTTGGATTATCAAAATGTCCAAACCAATTCCAGGCCTCCAGGCCACAAAGAACACATTTCACTCCCTGTGGGTTAAGCTCACATTCCGGTTCTTCAGCTTTACTATGCTCACTACTTCAAGTCCAGTAATATGACGATGCTTGGCTCAAGCAGTTGGCCATCACAAAGAGAGAGAGAGATCCTTCTCAAAGCTCTAGTAGGTGTATTTGCGTCAAGGGATGAGAATAAGGTAAATTTTTGGCAACCCTCATTTGCAGCCTTCTCCTCACCTACACAACATCTAGGCTGCAATCAATGCTAAAAGAAAGACAAACAGTGAAACTAATGTATGCTACGGTGGGTTAAGTGGGCGGATGTTTGCAGCATCTTAATTAGTGAACAGGCATGCGTTACTTGGCTGCTTTCACTCAAGAATCTAAATATGGATAAAGGGGCAGAAAGAACATGTCTAGCTTAGCACAAATGTGAAGTCTCTCCATCACTGTATCACCAAAATGATCAGCACTGCCCCTGGCAGGTTGTTACCTTAAGCACTGCAACTTTATATAACCAAAGATCAAGCGAGTTTAAATTTCATACCAAACATAAATGGTTGTTGTTTCATTTAATTTACAGCAAAAAGATTAGAATTCCTGATGTCTGTAATCCACTTTCTTTGATGGTTTAGTGTGATAGCATTGTTTGCACTTTTGTATTTTAAGAAAACCCGGGAGGTTTTTCATTATTTTCTTTCTTTTACTTATAGCCTAAAATAGCAGCCTTTTACTGCCTGGGAACTTGATGCTTGGTCAAGCTAATTTATATGCAGACTATTATGTCAATAAATCCACTTTCTTCTTCCCTGCAAGAGAATGGTTGCGTGAATTTTCGTCTCCAGTAACTTCCTCCAATATACCTGATCATATTTAGCGATCAGGAGTGTGTTCAGGTAGCCTGCTTGGGCAAGAGATCAAAACCTCCCTCCAATGACCATTATCTGGCAACTTGCTGAGCTGACTTAATGAGGTGAAGTTGCTCAGAAAGACTTTGTTCTTCCATTTCCTCCTGTGAGAAATCACTCAAAACAATGACCTCTACAGGTTGCTGTTCTTGGAACAATTATTCTTTCTAACTCCACAGAGGCTGCAGAGAATGAAATGACGTCTCCTCATCTCTATGTGTTCTACAAATTCACTCCTAAGGAATACTGAATTTAGATTTAAGAACATGCAGGGATTTTTTTAAAAAAACTTCCATGTAATATGACCTTTGAAGTAATTATTTTTTAGATAAGAAAATGTGTACTTAGTTTTATCATTATAAGAGGGGGGTAAATAATACGAGCATTTTACAAGAATGTTCTTTTTTGAAACCTGATTCAATTTTCTATGCAAGTATTTTGTTTTCTTTTTCGTTTCTTGATGATCTCTAAATAATCTAAGAAACAAATAATTTGAATAAATTTGTTACGAGACACTGATGAGTGGTGTTATGGAAATAAAATAAAGTTACATGGCAGGCTGTGTTAGAAAAACCCTGTCACACTTGGAGACTGAATATGAGGGAGAAACTACTTGGTTATTTAAGACTTAATTCTTCCTGCATAACTTGCCACTGAATTCTGTAGTTTAGTAGCCAGGCACTTCTTCCAACAGCTACAAGCATAGTTGTAGCTATGTGTGCAGTGATGTACACATAGCTACAACTATGGGTAGCTATGTGTGCAGTGATGCACTTTTATGCCTGAGGGAGAAAAAGAGTAATGGTGTTGTGGATTCAGACTGAAGAAAGAGCACAACACTGAGGAGGAGAATCATATCCCTTGCAATGATTCTTGGTTGCCTGCTTTATGAGAAAGAGGGACACAATGGAAGAACGAAGATTTTTATAGAAGTTGAGGCTTACAAGGATCTCATTGGCTGCCCAGTTTGGGGAAGCTAGGCAGGTCCTTGCCCTTGTAGCTGGGGTGAGTTCTGATGTTAGACCGAACAGCCCTTTTAGGAGGTCAACAGAGCTGGGAAAAATCAATTGTAAAGGAAAAGGAATCTTGAGGCCATCAGCTGGTGGAAGATGGAAGGGTTAGGGTTTCACAGCTCTTTACTTGGCCTAAAGTCTGAGCTGGTGGGGAGACTTCTATGTTTTGTTTGAGATGGGATTGAAGGGGGATTTCCTTGTCCAGGGCAAGGAAATCAATTTGGGTCTGATACAGGGGTGAAATCCAGCAGGTTCTGACAGGTTCCTGGAGAACCGGTACCAGAAATTTTGAGTAGTTTGGAGAACCGACAAATACCACCTCTGGCTGGCCCCAGAGTGGGGAGGGAATGGGGATTTTGCAATATCCTTCCCCTGGAATGGGGTGGAAATGGAGATTCTGCAGTGTCCTTCCCCTGCCACGCCCACCAAGCCACGCCCACCAAGTCACATCACACCCAAGGCACGCCCACAGAACCAGAAGTAAAAAAATTTGGATTTCACCACTGGTCTGATAGGATTGGACAAAGAGAAAAACTGGGTTGACCCTGTTCATGTCTAAAAGTTAAGAGAGGGGTAGAAAAGGGTGCAATTTCCATTTTGTTGGTGGTATAACCACATAGCCACACAATTATGTCTTTTAGGCCAAGGGCCCCCAACCCCTGGGCTGCAGCCCACTACTGGGCTGTTCAGAACCAGGGTGCCCGAAGCGGTGGGCAAGTGCATATGCATATCCCCACTTGCCTGAGCAGCACATAAGCACACATGCACACCCTCCATTTGCATGAGCAGTGGGCAAGTGTGCCCACTGCTTTGCAAACAGAGCTGTACACGTGCAAGAGAGCATTTGCCTGCCGCTCACATGAAACTATCCCCTCTCCCCCCTTCCCCTGGAAAGCTGGAAGGGGATTGAATTACAATATTTATTGTACTTTATTTTGATTTTCCAAAAATCCCTTTTACACAAAGCTTGCCATTTCTCTTTCCAGTGCACCTTTGCAGATATTCAAATATTTCCATAGAGCGGTGATGACAAAGCTTTTAGGCACAGAGTCCTGAAAGCAAAAGGTGCGCGCGTGCGTGCCAGAGCACTGGAAACCTGATGACCAGCTGGCCAGTGCGCATGCACACCTCTGAAACCTGACGACCAGCTGGCCAGCGTGCATGTGTGCCTCGGGAACCCGACGACCAGCTGGCTGAGCAGGTGCAACGGTGTGCGTGCCCACAGAGAGGGCTCTGCATGCTACATCTGGCACACTTGCCATAGGTTCACCATAGGTTCGCCATCACAGCCACAGAGATTGGAATTTGGGAGGCACATGTGGATTTGGGAGCACATCACGCGCTCGTGACCTCCCGGATTAACTACTGCAATGCTCTCTACATGGGGCTGCCCATGAAGACCTCTCAGAGGCTTCAGCTGGTGCAAATGTGGCCACATGGGTGGCAATGGGAGTGTCCCGACACTCCCATGTTACACCTCTCTTGCACGACCTGCATTAGCTACCGGTTGCCCTCCCAGTGAGATTCATGGTGCTGGTTATCACCTATAAAGCCCTACATGGCTTAGGCCCGGGGTACCTGACAGACCATCTGTGGCCAGCGACAGCTTCCCATCACCCAGTGCATGGGAGGGCCTCCTTAGAGTGCCATCAGCAGGCAGTGCTGACTGGTGACTCCTAGGGAACGAGCTTTCTCTGTGGGCGCACCTACTTTATGGAATCAACTCCCTCTGGAGCTCCGGGTGGCCCCTGACCTGCGCTCTTTCCGTCATGACCTTAAGACATGGTTATTTCGCCAGGCCAGATTGGACTGAAGGGGTTTTTAAGGGGAGTTTTAATGATTTTTAACATTTAATATTGATTTATCTGTTTGTTTCATTGTTGTGAGCCGCCCTGAGTCCTTATCGGAGAGAGGGCGGCATATTAGCTTAATAAATAAATAATTGTCACATTGTTACAATGCAAACTCCACCACTTACTATATGTGCTTGAGGCAATTACAAGAGGTGAAGCATGCATCGTGATGTCATCATGCTTGTGTATCATTGTCAGGAATGAACACCTTTGTGTAAAGTATTTCTCTGTTAATATTTTTAAACTGGTAATTGAAGATAAACCACTGAGTTTTGGAGAAACTAATCAAATTGTCACTGTCTAAAAACTGAATTTAAAAAAACTGGAAATTAAATTATATCGTGTTGCAACTTGTAAAAATGCTCTGGGTAAAGCTTTCAGCTCCTTGAATGTATGTGTAATCAAGGCACCAACTATATTTTTGAAATTAAACCTGAAACTATAAAGCTTCATAAAATTCTAAATATGAATGAGTTTTAAATACACAAAATGAATGTTATCTGCACCAATACTTCATAACATGTTTTTGTTATTTGTTTAGTTGCTGTAAACTTTGGTTTCTCTGTTCACTAGTCAACCCTGGAGGTGGAAGCACATTAGCAGCTTGTGAAATAAGTTTCTGGTTTGCAACAGGCCTTATCACTTCTAGCTTAACTGGATGCCCCCAAAATGCCACCCAAGTGCAAGAAAAGAGCCTCTGAACAGTCCCAGCAACATTACTGGAACCTAATGGTCTTCACTAGCACTGTGCTAGTATATATGCTCTTGGTTTGTCAAACCTGTACCTTCTACTCGCTCCATTTAATGGAAGGTTATTACTTTGGCCACAGATATTAACAAGTGGGATAATAGCCAGGAAATGAGAATCTATGTTCATCTTTATTCACTGGCACTGCCTGATTCATTCTCTACCACTAAGCCATAATGTGACTTGTTTAGCTTAGAATGATGTATAAATCTATCCATGGATTTAGGGCAGGAGACAGTATCTGAAACTTCCAGCCACCCATGGTTGTGCTGCCCAAATTCAGCCACATAACTAGATTTTGTGTGATTTTATTTCTTTAAAAAAATCAAGGGTGTAATTGTGAAAACAGAATGACATGGGGGAGGGGGGAGATTACTTCTGTTTTGCCATTAACTCTCCTAAAATGCCTGAATCACCACACGTATTTGTAGTTCAATGGGTTGCATAAGAAAATCATTAACCTTCTTTTGTAGGGCAATTGTGAGATTCATATTATTTCTGTATTTATTTAAAGGTTTATGCCAATGTCAATAAAGCTGATGAACTTTAACTAAACGTTTGGCATAATATGCTAATGTTTTTGCATGACATGCCTTTCTGGCATATTACAGTTATGGTCAACCCAATATGCTTAGAATTCGAGAACTACAATAACTGAATGAAAGTCAATTATTTCTCATCTAAATCACTACTATGAAGCTTTCTTCATTTCAGCAATACATTTAAGAAATAGGGAGAAGTAACTATTCTATTGCTGCTAAAATACTGGGATCAATATGCTATAACTAAAATTGCCCTTTAAAATCCCATTGTAAGATATCTAAATGCCAGAAAAAAAATTTCCCTGATGAGATATCATTTAGCCACAGTATCTGGACTGTAAAAATTTAAACAAACATTGGATGGTAGCAAAATAGTTTCCGCATCTTTTTTGCTACTGTTGAGTGATCATTCAGATTTTTGCAGCCCAGTAGTGTTCAACCTGATCATGCACTCCATGATCCATTCCACAGCCTGTTTCTCTACTGCTATTTCTCACTGTATATTCCATTTATATAGCACCATCTTTGATACAGTTAATAAATTAAGCATTCATTTTTCCCTTGAAACCATTTTATGATGGCTGCTATTTTCAAATAGCTGATTCTCTTCACTAAGTGATCTAGTAGCATTGAAATTGTTTAAAGATGAACTTCTTCTTTGATCTCTATCAGATAGCGAGGAAATCTGTTAACTTTTTTCCTCAAAGAGTACCTTCACTGTCCATCTATACAACTGTGGGCTTTTGTTTTGCTTAAATGCAGTTTTTAAAAAATGCATTCCTACACAGGTGAAAAAAAGATAACTTTTTAAAAATAATAACTTTATTGTCATTGTACGCATATACACAGTATACCCATACAACAAAATTCACTTAACACCCAAAGACCAGGTCCTACACACATAACAATCCCCAAACACACTCCCACCCACAACAATTCCCCACATCTAAACCACCCAAACATTCACACAACAGACCAAGTAATTCTGTCCAACAGCTCACTGATGGTGGCCCTTTAGTTCATTGTTGAGTGTAATTATAGCTCTGGGATAAAAACTATTCAGAAAACGTGTGGTCCAAGTTTTAATTGTTCTGTATCTTCTGCCAGAAGGCAACAGTCCAAAAAGATTGTAAGCGGGATGGGAAGAGTCTCTAAGAATGTTATGCAGCTTCCTCAAACAGTGAGATTCGAAAATGTTGTCCAGGGCTGGTAGCTTTGTATGTTTTAAGCTGACTATTGGTAAAACTTAGACTTAGAAGTCTTAGACTTAGAATAACTTTATTGTCACTTTGAATATACACTAAAATGAATACATTAAAATGATATTTCATTGCATACGGCTCTCAAAGGGTCTCCACCAGAGTTTACCAGATGGATGGCATAGGGAACAAAGCTGTTACAGAATCTGGAAGTCCTACTGGACAAATTGGGGTAGCAAAGTCTTTGATTTTTCCTGACCGAAAACCAGGAGTGAATGGACAAATTACAGCAGCAATGGTGCCCTGCTGGAAAACGTGAAAGGGTGAGGATAAATCAACTTGGACAAAATCTACAAAGCCAACTAAGAGTTAATAATTACAAAAATCAAGATGCTATTTGTCATGGCTACTTTTGCTTAATAGCCATGTAATTGCATGGCTAGCCCTGATTAAAATTGTTATCAGGATCAGAAGAAAAAGAGTAGACCATACAGACAGTTCTTTTGCACAGGCCCAGGTGGTCAGTGAAGTCCCTCTGGGTACCAGCTGAGTAAAAAGAAACCTGTATCCAGTTCAGATCTGGTCTAGCCCCAAAGTCTTCCTTTTTATGGCTTTGTAGGACCTACCCCTGATGTATTTTAGTTCCATTTTGATAAGAGGTAGATGGAGTTCATTGTCAGTTCCAGTAATTATTTGTACTTGGTTGTATACTTGTGCAAACAATTTTGATACGATTCCTGGAAAAGAAATTGTCTGGAAAATCTAAAGGTATAGTTGCTTGTATGTGTGCGCAAATGGGGGAATCCCTTTCTCTGCTGGTTGAAAAGCACTGGTGAACTAAAGCTGATTTAAGAGACTCAAGTGTGGTCTAGTCTCCAGAGAACAGATTGTTTGCTTTTGTGTGCACTGTGAGAAGCCAATGGTGCAGGTAAGTATGTAATTAAGGGCTTATTTAAAATTGAGATTCTTTTACACCAGTCTGCTGTATGCTCACAAGGAATAATAACCTACAGTTTACATACCCCTTATACTGTGTTTTGGCCTCTGTAAATACTCTACTTTCCAGATTATTTTTGGTTCATATTACCAATTATCTGGGTGCCACACGCGTGGAGTTTGGTCCTAGGAAACATTATAGGGAACACGGAACACATACATCAATTTGCTTGGCAGCAATTTTGAACTTCATTTAAATCGGTTTTATCACTCTGAAAACATGTCGGTACAAAAACATCGCTGAAAACACTGCTGTACTCTTTATGCTGTATTTTCTAAACTGTGAACTACAATATCTGGTTTGACATTACTGAAGGTGGCACATACAAAAGTCTGGCATAAAGGTTTTTGAGGCACTCTCTATTGTTTTTCTTTAGAAAACTACATTACATTTAGCCCGATTCATTTTAATGAAGAAAAAAAATCACAAGTTGCTCATTTCATAATGATGCGGAAAGTTAATTGAAATGTAACCATCTCTTTCTGGAAGAGAATATAAAGAATGATACTTCATTAAAACTAGACATTCCCATATAATAGTCCAAGAACTGCTTTCATGTTTTGTAATCGTGCAAAGGAAACCTGGCATCTGTTTTGGGGCGAAGTTTAACTTGTTTTCACCAGCTACAAAAGCAACGTATCTTAAGTACACTACTTCCTTCCAAGGCAAGTTAGGACGTGATGTGCCCCCCACTCTCTTTCCTTGTGTCCCCCTCCCTTTCCTTCTATGCAAATACTTCATTACTATTTCGCGCCACAGATATAGGTCCTGGAAGAACGATAGACGCCTAATGGTAACCTTGAAAAGAAAAGAAAAAAAAACCCGGCCAGCTTTCACAATAGTTTCTTCCTTTTGATACCCATTACCTTCACGACTATTCGAAAACCGCGTTGTCAGGCGGATCTAGCGGCGTAACGAAAAGCAACGTCTGCGAAAAAGCAAAAGCTCGTCCCTTCCAGGACCCACAGCACTTTTCGCGGGAAAACCCCCCCCCCATCGTATCTAATCCCCGCCTCCGGCGAATTCTAAGTAGCTTTGGCGCGAGTCTGAGTCTTGTGGTTGACCCGGGAGAAGCTTCGGGAGCTCCACGCGTGGCAAATCTGCAGTTAGTAATGGACCCTTTCGGCTTGCAGGTGAGCGCCCTGGTCGCACCGTAGGATTATCCTGTAGACATTTACTTTTTTTGCTTTGGAGTAAGTGCTGGGCAACTGGCGGGATTGGGTCGCTGGGGAAGGCGGGCGGTGCAAGTAACTCATCTCAAGAGTTTACAAAGATCCGAGCTTGGAGCTATTATGGGCTGGCCAAGAAAAGCTTCGCGGATATTGGAATGGGAACGGATTTGGAGGTGGGGGGAGGAGGAGTAAATGTAAAGTTTGCAATAGGGTATCTTTGGCTTTTAGCGTTCCTAGGGCTTCAGCCAGTAGATTGGAAAACGCGTTGAAGAATTGCCGTCCCCGCAATCGTGGTTTTTTGTTTTTATTTTTTGGCTCCGCGTGTTTTTCATTGCGTGGCCAAGCGCCATCGGGAGCGAGCATGCTTGCCGTTTAAAACGCGGGCACATGGTTCGCAGCCTTTAAGCTACGACGCGAAGTTGTTTGGCTTTAAAGGCTTGCTGAGCCAGGCGCCTTATGGAAACGGCTGCTCGTTAAAAAAAAAAAAACTTAGGCTCCCCTCCACCCACGTGGCAGGTTTTTGGTTTTTTTTTTACCCTGTTCGTTAAGTAGGTAAGTTTTGTTTTTTTAAGGGGGGGGGGGTGTGCTACTGAAGTCGACGAGGAATTTAGCAAAAGTTTCGTTTCGAGCCATGACTTTTCCACCATTCTAAGATCTTTGAGAATCTGGCAATCGGGACTAAAGTGTCGAGCCTTTAGTAATTTTTATATCCTGTAGTAAGAGAGTCAGGGCAGGCTCAACTCAGGGCGATTTACACACCCTCTTCCCTTCTCTCTCTTTTTTTGTTTCCCAGATCGGCGTGCAACCACCAGCAAGGCAGTAATCCTTTGTTTCACCGCCAGGCTCCCCCCCCCCCCCAAAGTATTTTCCCTCTCAAAACTTGCTCCTCTGTTTCATGGGGGGAGGGGGGTACCACAAGTCAAATAAACTTCATTGCAAATAAACTTGGGGGCATTTCTCTCGCTCTCGGCGGCGGGGGAGAGGGAGAAAGAAGCCGGAGAAGTGGGTTGGGATGGTGGTAGTGGAGGGGAGGGGAAACTTAAGTACTTCTCCCGCGCTTATCGATCTCTTCAAATTTGGTCCCTCCCCGACTATCTCTGTGGCTTAGGGGTCGAGCTGAGTTTTCAATTTTTGGGGTGGCTTCAGCGCCGAAGTTGGATACTACGGGATGGGGTGGGGGGGATCAGAAACCCGAAGATCCCACCTTCTCTGCTGATTTCCTTTGAGCATGCCGCCAAAAGAGGGTGGAGGAAACCGAAGCCCTTCCTTTTAAGAAGGGATCATGGCGCGCATGGTAGACTCGCCTATTTGCTCTGTAAGAAGGTGTGGACCTGGAGGGTTTGCCAGCTCCTGTGGATGAAAGCTGGCATAGAAATAAATCATTGGTCCGGTAAATAATCAGACCAGTGGTTGGTTGGCTGATGTTCAAATATGGAATGCTTTCAGGAAGGCCTTGAAAAAGTTGCTTTTAGATTCTTGTCCTGTTTTTTAAACCCAAAATTATGTTTGCAGGACATAATTTTGCCAGAAGTAGAACTCAGCAAGGGAGAGGATGGATGGATGGATAGATAATCTCTGGTGGGGCAAAAAAGACAAGGATGAGAAAGAAGCGGAAATGCCCTAGGCCTGAGATTCTGTATGGAGAAATAAGAAATAAAAAATAAAATAATCTTTAGTCTTGTCTCAAGAGTGAAGGCTGCCAGTTTACTGTTCAATACAGTAGTTACAAGTTGTGGTTGCACCTCTTAGTGGCACTTGAATATTGACTCAGATAAACCCTTAGCAGAGATCCTTTGCCAGTTTTGAGTTAAAAGTTCTTGGTACAATATCCGTGGGGGACAGATTCTGAAGAAGAAGAGAAATATCTGTAACATTTACTGATTAAGCCATTTTGGAAAACAATTCTGCATTATAAAGCTGTTTCATTTTTAACAGTTACCTAATCCAGACACTTCTAGTTAACTTTTATTTGTCCTTTACAGTACATATTTTTTCAGAAGCGAGATCCACTGGGACTTACTGCTTCTTGGGAAGGATAAATCTACATACTTAACAGTTGGAATAGAGTAATAAAATGGTTTTTATATGGATGAAAACGTATTTGGGGCAGAAGATTTATATGATTATTTTGCAGAAAGATTTTGACATATCTGTAGTCTACCTACACAATTGGGCATCTTTTATTTCATCTTAATAATGGCATTTTACTTCTGACTGATAAACCTTTAGTTTGCCATCCTGATCAACAAGTTAAGATATACGATTATGGATTCCCAAGATTATGGATCTTGCTTTTGGGAGATCATGGCTAAATCTGAATTATTTATGCTTGTGGTAATGTCCCCACAAGAATGGTTGAATTGAGCTGATGAAGAATGCATGGCTGCCCTTTACTGAAACAATATACGAGTTGGCCATAGCCAAAATAGGGCTAACAATTTTGCTGTGCTTTCTTAATTGTAAATTGATGGTATAAAAGAATGTTAAATTTTAGTTAAATTTTAACTAGAACTATTCCCTTACTATATGTTGTAGATGAGTTTAAGTCCCATAAAAGTACAGTATAGTCTTGAGAGTTGTATTGCTTTCAAAATATGTATAATGCCATTAGTGAAATTTTCTCCTGCTTAATAGATAGCTTGTTTTACCATAGTGGCACAAAATATGATAGAAGACTCATTTTTTTAAATTAATGTGTATTTCAGTCTAATCTGTAGCCAAACTAGATTAGATTAGCTTTATTAAACCAGCCTACATAAAACACATTATAGTAATTAATTGAGTTGTCATTGTCCATTTTACAGGGCAACCTTTCAGGGAAGAGAAAATCCACAGCATTCCGTAATACTAGACTAATCCCTATGGAAACGTCTTCATCCTCTGATGATAGCTGTGACAGTTTTGGCTCTGATAATTTTGCAAACACGGTAAGTAAAAAGTGCAAGAATAAACAGAAATTGAATGTGTAGTGTTCAGAAATACCCCATTTGTGATTAAAATGCTTTGCTTACATTTCTGTACAGCAGTTATATGAATATACAGTATGAACTCTAATTTCATTTCACTTCTTCCCTTGCGCTCCTAGGTAGTAATTGTTGGAGGTAGATTAGCCACTTACTCTATCCTTTTGAAATGTCGCCTAACCTAACATGCCTGATGATTTGCCATAAAAGCTCTGAAACCATTTGTAAACCTCCTGAACCATTTCTCTTTGTTACAAAAGCTATTCTCTTGTAGTGCACTTGTACAATGTGATTTGCTCTCAGAACAGTTTATGGAAAATAGCTTCTCATTAAAAAAGAGAGAGAGAAAGAATCACATAGTGTACTTATTCTCTTTAAGAAACCAACCTTCAAGCCAGAAGTTGCAGAAGAAATGGCTAAAATATTTTACGAGGATTCAGATGAAGAATCTTTCTGTGGCTTTTCAGAAAGTGAGATTCAAGACGTGCTGGTGAGTTGAGCATTTAAAGTTCTTAATTACTATTGTCCTTACTTTGCACACTAAAATAGACCAAGTTCCTTCAATTTCCATAGTCCGAGAAATACTTGTTTTGATTGAGAAGCCAGCAAGGGAACTCAAAACTATTAGCCATCTTGTACATGAGGATTGAATCTTAGTCTTCTTGTGTAAGATTAGAGCTTCTTTTCTATATTGTGGTAAATTGTGTGATCAAAAAGGGATAATATTCTTTACAGTGATGAAGTAGCTCTTTTACCCATGTGTAAGCCGGCAAATGAAGCTCCAATAATGTAAACTTATTGGCTATATCTTCTCCATTGAAAAAGTGCTATGCAAAACAAAGCTACCAAAAAAAAGCTCATTAAAAATAAAATGGTAGAATAACATCATGGATAGCATATATTTTCTGAAGTAATTATTACCTTAGGGAAAATACATATTTTAATAAGCTCTCCAAATGTGAGCAGTGAGGTGACTTGATGGCTTTTAACAGAAGAAAGCTGGAAAAGTGAGAAGGAAGGATGAAGAAGGCCCAGTTTCTAATGTCTGCTAAAAATACCTATAAAGAAAAACTCTTCTAAGATTAACTTACCCTCACTTTGCCCTTCCCAGGATCTATGCCTGGAATAATAACTTCTGATTTGAAAAACTGAAAGGCAGACAGGTACTTAAATGTCCTTCAGTGACTAGGGCCAGATGTGAACGGTTGCTATAAGTATACTTTGGTCTACTTGGTATCCTTCAGGTGTCATTTTTTTCCTTGTTTCTCCTCTTTTCAGTGTTTATAGGCTTTCCCTTCTCCGTCTTTTTAGACAAGAACTTTAACAGACACCAGTATATTTAGTAGAACTGTGAAGACACTTCCTAATGGTTTTCTCGGGCATGTCAAAGCTTTGAGAAGTGGGGCTTGGCAACCTGGTAGACCTTGTAAGAAGCTTCTGCTTGATGTATTTAGCCCCATATAAAGCGGGAAACTCCTTTCTATATTGTTTTAGAAAAATAGTACTATTTTATGTGCAGGTAGTTAAGTGTTCCAACAGGGCCTGCAGCAGAGGAACAGCATATAATCTGACATTACAGCAGTATCTTTCAGTGTAATTTTTTTCTTAATTCTTCCAAGTCAAGAGCAATAGCAATAATGCTTACCGCTTCATAGTGCTTTTACAGCCCTCTCTAAGCGGTTTACAGAGTCAGCCTATTGCCCCCAACAATCTGGGTCCTCATTTTACCCACCTCGAAAGGATAGAAGGCTGAGTCAACCTTGAGCTGGTGTGATTCAATCTGAACTGCAGCTAGCAGTCAGCTGAAATAGCCTGCAGTATTGTACTCTATAACCACTGTGCCACCTCTGTAAAGGTCAACAACTGAATGTAAAATAAGAGGAAGTGATTTAATTAGAAAAATCTATAATATCTGTGCTCTGATGGTGGCTCTAAATTACTGATATAGAACCTGTAACCCTAGATGTTAAATTACAGCTTTCAACAGTTCTGGTTAGCAAGAACAGTGATAAAGAGTAGTTTAAGAGTGTTAAGTTAGCCACAGGTTTTTCACTCTTTGATCTGGTATAGGTCGATGAAATGTTGGGATTCCAGTCAGTGGTGGGTTTCAAAATTTTTTACTATCGGTTCTGTGGGTGTGGCTTGGTGGGCGTGGCAGGGGAAGGTTACTGAAAAATCCCCATTTCCTCCCAATCAGCTGGGACTTCGGAGGCAGAGAATAGATGGAGGTGGGGCCAGTCAGAATTTTTACTACTGGTTCTCCGAACTACTCAAAATTTCCACTACCGGTTCTCCAGAACTGGTCAGAACCTGCTGAAACCCACCTCTGATTCCAGTCTAACTATACAAGTGGCTTACTGTGGTTTTTTTTTTTTAATTTGAATGTTTTTAATAGAAACTGGAGACAGATTCTGAAGAAGAAGCAGCAGAGAAATGCTCACATAAATGGCCTAAGAAAAGTGCTGCTCCCCTTAAAGTTGCTCTGAAGTTCCCACCACGAAGGTCTAAGAGGGGAAAGAATAAAACAGTTCCAGCTTCACAACCTTCCTGTAAATTGGACTCTGAGGCAGAATCTGATGAAGAAAGTGGACCCAAATTTTTGGAGAGAAGAGCTTTAAATATAAAGGAGAACAAAGCCATGGTAAACATAAAAGAAAGTCCTCAAGAAACTGGTTTTTTTCTGAATGGTGGATTAATTTTGTGGGTTGTGTTTCATTGTAAAAACACATTCAACTTCTTGATGCTGCTTCATTAAATATTTTAATGCTACTTAATTGATTATCAACCTCAGGCAGCTTAAGCAGTATTCAAAATTATAATTATGCAGGCATTTTTAATCTCATTCCTTCAATATTGTCTGTCTTTGCCATTTGAATAAGGTCTAGAATACTTTATGAAAAATTCTGAAACAATTAGAAAAGTAGGTCCAATAGATCAAGAATAAATGACCTGTTCATTACTGTGTACTTGTCTCCATATTCATGGAGATGACCAAAGGTTTTGATCACTATAGTTTTTTTATGCCTCTTCAGTAATCGGATCAGCTCTATAAATAGTCTTTGTATGTGTTGTGTTTCTGAATAAATATCTATACAGTTTCTTTAATATACATTCTGTCTGAGATTTCACTGCTTATTTCCTGTTCTTCATTACAGCTTGCAAAGCTAATGGAAGAATTAAAAAATGTGTCCGGAATTTTTACTAAAAGAGGCCCACTTGCAACTCCTACTCTGGTAAATCACATTTACGCACTTTGTTAATTTCCTGGTTTACTTCATAATTATCCAACAAGTGTTATTACTATTTTTGAAGCCTGTTTATTGATGAACTTAAAGCAAATAAAGTCCATTGCCTTACTATATTATAAAATAATTGCCACTTGTAATTATTTTTTGATTTGCCTATCTATAAAATTTCAGTGCTCAGTTAGACATACCAGGAAGTTTTTAAATCTAAAACTAATACATCAAAAATCTTCTTGAAATAAAAACATGCACTTCTAAATCTCAGAGTTCAGATCTGGATCTTACTTAACCAAGTCCATGATTAGCAAACCAGGCTAAACCAGATGCCGGTGGATGCTTGACAGCTAACCTACATTTTAGGAGAAAAACATGCCAGCACAATCTGAGCAGCATCGATTCTATCATATGTTTCATTTCCTGCAAAGTCATACTATGATTCAGTATTTTAATGGTCTCGTTGGCCATACAAAAGAAGTGTTAGCTTTATAGTGCGTAAATGGATGACCAATAAATACAGTTGTTAGAATTCTAGAAGTAGATGCATCAAAAGAGTATTGAGTAGATGAAAACAGTTTTACACTGTACTTCCCTTCTGTTAATTTGCCCAGATTATATTTGAGTGGTATGATTCATTAGAGCTGCAGGCGACCATTCTATGAACCTTTACCTGAGACTAAGTTTGCTGTAGTTTAAATTTGGAGAGGAGTGAATTGCTAAATTTGAGGAAATGTACTGTAGCTTATAAATGATTTAAAGTTACATACCTGTCTGATGGCCATGTTACCTTTATCCTCATTCAAGAAAGCCCAGCGTAGTCCAAGGAAATCAGTTCCCAGAAGTGCTCCAAGGAGGAATCCAGAAAGAAGTTCTAGGCCTCACACAAGATCCAGATCCCTAATTGAAGGTCCTCCAAATTCCATGTCGATGGAGGAAGAGGAGGAAGATCCCTATGTGCTAGTGAGAAGGAAAATGTCTGAAGATTTTTCTGAGGTATGTTGGTGATATTTATTTCGGACAACGAAGTAAATTGATCCTTAAATAGCCTAGGTGATTTAGATAAAGGTTTTCATATAAAACAACCATATCTGGTCATAATTAAGCTAGGCCAATAGACTCTTTGTCTTTTGCGTAGTGCACAACCATGGATATGGCCCATCTTGGTTTGATTGCCAAGACAATTCAGTAGAAAAAATTGCCATTGTTCCTGGCTGTATCTGTTTTTTAGAGCCCTTCAAAAATATAAGGGTGAGTGCAGCCCTTGGCTGGAAATCTGGCTTTGTCCTGATTGAAATGAAAACCCTTAAATTGTATTTCAGAAAAAAAGCATCTTCAGAATTGGAAATGAAGGAGAAATTGTACACTTTTGAGCTAAAACCAACAAGCCACCTTAATGCAGTAATGTGATTTAGTTAAGAAATGCAGGGACATCGCTGCATAAATATTACAGTGCTTTATGGAACTCTTCAGTGGCTTGACTTAACCCAACGGTACTGTTTTCTTCTGGATTCAGGATGAAAGGGATACCCCCAGAAGAAAGCGCACTAGTGCTATGACTCTTCCCCATGTCATCCGTTCAGTGGAAGAAATAACCGAGGAAGAGTTGGATAATATTTGTGAAACTGTGAAAGATAAAGTCTACAACCGTGCAACGGTAAGGTGACCTATGTTCTGCATTCAGCCCTTTGGTTTGCTTTGTCCAAATTATGTTATAGATAGCGCATGGTTCTTGCTTTGATTGTCTCCTCTTTACTAGAGCCTGATCCTACATTCTGATGCTTGCCAAGGGAATCTTTGATCCTTTGTTCTACCTCTTACTGCATAATTGCAGAAACTCCAATACCAGGAAGTTTCCTAAGTCGATTCTTTGCAGTTAGGAGATCAAACAGAGCAGGTAGAGTACCTAGCCAAAGAGTGCTTTAAAGAGGAGGACCTTTCTCACTTCATGTAGACTTCACTGAAATATTTGATACATGACAAATATAGCTGAAGATTTGGATTGGGGAGATACAACTCCAAGTTCCCATTTGATCAGGGAGTTCACTGGGTAACTTCAGGCCAATAACATTCTCAGTACAACCTATTCCTCAAGATTGTTGCTATGAAAATGAAAAGGCCTATTTAAGCAGTAAAGTAACTTTTCAAAGAGGGAAAAAAGATGGAGTAAGGAAGTCTTGGGTCTCATGCTTTTCATTTGCTACCGTTATCTGTACGCGTTGGTGAGAATTTTAAATGCAACACATCTCTTTGCTCCCTCATCCAGATTAAATGTGATGGTTCATACCAGGGGTGGTATTCACTTATCTTCGCTACCGGTTCACAAATGTGAGCATGCGTGCCTCCACGCATGCGCAGGGGGTCAAACACGGGAGGTGATGACATCCAGACAGGTGGGCAGAGCCTCCCGCTGCCGGCACTATCGGATCGCATGATCCAGATAGAGCTGGCTGAATTTTACCACCGGTTCATACCTAGTAATAAAATGGAGGTTCACATGTAAGTGGCTTTATTGATAAATTGTAAAAATAATATTAGTTTACCTAGTTTAGATATAATGGCATCTTTTGGCTTGCTGCTATTTAAATTTGATTAATTTACAAAATAAAGGGCTGAAGCAATTGGTACTTAGATAAACCTCAAATACATAAAATCTGGGTGGTTTTTTCCCAGATAGGTATTTAGTGGCCATGATTCTAAGCCATAAGGGGATTGGTTTGCTTTGGCTTAGTGAATTCGATAGAGAGCCAGTTTGGTCTAGTGGTGAAGGCACCAGGCTAGGAACCAGTAGACTTGAGTTCTGATCCCACCTTAGGCATGAAAGCCAGCTGGTGATTTTTGGGCCTGTCCTTTTCTCTCAGCCCAACTCATTTCACAGGATTGTTGTAGGGAAAATAAGAGGAAAGAGTATTAAGAGTATATTGTTCTCCGCCTTGAGTTATTTATACAAATAAAAGGATTAAAAAAAATTAAAATTTTAAAAAATGTGTGCACTATAAATGTGTGCGCTATATGCACTATAACTTATACCATGTGTAAATAAGCCACTGGGTCCATATGATAAACACACTAAGATGGGACAAAAGTGCAATGTTTTTTCAAAGCAACAATCAACCTGGTATCCTTTGCCTTTGCTGCTCTCTTTAACAGGGTTCTACCTGTCACCAGTGTCGTCAGAAAACGACAGATACTAAGACAAACTGCCGGAACCCAGAGTGTCTTGGAGTACGTGGCCAATTCTGTGGGCCTTGTCTTCGTAATCGTTATGGAGAAGAAGTCAGGGCTGCCTTGTTGGATCCAGTAATTATTTTATTTTCCTGTTTGCTTTAATGCATGCTAAAGTTCATTAAAAAGTAGAAATACAGGTAGTCCTCATTTAGCGACCACAGTTGGGGCTAGTAATTCTGTTGCTAAGAGATGCATGGAAAATGGAAGATGACCAGTAAGTTTTTCTTTTCCCCCACTCCTGTCCTTTGGAACATTCATCCTGGTACTGGGATAATTCCGCAAGAATGGAATTAATGTTTATATTCATTGAATAAGAAGGGATTACAAGAGATAGCACTAGCTCAGGGGTGTCAAACTCAATTTCATTGAAGGCTACATCAGGGTTGTGGTTGACCTTGGGATGAGCGTGGCCAACTGGGTGGACATGACCATCTTGACGCCATTCCCCAACTGCTGGCATTATTTCCTCTTCGCATTGGGTGGACCTGGCTGAAGTGACACAGGCTGGCCCCTTAAATTTTCCAGGACGGCCCCACGGGGTGGATCCAACCACATTACAAGTCAAATCTGACCCATGGGCCTTGAGTTTGATTCCTTTGTGTGTCTGCTTACTCTTGTATTCTTTTCCCAATATCCTTGGTTTATGAAGGGGTGAATGGTATAGGGCAACATGTACAACTGACTATAATGGTGAACATGTTTGAGGGATCATAAATGCACAACTTGATTTTGATTATTTTTTCCAGCACTGTCATAACTTTGAATGGTTAACTGCATGAGGCATTTGGCAAATGAAGTTTACCTATATTTTTTCAATTTCCTATTTAAAATGTGTAACATGTTTATGGTGTTCTAGCTGAATCGTGATGCTATCATGGTATTCTATCTGGATCATAGCAAGAAGAATTAAGTTGAATCTACCTTGAGTTCATTCTCACTCTCCTTTTTTTCCTTTAGAACTGGTACTGCCCACCTTGCCGTGGGATCTGCAATTGTAGCTTCTGCCGGCAGCGGGAAGGAAGATGTGCTACTGGTGTCTTGGTTTACTTAGCCAAGTATCATGGATATGATAATGTCCATGCTTACTTGAAAAGGTAA
Source organism: Masticophis lateralis (assembly GCA_030761175.1). Classification (NCBI taxonomy): domain Eukaryota; kingdom Metazoa; phylum Chordata; class Lepidosauria; order Squamata; family Colubridae; genus Masticophis; species Masticophis lateralis. The sequence continues at coordinate 200,210,480 of JAUDYJ010000001.1, read as the reverse complement.
ATTTCACTTTTGTTCATGAATCGGAACATAAGATAAAAATCACTGGCAAGAATGCACAGATGCATTCATGAAAATCCAGATTCAAAGAGGCATTTATGTTTAGAACAATATTAAGTTACTTGTTGATTGCCTTAGTTTCACTTTGTGTTTTTTTCACCCCTTGCAGTCTGAAACAAGAACTTGAAATGCAAGAATGAACTTCTGAAGCAATTCCAGAATAATCTTCAGCGCATATGCTTAGATTCATCTGATTTGAGAATTCACTTTTATTAATGGTTGACATCTTTTAAAAAGGGGAGCAAAAATTGTGACTTTTGACTGAAGTTCAAAGTTGCAGGATAGTGGTTCGTCATATTGTTAAATCAAAGCTTTTTTAGTCCTGTTTCATGATGAATGCTACCGGATCTTAATTAGCATCCCACAGAGCAGATAGAGGTCTCATTCAACCCATTGGGTAGCAGCGGCTTCATACAAAAGCTATAACCAACCAAAAGCAGTACTTGCCATTATAGTTCTCCTGAATCTCACTGTGTGAGATTTTCTGGTGGCAGTTTGCCTAGGTACTTTCCCCATGCTACTCTGAGTTTCCATTCAGGTGGGAACTGGCGCTGTCACATTATCCCTAACTATTGTTAATGGTAGCTGAGTCCAATTTTTGTTTCTCCTTTGTTGGAAAGAAAGTCTTTGGGGGGCATTCAATGTATCTATATTTGCAGTTGTGTATAGTAGATTCAGTAATGAATCAAACGCTAGCTTTTAAAGCTATTGTAAATAGCAGCCGTGATTATCTAATGGCAAAGCAACTTAAATTCTAGATAACTTTTTTTTAAAGAAGCAATGATAAAGAACTCAATACTTAGGTTCAAAATTTTGACAGTAATTGAAATGGTTTAAAGCAGTAAGTGTGAAGTGTACTTGCTCAGTCATGCTTAGGACCATGTTTTGTTGTGTTTAAAATAGTACTTACAATGAAAGCGTGACTAAAAGGGTCTTGAGAAGATTCAGACTTATGAAAAATTGGTAAATGGTTTGATCCTAAAGCTTATTGTCCCCGAGATCTTGGTAAGGGATATTTAAAAGGAACCATTAGAGTTTGGGAGGGCAGTTTCATTAGGGCTGCAAAAATCCAAAAATAATTAGCTGGAAGCAAGTTGTTAAAGCAAACTGTCTCTTCGCTGTTAGTCTAGACCAGTGATGCTAACCTTTTTGCTGTCGCGTGCCAAAAGGGAGCACGGGGGGTCGAGCGCGCATGTGCCCACACCCATAATTCAATGTGCCCCGCTCCCCCATGCATGCACATGCAAACCCCCCCCCCCGCGACCCCTGCTTTTGGCATGCGATGGCACGGTGGGCCTGGTAGGCCTGTTTTTTTGCCCTCTCCAGCCTCCAGAGGCTTTCTAGGAGCCTGGGGAGGGTGAAAATGGTCTTCCCCACCCCACTGAAGGCCAGAAACGGCCCATTTCCCGATTTCCGGCGGGCCCGAAAGGCCCGAAAATCAGCTGGCTGGTGTACACATGCATGCTGGAGCTGAGCTAAGGCAACGCTCGCGTGCCTACAGATATGGCTCCGCGTGCCATAGGTGGCATGTGTGCCTTAGGTTCGCCATCACGGGTCTAGACTTTTGCAGACCGGTTCAAATAATTCTAAATTGGGTTATTGATCAAATAATTTCACTCGTTTAATACATAAAGCATCATGCCTTACATTTTGTCAAAAATTGTGTATTGTAGATAGGGATTCACAAGTCTTCCATCATAGTTTATGCTGGAGCCAGTCTTGCATGATCTGCATATTGGATTGTAAATGCAAGGCTTTCAGGCTGCAATTTGATAAATTCTGTGTTTGTCTAAAGAAGGGACCATGAACAATACAATTTCATGAGTTGTAATGTAGATAGGATCCTATTTGGTGATATTTCAAACTGTGTTGATTAATAAGGCATGGAACTTGTACATCAAACACAGGTGGAGGTTGTGGCTTTCATTTACTAACTGGTAGTGTATCTGCTTAAATGCTGTGCTAACTGGATAAAAGGCTACCCATCCAAAGTGCACTGGATATAAAATTCATCAGTGTTGAATAAACTGTAAGAGGGGAAGTGGACAGATCTCTTGAGTTGCCAAGACCCTTTAAGAAGGAATCACTTTTGCTACTTTGCTATATATTACTCATACTAAGTACCATTTGTAAGCAGTAAAGTACAATATAAAATCTAAATGGAATTAAGAATATCTGTCATAAAGAGTTTAGGTTTAATTTTCATAAGTGCACATTTCAGGGGGGAAAATCATTGGCTGTTTTGCCTCTAAAATTGTGGTTCTGCTTTTCGTGAACAGGTGTTACAATGCTTGGACACACGTGGCTGTTAATTTTCTGAAGATTTGTTTTAAATGCAGCAAAAGACAGTAACGCTACTCAAATCTTTTCCCTAGAGTAGTTTGAACAATACTGTAACCTGATACTTTTTATGTATGAAATGTAATTTTGATTAATTAAAGTTTGCTTAGCAGTGGGCTGAAAAGGTAATTGTTTCTTGTGCTTCTGTGTGTGCCAAGGTCCCATGTTCATTTCAGCCCTGGTATTTTGTGTACAGGATAAAGCATGCATGACTCTGATCCTCTACGAAAACTGCTTGCAGTGCATATTTAGATTTTCCATATTTAATTGTAATTGGATCAAGATTAGAGCAAGGGGAAAAAACACAATTGTAGCAGAGAAATAAATTTAAAGTAAATATTCTCTCCCTCTCCTCATCCTTTTAAGCAGCAAAGTTGCCTTTAATAATCCCAACTTTGATCTTTCTCTTGTAATGTTCTACAGGCGATCTTCCCCATCCAGAGTATGGCCACAGTTAATCTAATGTATCTAGATCAGTGGTGGGTTGCCCCTGGTTCGGACTGGTTCTATAAAAACTGGTAGTAAAACCTGCGGGAGGTTCTGCCCGCTGACCCTGGCGTCATCAGAAGCTTCTGCGCATGCGCAGAAGCAAGGCACACAATCGTTGCGAACCAGTAGTAAAGGTAAGTAGAACCCACCCCGATCTAGATGGCAGATGCAGATAGCTCCGTTAAATGGATAAAGGTTGTGTTATTCTATGGTAGCCAAAACTCAGGAGTCTGGTACCAACTCTTTAGATTAAAACATTTTACTAAAAGGCATAAGCTTTTCCGAGCGACAGCATATATGGCATGCCTAGCAGTGAAGCTAATTGGCATGGAGAAGATTTTATACCGGGGGGGGGGGGGGGATCCAGATTAGAATGGAAAGCTGTGCTATGTATCTTTGTCTCTCCTAGACAAGATTTTTTTTGTAATTAAAGTGAGCCTGTAGTTCTCCTATTCTGACCTGAAGAACCTAGTTGGATCTTCACTTTTGAAAGCAGGTTCTGTTGAATGAGTTACGTTTTATATCCTGCACTTGGGATAATCCCTAAATTGAAAACTCGCACTGATTATAGAGATGCCAGGAAATCCGCCAGCGTATCTGTGAAGGCTGTACTATTTTGCATCACAAAGCAAACTCCTAGCCGTTGTGAATAATTCTTGCTTTAATCCAGAAAGATCTATATCCACAACTTTACCCCATTTCCTAGGAACATGTAATTAATGATTTGTACTTTATTTTTCATAGCAGCTTTCAATTCAATGATATATAGGAAATTGCCTTTATTATAAAATAACGGCATTCCCCCCCCCCCCCCCCCCCGCCATAGTATTGCACTGCTGAACGGGAGAGGGGAATTAAATTTGCTGATCTGCCTGTTCAAATCCTCAGGCTGAATTAAGGTAGCTTTTTAGATTCCTGCCTATATAAGCAACCTCAAAATCCATTTTTTCCTGTTGTATTAAACATACTTCGCTACTATGGTTTTACAGGGGTTTATTTTCATTTGCTATCTTTTATCTCTATATTGAGGGATATAGATGGCCCTGTAACCCTTGACACCTGACATTAAACCCTGAAATAAAATTTAAAAAAATCAGTAGTAGCTGGCACTGTGTATGGAAGAAAATAATTGTTTATGGCACACAGCTTAAGCTGTGCTGGTAATCACACTGAAAATACAATATTTATTCATTAGATCAAATTTAATGAAGCCTCCTGGCAGTAATTATAAAAATTACTGTAGCAGTAAATTACTAATGAGTTGTGATGTGCTTCCTACCTGCGAGGAAGGACTGGCTGTTGAAAAAGCTTGATATCCAAACAGCTCTCGGGAGGATTTGCTCTTGGGTGTAGGAATCAACTTCATGGCAGTCCTAGAGAGGACATGAGTGTAAATGCAAAATGGGAAGGCTGAAAGGCCAATTGGGATAGCGGTTGGAATTGATAGAGCTTCGGTGAAAATACTGGAGATAAATACTGCTTATATCTTAATGATTGGTATAGGTGTTTTAGAGAAAACCTCAATAAAGCAAAAAAATAAAAAAATAAAGCTACGATGCTCCCTGTTGAAGTAACACCTATGCACCACCCTTTTATGTTAGCAGGCTGTACAAATTGTAATTATAAAATCACTGTGAAGGAGCATGCATGTCCATAGCAAGGAAAAGAGCCATAAAAGCACGACAGCTTGCTGGCATCCAGCCAGTGGTGGGTTTCAACAATTTTTACTACCAGTTCTGTGGGCGTGGCAGGGGAAGCATACTGTAAAATCTCCATTCCTTCCCCACTCCAGGGGAAGGTTACTGCAAAATCCCCATTTCCTCCCAATCAGCTGGGACTCAGAAGGCAGAGAATAGATGGGGGGTGGGGTCGGTCAGGTGGTATTTGCCAGTTCTCGGAACTACTCAAAATTTCCGCTACCGGTTCTCCAGAAACTGGTCAGAACCTGCTGAAACCCACCTCTGCATCCAGTGTGTCCTTGTGTAGAATTCTGCTTAGCACCCTCCAAGACAAATATTTCAATATTCAGAATACTGCATCTCTTTTGCTTCAGGTAGGCTATATATAACAGCATTGCATAGCTTTTGAATGTGAAATAGATAACCCCCACTCCCGTTTGCACACTGCGTTGCGTCCAACCTAACAATCCTACTTCCCTGGTCAATTGTATACGTCTTACAATTGACCAGGGAAATAGGATTGTGCTGAAAAGAAAGAATTCAGGTGCTGCTAGTACTTTTATTCATGGTCTCAAGATGTGGGCCCTGCAATGGAGAAGATCCCTACATGTTTCACTGCCAAACAGTTGAAGTCCTACAGTCAGAAAGCCGGCCAACGAATTTGTTCACAACACATTCCAATTTATTTTCTTTTAACATGTGCTGTGGTTGTTAATTGCATCCTTTATTTTTCTGGCTGATGGGCATTGATGTGATGAGTGTGTACTGTTTGATACTAGCCCAGGTCATAGCCAGTTCAGTACTTCCCTAGTCCAGGGGTCTGTAACGTTAAATACTCAGCCATTTGGACTCATTTTCCACAGAAAAGAAAACACTGGGAGCCACAAAACCTGGGTGGATGTGGCCAACTCGATGTCACTCACTTCCACCAATCACATGAACCCCCCCCACTAGCCACGCCTACCCAGCCAGTCATTAGGGCAGAGAACCAGTTGTTAAAAAACCGGGAACCACAAAATCCTTTTGACACATCTCTCTCCCCCGTCCCTCCCTCCCTCTCCCCCCCACCAACTCCCGCTCTCTCTGTATCTCTCTGTCTCTGCCCTGGCCGCTTCTCCATCCCCCGCCGTCACCCTTACCTTCTCAAGCCACGCGAGGGAGGGCAAGGGGTGGGGCCAGCCAGTGGTGGGATCACCTGACAGAGCCACAGCAGAGGGCCCAAAGAGCCGCATGCGGCTCCAGAGCGCAGGTTGCTGATCCCTGCCCTAGTCCATTCAGAAGACTCATCAGAACTAACACAGAGGCAGAACTTCAAAACCTCTTTCCCATGATATTTTGCAGTTCTGCATCTGTGGAGCAGGTGACTCTGTTTCTCCAATCTGTGGAGCTGTACCAAGGGAAGACGCCAACTCCAACTGGAGGTTGGGCAGAAATGCTGGCATTTTGGAATATAAAAATTTCCTCAAATTCTAATGTTTGTAAAGTGTACATAAAAGATGAGAAGCCCTTAAAAAAAGAATAAAATGCATGTTCATTTGGGGCTGGTGAATGCATTGAAAAGCTAAGTAGGACTGGATTTCCTCATTCCTGCAAGGTGATTATTGAAGGTGGGGGTTTGTTCATTCACAAAAGGACTGCCATGAGAATGCAACTGGTGCTGCAGCCCTAATTTCTCAAAATGCAACCTTGCTGGATGCTTCCTCATTCATACCTGTTCACTTTTAGTGGGCAAGTGGGCACAGTTGCAAGGAAAACATTTGGGCATGGCCAAAGTAAGCTGCTGTTTGAAGTCAAGGGGCATGGAGCGGTGTGGGCACTTTGGAGGGTGCACAGGTGCTGTCTGTAAATCAAAATATTGCCAAGGGATGATCAAACAGCCATTTGGCATGATTAAAAAGAAAAGGACTTTCTAAAATCAGTCTAGACGGATCCATCAATAGTGCAGTAGCTGGGTTTCCCCCCCACCCCCCAGGGAAGAATTATATCCATGAAGCAGCTTTTGGACTCGTAGTTGTTAGCAATAGCAATAGCACTTATATACTGCTTCATAGAGCTTTACAGCCCTCTCTAAGCAGCTTACAGAGTCAGCCTATTGCCCCCAACGATCTGGGTCCTCATTTTACCCCCCTCGGAAGGATGGAAGGTTGAGTCAACCTTGAGCTGGTGAGACTCAGATTGCCGAACTGCTGGCAGCTGGCAGTCAGCAAGAAGTAGCCTGCAGAACTGCGCTCTTAACCACTGCGCTACCATTGCTCTTAGTTGTGGTGGAATGCCAAGAAATTGTACTCGTGCATCTGTGAATGGCTTAACTGACATCATCTCTGCATCCTGCCTCTGCATTTAGCATGTTGCTGGCAGAGCATCAAGGTGGAGAGGAACGTGGTAATTTTTAACTGGTTCAATCTATCCATGGACTAGCCACTATCTCATTAGCAAAATCTTTTAATGAGGTGTATACATACCCTCCCTCCATCCCATACAATATAGTCCTTACTGACTTGTCTTTCTATCCCAAAGCACCACTTCAAATACTTTGTAGTGTAGAACTGTACATCACATAAATGTGAGCAACCAATTTAACAACATAAAAGGAACAGTTGAAACTTTGATCCTTTAAGTCAGAGCAGTCAAACTTGCTGCCCGCAAGCTGGATGCATCATGCTCTGGCTATGACCACACCCGGTTTAGCAAAAGGGGAAAAAGTCCTGATACATCACGTGACACCACAGTGACAATGTGAGTTTGACACCCCCGATTTAAGTCATTTCAGGCAGGACTTTCATAGGGACAACAGGTGCTGGGTAGCTTGCTCGAGGACCTGGTTATCTATGCTAATGGCAAATTTAAAAATCACTATGCTCAGTTATGATGCTCTGACATGGTGCTGCCACAAAGGACTTAACATTTTCAGTTAGAGATCTTCATTTTAAGCAAAGATGCATTCTACAGTCAAAAATCTTCAGCTGCTTGGTTCTTGTTCAACCATGTTTTATTACAAAACAGATATGTAAGATTCCTGTGGGTATATTTCAATTTCAAATCTTTATTGTCTGCACAACATATGTATGATGACGTTGGTTGAGCTTCCTCAGTGCAACACCCCGCCTCCCCGAAAAAAAACAGACAAACTCACAGAGAAGACAAAAAATCCCTAACCCAATGAATCATATTAACAAAACACAGGGTCCTATTACACCAGTGCGAACATGTTACATGTTACGCCAGCCCTGCAAGTCCATCGTATTATGTAGTTATGTTATTTCGCATTCAGGAGTCTGACAGCCCATGAATAAAAACTGTTCTTCAGCCTGTTTGTGCGGTTGGCTATGCTTTTATATCTCCTTCCCGATGCTAGGAGGGTAAAGTAGTGGTGACCAGGGTGAGTCGTCCCTGAGAATTTTCTTCACTCTTCTAAGGCAGACAGCCCTAGCGATCTCATCTAGTGGTATCAGGGGACAGCCCACAATATTTTGTGCTGTGCTCACCACCCTCTGTAATGTTTTTCTATCCACAGCTGTCAAACCGGCATGACATACCGTGATGCAGTAAGCGAGGATGCTTTCTATTGTGGACCGGTAAAAAGAGGTCATCAGTTGTTCCACCCTGTTTTTATGCAAGACCCTAAGGAAATGGAGTCTCTGCTGGGCCTTCCTGGCCACCTGGATCATGTTGTTTTTCCAGGTGAGGTTTTCGCTGAGATGGACTCCCAGGAATTTAAAAGTGGAAACTCTCCCTACACAGCCCCTTTCGATGTAAAGTGAAGCAGGTTCCTCTCTCTTCCTCTGGAAGTCCAAGGCCATTTCCTTGGTCTTGCTGATGTTCAGGTGCAGTTTAAGCACCATGTGGATAGTTTTTGAACCTCCCCCCGTACATTGTTTCATCTCCATCTGTAATATAAGACCCAGTACGGTGGTGTCATCTGTGAACTTAATGATCACAATGGATGGGTCTGATGATACACAATAGAATAGAATAGAATAGAATAGAATAGAATAGAATAGAATAGAATAGAATAGAATAGAATAGAATAGAATAGAATAGAATAGAATTTTTTATTGGCCAAGTGTGATTGGACACACAAGGAATTTGATTGGTGCGTGATTGTGTGTACACAATCGTGTGTAGAGTGAATACAGGTAGGGACTGAGCACACAGACCTGTGGGGAGCCAGTGCTAAGCTTCAGGGAGGTGGATATGACAGACCCAACCCTCACTGTTTGTATCCCTCTGAAAGTCTTTGATCCAATCGCAGATGGAAGAGGGAAAATCCAAAATGGTAAGCTTCTGTTCAATTATCAGCATTTCCTATCAAAAAACCCTTTTAGTAATATGAGCCTATCTAAGCACAGACTGATACTCAGGGATTATTTTAGCATGTTGTACAAATGGCATCCTTATACAGCTCATTTTCTAAAATAGTCTTCCATAACGTGGTCTGCCCTAATGTAAAATCCTGCTCAGCCGAAGGATAGTGGATTGCAGAAAGCTGTAGTTGAAAGTCTAAGAAAGACAGCTTTGCTTTTGTTTTGAAGCACAATATCCTCTTTCAGCAGAGGATCCAATCTTCTGGCAAATCTGCATTGGATTTCTGAAAAATCTGTTCCTTGCAGGCAGAAGAGGGTTGAGGGGAAGCAGCTGTACTACTAAACAAGAGAGCAGAGCTGCTTTGATCAGGGAAGAGTTCCCTCTTTTTTCCTGCTTTGGAAGCAGGGATGGATGCTGAACTGCATTTAGTTGAGCTGAAGTGAACAAATGCTAGCTAGCCTTTAAAATATGCCTTGAACGTATTTATTTAAGGTTATTGGCTTCCTGGAATTTCTTTAAAAAACACCACGATTTGGTTAAAATGAATTTGATTACATTTTTTCTCTTCCTCGTTTATACATTTCCTGTTTAACTTGGACATCCCAGCCCAGTGGTGGGTTTCAAAAAATTTTACTACTGGTTCTGTCGGTGTGGCTTGGTAGGCATGCCATTGCTCAGTGGGTGTGGCTTGGTGGGCGTGGCAGGAGAAGGATACTGCAAAATCCCCATTTCCTCCCAATCAGCTGGGACTCAGGAGGCAGAGAATAGATGGGGGCGGGGCCAATCAGAATTTTTACTACCGGTTCTCCGAGCTACTCAAAATTTCCGCTACCTGTTCTCCAGAACAGATCAGAACCTGCTAAAACCCACCTCTGGTTCCATCCTGTTGGTAGTTCAAAAGGCTCTGAAAACCTGGCTCTCTGCATTGATCAGGGATCTCCAAGCTTGGCAACTTTAAGCCTGCAGGACTTCAACTCCCAAAATTCCCCAGCCAGCTTTTCTAGGGAATTCTGGGAGTTGAAGTCCACCAGGCTTAAAGTTGCCAAGCTTGGAGACCCCTGACCTAGATAATTGGTAGGATGGCAATGCCCCTTCCTTCCTTTCCCTTGTTCCAATCTGAGTTTTTTTTCCCTCTGCCATCTCTGTTCCTTTGTTTTGTGTTGTTTTTGTGTTTTTGTATTTTGTATTTCTTGTTTTCAAATGTTTTTAACCATTTAAACCAATCCAAGTTTCTGGGAGTTGGTTAGCATATAGATTAGTCATTTGTAAACAGAATTTATTTATTTCTATCCTACCTTTATTATTTTTTTTATAACTAACTCAAAGCAGGAAACATATCCAATGCTCCTTCCTCCTCTTTTCCCCATAACAACAACAACAACCCTGTGAGGTGAGTTGGGCCGACAGAGAGTGACTGGCCCAAGTTCACCCAGCTGTTTTCTATGGTTAAGGCAGCACTAGAAATTCTTGGTCTCCAGCTTTCTAATCTGGTGATTTTACCAGTAAACCAAACTGGCTCATAATATACCTAAGGCGGATTTTATTTTTCAAACTAATAGTTCTGCAAAATAATATCCTGCGCATATGAGAATATCTGCCTATATGCAGAATATTAAGTAGTGGTTTGCTTTCTGCACTAAACGCCAGTATTTGTGCTTTTATTCACATGGAATCATTTCCTTATAGAAAAATGGAAGAAAAGAGATGGAGCTTGAACTAAAGATATAACAATTATTTTCAAAAAAGTTTCATTCTTTTCCCAATAATCAGGGAAATGTTGACAAGAATCTTATTGCCCAATCCCCAGGCAGCAAGAGTCAGCAGGTTTGGGTAAACTCAGTTTACAGTGGCATATAAATACCTTAAGAAAATAACCCAGAGATTTTAATGCCATTGAAATTGAAGTCTAGGATGCTGACCCCATCTCTCCATTCCAAACCAATGAAAACCACAAAACATAAGCAACAAGAAAACCACTTTACTTTGTACTCCCAAGGGTGCTTTTTTCAAGAGGCAAGTGGACTTTCTGGTTTTTCTTTGAAGACGTTTCGCTTCTCATCCAAGAAGCTTCTTCAGCTCTTTATTTTGTACCGTTTTCCAGAAGCATTTTTGCTTCGGCCTTGATTAGAGCCAAAAAGTGTATCCCATCAGCACAGGAGGAGTTAAGCAGCTGATTTAGGTAGAGTATCTCAGGAAAAAAACTCAGGGGGGCAACAGCATAAACATTTCATGACACAACACAATGAATGGATGGGTACATGTTGGGAAAAAAAGCTTAACACTTTTAGGGAATTGAATGTAGGAGCCAGAATAGAGATATAATATAATATAATATAATCCTATAAAGGATGATACATGCTGATCTTATATTCCCAGGAACAATTTCAGTGGGAAATTGGGATATCAAAGTTCTAAACACAATCTGAAATCTTGATAAGATGGAATGTAATTGTAACTCCTTCAGATTCCAGCACCAGGCAATGATTAAATATGAACATGTTATATGAATCCTGCATATCCTTGTCTTTACCCACTTCTGGAACATTGAAGAATTTCTCATTTTCTTTTGCAGAATCTTAGCTAATCAAAGATTTTAAAAATATTTACTGAATTGTGGTCCGGCAGAAAAGTGTCTATCTCCTGTTATTTTAAATTGTCATTTTTTAAGAAAACAAAATCAGTCAGAGGAACTGACTGTCTCTAACTCTAACTCTAACTCAAACTCTAACTCTAACTCTAACTCTAACTCTAACTCTAACAGTCAGAGGAACTGATGAAGTCAGTAGACAGGGAACACTGACAGAAAGAACCGGATGGTAAAAATTTAAAAAAGAACACAGAGAAAGGGAATTATTGTACATCTTATTTTTGTTCCCTTAACATGACATTGAACACCCTACGTTTATCCACTTAAAATCAAAACAGCCAAAAAGAAATATTTACTTAAAATATTTCTATGGCTGCTCATCTTATAGAACAACTCTGGGCTCCAATATGTCAAAATACCTCGTATACATCAGACCGAATGACAAAAATATTTTTTTTTCATTACACACACACCAAATTACAGTAATATATACTAACAAAAGAGTAAAAATAGGATTTCAGCAGATTCAGCCTTATGAGAGCTTTGTGTATTGTGGTTAAAAGAAAACACCATGGATTTGTTTTCCTTTTGAAAAAGATGCGGCCTAAGTGAGTCTCCTCTTTTCCAGAAAAGGAGATTTACTGGTGGGGCTTCTGAAGGGAGAACTGTCCTGTTCCACGATGCTTTCCAAGGCAACAGAGCCCCCATCTCAGAGCAGAAGACGGCTATCTAGTTAAAACAGACACTACTGAGCAGTCCCTAAGGTGCCTGGAGTGATAACAAGCAATATCGGAAGCAGGTAAAATATAAAAATAAGTTCCTGGGATTTCCTGCCTTGTTTATGGAAATCCAGACTCTCTAATAAACACTGGTCTCAAATGCTAACCAATTGCCTATTGCTGCTTCGGCTTCCTTTCATTATCACTGCTAGTCCTGTGGCTGTGGGCAAGTATGACATTTTAACTGAACATATAGGTTGCCTGGGTCATTGGAAAGTGCATTCTGGCATTTATTATCAAACCAAAGGGGGACTTGTGTTAAGGTAAAACCTGAGAAGACTTGTATGTTCTTCCTTACATATTTTCTAGCCTTATTCTGAAGCTCAGAATAAGATTTTCCTCAGCTACACCACTCCCGCTTCTGTTGTCTAGATCTCTTTGAAAGATCTGAGATGCTAATGGAGAGAGGATGATATTAAACGACTAAGTAAGAATAATGTTTTTTTGTTTTTAGCTAGTAAGTGACTATGGTATATAGAAGACAGAGGTGGGTTTCAGCAGGTTCTGACCAGTTCTGGAGAATCAGTAGCAGAAATTTTGAGTAGGTCAGAGAACCGGTAAATACCACCTCTGACTGGCCCCGCCCCCATCTATTCTCTGCCTCCCAAGTCCCAGCTGATCGAGAGGAAATGGGGATTTTGCAGTAACCTTCCCCTGGAGTGGGGAGGGAATGGAGATTTTATAGTATCCCTCCCCTGTCACGCCCACCAAGCCACACCCATCAAGCCATGCTATGCTCACCAAGCCACACCCACAAAACGGGTAGTAAAAATTTTTGAAACCCACTACTGATAGAAGACATGCCTAAAGGCAGAGTTTTAGCATTTCATTCAGGTACTGGAATTTCAGGAGAAGGAGAAGACTCCCTTAAGATGAAATACAATAGATTATGTATATATTTTCTTTTTACAATCCTTTAATCCTGTGTTTCAGGATAGAATCGGGGTGACTGAGATGAGCATTTATTGGCCAGGTGCCCTTCCGAATGCCTACATGCAGTTCGGAGCAGATATTTGTACCTGCTAGAAACATCTGTCACTGCCTAGGATTGAACTGTCAACCTTCTGAGTGGGAGTTGAGTATCTTCACCTCTAAGCCATCATGCCACTCAATAGCTACGTTATAGTATTCTTGATGAAAAGAAACACGCTTGCTATGCAGGTGCAGACAGAGAGCTATGTAACCATTAAAAGTCAAGAGGAAAGAAGTCACAGGATTAAGAGACTGGTCCATCTAGGCCAGCCTTCTGTTTCTGTGGCAGTTTACAGATCTATCTGAGAAATCCACATATGTACAATAATTCCTTTCAATGACACCCTGTTACAATTGGCCTGCTGCTTCAATTATAGGGAATACATAATCATCGCCAACCTCCATGCTATCTATTTCAGAAGGAAGGAGAAATGTAATTTGAGGTAATCAGGAGAAGGACCCCTGGGTTCCATTAAAGATTTCCTATTTTTCTCCTCTGCAACTGAAATATTGATCCTCCAACAGTCAGAGGAACTGATCCTCTTATTCCCACCGATTCCCAGTGATGAGTCTTCAAGGAACCCGTCACTGGGTTTCGTTCCCACCAAATCTATTCCCCTGGAGGAATTAAGACAGTGATGAGGAAGGCTTAAGAATAATTCTCTTCCTCCATGGGAAGTCTCTCATGAACAGAATTCTGCTTCCATAAATTTAAACTATGGATCCAATCCTAATCTGGATTTTAGAATATATTTATGGTATATCAGTGAAGTAGAGCTCTATTTTTTTAGCATGTTATGAATGTCAGGAGTTATGAAATTCTACCTTATTTCACTGGACTGTATTTACTGGAGAAATATTGTTTTTGCAGAGTTCAGAATTCTTCTCTATATCTTTTGTTTTTGATGATGAAGGAAGAAGTTGAACTGACCTTTGGATAGAGGCCAGTGGTGAAATCTAAAATTTGTTACTACCAGCTCTCTGGGCATGGCTTCATGGGGGGTGGGGTGGGTGGCTAATGTGACTGGGTGGGCGTGGCCAATTTTTAAAAAAACTTTTAAAACCATTTTTGGATCGTCAGAGGCATTTAAAAGAAAAAAAGTTTTTTTTCTTTTAAAAGCCTTTGAGGATCCCAGCTGAGCCGCGCGATCATCAGAGGCTTTTTTTTTTACTTTTAAAAGCATTTTTTCGGCCCAAGAGATTGTAGAAAAAATGTTTTTAAAAGTAAAAAAAAAAAGCCTCTGATGATTGTGCGGCTCAGCTGGGCATGTGGGGGGGGGCAGTGATTTTTGCTACCAGTTCTCTGAACCATCTGCCTCCATTGCTACTGGATCGGGCGATCCGGTCCGAACCGGGAGCATTTCACCCCTGACAGAGGCGTTATCTCTGAGAAAAGATGAATGCTATGGACAAGTCAGTTCCATCTAACTGTCAGGAAGTTTATATTGGAAAAAAAAAGAGCTGTTTACAGTTGTGCCATCTCAGCAGAGATTGTCAACTCATCCCAACAATGGAAAACGTTAATGCACTGCTAATGTTGGCAAATGATGGGATGCCCCTTTTTTCTACAGTAAAAATGTACAAGGCATAAAGAATAAAGAACATGTTGGCTTTTAAAAGCATGGTGATGCTATTATTAATAAGGGTAAAATGATCAGGCAAACAGGATCACCAATTTAAATTTCCTCACTATTTCTTAAACTACTGCCAGATCTAAAGAGAATCCTACTCTATAATTATGTAATAAAATATTCAGAAGGCCAAATAATCAACATAATATTTCCTAAGTATAACTGTGAATAATTGAGTTAGCAAACAAGCCTATTAACTTGTGCTGCTTTGGCCATTTGCAAATCCCCAGTAGATTTTTGTCAATTATTAAAGTTACTAATAATGTATATTGAGCTGACCTTGATTGGTATCTACAAAAGCTGATTAGTATTTGGATGAGAGACTACCAGAAAATTTCAGCATTGTAAGCTAGATAGAGAAGTTGAAAATATCACCCAGAAGATAACAATGACAAACCACTTTTGTACTGGATATAAAGGCCAAATTTGGATACCCCTCAGGCCTTATTAAATCAGCATCTGGATCCAACCCAAAAGATGGCAGACAGATCTGAGACTCAGAGCCAATGAAAGAATCTGGTCTTTCCTTACATGGCCAGAGCATCAGAGAAGCTAAAACTGATATTTGGAAAATACTACATACCTGTGTTCTACAGAAGAATTATTGAATCTGTCATCTGCACCTCTATTACCATCTGGTTTGGTTCTGCAACCCAATAAGACAGACACAGACTTCAGTGGATAATTAGAACTGCAGAAAAAACAATTACTACCAACCTGCCTTCCATTGAGGATCTGTATACTGCACGAATCAAAAAGAGGGCTGTGAAAATATTTACAGACCCCTTGCATCCTGGACATAAATTGTTTCAACTCCTACCCTCAAAATGATGCTATAGAGCACTGCACACAGAACAACTAGACACAAGAACAGTTTTTTCCCAAACAATTTCGCTCTGCTAAACAAATAATTCCCTGAACACTGTCAAACTAGTTACTAGGTCTGCATTACCATTAATCTTCTCATCATTCTCATCACCCATCTTCTCCCTCTTATGATTGTATGACTGTAACATACAATCATAATTGTAATTGTTGCTAGTATTCTTAAGATTTATATTGTCTGTTTCCCTATGACTATCATTAAGTGTTGTACCTTATGATTCTTGACAAATGTATCTTTACTTTTATGTACACTGAGAGTGTATGCACCAAGACAAATTCCTTGTGTGTCCAATCACACTTGGCCAATAAAGAATTCTATTCTATTCTATTCTATTCTATTCTATTCTATTCTATTCTATTCTATTCTATTCTATTCTATTCTATTCTATTCTATTCTATTCTATTCTATTCTATTCTATTCTATTCTATTCTTTCAACCCAACAATACACTCAGGTGGAGGCTTGTCTACCTAAATATCAGACCAAAACACAAGTAATGAAGTATATGCAGCCCAGTGCAATGAGGAGTGTTCAGAGCTCTATGTTGGAGAAACCAGGCAGCCTTTACACAAGGGGGTGGCCCAGCACAGGAGAAGCAATACCTCAGGACCAGAATCAGCAGTAAACCACCATTTAAAAGAAAAAGGACTCTCTTTTGAAGACAATAATGTTCACATTTTGGACAGGAGAGGTAGACGGTTTGAGAGATGAGTGAAGGAATCCATTTATCCCTAAGTGGAAAATCTTTCCCTTAATGGAGGGGAGGCCTCAAATACAATCTATCGCCCATTTTTTATGCTGCTCTTGCTTCAATCCTCAGGAAGATCAAGATCACTTCACCAGTTCACCAGGGAGGCCACACTTAATGATTCATTAAGGATATAGGAGCTATGACTCTTCTCTGCCTACTCACCTAACAAGCCTATTTGGATTAGGTGAGAAATGAAACCACCCTGGACATATATGGGGTCCTCCTAAACCAACTTGCTCAGGCTATTCATGTGGATAAGCAGTGAAATCTTTCTAACCAAAAAAGAAAAGAAATTCAGTTTCCATGACTCAACTTTCAGAGAACTCCACCTGGATGACTGAAAATCTTCTTTGAGATACTGCTTACTGTGCAGAAAGAGAAAAAGATAATGGAAAAGAATTAAGTTAAACAGCAGACAGAAGGGTTGACATTAAAAGGGGGCAGAAAATTGAAGAAACTGGATATGATGGCTGCTTTTTTTTTTTAAAAGGAAGCTAGTGAAGTTAGATAAACAAGGTGTTTCCAGCAGAGTGAACAGAATCATTGGGTTTCATTCCAGAGACAGGAATGAACCATTGAGATAATGCAAGAATTTCAGTTAAATAATGTTTATTGAAGGAAGCCAGAAGCCATAATCCAACAATGAAAACTGCTGTAGTAAAAGTG